>OX402544.1:21644932-23090599 GCA_948098915.1 Lampropteryx suffumata | reverse complement strand
GACTATGTAGTTTACTTGTAACTAAATCGGTGCGCAAATCAGGGGGAAAACTATCATTGACTAAAAGTTATTAAACTCGACTATCCAATGAGATAGTAATACCAATTATTTACTAAAGATTTAGCTGAAACATTGCACTAGATAATAAATGTCTAGTTGAAAGCAATTATAAATTCTTATGAAATGGAATAATGATATCCTACACCTTTAATTCAAATGTTCATTATTTGTACATTGTGGTATATATTTAATGTTGATATTGAGTTGCTTGCAGACAAAAGTAAAGTAAATGCCCTTGAATGTGTTGGACCGACCTACTACATGGACGTTTTGATAAAAGATTAAGCCCTCTGATACCCCTTTGCTGAACCATGATAGACATACTAATTACTGAAGTAAATGTTTTGTTTGTTGTCATAATAAAATAAGAGTTCTCTTGGGACATGAAATTGTCCATTGCGGAGGAAGGCTGTCCAGGTCGCATGGAATGAAACCTACTATCGCTAGCGAGGAGGGGCTGGTCTAAGCCGCAATAAAAATATATCAATGTAGGACTAGAATGACATAAGCTGCTATTAGGAAGTATATATTAATATAGAACAAGAATGTTTACCTTGCTTAACTATTGAAACTACCGAAACTATTATCTTTATTATATTAACGAGAAAGTGACTATGTCTGTCTGTCTGATACGTTTCGTGGCTGAACTGATTTTGATGGATTTTGATAAAAAGATAGATGTACTTTGGGAAATGATTTAGGCTGCTGTTTGAGTAGATATCACGCGTGCGGAGCTTGATATTATACAAAGTAACAATTCATGACAAGAACTAATATCGAATTAAAATATTGAAATAACTTAAGCCGTTATTATAAGGTTTCACAGTAATTAGATTAGATAAAATACTTATTTACTTTAAGCAGTTTTATAATATCACTAAAGGACAATAATTAATATAATTATTAACCTTAATATCGAGACACAGCGTAGGCAAATCAAATCATATAAATTACTTATGAATTTTTAACGAAATTATCTGTATATCAAATGAAAATATAATCCAGCATTGAAAAGAAAAATAAAGAACATGTTAGATGCAATGAAAGAGTAGCCCTCCCTGGTAAGCATCGACGCGCACTTTTTTTTTGTTTAGTAGTATAAGCGCTCGCGCACAAGCGTAGCAGCTATCTGTGCAATGCCTTATCAACTTTTAGCTGCCGGAGTAGGTTATTGTAAAGTTATTCGTTTGAATGAAATGTCCGGGATTTCTTTAATGTGTGCAACCAGTATTGTTATTGCTGTGCCCGGTTGCTCAGCATTCTTGCTTGTTACCTATTTATTTGACGACCTCTGTGGCGCCGTGGGCTTAGGTCCGGCTGAGACAAAAAAGGTTGCGGGTTCGATTCCCGCCGCGGGACAAATCTTTGTATGATCTGCAAGTATTTGTCTCGGGTCTGGGTGTTTCTATGTATAATATGTATGTATTTACAAAAAAAAATAGTATATAAGTAGTATATCAGTCATGTGGTACCCATAACACAAGCTCTGCTTACTTTGGGGCCAGATAATGCTGTGTAAAATGTCCGGTATTATTATTATTATTATTATTATTTAGATTATAATATTGGATTTGTGTTTTATACTCGCATATGTTATTATATCGTTTTATAAAAGAGACCCTAGTGTTTAGACAAACTAAACCATAGGCCTAGAAACACTATTAACTAATGTTTGTATAATTTACAACTTTTAATAAAATAAATATACAGGGAATTCAGGAACTAGTATTTTAAGCCTGAACGAGGAGATTCCGACCATGAAAATTAACAGTTGTGGGGCTACAAATCCTAAGAATTCATATTTTCAGATTTCCATACTTTTTGTATGGAAATCTGAAAATACGAATTCTTTCTTTCTTTCATTCAAGAAATAAAATTGACAACCCTTATTTTGTCAACAATGTTTCTAAGTGCGTTACCTACCTACCTACATACCTACCTAGTTTCGCGTGAGTTCAAATTGTCTGCTAAGCTAGGCTAGATACCTAGGTTGGTGTATGTTTATGTCTATGTTTTTAGCTTTATGTTTAATGACTTGTTCTAGGCGGATCCATAAAATTTTAAAAAATTGACAATAACGAACACCACATTACAAGATTAGTAGGTACCTATTCTAGGTACTACCTCCTAGGTATCCAACACAAAGCACTTATGATTGAGTTAAAAAACCACATGGTCACTCACAATGGTCACAAGAAACGGAATGACGAAACTCTTGACCGGAATGAAAAAGTTGACCGCACGACGTACATACAACAAAACACTGAGCTAAAATCAATTCTAAGCAAGCAAAATAAAATCCTTTGAAATTGCCGACAATTTTTTAGGGTTCATTTTTGATCTGAAAATTCAAACCTATCACAATGATGACATTCATCTTGGTAAATACTACTTTGGTTCTTAGTGAAGTTATTTTGCTTAGTTTATTCTGTAGTCATGTCACTGCTTCTTTCTTGGTCACTGAATCCTTTAACCACTCTAGTTCTGTCACCATTAACCACTAGACTCATGTTAAGGCTACATACAGAAAAACCAGTCACAAAACAAATTAATTCAGCACAGAGTGACCAAGAAAAAACCAATGACAGAATCAATAAATAAATTAATGAATAAAATAAATAAAGTCTTAATCGGAACAACGACTAAAAATAAATACCTACGGAACCAACTTCTGACAAAATAATAAATGTCGGCTTATTACAGAGGTAGACTATTTTTGGAATTAGCCGAGATTTATTATTTATTATGTGGATTGAACTCTTCTGATTGGTTGTCGGTTTTGTTTGACATCTTTGATAAAAAGCCGCGAAGTCACAGAGTCGCACAATGAGGTGGACAGATAAAACTATGGGAAAATATGGGATAGACAAGATTTTTCATAGAAATTCAAATTATTAGATACCTAGCCTAGAAATGTTAATAAGAAATCTATCTACCTACCTAAGAAAAATGTTGTAGGTTGGGTACCTAATACTTTGAATTTCTATGATGATCTACCTACCTGTGTATTCTACCTACTTACGAAAAATGTTGGATAGATACCTACCTACCCAATGCTATAAATTTCTATGAAAATCCAAATCAAGTTGTTTTAATAAAGAGTTGTGAACATGTTATCATCATCATCATCATAAAAAAATCCTGTTTAGTTGCAAATTTTTGTTTGTCAACAAAAATTAATTGCAATAAATCCGAAAATTTGATAGAAGAATAAACAAGATTCTTATAAAAATTGCAGCTGATCTCAATTAGAACACAAAAAATTACTTTCTTCTCAGAGGCATCACAATGTAGGCAACTGTGTTGCGTGAACTCAAACGATAATTCATTTTGGGGTCACGCTCAGAGTTCAATAAACAGCTGATTTTAGGGACGTTACCATTTGTATTAAGTGCTGTTTTGAAGCAAACTTTGCTGCTCATTTCTTCAATGAAAAACATTGAACTTATAAAAGAGGTAAAACATATGTTGTTCACGTAAGTATCGAGAATCAGCCTACCCCGGCATAACATACTAGTTCCGGGATACGCGGTAGATATTTAAAAAATATCATTATAATAAAGTACCACGTATTTAGGTTCCTAGTAACTCTACAAAACGTGACGCGCCAATCATACAGCTCCTCGGGATTCAGGCACACATATATAATCCCTTCTAAGCAAATCATATTGCTTCAGAACTCAATATATTACATAGGCTAAGAGTAATGTAAATAATGTATCAGGTTCCATAGTTCCAAGAGTAGCCTTATAGCCTAATCCCGCACCGACACCCCACGTCACGGCCAAAAGTAGAACAAAGTGCGTTTTTAATACTGTCAGAGTAGCCTACTAGGCCAAAAAGTTAAGTGTAGGTACTAACGTACACTCATATAGTCATACATATATAATACATACATATATTTAGGCACAAATTGTATCGTCGCGACTCGATACAACGCAATTATCATTTACCCCGTAACACTTAAAAATTTTACATGGGCGTAAAACATATTTTGCATGTCGTCCATTATTATTAATAAAATCAACATACCTTTGGTTTCTTTATCCCGCTTCTTAAATGTAATGAAACAGTTTATCTCCTTCGTACAATTCTTTATTTTAATGATAACTACACTTTTGATCACAGAACCTTGGTGCTCGAAGGCTTAACAAGAACTCGCCACCGCTCGACATCGTGTCCAGTCGTCGTTTGACGAACTCATTCAATAAAATAGAATAGTAAAGGAAGTCATTATAAATTTATAAACAACAACACTAGTTTAAAAGTAGAATAAATATAAACCCAGTTTAAAAATAATCAGGAAATAATTATAAAAATAGAAATCATGACATTCACATTTATAACCATATCAACAGTTTTATTAAAACCCTAGCACATTACCATCTTACATTCAAATGGTATCACATATATGATACCAAAAGACGCCAGCGACACAGCAAATCCCGCAAAATATAGACCGATTACTTGTCTTCAAACGATCTACAAAATAATCACAGCTTGTTTATCCCAACTAATTTACACCCACGTAGACGCTAATAAGTTACTCACTGAAGAACAAAAAGGCTGCCGATAATTTAGCCAGGGATGCAAAGAACAACTTGTAATAGACTCAATTGTTTTAAAGCAGATACAACGCAACAAAGAGGACTTGTATTCTATGTACATAGATTACAAACAAGCCTACGACTCAGTACCACACTCTTGGCTTTTAAAGATCTTAGATATTTATAAAATTCAACCACAGATCAATCATTCTTAAGTATTTCTCTGATCGACTGGACAACACGACTGCACACACAAACATCTAACAACACCACAGAAACAGCCCCAATCAGGATACAACGCGGCATATTTCAAGGAGATGCACTTAGTCCTTTGTGGTTTTGCCTTGCTTTAAATCCGCTTTCAAACCGACTGAATTTATGAGGCCTTGGATACAAACTGAACAATAACAGACTTTACAGAGCGAAATTTGAGTCATCTACTTTACCTATATGGATGATATAAAATTATATGCATTTACCAAAGATGATTTAGATCATCTGACAAGTGACTGAACAATTTTCAAGCGACATCTTTATGAATTTCGGAATAGAAAAATGCAATATAAACTCAGTAAAAGCAGGCCAGAACTACCAAGATGACTACCGAATGGAAACTGGTGAGATCATAGAGCCGCTTAGTGGAAATGAATCGTATAAATATTAAGGATACCACCAATTTACACTGACAAAGAAATCAAGACCCAACTGACACAAAACCTTAAGCATCGGCTAAACTCTGTTTTGAAGACACAACTCAATTAATAAAACTCAACCAACGCAATTAACACCTACGCTATCCCCGTATTAACTTATTCATTTGGAGTAATAAACTGGACAAAAAAAGAGCTGAAAGACCTACTACGGCTGATTAATGTCTCCATGACAAAGCACAGAAAACACCACCCAAGAGCGTGTATTCAGTGACAGGTTCTGCCACGGCTAGAATGAGGTAGAGGCTTAATACACATACAAAACCTAAACAATCGGCAAATTTCAACATCTTTAAATGAAGCATACTTTCGTTTAAAGACAAATGATTTGACCCTTCGCAAAGCTGTTGTAGAATTAGATCATAAGCACACACCCCTCAATTTACATAAACAGGATACACAGAAAAACGAAGAACTGACTGACAGACAGACTTTAAATTCAGAATGGGCCCAAAAGTCTCTCCATGGAAGGCACCAAAACGACTTGAGTCAACCCACCGTCGACAACCGAATGGCTCGGTCGAGGTGAACACTTTCCTGAGACTGAAGGGTTTATGATAGCCATGCAGGATTAAGTACTTAGACTCGGAACTACTAAAAACATATCATGAAAATCCATAAGTCTACAGACTTGTATAGACGTTGTAACAGTTCCTCTGAAACCATCCAACACATCACGGGGGCCTGCAAAGCGCTGGCACAAACAGATTATAAGTTCTGACACGACCAGGTGGCTAACATCATTCATCAAAAACTAGCTGCAAAATATAAACTACCCGAAACAACTGCAAAATCAACACCTTACTACAAGCTATATTTAGATAGAGCCATACTAACTGACGAAACTGTTCACTTCAATTGACCAGACCTGACCCTCCTAGACATAAGTAATAAAACCGCACTCCTCATCGGCATAGCCATCCCCAACACCCATAACCTGAAACACAATTTCAGAAAAGATTTCTAAATATATGTCGACTTGAAGAATGAAATAACTCGAATGTGGCGCCTGCAAAAGGTCTCCATAGTGCCAATTGTATTGTGCCCGTGCATGTTAGCTATTATCCGGTTAGAACCGTTTAACCGAGTATAAAGAAGTTAAAAAAAAACTAAATAATAATAATAATATTGCCGGACATTTCACACAGCATCATCTGGCCATCAAAGTAAGCAGAGCTTGTGTTATGGGTACCACAATACTGATATACAACTTAATTACTTTTTAAATACATACATGTTATACATAGAAACACCCAGACCCGCGACAAATACTTGTAGTTCATAGAAAAATTTGTCCCGCGGTGGGAATCGAACCCGCAACCTTCTGCGTATAACCCAGACCTAAGCCCACTGCGCCACAGAGGTCGTTTTTAAAATTTGCTTATTCTGTGAGTAGTTAAACTTGAAGAACCGATCTCGTTTTTATTGATGTTTCCAAACAAGATTATGCTTAATCAAACGCACATTTGTGATGTGTAGTACGTATATTAAATAGAAAACTGTTTCCAGGTTTAACAACGACCGCAGCCACATACCTCAAAATGTACCCGACAAAAAAAATAAACAGCTTCCGAGGCATTTTCTTAGAACCCATAAAAACTTCAGCACAGAACATAACCACAACGACACGGACAGAGGGAATTCCTGAAGCAATCTGCATGGCTCCTAAGTTCGAGGATAACATGGAAAACAATGTTATAGCTCTATGTTACCTTCTACTTGGGTTTTTCTATGTTCATTTTGGTAAGTGGTTCCGACAAGTTTATTTTTACACGTTTGTGTGATTACGAGAAATCTTTATACTAGCTGAAACATATCAAGTAAATAAAGTTGTTTATTTCCTAAAAAGTTCAATGCAACCGAAGTTTTAGCGATGACGATATTATATTTGTGTATATGTTTAAATTATGCTGTTTGTTTCAGGCTACCGCAATCTAAGAATAACTATGTTTTCGTCAGGGTTTTCACTTGGTCCTTTCGTAATTCATTTCTGCTCGAAATACAACATGTTGCCAATTCCAGGAAATATCGGTAAATATTTTCGATGTCTTTACTATTAATTTATTAATATTTAATATGTAGATAATAATATTTATAATAAATTTTTTACAGGTATTTTAATTTTCTCTGGCTTAATTATTGCAACATTCAGTGTGGCCGTTGATTGTGTAGGTCTGATATTATCAGGCTTTAAAGGCGGCGTAATGGAAGCCGTATTCTGCTTGGTCTTATATAATCGAATTTTTGGAAAAGACGTTCCAATAATGGTAAGTTGTAATTTATATTATACATTATTATGTTTGTTATTTTATTTATTTATTTATTAAGTTGTACCCACAAAGTATACACCGAAATAAACACAAAAAACCAGTTCCAAAATAGTGTTAAGCTCTACCTTAACTACAGGTACAAACCACAATACAAATATTAAACATGCCTAAAAATTCTTAAAATACAAAATTACATGTAGACTAAAGCTTGAAAATTAGATAATTTTGCGTTGAATAAAAATACTTTAACCAAAAATGGAATTAAATATATATATATCATTAATATCGGGTAGATGCGTAGATGGCGCTGCTGTCATAGTAAACATCAAGTCCGAGTTTAAAATTGTCTATAAATATTAAAAACACACATTTTGAAAATATCTATCAATAATTGTGTAAAGTGATCTACATCTCATATCATATACTGTTTGTGGCTCATACTATCAAGTCTCCTAGTGGTATTAAGAACAAAAAATTCAAGTGAAAATAACTTTTGAATGTAACTACGTTACTACAAATCAAGTACACCAATACATAATACGAACCCTAATTAAAAACCTCGAGTTAAAAATCACAGAACAGAAGCATAATAAGTGAGTTAATTTTTAAATCTTCTAGAAAAATCAAACAGCTGCTACACAACAACAAATATTTTTGCGGGTCAAACAAACGACCTTTGGACCCTGAATAACTTGAACGCTTTGTGCCAGGAGCGGAACTAAGCTGATACGATTCAACTATACGTTTATTTCGTGCGCCACACCATCAACAGCTGTGGCGTATTGAGAACACCGCTCGCCTGAAGTTCCGTCGCATCTGAGTTCGTGTCACAGAGAAGAATATATTTAGCTTTTTTTCTTGTTTTGGGTGGATTTATTTTTATTTTGTTTTCTACTTCAACCCTCAACCACTATATACATTCACAACTTTTGGTACAAAACTTAAATACTAAAATCTAAAAAAAATCTGGAAGGCACGAATGTATACATCAAAGAGGACTTTCTACCGCACGTCTTGGAGAAAAGAAAAAGTCTGCAAGGTCAACTGAGAAAAGATAGAGAAGAAGGAAAACATGCTGTTTTAAAATACGACAAAATCATATATCTAAATGAAGGACGTGCGGTGACAAACCAGCAAAGCAGCAACAAAAGGCCTCTTTCTACATCGCCCGAGGGTAAAATAGCAAATACTAAGGTAGACGACAACTTTATCTATCCTAGAGTGGAAGCCCAAGCCATTAAAAGGAATAAAACAACATTCTCATACAATATTAGGCACTACATTCAACCCTCAAGTAGAGACCTAGTAGAAAACAAAGCCACCAACTCAGGAAAACAATAGCAATCACAGAAACAAAAAATCACACAGACAGGTCCTACTACCGCATCAACTAAACTTAACAAAAATAAAGAAACAACGAAAAACCAACTCCCAAGACGGCTGGTCACCGAGGGAGTTTATGACCACTACCCCCCCGAAAACCATGAAACACCACTCCTATCGACGCATACAAAAAACTACTTACATATCTTAACATTAAATGTAAGAACCTTGCTATCAAATGATCGCGTAACTGAGCTGAGGCACGCCCTACAATTTATTAAATGGGACGTACTTGGTCTGTGCGAAATGAGAAGGTTGGGAGAGCAAATAACCGAATACGAAGAATTCATAATGTACCACTATGGAGTTACTAAGGGCCTATACGGAGTTGGCTTCTGCGTACGAAAAGTATGGAAAGATAACGTAATACAATTCAAAGGAATATCAGATAGAATAGCTGTATTATCATTTAAAATATCGGAAAAAGAAACCATACATTTCATACAAGTACATGCACCAACAGAAGGCTCACCCAAGGAAGAAATTCTCGAACTATATTACACACTGAGTAAAACAGCGAAAGAACTACGAGGGCGAAACTCTACTATAGTCTTTTTAGGCGACTTCAACTCTCGGCTCGGGAAAAGAAGAGACTACGAACACCACATAATAGGTCAATACTCTACCGACAAAAGGACCAAAAATGGCCAACAGCTTATAGAATTCTGCGCTGAACATAATTTGAAGATTCTAATTACCTTCTTTAAAAAACGCCTGGCAAGAAAATGGACGTGGCTATCACCAGACTCAAAACATAAGGTAGAAATGGATTTTATACTCGTTGAGGACCTAACGAGATTTCACGATGCCGAGGTTATGACAAATTTTCAGTTTTACACAGATCATCGTATACTAAAATGCAAAATGCAGGTCGGAACAAAGACAAAAAGAACCATTCATATGTGCACAGGGAAGTTCCACTCGACTTAAGCAAACGAAATCCAAAACGACCTGTTCAGAAACGACATAATGACCATCAAAGAAACTATAGACTAGAATGATGATATTCAAAAACAGTATAACACGATACTAAACGGAATCAAAATAGCAGCAAATAAACACATCAAAATACACACGCAAAATAAACTAGCATATCTCACGGAGGAAACAACAAGAAAATTAGAACAGAGAGCATGACTTAACCAAATACCTAATCGATCTGAAGAATAGAAATCTAAACTACAAAAACTAAACAAGGTCACCAAGAAACTCTTAGGGAAAGATTTACGAAATGTAAAAAACAAGGCTATTATTGACTTTACCCGCTCTACTGCCTCTATTGCAAAGCTAGAAAAACATTTAAACACAAATAAATACTGGACACCACATTTAAAAGCTCAAGACTACTCAAACAAGAAAATAATATCTGAAAGAAAGAAAATAGCTATAGAGGCTACCTCCTTCTACAAAAAACTTTACAGTACTCAGCTTACAGAGCTACAATCACGGACCTTTACGACAAGGACACTAAGTAATATGGACGCAGTACCACATATCACGCCAGCGGAAGTGGCTAAAGCCATAACCTCCCTCCGAAATGGAAAATCTGCGGGGCCAGAAGGAATAGAAAGTGAACTTCTTAAGATTGGAGGCGACCATCTGACAAAGCCGCTTACAGACCTATTCAACAAAATAATAGTGCAAGAAGAAATGCCTTATCAATGGCTCACCTTGACAATAATCCTACTATTCAAGAAAGAAAATATTTACGACGTGAATGATTACAGGCCAAATACTCTAACAAGCAACATCTACAAAATGTTTTCAAAAATACTACTCTCAAGACTATCGCCTATTCTGGACTCCAAACAGCCCATCGAGCAGGCGGGTTTTCGAACGGGATTCAGCACCTGTGACCATCTTCATTTAATGCAACAGCTCGTAGAGAAGAGTCAAGAATATAAACTACCACTCTATATTGCTTTTATAGATTTCACTAAAGCTTTTGTCTCGATCGAACACTGCTACCTTTGGGACGCTCTAGACCACGACGGAGTACCGCATAAGTACATACGTATTATAAAGAACATGTACAATAACAGTACAGCAAGAGTCAAGCTCGACCAACTAGGACCCGCATTCAACATCAGAAGAGGTGTAAAACAAGGAGACTGCCTCTCACCCAAGTTTTTCAACTCGATACTAGTGTATGTGTTCAAAGAGCTGGACTGGAGCAGTAAAGGTATTTAAATAAACGGAAAATACCTATCAAACATCCGTTTTGCCGATGATATTGCACTTTTCAGCAATACTGAAAGCGCCCTCCAAGAAATGCTGGAGGAACTAAATACACACTGCATTTGCGTCGGTCTCCAAATGAACAGGAAAAAAACCAAAATTATGGCAAATACGAACTCTACAGTTGAATACAAACTTGAAAACTTGACTCTAGATACGGTTAAAAAGTTCACACACCTCGGGAAAACCATCACATTTAGTCCAAAAGAAGAAGAGGACATCGACAAACGGATTGCTAATACGTGGAGGCGATACTGGCAACTAAAACACATATTCAAAAATAAAAAAATATCAAACTCAGTAAAAGCAAAAGTTTTTAATGCCTGCCTTATGCCCGTTTTGACATATGGAGCTCAGACCTGGGCACTTAGCAAAAACGAGTCAAAAAAAATCAAAGTCACTCAAAGGAAAATAGAGCGCAGTATCTTACATCTAAAACTACTAGACAAAGTACCTAACAAGGAAATAAGAAACAGAAGTAAAGTAGCAGACACGTTGAGACACTCCAAAAAATTAAAATGGAATTGGGCAGGTCATGTGATGCGTTATAGAGATTGCAGATGGACACAAGAGAGCACGACATGGTGCCCACGATACTCGAGCAGCACACGCGGTCGCCCAAGAATGCGCTGGCGCACCGAGCTGGAATTATTCAGCGGACTCGGCGTGCTATGGACTAGGCTGAAAATTTATTGCTATGACAATAAATTTTCAGTAATAGTAAATACAATAATAGATAGATACATACCTACTTAATAAATATTGATTGTTAAATATATAGTGCATAAAAAAATATATATATTATTAATCATTAAAAAAAACTGGTATCTTATTATTAATAAATGTATGTATCTAATCTAAACAAAACTAATCAAAGTTTAGAAATGTATAAACATTAGAATCAGTGTTGGCTATTTAGGTTGGAGGCTAAAATAAATAAATAAATATAAAATATTATAAATATCAAACACAACAAAAAAAATATAATTCATGAACATCAAGATTTAACCAAACACTGTAAAATTTTCCTATAAAACTATACAAGCTGTTAAAAATATATCAATTTACTGATGCTTACCCAAATGACCTGTCCTCGTATACTTGTCCTTCACAGAAATAACAGTTATTTATTATGGATAGCGTTATATGCTTTAGTAATTATATTTAGAGGTGAATAATGACCCAAGTTGGAACGTGCTGATTTTTGGACAAATAAACCCGGATATTTCACACAGCATCATCTGGCCCCATAGTAAGTAGTGAGTAGTATACCACTTATATACTTTTTTTTTGTAAATACATACATATTATACATAGAAACACCCAGACCCAGTTGTTAACCAGTTTGTATAAAAACATGTTGTCAAGCAATTTCCGACGACAAGCGAGGGAGGTAATTTATTAGCTAAATTACAACTGTAAGACAAGTACCATAAAAACCTTTTCTGCACACTTCCCAAACGTTTATTGTAAATGTCGTAATGATGTGGGTTCCACACAATACTGCAGTATTCTAGAGATCTACGCACTAGAGCGTTGTTAATAGTTATTTTCGTCATAGGCTTACAGAAATCTCTACAACTACACAATATAAATCCCAAGGTCCTAAAGCTTTTCCTGACAATATTATCAGTATCATTTATGAAAACGTTAAAAACCAAGGGGCTAAGATGTGACCCTTGGGCGACACTTGAGAGGACGGCGAAAGGTTAAGAAGAAAAATCTCCCGCTACAACTTCCGATTTCCTATCAGCCAAGTAAGATCTACAGCAGTTCATAAAATGCCGGCTACACCAAACAACGCTATGGACCTAGCCTTTATGAATCCATGCTGTTCAAGAGACATAGTTTGCTTAAGATGCCATTTTAAAATTGGACATACATATAAGCATTTCGAAAACTTTGGCAAAAATAGGTGTCAGGGAAATAGGTCGATACCCTTGCTATGTCGATGACCTTGCTACTACTACTTACTGATGACTTTTTCCAAATACCAGGAAAAACACCAGAACTCAAGGATTCATTTAAAATAATGTATAGAGGCAAAGCCAATCCGCTAGCACATTTTACAACAAAATAGATGGTATACCATCAGATCCTGTTCCCTTCCGTGAGTCATATCTTTTGAACACTCTAAAAACATGATCCTTGGTTACTGATATGTTTGACAATAAGTTAGTTATGTATGCGCAAGACTCACGGTGCTCACTATATACAGGTGGATATCCTGTGCTGTACACTGAAGACAATTGTTCCGCAAACAGGTCACAGATATCGGTGCCACTATTTGCAATACGTTCATCAGAAGACAAATGGAAAGAAAAATAGTGCTGCCCTTCTTTTTAATAAAAGTCCAAATTAATTTAGGGTTGGACATTAGAGGTGATTCCAAGTGCTTCAAATAACTAGTATACCTAAGCTCATTAAGCTTAGCACAGCGGTCGCATTTCGGTGTTAGATTATCAGCACATTTAATAGGGACATAGGGATAGGGACTGCATAGGCGGATGTAATGGGTCGTAACTAGTCATGTCAACTTTTGTATTATATTGGTGCCTAATATAAAAAAATAACGTGTGCGTCTCGGGACGCCCGACAGAAGTGATAACTTAAACTAATCTAACTAGCGCAGGAGGACCGCCCTTACCTAACGCGTTACGTAACGAAGCGGTTTACCCTTATGGGAATAAGCAGTTATCACTTCAAAAATGCAAAAAGCATATTTTGTAGATACTCGATCCGGGCTATGCTAAGACGACTCGCTGCACGTTATTCCTTCGCTACACTGCTCACTCAGTTTGCAAAATAAGAATTATCACTTCAGGACTGTTGACTTTTCCTTGAGAAATGTGAGCTTCGTGAGAGTTTTTCGAATAGAAAACGTTATCACTTGTAGAAAAGGGTTAAATTACCACTTTTGTAAATAAATTGTATTGATTAACGTAGTTTATGAATTTTAAGAACTTTTATAACAGGCTGTTTATCGCACGGTGACCTCTCGCGACCTCGCGAATGAATGTGTTATTTTTAAATATGTACGGGGTTATAAAATAAAGTAAGCTATTTCACTTTCTAATGAATACTATACATTTTGATAAACACAAGTTTTTCTCATGTGATGAAGACACCGGCACTGTTTAGAATCATCTAGAGAATTTTCAGCAGGGTGAGTTTGATCTGAATGTGCGATCGAATTGACACTGGTGAAGATTCTCTAGATTAATTGTACCACATTTAATTGAAATAGGTTCAGCTGTTACGATATGATTGTGTAACAATCATCCAGCATATACAATGTTTACTTCTGGTAAACACTCAGTTTTATTCAGAAAAACTCAGTAGAAGAAGTAGAAGAATATCGATAAATCGGCATTACAAACTTCTTAAAAAACTTTTCAATATAATATTTGCATGTAGGTACCTGTTGTTATTATAGTTTACTAGCTGCTGGCCGTGGCTTCGCACGCGTGGTACAAACCTAAAAAGTAGCCTATGTCCTTCTCCAAGGTCCTATGTATCACTATACCAAAATTCATCAAAATCGGCTCAGCGGTATAGGCGTGAAAACGTGACAGACAGACAGTTACTTTCGCATTTATAATATTAAGTAAGGATAAGTAACGGCTTAGAAAATAGGCACACGTTGATGACGCGGTGCCTAGTTCCTTAAATTTGTTATATATCCGAATATCTTTCGTAATTCACACTTAACAAGTTGAAACAATTTTGCTCACACATCATTTACAACCAAGACACGGCCATTAATGTTATAATACAGACATTATGTTTACTGACTTAATGTAATTAGCAAAATCCCCGACTGTATGCAAACACAATGCGTTGGCATACAGTCGGGGACTATGCTCTCAGGCCTAACATTCTATATATGCATAGGGCAGACCCAGGCACCGATCTGTGTTGGGCTTCGTATTAACGGGTCATGTGAACTGATCCATCGATCCAGCGAGGCCTAATAATAGGTCATGTCTGGCACAAGCAGCAACACCAAAACAGTACCTTATATTTTTTTCCGCAAAAATTGCTGTACACATGTATCTAAAAATTCCTAAAAGCATTAGAAATATTAATTAATAACATTCAATATTAAATTTAACTAAAAGCCTTGCACATTTGCAAGTAAATTAAAATTAATATAATACAAAACAAATTAAACTAATCATTACGGAATGAATACTAGCTAGTACTTTACTTACCTATTACCAGGTACAATTATACGAGTCCATGACTATGTGATTATATACGACAATGTCTAATAAAATAAATAATCCCGGACATTTCACACAGCATCGTATAGCGCCAATGTAAGCAGAGCTTGTGTTATGGGTACCACATGACTGATAATACTACTTATATACTTTTAATTACATACATATTATACATAGAAACACCCAGACCCGAGACACTTATTTGCAAACCATACAAACATTTGTCCCGCGGCCAAGACGTTAGCCCACTGAGCCATAGAGGCTGTTATTCCAGCGTTAAATATTTCAAAACTGATTACACAATACCATTGTTTTGCTTGTTAATCATTTTGTTCGGGCATTATTTGCTAACGATACTACCTCCATAACATTTATATGTTTCTCTTTAAGGTGTAGGTATGGCTGCCGGACTGCCAATGAAATTAACGTTGAATAATAGGTATTAATTAATTACAAGCTTCCACGTCACATATCCTTAAATCTTTGACGGCTAGAATGACAATGCTGAACCGCAGGACTATTATATAAATATTTGTTATATCCATTCCGCTTTAGATATTTAAAATATTTGGTGGCCAAACATGAAGGCATTTCCCGAACTTCCTGGTTGTCCAACAACGATGTCGAAATAACTAGTGGTACGATAAGAAAAAGAAAGGCATAAATAATATAGAAACGATAATTAAAATCATAACATAATAAAAGCACTCATTTACAGCAGTTCCACATTGTTGGCATTTTAAAATTAATTGGCATTAATTTCGCTTGGTAGCGAATACAAGAATGTTAGGGTTAATATACAAATATGTAAGTAGATACTTTATTATAATGCTAGCCGCTGCCTGTGGCTATCTCCAACCCAAATTTTATCATTAGATCGTTCAGTCATTTAGTCGTCAAACGGCAAATAGACAGAAAGAGACGCATTTGAATTTATAATATTAATATGGATTTGAAAGTTCACGTGGCTGCTGCTCGCAAATCAGCAGGCTAGTTAGTTACCTGTATATACAAAGGACGTCTGCCCCGATTTGGTATATAGATTATTCTATACATTTATGTAAATAAATTCCTTATTTTGTTGCAGCCTTGTACTAGTATTGCTATACTGATCAGTTGTGGGGTCGTCCACGCCATTTTGAACCTGTACTTCAAAAAAGGTGAGTTTATCTTATACTCTGATTTGGTTCTATAAGTTATAAGCTCATTTCTTAATACCACCCTGTCGACCTCCCTTTTTTATTGCAGAATGAATCAACGGTTTAAATATTAACGTCAAACAAAAAAAAACAAATAAACTTACAAAGCTAAATCGCCCAAGTTGTCTCTGAGATCTCGATGGCGCTCTCTCTCTCTCGTTTCGCTCGACCGATCAACAAGCTTAATCACCACAAAACATTTATTTACATACATAGAAACATTTAACTTGTATTTTATAAAGTCGCTATTTAACATTTGATATTCGCTTTACGGTAAAATTAGTTTTTGGTATGCTCGTTGGATTTAGTTTGTTTGGATAGGATGTTCGAGTTACTGGTATACATTGCTTTGCTCTTTGAAAGGAATTCTATTCACCGGTTGATGTATGAGTGTTGGTTAATGGGCAATACTCAGATACACTGGGCTAGTTAATTACTGTCTGGTTTCTAAATAATCAAACTTCAATATGTGTGTATTACGCTTTACAAATATTTTATTTTGCCACTAACAAACCTAAAATTAAACTTTTCTCTTTGTAGAAATAGGGCTTGGCATTCGCTTAGACTTTTGCTATGAGTAAGTACATTCCAAACACATTTTTCTAAGATTTATAATTTTCGAGATACAGTATTAGGAGTATTTATGTCAAAACAAAACTCCAGTTTAAGAAAATCGGGACGTAATGATTGTGGCGTTACATTCTCTTAAGTTGAAACTAATAAAAGTATTGCCGTCCTGTGTTATCATTACATTGCAATGCAATGCAATGTAAAAAAAATACAAATATAGTACAGTGCACAGTGCCTGGGACCGAAAGTTTGAGTCCTTGTTTTTCTATAATTTTGATTAGAAATTAGAAAGCCTTACTCAAAATATGTTTTATTATTGCTAAGGGAAGTGTTTGCAAGAAATAAACCAATGTTATAAAAAACATTTGCTTTATTAGTAACTTATAACAACAATACGAGAAACATAAAAGTCTTAATTGTCCGCAGACGTCTCACTATGGCAGTCGAGCATACCATAATTGCATGCTCTAAACAAAAATATTTTTTGCGGGTAGAGCAGTTGTGGCGCGTTTTTCGTTTTTTTTTGAGTCACAATAATAACAATGCCTACTCTACTGTTATTAGCGGTCACTGTAGACATATTTCGTTCGTCCTCCAACATAAGTCGTATGCGTTCTGCATTCATTTTCAGTCAAATGTCAAGCTAAAAGTAAAGAAAAAATATATTATATACCATATATACAGTATACATACAACAGTAATAAAAATAAACTTATAATTATATGAATAACAAAACTTATTACTTACCCAAAATTGTAACACTTATACTCGCGTCGGTCCCTCGGACCGATCGACGCCGTGCCCTGCGACACGCGCTATCCGCAACAACGCTGGCATCGCACTGAATTAAAGTTGCCAACGAATAATCATGCAGCTACTAGGAATCTCTCTCTCTAAACTAGAGTTGTCTTAGCGTGAAAATACACGGAGAAGTAATTTGTCGGTCTGACACACCAACGCGGGTATAGGAAAGTGTTAAAATAGCGACTGAATACACACAAAGGAGTCTTTAAGCTATTGTTAATTTCACCACTTGTTCGAAGAAGCTGTGAAGAAGCACCCACAAAGTATGGTATTAAAATTGGTAATGCCCGTGAGATCTCTGTTCGGAGCGAGCGACCACTCGAGTTCCTAGTAGGAGTTTGTTTTATTATATTGGAGAATTACAAACTCGTATCATCACGTCTATTTCAATGCCTGGTCACCATAGCTTACAATTTGTTTCAGGAGTGACCATAATAAGCACTAGCTTCTACGGGTCCGCAGAGATAATAACATTCATGGACTACGTCTTTTATGACTTCGCGACGGTGTGGTGGGTAAGTAAATTAACTTTATGAACCACAACAGCTTAACGTGCTACTTGATCAACATCATTTTATAAATTAAAAAAATGCGTGTATCGTAGAACGCTCGGTTAGAATGAAGTTCCTATCGTAGTATATTATTATTGATAAACGTATTATATTATTATTTACAAATACAAATTAATGAATTACTAGCGTCTGGGAGAAATTAAATGCAATAAAATGAGAAACAAATGAAAGTTGAGAGTTTTTATACATCATTTAATTCATCTAATTAATTCGTTCATTCGTTTATTTGTTTATCTAATTCATTCATTCGTATCACCCTATGGATAACCGTATACACTATAGAAAAAAATCTACCACTTCTTTCGCCTAGCCCCAATCCGGTGCGATAAAGTACTTCGTTCCAACAATTCGAAAGCTAGAAAAAACAATATGCCAGAGCGTATCTGGCTACGCATAGTGAAGGCTTCCTTGAGTTACTTTACTGTGTTTTAACCCATTGACCGCCGGAGTCGAATAAATCCTACAAGAGTTCGCGCCCTCCACGCCGCAGACGGATATATACACAACAAATTTGACAAACGACGAAATTACTATCTCGTGTACCTACATAGTTGCGCTTTACGTGTTTTTAAAAAACAGTTTTGGTTTTTTCTTAGTCCAATTGGTATTTTTTAATTATTTTTTTAGTTTCAGTCTATAGTATCTGTAGCGTGTATAGTTATATAGGCGTTGTTTGTTTATCTATAAAAACAATTTTTAGCTTTGTTGTTAGAAATAACGTTAACACTGAATTACAGCCCAATTCCTACGATTTGAATATCCTAATCCTTGAATATATCAATAATAATGAGTAACTGTTACCATACATCTTCTGTCATCTTCTGTTCTGTCAAATTCTGTATTCTTCTGTATGTTCTTTATACATTCTAAAATTACATTCTGAACTATATACATTACTAGCGACCTGCCCCGGCTTCGCACGGGTGCAATGCTAATACTATATTACAGAATGGTTATAAGAGATAGCCATATACCATCGCGGATTTTTTTGTAGACCTTTTGAGGGTGTACAATACTGTAGTACATTATTTTGATCTATCTCGTAGGGTTCAGACAGCGTTTGCAATGTAAGCGCAAAAATATGAGTTCATTTATGACACCACATTGGAAACCTCTACAATTATCAGTGTTTATCTACTATATTATGCATGTATTATACATATAAACCTTCCTCTTGAAACACTCTATCTATTAAAAAACCTCATTAAAATCTGTTGCGTAGTTTTAAAGATCTAAGCATACATAGGGACAGACAGACAGCGGAAAGCGACTTTGTTTTATACTATGTAATGATAAGAATTCAATAACTAAGTTTTCGTTACGTCCGATGTCTTTAGCGCCACAGTCGTACATATCCGACCGCATCAACGTCATAAGCGAGATAAATAGTGAGGGACAAGTTCCTAAATCAATCGAATATATATGTAATAATGATTACCTTAATAGAAAGGCAGATATATAAATATTTTTTTATAATAATAATATATATAGATATGTATAGAATACTAAATTGATATATAAAACTTATTGACAGTGCTTTTTGTAACTGCGTAAATAAAACCGCCGTGACAAGTTCAGAAGCACACCGTCCGGAAATCTAATGCTAATGCGAACAAAAATAACAAATATTTGAATAAGGCGTCGAATCTCAGTTATCAGCCGTTAAGATAAAATCCTATTAATAATTGTACTTATTCAGTCTGTAACTGGTGGGTAATACAAATAATGTATCAAATAATATTGTATAACAAAATAATAATAATGTAATATTGAAAATTGAAACTTGTCATACTTTCACTGCTACAGACGTGTATACTCGTCAACTCGTGTATATTCAACAGCTTGTGGAGCCGAGCCCGTATTAGGGATTTCAAATTTTCCATTTTAATCCTTCATTTAAAATTCCTTCATTCATTTCCAACTTTCATATTAAAACGATCAAATACTGTGCTGTAGTTGTTATGATATTATTAAGCATTATGAATTATGATTATTAGTAGCTATGACATTAGTCTCATAATGTAAATAAGTGATTGTTTATATTTGTTGATTTTTTATCACTGAATGTTTATGAAAATATAAATTTATCATTATCTATCATGGAAATAAGTGTTTCACATCACTAACATACTTCTAAATATTCTGGCTGGTAAAAGGTTAAACACAACATTCTCGCGGCTCGCTCTGCTCGCAAAAAAAGATTGGTCTCGTGCTGCATTTTTCTTTGGAATAACCGTGGACGTGCTACTAGATCCTGAATTACGTTAATTGGAACTATAAGTCTCTCCTTAAAACCGTACAACTAGTACGGTGTATTCCATAACTCATAATTATTTGGCTGGTTGCTCCCAAAATTCATGAGTAGGATCATTTATATTTACCACCAATTAAACCGATTTTTTTAACATAGTGGATTATTATAAAAAACATCGAGTACCAGTAAGAATGGTATTCATACTATTAATCTAATAGCAAGCGCAAAAATATGCAAAATGATTCGAAAAAAAAAGAAAAAACTGTTTTCTAATTAAATTTTTTTTTAAATATAGGTGTTTTTAGGATTATTTCCATCTGTCCCCCTGCTTTATCCCCTCAGGGGGACAGATGGGCCAAAAAAGTTCGATTTGTCCCCCCGTAGCAAAGAGGGGGACAGATCGAACTTTTAATATTTTAAAAAGCTTGATCTGTTTGCAACGGGGGTACTGATCGAACTTTTATTCATTGAAAAAGTTATATCTGTCCCCCCGTCAATTAGACAGACAGAACTATTTATTCTTGCCTGTCCTCTAGAGCTGTATTCACATTCCAGTCTGTTTATGTTATACAATGGCAAAATTCTATATAATGTCAAGCCACCAGTTACCGTCACTACTAGAGCTAATTTAGCTTTCGCGGAGTTCACCTTCTGTACTTATACTAATATGCCAGATTCTGTGCCAGATCTGAGAAAATTCCATGAAGTACATGGCCGGCTTCTTCGTAAGCAGGTACATTGTATTTTCGATCTTGTTTTATTAATGTTACGAACTAAAATTGCAGATACAACCTAATTTTAAATAATGACTCTAAAGCAAATTACCTAACTCACAATAACTCATTATTTACTTGAAAACAATCAGAGCTTCTTTTAAGGTATTTTTTTTTGTTAGATTGATAAGTAAGATAGTTTAACTAATATTTGTTTGGTAAGGAATAATATGCCTACGTTATTTCGCTATCTGCAGATTGTAAATTAATAAAGTAAGGTTAAATATACAATGTAGTTGCTTACAAAGAAGCCTTCCATGTACTTCCTGGAATTTTCTCAGCTCTAGCTATGGCTTGACATTAGAATAGAAATAGAATTTATATAGAATTTCGCCATTGTATAACATAAACAGACTGGAATGTGAATACAGCTTTACAGGACAGGCAAGAATAAATAGTTCTGTCTATCCCCCTTCTAATTGACGGGGGGACAGATAGAACTTTTTCAATGAATAATAGTTCGATCTGTCCCCGCGTTGCAAAGAGGGGGACAGATCGGACATTTGTTTGGCCCATCTGTCCCCCTGAAGCAGGGGGACAGATGGGAATAATCCTGTTTTTACATGTGCTTCAATTCGCGTAATTTTAAGGTCTGGATTATAAACATAAATAGCGTTCAAACGCGCTAATTGAAGTAAGCATGCACGAAATTGCCACTATGTGGTGACAAAATACTTTGCGGAATGAACCTATGCTGTCTGGCGTTCGTTTGATCAAATATAATTCTGGGTTATCGCTTACTGTAGAGAACCATAAAGCTAAGGAGATTTTGAGTGAGAAGTAGCCTCAAAATTTTGAGAGCATAATTGGTTCATAGTTAGAAATAGAAATTACTTTAAAAGCGAGATTCTAAAAGACTTACCTATTGAAGTTATATTACAGAGAATGAAACTTGAATTTGATATTATTAACCTCTCTTTGTTGGCTTCCTAAATCCCCTATTATACCTCGGTATAATAGGGGATTTAGGAAGCCAACCTACCGTCTTCTAATAACTTTCAATCTTGAATTGTGCTCGAAGATGTCCAGGTTGTTGGAAATATGTATCGTCTTTTGAGCTAAAAAACCTACAGTCAAACGCATAGCTTCGAGAGTGGAGCAGATGTGGTCGTATTATTTTTCTTATCGTATCTCACGAACAATTTGACATGAATTTCTGTAGATGTTCGCTATCACAGACGGAGCGCTTTATTTACGGGTAGAATACGCTTGGTTTACTATTAGATTAGGTTCCAAAGTGCAACCATGAAGATGAAGCGGCTACGAAGTGGGCACTCTGAAAATTTCAATAGGTGGCATCGAACACTCGTACACGCTGCATATGATTTTTGAGTAAAAGTCAACTCGACGAAGTTTTTTATAAATTCTATTCACAAACTCGCCGCTATTTCCGATCCGAATGCTTATATTTTGTTAAAATATTGCTCATTATAAACGTATAATAAAGCTATATACGTTGTATGTTCGTATTTAAGAACTTAAGAAGTGTTGCCGATTATCAGTGTATGAAAATAGTTTATTTTGCTTTCGCACAATCCATCTTGAACTACTGCATCACTGCATGGGGCGGTTGCATCAAAACTCAGATGTTTAGAGTGGATCGGGCGCAGCGGGCTGTCATTAAAGTGATACCCTCTAGACCAAAAAAAATCCCCACCAAACGAAGTTTTTTCAGTTAGGTAACTATTTGTCTTAGCTACTGTTCCACGTGAGCACCGGCAATTTTACTAAAAATGGTCGGTTTTCAGATTTATCTTTTACTTATGTTGGGAAAACTTATTTCTTGCCAAATTGCAATTAGTTTTAATATGGGTAATACTGACGAGTTCGATTTATGCGCCATAAATGCATAAATGATTTATGCAATTTAAAAGTTTAGGTCATATTTTTGTTTATATTTTTTTTCTAAATAAATAAGGCCGGACATGTCACATATCATCATGTGGCCGCAAAGTAAGCAGAGCTTGTGTTATGGGTGACATGACTGATATACTTTTTTTTTAACATATAGGTACAATTTATACATAGAAAAACCCAGACATTTGTCCAACATTTTCCCCAAGGCGGAAATCGAATATGCAACCTTCCATGCAAGCGTGGGTGCGTCTCACCAACGCTTTGGCCCACTGCGTCACAGAGGTCGTCATTTCTGGCATATTATGGAGCGTCTGTTGAATGTTGAATTTTCTCAGAAAATTAGTGAGAAAACTTCAAGAAACCAAATTTTAGTTAATCTGCTTATTTTTTAAGTGTGACCACTATTTGAGAACGAAACGTTAGAAAAAACAGAGCGTTAATAATTTTAATTAATAATTTTCGTTGCAATATACAAATATGACGTTGAGCAAATGGGATCCTGATTCTCTTAGACGCTCCCGCATGATGCTAAATCATTCACATAATTAGCATAATTATTACATCATGTAGTAGGTTCGATCTAAATTAATCACAGATCCTTGGCGACCTCTGTAGCACAGACGGCTAAGGTCCGGCTGAGACGCAGAAGGTTGCGGGTTTGATTCCCGCCGCGGGACAAATGTTTGTATGATCTGCAAGTATTTGTCTCGGGTCTGGGTGTTTCTATGTATAATACGTAAGAATTGAAAAAAAATTTTTTTTAATTATTATATCAGTCATAACACAAGCTCTGCTTACTTTGGGGCCAGATGATGCTGTGTGAAATGTCCGGGATCATTTATTTATTATTATTATCTTAAGAGTGGCAATGGCGACTTTATCAAATCCGTTGAGACGAAATAGGCATAATTATGTTTATGCCACTAAGTGATTACAATTTATTCACCTACAATGTTCACACAATGGACGGCTAGTAAGTCTGGGTTACGAATATTACTACGAATATTCTCGACCACGGACTGTTTAATTGATTGAAAACCGCAGGTATTTCCGAGTATGTGCAGTATTTAGTCCACTCGAAATAAAGTTGCACGAATTCCATTCTATTTCAATTAAGGATTGTGTCGCTTTTGATGGATATTGAAACAAAAATAAAAATTAAAAAACATTGTTCGGCTCTTTGATTCTGCTTCCCGTAGGCATTCCTTGATGAAAAGTGTTCGTTTGTCAAATTGAATCAAAATAAAGCCAGATGTATAGTGCACGTACTCTACAGGGCGTCCTGGAACTAGTATGTTAACCCGATGGGGACAGATTCTCGTCACGAGAACAATTCAATGTTTTACTACTTTTATGAATTCGATAATTTTCATCACTATATGGTATAAAACAAAGTCGCTTCCCGCTGTCTGTCTGTTCCTATGTATGCTATATCTTTAAAACTACGCAACGGATTTTGATGCGGTTTTTAATAGATAGAGTGATTCAAGAGGAAGGTAAATAAATAAATAAATAATCCTGGACATTTCACACACCATCATCTGGCCCCAAAGTAAGCAGAGCTTGTGTTATGGATTCCACATGACTGATATACTATACTTACTCATATACTTTTTTTTTTGTAAATACAGACATATTTTCCATAGAAACACCCAGACCCGAGACAAATACTTGCAGATCATACAAATATTTGTCCCGCGGCGGGAATCGAACCCGCAACCTTCTGCGTCTCAGTCGGACCTTAGACCATTGCGCCACAGAGGTTGTCATGAGGAGAGGTTTATATGTATACCTAATACAAGCGTAATATAGTAGAGAGACACAAATAATTTTTGAGTTTTCTGATCACATTAGACATTCTGTAGTATATTTAGTGTAGCATTGCACACGTGCGAAGCCAGAGCGGGTCGCTAGTATATGTATAAAAGGCTATGTGTGTATGTATGTTCCCTATGACTCTGAAACAGCTGGACCGATTTCGATGAATTTTTTGTGAAATCTTTAAATTGGTCTAGCGGGTGATCTTGTGTAGTTTGGTAGCGATCGGATCAACATAACTTTTTTTTTGTTTTGCATCAGTCGAATTTGGTATGGATATAGATTGTATCTTAGGACCGGACATAGGCTACTTTTTATTTTATGTATGTACTATGCGTGCGAAGCCGCGGGCAGAAGCTAGTTATCAATAAATGTGCAGCAATGTACGCTTTACAACATGTTCGAAAGGGACTATTTTATTATCACACAAAATGTTTAGATATATTATCTAAATATAATAAATATAATCGAAAGCTAAATATAATAATAAATAAACATAATAATAACTATATGTGAATAATTGAATCAGTGCCATCATTAATGTGTGCTAATACCAGTACTCTCAAACGGTAAGTAAATGAAAACATCGTGATGTTTTCATTTACTTTTAATTTCATTTACTAGTAAACCAGCATGTCGTCTAACTTTAAACATTCGAAGTCGTGTGCCAAGTGTACGAATGGAGCCCTAAAGGTGTGTCCAAACATTGAGTGGCAAGAGCGCGGCAGCAACACGCGGCGTTTGCAGGACACATTTCTGCCGCTCTCTAGTTAGGAGGAAGCCGATTAAGTATCTGCCGCGCCCGATTGCCACTCGATGTTTGGACACACACTGGTCGCACTTTAATCCTTTTACCACACTAGTTAGAAATAACTAACACGATAAGAAAAATTGCCATCATTATAATATCTAATGGTTTAACTAATACCACATTAAGCAGGGTTCAACTTCATTATTGAAAATGAACAAATTCAAGTTAACTTTACAGATTGGCTACTCTACTACGGTGCTGTTTACTTACTAAGGTGCATCACTTTGATGTTAAGCGGCGCTCTGTTTCGATTTTGATGATTCTTATTTTATTATACAGCGTGAAGTGAACCCTTTTTTAGTGAGAATCTGACCAAACATACTGATAGACAGAAAGACACTTTTGAATTAACAATATTAGTATGTATGTAAATTCATTCATTTTGCCCAATGAATTAAAATAACATGAACAGACCACGAAAGCTAAATATAATAATATATGCATAAAAACAACATTTGAATGACAATATGATACAAAATATTTTTTTTCTGTTTCAAATTTCTTCTTTATCACGACATTTTCTAATATTGTTATTATGAGATAGACGATAAAATTTCATAAATAATATCTATTTTAAGAGTCTCGAAACCCTAGGTTAACGTGGGGTTATTGGTTATTGGGATAATTTTAAAACAAAGTTTTTCATCGCACGTTGCTGACATATGGCGAATTAGGCTAGACTAGACTAGGCTAGGCTAGACTAGGCTAAACCGAAAAAGTCTAAGTTTGTTAAAAACGAAACAATGACGACGACTTCATATTGTTGAGAATTTTCGTAATTCTGCTGTTTAACGCAACATAATGCTAAGTCGAACACCAATTTGTAACAGTACCTACACTTGGACAATTGCAAGACACTCAATCTTTAGTTTAGTTTTATTTAAGTTGCCTTTCTGTTTTTCTTTGTTTTTATTTTGAGTGTAACTTCATATTGTTCTTTTATTTGTATCTTGATACAAATTAATGTATTTTCTTTCAACTACGTAGTAATGTTTTCATTAATCACTACAAAACCGATCACAAAGAACGTATTCTTTGCTTAAAACCAAAACAGTGCAAATTTGTTTATTTTTTTACAACACTTTCGTGTAGCATATCGTTAGTTAGGTCTTCTACAATATATGTAACTATGTATGATTTGTTTAATCAATATTAAGCTTTGAAGTTTTAAGTTTTGAGTCCAGTTTTGAATTGGTTCGGGACCTGACTAGTTAATCTTATCCATTTTACATAGATCACCAGCTGTAACCTATTTTTATTCCGCAGATCGTGGGTCGTGTTCTAATGAAACCTTCAGTCCCTCCACCTTGCAATTACTCTTGGCATTTGATTGCACTTTGGCCTATCCTTATTATATATGGCGTCGTTCTACAATGGAAAACTTGCAGAGGCATAGAACACCACCGTAAGTATTTCGACTAATTACGACTAATTTCCTTTAGATGCTTTTGCGAAACTACTTTGATTACTGAAGAATAACTTCGCGTTAGAATATGCGAGTGAAAGGTTGGATTGTCGACCATCCGAGAGTGGTATTGGCCAAATTGTGAAGAAATACCAAGAAAATGGCGCTCAGCCGAAAACATGACTGCTGTGAGGGAGAATGTGGCCGACAGCCCAAACACCTCTATTCGACATCGAGCACAGGAATAGTATTTGTCCACGGCTACTTTGAATCGCATATTGACGAAAGATCTGTCGTTGCACGTGTCAGAAATGGTTTAGAGCTATACCTAAAACATACTTAAAACTACCTGTTCACTACTTAATAAGTGAGGAAATGTAGGTTGATAAATTGAAATGTAACTTGATGAACATTATTCAATTAACAATAATATAGATAGATCCAATAAAGTTTTTTAAACTTACGCGATCAGAACACATTATTATAAATATTTACGGGTATTTATCGCTCTTATTTACCTATTTTTCCCGACGTTTCGACAGGTTTACACTCTGTCGTGGTCACGGGATGACTGCACCGACACGTAAATACATAATAATTAACTGATACAAATGTATGTAGTTCACAAAGATAAAATAGTTTTAAATCCTAGGATAGTTAGCAAACAGAGAACAACACATCTAGTTAACAGTATACATTTTAAATACACACAAAATATATTTTAGTACAATATTATAACAAGTAACTTATCTTTCTAGTTAGGTTAGGTCACTCCCGATATATCTGTTTAAGGCTTTAACATCG
This sequence comes from Lampropteryx suffumata, assembly GCA_948098915.1. Taxonomy (NCBI): domain Eukaryota; kingdom Metazoa; phylum Arthropoda; class Insecta; order Lepidoptera; family Geometridae; genus Lampropteryx; species Lampropteryx suffumata. The sequence continues at coordinate 23,062,298 of OX402544.1, read as the reverse complement.
CCTTTCATACAATTTTTGAATACAAAACATCACACTATATCCACCATATCAACAAATATTTCGATAAATTATGATTAAAAACTGTAACTATTAATAAAAAATATGTTATAACGTAATTAAAGATATTGTAACGTATGTAGTACAATTATAGTAATGCTATCACAGGCATAATCATCGAATAAGTAAAATTAACTATTCAACCAATCACGGAAGCCTATTAAGAATCTAAATATAATGATGAAAGTTATTTACTTAATAACAATCAATTGAATGTTACTATCAGAATAATGAGAACAGAAAATAATATAGTATTCATTAATAAATCCAAACTAATTAATGACTGAAAAATAGTAAGAAAGTATGTATTAAACAATTAAATCTACAAAATATAACAATCAACATTATTTCGTTCAGAAATCTTAATTTCATTCTCGAATGTGTGTGATGGGATATTCATTTTTAATACAATAATATTTATTAGAAGCAAGTGTTAATTAATCTAACAATAAAATAGTACATAAAACTGTTTACAAATGTTGGTTTGGAGACGACTTCTAGCAACTGTATTATCAATACACCATCTGTGATTTTAGCTGTGAACTAAGTGAATGACATAGGTGGTTTTATATTGCAATTGCAATCTATGAATATTATCTATATATTAATACGTGAAGCAAAAAGTTTGTACCCCTTTTTACGAAAATTGCGTGAATGGAGGAGTATGAAATTTCGCACACTTATAGTTTATATAGAGAAAGAATGAAGAATGTTTTTAAATATTTTTTTTAAATTATGCATAAAAAATACATAAATTATTTATTAATTACGCCACATGCGTATAAAATTCAATTAACGCAAGAACCTAGCCGACGGACCATATCAAGTGCCTTACATTTTTTCGATTGGATACACGAACAATGAACAAAATAACTAGGTTTTCACCCAAAATCTCGGTCAATTGAACACTAAGATCTTCCGAGTTTACACCTTCTTTCTTCTTCTATCGACTTCTTTCTTTAGGGTCATCTGAAAAATAAAGCCTACGTCTACAAGCCATCCAGCATCCAGCAACTCATAGACGAGATTTGACAGCACATTGATGAGATGGTAGAGCAATTACGCCGAGATGTTAAAAAATGAAAAAAAAAATATTGATAAGCTGATCGACATGTACTGACGAAGTCGTGGCGAACATTTAACGGATATTATCTATCACACCTAATTGTAACGAATCAAATAACATATTTAATTACGGAAATGTTTTTTATGTTACGTTTAACATCGATCCATCTTATTGTAACACTCTTAAGTACTTAAGTATAAAAGGTATTATTATAGGTTACAAAAATATTGGCCCATAGAGATCAGCGTGCCGCATACATACTCGTACTTGCTGACAATAAATGAACGCACGAGTAGAGCTGCTTATCAGTAAAAATAAAAAATCGAATAATTGGAGTTCAAATTAATAAAAAATACAATAGCTAAATGACAAATTATTAATAAAATTTATATCACTTTTACGTAAGCGCAACTTACTTACATGTGCGTACGTGAAAAGTTGCTGAACAATGGCGGCGGCGGAAAGTGAGATGGGGGGGGCTACAGCTTTTTTTACGTACAGGTTGATCTCAGATTTACAGACCAAAGAAAATTATTTAATTACTATAAAGAGTATGTTTAAATTAAAAAATGTTTTTACAAAAATCTTGATTCATGATACAAACGTTCCTTTTATGTCGCCATTATACCCCATAAACTAAGCACAAAGTGTTTGGCCAGACTGCAAACGCGGATGTGGGGCGGGCGCGGCGCGACTAACTCAAACATAAGAACTTAATTTGAGTGTCCATAGTGGACACGCGGGAGCGGGGCGGACGCGAAAATCGGCGCGGGCTACTAGGCGCGGGAAACGCGCGGGCAACTCACGCCGTAGCTCGTTCATACAAGTGGCCGCAGTGAGAGCGCGGGCGTCAAGCGACAAACCGCGCGGGAGCGGGAATCTCAAGCTGGTTCGAGCTAACCGCGCGCGTTCTTGTGATTGTGATTGAAATTAATGTAGAAAAATTAATAAGTGCTATTCAAGCACGACCTACACTGTAGATGTCGAAACAACGTCAATACAAAAACATAAAATTTAATTTAAGATTGTAGAATTAAATAAAATCAAAAAACTTTGGAGGTTGCTCTCGCAATTTTTCATTTCACTTCATCCATAATAATATTATGTTTTAACAAAGACTGGCCACGTCAACGCTCGGAACGAAACCGCGCTCCACTGCGGACAGGCCAAAACGCGCGCGTTCCCGCACCGCACCGCGCTTTTTAAAAGTGCTTGGCCGCGCGCTGGCCATGCACTTTTAAAAAAAGGTTTTGGGTAAGTCATAAAAACGTATGGAGCACTGGCGTGCTCAAGTGCTTCTTTTTTTTTGTGGCGAGTGATCATTTTATATAGTTTTGTAGAGTTTCTTAGGCACAGTCAGTAAATAATAATGTGAAGCATTAACAAAAGTTATATCGGAGACGTAATATTTTTAAGTGGATATTGGATCGTCAGTGTATAATAGGTGCGATGGTTAAAAGAGCGAAGTATTTCGTTTATGCTCAATATAAATGAGTTCGAGTAAGTTTTAGACATTACAAGTTTCGACGCAGGTTAATATCGATAAAAAATAATATGTTTTGTTTTTGTGATTTTGTGTTTATGCTTGTAGCACGATCTATGTTTAAACTATGTTTACAAAATATGTTATGTAGAAATAAAACTACCGCAATTTTAAAGTTTCCCTCGCCGCTCACCCCTAATAACGACAATACCCAATTACCCAAAGCCTTTTTACCAAGTTTGTTATGAAGTGTAACAATGGGAACATGCGCGATCGGCCACAGACTGACACTTTAATTATTGATGGACCAAGTGAAAGATCTTAAGGCTTAGATTGAGACACGACAACGTACGCTGAGCTCACGCTTACGTCTGTCAAATCGCACTAAATTTGACAAAGGGATGCTGAAATCACACTATGTTACATGCCTGCATCTTAGTCAGGCGTTGGTTGCTGAAATCACACTATGCTACATGCCTGCAACTTAGTCAGGCGTTGGTTGCTGAAATCACACTATGTTACATGCCTGCATCTTAGTCAGGCGTTGGTTGCTGAAATCACACTATGCTACATGCCTGCAACTTAGTCAGGCGTTGGTTGCTGAAATCACACTATGTTACATGCCTGCATCTTAGTCAGGCGTTGTATGCCGAAATCACGCTTTGTTACATGTCTGCATCCCTTATTCAAGCGTTGGTTGCTAGTTGAAAGAATATGCAAACGTTTATTGGACCTTAACTCATTGGAAGAAACTCAAATTCTATGCATAAATTTAAAATGTGATATAAATATAATAAGATTGACGCGAAGTTTATATGATATAAGAGCGATTTTTGAGATATACGGAAATGCGCATTAAAAGAAAATAAGTCTTGTCATGTCCACACAAACTCAGAGTTAGAGGAAGAGGAAGTTAGTTTTAAATAGGTTAAGTAGATTAGAATTTGGGAGGGTTTTTATTTTATAAAAACCCTGTCAGGAATACCATAAACCGACGCGCATGTAGGCATGTGATATGTGATGAGAGTGAATGAAGCAAAATAAGTATGCAAGACTTACCAAAAAAAAACTTTTTATTTTACAGAGGAAACTATAATCGACAATCCATTTCGTAGCATCAAACATAACAAAAAAAAGTAAGTAGTTGAAAAAAATAGTTTATATATAGCCTGTTTCAAAGAAACGAATCGCAACGAAACGGTTTTAGTTATGCCCTCTCACTTGCACAATATTGCGTTTAGTAAATTGTGGGAGTGATAGGACATTACTGAAACATTAAAATAAAGAGCACTGGTAATTTAGTAGTGCCCTTGCCTTCAAACCATAAAGTCGTGGGATCAAACCCTGTCAGGCACCAATGGATACTTTTACTTCCGAAACATTTTTCTACCTTTGACAAACGGCAAAGGACAACATCGTGGGGAAACTGGGTCATCCTATCACCTAAAATAGAAAATGTGAGGCATAGGTTCGTATTCGTAAAAACGGGAATGAGCCTGCACTATTTCATGGATTACTAACCAGTGTGCAAAACGTGGGCATGTGTCAAATATAATGTTTGAACGTGCCTCTGACTACCAGCCTGTAAACATCCTCAAAGATCCTAATAACTAGAGATCCAAGTGTCTACCGAGGCGGGGGCTTACATTCGTGATGGGGGTCGCATGTTTGTTTTTCGGACTGACCGAGTAACTGATGTTGATGTAACCTCTATTGAAGATTCGTTTCTGTAATGAAACAGGTTATATTAAAATAATTAGTAAGTGTTTGTGAATGTTGTAGTGTCAGGAACTTCTACCTTCTATTTTCTATCTGCTCCTCTCTGTTAGACTTGATCTCCGTTATTTATTTATTTATTTATTTTATTTATTGTTCCTCTCCTGTGTTTGTTTTTAAATAACAATGTTCATGTTTTGTATGAATGTATGTGTATCGTCTATTCATAGAGGATATGTACTCATAGATATGGGATGAATAAGTATTTTAATAATACATTCCGCTTAGTACAATACATGGTTTTAAACCCTGCTAATATGTGCATATAAACAAGTATATTTATTTGTATACATGTGCCAGTATACAAATATATATACTTATTTGTATACAGGTAAGAGCTGATATAATTTTTTCCATGCCTTGTACTGAGACGGATTGAGTTTTATTTTATTATTTACGTTTGGCTGAGATAGTTGAATGTCTGTGTATTTGTAAGATTTTTTAATGTGTTAAACTTTTTTTAGACCAATTTTTGAAGAGCCCTAAAATAAGTAGATATTTGTAGTAGATAAGATTTTATTTTGCAATGCGATTATTTTAATTGACCTAAGTTAGCAAGTTGCCTTTCTACCTTAGTAAAATTAAGCTTTTGTGTACCCCAAAACTCCTATATGTTACATAGTAAAACGTTTGTGTAAATGTTTGTCTGTAGTTGCAAATCAAATCTAGTAACTATTATTGAGAAAATTTTACAATGCAAATTATTCTGCTTAAAGAGGCCTATTACACTACGACCGTGATTTTTCAATTAAATACCCATCTTTGGACTTCTTATTCAGAGAAACTAAAACTCTTCGTCAATTTAAACTTATTGTATGGTGGAGACTAGTTATTAGTATAGTTCATAGCGGTCTCGCTTTTTACAATTATTTCTTATATATTTGTATAAAGACAAAATTCTGAATCAAGTTTTTAATAAAATGCGCGTAGTCACATTTTCAAGCTCATAGATTGAATTACTGTACTAATCACACGAAATGAAAAATATATAATAATATCTCTTAAATAGGGGTTGAGTTTCAAGCGCAAAAGTTCTCGGAATTTCTAATTTTGTATCAAAAAAAATCCCTTTCTTGATAAAAATACTAAAAACGTTCAGAATTAACTGTAAATTTCTCCTAAGTAAAATTTTTATCAGAATTTAATTTACTAGGTCATAATAAATTAAATTGTATACTTTTTAATAATTAACTATTTATCATTAAATAAACGTAATTACAACTGCTTAAATTGCTACATAAATTACATAATGCTTAGGCCTCTCGAACTCGTTACTGCTGCATTTCGTGATAGGCCTCTTAACGGAACTAAATACGGAAAATCAAGAGAAAATCTCACAATTACACCTTAGCTAATAGCTTAAAAATCAGTTGTTAACTTAATTCATTGACATTACAATGATATAAACATTCTTGATCTTCTATAAATACACTCGAGAGCAATGAATCCGGGTCACTTAAAGAAATCTAAGCTTAATGAAATAAATTGTGTATAATAAATAGACAATTAAATACTCCTTGGCCCGGATTCATTGCTCTCGAGTGTAGTAAGTTATCACTGTAATAATCTTAATACTATTAAAATGCGAAGGTTTGTGTGGATATTTATGGCACAATCACACTGCAACGCCTAGGCGATTTTGAATCAAACTTGCCATTGCCATACAAGAAGTTGCGGGAAAAGCTAATAATTAATAGTTAAACAGTCATAAACGAGATGAGTTCGAGCTTCCGATTTGTATGTTCGATATTTTTCAAGTTATTGAAAAACGTCCCTAGAAATAAAAGATATTGGTGCACAGCATAGGCTATGCCGAAGTCGGACTACATCGAATCGCGCTTGAAAACTTCCGTAACAGTTTTAAAATGTTCTTGCATGTTTGTGTCGATACAAGAATTGTCTAGTTTCTTTAGCAGTAGTATAAATATTATAAAGTATATGTAATACAAAATATTATCGGGCTCTCCCATAATCACATATTAGCTCATCTTAGTTTAAATTAAAACAACATTAGAAAAGTATGGTCTCTAACCTTACTTTTGTAGCTTTTCAAAATGGCTGGTGAATATGAGATAGACCGTATTATTTTATCTTTTACGTAAGTAAATATAAATGTTTTCTCTATAGGCTTTAAGGCTCTCAATATATAAATAAATACATAGAAATTCATTGCAATTATGTAAAAGTCCGCGACACGCACTTGGCCAGATTATTGTACAACACTCGCGAACTTTATTTAATTCATAAATATTGGAGAGCCTAGTAGATACTTAGTGTCTATCGATGTACTTGCTAGTTATTCGTCCCTTGCAAATATTAAACAAATTTGTGCTTTTATATACACAAGCTTTATAATTTCCCCTCTAAGTCTACCTTTAAGAGATGCAACCTTATAATTTGCTATCATCTGTCTAAAGTGGTTTGTTGAAAAAGCTTATTAAGAATATCGAGGGCCAAAGAGTGTAAAAGACATTTTGCTATCGGAAGAAGTTTTGGCCAAGACGAGACAATTGATATCGTTTGACGTCTTTTTCACCTTTATTCCGTAACACAAACTTAAACAAAAACCGATCGTCTGATTCGTTGTATGTATAATCCATTGATGTGGGGGGTAGGGGTGAGGGGGGGGGGTTGCACTCTTAAAGGAAGATACTTTCATTGATTTCATTTCTGTATCAGTTAGTATAATTATCATTCACGTTACATTCCCAGGATTAACATCCCACAAGCAAAAATGCAAAACTACCCCAGTCCACTTTTCGAGGCAGTGGCTCGCAGAAATGCGCAAAGAGAGATGAACATTTCTATACCAACTGCGCAGTGCACACGGGGATGTTATTTTGAAGGTATTCATCATAACCCTTCATTTATTTTTTCATACAGATGGAAACTCATTCAGACATGACATTCGTTTATTATTATTAGCTATGCCTACTATCGCCTACTATATTGAAGAAGAATGTACAAATTTAAAGGGTCTCAACCTTTTGGGTTGGCCTGTCATTCATAAGTGGTGTTTCGGTATTCGGGCATTATGACACATTCAAATCTATTTTTAACCGACTTCATCAAAAAGGATGAGGTTCTTAATTCGTCGGAATCTTTTTTTTTATGTATGTCAACCGATTACTCGAAAACGCCTGAACCGATTTGGAAAATAAACGAAAATCAAAAAAAAAATATACATCGATGATGTTTTCGTGTACTTCGATACCTCGCTGTCTCATTGGAGCGGTGCGTTTATTTGGCCTACCCATATTATATATTATTATATACAAATTACATTATAGGCTCAAATATCATTCAATGAAGTCGGTTTTCTTTGTAGTTTTTAAACCATCACAAGGACCACTCGAATCATGCCACTGAATTACGTATCTACAAAGGGTGTTATTAGTTTAACGTGTGTATTATGTATGTCTATGGATCTGTGTATATGTCTGTATGTATCATCGTAGCTCCCAAATGGATGAACCGATTTGATTTACTCTTTTAGCTAGAAGATCATCAGCTTTTTTCTAAATAATGTGTAATGCAACATCCACAGAAATGATCGTTTCGAAATATGGTATCCGATTACTCTAATGATATTGCAAGAAAATGGTTAGTTTAATCATATGCATTACCAGGAATCTGCAGAATACCGAACTCCTCACCAACATATTGTGGGTCTCATTTAAATGGTCTCAATGCATAGACCATTCAAATGATGTTCAAATGATGTTTCTTCGTCTCGGGTTTACTATTTTAGTTTATACTTGTACCCTCAAGTTTGGCTGGAGTATAAATATAGAAAGTTTGCTTCCCCAGACGTACGTGCAGGCACTTCAAATGAAAAGGGCTCGACCGTGGGAAGCGAGGACTGTGTGTGCATGCAGCACTCGCCAGAATGAATCCACACACTTTACTGTCCATGCTTCAAATACGGTCCAACCCTGATTCAGAAGATGACGGCCGCCGAACCATAACATCCCAATAAACGGTCAGTCTGCGTAATATAGAGTTAATCATGCGTTTTACTTGTATACATATTAACCTGTCTATTAATGTATGTGTGTCTCTTGAGAAGACGAGGCCAACCGAATCAGTTTTTACCATTGAACTATCAGTCCACGGTACCGAGAACGAATCATGCTATGACATGTTTATATTACAACCCTCGACGCAAACGAGTATTATAAGTTTAACGTGTGTCTCTATGTGCCTGTGTATCAGTGTATGTGTGTGTCCGTCTGTGTATCCCAATCAGGACATGCCATTGAACAGTCAGCCTAGGGCCGTCCGTGCAGTAGCTCTACATGTATTTTCATTTACTAAAGTTTATTTCTGTTGTGCCGCCGTTCGATTCCTATAAATTCTATAGAAACAGTGTTATAGAAGGACAACTTCATAGGTAAATACTTATTGTAGCAATTTCTTTTCAGGTTCGTACATTGCCGGGAATGCCGCTCGCGTGCTTCAACATACGAGTAAATCAATGCATTAACAAGGTTAATACCTAATACCACCCCGGTACAATGCCAATCATATCTAATTTATTGATATTAGCTAATACATTTTCAAGTCACTCTATTATTATATAATAAGCATTGTTATGAATTATTGGATAACTAAAATGTACTTCGTATCAATTGTCTGTCTTGTTGTATATTTATATTGGGTTAGTTTTAATTTATATAGAATAAATTGTAAAACTTACAGCTTTTATACTATACTAAGCCCTTGTACTAATTTTAGAATAATGTATTTTAGCTTATAAACTATATCAAAAATTTTAATAACTGAATCCAAATTTAATTTACTTAAAGTCGTTTTTAAAAAAAAAAATCAGTATTATAATTTAAAAATCAAATGCCTTTGTTATATCTATATGTTTCTTACTATTTCCATAATTACTGGAATTTTATCTTGTATTTTATATTGTATTGTAGGATTGTACATATTAAAATATTTAAAGACTGCTAAAGTACTGCCGCAATCGAACGTTCGAAATAAGTCTAAACATCAAACTTACTTTTGGTTTTTATATTTGAATTATTTAGTATGTATGTTTGAATTATTAGTATTATTCCGGGTATATACAAGGTAATGAGATAAAATATTTTAAGACTGCTAAAGTACTGCCGCAATCGAACGTTCGAAATAAGTCTAAACATCAAACTTACTTTTGGTTTTTATATTTGAATTATTTAGTATGTATGTTTGAATTATTAGTATTATTCCGGATATATACAAGGTTATGAGATAAAATATTTAAAGACTGCTAAAGTACTGCCGCAATCGAACGTTCGAAATAAGTCTAAACATCAAACTTACTTTTGGTTTTTATATTTGAATTATTTAGTATGTATGTTTGAATTATTAGTATTATTCCGGATATATACAAGGTTATGAGATAAAATATTTAAAGACTGCTAAAGTACTGCCGCAATCGAACGTTCGAAATAAGTCTAAACATTAAACTTACTTTTGATTTTTATATTATTATTCCAGATATATACAAGGTTATGAGATCGATGATATTCTGGTTTCTTCTTCTAGATGATGAACTAGTCTCCATATTTTGCTTCATATCCCGAGGTATGGGTAACCTAGTCACATGTTTATCTTTCTTATATTTTTACCTACTTAATATTTTATTATTAATCTGTACTAGATATTCCATTTATAGTTCACTGCCTTAGGTCGTCTGTAGAATATACTTGGCTGCTTAATATTAATAATATTAGAAGCCAACCATTAATATCAAATTTATAAATTGTAAGGTAATATACCTTATGCTAATAATATTACATAATTCATGTTTATTCCTTAATTTAATTAATTAATAGTTTATGATCTAGTAATACTAAACATTTAAGATAGTAGTCAGCTTTGTCGGAATTTCAACTAAGGTGTTGTTTATTATGTGGAATAAATATGTATTAATCCCATCGATTTTTCATTACCTACTCAGCTTCAAGTAGAAAATTAAAAACAACATTGATATTCTAATCCATTTTTCATTAATACACAGAAAATCAAAATCGTATTAGGTTATTAGGTTTTAATAAAGTTCCTATTAAGAAGCTACTTAATTTTTTTGGATCATTTAACATAAAAAAAAACCGGACATTTCACACAGCATCATCTAGCAGCAAAGTATGCCAGGCTTGTGTAATAGGTACCACGTGACTGATATACTTACTACTACTATTACTACTAATATATATATATATATTTAAATACATACATATTATACTTAGAAACACCCAGATCCGAGACAATTACTTGCAGATCATAAAACATTTGTCTCGCGACAGGAATCGACCCCAGCCGGAGCTTGCCCCTACGCGCCACAGAGGTGGTCAAGACAGATAGGTACATAGATAGATTAGCATCTAAATGTAATAGAAAAAACTTAGTGGAACTTTATGTTGTGGTACATATATCTTACTAATATTAAGACTAAATTATTTGCAGTAAACAAACAAATTCAACACTAATTGTGCTCGTGAATGTTACGATGGAGAATGAGCCTGTTTATGACCCTCCCAGGTGCTGGATTGGAACACGAATCTGAACAATTAACAACCGCTTCATCGACGTAGGAAATCATCAGCGTCGTAGACGCCGGCTCCGAGAATGTATCGTAATACAGATTGATTAAAATTATACCTAGATAATTGCTGTTTTAAATGCAATTTATTATTATTATTGGTAATTTTTCTCAGAGTAAAATTTTTACATATCTTGAAGGTAAGCCGTGTTCTTGAATCTAGGGTTCCGTTATCAAAACTAGATCCCTTATCGCAACGTAATTTATATTGCTTTGCTAAACCATAATATATTATTTTAGTGTTCCTTAGGTCGAAACCCTGTCCAATTTAGTTTTCTGTTGTTTTCTAAAATATTAATTCATCGATGATTAATAATCAGCGAGCAAAAATGCGAGGTTTTGATTGAAGGATACCACTAGTAGGTACTCACACAAATCGTAAAATAAACGTCAATGTATGAACGCGAATGAGAGTGAAGGTTATGCCATTTGTTTTTGATATTTTAATTAACCGATCTTTAGAAAAAGCAAGACATTCTCAATTCGGTTGTTTTTTTTATGTTTGCAAACTCATAACTCCGTCATTTATGAACCGATTTGAAAAAAACTTTTTTATGTTTCAGAATATTAATATTAATAATATTAATAATGCCGGAAATTTCAGACAGCATCATCTGGCCCCAAAGTAAGCAGAGCTTGTGTTATGGGTACCACATGACTGATATACTACTTAGATACTTTTTTTTTTGTAAATACATACATATTATACATAGAAACACCCAGACCCGAGACAAATACTTGCAGGTCATACAAACATTTTTCCCGTGGCGGGAATCGAACCCGCAACCTTCTGCGTCTCAGCCAGACCTTAGCCCACTGCGCCACAGAGGTAGTCAAATAAAAAAAATATATAAAAAAAATATATCGTCAAATAAAAAATATACTTTCCTAATAGTCTCGTAGAAATTTCATTAAATTCAGTTCAGAAGATTGGTTTTTACATCGAAATATGTCATTCAAGTAAACGAAATTTCGTGTTTTATATAAATGAAGTCTGTTATTTTTAGTTTTCAAATCGTAATTATAAACCCCCGAAGCAGACACAGAAATGTTTTTATGTTTGACGTGTGTATCTGTGTATGTGTATAGACATACACATACATAGACAGACGTCTATGGCGTTGGCCAGAGTGCGAGCCTAGCGCGGTTGCGACGACGGGCGTGAAGTTTTAAACATATGAAATCGCCGTTAGCGTCCACAGTATAGTGAGTTAGGCGAACGCCTAGCGCGACGGGCCTGAGCGAGATAGCACGCGTGGTTCAAACGTTCCAATCCGCGCGTTCTGGCCGCACTATGGGCTTAGTCAACAAGCGATCTAATGAGCGGATGGCTGCGGTATCAAACCAATTGGGTCTTGTCGCTCGGTCTTAAAAGCGCTATCACATTTTCACGCCGTGCAAAGTTTGATATTTCTGGCTGCCAACTACTATTATTGTATTCTGTGTAGGTGAGGCATGTACTGCGCTGCAAACGAGTCGATTAAACGGTCTTGATCCTTAGCACGCCCCGGACACTAGACCACTTTTCCATAGCACACAACTAAAATCAAAATTACTTTTATTAGGAATTGAGTATGATTGAAATAAGTAAACAATTTATATAAACTTAAGAAACGTTGAGACTGTATGAACGGATACACGCAACAATCAAAATCCTGCGGTCCTAGTTTACAACCAAGCATAGCACGCACACAACAGCAGCGCTTACGCGGCTACGACACAACATGCGCGCGAGATCAACCAACGCAGGTCCAACGCAGTACTAAGTTTGTGGCATCGGTGCGTCTAGTTTTATTTATTAAGTTAAAAATAATAGCATTGATTTATAATAAAAAAAATTACAGTAGTAGTTTAAGTAAATGTTGAATTTTATTTTGGTATCAATATTTTGTCAATGTGGTATTTAACTCCGGAGAAATTCAGACTTTTTTCAAAGCCTTTTTGATCGAAAATCAAATTGAAGGTAATTTTTTTTTCATTTTTTTCATGGTAAACAATAAAAATCTATTCTTTTATTATCAAAGACTAGGATGTTTTTAGTACCAAGCAATTTTTTTTTGTTATAGTCAACAGAATTAGCTAATTAGAGCTCTCAAATCGGGTCTCTGTGTGTTTTTGCCGAAACAAGCACCAGGAGAATGATGATTACTAAATAAATAAGTAAAATTCCTAAAATTTGCTCTGTTATTATTTAAGAATATGAAATAAAGGATATTATTCATGTAATAGTTAGGTATAAACTTTAAGGCAATGTACCATATTTAAACGACGAAAACCTTGCAACTGCGCATATTTTTGTGATAGCGCGTTTTGGAATATTTTAGGTGATATTTTTGCCAAGATGTAGTCAAATGTTGACAAGGACATTCGAGTGAGAATAAGAGAATCGAGAATATACTAGAATTTTATGGGATATGTACAATTTCAATTTTCCATACGTTCATTCATTTTATTTATATCGTGCACAACATTCTCATGTGTGCAATACCTCCCATCTCAGGATCGAACTGTCTAGTAAAAATACCAAATCCTCGTCGGTTTTTGTATTTGTAATATCTTTACTAAGTTACGGTCCTCGGTTTGCAACACCTGCAATACGTCTAAACGCTACAACAGCCCGCACGTCACTGTGGCCACCGCACGCGCCCGCCGTCGTACCCGCTTTAGGCCCCCGTCACCGCGCATTCACTGTGGACGCACACTAAGGCATCTTATTTCCCAAACTGATGTACTTACTGTGTTTTTTGTTTTTCTCTTTAAGTATTTTCTTAAAGAGAAAAACAAAAAACACATTAACTCTTTCTAGTTGATGAAGAGATGTGAGTAATTTTTATAGGTCTAATCGATCCGAAATTTGGTATCATCGTTACTTCAATAATATTGCAAGAACATGGTAACTTTGCCCTGCTATGCTGCATTATAAAATAGACAACAACTGGGTAGACCAATCAGTTTAGGTCTTATTTTATTTATGTTGATATATTTTACAAACTGGAACCCTACCTACTATTTTGCTTAATTAATTTTAAATAATATATATAAAATGACAATGCATAATTAAAAATTAGAGCAACTATTTCTAACTAAGCTTAAACAAGTTTCTTAATAAGCTTAAACGACTTATTTTCGCCAAAACCATAGGGATCGTTTAATTTATATTTCACAAAATTGTTTTATTTGTTTATTTAATATTAGTAAAATGGCAACAATCATATAAAGTTACGCTAGTATTTTTAAACAAGCTTACATTCGTCCATCCTGATAACAATACGCGTCCTAGCGGGCTTAAGACAATTGATTTCTGTTAATAATTTAATTACATAAAATAATGTACTTTTGTTTCACTTTACAAAACTTGCACTTTGCAACATACAAAATCGCTCATAGCATATACCTACGTGTTACTAATTACTTATGCATAATGCACTTAGTATAACCAAATGTGCATGACCACATCTTGGTTGCATACAGCATACAGCATGCATACGATGTGTGCTAGCGGCCATCGTACGAAGTAGACAAGTCGCAATCTTTTGCAAAAATATTTAAAATTATAACTAATCATCTCTTAATCAAATTCAAGCGTTAAGAACACTTAGTTACAAATTAAAATTATAATAATTACACAAGGTAGCTACTGTAAAACGTTGAGGTGTTCCCTTGACTGTCCTTCGTCTTCATCATCAGATCGACTCCAGACCTTCATTAAATAGTAGTGCTTTAAAATACTTTTATAAAAAATAAACAAACGCACTAGTCGCCACTACGATTTTCGAAAGTTCTCCTCGATTTCTCTGGGATGCTATCATCAGATCCTGGTTTCCTTATCATGGTACCACCCTTGGGATAACTCTTTTCCAACCAAAAAATAATTATCAAAATCGGTTTATAAACGACAAAGTTATCCGCGAACACACATAAAATATATATATATATATATATATATATTAATATGGAGTGGATATATGTATATATATATATATATATATAAATATATATACAAATCGAATTGAGTAACCTCCTTTTTTTGAAGTCGGTTAAAAAATCACAGTGAGTTACTTAAGCTATTATAGTTCTAACGACGTTTCGAAGCTCGAGAACAGGTACGGCCGAAACACGGATCATGATTGGAACGAGACAACTTACTGGAAGTGCCCTAGTCTCTAGCTCAGCGGATCGCAACCAAATCTGGTAAGCAGAGTTTCACTCTTAGAAGCATCAGATAGAGAAGCACGATCCACGTTGCGCAACAAACGGAAACTACTTGAAGATAACTGTCAAACTAAAGAAGAACTAAGCGAAATTCGGAATCAACTATCGCTAATGATGAACATGATGATGACACTAAACTTAGATCAAAAAGAATTTATGGACATAGTCTCACATGACATCACAACAATCAAAATACAGATGAGTTATATTAAAGGCACTACCACTAACCTTACTACAGAGCAAAATATAATTACATCTGACATACTACAACTAAAAGCAACGAGCGCAGGAACTGAGAAAATGATTAATATGCTAAAATCTGATGTACTACTTAAAGCCAACCCATCACCGACTACATCTACAGATTCTACAGCTATACCTTCTAGAACGTACGATGTATTTTATCAACTGAAAATACACCCTTGTATAGAGATATATCTACCTTTTTTGTGATTGGTGTATCTGTGACTATTATTGTCATACCTATCATACCTATTATTGTCTAAAACTTTGGTTCTATACGGTCTATAAGGTCCGGTACATTTCGTCATTAGTTAGAATTATTTACCGCTCCTGCAACCGGGGCAGACAGCGGGATAGTAGAGTTGTGTATTCTGTTTTGGTGAATTTTGAGGCCTCTCTGTCCCTTGAAGATGCGAGGCTGGGAACATAATCGTGCACTCTACAAGTTCGGGCACGGACACGACAACATTATTCACATTTCTACTTACATTTGGTGGTTGTGTGCATAGTGCCATCACAATTTTTCCTTATAAATCTAAATATAAATAAATAATCTAACAAATTACAGTGGCAGACAGGCGAAGCGCAAGCGAGGTAGCTCGACTGGCACCACGGCAACCGCGCTCCTTACTGAGGACATAAAAATAACAAAGCTAAGCATTCTGTCAAAATTGTCGTAAACTAGCTACAAAAAATGAAACCACCATTTTGATTTTCTGGAGCGAAGAGGCTTTCCCCGGTCTGGAAAACAATACCTGATAAGGTGCAGTCTCTGCCTCAGGACCACAAAGTCCCCCAAAAGGCGTGAAATAATATTTCTGCAAAACTCATAAAAGATGAGCGGTCTAGATCACCGTTTAGTATTATTTTATTGTTTTAAACGGTTTTACATACTTAACAATTATTAAATAGGGAACAACTGAGTAGCGACCAATCAAGTTAGGTCAAATATTTTACAAAATGGAAACCTTCCAACTATTTTGCTTAATTAATTTAAAATAATACGTGAGCCAGTGTTTATCAAAATGTATAGTACAACTCACAAAAGTTTTCTAATTAAGCTTAAACGATTTCCGCCAAAACTATAGAATCGTTTAATTAATATTTCGCTAAAGTGGTTTATCAATAAAATGGCAATATCTATACATATAAAATGCTTTGTCCTGAATGACTGACTAACGGATCAACGCACAGCCTAAACCGCTGATCGTAGAGACCTGAAATTTGGAGAGTCTGTTCTTTGTATGACCTAGGCATCCGATAAGAAAGCATTTTCCGAAATTCTACCCCTAAGGGGGTGAAACACGTGGGCAAAGTTTGTATGGAACGTTATTCCTTGGTCCAATCTACTTCAAATTTTGCATAAACATTATTTAACAGAATTTATGGAAGCTGTGTTTCTTATTTTATTGAAACCGGGGTTAAACAGGGGTTGAAAGTTATTTTGGGGGGATTTGCATCGAAGTTGATATCAAATACTACTTAGTGCTTTTGATTTTAATTACATATTATTTTGACACATCTTTGAAAACATATTCCGATTTTATTCAAAAATGGTTAAACTCATATAAAAGCTTGGTGCAATGCAATACTCTTTAAAATTGGAACGTCACGCAATCGAGTAACTCGAGGCAACTAAGGCAATCGAGGCAACTAAGTATACTAACAGGTTATTTTCAAGGAGAGTCTCTGTTTATTCCTAGGATTCCCCTAACACCATCAAATTACCCCTTCGAAATCAAGAGAGTGCAGTTTCCTATCAAAGTCTGCTTCGCCATAAACATAAACAAAGCTCAAAGTCAAACTCTTAAGGTAGTGGGAGTAGACTTGAATGAAAGCTGCTTCTCTCACGGCCAGTTACATTGTAAAAAAAACAATTAAAAATCCTGTTAGAACCATTTTCGACTTCTACGCGGACGAAGTCGCGGGAAAAAGCTTGTAATCATATAACATTACGCTAGTATTTTTAAACAAGCTTACACTATTCAATATTATGTAATTAAATTCCGCAAAGTCGCGTATGAATCAGTTTTCTATAGTGTGAAATGTGTTAAGTACATATTAGGTTAGGGAAAAAGTCTTTTCGCATTATGGTATGTATGAACGTGTAATAAAATCTCTTTGGCTCTCTCTGGCTGGTTTTGGTATCATTAAAAGTTTAAATTTTATAGAACATAATTCCAAATTCAAATTAGGAAAATGTGTGATTTTTATTAGTTTTTCGTATTGTCAAGATGAGTGAATCTAATGAAGAAATTCGATACATTTAAAAATACAACGCAAGCCTCGAAAAAAATTTGCGATGTTTATGGACCTAGTGCAGTGTCTGTGTGAGTAGCACAAATTTGGTTTAAGCGTTTTCAATCCGGAAATGTTGATGTCAAAGATGCACGTCGCTCTGGTCGCCCTATTACGGATAAAATGGATGCCATTTTTGAAAAAGTGGAGCAAGATCGGCATATCAGTAGTTACGACGTAGCTGAAGAACTGGGAATTGACATAGATAATTGATTCAGGCGTGACTTTGCGGAAATCCATTACAAAACATTAAACAGATGGACAAATATTTAGTACAATTCCGCTAATCTATTCCTAAAGAGTTACCTCCAAAATAAATTCGACACGTCATTCGCGCTCAAACTCACGTTGGAGCGCGAATGGCCCAGTCTCATTCTGACGTTGGTCGAAGCAACAAGTCTGCAGAGCAGAGTGTTTTTTCGTCGGGGTGCGGAGTGAGTCAAGTGTTCCTGAGGATGCCTCGTGGAGAGGCGAAAAACGTGTCGAATTTCTTTTGGAGGTAACTCTTTAGGAATAGATTAGCGGAATTGTACTAAATATTTGTCCATCTGTTTAATGTTTGGGAATTGACCACAAAACAGTTTTGGCGCGTTTGAAAAAAACTGGGTACACAAAAAAGCTCGATATTTGGGTACCTCACGAGCTCACTGAAAGAAACTAATGAACCGTGTACTCATTAGTGATTCTTTATTACGACGTAATGAAACCGAACCATTTTTGAAGAAGCTGATAACTGGTGATAAACAGTGGATCACGTACGACAAGAACGTGCGAAAAAGGTCGTGGTCAAAGGCCGGTCAGGCTTCACAGACTGTGGCGAAACCCGGGTTAACTCGCAACAAGGTGATGCTGTGTGTGTGGTGGGATTGGAAGGGCATTATTTATTATGAACTGTTACCACCAGGCAGAACCATTGATTCTGAACTCTACTGCGAACAACTGATGAGATTAAAGCAAGAAGTTGAGAGAAAGCGGCCGGAATTAATCAACAGAAGGGGTGTGGTTTTTCATCATGATAACGCTAGACCTCACACATGTTTAGCCACTCAGCAAAAATTAAAAGAGTTTAGCTGGGAGGTGTTAATGCATCCGCCGTATAGTCCTCTGACCTTGCACCTTCAGATTTCCACCTGTTTCGGTCTCTTCAGAATTCTTTAGGCAGTGTCAGGTTAACATCACGAGAGGACTGCCAAAACCACTTGTCGCGGTATTTTGATCACAAGTCCCAAAATTTCTATAGCAATGGGATCATGCCCCTACCTACAAGATGGCAAAATATTTTCGAGCAACATGGTACCTACATACTTTAGTTAAATGTAAATAAACTACATTAAAAAATGTTTTGAATTTTCTTAAAAAATGCGAAGAAACTTTTTCCCCAACCTTTTATTATGTGGAAGCGTTCTGTCAATTTTTTTTATGAAATTTTGAATTCATTTCTCAGTAGGTAGTTAAAGAAGGCGAAATATTATTTGATTTGGGATTAGCGAACTACGCTTAACCCAACTTAAAATGTCGTTCAAGTCACAATTGACTAAGCACAGATCTTCAGTTGTTCGAATAGCGTTGAACACTCCTTCAAGCAGAAAAACTCATATATCCATGGTAAATATCCCCTTTTGAGTGAAAATTACCTAGGTATTTAAATCGTGCTTACCTTGCTATACTTACCCAAGCACGACTGAGAGCATAATCTCCCTACAAGCAACGCAACTCGGTCACTATTAATTAAATGAAAACCAACCACATATACTGAACTTATATATCACAGCGTCTTGTTGCAACGTTGTGTGACCTAGGAGCTGTTTCCTATCTGGCCCAACGTATAAGCATTGCCGTGGCAATGCCGCCAGGGTCTTGGGGATATTGCCCTCTGGCAGTGGTCTGGATCAGTTGAGCTATCTATAAATCGTGTGCGGCATGCCGGTTTAACGACTTATAGCCTAAAATGAAGACCTATTATGCGAAGTAAACGTAAAAGAGCCTCTGATGCTTGTTTTTATCCTTTCACCACGCTGGTTCCAAACTTCTAAACCAGTGACGCGATAATAAGAAAATAAGCTGAGAATGGTGTATTTTGTGTAACACTAGCGACCCGCCCCGGCTTCGCACGGGTGCAATTTAGACTTGTAATCAGGCGCGGATCCAGCCTTTAAAAAAGGTTGTGGTCACAGCCACCCGAAAATCAGCCAAGTGCGAGTAGGTGTGAACTCTTATGATCGATATAGTGCATTCCTACAAAATATACGCCCTGACCAAGATTGTTTTAAAGTTTGCGTGTAAAAAACACACAAATTTGTAGATGTCAGCGGACCCAGCGAATAATCATAGTAATATTTTTTCCAATAATAATAATAATAATAATAAATGCAAGTATACATGTGCCAAAAAGAAACAGATTATATTCTTTTAATTTTATTAAGGCGTTGGATATAATATCATCAGTCTATCCGTCTCAATAGACCGTGAAAATGTGAACTTAAAACGGTGGATCCGCGCTAGGTTGCAAATAACTGGTCTGTCGATTGGCAAATTTAAAAACGTAATTAAACAGAAACTGTCTATTAAAGCATATTATAAAATATCTGATTATTTAGATGACAAAAAAGCTTGGGATTAATCTGCTCCAACTCGACTCGGCATCCGTAACAAAATAAATAATAATAATAAGACCAGACAAGTTTTTTGCCGGATTCTTCTTGAACTGGGGTTAGGAGGAACCAGCACCTAGATTCACTAGCATGTAAGAAGCGATTCAAAGCGGTCCATGTGATTTTATTGAATAAAGAGATTTTGAATTTTGAATTTTTTGAATTTTTGGTAGGTATTAATTAACATTTACAACGTTTTACATTAAAATAAAGAAGAAAATGGTCATCAATGTAAAAACCCGAATCTAATTATTTCTCAAACCAGTAGCAGAACACAAAAGACGTGAGTTTCTGGAAACTACAGCAAAAACTAGTCTCTTTATAATAATTCGTGTAGAATAGAATAGAATAGATTATATCTTTATTGTACTTTATTATACTACATAGTATAAAACAAAGTTTCTTCGCGCTGTCTGTCTGTCTAGATCTAGTCGTAGATCTTTAAAACTACGCAACGGATTTTGATGCGGTTTCAAGAGGAAGGTTTATATGTATAATACAGTAGAGAAACACTGATAATTTTAGAGGTAAGCGTATATTGGTTCATTGTATTAGAACTACTGAACTACAGCAACGCGTGGCCAGGTCAGCTAGTATAAAATTAAACACAATACTCCAATTTAATTAATATAGAAGTATTTAAGTGGTACATTGGGCGGCCATATCGCTTGAGAGCGATCGCTTCCTGGCAACCATTGGATGGAAAGGATCGTATAAAGTAAAGAGACGGCGCGGCGTAAGTACATTAAACTAATTGTAAATGACATGCCTAAATACTACATACATACAAAATGGCGTTTCTGATTAGTATAACAAAACGGGCTTTTATTAACTGAATCTTATATTTTGCCCAGCAAGGAAGTTTGATGTTTTTTTTATGTATTTCTCACAATGTGACAGATGTGACAAACAAAGGAGCAAGGAGCACAATTTCGATGTGTATGCATGGGGGCGGGTATTTACACAATTTCGATGTGTGTGCATGGGAGCACGGTTTTGAGGCTTTATTATGGATGATCACGGTGCTCCGTCTTTATATTTATTTGGGCTGAGGTTACTATTCATATGACAGCATGTATGACAATCAACATCAACCTTCCATAATACCAATTCATCAATAGTAACTGAAAATGATTAGTATCAAAATTTTGATAGTATCAGAATTCCATAATCGCCCTGCAGGTCTACTTATGGCAGATGTGTAATAATTTAGTGATAATTTAGAGTACTTTATATATTAGATCTTACCAAAACACAATCTTCGAATACTTACATTTGTTGCTGAGCTGATTAGTATGTACTTGATTAGGACATAATATGTCATTTTATAACTTGCATTTTCATAAATAAACGATTATAATATTAAACAACTGTTTTTAATTTTCTACTTCTAGCTAAAGGATTTAATGAAAAATGGATAGAATTAATATATTTTTATTCCACATAATAAACAACACTTTGGTTCAATTTAAGACATAGCTAACTAATAATTTACATCTTTAGTGTTACTAGACCTTTTAAAATTAATTAACGTTGATTACTCGTTATCATATCTATATTTTATAACAATTTACAGATTTCTTAATAGTAATAAAAAAACAGTCTAGTATGTTCTACAGACGACATTATAACCGTGCACTATTCCGATAAGTACATTATATACATGGAATACTTAATGCAGCTTACAATTAAAATATTAAGTAGGTAATATTATTATATATATAAATATTGGTAGACATTTTCCACAGCACTATCTAGCCCTATACTAAGCAAAGCTTGTTCTAGGATAACCAGATGACTGATTGTTTACTTGTGGGTATACTTGTATCTATATACTAGTAGTATTAAGTAAGTACTTAATCTAATAGATAATATTCAAAGTGTTACTGTAACTTAATAAAGTGCTCGCGGCTTCGGTCGTATAGCGATATTTTCTTAACCTCCGCTGCAATCAACCCGAGATAAAGATATCCTTAATGCTTTTAGGTCTCTAGGGCTTTTTTTTAGAAGCACTATTTCCTGACGTTTGCGTCATGTAAGAACCTTAAAATGCTCGCTGACGGTCAATATGCGAAGAACTCGCTGACGGCCAATATGCGAAGGACTCGCTGACGGTCAATATGCGAAGGAATCGCTGACGGTCAATAAGCCAACTAACGAGGAAGACTGACCCTTGCGCCCCTGCGCTTGTGGTAAGATTTGAGGCTTCCAAATACGCATATGGAATAGTTCGATCCTAGACAATACTTTCCAATTTTGACATGAAGCTGTGAATAGCAATGGCTAAAAATACAGCAATTGTATAAAGATACCGCCACATCATAACCTCGCGATAATGAGTAATTTAGCAAAACTTATTGCTTAACCCGTGCTTGGCCAGACTGGGAGCGCGATGCGGGAAGCGGCGCGGGTGCGGAATCGCGCGCGTTTGTGCTTGTCCGCAGTGGAGCGCGGTTTCGTTCCGAGTGTTGTGGCCAGTGTTTGTCAAAATATAATATGGATGAAGAGGACTTATTTTTACTGAATAATTCTTACATTAAATGGCATTTTTTTAATGAAATGAAAAATTGCGAGAGCATCCTCCAAAGTTTTGTGCTTGAATAGCAATTATTAATTTTTCTACATTAATTTGTGAAGACGTCATCACAAGAACGCGCGCGGTTAGCTCGAGTCAGTTTTGAGATCCTCGCTCCCGGGCTCTCACTGCGGCCACTATGGACACTCAAATGAAGTTCTTATGTTTGAGTTTGACGCGCCGCGCCCGCCTCGCGCCCGCGTTTGCAGTCTGGCCAAGCACATACGAGTTGTCAAGATTGATGAAAATAATAAGCCGTGTACCTAAGTGTACTTTTCGACTTATTAGGACAACTAAAATTGACATGCATTTTTAGTTCCTCGTAGACAATAACTTTAAACGTATTGATACTATGAACAACCTCAGGATTCAGTTTAATCTAAATAAAATCCTACTCACCTAAACAAAGTCTATTAGAAAGTGAGCACCCGGTTTATCTACCTAACCTTCATAAATTATTTAGGTATGTTATATACAAGTTAACAAAATATTTTGTGCATAATTTTATTTTCTTTATACGTACTCGTATGTAAGTACAAAGAACTCGCCAAATGTATTCATGAAACATGTGCTAGACGGTTTGAAACCGCAGTTTATACCAAGATCACCTTGGTAGAAACTGCGGTTTCAAACCGTGTAGATAGCGGTTGCGAACCAAATTTCGCATGACCTTTAAACGCCCTTGGTAGAAAGGCTTGCCTAGCAAACCACTAGCAGAAGCGGTGGTTGCAAACCGTCTAGCCGCTTGTTTAAAACCAAGCGTACCACAGTTGCACCGCTGCACGCATCGAGCGCGGACGTACTGCGCGCACGCACGATATTATGGAGAAAGGTCGTGAGGTTATCACTGAATTCATCGAGTTATTTAGAGACCTACCCTGTCTTTGGGACTTAACGTCTAAGGAGTACAAAGACTCGACCCAAAAAAATGTTGTTTTTCTTCAAATGCACACAAAAATGCAATAAAAACTCCATACTTTAGAAATTTTGATAAATAAGGAGCCATGGCGTCTTTGTAAATTGTAATAGTGCATTTCAAGCATTCTGAAGACGTCTATTCAGCACGAGCGTTTTAAAAACACTGTTGAAACAAGTTTGGGGTTTGTTTGCAAACCGTGTAGACAGAAAACGTTCTACCAAGGTCACCTTGGTAGAAACTGCGGTTTCAATCCGTGTAGCACATGCTTGAGTTATACCAACAAACCACTCAAGAGAAAGATATTGTAAGCTTTCTCTCAGGTCTCTAGTTCTTTAGATTTAAACCTTTTTTTCGCTGGCGTCGTTTGATCGTAAGCGCCGCTTACCAATCAGAAGCACTGTATTTGCTGACGTTTGCGGCACAAACTTAATATGCAAAAGATTCTCTGACGGTCATTAAGCGAAGGACTCGCTGGCGGTAAATATGCGACAAGCCAGCCAAAGAGGGAGAATGGCCTTACGGCGTTTATAGACGTCTTTATACTTAGGTAAGTACAAAAAATTCACCAAACCTATTAATGACTTACACTAACAAACGGTAATCCAACAAACACATCACAATTATAATGTCCTGAGCCCACCTACAAGAGAGTTTTCGAACCACTGCACCTAAATACAAATCTGAAGAACGTGGACACATTAATATTCTTAGTAACACGGGTTTTGTTCACGTATATTTTTGTCGATAAAGGCACTAATAAAGATTCTCTAGATGAATCGAAACAGCGGTGCGATGCGTACCTACAAACGAACGAGTGAATTCCGATTTCTAAAAATGTAAAGCTCACGAGTGTTTTGGTAATTCCCCGCAGTGATCACTAAGTGCGCACTTTTCTGTATAGACAGGGAATTTACATACCTAACTACTTATTATCTATACCTATAAAAGAGCTTAACCTGACTGACTGATTCATCATCGCCTAGCCAAAACCGCTGAAGCTAAAAAACTGAAATTTGGAAGGTAGCTTCCTTTTACAACATAATATCCTACTAAGGCTGGATTTTTTGAAATTCAACCCCTAAGAGGATAAAAAGGGATGAAAACGAATGTATGAAACTTTTTATCGCGTGATGCGATTTGCTTGAAACTTGATATGAATAGATAAAATGCAAAATGAATAGACACGTGTTTCAGGATTTTTCAAAATACCCCTAACAAAGAGGTAAAATGGGGCATCAAAGTTTATATGGGAACATTTTAAAGGGTGGTGTGATTTCTTAAGAACATGGTTCGAATACTTAAAATGCAAAATAAATGGACACCTGTTTCAGGATTTTTCTAAATAACTTTCATAAAGAAGTAAAATCGGGTGTGAATGTTTGAATGGAAACTTTTTAATGGGTGGTGTGTGATTGGTTTGAAAATATAAAATTTGGCAAGGAGATAAATTGCATCCTGGTGAAGGATTAAAGCTACAATTCCTTTAAAAAAAAATGCGAACGAAGTTGCGAACAACAGCTAGTACGATATTAATACACATACCTACTTGTAGGTAAAGCATAGGTTTATAGAAACGATTTTAGTCACGTCCTCTCACTCGCACAATATTCAGAGCGAGGGGACACGATTAAAACCGCATTCGTGTCTGTGATTGTTGTAATAATTTGTTTACCATGAATGACCAGTCCAGCACTAGTCTAATAACTAGCGAATACAGCAACAAGCCAGACCACCCTTGTGAAAGAACAATATACAAGCGCAAAGCCATTACAAAAAATAGAACTGTCTGTAAAAAGTAATGACTATATTATAAACATGTTTCAACAGTCAGTCCTCTCACTCGCACAATATTGCTATTAGTCATGTGCGATTGGGAGGATATGTCTCAAATCGCTATGTATGATTATGTTTTACAACAACAGGTTATATCTATGACAAGTTTTTAGTTAATTTCGATAAAACTACCATAGGTACTATAGGTAGGTACTTGCATGTACCTACTTAACTATACCTACCGAAGCTCCTACTAATTTACAGGTAGACTGATCATTCCTATCTGCCTATTTCCGATACAACAGATGGGGCAAAAGACAATCATATGCAAGTGGTGATCTCTTCGACATACGAAGATGGAAAGATGCCGTAGCATCCGTTCAGGTCTCCGGTCCACCAGCCATCGTCCTGTTTCTCGTGGATGTTGATGACGTCACCTGAAAGATAAGGCTCATAATTACAGGCCTCGGCTCGGTCGGTAACTCTTCCTACTGTGCTGTGTAGGTGTGGGTGTGGGTGTTCTAAATGGGAATCCCATTTAGAACACACATTTATGTGATGAACATAGGTTAATAAATAATAAATAAATATTGGTGAATAATGCACACAACACCATCTAGCCCAAAACTAAGCATAGCTTGTATTATGGTGACCAGATAACTGATAGAATACTTATATATTTCAAACTAGCTGGTGCCATCGACTTCGTCTGCACAGGATTACTACTTGAGTAGCTTATTTGCTTCTCCAAGGTCCTATCCATCTACCTATCTATCACCTCGCCCGCAGTGCGTCCGACCGCCTCATTCGCCGTCGCCGGACCGCACCATAGTATCGCGCACACGGTTGGTCATCGTCGTAACTATTAAAATATTTGTCCAAATGATGTATGTAGTGTTAAAACAAAGTGTAACTATTTTAAATAACAGAAGCGAGAACAATTTGTTACTACCAAATGTGCAATGGAAATACATTTTATATTTTTTTGGTATTTATGGTTCACTATTTAGCGACAATGGCTTACGCATAAAAGATATGCTGTCGTGGGCTTTTTTTTAAGATAAACATTTCCATTATACATTATATACGTTCAATGCTAACGGTTTTTGATGCGCACGCCAGAATAACTTGCAGATGGCAGAATTTTTGTCTACTTACTTGAAACCTATCGTTATATTTTGGACAATTCACACAATGTCTTTAAATTATCGCCTATGTGTTATTTTGATGTACAAGCTATATTATTGGAAAGTTTTATTAAAATCCATTCAGTACGAACATGTCAATAACGATAATGACGATAATATTGCAATTGGTCTGTATTCCCAATTAATGCTTTGTTAGCTCCTTTAGGAATCGGTGTCACCCTCGTCAGTTTCCACTGTATCGGTTAACTCCGGTTGACAAAGATAAGTTAAGAATGTAGCAAAGTGGACGGACAAGATTCTTACAGCCTTGCTTTAAAAACCAAGGAGGTATATTATCTTGAAAAGTGAAAGAGTAACAAACATCCATTAATACAAACTTTCGCGTTTATAATATTAGTAAGGATACATTATGATACTTTATAACACACAGGCACAGAACAAACATCCATGTTCATCAACCAGGTTTTTTGAATGTTCATGAAAAGGTCTTGTTTCGTTTTTCGTTTCGAAGATATAACTAAAACTCAATATTACATTCTTGGATTGTAACGCAGTGTGGTGCCTCTGAAGCGGACTCATAGGATTAAAGTGTTAAGAGTAGTGAAAGCACGAAACTGGTTCGAAAGAACAAAAGAACAAGTAACACGTTAAAAATAAATATAGTATAATTGAGCTGGTTTCCATAGTAAACAAAACTTTGTTTAGTTTGGAACTACATAGCATTGTGTGAGTATGATTATCTAGCATTATATATTTATTCCATTTATACTGGAAAAAATAAAGCAAAGTACAAACAAAAAGTAAATTGTTACTATGGTATTACATTATTTATCATCACTCTTTTTTTCAGCTAAACACAATTCTATCCACCCTAAGGTTGTCTGGCAGAGATCGCTACATAGCGATAAGACCCATTGTACTACCAACTTGCAAAACATTGTAAATGTTTCTACTAGTTTCTGCATATATGGTGTGCAATAAAGTATCTATCTATCTATCTAATTCACACAGACAGCGCCATCTAGCCTCATACTAGATTGACGTTTATCCTAATCTGTCGAGGTCTAGACTAGACCATCTAGTACTATAGCCTCTTAGGTCCTCACCTCGCGCTTAGTTTTCCTTCACGTTTATGCAGAAGGATCAAATTGTATGGAAATTACAGCAGCAGTTACGCTTCATTCATGTGATTTATCACAAGCTAGTGTCGTATTTGAACACTACACAAGTTGAACGCCAATATAAAATGGATCTTGTACATTTTTTATAAAGCTGTTGGTTTTGGGTCCGATTATCTCCCAGGACAAGCATTTGTGTGATGAACACAGATGTTGGTTCTACTATTCTATCAGACATAGGTATGGTCACCAAATTATTTAATAATAATATTTAATAATTATAGTAATAATAATAGGAATGTATATTTTCCCAAAATTAATATTTACAAATTTAACAGTTTTAACAGTGGGTTCCGCACTGGGTCAAGCCTGTATCGCGCCCTAACATAGATATTTATCTAAAACAAGACGTTATACATACGAGGCAGATGTAAAAAATAAACGATAAAATAACAATACTAATAACATTTTAGACAACAGTTTGAATGAAGCTACAGATAGTACTAAGATTTAATAATGTGAAACAATATACTGTGGGAACATTTTGGTGAATTTGTGTGTATGTGTTTGTGAGTGTGTGTGTGTGCGTGTGTGTTTTTAGAATTAGATTTCCTTACGCGATGTTTACTAGTATTTATTCTGTTTCGTTGTAGTCAAGTGTGATCAGCCATTCTGATCTTGACTTTGTCACTGTAAGTGTTCGATCATCTTGTATCACGGATTCTTCGTCTGTTATTTCATGGAGTAACATAGCTCTGCTATTTTAATATTTTTTACCCGTTTTATTGCATGTTTTATTCAGTATTCTTGGCGGAAAGTTAATGAATAAATTGTGACTACAGGACGGGTATGGATAATTGAATTATATGTGTATTGTGGTGCAATGTGATTTGAACGACGAGGAATCCCAAGAAAATTCTAGACGCCATTCCGCGTGACGTCTAGAATTGACAATTGACCATCGACTAAGTCTAATAACAAACAAAATGCCTATAAACTATAAACACTTGACATTGGCAGAATTGACATTAGTATGTCACAGGCCATTAACAAAGAAGAAGATCTTGTATCACCAGAATGCGCTACTATGCCCATATATTCGTGGCACAGGATGTCTCATATACTGACACGTCACGCGTAATATGCATTATGTTGAGCACATCATGAGCAAACGTTTCAATATCTCTTACCTGGAGAAAGAGTAAGTTCATCGTTGAGTCTGGCTTCGTAGGTGTACAGTGCTCGACACTTTCCTATGGACTGCACTGGCACTGTTTCTTTGCTATCGTTCTTGATCATGTCCGTAAGATCCGAGGAACTGTCGCTTTGTGATGAAAATTCATCTGCAGATGAAAAAATCTATGATAAAATTAGGCAAACTTTAAGTGACGTTATACTGAGAACTGTACAAAGCGAGAATCACGTCTAAACAAGACGTTATTCTGAAGACTCCTCAAATAAATGCCTGATATTTCACACAGCATCATCAGGCCCTATAGTACGTTTTTGTTTTTGCTAATACATAGATATTATACATCGAAAAACCCAGACCCGAAACAAATTTTCGTAGATCATAAATTTGACCCGCGACGCAAATCGAACCCGCAACCTTCTGCAAATAAATATAAATATATGTCTACCGGGTCTGAGGATTGCAGTCGAGAGAATGTTGTTTTGTTGTTGTTGACTTATATTACGGAAGGTTGATGTTGATCACATGCTGTAATGTGAATAGAAACATCTAAGTAATGTTTAAAACTATTTATAGATAGCTCAACTGATCCAGATCACTGTCAGACGGCACTGTTCTCAAAATACTGGCGGCATTGCCACGTGGAATGGCAATGCTAATACGCTGAGCCAGATATGAGCCAGCTCTTGGGTCACGCAATGTATCTAACAGACGCCGTGAAATAATTTTGAAAACGCGGTTGGCTATTGTTCCTCACGAGCCCAGGGTCTCCAAAAGGCTCAAATATGTAGGCCTTATCCAAACCGGCATATTTGCGCCTTTTGAGGTCGAGGCACATTCATATATATTATACATAAAAAGACCCAGACCCGAGACAAATAGTTTCAGATCATACAAACATTTGTCGGCGGCGGGAATCGAACCCGAACCTTCTGCGTCTCATCTCTGCCAGATTCTGCTAGATTCTGATTCTGCCAGACTTTGTCCCACAGCGCCACAGAGTATAATACCAAGCCATCTTGTCAAAACTGGATCCAGTTACAAAAACACTAATGACTGTAATAAGGCCTTTTGTAAATAAAAACTGATAGATATTGATAAATAAATAATAATAATAATAATAAATATAATAATAATAATAATAATAATAATAATAATAATAATAATAATAATAATAATAATAATAATAATACATGCTCGTCCCGAGCATCGTTTGACCCGTAATATTGCGCTAGTCGATCCACATGGACAATCTTAGGCTTGCCTCGTAGCCCCTTTTTAATCCGGTACGTGACATCGTTGATCCTGTTCACAATTCGATATGGCCCTTCCCATTTCGTCTGCAGTTTAGGACACTTTCCTTTACTGCGTACAAGGTTATGTAACCACACCAGTGATCCATCACTAAAGCCCAAGTGGTTTAATTTTCGTTCATATCGAGTCTTCATCTTTTCAGACATTTGTTGGCTGGATTGGCAAACGTGTTCGTGTACATCGTTCAATTTGTTGCGAAGGTCACTCGCGTACTCTGTTATATTGCGCGGAGACTGGGGAGGAATACCTGTTATAAGGTCTGCTGGCAACCGTAGTTCTCGTCCAAAGTTTGCCGAAGCTGGAGTGACACTTGTACTTTCGTGAACTGCACTTCGATATAATAGTAAAAACGGTTGAATGTGGTTGTCCCAATCGGTCTGCTTGTTTCTCACTACTTTTGCTAGATATCTTTTCAACGTTTGATTGAACCTTTCTACCATTCCATCGGATTGTGGCCGATAAGAGGTGGTTCTTGTCTTATAAGTGTTGGTATTCTTGTCCCATCACTCGACATGTGTCCTGAAATATTTGGGACTCGAAATTCCTCCCTTGATCGCTGTGAATTTCCAAGGGTACTCCAAAACGACAAAAGACCTTATGGACTAACTTATCGGCTACTGTCGACGCTTCTTGGTTTGGGATTGCAAAGACCTCCGGCCACTTAGTAAAATAATCCATAACAACCATGAAGTACTTGTTTCCATTTTCTGTAGCAGGGAATGGTCCCGCAATGTCCAAAGCTATCCGCTCCCATGGCGCTCCCACGTTATAAATCTTTAATGCACCTCTGCTGCGTGTATGGGGTCCTTTCACTGCTGCGCAACTCGTGCATTTTCGGCGCCAGTCTTCCACATCATCTCTGCAATGGATCCAGTAAAATCGCTCACGTATCTTCAACAGAGTTCTCTTTACCCCCACATGCCCCCCGGAACATCCTTCATGGTAGAGTTTAAGCACTTCAGATACTTTAGCCTTTGGAACAACCATTTGCAGATGACAGTGATCTCCGCGAGCATTTTCCCATTTACTGCACAATACTCCATCGTGGATAACCAGACTGTCCCATTGTGCCCAGTAGCTTTTTATTGTTGTGCTCATTCCAGCCACATCACTCCATACAGGTTTAGAAGTTCCAGCCCTTATCCATTCGATGATTGCCTTAATATCTGAGTCATCCGTCTGCGCTTTCTGTAGGGTTTCCTTCCACTCATCACTTAGATCCGTGCTCGACATTCTAACGGGTACCACTTCTTTGGACTCTTGTTTTACACAATGTTTACATTCTTCTGGACAAGGTCTTCTTGACAATGCATTCGCATTACCGTGAGATTTTCTACTGCGATGCTCAGTTTCATAGTCAAACTCCTGTAGCTGTTCAATCCACCTTGCCACTTAACCTTCAGGATTTTTGAACTGTAGCAGCCATTTCAATGCAGCATGATCCGTGCGTAGATGAAATTTACGCCCCAGCAGATATTTACTGAAATGCTGCAAAGTTTTTACTACTGCCAATAGTTCCCTTCTTGTGCCACAGTAGTTTCTTTCCGGTTTGGATAAAGCTTTGCTGAAGTAAGCTATCACGATCTCTTGATCTCCTTTGCGCTGGGACAATACACTTCCAATACCAGTATTACTTGCGTCTGTGTCTACGATGAACTTATTCTTGGTGTCAGGGAAACCAAGAATAGGTGTATCACACAGACGCCTTTTTAACTCTTGGAAGGCAATGTCGCATTCTTCGTCCCAGCTGAACAGTCGTTTCTCCTCGGTGAGTTTATGCAAGGGCTTAGCAACATCAGCAAAGTTTCTCACAAACCGTAGGTAATAGGAACACAATCCTAGAAACGCTCGGACTTGTGTTTTATCCTTTGGGATCGGCCAATCCTTAACAGCGACTATTTTCTCCGGATCAGTTTGCACACCATCTTCTGAAATAACGTGCCCTAAGAAGCTTACTTGTCGTCTGAAAAATGAGCACTTCTTCGGACTCAATTTAAGATTGGCTGCACGAATTTTAGCTAGTACTCGTTCCAGATTTTGTAGCTGGTCTTCAAACGTACGCCCCACTATAACAATGTCATCTAAGTAGACAAGACAGGCGTCTCCAATGAATCCAGCTAGTACCATTCCCATAAACCTTTCAAAAGTTGCAGGGGCATTGCACAACCCGAACGGCATTACATTAAATTGCCACAGACCCTTTCCCGTAGAAAAAGCCGTTTTCTCCTTATCTTTCGGGTCTATTTCAACCTGCCAGTAGCCGCTTTTTAAGTCTAGGGTTGTGAACCACTTCATCCCTGTCAATGTGTCCAGTGTGTCGTCAATCCTTGGAAGTGGATAACTATCTTTCTTTGTTACGTCATGGGAGGGAATCGAACCCTCAACCTACAGTGCAGAAGGTAGAGCTACTACCAACTGAGCTGACAGACCAGTCAGTATAAGAAATCCATAATAGTTATACTAGATATGATGTCACTCACCGCTGTCGCTGTCCTGTTGGTTGGAGAGTCCATCCCCCGCGCCCCTCTCCCCCCAGTCCAGGGGACTCTCCGCCGGCTCCAGACTCTGAGCCTTCATCAGCGGCGGCGTTATGTCCATACTCGCTGGTGTTACTGCAAATACAAACTTATATTAAAAACTATAGTGAGTTTTTCAAATTCAAATTTATAATTACAGGTATATATACTTGATAATTACCTACACACCTACAATATGCTATATACTTAGTTATAAGTGTGCTATATAATTTTCACTCAAAACGGGATATATACCGATACTATGGTATTCTTCAAACTCTCACCTGGCGCGCTCTTATTATCGGTGTTCCTCCTAAAGGAGAGA
The DNA here is from genome assembly GCA_948098915.1 of Lampropteryx suffumata. NCBI lineage: Eukaryota > Metazoa > Arthropoda > Insecta > Lepidoptera > Geometridae > Lampropteryx > Lampropteryx suffumata. Next base: position 23,029,034 of record OX402544.1, on the reverse strand, counting down.
TGTTCTATCCTCAACTTGCTGGACGCCCGGCTCATGATGGAGTCTCTCCGCTCTCTCTCCTCGCCAGCTCTGTTCATGCTTTTAGTCAGCGCAGAGTAATTCGGCTGCAGGTTTTTGTTTACTTCTGTCTGGTAGGCTGATTGTAGAAATGGTGGGACCTAGACGGAATAATTGAGTTAAATATCTACATAAATTAAAGTGTTCCTAGTAAATCCTAGTGCTCGATTCACATCGACCACTTCTAAGCCAGTAAATTGGTCTAAGTAGGTCGCACGAGGCAGCAACGCCGTCCGTGTAGTTTACCTAGGCATTGCATAATCTGACGGCGAATGGTCAACTCTCATCATCTGCAGCATAACACATTAGCGTAACAGTAATAGTAACAGCTTAGGCGAAAGTGCTTTCCTATGTCTGTCCGGTCGACGTCTGTCCGGATGTTCTCCTCTTCAAGTCGCATTTCTCAACCGATTCTCGTTATGTGAGCAGGTTCTATAACCATGTAGTTTTTTATTGTCGATTCAGTTTTTAATTTTTTTTTTCAAATTGGCGGAGATATGGGGGTTGAAAACGTAAAAGAAAAATATTTCAGTCATTTCGAAAAATGTTCGCAAGGTCTCTTCGCAAGCTCCCAGAGCCACTAGTTTTATCTTACAGTCCCGTAGACCTGGTAACTATATAAAAGCGAAAGTTTGTGTTGATATTTGGGTGTATGTTACACGCGACCTGGTGTGATTGAGCCTTTGAGTCCTGGAATATGAATATTGGCAAAGTCACGTCAAATCGAAACATTCTTTGTTCAAAAAATCACAAGGACCACTTTGAATCGTCTACTTTCATGCTATAGAATCTAGGTGCCGGTGCTAATCCCAGTTCAAGAAGAATCCGGCAAGAAACTCGTCTGGTCACTTTTTGTATGATCCTTGCCAATTTTGTTACGGATGCCGAGTCGAGTTAGAGCAGATTCATTCCAAGCTGTTTTGTCATCTAAATAATCTGATATTTTTTAATAAGCTTTAAAGTCAGTTTCTGTTTTATTACGTTTTTAAATTTGCCAATCGTTTTCCAAGCGAAGCGTATACTTTGCCCTATAAAAAGACTTATTAACTTTATCGAGCCTTACCTACTGTGGGAATAACAAGTTTATCTTTATTTCTAGTATTAGTACTATGATTACATTACATTAGATTTTCGTATATAATATATACTGATAAGGCACTGTCGTGATATTTATTTCTTTCTTTATTTATTTCTAATTGATTATCTAGGGCCAATGTTAATTTATAATGTTCATATAGGTAGAACGTGACCGAAGTTGCATGCAGAAAGAAGTATGTACATATTTCTAAATCCAGAAATCCATCCATACTAATATTTTAAATTCGAAAATCTCAGTTTTCAGTTTTCTCTTAAGTATGTATGGATTTAAAAATATATAAGTACTAGCTGGTGCCCGCGACTTCGTCTGCGCAGGATTAGTACTTCGTGTAATTTTACGGTTAACGGTTTTTGCAGCGCACGTCAGAATAGCTCGCAGAAGTTATTCCTACTTACTTAACACTTATCGTTATATTTTGGACAACTCACACAATATCTCGATAAATTATAGCCTATGTGTTATTCTGATGTATAAGCTATATTATTGTAAAGTTTCATTTAAATCCATTCAGTAGTTTTTGCGTGAAAGAGTAACAAGCATACATACAAACTTTCGCGTTTATAATATTAGTAAGGATTTTATCAGTAACCATAATAGAAGCTATGCTTAGCTTGGGACTAAATGGTGTTGTGTTTGTGTGCAATATTTATATTTATTTATTTATATCTTCGTATGTTTAATAGAGAATAATGAGTAATGGTAGGTTATCGTAATTAGTGCCTACCTTGAGTATACTCTGCTGAAGTCCTTGCTTGTCCCTGACTATATGTATGTGCGTAGAGAGAGGATTCTGCTCCGGCGGCCGGCTGTCCAGCTCGTTGAGGGTCACTGCTATCTTGTAACGGATTGCAGCTAGATAGTTCACTATACTTCTCATCTGTAATTAAAAATTAAAATTAAAAATTGCCAGATACTGGATGTACATGACCTGGATAAGTGACCGCGGTGGCATTTTAATCTCAGTGCTTCCGTGCTTCGGGGAGCATGTCTGGCTGTCGGAAGCTTTTCAAATATTGTAAGATCATCAATGGTGGCAATTCGGTTGGTTCATTTCTAAAATTAGGAATTGTCTAAAATATATTTAGTTAGTCATAGCATTTGTAAAACCTATTCGGTTGGTACAATATAACTAAATAAGGAACGCTTAATTAAGTTCGATAAAATTAAATTAGGATAAGTTGGTAGCAGAATACCAAAGGCCTTTGGTTCCTTATTTATTATTATTTGACAGTTCTAAACCTAATTTTAGCTAAAATTAGTTAGGATGGTGCCAACAGAATTGAGGCCATTGACGACTTATTAGGTGTTTATATGATTATATGATTAGGTCACCAGGGTTGGCCGCTGACTCATATGATGTAGTAGGAACGACATAAACTGTGTCACGTTAATGTGTATAATAAACCGATATTTAATAAACCGATAAAAATATTGGTGGATAATCCATATCCACCAATATTTTTATCGGTTTATTTTCCATATAAGGTTCTTATACTTCATCTCTCACAACATCATCAAGCCCCAAACTAAACATAGCTTGTATTATGGTAACCAGGTAACTGATAGAATACTTATATATTTTGAAATACATTCTTAAGAAACTTTATAATACCTAGGTACGGAACAAATATCTATGTTCAATGCACAAATGTTTGTCCTGGAAGAAAATCTAATACATACAATAATATAAAACGTATCTATAATATAATATATGATCTAACTAATATAATAAATGCGAAAGTAACTATGTCTGTCTGTTTGTTACGTTTTCACGCCTAAACCGCTGAACCGGTATTGATGAATTTTGGTATAGAGATATATGAGACTTTGGAGAAGGACATAGGCTACTTTTTAGTTCAGTTTGATACTAAATGACAGTTGTCATTGTGCGCGCATCAATTATTATAGAAGTGCACATAGAAGCAAAGTCAAGCAATGTGTTTTAATGTGAGGATTCTTCGTTTCTCATTTCATGAAGTTACATTGCCCTTATAAATAATAAATAAATATTAAATAAATATTGCTGGGCAACGCACACAGCACCATCTAGTCCCAAACTAAGCATAGCTTATATTATGGTGACTAGATGACTGATAGAATACTTACTTATTGTCAAATACATACTTATTTAAAAATAACACCCAGACACAGAACAAACACCTATGCTCTTCACAAAAATGTTTATCTTGGGAGGAAATCGAACGCTCAACCTACAGTGTAGAAGCTAGAGCTACTACCAACTGAGCTGACAGGCCAGTCAAAATAAATAAATATTTTTTTCTCATGTTTTATTCAGTAATTTTAGCGGAATTGTAATCAATAAATTGTAATAGCACAAGTATCGACAATCGAATTATAAGTGTAGGTATTATGTTGCAATGTGATTTGAAAGACGAGGAATCCCGAGAAAGTTCTAGACGGCCATTCCGCGATGACGTTTAGAATAGTCAAATGACAATCGACTAAGTCTTTATAACTAAACAATCACTTGACATGACACTGGAAAAATTTACAACAAGATAGAAACCATTATAGGGAGACATTAAAGAAAGGAAGTGGAGTTATGGGGATTATTTTTGGAGAGTTAACATTGTTCTCTTATATTATTTAGTTTTCCCGAGTTATTTCGGGCTTTATTTGTAATTTGGTGTTTTTATGCATAAAGAGCTAGAGTAATTGACTCGGGTGTGAGTAATTGGAATGAAAGTTTTGTTCAAATGTTTTGTTTTGTTTTTGTTTTGTTTTGTTGGAACAAACGACGAACGGCAACATACGACTATGTGACGTCTTACTATAAACAATCAAAACACTTGACATTAGCAAAATTGACATCATTTGACACATGCCATTAACGAAGAAGAAGAAAAGACGTGTTTATATGTGATATATTTTTCTTTTCATTCGACTTCAAAAAAAGAGGAAGTTCTCAATTCGACTGATTTTTTTTTATGTTTATTACCTCATAACTCCGTCATTTTCCAGTAAAACATGCAAAACAAAAAATTGTGCTAGATTTGTCGACTGGGCTACACCGGGTATTTATAGAAGTAGGAATACATTGTATGAATTATATGCTACCAGAGAGACAATGTTAGATGATTCAGTTTTTATCTTATATGTTAGGAATTACTCAAAAGTCTTCAAAAAAGTTTGCCATGCGGCTAAGTCACTGTTTTTGATAAAAATAATAGAAAATTCAACAAATAAAATAAAAGCAACTTGGAAATTAATTAATAATGAAACAGGTACCTAAATCAAGGGCTCGCAATATACAGTTCAAATTAAATATAAATGGTACAATTTTGACTAAAGAACAGGATGTTGCGAATGCATTTGATAGTTTTTTCTCAGATAATCCCCCAAAAATAGTGACCAAATCGTTAAACTCTTCAGCCTCCAGAGCTTCCGTTCTATTAGAATCTAGTGTTGCAAAATGTAAGAATGAGTTTAGTTTTAGCTACATTAACGAGGCTAGTATTGTAAAAGCATTCAAGTTAATTAATATAAAAAATAAAGAATATCTTTGGGGAATGTCTATAAAGGTGCTGGGTGTCATTATCTTAGATATTGCACCATGTTTAGCTTATATTTTTAATAGATGTATCGACGAGGGAGTTTCTTCCGATCTCATGAAACACGGTAAACTCATTCCTATGTTTAAGTCTGGAAGTGAAAGTGATCTCGCTAATTATAGACCGATATCGATATCGAATAAATCATCTTTTGACTTTGACTTGACTTTGATTTATAAAACGATTAAAAAAATACTGATTTCACGTGAAAGGATATACTTTAGGATTGGTCCCATATAAATTTCATAAAAATCGGTTCAGTAGTTAGGTTTTAAAACAAAAAAACTGAAAAATAATGTCATATACTTGTTTAAGTGCTCGGTTTTCTTTTTAGTTTTAAAACGTAATTATTATAACGCGGAGACGAAGTCGCGAACGGGACTGACAGTTATTAATACAATAATGTTGAGATAATTTACTAACATGGTATAATTTGTCTGCAACATTCTGCTGAGAGTCATCATTGCCAAAGGTAGGGGTTTGCTTTATCGCCATCGACAGTTTCTCTAGCCCTTGCTTGGACTTGCGCTCTCTGTCGATATCTTGTTTCACAAGTTGCAGGATCTTTAGTAGAGCCTGTAAAGAAAGTACGTTTTGTTATTAAATTAATAGAAATTGCTGGTCAATTCACAATACGAGTCACCATCTAGTCCCAAACTAAGCAATGCTACTATGGAATCCAAATGACTGATAGAATATTCTTATAGTGTTCACTAATTATTTTGAACCAGTTGTGGCGGTCGTGTTGAGTAAAGAGGTGGAAAACTTCTAACTAAAGTTTAATGTTCCTTGAGCACACTTATTACATAACAGTTATAGTTCCACTAGAGGTAGTTAATAGGTAAATGATTCACGAGGTAATCGATTACTGTCTATCTGGTAAGATTAACATAATTGCGGCACGAAATTTATTAAATTTACAAGTTCTAAGCCTCACGCCCACGCCATGATTATCCGGAACAGTGCTGCCAACAAAAAGTTCTCGATTCAGTCATTGTTGCCAATTCCCCGAAATTCCCCGATTCTTGTTGAACGCCATATGAAATATTGATATTTCCATTCGGGCCACGGGGCTCACCGGTGAGCCTTATCTTACTGAACCGTTTGAGCCGTGGGGATCACCCGTGAGCCGCGTGAGAGGTTTGACATAAACGCTTCCTACAAGCCACAGATTGCAGCTATCATATAAAACGTATAGAAGTGAGCCGCATGGCCCTGTAGACGAAACGGACGGCGTGGTTTTCAAATCCAATAGTAACTTGCAGTATTTATGTAGGTTTTTGTAATGATACTAGGGTTTTTCTTAACGATTTGGTAGAAAATATAATTTCGATTTAATAGCAGTAATAAAACTTTGAAATAATAATAAAATATTTATTGAATTACAAAAGAACGTAACATTTGCTTCATTACCAACTAAAAATATCGCTGACATTATTTATTGAATACAAACTTTTATAACAAACTAATGAAAACAACAATCACAACTATGGCATTTCTTTTTAATATCACAATTTTAAATAATCAATCAATAACAAATCATAAGAATCATAAATAAATAATAAAAAATATTGGTGAATCTTGTTAAAACAAGGTAAACAAAGGAATTGTTCAGTCGGACAGCTTTGGCAATAAGTGGATACTTTTTTTGACTTAATTTTAGTCTGTTTACTACCCATGACTGGTACGTTATCTGCATAACATTGGCGACATGCCCTTCCGACTTTCTGGCCAAACCATCTTTTCTTTCCAAGGAATGTTTTATTCCCTTCGGTCTCTGGACAGGAACAGCATATTGTTGGACTTCGCAAAGATTCATCATTATAAATCTTATATATACAGAGTCATAGCCATTACAATCGCAGTATTTAGTAATAAATCAACAGCGAGCTTCTTGTACCACTTCACAGATTTTCGCAACGGAGAAGAGTATGCTGCCATTTGATCTGATAAGTCAACTGCTCCTTTAGCTTTGTTGTAGTCAATTATGATCTGTGGTTTCATGACTACATTGCCCTGACGCTTTTTTATCTTTCCAAATTGGAGTGTTTGGTGGACAAAACCAACACTTCTCTTTTGTCCTTCCATTTAATTGAAGTAATACCATCTCGACTCTCTCTGGCAATATATTCTGCTTTCTTGAGTTTAGTACTCACGACTTTCTTGGGTAGGTGCCTCGTATTCTTTCGGATTGTTCCCACTAAAAGGGGTTTCGTTATCTAGCAAAGCCCTAGCTAATTCAATGCTGGTATACCAGTTATCGGTATAAAGTGTATGAAAAGACCGCTAAGCAAATCCATGACAACATTATATGGAGTGGTATTTGTTGTTTCATTGTTTTTACTAGCGTAAATACTTATTTTATAAGTATATTCAGGTACACAGCACAACTTAAATTCTTTGATTCCATATTTGTAGCGTTTTTGTTTGTTGTACTGTCGAAATACAATCCAGCCACGAAACGGGACAACATTTTCATCTATACATAGGTCTTCGCTGGGTGTATAATGCATCTGGAATTGTTTATTCAATTCTTGTAAAAAGTAGCGAATACGATGGAGACGGTCTTCTTTGTTTGTCTCATCGTTTTGTGAAAAATGAAGCATTCGAAATAGCAACTCGTAACGATTCAGTGGCACTAATGTGCGTTGAAACGGGTGACCTACGATATCATTCGTTGACCAATATTTCGCCAATCGAGGAAGCTTTGTGATGCCCATAAACAGGATTAAGCTAAAATACTTTTTTATTTCCTCAAGATCTGTTGGAAACCATTTGCGAAGCCTTGCAAAGCGTGAACTTTCTTCAGAACTAAAATTGTTTATAGCGAATTGGTTAGTTCGATCAGCAATATCTTGAAAAAGACAATCAGGAACCATTACGGAAGAAATCTGCTGAAGATTTACTACGCATGCTTGAGCATAGGTTTTCGATGGTTGAACTACGTCTTTATCTGAATCTATTTGGACACTATGATTCAGAAAAATTATCTCGATGTTGTCTAACTGCGTTATCTTTTCTTACGTTAGCTCAAAATCTTCAAAATCATCCATTTTTGGCGGGAAATGCGTAAGAGATCCTCACATATCGACGTAGAGCGCGATATTGATGAACCGGGATTGATCGATACGTCGAGAGCGAGCGCACGCGGGGTGGGTCGTACCGTGACCCCGCGGCCCCCGCCAACGGAAAAAACATAATCCTTTGTGTGAGGCCACGGGACCCCCCCGTGAGCTTTTTACGATAGCTTAAAAACTAGAGTAGGTAAAAGTCGATAATTTTTATTTTCCGTGAGTGAGTGAGTGAGTGAGTGAGTGAGTGAGTGAGTGAGTGAGTGAGTGAGTGAGTGAGTGAGTGAGTGAGTGAGTGAGTGAGTGAGTGAGTGAGTGAGTGAGTGAGTGAGTGAGTGAGTGAGTGAGTGAGTGAGTGAGTGAGTGAGTGAGTGAGTGAGTGAGTGAGTGAGTGAGTGAGTGAGTGAGTGAGTGAGTGAGTGAGTGAGTGAGTGAGTGAGTGAGTGAGTGAGTGAGTGAGTGAGTGAGTGAGTGAGTGAGTGAGTGAGTGAGTGAGTGAGTGAGTGAGTGAGTGAGTGAGTGAGTGAGTGAGTGAGTGAGGGAGGGAGGGAGGGAGGGAGGGAGGGAGGGAGGGAGGGAGGGAGGGAGGGAGGGAGGGAGGGAGGGAGGGAGGGAGGGAGGGAGTGAGTGAGTGAGTGAGTGAGTGAGTGAGTGAGTGAGTGAGTGAGTGAGTGAGTGAGTGAGTGAGTGAGTGAGTGAGTGAGTGAGTGAGTGAGTGAGTGAGTGAGTAAGTGAGTGAATGAATGAATGAATAAATGAATGAATGAATGAATGAATGAATGAATGAACGAATGAATGAATGAATGAATGAATTAATTAATGAATGAATGAATGAATTAATTAATTAATTAATTAATTAATTAATTAATTGAATGAATGAATGAATTGAATGAATGAATGAATGAATGAATTTACTGGACGACTACGTGACATGTAAGAGCAAATAAAAACATTTGAATGTCAACATTAAGTGCGTGGGTATGTGTACCCACAATACCAATATGCGTAGGACGACCTCTTACCTGATGGACTGATGACATAGTAAAGATCATTCATATTCATTCTAAATTCACCTAGTATCTAAGACGTATGAAAGTGGTCCTTGTCAATGTATTGAATAATGTATCTTTTGACTTTGACTTTGAGATATCCTTAAAGATCTAAGTATCTTTTCTGAAGAGACTGTGACCCGGGGAGTGATCCCTGGGTTACAGTCTTCTTAGAAAAGTAACTTCATGTCAGTTTTTTTATTATTCACCTGTTTACGTCTCTCCCGGTTCATAGCGAGCGTGGTGTGTTCGCAATAAAAGTCAGGCAACAGTTGCTCGCTAGCGCCCGCGGGTATCGATCTCACGCCTCTAACTACTTGCATGTCCAAATTAGCATTTGCATTTGCAATTGGGGTCACGAGCTGGTTCGTCGCCTGGAAGTCAAAAACATAGGTACTTAAATAGATCTGTATCATTTAAGAAAGGCGCTGCGCAAACGAAGACACTTTTTGTTGCCGACACGGCACACCATCACAAGGAACCGTAATTGCTGTGTCTTGTGGCGGTGCTCGGACACAGTCGCCCGTTGCTACTACTGGCCACTGGTACAATTCTTTGCTTGTTTTCCGTCAGTACAATTGTAAGGAAATTTGTTAATGTTGCTTGTGTCTTCAACTGACGACTTTTAGTTTCCAGTTGCTGACAGCGAACACTTTTGATTGTCAATGAGTAAGTGTTAAGTGGGAGCAACTGGTCACAAACAATATTAACGTATGCGCAGGGAGTGGATGATTTCATACTGGTTCTATAGAAATGAAATATTCATCGGTTGCTTGTATCTGATACAAGACACATAAGTGTCTTCGTTTGCGTCCTGCCTTAGTGTAGTTTAACAATAGCGAAGTGATAAGTAACTACATAAAAACACAAGAAAAAAGTGTTCTCTCTTAACTAGAGACTCTAAGAAAAGTGCTTTTGGATTGGACACATTCTTAGATATAATTTACTAGCTAGCCCGTGCCCACATCGTTGAGCGGTTACAACTTCACAAAAAATATTAAAGTACTAATATCGCTAATAAAAAATTATAGCTATTCAAATTATTGTAATAATTACAGAGATTAACAAAGTTACGGATAAATAATAATAGATGGCGCTATCGGCCACCCGCCCCGTTCCCGTTCCCTTTTTTATTCCGGGATAAGCTAATAAAAAAAGATAGCTATTCAAATTATTGTAATAATTACAGAGATTAACAAAGTTACGGATAAATAATAATAGATGGCGCTATCGGCCACCCGCCCCGTTCCCGTTCCCTTTGTTATCCCGGGATAAGCTAATAAAAAAAGATAGCTATTCAAATTATTGTAATAATTACACAGATTAACAAAGTTACGGATAAATAACAATAGATGGCGGTATCGGCCACCCACCCCGTTTCCGTTCCCGTTGTTTTCCAAGGATAAGCTAATAAAAAAAGATAGCTATTCAAATTATTGTAATAATTACAGAGATTAACAAAGTTACGGATAAATATTAATAGATGGCGATATCGGCCACCCGCCCCGTTCTCGTTCCCGTTGTTTTTCCGGGATAAAAAATAGCCTATATCCTAATCCAAGTTACTAACTATATTCATTTTAAGTTTCATCCAAATCGGTTCAGCGGTTCTCGAGTTATAAGTGGTGTAACTAACACGACTTTCTTTTATATATAGATTTTATAAAACTATGTCAAAGCATAATTACTCATTAGCTTAATTGGCTAGATTGTAATATTATTATATAATAAATCCCGGACATTACACACAGCATCATCTGGCCCCAAAGTAAGCAGAGCTCGTGTTATAGGTACCACATGACTGATATACCTATATACTTATTTTTTTTTGTAAATTCATACATATTATACATATAGACACCCAGACCCATTATATATTTAGCGTATGATCAATATTGACTAAAATAACAAAAAAAATTGGATGTCTGTAAAGTCGGTTTACGGACGATAGTTTAACGTGACGACAAGCCGAACGCTCAAGCCGATCGTGCCTTTCGCTCGCTGATGCAGCGCTTTCGCTCGTTACAATGAGCGTAACGGGACAATGAGTCATCCTTTTTCGTGCGTGCAGCCGGCGTTCATCTATTTATTACACGTCACGTCAAAAAAGGATCTGTATAGCTACTACTATCAGTCTATTCGCATTAGGAATTATAGTTTGGCCTTACTTTACCTTTCAACTTGACAACTGCTTAAGATTCGCCATGTCATTATTTTTCACTATCTTACAAAAGGGCACTATTTTAAACAGTGATTTACTTTTTACAGAAGTTGAGAGATGTTTTTAATTAAAGGGTAATGGCTCCGATATTGTTGCTAGTTAAAATTTCCTAAAATACTAAGTCCTTATTTTGCTGCAACAAAGCCCAATTAATATTAACAACAGTTCTAAAATAAGTTAAAATTGACATTTAATTCAAAGGAATTATATTACCTATGATTTTGTTAAAAGGTACAACACACCATTAACTCGTTAAGGGGTCGTCATCGCATCAATTCGATCCGATCATTATTCTTTGAAACTCCCTACTGCAACGCACACTAATTGAAATCGTAACGTAATCGCCTCGCCTCGGGACAAGCTCACGAACAGCGGTGCGGTTCGTGCAGTTCCCGCGCTTATGTCTCTCCGTACCCGAGCTTACGTCTCTTCGTCCCATAGTCGTAGCCGAGTCGAGTCCTTATTCGATTATCGATTATCGATGATCCTGAGTCGATTATTATTATTTGACACACAATACGCAGAGAACACAATAAAAATAACTAGTGGTCGCTCACTGGAAATTCGACCATAATTAATGTATTTTTAATCATAATTAAAAAAAATTGCATTCTGCACTCCTTCTCTATATAAACTATAACTGTGCGAAATTTTATACTCCTCCGTACGCGCAATTTTCGTAAAAAGGGCTACAAAGTTTTTGCTTCACGTATTAATATAAAGATATAAAGAAAATTATTATCATAAATAACTTACTTAGGAGCTCTGTTACTTCATGCTACTTCATGAAATATGATTCTATTCAACAAAGAAAAGGTTAGGAAAGGGGGACAATAATTACCTCTGCCAATTGAGGAGGCACAGCGGCTGTCAGTCGCAGGTAGCAATCAGCGGAGCTCTTCAACTGCGCCAGTCTCTCCTCCTCAATGGTTTCCAGCATACCGGCTCCTTTCACCACACTTGTCTCCCATTCTAATCTATAAATATACAAAAAACCATCCAATAAAACAGGAATTTGCATATTTTTTTTACACTAGCTTCTGGACGCGTAATGTTTTTGATAAATAAGTAGCCAATAAATAAATAAGTTTATTAGTCAAGTAAAGTAAAGTCAAGTCAAGTCAAAAGATACTTTCTTCAACAATCACAAGGATCACTTTGAAACGTCTTACATAAACTTTGTCTAGAAGAAATCGCTTCCTTAGCGATAAGACCGCCCGTTGTACATAATCATTTAGTTTTAAAATTGTTATATTTAGTTTTAACGTAAACAATAAAGAATTTTCATTCATTCATTCATTCATTCATTCATTCATTCATACATTACATTAGATAGTTCCCGGATGAGTTTTGTTCAGTATAAAACATGGATAAAACGACGTTTTCTAAAAATTAAACCTAGCTAGATCGATTTATCGCACCCAAAACCCCCTGCATACTAAATTTCATTAAAATCGTTGTAGCGTTTTCATAGATTCAGATTATATATATATATATATATACACAAGAATTACCCGTTTAAAGATATAAGATTATATTTATATCAAGTTACATTCCAATCAGTTTAGTCATTATTTTGATCTAAAAATCTAAGATCCACGCAAGTTTTTATATCTATATTCTCAGTATTTTATACAGCGTCATGTAAAAAATGTAACTATCGTGGTGACCTAATAGGTCACTTGGTACGTACCTAATAGAGATGGCAATCGTATTTGTAAGTAATCGATTGGTTAAAATGCCGAATATTACATTCGTAAAAGTTGCCTACGTGCTTTTCTTACTCAGATCTGCTAAACGATAAAAATAATGTTTTTATCGTGGTATATATACCACGATATCAAATTATCTTTATCTTTGAGTAGCCTGTTCAGCTCAGTTGGTAGTGGCTCTGCCTTCTGCGCTGTAGGTTGAGGATTCGATTACCTCCCAGGATAAACGTATGTGAGGAACCGGCACCTAGATTCACTAGCATGTAAGAAGACGATTCAAAGTGGTCCTTGTGATTTTATTGAATAAAAATAAATATTGAATTTTGAATTTTGTGATGAACTTGGGTGTTTGTTCAGTTTCTGAGTGTTATAAAGTATCTTAAGTACCTATGTATTTAAAAATATATAATTATTCTATCAGTCATCTGGTCACCATAATACAAGCTATGCTTAGTATGGGGTTAGATGGTGTTGTGTGGATTGTCCACCAATATTTATTTAACACTATATAGTATAAAACAGTCGCTTCCCGCTGTCTGTCTGGCCCTATGTATGCTTAGATCTTTAAAACTACGCAACGGATTTTGATGTGGTTTTTTTATAGATAAAGTGATTCAAGAGGAAGGTTTATATGTATAATACATGCATAATATAAAAGAGAAACACTGATAATTTTAGAGGTTTATAATGTGATGTAAATAAACACATTTTTTTGCTCTTACATTGCAAACACTGGCTGAACCTTACGAGATAGATCAAAATAACGTATTATAGCATTGTACACCTTAAAAAGGTCTACAAAAAAGTCCGCGATAAACATATACCATAGAGATAGACATATACCATGTCTATCTCTTAGCTAGTAAGGTAAGACATTCTGTAATATATTTAGTATCAGCATTGCACCCGTGCGAAGCCGGGGCGGGGCGTGTCGCTTTTATATATAAATCTTCTGTATTTGAAATTAAACTCCTCCTAAACGGTTGGACCGATTTTGATGTAATTTTTTGTGTGTGTTCAAGTGGATTCGAGCATGGTTTAGATTTACAATTAAATTTTTTTTTAAACTTGCTGACGAATTTGCGAACGAAACAGCTAGTTAACTAATAAAAACATTAATTATAAATTTAATTAACTACCTATTATAAAGTAAACTAAGTTATTTTTTATAGAATAATAATTTATGAAAAGAGATATTTAGTAGAAATGTTATAGTACCTATATTAAAGCTAACACAACATATTGAAAGACAATGTTTCTCCTTGTGATATAGGAATAGCAAAACTATTGTAGGGTATCTACTCATTTGAAAATGATGTTCTTACCTTGCTCTCTCAGCTTGCACACAAACATTGTAATACTCGACTTCTGTCTTCTTAACCGCATCTTCCGTCTTCTTCTTTTTAACCTGCAACTTAGCGGCTTCTCTCTCACTCGTAGGGACTAGGCGCTCCGCCCTGGCTGCACTCAGGATGGAATGCGCATGTGGAATGTGACCCATGCTCGAGCTACGAGGCAATCGGCTGTGAAATACACGTTTATGATAACATAGTCATTCGCGGTAAACATCGAAATATTTATCCTAAAAAGTTGACATTTGCGCGAGGAAAGAATACGATTCCCATTTCGGCTTCGTCTGTAAGAAATATACAGGAATGTAGACGAAGGATAGGCGCTTGCTGAATTTGGTGTGGTGATGCGACGGAATCGCATTAATTCCACGCCATTCAAAATACCTAGTCGCGTTTTTAGGATAATATTCGTCAAAACATTCGCATGTTACTTTCGCTTTGCTTTAGCGGCGCACTACATAGTTCTACACAATGAAGGATCCTTCAGATTTAACGAGCCAATGATCGTTTTCTAATCAAAATGTTCAGTCATTGGTGTCGCAAAAGCACATAAAAATTGTCAGCATTTCCGGCCAAAGTACAAGTAAATCTATGACTGGTATTTTTGGCCAGCTGCTCAGTGGCCACTCGTGTGGTTGGCTAGCAGACCTATTGTCCAGGGATGCGTCTTGCAATTTCTCGTTCTCCCTGGCTGCAGCATGGGAATGCTTTTTAGACTTGGCTTCTCCTGTCCTGCAATCAGTCAGGAACCTGGTCGTCTTGTCCACGTTCCCTTCCACCTGTAAGGTGAATTAATAAATAGATAAACATCCTACAACTAGTAATACTATAATCTATAGATGAGATTCTATAGACTTATAATTAGAATAGAATAGAATAATGCTTTATTGACACACAACACGAAAAAGGTTACAGACATAGACAAATAAACAGAAAGAAAAAGATTAGAGTAGGTAGGCCAAATTACACATGATGAGAGTAGGTACATTTTTCGCTTGTGGTGCCAAATAGGTTCAGTCTCAGCTTTAATGCCACTCCTATTGGAGACAGCGCTGGTTTTCAGATTGGGCCTTTCAGGGTGACATCACGGGCGGGACATTTATACATAAATATACAAAAAATACAAACAGTTAAAACAAAAAAAGTTAAAGTTACAAAAATTAAATTAAAGAGATACTTATTTGGTAGAATAGAATACTAAATACATGCACACAATAATGATAATGTCTATAAGGTGACAATGACAGATGACAGATTTGAAAAATTGATTGATGAATTGTTTATAAAATGAACATACATACCAGTTACATATTATAAAATTAGCTTTAAGCACTTCCAAGAGTTTATCGTGGAAAATGAGCAGACAAACTGAACATTGCATTGCAAGAGAGAACGCTACCATGCATGCACTGTGAGTGGAGTTTTGAGAGGTGTTGTCAAAGAATGATCCCACAAGCAGTACTTGCGGTAATTAGTAATTAGGTACCTATCCTAGAAACAGCGGAGGCTAATTCTTGGGACAGCTATAAAGTACCAATATATGATTTAGGTTTTGTGAACTCTTTTCAACTGAGAAGCATGACATCCTCATATTGTCAGATGTAGTAAAGTCAAGGAACTTATCAATAAAGTATTTAGGAACTTCTTGGATTAGGTAGGTGCTAACCTTTTTTCTAAGTTTCAACTGGCTGTCGATCACATTCTTCATCGGCTTCACCAGTTCATCCGCTAAAGAACTTGAGTAGTTCCTGAAAGTAAAATGAAATGTTTTTAAGAAACCTAGGCTTATTATTATGAATTGGAAAGTGTATCTGTTTTTGACGACCTCTGTGGCGCAGTAGGCTAAGGTCCGGCTGCGACGCAGAAGGTTGCGGGTTCGATACCCGCCGTGGGACAAATGTTTGTATGATCTGCAATATTTGTCTCGGGTCTGTCTTGTTTGTCTTGGGTGTTTCTATGTTTATAAAAAATATATATAAAAGTAGTACATCAGTCATGTGATACCCATAACACAAAGCTCTGTTTACTTTGGGGCCAGATGATGCTGTGTGAAATGTCTGGCGTTATTTACATATTTATGTCTGTTTGTTTTCACAACTACACAACTGAACGGATCTTAATACAATTTTGGTAAGCAGATTGCATCTTGAGAAATAGGATAGGATACTATTTATGTAGGAACAACGCGTGCGAAACCGCGCGCGGAAGTTAGTAACAAATAAATAATAGTTTAAAAAAACTAAAAAACACTCTTTATATAGAAAACTAAACATAAATAGAAAATAAATTTTAATAAATGTAAGTAAGAATAAAATGTTTTATTTAAAAAAGAGCGTGAGGTGCGTGGTGTCATTAGTTATAAATATTTCATTGACAGATATGAGAAGAAGGATTATCATTTCGATAATATCTTAAAAAGCACCCCACGCTTTTTTTAAATAAAACATTTTATTCTTACTTACATATTTTATTCAAATTTATTTTCTATTTTTTAGTTTGGTTTTCTATATAAAGCGTGTTATTTAGTATTTTTAAACTATTATTTATTTTCTACTTTTTAGTTTTAGGATGATCGGATTTTTTTTATTTTTTTTTTCGAATTATTACATCGTCATCGTGTCTTTGACAGGTGTGCAAAATTTGAATGAAATCTGGCCGTTTAAAGTGGGTCAAAATCGCGTCCTAAGGAGTCGGTTACAAACATACAAACATACATACAAGCGAAGCTAATATAAAGCGTATAAAAAGAACTTAACCGAGGTACATACAGCTTCTTTTGATGAGGATATTTCCAGGATTCTTATTCCCTAGAAACACCACACATTTTGCAAGATCATGCATTTTTAAAGACAACTCTCCTCAGGATATGTTTTAGGATATTATGTACCTATATCAGACATTCTACTGTCAGGTATTAAGTAGGACACAGTTAGTCAGTACGCAATACTATTATTGTATACTAGCAACCCGTCCCGGCTTTGCACGGGTAAATTACACTCACGGCCTTACTAATATACCTATCGGCCTCTTTTTCGGCCTCTACGAGCTTTCAACTTGAACACTGCATAAACACTACTTAAGATTCGCCCTGTCATTATTTGTCCCTATCCAAAAAAGGAGGGATGGCACTATTTTAAACAGTTTTTTTTTTAAATATATTAGTGCACAATATTTATCATACTCTAAATAATATTACAATCTAGCCAAATAAGCTAATGAGTAATTTTGCTTTGACATAGTTTTATAAAATAAATTATACCTAAGAATGTGTCCAATAGCACTTTTCTTACAGTCTCTAGTTAAGGGGAAGACACTTTTTTCTTGTGTTTTATATAGTTACTTATCACTTCACTATTGTTAAACTACACTAACTCAAATGGTTTTTTCCGTTTGAGCCTTCTTACAATGTCCGTGATGTCGAGAAGCTGGATTGCCTCGACGTTCACATGGTGATGAAGCCTCTGTTCGTGAGCTTCTGCATACTTTTGTATCACCGTATCAACGAACTCTATTCTAAGGTCTCTATGGAGATCGTCATTTCTTATGTACCAGGGGGCATTCACTATTTCCCTTAGAACTTTATTTTGGAATCCTTGGATTATACGGATATTGCTCTTTTTGGTACAGCCCCACAGCTGTATGCCATAGGTCCATATTGGCATCAGGACTTGCTTGTACAGTAATAACTTATTGTGTACTGACAGAGCGGAGTTTCGTCCAAGCAGCCAGTACATCTTTTTTAAGCGTATTTCTAGATCAACTCTTTTCTTCTTGACGTGTGCTTTCCAGCGCAGCTTAGCGTCAAGAGTCATTCCTAAAAAATTTGCTGTATTTTTGTCGTAGTCTGTAGTTTTGTAACCTTATAGTTTATATATATTGGACAGTACTTTTCTTTTATATTTGTAAAATTTATATGAACTGATTCTGTTTCATTTAGATTGATACGCCATTTCTTTGTCCAGTTATGGATTTTATTGACAGCTACTTGAACCTTGTCTGCGGCTTCTGCGTGAGTGCTTCCAAAAGCCATTATAGCTGTGTCGTCAGCAAAGGTTGCGATGGTGTTGGTTTTTAGTTCAGGAATATCACAGGTGTATAGCAAGTACAGGACCGGGCCCAACACACTTCCCTGCGGTACTCCAGCTTTAATTTCTTTTATATCCGAATAGGCATTGTCTTGCCTTACTCTGAATACTCTATTTGTTATATACGATTCAAGTATGTCTGCGTATGATTTTGGTAACATTTGTCTCAGTTTTATTACAAGACCTTCATGCCACACCTTATCAAAAGCCTGTGCTACATCTAAAAAGATGGTAGAACAGACTTTTTTATCTTCTAGAGCTTTTTCTATCATATTGGTGATTCGGGACGGGAAAAGCACTCAACGATAGACCAAGTACACCGACTTGGTCTATCGTTGAGTGCTTTTCCCGGAAACCGAACTGATAAGATTATTTAGCTCTGGGATAAGATTATTTGCTTCTATAATAGGTTTGAGCCTTTTTAATAATAACTTTTCGAACAGTTTGGACATTATTGGTAGCAAAGAAATTGGCCTATATAATGTTGTGTCATGAGGTGGTTTTCCTGGCTTGGCTATCACGATCTTGGCTATATTTCCATAAGTCTGGTAAGTATTTAAGCCTCAGCGCGGCATTAAGAAGATTGGTTAGCTTAATCAAAGCCTTTCTTGGGAGGTTATGAAGTATTTCTCCTGATATTAGGTCAAATCCAGGGGATTTCTTTGGATTTATATTCCGTCTTATTTCTCGCTCTACTTCTTTTGGTGACACAAGCTTTATATATGTTAATTCATTTAATTCTAAAACTTCGTGTGTTGTTGGCTCGAGTGTTAGTCCTTCGTTTGGTTTAAAAGTATTTTCTAGATGCTCAGCAAACCGTTTGGCTTTTTGTTCATTGGTTACGGCCCATTTTCCGTGTTCTATTTTTATTGGTGGAATTTGGATATTGGGTTGTTGCATATATTTTGTAGCCTTCCAGAGTGAGTAATCTGTACTGCGATCACTGGTTAGCTTCTGAAGATAGGTCTTGGTTGATACATCATTGTATTCTTGAAATTGCCTTTTCAACTGTTCTGTGATGTGATTAAGCTTGTTTTTGTCCTGCGGGCTTCTGGATTGATGCCATTTATTTCTTTGTTTTCTTTTCTCGGATATAAGTTGCAGAATACCTTTAGGGTAGTTGGTTCTTTTTACCCTTAGTTTCACATCGGGCGTGTTTTTCCAAGCGGTCTGCTGTATGAGCGTTATAAATTTGTCTACTTCTAAATCCAACTGGTCTGGATGTTTTAAAACTATTTTAAAACTTTCCCAGTCTGTGTTTTTATTAACTAGGGTTAGAGGGTTTTCCTTAAATAATACTTTCTCACTTATTTCTAAGTATATAGCAGAGTGATCTGAGTTCATATCATAGCTCTGTTCTATTCTAAGGTAGTTATCAGCTATGTTTCTAAATATAAAAAAATCTATCAAGTCTGGGATTTTAGTTGGATCTGTTGGCCAGTAGGTGTGCGATCTCGTTGATGCAGTATAACAGTCGATCTCTCGTACAGCTTTCATAAGTTCCCTTCCTTTTTTATTTGTTAGTCGGGAACCCCAATACGTATTTTTAGCATTGAAGTCACCTCCTAATATAAATCTCTCTCCAAGTGGTTGCAACAGACTCAAGTACCTGTTTTTCTGTATGCTATGTCGTGGTGGGCAAGAAATGGCTGCTACAGTGAGTGGGTAGCGCTTGGTTTCAATGTGGATAGCGACCGACTGAATGTCTGGTTCTTCAAATTTACATTCTTCATGATGTTTTATATGTTTCTTAACTATTACAGCACTTCCACCTCTTCCTTTGTTGGCTGGGTGTAGTGCATGATAGGATTTGTAACCTTTGAATTTGATGTGGGACTGTTTTGTAAAATGTGTCTCGGATATAAGGCATACATCTATATTTTCTATGTCTAGGACTACTTGTAGCTCATTCTGGTGTTTTTGTAGCCCATTACAGTTCCATGTCATGATTCTAAGATTGTTAATCATTTTTTAGCCTTAGGTTTAGCGGTTTTGGTGCTATTATTTTCAATCATTTTTAGTCGCTCGTCAAAAGATGTCATAAGCTTGAGGATTTCATCCAACTTTTTATCTTTAGAGTGTTCTTCGTGGATATGCTCACTGCGCGGCACAGTTGCTGTATTTTTGGCGGCAGCTTGAGCGTATGAGACATTTTTAGTAGTCGTCGCTCTGGTAGCGTTAAGTTGAATGGAGGTAGCTTGATTACAACTAATGGAATGCTGTTGCTGCATCACCACCGGTTTTTTGGTAGATTTGGTTTTGATTTTTTGCATTTCTTTAGCTATAATGCATCCTCTGTAATTAGCCGGATGCGCTTCACCGCAGTGTACACATTTCGGCTTTTCCTCTTTTGGTTTATTGCAGTCCAGAGTAAGATGTTTCCCTATGCATTTGACACATCTTGGTTCTTTGGCGCAGTACTTATGCGTATGCCCATAAGACTGACACCTTTTACACTGAGTAATCAGTTTTGTGGTTCTAATTTGTTCAACTTCTACCATGCACCCCATTATTCTTTTTATTTTGTAGATGTTGCTTAGCTCTTCTTCGTTATTGAAGGTAAGCATGAACATATTAAGTGGTTCTTTGCTTTTCCAGCTTAGTATGTTGACTGCACCCTCAATCTTAAAGCCCTTGATTTTAAGATCTTCTACAATTACAGGTAGAAACCTGCGAACCAAAGAGAACCTACTCTCTCGCCTCAAAAACCTGACGAAACGTCAATAAAGAAAAATCCAAGAAAGTTATCCCACCACCGCCCATAATAGTGGACGGGTGAACCATTATCAACATTTCTATGACTTTCTTTTAGATGACTTTCTTTTTTATATTCAGTTTCCTTTTTTTCCTTGCTTTAGTTCTGATCCACTCAGTCTCTTTTGCGAGTTCTTCTTCATCAGTGCCCTATTCTAGACGCGAAGAAGATGTTTCCATATCCTCGGATATGGATGGGATTGAAGAATTTGTTTCCACAACACATTTTAGCTGTTGTTGAAGTATTTCTATTTGACTTCTTAGGTCATCAACAAGGCATTGAAGCTTTTCCCGTTCTTGCTTCTCTTCTTTGAAACGGTCATGAGTCTCCTTACAACGCTGGTACAAGGTGTGCTCCAGTTCCGTTTCTAGTATCACTTTTGTTGGTGTATAATTTGCCATTGCAAAGGCAGGTAATAGCGTCGCCTTAATAATATATTTTACCGTTCGCAAACATGCCTTACGCAATAAGTAACTGGGTCATCATCGCGATCCGGCCGTCACTACGGTTTGTTGTGATGCGTTAGCACTTTACACTGTGAGAAGGCGCGAACGCGAGACGCAGCTATTCTCAGCGAAAACCGAACGATCACTGATTTTAAACAGTGATTAACTTTTGACAGAAGTTGAGAGACCGTTAAAGCTAAAACCTTCCTCATTAGTCTCTTCGCCCATTGGTGAAAATATGAAAATCGATAGCTCGGTAGTTTTAGAATTTATCGCTCTCAGACAGACGCGGGTAGACTTTGTTTTATAATTGTAATGATCTGTAAGAAGATTATCTGGCTAAACAAGTACCTAAGTTCTTACCTGTGTATTTCTGCGCGTTTTTCCATCTCCAGAGCAACGAGCTTCCAAGCGTCTGCGCAGGAGCCAACGCTCTCTTTGCAAGCCTTGGCCAGTTTCGTGCCAAGCTTCGACAGACATTTCGAGTAGTATATTTCCGCTTCAACCCTGTAACATTAATATTTCTTTTGTGAGCTGTAGCCAATATGGGTGAAGGAAGTTGTATGCCGCTCGGCTGAAATCGTTGCTGACGTATTTGAATGTCCTCCGAAATATGGAAAAATTCAGTCACTATAGCAATATATAAATGTGACTCAATAACATTACATTAGATTATTTATGATTATAACATACATTACATTACTTTCTGGAACATTCTTCGTTTGTCATTTTATGAAGTAGCGTAGCACTTCTAAATCAATTATTTTTCATGTATTTTTGCATGTTTTATTCAGTCTTAGCGGAATTTTAATCAATAAACTGTCACTTCATAGCACAAGAATGAACAGTTGAATTATAAGTATTATGTTGCAATATGATTTGAACGGCGAGGAATCCCAAGAAAGTTTTAGACGGCCATTCCGCGATGACGTTTAGAATAGACAAATGACGTTCGACTAAGACTTCTTCTTTTCTTCGTTAATGGCCTGTGACATACTAATGTCAATTCTGCCGATGTCAAGTGTTTATAGTTTATAGTCAGTTTGTTTGTGAAAAGTCTTAGTCGATGGTCAGCTGTCAATTCTAGACGACCCGCGGAATGGCGTCTAGAATTTGGGAATTCTTGGGACTCCTCATCGTTCAAATCATACTGCACCACAATACACATGCAATCTAATTATCCATACCCGCCCCGCAGCCACAATTTATTCATTAAAATACCTTCAAGATTACTGAATAAAACATGCAATAAAACGGGTAAAAAATATTATATTAGCAGAGCCATGTTGCTCCATGAAATGACAGACGAAGAATCGACTAAGGCTTTATAATTAACAAACAATCACTTGACACTGGAAAAACTTCAACTAGACAGATATCATTAACGGAACAAAATAAGAATAAAAACTTTCTGGAAGGGTGGAAATGCGATCCCGCTAAGTATTATATAAGTACAAGTACAACCTAGCCAAACCTACCAAATACTACAATTTCACAACATATGAAAGCGAACATTTATAGGAAATTGTCTTTGTGTGGTAATGGTTTCTTTCTCGGTGTGCCGGTATCTTTGCGGTTATCGATAACGCCGCCGTCTCAACCAATCGGCGACCGACAGTCGTTTAAGAGCGCATGTTATGTCCTCAGAAATGAATAATAACAGCCCTGACGTCAACGAAGGTTCTGCCTGCGCTAAATAACCTTATCAGCTCTACTCATTAAAAAGTTGTTGGAAATGGGGTCATTAAATGTGGTCAAAAGTAAAAAGTGGAGCAGAATTATCCGCGGTTTCACGGGTCATCTAATTATCCATTAGTCAAATAATTTTTAGACTAGGCTTAGTATGTAATCTAAATATTAGAAAAAAATCGTCATCCCTTGCAGCACTAGCAGCTTTTCTTATTCTACGTTTGGACCTCCGGCTTCGCAAGAGAGATGTAAATACGAAAGTGCAAGGCCCGATTCTTGATGATTTATTTGAATCGTTTCATATTGATAATGCTAGTCATAAGTTTCCGTAGCGATTGTCTTACGTTTTTTTGCTGCTAAAATGCTAAACTGCTAAGTTTTTGTGATGGTTCAGCCATGTGTTCGCTAGTTTGGTTATTTGTGTCTGGCTCTGGCTGACCCACTTGGCGGAACCCACGAAGCGCTATTTATAATCGGGCCATTGCCGCGCCCTCCGCACATGTGACGCTCTCAATCGCAGCGAAAGTTTAAGAGTTCTTTCTTATTATGCGTGTGAACAATGCTGTAATCAATTATGCAGCAACGTGATGAAAGTTTTCGGATCCCTATGCACTGAGAACTAAGGTTTTTAGACCAAGCTCTTATTACTTTTGCCTTGATTCCTTCGATCTGGTTTTTTTTGAGTTGCAGAATTGATCCACCTTATTTGGTTTCTACCATTGCTTGCTAATAATATACTCTGATGACGGTGTAATGCACCCAAAAGCATAACATGACCTAGCTACCGACGTAGACGCTACAACCACAAGCGGCTCATGTGCTCTCCCTTTACCAAGTACCTAGTACCTAGGTTGCCACGATCGTATCGGACTTGCGGAATGAAGGATGGTGAGCGAACAATAGGGTTGCCTACTTTGTTTTATCGACTAGAAAGTAAAGAGAAGTGCCGATAAGATCTCTTATTTATAGCGAGTGCGACAGAGGCATTTGCATAGAAAGCAGGGGACCGGTCGCTGACGCCTGTTTACGCAGCGTAATTACACCTCGCACTTTCCACGCATGCAATCGAAATATGCGTGTCATACTGTCATAATGTAGGGTTAAGAACAATGGTTCTACTCTCTGATTCGGAATTCGGTCATGGATTGCGTTCAAGCGCGGTATCATCTAATTCAAAGTAATATCTTTGGATTGCCTAATAGTCCTTCAATGTGTTGGACAAATAGCTGTGTGGTGACCTTGGTAACCCAGATCAACGCTGGCTGCAAGATAACGGCCAAGCTAGGCCAGTGGGCCGTGCCAAGCGTGCGGGGCAATCATGCGCAACAGTACTGCCACCTGGGACCAGTACCGGCGAGACGGACCACGCACTACAATGCATAATCGCGATAGTGCAGTTATGTGCAAATAAAGTGTCGTACTTCCACGTACTGCCATGTTTTGAAGGTCGAAAAACATTAGCACAGTTATGCTGGGCATGACAATAAAGTATATTTATACTGTGCATATCTACATATCTCTATTACAGAATAAAGATAAATCCTATTTCGTACTAAAGTAAATACTACTCATGGTCGTGCTTGGCGTGACGTTCGGAATAAAGCCTTACCTACTGTAATAACTGATTGTACTATTAGACTTTTAAACCAGACGGAGTCTCACCATGAATGAACAAACATGAGTGTGAAGAACACAGATGTTTGACCTATATAAAGTACTAGCTGTTTCCCGCGACTTTACCCGCGTGGTAGATAAAAAGTAGTTTTTATCTACCACGCGCAAGATTTATTGATTGAAGATTAAACGAATAAATGTTTCGGAAAAATTACAAAGCATAATCGTGGTTTTCGCATTTTGACCATGATCCCGAGTGATTTTTTTGAAAACCTTTCTTAACGCGCGGCCTACGGCCCTAGAGGAAGCTGCATACCAAATTTCATTCCAATCCGTTCGTTGGTTTTTGAGTTTTCATAATGAATGAATGAGTGGTATTTGACAAAAATATAGTAGATTCACAAGTATAATTCAATATTAATTTAGTCATCCTGGTACCCATAATACAAGCTGTGCTTAGTTTGGAGCTAGGTGATGCTGGGTGAATTGTTTACCTATATTTATTTATTTTACCTTTCTTGTAATATTGCTGCTAGTTCTTTGCTGAAGTCGCTGCCTTGCTTCACGTAGCGGCGAAGCTCGTCAAAACCGTTTTGGGCCTGAAAAGTTAACAGATAAGTAAAATCAGCAAAGAGTTTCTGACAAAGTTAATATAGGGTGGTTCGGTTTGGACTATCCTTAGTTTATCTTATCTATATGAATATAATACATTTAAAAGTTTTTGATTAATTAATAGTAACGGATTTTGATGACATCTGGTAAAGAGCCAGATTGTATCACGAGGAAAGACAGGCTCTTTTTATGTAGAATGCATGCGAAGCGAACTGCAATTATGTTCTTCTTCTGCGTTAATGGCATATGTCACAATAATGTCAGTTTTGCAAGTGTCAAGTGTTTATATTGATTATAGTATGATGTCACAAAATCGTATTTTGTAATTTCATCACTTGTTATCACTACATAGTATAAAACAAAGTCGCTTCCCGCTGCCTGTCCCTATGTATGCTTAGATCTTTAAAACTACGCAACTGATTTTAATGCGGTTTTTTTAATAGATAAAGTGATTCAAGAGGAAGGTTTTTATGTACAATACATGCATAATATAGTAGATAAAAACAGATAATTTTAGAGGTTTCTAATGTGGTGTCGTAAATAAACTCATATTTTTGCGCTTACATTGCAAACGCTGTCTGAACCCTACGAGATAGATCAAAATAATGTACTACAGTATTGTACACCCTCAAAAGGTCTACAAAAATGTCCGCGGTGTTATATGTCTTAGGGATCTCTTAGGGATAACCATTCTGTAGTATAATTAGTATCAGCATTGCACCCGTGCGAAGCCGGGGCGGGTCGCTAGTTTTATATAAAATGGTGTCTTTTCACATCAAATAACAATACGGATTATTTTTGCTCTTGGCCGACTGGCGAAGCAAAGATGACGCTCTTATATTAATTATTTATCTCGAGTTATTTCAGGTTTTATTGGTAATGTTGGTATTTTTATATTTTGGTAACAATACATAATCTTTTGACATTGTCAAAATTGACATCAAGATGTCATTGTAAGAATAAGAAAAAAAAGATGGGAAGATTCTTCGTTTGTCATTTCATGAACGGCTCTGCTAATTTAATATTGTTTTATTCGTTTTATTGCATGTTTTATTCAGTAATAATGGCGGAATTTTAATGAATAAATTGTGACTACACGACGGGTATGGAGAATTGAATTAAATGTGTGTTGTGATGCAATGTGATGTGAACGACGAGGAATCCCAAGAAAATTTTAGGCGCCATTCCGCGTGACGTCTAAAATTGACAATTGACCATCGACTAAGACTTTATTAAACAAATTGACCATAAACAAACATAAACACTTGACACTGGCAAAATTGGCATTATCATGTCACATGCCATAAACAAAGAAGAAGAAGAAGAAGATGGGAACAGATTTAAAATGGACAAACATATTTAGCGAATTTTAACTGTTCCATAGATTATATAATCGTTCATAACAAATCCACCAACACGGTAAGTTTTATTCCGTGATGATATAAACTATATAAGTATATATAAATTATATAAGATGATATAAATTTATATAATCGTTCCTAACAAATCTACCAACGGTAAGTATTATTGTGATGATATAAATTTGAAGAGGCTGTAATTTTTGAGGCTTTTAATCTTGAACGCAATCGCAATAGAAAGATGATTTCTAGTTTTCTTTATTGACTTGAGTTAAATGCTAACTAACACTGACGTAGGATTACTATTACCAATGTTAATGCACCAGTCGTTAGCACTGCTAATAGTGCTACATGTAGACGAATAATTATTCGGTGAGCGTTAATCAGCGCTAGTTGATATGAACTTGAATTCACAGTTCTGAATTACATTTGAAGCTCAGTATCCTTCCTAAAAAACACGCTAGACGCTCACGACTCAATAGACTCCCCGGTATCATAGACATATTAGATCATAGAGTCACTTTGTTCTTTAAAGATCTTTGTTTATTAAATAACACTACAAAACCAGTGCATGAACCTTTAACAATCAAACACCACATTCAATTTAACATTTACGTAATCCAACCCACATATAATTATAATACAATAAAACTTGCATCTTAGTAACCGAAATACGTGTATGGAAATAAAATAAGTAAGAAAATACATTATTTTCAGGAGATAATTATATGCCTATAGTTTACTCAACATATTTAGTACCCAATTGATTTATCATCCGAATTATTGAAGCAAGTGATTATACATGGACCTAGCGGAGAGGCTGGTAGAGTCCGCGAGTGACCGGAATGCTGCTTCTATTTCAGTTATTTTTTAAATAACCTATTTTCTGTTTAGAATGCCCTCTTTATCTTCGCATTTTTTAAGCATTATTTCCAGCTTATCAGTGGAAACGTTACAGAGGCGACCGCGATAATTTGAACGTCAAAGCCAAAGCTAAGATATTGCCAGTAACGTTATGTTAAGCACATTTGCGTATCGCTCTAACCGCGAATTTTTTTGGCAGCTCTGTCAAACGAACGATTTTGATTGGTCCAAACCGAAGAGAAAACGTTTCCGTTTCAATGGTAAATATGTTGACGAATAGCGCGATTGCCCTGCATTACGTAAGATTTTAATGATTTGTTTATATGATTCATTGTTTTGTTTGTTTTTCCAAATAAATAAATAATAATAAATAAATAATGCGGAACATTTCACACTGCATCGTCTGGCCCCAAATTAAGCAGAGCTTGTGTTATCTGGCCCCAAATTAAGCAGAGCTTGTGTTACCACATGACTGATATACTACTTATATACTTTTTTCTTAAATACATACATATTATACATAGAAACACCCAAACCCGAGACAAATAGTTGCAGATCATACAAACATTTGTCCCGCGGCGGGAATCGAACCCGCAACCTTCTCAGGCAGTCTGTGTCTCAGGCAGGTCTTTACCCACTGCGCCACAGAGATCGTCAAATAATGATCGAGCCTAGGGGCTATCTTATAAACCCACACTAACGAATGAATTGTTTAAATATATGTTGTCACCTCTATTCTTTAAATGACATAGAAAGAGCATATTTAATCCACGCTAGATTATTTTAAATATATATATTAACTTTACTTGACTTTGACTTTGATATATATACAATGCTGCAGTATTCCAGCCTATATATCCTGCTATCCTATCCTACTAAAGCTATACTAATAATATTATAAATGTAAAAGTAACTCTGTCTGTCTGTTTGTTACGTTTTCACGCCTAAACCGCTGAACCGATTTTGATGAATTTTGGTATAGAGATAGATGGGACTTTGAAGGACATATTTTTCATGTGAATTTCATGCGAAGCGCGGGCAGCAGCTATATATGTGAAAGATTGTGTCGATGTCGATGTTTGTATGTTTCTATGTCTGTTACTCAATCATGGCTGAACCTCTTTAAACGAAACTAGGTATTTGGAATTGAACAACACGTACTTTACTTATTATCTGCGTATGACAAAGATTGACATATATAGCTTTGTCATAGCATACGCTTTACATATATATAAGTAAGTTTTACAGCAAAACTAATTTTCAGTGCAATTAGTCGTACAAGTAGATTTAGCATTACCTCGTAATATTATTTGTAATGTGCTTCGGTTTGTAACTCTCATGGCTAAGCGTCTTACGTCTCTTAGAGTTTTTAGAACTTTACAGGACAGTAGAATAGATACCTCATAAAGATTTTTAATTATCCCCACTACCTAAACTACATTTAATCTGGATCAGTTGAGCTTAGATCGTTTTTAAACGGTCCTTAGATAGCTCAACAATTTCACGTGTATTTTATATTATTCTGTACATTTATGGAATTATTTTTGTAAATAAACCTTTAATTAGGAATCATCAACTATTAATTTCCAGTTAAAAGAGCCTGACCTAGCGCGCACTGAGGATTATTTAAAGGTAAATTTTCCGCGCTATTCTGTGGAGCATGTAATCAGATGTTGGAGCACGCACTAGCGGAAAAATGGTGTTGGAAATGACAGACTTTAGAATAGCGTGGTTTTAACAGCGGGGTTTTGACGCTTGTGGGTGCTAGGCCTAAGAACTAAACACGGCGGTGGCGGTGCTGTTCTACGACCAGGATATCATATTAGTGGTAAGTCGTGCTGTCAGAGAAATTACACTGTCTGTGCTCATAATATCCGTAGATAGTTTCAAAGATAGCGTGCGTGACATGACGGGTGGTGCCGTGAGCGGCGATTACGGAAGAATCTTGATTCTATATACTGTGATAATTAATGTTTCCTATCAATATAGTTATCCTACGAATATTACTAAAAATATTATTATATTAATCCATCAAAAGGTTGTCTGGCAGAGATCGCTGTTAGCGATAAGGCCACCCATTGTATTGCCTTTAAATTTAAAATATGTAGTTGTTATCTATTATTGATATTCTTTTTCATTATTTTAGGTGTTCCTTCGATTGTATATATTTTAAAAGTAAGATTTACCTACCTCTGTTCTTTTTGATCTTTTTTCCCCCATGTTTTATTTAGTAATATGGTTTATGTATTGTGTTCCCATTTTAGAACAAACTGAAGTTCGAAGGAGTAATGTAGGTACTCCCACAAATAGTTATAGAAGACTAGCTGTTGCCTGTGCCTTTGCCCACTTGTTACCTACTTAGGTACCTAAGAAGCAATATGCTATTTCAGATCACAGACCACTTTTATACAAAGTTTCATTGAAATCTGTTCAGCCGTTACGACTTTATTGAGCCACAATAAAACTTTTACAAAGCGTCCACACTAACATTCGCATACTAGCCTTTTTTTAATAATTATAATCAGCCAGTGCTTCATACATAAAAACATTTTTTCGCATTACTTTCTGCGTGGCCCGGTATATATAAAACTAGGCGTCCGCGCGCAGCTTCGCCTAGGTTGATGATTTTTCCCGGGATAAACCTATTTTCCCAGGACAAAAAGTAGCTTATGTCACCCGGGGTAGTGTAGCTTTCCAACGGTAAAATATTTTTTCAAATAGGTCCAGTAGTTTCGGAGCCTATTCAATACAAACAAACAAACAATCAAATCTTCCCTCCTTATAATATTAGTATAAATATGTACGTCTTAGCTTCATATTCGGCTTGATTCCAGTTTCATAACAGGTCGCTTTCCGGGCGGAAACGCGTGCGGTTGTCACCATTCTATCCACATCCATGGTGCATTAAACAGCTGAACAAACGAGCACAACTATTCAGACAACAATCAACCTTAATACCTACGTAACACAGTTTAGTTTTAAAGGCGAATGAAAGTGACAGCGCAAAGAAAGTTATGTGTTTAGTAGCCCCGTATAATGCCAGTAAGTATACTATAATCTATTGTAGTTACCGGTGTGCGCGTGACACTATAAAAAATGCGTTTGTTTGCCAATAGTAGGTATACCTACCAACTATCACTACATAGTATAAAACAAAGTCGTTTCTCCCTGTCTGTGTGTCTGTGTGTCCCTATATATTATGCTTAGATCTTTAAAACTACGCAACGGATTTTGTTGCGGTTTTTTTAATAGATAGAGTGATTCAAGAGGAAGGTTTATATGTATAATACATGCATAGTATAGTAGAGAAACACTGATAGTTTTAGAGGTTTCTAATCACATTAGACATTCTTTCGTTTATTTAGTACTAGCGACCCGGCCCGGCTTCGCACGGGTGCAATGCTACATTATACTACAGAATGGTTATCCCTAAGAGATAGCCATATACCATCGCGGACTTTTTTGTAGACCTTTTGAGGGTGTACAATACTGTGGTACATTATTTTGATCTATCTCGTAGGGTTTAGACAGCGTTTGCAATGTAAGCGCAAAAATATGAGTTTATTTACGACACCACATTGGAAACCTCTAAAATTATCAGTGTTTATCTACTATATTATGCATGTTTTATACATATAAACCTTCCTCTTGAATTACTCTATCTATTAAAAAACCGCATTCAAATCAGTTGCGTAGTTTTAAAGATCTAAGCATACATCGGGACAGACAGACAGCGGAAAGCGACTTTGTTTTATCCTTATGTAATGATAGGTAAGCATTGTACCCGTGCGAAGCCGGGGCGGGTTCGCTAGTTGACAAATATATTATTCTTTTCTCGCTTTTATTACATTAATAATATGAGTTATCCTAAGCTTAGAACAGATAGGTAATATAATAAGATGTGAAGGTTTATTTTTATACTTGTATTGTTTATTTGTAACTCAATCGCGCTGTATCAGCTAAAAGAATTTGGATGAAATAGGTACCTAGATGTAGTCTGTGACTTAGAATATATTTTACTAAATGCTGCCCGCGGCTTCACACGCGTGGGACCTACATAAAAAGTAGCCAATGTCCTTCTCCAAGGTCCCATCTATCTCTATACCAAAATTCATCAAAATCGGTTCAGCAGTTTAGGCGTGAAAACGTGACAGATAGACAGACAGACAGAGTTACTTTCAAATTTATAATAGTAAGGAAGTAAGAATTAGTAAGGATAATATGGAATATAAATGTATATATATATATATAAGTAAGCTTATTTTTATGTAGGTATCACTGGGAAAAGCTACTATATTGAATTGATATTGAATTTTTATATGTATATAATATATATGTATGTATACATAATCTGAATCTCGGAAACGGCTCCAACGATTTTCTTAAAAATTTGTATGCAGTATGTTTCGGAGGTGATAAATCGATCTAGCTAGGTTTCATTTTTAGAAAACTTCATTTTTTTGGTTTCTTTAGACGATTTTATACTGCAGGCTGATAATATGCAATACTACGACGACCTTGACCTCTGTAGCGCAGTGGGCTAAGGTCCGGCTGAGACGCAGAAGGTTGCGGGTTCGATTCCTGCCGCGGGACAAATGTTTGTATGATATGCAAGTATTTTGTCTCGGGTCTGGCTGTTCCTATGTATAATATGTATGTATTTACAACAAAAAAAAAGTATACAAGTAGTATATCAGTCATGTGGTACCCATAACACAAGCTCTGCTTACTTTGGGGCCAGATGATGCTGTGTGAAATATTCGGGATTATTTGTTCATTTATTTATTTATTTACTAAATGTCTGGCCTTATAGCTCAGAAAGCACAGAAGGCAGGGTTGCCTTCTGTGCTTTAGGCTGTGGGTTCGATTCCCAACCAGGAAAAGCATGTTTGTGGTGAACATGTTATTGTTATGTGCCTGGGCGTTTGCTAAATATTATCATAAATACTCGTATGTATTTAAATGTATGCATAATCATAAATATTTAAATTATTATATCAAACATCTGAAAGTTAATAAATAAATAAATATTGGTAGACAATGCACACACCACTGTCTAGCCCCAAACTATTAGCATTTAGCATTAGCATTACGGAACTCTTGATACAATCAATGTCTATCAGTTTCGATTAGCAATCGGCATCAATGTCTATGACTGATGACTAAGAGAACCCCCAACCCCCTATTTCAACCTATTCTTGAAAGAGATATTCAAAGATATCATCGAAGTATGAGACTGTCAGTCTCATCAAGTTGGTTCGTTTTAAGTGACACATGGACCACACCGTTTCAAATCCAACTTATTAAGTTGGGTATACATGGGTAATCATATAATTTCAGCTTTCTAAGTGTGTGGTTGTCAGTTACGGGATTAAATCCAGCGAAATAAACAAAAATAAATTTATTGACATAATATAATACAATGTTATAGATATTAATGAATCCGATAGGCTCCCGAACTAGTAAAATCTGTGTTTCAGGCGCCAGTCTACTCCCATCAGTATGTCTAACTTAATACATAAAATAAAAAAATAAAAATAGAAAACAAAATAAAATGGCTCTCCGCGTCATGATTTTCAATCTTTTATTATATTAGTTTACTTAATATCAAAATCCTATAATTATATCAAACACTAGCAGTTTTCCGCGGCTTTGCCCGCGTGGTAGATAAAAAGTAGCTTTGAAAAAGTAGAAGATAAAAATTTAACGAATGAATGTTTCGGATAAATTTCAAAGTATAATAGCGGTTGTCGTGGTTCGACCATGATCCCCTGTCCTTTTTTTGAAAACCTTTCTTAACGCGCGGCCTACGGCCCTAGAGGAAGCTGCATACCAAATTTCATTCCAATCCGTTTGGTGGTTTCTGAGATTTCGTGATGAGCGAGTGGTGTATTTGACAAGTATATAGTAGATAAGAAAAACAAGTTGTTTAGTATTTTTGGATCAATAGCCACCTGCTTCCAATGTAAAAATAACTCGCAAAGGTATTCTACACTTGGTGATGATTTAGACCTATATGTCTAGTTTAATTCAAATTTGTTTCTCCACAAACATACCTGGTGCATCGTCCCAGATAATGCACTCTTACACTGATGATGGTTGAGGGTTTTTACAGCTCTTGGACTAGTAACGGTCCACGCCACGACCGTTTGAAAACAGCCGTTTACCATAAGTCGGCCTTGATGATATGCGAGGTTATATCAATTTTTACTCATAAATTAAATATTTTATGACTCTGTCAGCTCAGTTGGTAGTAGCTCTGCCTTCTGCTATGTAGGTTGAGGGTTCGATTCTGTCCTTGTTCAATTATATGTAATATATATCTACTGTAGTATTTATTGGTTTGTATAATTGGAGAGCTTGCCACAATGGATAAATTACTTACTAATTTCATAACAAAAATGAGGCAGTCTTTGGGACCGCCGATAGAAGTGAAAACAAAGTAACTAGTGAATTGTATCGTCGAGCTATTAGATTATTATTTTTGGTTTGTAAAGGAGTGTTAATGACCAATTTAAATTTTAATCCTTGATCATACACTTCCTTGTCAAAGAATGTTTGGGGAATAATTTCGCATGAATTATTTTATTTGTCAGTAGAAAGTACTATCATGTATATGGTAAAATACAGTTTTCATTTATTGCGCTATCGTACACAATTATTGCAATTATTTTACATAAAAAAGTTAACACTTCAGAAAAATCAGCTTTCAACCATAGCTCATGGAAAGCGTTCGGTGACGTGACGCGAGTTCCATGATCATTGTTCACCCGAAAAGTGCTCAACGCGCCTAAAGAAGTTTTCACTTCAAAAATGTTTTCTACAAATTTGTGTCACTATTTATGTTCATTGTTAGTAGTTACTATTCTCTACGACTTGGAAGACTTGGATCATCCTCACCAGGTGCCTTCCTCTTCTGTACTTATTGTGTTTATATGTAGTAAAGTCAATGACTTACCCAATAATTATCCTTAAACACGTGGGTACTGCCAGAGCGGAGATTGATCATGTCTTCTAGAGTGTTCTGCCAGCGATCCATGCCAGCCGCGATCTTGGTGGAGACGTTCTCCCGGTTCATGGTGCCAAGCGTCGCTTCCTGGCGCGGGGCATCACTGCCACCCGCTTCTTTGGAGATCGCGCTGAGCGTCCTGGAGACAAGGATAGTGCGGTGTTACTAGTGCATCTAGTGCATCTATAAAAATAGCTTATAATGGCATATGGTGGCAAAGTCTTCTAAAACATCTGTGTCCTTACTTTTAGGAGGAATTGGCACCTAAATTCACCTAGAATGTAAGACGTTTCAAATGATGTATTTGTATTGAATACAAATATTTGAATTTGACTTATACGGTAAGTAAGTTCTCCCAATAACAAAAAAATACTAGTTTTTCAAAACATATGTTACCACGAAAAGGACCAGAGATATGTATCACCCTATCTTTGGATACACTCGTATAAGTAGCTGTCCCGCTCGTGACTTCGTCCGCGCGTTTTCGTAAGAATGATCACAATAAATTACAATTTAAAGCACTCGAGACAATCTAGCTAACTATTAGTGAATAGTTTAATAGAATCAATTTAGTGGTTTCAAAGATAACCATTCACACCCATAATCACAAAATCTCAAACAAAACTACGATCTTTACTTTTATTAAATAGATTTCCAACCAAGCGTTTGAACACCATTTCTTAGAGTTCGAGACCATGTGTCTGAAAAGTAAGTATTTATTGAAAGGTTTTCAGTGTAATTTGTCCCGTTGCCTATTTGGTGTCTCTATATATATATAAAGGCGATGTGTATCTATGTATGTTCCTTATAGACGCCGAAACGGCTGGACCGATTTCGATAAAATGTTTAGGAAATTCAAGATAGGCCTAGCGGGTGATCCTGTGCAGTTTGGTAGCGATAGGATCAACAGAACTTTTTTTTTTTTGCATCGATCATCGAAATCGAAATTTGGTATGGATATAGATTGTATCTTATGAACGGACTTAAGGTACTTTTTATGTATGTACTATGCGAAGCAGCGGGCAGAAGCTGCTGAATTACGGAATGACCCGTAAATCAAACCGGCAATGAGATCTTCTCCTTAAAAATGTGTTTATTATGTGTCTGAAAAGTAGGTTTAACCGTCGCTTGTTATACATAAGTCGTTTATTATGTTCCAGTTTTTAATTATAATGAACCGGAAAAGCAGCCGCCAGCAGTTATTTATACCGACATCTGACAAAGATGACCACACCATTAAGTGATCCAAATCTTATCTAATATTTGGTGCCTTACACTAGCACACTTATTACTAAATAACCATAACTAATTGACCGCATTTTACGAGTACATTGAAGCAACGAATAATATTTTGAAATTATTAATTGATAAATAACGAAATTGATTTACAGAAATAATAACAGAATTGTACAAAATAATATACAATGATGAATATGAAATAATGAAAATACATGTGAAACAGTTGAGCTATCCAAGATAGTTTAAAACGATCTATCAATAGCTCAACTGATCCAGATCACTGACAAAGGGCAGCGTTTTCTAGACACTGGTGGCAATTCGGTTGGTCCATTTCTAAAATAAGGAACAGTCTAAAATATGTTAGTCATAGCATTTGTAAAACCTATTCGGTTGGTACCATCTAACTAAATTAGGAACGCTTAATTAAGTTCGATAAAATTAAATTAGGATAAGTTGGTAGCAGCAGAATACCAAAGGTTAATTGATAGTTCAAAACCTAATTTTAGCTATAATTAGTTAGGTTGGTGCCAACAGAATTGAGGCCACTGGCGGCATTGCCTCGTTCAATAGCAATGCTAATACGCTAAGCCAGATTACTATCTGGCCAGCTCTTGTAAATAAATTCAAATAAACTCCAAACATCATAAACTTTACAACATTTAGCATTTACTTAAGAAATGTTAAATAACTGATGAGTAAAGTTATGCAGGTGTGAGTCACTTCCTATGCGTAACACTTATTCAGTTTCCTATTAGGTATTATGACTCGGTTAGGTAGGGCGCAAACGTGGACACTTTTGTGTCTTGTGTCAGATACAAGCTACCGATGAATATTTGATTTCTATAGAACCAGTATGAAATCATCCACTCTCTGCGCATAAGTCAATATGTTTTGTGTCCAGTTCCTCCCACTTAACACATACTCATTGACGATCAAAAAGTGTTCGGTGTCGATAACTGGAAACAAAAAGTCGTCAGTTGAAGACACAAGCAACATTAACAAATTTCCTTACAATTGTACTGAGCTGCGCAAACGAATTGAAACGAGTTATAATTGAACCAGTAGCCGGTAGTAGCAACAGGCGACTGTGTCCGATCACCGCTACAGGACACAGCAACTACGGTCCCCTGTGATGGTGTGCCGTGTCGGCAACAAAAAGTGTCTACGTTTGCGCAGCGCCTTAATGTGTCTGTCTGCGCTAAACTAGTTTTATTATGAATCCATGCTCTACATAACCTACATCCATAAAAGTTGGCAATCGTAAAAACACATATATAAAATAAATATTGATGAACGATAGCACCTGCTAGCCCCAAACTAGTAGGTAAACCAACATAACGAGTGCATTGCCGAGACAGTGGCCTTGAAATAACGTAAATAATACCATCGATCTTATTTCATATGCGCCAAAGTCTGAATTAGAGTTTCATTTTTTATGACATTACTCAAATTCACTAAACTGACGTGTAATCGATGTTTTCGCTCATTTTAAACCTCATGTAATTAGGTGTTGATAAAAACCGCGGAAACTTCTAGGAAAATCTATTCAATAATGGCACAGAACGTAAATTTTTACTTATTTACTGTCATTTTTAACTGTAACTCTAATTTAGACTTTGGTGTGAGTTAAATAAGGTTGTGCGTATTTTAGAAAATTTAAGCAAGCCGACGAAATAACTGAATAACCAGCATTGCCCAGCACTGCTCAGTCATATGAATTCTAAATCTAAATTCACCTAGTAGACGTTATAAAGTGACCCTTGTAATTTCATTGAATAAATGTTTTGTATTTATGACTTATGAACACTTTGACGACTGCTCGCCCGAGTGCATAATCACTTGCCCATATCGCTCCCTCAGCCTAGTATTATTATTGTCTCGCTTCTGTACTCGTTACGTGTAATCTTATCGTGTCAATAGTTATATTTAACAAGTACAGTGAAAGGATTAAGTGCGCTTTAGAGGCTTTTTTCGTGGATTTATATAAGCCAGTAAAAATAGCCGTTTTTTCCGTCAAGCTCGTACTAAACCAATTCCAACCCAATTTTTTTTAAGTGACCCTACACTTTATAGTGTACTGTTTTTGGCCAATACCTCGGAAACTATGCACTTTAGGGCCGTAAACGGTAAGTTTTAGAAAAAAGTTTACATGCAATAAAACATGCGAAATTTTATTCTCTACAATAATGGTTTCAATAGTGCATAGTTTCCGAGATATCGGACAAAAACTTTTTTTCAAGATGGCGCTTGAAGCTCCACCTGGATCTGTCAGCATTTTGTGATTATGCTCAGGAAATTTAGTGCGAGGTTAAATTCTATTTTTACTAGCCTAATAGAGACGATGACTGAGATAAATCTTAAAAACACAGAACAATGGTCTTTACACAAATGTTCGTCCGGGCCCTCCTACTTCTTGTAGGTACCAAATTGAACTGTTTGGATACGAGCACAAAAAGCAGATCTACTACCTGAGCTGTAAGGCCGGTCAAAGAAAACTTTCCAAGTACCTACCTACTCGGCTACATTTCACCACAATCTAGTCTAAATAGAGACTGGAATGTAGTTATTTTCTCATCACACGCAGTAAAGAGGTATAATTAATTATCCCACCATTCCATGACCATTCCTAGCTCTTTCGATTGGTGCCATATTTTGTAAGAAGTAGAAAAATCATACAATTAGTAAAGGCTGCGTGTACGCCATGGTATTTAGCTCATAAATTCATAATGCATAGGTACAAGGTGCAATAATAATACGCAATAAGTGAACGGTCAGTAAACGACCTTCGCTTAAAATCATTGCTGAAGAGTATACGATGACATTATCTGTGCCATCTTGATTTTAGGACTAAACTGTCAATCTGATAAGTAAGTACTACTCACTAATTATTATTGCGAATAATAAATTTATTTACTAAGGTCTATATAATTTTAGGTAAATTAAGTAGTTTAGCCGGGCAGTCAAAGTTAACCATCGTTATTTCTCGTAAATGTGGTGTAGCCTATTTGTGCACATGATATGCTCCAGAGTCTCCCTGGACCCCCTGTGTTTAGCTGTGCACTCCTTAAAGAGAAATGAGGAGCGTTGGTTCAAAATCTAACTTCATAAATTTGTTTTTGTACCTATTCTTAAAATGAAAGCATCAGAACTCAAAAAAACCAAGAATTTAAATAGTTTTAAATTAAATTTAAAATAGTATGAAGGACACAAATTCATTAGCAACATTCAAACTTGACATCAAAAGAGTTTGTTTGGGTCTGGGTGTTTCCATGTAGGTACTTACCTATAATAAATAAATAAATATTATACATTGTGCATTGTGCACACAACACCATCTAGACCCAAACTAAGCATAAATTGTATTATGGTGATTAGACGACTGACATAATACTTACATATTTTTAAATGCATACATAATGGTACTTTATAACACCCAGACAAAGAACCAACTCCTATGTACATCACACACATGTTTATCCTGGTTTATCGTACCCTCAACCTACAGCGCAGAAGGCAGAGCTACTACCAACTGAGCTCACAGGTCAGTCAGCCAGTTAGTAAGTTAGTACATACTTAAGTATTAACAAAAAAAAGTACATAAGTAGTAGGTACCTATATCAGTCATTTGGTACCTATAACACAAGCTCTGCTTACTTTGGGGCCAGATGATGCTGTGTGAAATGTCTGGCATTATTTATTACTTGAAGATACATGCTTCTAAAATTTACATAGTCCGATGAAAGACGATGCAATAAAACAATATTTTTCATTAGTAGGCTACCAAGGAGCTTGATGCTCAGTACTGTAGTTGTACTCAGAGTGAGTCAGGTTGTCAATATACCTAAGTGATAGTCAACTTATACTAAGTTTGTACTTATATTAACCCACCCCTCTTACTACATTGGTTATTTTATGCGCATACTGTCATTCACTGTAGATAAAGGTGGTCCAACACGTACCATGCAATAGCACACTAAACTAATGCTAATATTATTATGTCAATAAAGTATTTTGTACAAGTAAATCACGAAGACACGATTTGAGCGCGCAGATAAAAGGTTTTTTAAATTGTAATACGATTAATTTAAGACAATTTAAAGCGAACCAGTTTTTTGCGATGCAGGCTTTTAAGAAACTTGTTATTCCAATTTCGTAAGTCCGAATTGATCTTTATTAATTTCGCAAATCGATGGTTGCACATCTTGCTCATAATTTGAATCGTCATCATTATTTAAGAAATCTAGTACAAATATTCGCTTGGGAATATTCATATTATTTATTTACAGAAATGTATAGAATATAATTTTCACTCAAAACGGGATATTTACCATGATATATGAGTTTTTCTGCTTCCCGATATTTCGGCACAGTTGTATAGAATAATCCCTACTACAATATTATAAATTCGAAAGTATCTCTGTCTGTTTGTCTGTTTGTTACGCTTACACGCCTAAACCACTGAACCCATTTTGATGAATTTTGGTATATGTAGAGATAGATGGGACCTTGGAGAAGGACATAGGCTACTTTTTATGTAGATACCACGCGTGCCAAGCCGCGGGCACCTAGTATAAAATACTTGTGAAACAGTTGAACTTTCTAAGGACTGTTTTAAACTATCTATATATAGCTCAACAGATCCAGATCACTGCCAGAAGGCAGCTCAAGACACTGGCGCCATTGCCACTTTAAATGGCAATGTTAATACAATGGGCCAGATAGGAGCCAACTCTTGGATAAATAGACTAGAATTATGTAATGCAGATGGGAAAATTCACATGTTTAAATGAGCTATTTGTAGTTTGTCGTCTTAGTATACCCACCATGATGGACCATGATGGACTCTTGATCAGCAAACGATATAGGTATTTTGAATAGCAAATGAAATTATCTAGGTGTTTTCTCAATTTAAGTCATTTGGTACACTTATTTTAAACTTAAAGTGGGTACTGTATGAGGAAACTTATCTACTAGTATATAGAGAATCACTTAGAAATTAATTTAAAGGCTATTAATATTATGACAGCCTAGATTTTCACAAAAATGAGTTTGTTTTGAAAAAGTAACGATAATTATATTAGAAATTAAGCGATCTCAATATTTGTACGGCAAAGTGCACGCTTCTATGACAAACAAGGTCTCAAGCGACTTGCTAGGTTTGACC
The DNA here is from genome assembly GCA_948098915.1 of Lampropteryx suffumata. Classification (NCBI taxonomy): domain Eukaryota; kingdom Metazoa; phylum Arthropoda; class Insecta; order Lepidoptera; family Geometridae; genus Lampropteryx; species Lampropteryx suffumata. The sequence continues at coordinate 22,988,066 of OX402544.1, read as the reverse complement.
GTTAGCAAATTTAAAAACGTAATATCAGATTATTTATATAACAAAAACTTCAACTCAAATCGACACCAGTAAAAAGATTTGCAATGATAATACAAAAAAGCGTTAAGACGTGTCTCCTGCCGGGTTCTTCTTGAACTGGGGTTTGGAGGAACCGGCACCTAGACTCACCTAGCATGTAAGAAGACGATTCAAAATGGACCTTGATTTTATTAAATAAAATATTATTTATTTTGATTTTGATTCAGTTCAGTAAAGCGTGTTTCTTCTGGGATAGTGTTGGAACTTTGCCAGCGTTCCTAATATTTTTTATTATGATAGTAAAGTAACTAACCTCATACCAACAGATACCACTATAATAAACATCATCTCGCGACAAGTCCACATTTTATCCAAGTGGGTTAATCTTACACATGAACACTAGAAAATTAATACCCTTCTTTAGCTTGTCTGTCGGTTAAATAGCTGAGCACTGATGATCATCAGTGCTCAGCTATTAATCTGTTTGTAATCAAAAACTACAATAATAATAATAAGAACCATGTTCACATCTATGATGCGATATGACAGTAATAGCCTTACCATCTAAAGTTATTATCAGATTTACACAACACTCCACAAAAATATCTCACAGGGTCTTTTGGCTGAAGGTTTCGACAGAATACCAGCTCCTCCAAGAGGCGAGGCATATTATGCTGAGTCGAGACCTTTTTGTTACTGTGGCACACAGATACATGATATACTCTCTGTATTCTTAACTTTTGTTTATTCAAAATATGTTTTTTTGTTTGTACCTACTGACTGTGTCTGCTTGAGTAACAAATAAATGAGTGTCTATGTCTAAGACACTTAGTTATTGCGGCGTTAAACGCTTTTCTGTCCTTGTCATTCTAATGTGAATGAATAGAGATGACAATATATTTAAACAACACATTGGCCTCTATTCTGTTGGCCAACCAACCTAAAAACCAACCTAACTAATTTTAGTTAAAATTAGGTTTTGAACTGTCAAATTTACCTATAGTATTCTGCTGCTACCAACTTATCCTAATTTAATTTTATCTAACTTAATTAAGCGTTTCTAATTTAGTTAGATGGTACCAACCGAATAGGTTTTACAAATGATATGACTAACTAAATATATTTTAGACAATTCCTAATTTTAGAAATGAACCAACCGAATTGTCACTATTGTCTAATGGGTGATCATAAGATATACCAACATTTGTATATCTTGCGCACCTTTAATGAGGATCCGTAACGTTTTTAGTTGAGAGTGCAAATTTATAGAGCTAAGAAATCCTTAACATGCAGTGCAAAAATGTTTGTTCTACGACAAAAATTGTCGAAGGACCGTCCCAGTGACGTCACACGCACGCGTACATTGATTTTACCGGCAGGAATGGCATAATGTTTCTTCTTCTTCTTTTCTTCGTTAATGGCCTGTGACATACTAATGTCAATTCTGCCAATGTCAAGTGATTATTGTTTATAGTCAGTTTGTTTGTTATTAGTCTTAGTCGATGGTCAGTTGTCAATTCTAGACGACACGCGGAATGGCGTCTAGAATTTTCTTGGGACTCCTCGTCGTTCAAATCACACTGCACCACAATACACATGCAATCCAATTATCCATACCCGCCCCGCAGCCACAATTTATTCATTAAAATTCCGCCAAGATTACTGAATAAAACATGCAATAAAACGGGTAAAAAATATTAAATTAGCAGGGCTATGTTGCTCCATGAAATGACAGACGAAGAATCGGGCATAACGTTTGAAAAGATATATCATTCTTATGTCATAAATAATAACGTGGATACTAAGAAGTTTTATTGAATATGTTATAACTTTACTGATCCTCATTGTTTGCTCTGCGGAGTTACAGTACAGGAGAACGCTTTTCGTGATCGGTGGAGTATCATTAATATGAAATGGTAGATTCTTGAATCATTGCTTTTTATATCTTATCTCATTAACAAAAATGTTCAGACTCTATCATCAGTGAGAGAAAGAACCACAATTGGCATAACGTCGATTATCGCATCTAGCGAACAGAAGCTTTTAAAAATATTGGCAGTAATCCAAGTACGATAATACAAATTGATTTCATGTTGAAAACAAACACATAAATTGTTTTGTTTATTTGTTTTTACAGTTTCGAAGTCCACAAGGAACGCTTAGAGTTTCCCTATTTCCGTTTGTCTGTTTATATGTCCGCCTGTCCGCGCTAATCTTACTCTTGCTTGTAGGCTTTTACTTCTAACGTAATAAAGTTTTGCACGGTAATAAGTTATCGTGACCCCTACAAAGTTATGAAATAAAAACATTAAAAAAAACTGGTTTTACGTTATCTTTATAAATAAAATATTTTGTACACGCACAGACGATATATATATATATATATATATCTTAAACAATTTTTGAAGGAGATATTCTTTTAAAAAATATTTAGCTTTGATGTGGCCATTTTTGATAGAGGTGTCATTTGATTGAAAACGACAAAAAATGTTGACCTTACAAAAATTCAAAAAGGCAGACCTGACTGCCGCCAGATGATGCTGTGTGAAATGTCCGGAATCATTTATTTATTTATTTTTAGATAGGATGTGTGAGTGACAGATGGATAGATAGGAGTACCATAGAATAATAAATTTATTAAAAAGAGATCTGATTAGATGCGGATCTTGTATCTTTTACCGTACCACAGTGGGAGACATCGGGATTCGACTTTAGATAAAGCAAACACACAGGATTGAGTTCGCAGATGTTTTAAAATTGGATTGCTTATATTTTTATATCTACAAGTGGGTACGTTATATTGTAGGTTATAGTGCTGTAGCTGGTATAAAAATAAATATATAAATAAATAAATATATAAGTAAGTTAAAGCGCATAGTCAATGATAAATTCTAATTGGTGAATCAATCGTAGTTTACTCATTATATTTCATTGTTTTGTTCTATTTATTGTTCTTCAAAATTTCATACATTTTTTTTTCTTGAATCAGTCCTCTGCTATTGTATTACTACTTTTTTTTTTAATGCAAGCGGAAACTTTTAATTGTCCCTCAGTAATATAATGCCTTGCATATATTACTTATTTTATAATGAACATTGTACCTACATAGCTATAAGTTTTAGTAAAATGAATAAAATAAAATAAAATTCAGTCAGATAAGGGAACATTTTGTGTTATCATTATAAAAAAAATCATAGCAATTTTTTACGAGTAAGTTAGTGTTGGCTGGACCCGACAACAACAAGACGATATCTGACTGTTTTTCGATGATGAGTTCCGTAGGTTATCGTCAAAACCCATGGTCTGATAAACTGACATGTATCTACCGAAAAAGCTATCTATGTCTGTGATCTCCAATACAATCTATATATTATATAAACGGTCCTTAGATAGTTTAACTGTTTCACGTGTATTTTATATTATTGTATATGATATGACGACCTCTGTTGTGCAGTGGACTAAGGTCAGGCTGTGACGCAGAAGGTTGCGGGTTCGATTCCCGCCGCGGGACAAATGTTTGTATGATCTGCAAGTATTTATGTATGTATTTCAAAAAAAAAAGTATATAAGTAGTATATCAGTCATGTGGTACCCATAACACAAGCTATGCTTACTTTGGGGCCAGATGATGTTGTGTGAAATGTCCGGAATTATTTTTATTATTATTATTATATTATTCTATACATTTCTATAATTAAATTTGTATATTAATACGTGCAAAAACTTTGTACCCCTTTTTACTAAAATTCCGCGGACGGAGGAGTATGAAATTTCGCACACTTATGGTTTATATAGAGGAGTGCAGAATGCTAATATTTTTTTTTATTATGCATAAAAAATACATTAATTATTAATTAATTATGGTCGAATTTCGACGAATGGCCTACCACTAGTAACATTAGATGAGCTGTTTGTCTTTAAAAAGTTTTGTAGGATATCAAAGTCCATGGTTAGATCAGTTGGCCACTGAAAGATGATGTGTGTGTGTGTGTGTGTGTGTGTGTGTGTGTGTGTTTGTGTGTGTGTGTGTGTGTGTGTGTGTTTCTAAATGGTTGTTTTCTAGTCACTTAGCGATGCGTTCTCTTTCATGCATTATGAAAATCCAGGCTACCTGAAAAAACGACCAACGACCTTAAATAAACTTTTGACGACCTCTGTGGCGCAGTGTGCCAAGGTCCGGCAGAAACGCAGAAGGTTGCGGGTGTGATTCCCGCCGCGGGACATGTTTGTTCGATCTGCAAGTATTTGTCTCAGGTCTTGGGGTTTCTATGTATAATATATTAGCGACCCGCCCGGCTTCGCACGGGTGTAATGCTGATACTAAATATACTATATTACTGAATAACTATAGAATGTCTAATATCATTAGAAACCTCTAAAATTATCAGTGTTTCTTTACTATATTATACATGTATTATACTTATAAACCTTCCTCTTGAATCACTCTATAAATTAAAAAAAAGCGCATCAAAATCCGTTGCGTAGTTTCAAAGATCTAAGCATACATAGGGACAGAACAGACAGACAGCGGGAAGCGACTTTGTGTTATACTATGTAGTGATATGAATTTACAAAAGTATTTGTATATAAATAAAATAAGTAAATAAATAATGCCAGACGTTTCACACAGCATCGTCTGGCCTCTTGGCCAGATAATGCTGTGTGCAATGTCTGGCATTATTAATTATTTATTTATTACTCGGCACATCCTTAGCATATAATTATGGCATAACACCGCAAATGTAACTAGCACCGGTTGAGATATGTTTCGCAATAGTCGGTTGGTTAATAAACCTTATTTTCATAATAAGCGAGCTACGTATTAGGCTGTCTTTTTAATGTAAATATGTAATACTAGCTGCTGCCCGCGACTTCTCACGCGTGGTACCTACTAAAAAGTAGCCTATGTTATTCTCCAAGGTCCCATCTATCTCTATACCAAAATTTATCAAAATTGGTTCAGCTGTTTTCGCGTGAAAACGTGACAGACAGACAGACTGAGTTACTTTCGCATTTATACTATTAGTAGGGATTATGTATTTACATAATGAAATTGCCGTTCAGTACTAGTTATATAGTAAGAACGGCAACTTCGTAACGAAGGACGAGAATTTTAGTATAAATAAATAATAATAACCTATCGCGCAGAAGGAAATTGAGCTCCAAGGCCAGTCAACCTTTGTATTTCTATAAGTAAACTAGCTGCTGCCCGCGGCTTCGCACGGGTGGTACCAATATACAAAGTAGCCTATGTCCATCTCCAAGGTCCCATCTATCTCTAGAAGTACGTAAAAACGTAACAAACAGACAGACATAGTTACTTTCGCATTTAGTGTAGGGATATACAGTGGTGGTCATATAATTAAGAACGCTGATATAAAGGGAAGATTTTTTCGAACTAAGACGCAAAACTAATTGCATGCAATTTTTTTTATTTCTCTCGGTATCGTAAAACTTTTCCATAATACAACTGTATTCATTGATACACATGATTAGCTAAAAATAAATAGACAAACTTTTTACACTACTTCTAAACATAGTATTCCTATTTAATGTCTGGTCACGTAATTAAGAACGCTAAATAGTTTATACCTTTATTCAAATTTAAATAGAGAACACTCAGTCGATTTGTTACTGTTTGTATAGTTTTGGCGCCATTTAGTGCTGTAAAGGATTATAAGTGATTGCTTCTTATGAAAAAACAATGGGAAAAAATAAAAGTTGTGATAAATCTAAATAATAAAACTTCGCCGGTCTTATAAAAAGATTATCTGCAATGTTCAAAAACGATGGTTTTCCAAGCTGTAAAGCAGTTTGCTACGTATCGAACTACTTCAAATGTTCCACGTGTACCTAAGCAGAGAAAAACAACTCCTCGAGATGACCGAAACATCGTTCGTATGGCAAAACAAAATCCTTTTAAAGGGTCCAATGAGCTGAGAAAAGAATACTTTGGTGAAAACAACCCATCAGCAATCTCAGCACGCACTATTCGAAGACGTTTGGTAGAAGAAAAATTGCACGGTAGGATAGCAAGAAAGGTACCCATGAAACTTTGCCACAGACAAGCCCGGCTTGCATTTGCGAGAAAGTATGAAAACTGGACTGTGCGACAGTGGAAAAATGTACTTTTTTATGACAAAACGAAAATAAACAGAGTATGTTCGGATGGAAAACGTTAGACGTCCCCCGAATACAGCATTCGACCCTAAGTACACGAAAGTTACATTAAAGCACGGTGGTAGAAATGTGAAAATTTGGGGGTGCTTTTCTGGACCTGGTATTGGACCTGTAAAGGTTGATAGAAGGTAACATGGATCAGTTCCATTACAAAAATATACCCGAAGAAACAATGTTACCTTATGCTGAACACGTTCTACCGGTTATTTGGACATTCCAGCATGACAATGATCCAAAGCACACCGTAAAGGAATTTCTTTCAGCGCAATCAGTTTCTGTCTTAGACTGGCCAGCTAACAGTCCAGATCTAAACCCAATAGAGAATCTGTGGTTCGAAGTAAAGAAAAAGGTTTCAAATACACAGTGTGGGAATTTAAGAGAGCTTTATGACGAATTTAAATTTTTAGAAGAATGGAACTCTATTTCTCTTGCAAAATGCCAAAAATTAATAGAGTCAATGCCTCGCCGATGTAAAGCAGTAATTAAAAGCCGTGGATATGCTATTAACTATTAATTTTAGTTAAAAATGTATGAAATTGATTTTTAAATTTTCTGCGCTACATGTTATTTGATTTTTTAAATGTAAGTGTCATACAAAACAATTCCCGAGCAGTTTAATAAATCGTTCTTAATTATTTGTCCAGCTTCAGTACTAATTGAATGTGATACTTTGGTAAAATAAATAAAATGTGAAAAAAAATAGTTTGCGATTTTTTTCATTATTACTAAGCTACGTTGCTCTTTTAATGTGGCTATCCCCACATTAAAAGTGGATGCCGGAGACATCTGCTTTCAGCTGTGTTATCTGTTTAAGGACACACGTAACGTCCACGTGATCCCAAGTCAGCGGCGGAAGAGAGGTGAGGTCATGACAAACAAACGTCGGGACGTCATCGGGATCGGTCTCCAGGAACACCTTGAAGATATCCTCGATGTCCTTTTTGCCACGCCCTTCCCTTTGCCTGGTTATCAGGCGGATGGTGGTCGCCGCTGTATCGTGTAGTACCTTTTTGGCGTCTGCGATCTGGGCTTCAGTGTAGCTGGAAGTCAGGATTTGGGTCAGACTGACCTGGTCCATAACATCCAGCTTGCATTGTATAAATGCAAGAACAGTGTCAATCACAATAGTGTCTGATCTTTTTGGACTAGCCATTTTACGTCGCGTCGACTCACGCGAATAATCTATGTCAACATTGAGATAGCCACTACGAAGCGACCGTTAAGGTCCCGTCTATCGTTATACCAAAATTCATCAAAATCGGTTTAGCGGTTTAGGCGTTAAAACGTAACATATAGATAGACAGACAGACAGAGTTACATTCGCATTTATAATATTATTAGTAAGGATGTTATTAGTACACCTATTACAATACAAATTATTGACCTTAAAATGTTTCGAAACCAAACAAAGATACTTTTTAAACCTAGCAATAAACGCGAAACTAACAGCCTTGCCCCGAAACATAATTAAGTACACACCTAGGTGCTTGGTTACGAGTAGAATTTCATGTTAATGATTTCCTATCAACGTCGTCGGCACGTGACGGCCGGATATACCTAACTGAACCAACCAGCCTTACCGGGCCTTGCTGAAGCAAGATATTACTCCTCAGAACAGGTCTTGCACTGGTCAAAAGGTATTCACGGTTTAGGGGGAAATCGCTCAAGGATCAGTGTTTGAATGACAATCGGTTTGGCGTAACGAAAGTGTTGCCGGATTGATGTAGTACAACCTACCGTCAATTTATACTTTCACTGGGGTCAGTGCCCGCGTTGATGTCACTCGACGTCATCTGCGCCGACTGACGAGTTTATGATGGATGGCTCTTGCTTGTTGTGTCGTCGGAAGGAATTTTGAGAAGCGTAACGCGATTTAGACGACTTTTTAACCGACTTCGAAAAAGGAGGAAGTTCTCAATTCGACTGTATTTTTTTAATGTTTGTTATCTACTTTCGACTGGGTGAACCGATTTTGATGATCCTTTTTTATTTGAAAGCTGGTGCTTCCCGTGTGGTCCCATTACAATTTGGTCCAGTTCTGACAATGGCATCCACATAAGTCATAAATTTGCATTATCTATGTGCGGGACAAATGGACGAATAACTCAATATCACGCCAACCGATTACGATGATTCTTTTTTAACCGACTTAAAAAAAAATAGGTTCTTAACTCGACTGTATTTTTGTTTTCTTATATTCAATGAAAACCCTGGCCGCATCCCATCTGTCGGCGACTTCCGTTAGCAGCCGGCGGCTGAATGTGCCGAGGACCTCAAAAACCACAAATATGCTGGTTTGGATAAGAGCCTTTTGGAGTCGAGGCCCGTGGGAAACAGGAGCCCAACCGCGTTTTCAAAATTAATTCACGGCGTCTGGTTGATACGTTGCGTGACCCAAGAGCTGGCTCCTATCTGGCCCAGCGTATTAGCATTGCCATTCAACGTGGTTGAATTCAATGTCTGAATTCAATGAATTCAACGTGGAACGCTTCCCTCTGGCAGTGATCTGGATCAATTGAGCTATCTATAGATCGTTTTAAACGGTCCTTAGATAGCTCAACTGTTTCACGTGTATTTTATATTATTGTATATTATTTTGTACATATCTGTAATTATTTCTGTAAATCTATATAATAAAAATCAATTGCTGTTCGTTAGTCTCGCTAAAACTCGAGAACGGCTGTCTGATTTGGCTAATTTTGGTTTTGAATTATTTGTGGAAGTCCAGGGAAAGTTTAAAGGGTGAGTAAATATGAAAAAATGCTTGCTTTGTTATTTATTGATTCTGAGGCGCTACGAAGTTTGCCGGGTCAGCTAGTAAATGAAGTCGGTTGTCTTTTTAGTTTTTAAAGCGCAATATGTACTTGGAGATTTCGTATCAGAGCATTTTTTTATCATAAATACATTTTACATGCAAAAACGAATACAAATGTCTCGTCTGAGAGATACCGAAGACCTTATCTACTCCTATCACTATCTTCTTTTGCCATCGATCGGTTCCATAGAATGAAAAGCGCTAGGACCAAGACGAGTTTCTTGCCAATTCTTCTCGGGCTTGGGTTAGGATGAAATGGCACCTAAATTCACCTAGTATGTAAGACGTTTCAAAGTGATCCTTGTGATTGTATTGAATAAATCATCTTTTGACTTTGACTTTTGACTTTGATTAAATTAAATTCTGGTCACTCACATCGTCACTATTTGATTTTATGAATCTAAATTCAATTCAATTATAACAAGACGTATAATTTCAGTCATCTTGTCTTGTTCGTATCGAAACTATGCTTAGATTCGGACTAGTCGATTATGTGTGGATTGTCCTTTATTTATTTATTTGTGTTGCGAAAATTGATTATTGCGTATGTCTGGGTGTTATAAAGTATCATAATAATAATAAAGTACCTATCACAAAGACGAATTCTATGGGACAGTGGGCCAAGGACCAGCATAGGGGCAGAAGGTTGCGGTTTCGAATCCCGCCGCGGAACAAATGATTGTATCATCTGCATGTATTTGTCTCGGGTCTGGGTGGTTCTATGTATGTATTGTGCGCGCATGAAAAATTGTGTCATATAGAATCAAAGTCAAGCGAAATGTTTTATTCTGATATATTGTTCTTTTTAAAACGCGCGGACAAAGTCGAGAACCGTCAGCTAGTACTTGTACATAAAAGACACAATTGCAATGAACTATTTAATTTAAATCTTGTAATTAAAAACGCATTCAGTCCACCAACATAATCTGACCTTTTTGATGCCCTGAATTCTAATGGATATATTGATATCTTAAGGTCTAGTACAACTGGACCAAAACCTTAGACCGCAAGAGATGAATGTTCAGATTGTTCGGTGGTTTCCCACGTCATTTGCACTTTCAATTTAAAGAACGCTTGAAACTAAATATAAGCTACATTATTTTGTAATTTAGCTGCACTTCTTCTTCTTATAATGTCACTAGTTACTTCTAACCAGTGTGATGAAAGTATTAAATAGTGCCTGAGAGACATCTTTCGTGCACCTAGCGTCTTCCAACGTTTTAGCTCTACGACATGTCGGTACAGTTTCGTATTCCTCCACCGTTTGAGAGTAGGTATTGGTATAGGGCACATCAATTTTTCGAACAAAAGATTACATTGGTGCGTGATCGGATTCGAGCCCCAACCTTAGGAACGGAAGGTCGGGCCACTTAGATATAATTACGTATGGTTCAAGTACTACTTATGTAGAGCTGCTAGGATAGGATGGCATAAGCCTAGCACACACTAATCTATGCGTTTTAACCTGATAGCCTTTCTAAAGTATGTAATTATCGACACGATTTTTTGTGCACTAGCAGAATTTTTTACTGCTTTTTTTTAGCAGTCACCCTCTTTATGAGGGTTATTTTGAAAAATCCTGAGACACTTGTTAATTTATTTTGCATATTAAGTATCCAAACCAAGTTTCTAAGAAATCACACTACCTGTTAAAAAGTTTCCATACAAACTTTTACAACCCATTTTACAAGGGGGTAAACGAATTATTTAAAAAAATTCTAAAACACGTATCCATAAAATTTCCCTTTTCACCAACCATGTATTATGTACTTTCTACTTTACTGAAGTAAGTAGGAACTCAACAGGTCAATTTGTCATGGTTTGGTGTTGATTTATAAAAAAATTATAAACAAATATTGATGGAGAATCCACACAACACAATATATTTATTCATTTGCACAAGGTCTGTGGTATATCTGGTCTGTTTTCATCATCATTGATCAGCATTGCGGTTGAAACCGCGCTATTCTGTTAATTTCCTTTATGGGTACTGTTAGAATAAACCATGTATTTTCCAATACGGTATTTACTGTTAGTGAGTGCACTTCCATAAATTATTAACACAATTAAATTAGTGATTATTTAATTATTTTCCTTAAATTATTGACACAGAAATGAACCAACCGCATTGCCAAAATTAAGAATTGTCTAAAATATCCATCTAACTAAATTAGGAACGCTTAAGTAAGTTAGATTAAATTAAAATAGAATATGTTGATAACAGCAGAATACCATAGGTTAATTTGACAGTTCAAAACCTAATTTTAGCTAAAATTAGTCCTAAGTACTATTGACATGAATCCCAAGAACAAGCTGTTACTTTGAAAAGAACGCGTTCTTCTTTGTATGAGTAAGTGACTGAATCTAGAGCCAAAAGTCTCCGTCATAGGTTCCGTTAGGAATGCGTGAAAATCTTCGAAGGTGAATAGCATTCAGCCCGATTCTCTCTCAATAAACCGCGAAATCAGGTAGATGTGTCTAAGCTGCAGTACTTATAAGATATTTAATCATTCTGTTTATAAATCAGGGTTTTTTTGCAGCAGTCCCGCTTCTCCACGAGCGAGCGACCATGCGCGCGGAGCATTAGAGCGCAACGTACTGCATAGTGCTTACTACCGGGGTGTGGCCCATCCCTTGGCAATCGTTCTCCATCATTACACGTTTTACAACATCTATCATATCGGTAAAGGGAAAGTAAAGCCTTTTTTAGACGGTTCCAGAATTGCGTTCGAGCGTCGGCGTCGCGTCTATGACACGACACCGACGATAGACACAGACCCATCGAGATATACGTAGAAACTCTCTCATCTTCTGTCAAAAGTAAAGTACTGTTTATATAATGCTATCCGTTTTAAACTGGCTTCCAAAAAAAAGACAGATTCTCAATTCAGTTCTATTTTTTTTATATATATTATTTTTTTGTATGTTACCTGATTTCTCCGCCAATTATTAGCCGGTATTCATAATTATTTTTATCTTTTTATCATGTAGGGTGTACTTTCGAAATGGTCCCATATAAGTTTGGTGAGGATCTGTTGTTGGAAAACATTTTTAAATCGGACGCATGAGGACAAATTTATCGCAAATTATGAATTATTTTGGTAAATAAAGTAAAGGAATACCTATTAGTGTAATATATATGATTCAGTGGTTAACTGACTTGACAACTGACCTTGAAGATACCTTACAGAACTCTTGACAAACAGGCATGAACAAACAATCACAGGCAATACCTTTATGCATACTTGTCAGTTGATCAGACATCAAGCTCATCAGATCAGCTTCAGATCAGCAAGCAGATCAGCTCTTCTGACTAACAGAAGGGCTAGCAATACAGAAGGAAAACTTAAAACAAGGCCTGCTCGGTGCCAGCCGTTATGCACCTGCAACCGAACCGACACCGCATGTACTGATTCGTCTTCCTGCGGGTCCTGTCGGCAAGGTCGAGAGCTTACAATAAGGCTTACCTAAGTGCACGAAAGGAGCCTCTGAGGCGCACTTTAATCCTTTCACCACACTGGTTAGAAATAACTAGCGACACGATAAGAAGAAAAAGACGTATAAATGTAAAGTTAGTGTAAATGTTTGTTTGTTACTTAATTACGCAATAAAGGCCGAAGCGATTTGAATAAAACTTTGTATTGATTATATTTTATTGAACAAAGCCTCGGGCTACAGGTAGTCAAAACATAATTTTAACAGTACGTGAGTACCTCGATTCAAAGTTCGGTAAAAAAGATACACTAAAGTATAGCGTAAATACTCCGAAGGTAAGCGAAGGGAAAGGTCATCACTTCGGCCAACTCTGTGTACTTCAGCTACTTTCATAGCAGTATGCCTTATGGTAATTTATTGTGGGTGAGTTCTGTACAAAACAACAAATTTATAACCTCAAGTAGTGTTTGTTTGTTTTTTTTTTCAGAGATTTTGTGCAAAAATATAATTATAATAATGCAATAATAATAATAATGCCGGACATTTCACACGGCATCAACTGGCCCCAAAGTAAGCATACTGATATACTACTTAAATACTTTTTTTGTAAATACATACATATTATATAGAAACACCCAGAACTGAGACAAATACTTGCAGATCATACAAACATTAGTCTCGTGGCGGGAATCAAACCCGCAACCTTCTGCGCCACAGAGTTCGTCAAATACTTTAACAATGATGACTAAAAGGGCATTACACCGCCAGGAGTTTTAATTTCTAGGCATTACAAGAACTAATGGTATCTAGATGAACGTATTTTATAACGATTCCGCATTGTGTCATCTATCAATCAAACAATTTCACATGTATCAATAAAAAATTTCGCTAATATATGTATATGTTTAAATATTTTTTCATGGTATTAATTCAAAGTTTATTTTAACAAGTAAATAACAATGCCACCAGTGACTTGGCGTGTCCTCCGACAGTAATCTGGATTAGTTGAGCTATCTATAGATCCAGATCAGTGATCCTAAGATAGCGCAACTGTGATCATATGTATTTTATATTATTGTAAAATATTCCGTACATTTCTTTTAAAAACAAAAGTAACATGTAAGACAGGGACTATTATGCAAAATCAATTTATTGCAAAATATAACTGTGTCAAAAGGTAGGTATCTATTTAGGTTGAAATGATAGGTGCTCGCCGTTTTGCAACATAATATCCAAGTGTTACCTCATGTGGTATTTCCGTTGTTCGTGATAATTAGTGTTTTTGATAATTTACCCGCCGGTGGTAGAATATGGTGACGAAACATTAAAAATTACTTGTAACTGAGTAAGTAATTAATCTATATAATATGTTATTTGTGGTTTTACCTGGTGCTACTACATAGCACCAGGTAAAACGACAAATGTAATTTGTGTATAATTACAATCTCATAATATAGAGCTTAAATCAAAATTTTGTGATACATTTTAGAGCAGCCATAATGAGGGTGCAATATTTTCTTTACATTATTATTCAAATTTTGCTAGGTACTAACATGCTTTTAATTAGATTAAATTAGTGTAAGTTGTAGCTAGCAATGTTTTAAAATAATAATGTTAAATGTCAATATTTTTTACTTAGATAGGGCGCAAACGTGGACACTTTTGTGTCTTGTGTCAGATACGAGCTACCGATGAATATTTTGATTTCTATAGAACCAGTATGAAATGATATACTCCCGGCCTGCGCATACGTAAACATTTTTGATTATTGTTTCCAGTTGCTCCCACCATAGATGACCGAAAAGTGTTCGGTCTCGGTAACTGGAAAAAAAGTCGTCAGTCGAAGACACAGTACAATTGTACTGAGTTTCTTCATCGACGTCGATCGTGAGACTGAAGGAAAACAAGCAACGAATTGTACCAGTGGCCAGTAGTAGCAACGGGCGACTTTGTCCGATCACCGCCACAAGACACAACAACTACGGTACTAACCTTGTAATAGTGTACCGTGTCGGCAACAAAAAGTGTCTACGTTTGCTCAGCGCCTTATAGTTTCGCTATGTCTGTCTGTCTGTCTGTCTGTCCACCCCTCAGTCAGAGCTCTTGCCGCAGACTAATAGTTTAATCGTGATGACATTTTGCACGGTAATTACGTATTGATTTAGTAAAATTAAAATAAAAACATTGAAAAAAGAAGTTTTCCCTACATATAATATTAAAAAAACAACCCCATATCGTGGCATATCATTGGATAGTTATTTTAAAGATAGTATGAGGGTTTCTAAGCAATCTTTCAATAAAGACTAGCCGTCCCGATGGCGACTTAGTATGAGCGTTTGAAAAAATAATAATGTAACTATAAACCATTCTCGAATCCACTTGAACACACACCAAAAATTTGTATAAAAATCGGTCCAGCCGTTTAGGAGGAGTTTAATTACAAACACACGCACGGAAGATTTATCTATATTTATATATATACGTAAAGCAAAAACTATGTACCCCTTTTTACGAAAATTGCGCGGACGGAGGAGTATGAAATTTCGCACACTTATAGTTTACATAGAGAAGGAGTGCAGAATGCTAATATTTTTTTAAATTATGCATAAAAAATACATTAAATTAAATTTAATTATGGTCGAATTTCGACCAATGGGCGACCACTAGTATACTTATATAAAGTTAAAGACAAGATACGACTTTGTGACGTTTTACAACAAAACTTCCAGAGTGCCAGTCAAGACAGGATTCTTTACGGCGGCGCAAGTTAACTTTTCCGGGACAAGAGATATCCGATCAATTCGATAAACCAGGAGAAATCATGGAGCCTATCCATTCCTCGAATAGATTAAGTTTTTTTTTAAATACTACCGCCTACACTTACAGAACCTGTTTCAATAGATCTACTACATGACTGACTAGATGACTAACATCTATACTATTATTATAAATTCGAAATTGTCTGTCCGTTTTTTGTTAAACGATTGAACAGATCTTGATAAAATTTGGTAATAAGACTGTATCTTGGGGAAAGATATAGTCTGCTTTTTATGTAGCTACCAAGCGTGCGAATCCGCAGGCAGAAGCTAGTGGTTAACTTAGCACCCGATTTCTCGATAAACAAAGTCAAAAGATATTTTATTCAATACAATCACAAGGATCACTTTGAAACGTCTATACTAGGTGAATTTAGGTGCCAATTCTTCCTAACCCAAGCCCGAGAATAACTGGCAAGAAACTCGTCCTGATACTAACGCTTTTTTGCATAATCCATCTTATAACTACCTTAACTACGAAAAATTATTGCAAGAGAGTTTATATATTTCAAGCGTGTCGGTTAACTGTCTGACGGCAGAGCGACGTGAGGCCATGCATTCTTATCAATAATATAGTCATTTATATTATAATACGCTTTCTTCAAAAGACTATCCTTTATGTAAGCTTTAATGTTCTTAATAGGTAGGTTAGTTGCGTTTTTAGGAAGCTTATTATTGAAGCGCACCGTGTTCCCCATACTACGTTGGAAACCGTTGCCCATTACGGCTTATTCATTCTCGTTGTAGTTGAGAGTAGTTGAGGTAAGTCGAAAGGTTAATGGAAGATGATATTTTATGAATTTTTCGTCCACTCACTTCCTTCTTCCGCAGTTGATGTTATTGTAATGAAGGTGGCTATCGAATGAGTTGTTCCTCATAGTGTGCGTTGCACAAGTTACTGCTTACAAGGTAAGTAGGTTGTCATATTTCATATCTATATATAATAAGGCGGTGTGTGTATGTATGTTGAAACACGTGTATATGCATTATGTAATGTAATGTAATGTAATCTACACTAATATTATAAAGAGGAAGGATTTGTATTTTTATATGTAACGAATAAACTTAAAAACTACTGGACCGATTTGAAAAATTATTTTACCGTTGGAAAGCTACACTATCCCCGGGTGACATAGGCTACATTTTATCCAGGGAAAATTGGTTTGGAAAAATCTGCAACGCGGGCGAAGCTGCGCGCGGACTGGGTAGTGTAAAATAAGCGCCCTCAGGGTTGGTGTGTAGTTCGCGTGATGGGCACGTGGAGTGTGGCATGCAAACAGAGGATGTCGACGTACATTGGGTACATGACTGAATGTATACTTTTTTTGTTAAAACATACTTACATAGTAATACATAGAAACCAATTGGCATACTAATTGGCGGAGATATTAGGTAAAATACAAAAATAACACAAAAAATCTGCATTGAGGACATCCGTATTTTTTGGAAGCCGGTTAAAAAGGGGTTCGAGTTAAAGAACGTATATAATAATATTGCGTTTCGTCAAATCACACCCTGTGGTACCCAATTTTCGGCGTGACGAACGACTAACTTGAGCGAGTTGAACACGATACAATACGTAACGTACGTAATTCAAATTAATTCAGTTTATTTACACCTTATTTTAACATTACAGATACTATCTAATGCGTAAAAATAGGAAAACAGAACAGCAGGAGAAAAATGTAAGAGTAAATAAAAAAAGTACCTACAGAGAAAAGAAAAAGTAGGTAGGTAAACCTTACTTCTAAAAATATAAACAATGTATTAAAAAAAAAGGTACTTATACCTACACTAAATCATATAACGAGAATAGATGCTATTTTTACAGCCTATGTGAATCTGATGATATTGATATATTTAGCTCTAGTTTGGCGAAGTTCTCAGATGCTACTACAGCTAATACAGAACAGCTAAAACAGATAATGCTGCTGCAGTATTTATGTGCTATGTGATTCCGTTGTCGTATAGTAATTAAAAATAAAAAAACAATATAAAAAATAAATTACACAAAACGTTTCTTCTCATTCACACAGTAGTTAAGGCACAGTCTATCAATCGTCTTCTAGTCATTCGCAAACAGATTCGCCTGAGGATGTTCAGTGAGAAGCATATTTATATAAATACATAATACAAGATCTACACGATACGTAACGTAATACAGCTCGATACAAAACGCACCTAATATGCTCGAACTTTTTAAACAAGTTGGTTTATTATTATGCCGATATTTATCAACTTAAGAAACCAATCAAATCATATTTGGGAAGAGTGCATTGATTGAAATTAACTTTATCTGTTTTAACTTACTTTGGAGCAAGATGATGCTGTGGGAAATGTCCGTCATTATTTATCTATCTATACCTATAAAAGTGCTTAACCTGACTGACTGACTGATTCATCATCGCCGAGCCGAAACCGCTGAAGCTAGAAAGCTGAAATTTGGAAGGTAGCTTCCTTTTACAGCAGAACCACCCAGTAAGGCGGGATTTTTTTTAATTTAACCCCAAAGATGATGAAAAGTGGTGAAAACG
The DNA here is from genome assembly GCA_948098915.1 of Lampropteryx suffumata. NCBI lineage: Eukaryota > Metazoa > Arthropoda > Insecta > Lepidoptera > Geometridae > Lampropteryx > Lampropteryx suffumata. Next base: position 22,970,268 of record OX402544.1, on the reverse strand, counting down.
AATGTATGAAACTTTTTAACACGTGGTGCGATTTGCTTGAAACTTAATATGAATAAATAAAATGCAAAATAAATGGACACGTGTTTCAGGATTTTTCAAAATAACTCTCATAAAGGAATAAATTAGGGTGTGAATGTTTGTATGGAAACTTTTTATAGGGTGTGATTCGTTTGAGACTTATCAATAAAATTTAACATAAAAAAATACATTAACTATTAATTAATTATGGTAGAATTTCGTCCAGTGGGCGACCACTAGTTATTATTAATTACTAATTTCTTACGTGTGGAGGTATGTATGTGATGCTGATGGTGATGACATATAACTTACTTGGTCTTGTGTAGATTACGTCATCTTAGATGACTTACTCTCTCGTTAAAGTCTCGAGGTTATTACTATCACTTACCTTTTTATAGTAATAAATTAACTAGGGGCCACCCACTGGTCGAAATTCGATCATAATTAATTAAAAATTAATGTATTTTTTAATAATCATTTAAAAAAAATCTACATAAACTTTAAGTGTGCGAAATTTTCGTAAAAAGTTTTACAAGGTACAATGTTTTTGCTTCACGTATTAATAAATAGATCATTTTATATAATCTATAACCTTAAGGTATTAAAGCAAAATTGTTTAAATTTTGTATAATTATAATTAATATTTTATAATTGTTCAACTTACTTACTTAAATTGTTCATACATTCTTAAGTATGCACAGGCCCGTGGGGACCTGAGGATCCTATTCAGAGTGTTATTATTAATAAATATTGCTATACTATAAGTAAATATTGCTAGCAATGCACACAACACCATATAGTCTAAAGCACAACTTGTAATATGGAAGCTAAATGACTGATATAATACTCATATATTTTGAAATACATACATAAAACACTTTATAACACCCAGACACAGAACAAACACCTATGTTCATTACACAAATGTTTATCCTGGAAGGGAATCGAATACTCAACCTACAGCGCAGAAAGCAGAGCTACTACCAACTGAGCTGACAAGCCCTGGGCTGGGTGTTATAGCGTAGTGTAGGGTGGGGCTAGTTGAGCATAGGGGCAAGTTGGGCAATCGAAATATCTCGCAAACTATTCACCGTACGCATAGGCATCGTATGCCGGAAAGAAGAGGTCATGGGAGGGGTAATCACCACGCGATCACTAGTGGCGGCTCGACGAGCGAGTTAAGCGTAAAAAAGTCGTTTATCGCAAGTTTTCGTCTATATTAGTCAATTTTTATCTTTTGATTTCTATAGAGGTTCTGGGTATAAACGATTTTTTTATAACCTCACTTTCGTTTTAAAATTCCGGATTGGGGTTAGTTGAGCTATAGTTGCTCAACTTACCCCACGATTCAAACAACTAAGGTAATGATTTTTTTATTTTTTGTAAGGATGCGGACTTACAAGAGAAAGACTACAAGATGTTCTTACACTACTGAAGATTTAAAAAGCTTGCAGGGAATGAGCACATACAAAATTTGTTCCAGGTGCTGGTCTTACTTTCGTTTATGTCAATTGCAACAGTAACAACAACGATTAAGTTGCTAAGATCTTAATAATATTTTTTTTTAAGATATTTAAGTCTGATTTTAAATAGAAAGACTGAATCTAATCCTGAAGTTAGTCTTAAGATACGTTGATGTTTTGTTTATTCTATTTTCAGTTAAACATTCAAAGAAAATCCTTAAAATTTTGTTGTTTTGTCACTAAGACTTATATAAACTTACTTTCAATATTGTCAATTGCAACAGTGACAATGGCCTCAATTCTGTTGGCACCAACCTAAATAGTTTTAGCTAAAATTAGGTTTTGAACTGTCAAATTAACCTTTGGTATTCTGCTGCTACCAACTTATTCTAAATTAATTGTATTTAACTTAATGAAGCGTTCCTAATTTAGTTAGATGGTACCAACCGAATAGGTTTTATAAATGCTATGACTAACTAGATATATTTTAGACAATTCCTAATTTTAGAAATGAACCAACCGAATTGCCACCAATTACCATTAAATTCGAAAGACCTAATATTTTTTTTTAAATATAAGCTTTATGGGTAATTATATAAACATTTAAGTTTGATTTTAAACAGAAAGACTGAATCTATTGTTGAAGTTAATCTTAAGATACGTTAATGTTTTGTTGATTCTAGTTATGGTTAATTATTCAAAGAAATTTACTACTAATAAAGAGCTGATTGTCAAACACATATTTTACTTCATCTCTAGTCAACATTGAACCCATGGTTTGGTTAGACATTCTTAGTGCTCAACTTGCCTCATAGCCTTGCTCAACTTACCTCACCTATGGGGTACATTGAGCGTACTTCACTTTCTGCATTTAAACAGCTGTAGCTCTTAAATTCAATTTGTTACAAAAAATACTATGGACACTTTTGCTACGGGATAAATTACTAATCCATCAAGCCGCATAACAACTCATTGAGGAGCTATATCTGCTCAAGTGAAAAATTGCTCAACTAGCCCCGACCTACCCTACTAGCGACCCAATGGTGCAAGGGTGCAATGCTGATACTAAATATATTACAGAATGTCTTACCTTACTACCTAAGAGATAGACATATACCATCGTTGAGTTTTTTGTAGACCTTTTTAAGGTGTACAATACTGTAGTACATTATTTTGATCTATCTCGTAGAGTTCAGCCAGTGTTTGCAATGTAAGCGCAAAAAAAATCGTTTATTTACGACATCACATTAGAAACCTCTAAAATTATCAGTGTTTCTTTTCTATATTATGTATGTATTATACATATACCTTAACCTACCTAAATATATATAAGTATTTTATCAGTAATCTCAGCATATGCTTAGTTTGGGGCTTGATGTTGTGTAATGCACACAACGACATCTAGCCCCAAACTAAGCAACTAGCAACTAAGTCCACCAATATTTATTTATTTAATTATAACTAGTACAACATATTATGTAGTTCATAGTTTTAAATAGTTTAATATAAAATAAAATAGGTCAGTTTTCTAATTGTTTGTACCTATTTGTAAGCTTGTTGAATATAAAAAATGCTATTTGTTTATTGATTTAAAAAGTATAAACACTTTTTACTTTTTATCGTTCCGTATGTCTGTTTGTTACCTTTTCACGGCTAAACGGCTAAACAGATCTTGATGTAATTTGGTACGGAGATGGATTGTATCAGAGGGTACATAGGTACGTCTATTTTTATGTAGGTACCATAAGCGAAGCCGCGGGCAGCAGCTCATAATATATCTATGTTTATAAAAGGCGATGTGTGTATGCATATGTTCCCTATAGACTCCGAAACGGCTGGACCGATTTCGATGAAATTTTTAGAAAATCTTCAGATTGGCCTAGCGGGTGATCCTGAGCAGTTTGGTAGCGATCGGATCAACACAACTTTTTTTTTTCATTAATCAAATTTGGTATGGATATTTTGTAGATTGTATCTTAGGAACGGACATAGGCTACTTTTTATGTATGTACTATGCGTGCGAAGCTGCGGGCAGAAGCTAGTTAAAATATATTCATGATACCGTGCTTCCATCAACATAGTGTCGTCTGATCGGTGTAGGTATATGTAGGTATTTAACGATCTGTGGTTTTACGTAGGTGAGTTAGTCATTATGATTACAAAAGGAAATAATATTAATTATAATGTGTTTGTTTTAAAGTCACCAAGGTATATTGGACAACAACCTTCCTTATAAGATTTCACAACTAAAAGCTATCGACATGGTTGAAGGTCGACAGAATCGACGTGTTACCGATTCGAGTGCAACTTGATACTATCAAGCATCAAGAAATAAAATGGACAAGAGTGAGTCCGACTCGCGAACGACGAACAACGAATAAGGAATTCGTTGTTTGTTGTTGTTTTTACGTTGTTTCGTTGACCTAGTTTCCTCTTCTTCTTCCTCTTGCCTTTCAGTTCAGTTTGTAGTAGATTCCCTAAACAAATGTTTATTCTGTGTCAGTCTGAGTGTTATAAAGTTTCATTAGATTGTATTTAAAAATATATCAGTCATTTGGTTTGAAATGTAAGCTTAGTTTGGGGATATTATGTAGATTGTTCACCAATGGTTTATATAAAAAAAATTGTATGCGTCTCGGAACGCCCGACAGAAGTGATAACTTAAACTAATCTAACTAGCGCTGTGGGTTAGAGTAAGAGAGGAGGAGAATGCCTACCGCTGCCGTATGGGTGAGAGAAAGGGAAGCCAGACAGAGTGGCGCCGCAACGGGTTACGTAACGGAGCACTTTACCCTCCCATAAGAAGTTATCACTTAAAATTTTCAGAGAGCCCTTATTTATGTTGCTCGCTACAACTAACAGACGATATTTGCGCTGCTGTCAAAAAAACTTTTTAAAACGTAATATCTCCGTTTGCAGGTGAACGACAGGCGAGTGACATCGGATGGCTTCCGTAATACGGGTTTTATTACGACTCGCGACTTTTTTTGCCGATTTCTCTCGCTTTTTCCGTCGCTGCTGCTACTTTTACGTAATAACGCAACGGGGTATGGTTCAGTTTCGTTTTTCACAGTAAGTATGGTACCTATAACTAGTCAGGTCATGATTCAGTAAGACAAGCCACGAAAAAGGTGAGATACCTTTTTCGTGTTTGTTTTACTATTATTATATTATATAAGTCATCTGGTCACCATAATAGAAGTTATGCTTAGTTTGGGGCTAGATGGTGTTGTGTACAATGGATGCCCCTACGATCGACTGATCAGTTTGGCTTTCGAACACAAAAGTCGACTGATGACGCTGTTCTCAAACTAACCTCACTGATTGCTCGATGAGTCTCGGGTGAGATATTGGCCTCAATTTTGTTGGCACCAACCTAACTAATTTTAGCTAAAATTAGGTTTTGAACTGTCAAATTAACCTTTGGTATTCTGCTGCTTGTTACCAACTTATCCTAATTTAATTTTATCTAACTTAATTAAGCGTTCCTAATTTAGTTAGATCAGGGGTCGGCAACCGGCGGCCCGCGGGCCGCATGCGGCCCGTAGACTACCTCGGTGCGGCCCGCAACCCTGAGGTCCGTAAGAAAAAAATAAAAAGGCCATATAAATTCACTAGAATTTATACGGCCATGCTGCTGGGCCATGAGAGTATTCTTGAAAGCTCGCTCCCACGCGGGGTGATAAAAATGTACCTCTATTTAATTTCTTAAGAACTGTTTATCAAGACTGTGATGTTATGTATTGTTTCTACCGAAAATAAATATTTGCTGTACTTATTCAATTCTTGGCAATTTCTTTTGCGTTTATCCGCCGCACGTGCGGCGGCGGGCGGCTCCTTTGAGACAATAGGCGGGGCGGCAGTCTTTGATTAGACGCAGGTGTGCGGCGGCGAAAAAATTCAAAGCGACCGGTTTTAGTTAAAATCACAGCCGCGCGCAGCTCTCGCCACATTCGGTTGTGGAAATTCGCCGGAAACTCACGTCTCATCTGGTTGCTAGCTACGCGTTTCGTTTCACCTTTCTTCCCTTCGCTGATAGCTTCTCACGCACGACGTATGAGGTAAGTTGTATGCACTCGCGAGCATTTTGTTTTATTTTATTTACTGCTTGTTAATGTGAACCTTCAGATTGATGGGTAAATGTTATAAGGACGGGGATAGTAGTTACATGACATGAAGTTAGTTACGAGTGTGTCATGTTTTAATTATTATTTGAATGTGGAGTTGAATTTGTAGGTGCTAACTGGAACATATAATTTTACAACGAATTTAATTTTTTTCATTATTGTTACAGAATAATTATATAAACATGGCTTCAAGAAAAAGGAAGATAGAAGAAGAAAAAAGAGTTTTTAACGAATTATGGACAGAATTATACTTTTTTATCGAGTTTAAAGGAAAACCGTTATGCTTGATTTGTCAAAAGAGTATTTCTGTAGTAAAGGAATATAACCTGAAGCGACATTACGACACCGAGCACAAAGCTAAATTTGACTGTCTTGAAGGAGAAATACGGAAAAGGAAAATTTCCACTTTGAAATCGTCATTACAAAATCAACAAAACATATTTAAGGTTGTGGCAGACAACAGCGAATCGAATGTTCGGGCCAGTTACAGGGTAGCAGAGATTCTTGCAAAAAGTGGACGTCCGTTTACCGATAGTGAATTAGTAAAAGAGTGTGTCTTAGCTATCGCAGAAGAAATATGCCCAGAGCAGAAAAAAATGTTTGAAAGTCTTAGTCTCTCTGCAAGAACTTGCACCCGACGTACTGAAGACTTGGGTGCTAATTTGTGTGAACAACTCAGGGATAAGGCGCAGTCTTTCGACTGCTTCTCTTTAGCGATGGATGAAAGTACGGACGTGTCGGATACAGCACAGTTACTCATATTTGTACGCGGCATTGACGAAAACTTTACTGTTTACGAAGAGCTTGTGAAAATGTGCAGTTTGAAAGGTACAACTACGGGAGAAGATTTATTTCACCATGTGGAACAAGCTCTGGATTCATTGCAATTAAGCTGGGAAAAGTTAACAAGTGTCACTACCGATGGAGGCAAGAACATGAGCGGTCAAAACAAAGGTGTTGTTGGGAGAATCATCAGCAAAGTGAAAGATTCTGGATCTACTGTGCCATTGATTTTTCACTGTATTGTCCATCAAGAGGCATTGTGCTCCAAAGTTATATCCTGGAAAGAAATAATGGATACTGTAACATCCACTGTTAATTTTATAAGAAGAAATGGGCTCACACACCGTCAGTTCCAAAAGTTTTTGGAAGATCTGGAAGCTGAACATGGTGACGTGGTTTACTACTGTGAAGTGAGGTGGCTCAGTCGAGGTGCCGTTTTGGAACGGTTTTTTGATTTGAGGAAAGAAATTGGCAACTTCATGGAGATGAAAGGAAAGCCAGTAGAAGAGCTTACTAACAAACAGTGGATTATCGATCTTGGTTTTTTGACTGATTTGACTAAGGAACTGAATCAGCTCAACAAACGCTTGCAGGGAAAAAATAAATTGATTTGCGATATGTATACAGATGTAAAGTCATTTGAAATGAAACTGAAACTGTTTATCAAGCATATTGATGAAAAAAAGCTTGACCATTTTCCTAATTGCAAGAAAGCCGTGGAAGAAGCTGGAGATAATTTTGTGTGGCAAAATATTACAATGAGAAACGTGTTAACACAACTACAAACTGAGTTTGTAAATCGATTCACCGACTTTAAAAAGAGCTCCCTTAACATGGAAATATTCCAAAACCCTTTTGCAATTGATATTAGTGAGATACCAAGCAATTTGCAAATGAACATAGTAGATTTGCAAAGTAATAGCACACTTAAAACGGCATTTAAGGAAAGCACTGACTTGATACAGTTCTACGGAGGTTTGAGTTCTGAAAACTTCAAAGAATTGAAAAAGTTTGCTCAGCAGATAATAACTATGTTTGGTAGTACATATTTGTGTGAGCAGACTTTTTCAATTCTCAACTACCGCAAAAATAAGAATTGTTCGCGGTTAACGGATGAACATTTAGACGCGATACTGCGCGTGTCTACTACTAAAATGAAAGCAGACGTTAAAAAACTTGCAAGTCAAATGCAGCCTCAAAAATCTCACTAGTTCTTACTTTTATGTTAGTATAGTAGTTCAATTAAAAAAGACATAATTGTATGAATATATATGCGTTTTATTTCAAATATTAAAAATACATGCCCGAACATATAAATATAAGTGCGGCCCGCACTGATACTCTGGCAACATATGTGGCCCGGCTATAGCATAAGGTTGCCGACCCCTGAGTTAGATGGTACCAACCGAATAGGTTTTACAAATGCTATGACTAACTAAATATATTTTAGACAATTCCTAATTTTAGAAAAGAACCAATGTTGCCCCAATCCCAATACAACTAGCACGTGTGGAGAATATTGGCATAAGAGTTTAATACACAAGAAGTTTACACAAAGTGTACGCTTCTATAACAAGGTCCCAAGTGACGTGTTAGATTTGTCGATTGGCAAATTTTAAAACGTAATTAAACAGAAACTGTCTATTAAAGCATATTATAAAATATCTGATTATTTAGATGACAAAAAAGCTTGGGATGAATCTGCTCCAACTCGACTCGGCATCCGTAACAAAATTGGCAAGGATCATACAAAAAAATGTTAAGACCAGACGAGTTTCTTGCCGGATTCTTCTTGAACTAGGATTAGGAGGAACCGGCACCTAGATTCACTAGCATGTAAGAAGACGATTCAAAGATTTATTGAATTGAATTACAGACTACCTATCAGCTCGTACCTTTTTCGTGTTTGTTATGTACGGGCCCCTGAAAATAGTCATACTTACCTCTTACTTACTTACATTTTATCAGAATCAAAACGCATTGACAGCTTTATTGAGCCAATACATTTGTAACAATTTGAAAATCAACATTGAAACGGACACATAGATTTTAATCACTCTAATTTTAGTATCATATAGATCTGGGTCAAGTCAAGGCTCAGCTTTAGTTTGATTGAATCTAATATCTCAATTTAGATGGTTCGAGAACAGAATGTGATGTGTGCCCAACGACGTGTTGTAATGACTCGATAATAAACTTCATAGTGACATTAAAACTACTAGTGGGCGCCCACTTGCCAAAATTCGACCATAATTAATTAATAATCAATGTATTTTTTAATCAAAATTTTAAAAAGTGTGCGAAATTTCATACTCCTTTGACCGCGCAATTTTCGTAAAAAGGGGTGCTTACAATGTGTTTGCTTCGCGTATTAATATATAGATAACTAGCGACCCACCCCGGCTTCGCACGGGTGTTTATTTACGATATCACATTAGTAATCTTTAAAATGATCAGTGTTTCTCTGCTATATTATGCATGTATTATACATATAAACCTTCCTCTTGAATTACTCTATCTATTAAAAAAACCGCATCAAAATCCGTTGCGTAGTTTTAAAGATCTGAGCATACATAGGGAAAGACAGACAGCGGGAAGCGACTTTGTTTTATACTATGTAATGATAATGCTGGGCATTTCACACAGCAACATCTAGCCCAAAGTAAGCAGAGCATGCGCTAGTGTCCACATGACTGATAAACATATATATTTTTTGTAAATTCATACGGGTACACTAAGAAATAAATTATCACAGGTACTAAACGTGCTCGCAAATAGGTACTTAACCTTTATTTCTTCTTCTTCATTTTCGTTAATAGTATGTGTCATAGTAATGGATATTTTGCCAGTGCTTATATTGTTTATAGGATGATGTCACAAAGTCGTATCTTATCGTTTGTCATTTGTTATTTTATATAAAATGGTGCCTTTCATATAAAATTATTATACGGATTATTTTTGTTAGAATCACAAAGATACACAAAGATTTTATTCCAATTATTCACACCCGAGTCAATAACTCAAGCTTTATTTAAAATAAAAACACTAAAATTACTACATTATAAAACCGGAAATAATTCGAGAAAAATAAATAATATAGGAGCTCAATTTGCTTCGCAAGACGACTAAAAATAATCTAACCTCTATTTTAGAACCACATAATTAGGTGGCCTGTTTCGTCCTTGTCACTGTAATGACAATAAATAAGGATGACAACAGTTGTATACAACACATAAGTGAAGCTGAGTTAGATTTATCGTACAACTAGATATCCCGGTCGCGACTTCGTCCGCGTGCTTTAGAAGAAAAATATATAACATTTAAACACTTTGCTTGACTTTGCTGAACTCATTACTATAAAACGTGTTTTTTAGTAATAGTTATTCAGCTGTTCGGAGCTAAGATAAATCCAACAAATCAAAAATCATGAAAATCGGTCCAACCGTTCTTGAGTTATAAATGGTGCAACTAACACGACTTTATTTTATATATATAGATAAAGGTAACACAATAGTTTTGTTTTTAAAATCTGTTACCATCTAAATTCGTTAACATTGGAATGACAAGGACAGATTACAAAAACGCCACGATAATCAATTCAAACTATGATAAACCATTTGGTTCATAAATTCACAAATTATTTGGACTCATGTCCATATAGTTAGAAGCTAGCCTTGAATCGGCAAACTAAACCACAACCACAGACCAAAAAAATATAAAGACAGTGCGCCGCTTTCAACTAAAGTGAAGGCATCAGTTTATGTGTGAATGTTGAGAGGTTGCTATTTGATAAGTTTCCTTTAACCGGGTAAATTTGTATGCTTAAGTTCTTACTTAATTGATTGATAAACAAAGCATGAATTAAATAATAAATAATCATATTTTTTATAGCTTCTCATAATCATTTTGGAACAAAGACTATTACTATTTCAAATATCATCTTATAGTAAAACCTGCTTTCTAAAAACAATAAGACCTAAATACCAAACATAGCTCTGACTAGGGCTCCAATGAGCCTGTATTGTAGGGTTACGGTTCCCCATCTCAAACACTTGCTATTCCAGAACAAAACCAAGATGATTTTAAAGTTGTACATAAATTGATACAATATTGTTGGAACGAACATATATAAAGTATAAAAATAACTAATTATGTAACCCAACCCCAAAAGAAAAAAAGAACACAAAAAAAATAATAACAGTGGGTAATAGAAAGACAAATAGAAAATTAATAAACAAAACAGAAAAAGGAAATAAACAGAAAACAAGTTTTTCAATTATATTGTGCACTATTGTTACAAGGTTTACAAAGTCATTGCTCAACTTATACAAGTGCTCTTACAAATACAAGTATTTAGTTTAGTTTTGTAGAATATGATTGACTGGGGAAATTTCAAATTATATTCAGGCATTCCCGCACTTGAGTGCAAGTTCCGTGTAATAACGTGACCCTTTTTTTAGTTATCTGCTTTTTTGACACCACAAAAAGTTTGTTTGTTTTCACCACACAGGAAGGGATCAAGTTTTTTGTACGATGTTTAATGGATGACTATGTGATATGCATTAAGAGCAAGGAGCATGGTTTACGTGTATAAGTGTGCGTGGGTCCGTATATTTACATAGAGAGGAACACGGTTTTGAGGCTTCATTTTGGTTGTTCACGGCACTCTGTCTTTATATTTTTGAACTGAGACCACTACTAAGTTTTACCACTGCACTGACTACTTACAGCGACTCGCCATTGCTCACCAGCCCAGCCTACACACACATCTTAATTGTAAAACAAGGTATTTTACAAGCCTTTGGGTGATAAATATTTAGTCCACTGCCAGACCAACTACTTACTTAGTAGAGTCTGTTCAATATTAGTAGAATCGTGGATCGTTGCATCATGTGTTTTATTTCTTTAACATACTCATTGGCCTCAATTCTGTTGGCACCGTTGCCATTCTGTTAGTTCAGCTTAAATTAGGTTTTGAACTGTCAAATTAACCTTTGGTATTCTGCTGGTACCAACTTATCCAAATTTAATTTTATCTAACTTAATTAAGCGTTCCTAATTTAGTTAGATGGTACCAACCCAATAGGTTTTACAAATGCTATGACTATCTAAATATATTTTAGACAATTCCTAATTTTAGAAATGTACCTACCGAATTGCCATTATTAGCTGGAATGGAAAATGTAAAGATCGATTGTGGCTGGTACCCAATAGCGATAAACCATATAATAACCATAATTTACTATGACCCGGTTGTCAAAAAATTGCCTCTTCTTGACTTTTCAAACCGCGACATTGCACGTGAATTATTTACCATTTCAGCAAAACTAAAATCAATAACGGGCGGACTTCGGGTCTAGACAAAAACGTCATGCTTAGTTTTCATTCACGCTAACGCTAGGTCCAATTATATGAAAACAACAGCAGAAGTCACGTTTTAGTCACGTCACTTATCTAAAATGACCTGATAAAACCTGAGGTTGTATGATTAGCTAAAGGGAAAGGTATTTGTTTAGTCTCACAAATATAAAACAAGTACGAGAGGACCTGGAGTGGACCCTGGCGAAAGGTCTGACTTTCAAAAGTTTAAATAAAGTGCTCCGTTTATTTTTACACCAAGGGCAGCGTGTTTCATTAACATTCGAAGGGATATGGCGACATTTCGTAAGTTTTTAGCTTATTTGTATCAATCGTGGTGAGGTAATCCTATCCACTCCAATTTGCAAACTTGCAATATTTATGAATTGAGTAACAAACAGCGGATATATCTTTTGAAATACATGTTTCTTCCGTTAGCAAAGAGGTACTTACATTTTCATTTAAATTTGCGGCGTCACGGAAGAACAGCGTCATAATCGTAAGAGCGTTTTAAACGCTACTATATACGTAACCTATGGTGAGTGACGACCGATTTTGCTGTCAATTTGCGTACCTACTTATTTGTACATAAGTATGGTATCTGAATGTGAAAAACTTTTCTATCATTCTATCTAAATGGGAAATAAATATTATTGGACAGTTCACACAAAACCATCCACCCCGACCGGAACCCAAACTAATCTAAGCTAGTGAGAACAAGATGACTGATATAATACATCTAATACATTTTTTTATAAGTTTTATACTTATGATACTTTATAATTACGTTTTAAAAACTAAAAAGAAAACCGACTTCATTGGATACAATTTGAGAGCATAAAATTACTTTATTTTGAAATTTTTAGTGGAAAGTAGATGTATTTTGTTTATATAATAGGTTGAGGAAAAAGATTCTCCGCATTTTTTAAGAAAATTCAAAACTTTTTTAATATAGTTTATTACATTTAATACTTTAGTTAAATGTAATTAACTATAATAAAAATGTTTATGTACGAAGATGTAGGTACCATTTTGTTCGATAACTTTTTGCCATCTTGTAGGTAGGGACATGATCCCATTGCTATAGAAATTTTGGGACTTCTGATCAAAATACCGCGACAAGTGGTTTTGGCAGTCCTCTCGTGATGTTAACCTGAAAATCTGAAGTCTAAAGGTGCAAGGTCAGTACTATACGGCGAATGCATTAACACCTCCCAGCCAAACTCTCCTAATTTTTGCTGAGTAGCTAAAGATGTGTGAGGTCTAGCGTTATCATGATGAAAAACCACACCCCTTCTGTTGATTAATTCCGGCCGTTTTCTCTCAACTTCTTGCTTTAATCTCATCAGTTGTTCGCAGTAGAGTTCAGAATCGATGGTCCTGCCTGGTGGTAACAGCTCATAATGAATAATGCCCTTCCAATCCCACCACACACACAGCATCACCTTGTTGCGAGTTAACCCGGGTTTCGCCACAATCTGTGAAGCCTGACCGGCCTTTGACCACGACCTTTTTCGCACTTTCTTGTCGTACGTGATCCAGTTTTCATCACCAGTTATCAGCTTCTTCAAAAATGTTTCGGTTTCATTACGTCGTAATAAAGAATCACAAATGAGGATACAGTTCATTAGTTTATTTCAGTGATCTCGTGAGGTACCCAAATATAGAGCATTTTTGGGTACCCAGTTTTTATCAAATGCGCCAAAACTGTTTTGATTTTTTTGTTTGTTTGAATTCCCAGTTCTTCCGCTACGTCATAACTACTGATATGTCGATCTTGCTCCACTTTTTCAAAAATGGCATCCATTTTATCCGTAATAGGGCGACCAGAGCGACGTGCATCTTTGACATCAAACTTCCGGATTGAAAACGCTTAAACCAAATTTGTGCTACTCTCACAGATACTGCACTAGGTCCATAAACATCGCAAATTTTTTTCGAGACTTGCTTTGCATTTTTACCTTTTTTGTCGTAAAATTTTAAAATGTATCAAATTTGCTTCATTAGATTCACTCATCTTGACAGTACGAAAAACAAATAAAAATTACATAATTTCCTAATATGAATTTGGAATTATGTTCTTTAAAATTTAAACCTATAAGATACCAAAACCAGCCAGATACAAATAGTATAGCCAAAGAGATTTTATTACAAGTTCATACATACTAAAATGCGAAAAGCCTTTTTCTCCAACCTAATATAATATGGGTAGACCAACTAAACGCACTGCAGGGAACGAAAATATCATCGATGTATACAATTTTAAGATTTTTGTTGAATTTTTAGAAAACCGATTTTGGCAAATTTTAAATGTACCTGGGAAGTAAATTCTTTGAAACAAAGAAATAATTTAAATCGGTTCAGGAGTCTGAGTAATCGGTGAATATACTTATTTAAATAAAAAAAAAAACAAAAAAAAAAAGGAGGTTGCGACGAATTGAGAACCTCCTCCTTTTTGATGAAGTCGGTTAAAAACACCCAGACACCGAAATTTAGAATGTTTTTCCTGTGACAATGGAACCCACAACCTAATGCCCAGAAGGCAGAGGTACAACAGAGATGAGAGGCCAGTAGTAGGTAAGATACCACTAAAAGTTGATGAAAATTATTGCGAATGATTTAAAGAAGCCTTGGCTGAACACGTTGATTATCGCTCGACTATGTAGTCGACCGATAATGAACGTTGCGAAATGTATAACGTACTTAAATTAATAAATAATGCCGGACATTTCACACAGTATCATCTGGCCCCAAAATAATTGTGTTATGGCCATAACTTATGGGTACCACATGACTGATATACTACCTATAAGTATACTTTTTTGAATACATAAATATTATACATAGAAACACCCAGACCCGAGACAAATACTTGCAGATCATACAATCATTTGTCTCGCGGCGGGAATCGAACCCGCAATCTTCTGCGTCTCAACCGGACCTTGGCCCTCTGCACCACACAGGTCGTCAACTTGAATGCAGTCTATTAGGTACGTAAAATTGCTTTTGATAAGTTTCTTAATGACGTGCTAGTTTGTTCAAATGCATGTAGGTACTTTATGATGCAGTGTTTTAGTGCTGGTTAACACCAACACAACAGGTTACATTAATACTTAGAAAGTTTAGTTGTATATTTTGTTTATTATTCTAGTTTCATTTGTTTTTGTAGCCTTTGTGTAGTTAGTGTAGTTTTTATTATTTAAATGGTTTTAGCTTCCAAGTATGTTTACCTGTAATGTATGCAGTGTTCACTTTTTTTAGAAAAGACACAATGTATGTTTAAGATCAGCTGGATTTATAGTTCGTATGGTGTTTATTTCTTTTTGTAATTCAAAGAAAATTAAAACAAAATTACTGACAAATTGACTACTTATGATTTTTTTTACAAATAAGTACAATTTAGTTTTAATTTACGAATAAATATGTATTGCTGTCGATTATTTTGGCGTTTTGCGCTCTTATATTAATTTTTTTTCCCGATTTATTTCGGGATTTATAACGAATTTTACTAATTAACTAATTTTCCCGGGATAAAATGTAGCGTTTGTCACCCGGGGATAGTGTAGCTTTCCAACAGTAAAATAATTTTTCGAATCGGTCCAGTAGTTTCGGAGCCTATTCAATACAAGCAAACATACTATCAAATATTTCCTCTCTATAATATTATATATAGCGTAGATTTTGTGATTTTATTATTGAGTTATTGACTTGAGTGGGAATAATTGGAATAAAAGTTTTGTGATTGTGATTGTGATTCTATGTGATTTGAGCAAAAATGATCCGTATTTTAATTTTATAATTAAATAAAAAGACACCATTTTTTATAAAAAAACAAATGACGAAGACAACATACGAATTTGTGACATCCTATTATAAACAATCTAAATGTATTGGGATTCTTCGTCTGTCAATGCATGGAGTAACATAGCTCTGCTAATTTAATATTTTTACCCGTTTTATTGCATGTTTTATTCAGTAATCTTGGCGGAATTTTCATGAATAAATTGTGACTACAGGACGGGTATGGATAATTGAATTAATATGTGTATTGTGGTGCAATGTGATTTGAACGACAAGGAATCCCAAGAAAATTCTAGACGCCATTCCGCGTGACGTCTAGAATTGACAATTGACCATCGACTAAGCTTAATAACAAACAAACTGACTATAAACACTTGACATTGGCAGAATCGACATTAGTATGTTACAGGCCATTAACAAAAAATACGAAGAAGAAGAATGTATTGCTGTCATTTCGTGGCGATACACGAGCAATTATCACTGGTTCGAATCCGGAGCTGTGTCCCTGAGGGCACAATAGCCGGGAGCCGCAGAATAATCAACAGTTCTTCGTAACCAGGGCGGACACAGCCTATCACACAGTTAAAAAAATTCCTATTGTGCCGCGGACGTGATAATTAAACGAAAGGATAAACCTACTTGTGTAATATAAGGTCATGAGCAGCCCTACATTATGCTTTAAATGTAGAACAAACGAAGCCTAGATTTATAACGAGAGTTTGTAAAGTGGATATACGAGTACGTACTTATAATATACTGTAATATATAGAGGCAACAGAGTGAACGGGAACTGTGGCGCAGTGGGCTTAGGTCCGGCTGAGACGCAAAAGGTTGCGGGTTCGATTCCCGCCGCGGCACGAATGTTTGTATGATCTGCAAGGATTTGTCTAGGATGTCTAGGGTCTGGGTGATTCTATGTATAATATGATGTATTTACAAAAAAAAGTATATACCATAACACAAGATCTGCTTACTTTGGGGCCAGATGATGCTGTGTGAATTGTCCAGTCTTATTATTATTATTTCCTACATTTTTCGCAATTCTGTTTATAACAGATGCCACAGACGTAATATAAAATAATAACGAACGCTCAATCCAACTACACGACAACCAGTTCATGCAACACTAAAGGTGTCGCATAAACAGGTTGATATCGATGGTCGGCGACAAAATTTGCCAATATTTAATTAATTGAGAAACTAGAAACTACGACAGTGCTGTTTTTATCTACTAATCCAGGGTAATCAATCACTGATGTCAGTATTTATGGAGAATTGAAAATACGTCTTCGACTAGGAGATGCTAAAACATTGTGTCTGTCTTTGGCTCGCTAGCTAGGCCCGAACAGGAACCCACCGCGTTTTCAAAATTATTTCACGGCGTCTGGGAGATACATTACGGCTCAGGCAGTGGCAATATCAATGGCTCAGCGTATAAACATTGCCATTAAACGTGGCAATACCGCCAGTGTCTTGGGAACGCTGCCCTAGCAGTGATCTGGGTTAGCTGAGCTATCTATAGATCATTTTAAACGTTCCTTAGGTAGCTCAACTGTTTCGCATGTATTTTCTATTATTTTGTACATTTCTGTAATTAAATGTAATTATCCTTATACATCTTTTAAATAAGTAAGTAAGTAAAATTATCAGATCAGATTATCAACATCAACCTCACCAATACATAAGTACTAGTACATTTACCGCAATAAAAGGTCCCATTCGATGTAGACCCGCGATTTCAGGGTTCTGCGACCACCCGAATATTGGGTAAGTATTGAATTTCTAACGTTATATTAGGAAGTGACCTCAAGGCGAAGGCTGTATTAACTTCACGAAAACTTGGTGTCCCAAACCGTGCGAAACGGTATTTTGCGCCGACTCTGCGCCTGTTGCTTTACAAAACACAGGAGTAGGTACTGATCTCATGTATGGCTCTGTACTCCAAAATATCCACTGCTTCGATTTGACTCCATTGTCCATTTATAGGACATTCATAGAGATAAAGAAGATCCGTTAGGATCATATTTACGATGTCCAGAGTCCAATTCCAGAGTTTGGGATCATCAGCGCCGTGACATTATTCTGCAGTTTATTCTATCCGCTGTACAATGGAGTTCCGAGGAACTATTCGACCTCATATCTGCATAGAAGTTCTTCAATCGGACTTCGCGTCATCGAATGCTCATCATAGACACGTGGGTATGAATAAGAATATAATAGAATAGAATATAAATTGTTTATTTGACACACAATACACAGAGAACACTAGACACAACAAAAATAACATTGTAGATAAAGTCAGACACAACAGACAACAGAAACAGAACAAGAGAAAATTGAAAAATATAAAAAATTATAATAATGAAACAGTAGGTAATAAATTGCTATAGTTTTGTGCTAATTAGTCCCCTCTGTGTCGTGTGGGTACAGACCGGGTACTACTCGTTACGAGTTATTTTCTACTCCAAGTGCAGTTTGTGGATATCTTTATTCTGAGCTTTTTGCTCCGATCATGAACAGCTTCAAGCTAATTAAAAAGAGTTTTTGAGGGCAGACAACGCGTCAGCAATGCTTCTGGTGTTGCAGATGTCTACAGGCGACAATAACTTGTACTACTGTTACATGCTGAACTTGATAGCGATTGCAATACTACATGCATTTTGATGATTAGTCACGGATTTCTTGAACTTGACAATTTTACAAATACTTTAGTGTATTTATTAAATAATCTGTCTACAACGCATGGCCAGAGGAAGTAAGTACCCACATACAACTATTATGCAAACTAGACAGGTACTACCTACTACCTAACCTAGATACCTTATTGGAGCAACCTAGAAATGCAAAGAAAATGGTGCAAGCAGAATGGCCGAGTGAAAGGCTAACTAAAGTTTATAGTCAATCACCATAAATCAACGTTTGCTCAACCACAAACTGAATATTAATACTGGACCTAACATCAACTTTTGCCGGAATCTCGATGTATATTAAGTACTAGCTAGTACCAGCGACTTCGCCTGCGCAGGATTAGTACTTCGTGTAATACTAACGGTTTTTGCAGCGCACGCCAGAATAGCTCGCAGATGGCAGATTTTTTTCCTACTTACTTGACACTTATCAGTTATCACACAATACCTTTATAAATTATAGCGTATGTGTTATTCAGATGTATAAGCTATGTTATTGTAAAGTTTCATTAAAATACATTCAGTAGTTTTTGCGTGAAAGAGTTACAAACATACATACAAACTTTCGCATTTATAATATTATAGTAGGATCTATTTCAAACCAGGAAATCTTGCTAGTTAAAACATAACAATATCAAACTCATAAACACTCGTTTTATCAATAAAAGTTTCCTTACTGGCAGATTTCTCCATGTTGGCGAACTGCTGATACCTAAATAAATGTTTGCTACACCACCTACGTGTTAAGAAAAACGGAATCGACCTTGATAATAAAATTAAATAATTATTACGTTTTGAATGAGAAAAGAAACGTATACCGGGCTTTAAGTTGGCCTCATACCGACCTCGAAGGTTTGCGATTACAGATACGGTTAAAATTACCTACAACCGTTGGTTGGTTTCAAGTGGCAGTGAGAACCAAAATACTAGTGCACTAAGGAAGTGAACTAATTACTTATTACCTAAGTGCCAGTGTTCCAATACCTAATACTATTACACGCTGGTTTATTTATATTGTTTTTTAATCGTCTATAGCAAGTTTGTAAAAAAATATACATGATATTTCTGTGCTACTGACAACTGACAACCGCGTCATAAAGAATTTTGTTTGAAAATTTGATACTAATAGAGTAATGAGAAGCAACCATTTATGGAACATCTCTTCCAATATCTACCTAGCAGTAGATTGGAAGAGAAGTCCCATAAATGTATTAGCGGAGCGTCAACTCCATTGTCCCTACTTAATATTATAAATGCGGAAGTAACTCTGTCTCTCTGTCTGTCGGTTACGTTTTCACGCCGAAACCGCTGAACCGATTTTTATAAATTTCGATATATAGATTGATGGTACCTTGGAGAAGGACATAGGCTACTTTTTATGTAGGTATAATATAAAACAAAGACTGTTCTCTGATGGTCGTTTTTATGGTTCCGAAGTCCACAAGGAACCCTTATAGTTTCGTTAAGTCGGTCGGTTTGTGTCTCTGTCCGCCCCAAATTTTGCTCTTGCACAGATTATTAGTTTATCGTGATAAAATTTTGCACAAAAATACGTATACATTATTACATTACTTTGTAGTAACCCCTACAAAGTAATGTAATAAAAACTTAGGGATACCTCACGTACATTAAAAATAGGGTTGATTTTTAAGACATTGTACAATTTCATCCTGTGGCATTATCGGCTAAACTCATAATTGAAGAAACCAAAAACATTTACAAAACATTTTATTTTATTTAATTTGTAAACAGCTAAAATGTATACTACTAGCGGATTCGCGCGCGTGGTATCTAGGTACTTAAAAAGCCTATGCTTAGCCTATGTCCTTCGCCAAAGTCCCATCTATCTCTATACTAATATTCATCAAATACGGTTCAGTGGTTTAGGCGTGAAAGAAAAATATTACGGTCAGTAAGGCTTTACTTGTTATTACGTAACAGTCTGATTTGTAAAGTACGAAAAACATCAAAGAGATCTATATTTTTTTTTATACTTGTCCAAGAGGCAGACCACCCGCCCGATGGTCGAACGTTATAAACAGCGTTGTCGGGAACCACTGGATGAGACTTGCTAGGGATCGGAAAGTGTGGCATAATAAAGAGGAGGCCTAGGAGCACCCAGCAGTGGGTGCAATCGGGCTGAATGATGATGATATTAGATTATGTTGAATTGGTTTGGAACCTGACCTCTAGTCATTCTTAACCTTACTGACTTCAGAAGCCTTCACTATGCGTGGTCACATGCACTTGGCCAATTCATTATGTTCAAATGTTTGTATGATATGCAAGTATTTTGTCTCGGGTCTGGCTGTTTCTACATATAATATGTATGTATTTACAACAAAAAAAAAGTATACAAGTAGTATATCAGTCATGTGGTACCCATAACATAAGCTCTGCTTACTTTGGGGCCAGATGATGCTGTGCGAAATGTCCGGAATTATAATTATTATCATTATTAAACTCTGTCGGATCATGAGGTTCATCGCATTACCAATACTCTCTTTATGTAACTGTACGATTGACACGTGATCTTCATATCCGTTTCAAATCGCATGCCGAAAACCGCATCACCAACTACCAGCCATCTAGCGATACAAATAACATTCAGATCTCTATTTTCGTGAAGCAATAAAGTAAATTCGCTTTCACTATTGTGCCTCCCCCACTCCCTTCGAGTTTGGACCTGACATTGTCTCCGCCTCATTATGAGCCCCGAATATCGTCTGCGTTAGGGGAAAGTATTATAATGCCACCTTAATTGGACGTCGGACACTCGCCAATTATTCGTTATGGCTGCCTGCTTCCGTGCCGTCCGTGCTCGTCGTTTTATGTAAAATTTTCTTGTTCGAGACTACGTCAAATTGAATTAAGCTTACATAATCGTAGAGATAAAGTAACCGTGCTCTGTAAATCACGCGATGGTATATTGTGTAAAGCGACTGCGGACAGGTGGCCTGGCTAGTCTATATAGTATCTACAGCTCGGCTCTAATCATTCGCCAATTGCTCTAATGACCAACGGCTGTCGACATCTCGTCACGCGCGTTCCATCGCTAACGGTCCAGTCATTTCACAACAATAATAAGCCAACCATGCGTCGGACTCGGTCGCCCCGTGACATGCCGTAGATCAGTGGCATGAGCTCAATTGACTTTAATAGAAAGGTCGCAATAATTACATTAACATAGCTCTCTTAATGTGAAACATTGACCTACGCTTCAGGGACGCTGCCATCAACTCCGATGCGACATCAAATTGAGAGAAAGGCTATTGCAGATGTGAAATAATGACCGATGTCGATTGCACGGTTGAGTGGAGACGCTGACGCGGACGGTTCGAGTTTATAGACCGGCAAGAGGATCTACAGAGCCGACTCAATAGTCGCGGTGAAACTGTGTGAACTGCGAAGTGCTTCGCGGAAATGCAATCATCTGGATATGAGCAAACTGTTTAGATACATAGGGCTGCTAGGTCCCTCGTCCGCCATGTAACTGTTTTGTTAGTTGATGGATGGGCGACGTCGCGTCGTGGAGACGCTAATGCCACAAACGAGGTCAGTAGGACCTGCCGTGCACGAACTAGTACTATTCGATCTTGAACAAATAAAAGCACCGGAGCACGCGATTAGGGCACGGATAATAGAGAATGTAGCATAGATACTCGATTTAAAACTAAATAAGTAGTACGCGTTATTTCAGTACAATATAGAGCAAACTCCTATTGTTTTAATCGGAATGTAGGACGTTTGCAAGTGTTTAGTCAGATGCTGTTTGTGGAGCGGTGGACGCGGTTTAGAAAGGTGTGGAGTTGATTACACAGCGATAGGTAGCATTGGTATCGTGGATCGCTCGAAGCTGTTTCCCTGACTCTGACACAATGGCTGAATATTACACAATGAGTGGTTATTGTGTTTACAAAACAGATGCGGTCTAAACCTTGTTGCTCGGCTGACAACTGATGAGTGAACTGTGTTTGTTGCCAGAAGAAGTAATTCATCAAGAAGTGTTTTGAAATGTTCACAATATAAAACAACAAACAGAGAGCTATGTAGTAGTCAAAGAAAATAATAGCTTTATATTAAGTACATACCTAGTACATTCATAATCTGTACATTTTATTACAGTTATGGATATTTCTATAGTCAAAATATATTATAACCAAAAGGGGCTAACAGTTCTAAGGAGGTGAATGTACACAGAAATTAACGGTCGCTAAACGACTTAAAATAATTTCAACTTTTCCAAGAAAGTGACATGTTGAAGTTAATGTTGAGATTACGGTGTTTATTTTGTAGACTCACGTAGATACGTAGTAAGTTTCTAAATAATTTGTACTTATGTAAAATCTTTATATCTAGCTGGAACTGGAACCCCAGCGACTTAGTCCACGCTTTTGTACGAGAAACCATCGAGTTTATATTATAGTACTATTCATATCAAGTTTCAAGTAAAGTGCACCACACGTTAAAAAGTTTCATACATTCTATTTCATCCCCTTTTCACCCTCTTTATGAGGGTTATTTTGAAAAATCCTTAAACACGTGTCCATTTATTTTGCATTTAAATTATTTACATCAAGTTTCAAGCAAATCGCACCACCCGTTAAAAAGATTCATACACTAGTTTTCACCCCTTTTCACTCCCTTAGGCGATGAATTTCAAAATTCCCGTCTTAGTGGATGGTTTTGCTATACCTTTCAAATTTCAGCTTTCTAGCTTCAGCGGTTTCGGCTCGGCGATGATGAATCAGTCAGTCAGTCAGTCGGTCAGGTTAAGCTTTTTTATAGGTATAAATAAAAAAACATTACTCACTCCCTGACAGTCAAGTATAATCAACACACACTACACTGTAAATAATAATATTCAATAAAATACATGTGCAACAGTTGAGCTATCTAGGGAACGTTTAAAAATAATCTTTAGATAACTCAGCTGAACAAGATCACTGTCAGAAGGCAGTGTCCCCAAGACACTGGCTGCATTGCCACGTTGAATGGCAATGCTAATACGCTAGGTAAAATAAGAGTCAGCTCTTGGGTCACGCATTGTTTCTACGAGACGCTGTGAACATATTTTGACAACGCGATGGGCTCCTGTTCCCCACGGGCCCACGGGTCTCGACAAAGCAAAGAATTTGTATTCTGTGTACCTATTAATTTAATATTCGTTTTTCGGTTAAGAAATACCTATTTTCTTTGGGCTTCGATTGTCTAAAGAAAATAAATAACGGATTCGACAATGACAACCGCGTCTTATACGAGCGAGGTAGGCTAGGCTCGTCTTGAACAGCGTGAAAAAGACCAATATTTTTGCATATTGGTAGTATATTATGGGTGTATCTTCTTCTTAACGTGTCACTAGATAATTCGAAACAGTGTGGTGAGAGTTTTTCGAATTTTTTAGGTTTTTAGACATGCCGGTATCTTCACTTTGTTTTCCTTTATCGTTTGAGAGTACCTACTGGTATAGCACACATCAATTTTTAATTCAGAAAAGTCCATATATATACGACTGGATTCGAACACACGGCTTTGGATCGCAGCGTGTCCAGTGCTCAGTATGTGTGTATAATGTTTTAGTAGGAGTTATGATATTATGCACGCGTAAGTTTATATAAATAGAAAGTCAAATAAAACCAAGTCAGGTTAAACTAATATTTTCGAAATGACCGATTACGTCTTTCTTTGCATTTAAATTGTTTTATAACGCAAATTTTATAGAATCATAAATTGCGTGCGAGAACGTAACTGCTCTTAGCAGAACTGAAAAGATAAATCAAAACCGTGGTTCAACGTGTGCATTTGAACAGACACGAGATAGTTCCCGCTCGGGTCAACAAAATTTATTCAACCGCCTTGTTCTTTAGTCGAGTAAAACTATTGTCTAAATAAATTCCATCTGTGACCCGATTCGTTGTAGCAATGTTATGTTTTAAATTCCTGTGCGCACACGCACGGCTATGTCACTCATAACGTAACAATAATTATGTACTTACTAAGTAGATAGGTAGGTCTAGGTAACATAAGTAATTTGTTGACGGCCATTCGAGAATCGTATACGAGCCCGCATGTATATTTCATTGAAAACTGCATCAAAATAATGTCGAAATTTCTATGACAACCGCGCTTATAGGTTGACGTAACAAGAACAGTGGCGAGACAGTAAAATAAACTGTGCGTCTACTCTACGAATCGATTTCGATATATCGAAACGATAAAGTTGTCGAAATGTACATCTAATTCAGTTAAATTGACAGTTGCATCGTTGTCATAATCAAATTATCTTATCATCTATTATGGAGGATTCCGACATCGATTGTAATGTCGTTCTGTCCATTGCTCAAAACGAGTCGTAACGATGTAATTAAGAGTAAGGTTTTGCACGATTATTGATCCGATATATCGTTTATCAATTTCAAGAGTAGATGCCCTGGCATGGCGAGTGTCGGACAACGCACAATGAAGATTTCCGAAGTATGTAAGCATGCGCTACACGGTTTCAAACCACAGTTTCTACCAAGGTGACCTTGGTAGAACGTTTTCTGTCTACACGGTTTAAAACAAACCCCAAACTTCAGTGTGTTTAAAACGCTCGTGCTGAATATACGTGTGCAGAATGCTTGTAGTGCACTTTTACAATTTACAAAGACGCCATGGCTCCTTATATAACAAAATTTCTAAAGTGTGGAGTTTGTATTGCACTTTTGTGTGCATTTAAAGAAAAAACAATTTTTTTTTTGGTTTGAGTCTTTGTACTCCTTAGACGTTATGTCCTAGAGACAGGGTAGGTCTCTAAATAACTCGATGAATTCAGTGATAACCTCACGTTCTTTCCCCATAATACCGTGCGTGCGCGCAATACGTCCGCGCTCGATGCGTGCAGCGGCGCGACTGTGGTACGCGTGGTTTTAAACAAGCGGCTAGACGGTTTGAAACAAATTTTAATCCACCGCTTCTGCCAGTGGTTTGCTGGGCAAGCCTGTCTACCAAGGGCGTTTAAAGGTCATGCGAAATTTGGTTTGAAACATATGTTTTAAACCATGGTTTCAAACTGTGTAGCACATGCTTAAGAATAACTAGTCAGATCCCAAAACAATACAACACCATGTAGTTAGCTAACTACAAGAGTTTAGTACGGAACCTCCATATTTTTTAGAGGCAAATCAGTCTGTTACTAATAATCTAGTGAAACCTTGATAATTAAACCCGTGATATTTTTGCTTAATCATAACATGCTACAATTTTTAAACTTTTCCGCGATAAATAGCGGTTTAAAATTATCACTCCACAGCTTAATATTTATCAAACAAATAACTGTATCGAATAAATGTACTTCCACGTATTTTTAAAAGACCCATCCGACGATAAGCTACACGATGGGGTTGTAAAATAAATAAAAATACATGTAGAAGAGGTAGGTACCGCTAATAATAACTAAATACGCATGACCGTGCAGGGTCATACAGATAAACATACGGACAGAAAGAGAGAGAGACGTATGTACATAGCGAAACTATAGTGTTCCTGGTGGACATTCTCTAAATGATACTACGCCGAGTAAGGCGAGGAGTACACTCGGCCGAACACTCGTCTTAAACAACCGAGCACTCGGCCGAGGGCACTGTCTCGCCTCTGTTCTCGTTACGTGTACCCTTAAAGGCGATCTTGTAGAATCGTAGGTGATTCGGCCGTCGCATTACGAGTTGGGGCAAAATATAAGCGTCCAGGTGCCGGAAGTGCGCCATCTAATCTAAAGCCTTATAAGGTTACAAGACTCCGATGTTTTTTAATCGATAGATAGGTAGGTAATTAGTTGCACTGCGCGACACAAACCGTCTTGAGTTTCCGATCTTCGAGTAGCATCGTGGTTATTTAATTGTTGGAAGGAAATACTACAACAATTTTCACAATATCACGTTTAAAATTTGACGGTCAGACGTCCGGAAAATTTAAATTATAAACTACCGAATGTTTTATTTATTTATTAGGTTTACCAACAGTTTACACATGAATAATATATATGTTTCATACCATTTGCGTAAACCAATTAAAGGTAAACAAAACATGCGCAGTAAGCAAACAATTTTCGTTCGTTTAATATTTAGTACTAACTTAATCTCATAAATTATAGAAGACTAGCTGTCCGCGCGCAGCTTCGCCTGCGTTGAAGATGTTTCCCGGGACAAACCAATTTTCCCGGGATAAAAAGTCTATGCCTATGCCTATGTCACCCGGGGATGGTAAAACCCGGTAAAATATTTTTTCATATCGGTCCAGTAATTTCAGAGCTTATTCAATTCAAACAAACAAACAATCAAATCTTTCCTCTTTATAATATTAGTATAGATAAATGAATGCATCATGGTTCCTACGAAATGGGTACCTATCAAAAAGAGTAGCGACAGAAACATTTAGATAACTTGGCAGATACACTGGCAGGTACTCAGAGTGGTACGAGCTTGCGACTGAAATTACAACATTACAAATTACGTGTTACGGTAGATAACATAACACGTAAAGTTAAAAGCAAAAATGAGTTTATACCTACGTAAACTGCAAATAGAACCATGCAAATATATGTTAAACTGTAAAGTATTTAAACTTTATTGAGTGTTATGATTTGTTCCCTATTCGCCCCGCAGAGTTTTGCCCCACATGTAAAATTCCACGTTGGCCCCACAATATATTCCTTGTTTGCCCCGAAAATATAGTTTTCTTTATTATAATAATTTTGTTCCACGTTTGCTGCATTTAGTGTTCCTGTTTTGCCTCGCATGTTGTTGTAAAACATTCAAGTACGAAGCATACAGAGGGGTTTAAGTTTAACGTGTGAATCTCTGAGTATGTATGTGGCGAGACCGTGAAATAAACTAGACAAGCGCGTGTAATCCAAAGATAGTAAGGACAAGTATAACCTGGTGAGATCCCAAACCAATACAATGCCATCTAGTTAACTACAAGAGTACAGAACTTCCATAATATTGCAAGAAAATACTTATTTTGACCTGATATTGCAGCATCACATAGAATCAGCAGAATTCGCAAATCCTCGCCTACTACGGCGTCTCGTGTCGTGTTTGGGCTCATTGAAATGGTCTGAATTATTGTGTTATAGATTGATATATTTATTTATGTGACGACCTCGACGACGCGACGCGATTTGACGCCGCGGGACAAATGTTTGTATTATCCGCAAATAATTGTCTCGGGTCCGGTTGTTTAATATGTATGTATTTACAAAAACAAAAAGTATATATTATGTAGTAAGTATATCATTCATGTGGTACCACATGCAAACCTACCCATAATGCAAAGTAACCCAAAGTAACCCCTGCCAAATGATGCTGTGTGAAATGTCCGACATTATAATTGTTATTATTTATTTTGTCGGGTGTTTTCTTTTTCAAATTTATACTTTAATAAATTAATTTTAAACCTCCGCTGACAGATGTACAACTTGTTTTTAATAATTTTTATTAAACGAAGCACAGCGTAAAATATTAGTACGACGAATCCATAGTTTAGAGTATATTTCTCCCATATGCAGTAATAGAGGCGGCCGAAAGGGAAAGTGAGAAGTAATTTAATTCGATTGAATGTCATTGCACCGTGTCTCTGCATCTTAAGATGCAGCCAGACAACAACGCGACGTTTTAAACTCTAAACAGTAGCCGTAGCATAAGCATTCACGTATGTTCTATTCTAACCATATCACTGAATAGTATAAAACAAAGTCGTTTTTCGCTGTCTATCTGTCCCTATGTATGCTTAGATATTTAAAACTAAGCAACAGATTTTGATGCGGTTTTATTTAATATATAGGGTGGTTCAAGAGGAAGGTTTATATGCAAAATACATACGTAATATAGTAGAGAAACACTGATAATTTTAGAGGTTTCTAATGTGATGTCGTAAATAAACACATTTTTTGCGCTTAATTGCAAACGCTGGCTGAACCATTCTGTAGTATTAGTATCAGCATTGCACCCGTGCAAAGCCGGGGCGGGTCGCTAGTTAATTTATAGTTTGGTAAACTGTCGCTTTTGTGAGATTTTTTTGTAAACTTATTGTAAACTGACTAAAAAGTTAATCAACGAATTAATTAAATGAATTTATAATACGTTCTACACGCTCGATAGTTTGTCCGCTCGATTGTATATTGTTCTGTACATTACTATATAAATGCAGATTAAATTATAAAAATAACATTCACGTTATTTACAATATATAATTATTTACAGTTAAGTACAAGTATCTATAATTAAAAGCCTATGTTATCTAAAGATGTCATTCGTCGGGCACTTACCAGAGTCAACGTGTCAGCTGTTCTCAAGCCGAACGGTCTGATACGTGATGATGGTAAGAGTCCTGATGGTAAGAGTCCTGATGGTATGACTCTTGTCCCTTGGGAGATGGGTAGACCATTGGTATTGGATGACTTGAGTAGACACCCTGGCCGCATCCCATCTGACGGGGACTTCCGTTAGAGCTGGTGCGGCGTCTGAATGTGCCAAGGATCTCAAAAGGCGCATATATGTCGGTTTTGATAGGGCCTACACACCTATTTGAGACTTTTGGAGTCAAGACCCTGGGCCCAAAGGGAACAGGATTCCGCCGCGTTTTAAAATGTATTAGAAACAACGCGTGATCTGGCTCCTATCTGTCCCAGCGTATTAGCATTGCCATTCAAAGTGGCGATTCAGTGTCTTGGGGACGCCGCTTTCTGGCAATATCTGATAAGTTGATATATCTATAAGTAGATTGTTTTACACGATCCTTAGACAGCTCAACGGTTATCATGTACTTTATATTATTCTGTACATTTCTGTAATCATTTTAAATTAGCTAATACAACAACAATGGCCCATAGAACATAACATTGCGTCGTCTCAATAGTACCGTGATAGTGCTAATGTAATTTATTTATTAAAATAGGTACTCCTTCCAACCTACAAACATGTATTGCAACAATCGAACTATCTATAGTCAATCATTTAATTAGTCGTCCAAATAAAATATCACTGGATTACCTTGGGACTTGCATTATAAATATGTACCTACTTTAATTAATTTAAATACAATTATTCTTCTTTTGTAACAAAATAAATATGTACCATTATAATACAGTATAGTACCTACCTATTAGATAACTATTAGGGGCTGAAACTAGTATTTTAAATTTAAACGAGCTGATTCCGTTCATGATAAAAACGTTTTAAAAACTAAAAAGAAAACCAACTTTATTGGATACAATTTGAGAGCATAAAATTATTTTATTTTGAAATTTTTAGTGGAAAGTAGATGTATTTTGTTTATATATAATATGAGTAGACCGACTAAACGCACTGCTTTGCACTGCAGGTATTAAAAATATCATGATTTATAAAAAAAAATGATTTTTGTTGATTTTTTTAAAAACCGCTCGACCGATTTTGATAAAATTTAAATTGGACCTGGAAAGTATAACCTTTGAAACAAAAAAATAAAAAAATATTCCGACAAATTGAAAACCTCCTTCTTTTTGATGAAGTCGCTAAAATGTGAACTTATACAATTCCTAAGATGTTATTTTCAGATATAAAACATTTAATAAATAAATAAATAGGGACGTAGCCACTTGTCGTAAGTTCAGTTTAGAAGCAACTTTGATACACATTTCTTTAATGAAAATTTATGAACTCACAAAAGTCGTAAACCATTAATTGTTAAAGTTTAACAATTAATGGTTTACGACTTTTGTGTCTTCTTTTGTGACTTTTGTGTTGTGACTTAAGTGTCGGGAATCGGCTCTTTCAGGATAACATACTAGTTTCGGAGCGTCCTGTATATACTTATTTCGAAAGCCTTCGCTGCCTCGAACTCATACAAGGTTATGTTTGGCTAATACTCTTATAAGTAAAGAAGCATATTCTTCTTACCTAACGAAAAAAAAAAACAAATAAATTAATTAATTAATTAATTAATTAATTATCCCGGACATGTCACACAGCATCATCTGGCCCCAAAGTAAGCAGAGCTTGTGTTATGGGTACCACATGACTGATATACTACTTATACATATATTTTTTTTGTAAAAATACCTACATATTATACACATAGAAACAACCAGACCCGAGACAAATACTTGCACATAATACAAACATTTGTCCCGCGGCGGGAATCGAACCCGCAGCCTTCTGCGTCTCAGCTGGACGTTAGCCCACTGCGCTACAGAGGTCGTCAAAGTTACCTTAATTTAAATTCTATTGTAATTTTACGAGGAAGTAGTTACAGTCGATTATAATATAGTTCACGAATATAAAAAATCTAGTATCTGCCCGTTTCGTACGTTGGTATCTATATAAAAGTAGACTGTCCTTTCCCAAGACACAATCTATCTCAGTAGCAAATTCAAACTAACAATCAGACAGACACAAGTCACTGGCCTCAATTCTATTGACACCAACCTAACTAATTTTAGCTAAAATTAGGTTTTGAAATGTCAAATTAACCTTTGGTATTCTGCTGCTACCAACTTATCCTAATTTAATTTTATCCAACTTAATTAAGCGTTCCTAATTTAGTTAGATGGTACCAACCGAATAGGTTTTACAAATGATATGGCTAACTAAATATATTTTAGACAATTCCTAATTTTAGAAATGAACCAACCGAAAAATTTACAATTTATAATTAGTAGGTGTTATACCGTTGTGTGGCGTCTCGGTAGGGGTTAACAATTCTAATCACTTAATGTTATTTATTTAACGCGATAAACTCAAAAACTACCAAACGCATTTTCATACGGTTTTTAGCAATGGATTTATGAAGAAGGTTTCAGTTGTTTATTTAATTCATATTTTGTGTAAATTGACTGATATATGACAAATATTGTTGAAGATGTCGA
Source organism: Lampropteryx suffumata (assembly GCA_948098915.1). Classification (NCBI taxonomy): domain Eukaryota; kingdom Metazoa; phylum Arthropoda; class Insecta; order Lepidoptera; family Geometridae; genus Lampropteryx; species Lampropteryx suffumata. The sequence goes on along the minus strand of OX402544.1, from coordinate 22,939,145 downwards.
AGACAATTCTAGGACAGGAAAACGTCTCGGATCTTGACTAAAGTTAAGATCTTCAGTCCGTTAATTATTTCGAAATCGTTCGAACTCTTTCAGAGTTTTCGACACTTTTTCCTACAAACTTTATCCCCTTTGACGGACAAAATAAATTGCGCATTTCTAGGCTTTTTCATTTATTAATGAATAGGTTATGGGTTCTTTTCCTACCCATGTTGGTTGGGTTATGTGTCTGGGTGTTATAAAGTAACATACAAGTATTTAAAATAAAATATATACTTATAGGTATCAGTCATCTGGTTTCTATAGTATATATATACTATATATATATGTAGTATAGTATACGACCCGCCGCGGCTTCGCACTGGTGTTTTTTACGACATGACATTAGAAACCTCTGAAGTTATCGTTGTTTCTCTGCTATATTGTGCATATATTATACATATAAACCATTCTCTTGAATCACTCTATCTATTAAAAAAAACCGCATCAAAATCCGTTGCGTAGTTTTAAAGATCTAAGCATACATATGGACAGACAGACAGCGGGAAGTGACTTTGTTTTTACTATGTAGTGAAGTTAGGCTTAGTATTGGGCTAGGTGTTGAGTTAAATCTCGAAAAATATTTATATTTATTTATCGCTGGTGAACCAGCAGAGTAGTGTAGATTCTTTTCTATACGTATCTACTCTAGGTATCTAAATATCAATGGTAAATTATACGACATACCTTTTGAGAAGATTTGCCATCTGGACGCACTTATTTTAATATATTTCCATAGTTCCACACCAAAAACAATAAAGCGACCGAAAGTCTTCCCACTTACAACAATCTGAGATGTGTTATCAATGACAGATCGGGGCTCACACGGCCTTATCAATTATCTCTGAAGAACACGTCAATCAGGTGTATCATGAGCGTTGATAACACAGACTCATGTGGAAATGTACTATTTTATATTATAACACTTATCGACAATGGCTACGCTGACCTGTTGTGTCTTAAGGCGGTCTCATTAATCGAACATCGCTAAGGGTATACATAATTAGGGATAATATTTTAGATAACTACTGTAAAACATTTTGACAAACTTTATGAACCTAACATCTACACCCGGCTTTGTGTGGTACCTACATAAAAAAATATCCTATGTCCTTCCCCAAGATTCAACCAATCTACAAACCAAATTTCCTGTAAAACCGTTTAGTAGTTTAGCCGTAAAAACTTAACAAAGATACACTTTGGAATTTACAATCCTACTAGCTTCTGCCCGCGGCTTCGCACGCATAGTACATACATAAAAAGTAGCCTACGTCCGTTCCTAAGATACAATCTATTACCATACCAAATTTGATTGATGCAAAAAATTAGTTCTGTCGATCCGATCGCTACCAAACTTCACAGGATCACCCGCTAGGCCAATTTGAAGATTTCCTAAAAATGTCATCGAAATCGGACCAGCCGTTTCGGAGTATAGGGACCATACATACACACATCGCCTTTTATATACCTATACCTACATACCTATATAGATAATAAATAAATGGAGTAAGTTTATTTACAGAAAGTAATTATAGAAATGTATATTAATATTAAAATATATATTTAACTGTTGAGGATTTAACGACGGACCGTTTAAAACGATAAATAGATAGCTCAACTGATCCAGATCACTGCCAGAGTGGAACGTCCCTAGGCACTGCAGTTTTATTCAACACCATTTTACAAGGCGTCTAAAATAAGCTAAATCACGACGGTCACACACGTCCATTCAGTAAATTTGAAAAGTGTCATTTGAAAATGTTACTTGAATTCAGACTTTAGTACTAACAAAATAAGATCGTTCGTTGTTCATGATATTTTAGTTAGTCCGAGGAAACTACAGAATCAAGAGCTAAGTTCATGGCCTCAATTTTCACGGCTAAACGGCTGCACGGATCATGATGCAATTTGGTGCTTAAATAGATTGTTTTTTGGAGACGGACATGCAACTTTTTTGCAGGTAACATGAGTGTGAAGTCGCGGACAGCAGCTAATAATATGTACCCTGTACCCTGTATATTAGTAGATATTATATAGGCTCTTAGTAGGTACCTAGGATCTAGATAAAATTAGAACGGGAGTATGTGAACGAAACTATAACTTTAAGAGTTTAAGAATAGGTAACTCGTCTGCGGTAAAAATAGAAGCTGTTAATTTATCTGATAACAAATCTAACCATGAAATACCTATGCGTTTTTTAGCTTCCGGTCTTCCTGATTACTTGTAGTACTATTCTAATTAGGCGCCTCGGCCGCGGGGCGCCCGGACATTGGTAGCATAATCGTACTAATTCGGAAACACGAAGGTTGCCGAAGTGTCTAATTAAAATCGTAGTTCAACGGTTATATTTTAGTACTTAACTTAAACGAGTTTCTACGATTACTTAAAGCCGCACTTATTTATGGCTAGTAATGTCGGTCCTTAGTATAGTTTTTCTTTGTAAAATTTATTAATGATAATAATAGTACTTAGTACTTTATTTGACCTTTAAATGTTACAAATATACATTCCATGTACATACATAAAGTGGGCATGGGATATTTAGGTATAGTGTTATACCTAATAATAACTAATCACTTTGTTGTACATCCTAGAAACTTGGCTGACACAAACTAACCATTAAGAACTCTATTAGCGGCTATTAGGTACGTAAAATTAATATTAAGTTATAAACCATTTGATAGGTACGATTAAAGATACCATTATGATACCTTTTTAAAAGTCTCAATGATTATGATATTTGATGTTGTCGGATGCCACTACACCGGTGGTACTTAGGTGAAACTCGCAGAAACCTTGCCTCAACCAAAAAACAGGGAGCTCAGTTAAACCACAGAACAGGAAACTATCCAGTATTGTTTCCGTGAATTTCGTTGATCATTGTTGTTGAACACACTTTTGTTACGCTAAATATCTCCGCAATAAATATAGGTATGTTATTTTGCAGGTGAGCAACAAGTAATTAAAAGGCAGCGGCTGGCTTCCGTAATAAAGGTCTTATGACGCGCGACTGGTTTTGCAGATATTGCGATCGATTGCTGTTGCTACTACAACTTTTACGTAATACCTCTGTTTTGAAACGAGGTGAGAAGTGTTGTTTTTTCAAAATCAGCTGCGCTTGCGGATTTTGTATGACTGTGACACTGTACCGTTACAGTAATAGGGATAGGTAGGATATCTTTATCCTAGGTCTGTGATACAAAACTAGCTGATTTTGACTTAACTTTAATCCAGTCACCAATCGTAGTAACGCACCATGATTCAGAAACTGTCAAAAAGTAGGTAAGTACCTACCTACATTCTTATTAGACATTTGCTCCTCAATAGGTAAGTTATAGGAACTAGATATGGACTAGAACTTAAAGTACCTTGGCGAGAAAACTAGTTAACAGGATAAGTATGAGACAGACTTGTTTTTGAAAAAAACGACAAGCGCTCGACAAAAAATAGTTTATTGATATATACTTTTGTAGGTATTTGCGTCATCGATTCATCGCATCAGTCATCAACATTCATATAACCTCCACCAGTAGGTACTTTATGTTGGTAGATACATACTCCATAGTAGGTTGGTACGATATGCAATTTGGTACTTTCACAGGGTTGGTACCGCGATAACCTTAGCCAGATAAAATATTACAGCTTTGTCAGCGAATAGGTATAATTATGTAAGCATCTACCTACCTACTAAGTAGACAAGAAAAGAGAAATAAGTAGACAGGTATACCTATTGATTGTGGATGGCACCACTGGTTCTTGCACTAGAGTTTTCAAAACTTCAATTTCTAAAGGTAATAAGATCATTTACGTACCATTAGCAATGTCAACAAAACAAAACGCTCCCGCACGTTAGGTAGCTTACCTATTCATAAGAAGGAAAGTACTTAAAAAACTATTAACTATGCTACTTTAGCTCATATCAGGAGTTCTATAATTACTAGATACTATTTATCTAGGTAAGAATGTAAAAATACAAAAGTAACGTAAAATACTCACGGTTGTTTGAGATGTGAAATAATGTTTGCTCACGAGTAAATGCACACACAGTAGGTACCTACCTTATTTTATTCCACTTGGTTTTCTCGGAAGGAAAACTAACGAATATTTCGTATGGTGCGCGCTAGGACTTAATGCACGAGAGCGAGGAGACTCGACAGCGAGCGACGCGTGCTTCGCCTACGGAAGCCGAGGTGCAACTGATGTGGTGTGGTGTGGTGTGGGTGGGTGAGTGAGTGTCTGTGTCTGTCTGTGTTGTGTATGTGTGTAATAGTTTATGCAACTAGTGACTGGTTGGTTTGGTTGGTTGTGGTTGGTATTGGTAGTGTGGTGGGGAGATTGGCATTGTTAGTTTGGTTGGTGGCAGTTTTGTGCGGGTGGTTGGTGATGGCTGGTGGAGCTATTTATAGCGTGGTTAGTGAGTGCTATTTTATTCTGAGGTATCGCTAGTCCCACAGAAGAGGTATTAGTACAGATCGCCCAAAACCCATTGTAGATAGATAAGATAGAAAATAGGAACTTTACCTACTTTATTCCACACTTTAAACATGGACTGGTAGAAAAAAATTACAATGTTTTGCTAGTCGGTAGTACAATGGGCGGTCATATCGCTATTTAGCGATCTCTCCCAGACAACCTTGGGATAGATTGAACTAAGATTGATTGATAAGAGAAAGATACATGCGTCGATAAAAAACAATACATATATTATCATTACATAGTATAAAACAAAGTCGCCTTCCGCTGTCTGTCTGTCCCGTAGTATGCTTAGATTTTTAAAACTATGCAACGGATTTAAATGCTGTTTTTTTTTAATAGATAGAGTAATTCAAGAGGAAGGTTCATATGTATAAAACATGCATAATATAGTAGAGAAACACTTTCTTATGTGGTGTCGTAAATAAACACATTTTTTTGCGTTTACATTGCAAACGCTGCCTGAACCCTACGAGATAGATCAAAATAATGTACCTACTACAGTATTTTACACCCTCAAAAGGTCTACAAAAAAGTCCACGATGCTATCTCTTAGGGATAACCATTCTGTAGTATAATTTGTTTCAGCATTGCACCCGTGCGAAGCCGGGGCGGGTCGCTAGTTATTTATAAAATGCAAACTTATAAGATAAACTAAAAAAACTATAAGTACATACATAAACATAATTATATACCTACCTAAATCCTAAATTACATAAAAAATCAAGCGACAGGACAAAAGTGTTCCTTGACCATGTTTTTAAAACTGCGACTTTGTCTGCATTTTTTTTAAGGATTTGCCAAAATCCTTCCCCAGGATGCAAATTATCTCTTTGCCAAATTTTATTGATAAGTTTCAAACCAATCACCTGACCACCTAACCAAGTAAGTATCCTAACCAAGTTTCTAAGAAATTACACTACCCGTTAAAAAGTTCCTATACAAACTTTGACACCCCATTTTATACCTTTGTTAGGGTTATTAAAAAAAAAAAAACCATAAAATCCATCAACATTTTAAATTGAAGCGCACTTGTTTTATTAATTTTAACTCAGAGCTGCAAGTGGCACAGGTGGTGGGCCAACATTCACGCTAATTCTAACAGACCTGGAGCAGTGGGTTCTGAGCATCATCGGATCCCAGGCTGCTACAGGTCTAGTAGGTAGGTAGGTAGGTATTGTAGTTTTCTAAGACTAAGTATTGAGTTTTGAAGATTGTAACTTCAATATATAACCGAGATACCACAGGCTCTGCGTCGGAAAAAATATGAGGATAGATTACTCTCACTACACTTTACTACACTTGAAGATAGACGCCTTCAAGGAGATCTTATTAAGACTTATAAGATTATGACCTATCAGTACAACTTGCCAAATATTCATGACATCTTGAGAAGAAAAGATGATCAGAGACCGTCACATGGGCACCAGTTAAAACTCATTCGTGACCCTGCCCGCTCACTTGTCTCTTATCACTTCTTTAGCAACAGAGTGGTCCACAATTGGAATGCACTACCAGATGACGTTGTGACTGCTACCTCAGGCAATGGGTTTAAAAACAAGCTCGACAACTGGCTACGAACTAACAAATCAGTGCTCAAAAATATTAACCAATAATTAAAGACTATTTCATTATCATCAATAAATAAATAAATAAAAAAAATTCAGTTATGGAAAATTGGAACAGGCCTGGTGGAAGCAGCGAGTCTGTGCCATTCCACACTGAGATGGTAGAAGCTACTGATGCTTGCCCCACACAATGCACAGAGCCCTACTAGCAGGGCTCCCACATCTCGACGCGTGATTCTACAGCGCTGCCGTTTGCTCTCTACGCCAGCACTGGCGCCGCCACTACGTACTCACCATGCCTCTCAGCGGCAGAACTCATATACAGAGGCGTTTTTACGCAGTGACGAGCACTGGCGAAATATAACGCCACAGTTCATCACTGAAAACCTGAGGCTGCGAGAGATTGGCTCAGTGGCAGAGCTTATTTTATAAATTTATAAATATTTAATAGAATATAAAAACAAGTATGTAGTTATTTTTAGTCTTTCATTTAATAAACCTACATTATCCTTAACTGCTGCTGCACTGCTAGAAGAAAGACAAGCTATTTTCATCAGTTATTATAAGAAATACCTAGCAGGTTTCCAATAATTGTTTCTACATATCATAAACATAATCATCAAAGTTGTAAGTTATTGCAGTTATGATGAAATATACCTACCTGATTATTACCTCTTAGGTTATAAAAAAAACACCGAATATACAAAACATGTTTATTGCAATACACAAACAAACAAGTAGGTATGTAAAGGTAAAAACAGTGGAATAAGTTGTATATATTTATAAAAATAGCCAGCTGGTCAGCTATATAGTATTATTATTATTGTATAAAGACTGCCACAAATGCCATTGGCGCCGCATGAACAACCAGCTGCACTCTGGGCTCTGGGCTTTTCAATTATCACACGAGCTCTGCTATGTGACTTGTTGAATGACTCCGATGCAGTGCCAGGTGTTGGATGATTGCATGGTGTCCTTAGCCATGGCCTTTGTGGGTATCCAGAGTCACCTGTTGATAATTATTTCAATGGTTTAACATACTAGTATCTATTCATTGGTATCTGGTTTTGGTATCACTGGTATTTAGTGAAAAGCTTTAGTAATACCACTATTATTAAATTAACAACATAATAATGTCTTACCTAGAAGCCACACATGTTCACCATTTTGATGCAATGTTTGCATGTATGTGTTAATTTGGTTATTTTCCCACACAAAAGCATCATGGCTAGCTCCACCAAATTTTGGATTAATGGCTAGTACTCTGCATTTTCAGCAACCTAAAATAAATAATCACACTTATTTATTAAGTCAAAAACTTTTAAATTTACTGTTATTACTTTGAATTTTGCTAAGTATTATGGTGGGACAATCAAATCTCATTACTTATTATGTAATTGAATTTAGTAAAAATGTAGATTACCATTTGAACATTCAATTAATAATAATGCTTTCTACAATAGTAGAGATGTTCTGCATCTATATTGGGCTTGAAAATCCTAAAATAGCAGCCATTTATACATCCTATCACTACAGGAATTCCATAGGTACTGGTTGTAGAATCTGGGAAAGTCATAATTTGTTTTTAATCAGTACCTATGGTTAAAGTTGTGATTACATTAAAATTCATATCTACATATACATACTTTTGCTTAATTTGTTCTCTAGCCGCTGGTGTATTGGGCAACTTTATGATTTGTTTATGTTTGATGAATGAAATGTATGTATTTAAAATATTTGAGTGGTTGAGGGCCATAGTCACTTGGGATAGAGAATTAGCCAGTCCAACCACCCTCTGGTAGTCTCCATTTGCATAGAAAAGTAATGCACTGAGTACCTATAAAATATAATAAATCGAATCAAAAAACATATTAAAAATAACTTATTCTCATTCTACAACATACCTAACCAACGTGCTAATACGTTTTTAATCAATTAGGTTTATAGGTTCCTATTATCTTACCTTGGTCTCCAGTGAGATTCTTAATTCTTTGAGAACTTCTCAGATTTGTGTTCTGCCTCAGTGGAACACAAAACCTTCTTGAGTGAGCCGATACCGCTGCACAAAATGAGTGGTGGAGATTTGGCTTGGTATTTAGCCATCGCCTCTGCACGAGCTCCCGACGCTCCTTATCACGACGGTCAACTTCGTCAGCCTCCATGGTTATCCTCCACGCAAGATAGCGTCTCGTTAACATAATTAAATTGAATAATTTTAACGAAATTATAAGTTTTTTGTAATCTCTCACTTGCTCTCACTAAAATTTCTTCAGTGAGTCACAAACTATGAAAGTTATCGTAAACGTCAAGGTTATCACTGACTTGTCAAAATGGGAACTCATACTGCCAAACAAAACGCACTAATCCACTCGAAAACTTTTTTAGTTTTCGTATCGAACGAGTCGATCGATGTAACCAGTACTGCCGATTTTAGTTCTTTGTAGTTACCGCTAGAGGCGCTGCATGTAAATGTATGGAGGCAAACGATCAACTATATAGTTGGTGTAAACTATCAAAGCCTGTACTAAGGGTACAGTCAACATCGAAAATATCTCCTAGTTAACGTGGTTAACTTTACGTTATTTAATACATTTTGAATTACACGTATAGGTATAATGTATAATGTACATGTTTATCTTAAATAGTCCTACAAAAAAGCCCGAGACATATATCTATATTTTATGTGTAGATAAGCCATCATTGCCAAAAAAGTGAACCATAAATACAGTAAAAATTGATAATTTATTTCTAATGCACATGGTACCTAACAAATTCATCGTTATTTCAAAATAAATACCTTTATCGCTTCTGTTAAATGTCCGGCATTATTTATTATTTAGATTTTTATTAATATATTTTAGGTGACACTGCAAAATAGGCATCAAGCCGGGGCGGGTCGCTAGTATGTTATAAGTCTATGATAGATTTTTGGTTGAAAGTTAAAAACGAAATCCTTTTTTGTTTTATATTTGATACTTACCTACCTATTTCATCACTTTATTTAGCCTTTATGGTCCATCTCGAATTTGGCATATAGTTGATTGACCTAATCTTTTTCCGCTGTTTTCAAGTTTACCTGTATTATAGTTATATGCATCCTACAGTTTATGGGTTATATGTAGTATTGGAAGTACTAAGAGATAATAATCTACGATAGGTACGTATTATCTTTGATTCGGGTCTAAGTACCTTAATAAAATATTACAATCATGGACCGAAAGCGGAATACCTCTAAAGAATCGGATTCTGAAGAGAACTCTACAAAGACAAAAGTAAGTTCTAGAAGGGCAAGAGGAGATTGCGACAAATCTGAAAGCACTTCTCACACACAATTCTTCAGAAAACCAAGACATGAAGAGAAGTTCAAGAGAGTCAACACAGACGAGTTCTACGGAGTGTCAGATACCATGTCTGGGTCTTCAGATGCCTTGAGCTGTGTGCATAGTCCAGGGGAGAAACAGTGCACTGATAAAGGTCTTCTGAAAAGGAATTTGATGAAGGGATTAGATCCCATCCCTACAGGTAGGTCACCTTAAGTACCTACGTATCTACGTATGTGTTCTCGGGAGAATACAGTATGGGGTACCTAAAGAGGAGTTAATGTTTCTCAAATTCGGCAACGCGCATGTGATGTTCCCGGTCTTGCAGGCGTCCATAGGCTTCGGTGACCGCTTACCATCAAGCGGGCCGTAAGCTTGTCTGCCACCATTGTGGTATAAAAACATAAAACATATATTTTAGAAAACGGTTGTGATGCTACTTTTCTCGTGGCATTAAATTTGAAAATTTAGATAGTACATACATAGTGATGGTCTATTGGTAGTTAGAAGGCAGAGCGCCTTCCAATCCTTATGTAGTGGTTTCGAATCCTGTTGTGCACCAAGGGATTTTTCGAACGGTGAAGGAAAACATCGTGAGGATACCGGCATGTTGTAGAACCTAAAAAAATATAGATAAAAAGGAAGACTTACATCCTTACTTTCTTATCCTTACTAATATTATAAACGCCAAGAACAAACTACTTTTTATATATCGATGTTTGTTACTCTCTCATGCAAAAACTAATGAATGGATTTCAATGAAACTTTACAGTAATATACCTAGCTTATACATAAGAATAACACATAGGTTATAATATATAAAGATAGTGTAAATTGTCCAAAATATAACGATAAGTGTCAAATAAGTAGGAAAAAATTCTGCCATCTGCGAGCTATTCTGGCGTGCACTGCAAAAACTGTTAGAATTACACGTATAGGTATAATGTATAATGTACATGTTTATCTTAAATAGTCCTACAAAAAAGCCCGAGACATATATCTATATTTTATGTGTAGATAAGCCATCATTGCCAAAAAAGTGAACCATAAATACAGTAAAAATTTATAATTTATTTCTAATGCACATGGTACCTAACAAATTCATCGTTATTTCAAAATAAATACCTTTATCGCTTCTGTTAAATGTCCGGCATTATTTATTATTTAGATTTTTATTAATATATTTTAGGTGACACTGCAAAATAGGCATCAGAACGAACGGACGAAGCAGTAGGTCGTATGTACCAACTTACGAGTAGGTGCATTCAATACGCTTTCTCGCCCTCTTTTGGTAGGTAGGTAGGTAGGTACCTACCTATAACATTATTATAATTCAAAGAGGTACTTATGCTTTAATTAGGTAATTAAAGGTATATTATAATGGTAATGGTTATATCTAGACAACTAAATGAACTAGGTAATCAAATAAATACCGTCACTAGAGGAGTCTAGTTTCTCGGAACGTTGCATGTTTTCCCGCCATTTTGTTTGTTTCTATTCTAACTCATTGGAGATGTGTATCGTTTTTCTTCATCATTAGGTTCTCAGCTGTGCGCTTGCTTGATGTTCGTTGCACTACTGAACTCGTCAGTCGAACTATTTTAAATACCTATCTACAATAACATTTATATTCTATGTAAGTACTTCCTATTAAGGTATAATGTATGTATTATAAAGTTATCTTATTTTTTGCTATCGCATTTTACTATATCTATTATATCTACATATTTGTATATTTATATTACTTATAATATTAGATCTATTTTATTTTTATTTGTTCTAGGCAAGTACTTCCTTATTCTCTCAGATTGTGTTTTCATTTTCTCTACATTGCAGGTTGGCTGGTAGAAAATGCTACTAGCGTTAAGCCCACCTATTGCGCATTTATATTTTTTGTGCTACAAGTAATTGAATAACGTATTTATCTACATAAATAAAAGGCGATGTGTGTATGTAGGTATGTTCCCTTTTAGACTCCGAAAAGGCTGGACCGACTTCGATTATTTTTTTAGGAAATCTTTAGATTGGCCTATTGGGCTAATGGATTGGGTGATCCGGTAAAGTTTGGTAGCGATCGGATCAACAGAACTTATTTTTTTCTTTTTTGCATCAATCAAATTTGGTATGGATATAGATTGTAGTAGGTATCTTAGGAACGGAATAGGCTACTTTTTAAGTATGTACCTAATATGCGTGCGAAACCGTGGGCAGAAGCTAGAAGTTTATAATAGACAATTTCATCTAGATTCGGCTGCAGAGATGCCGTGACCACGGGATCCAGTAGGTATAATATATGTACTTACTTACTTATATAGGTAAATACCTAATAAGTAACTAAATATTGGTGACAATTCACACAATACCATCTAGTCCCAAACTAAGCATAGCTTGTAATATGAGGACTGGATGGCTGATATAATACTTATATATTTTTAAATAGGTACATTAAAATACCTTATAAAATGAACTTTAAGTAGGTAAGTTACTTTTAGTAGGTACGACCATTTTGTGGTCAAACAGTGGTGTGGTGTGGATAAAGCTGCGTATCGATTATGCGCTCCTGGCGCGCGCGCCATGAATGACCGCGCCGAGAGTGCGTTCCGCGGAACGCATGCCAAACTTTTGAAGTATATCAACTAAGCGCGCCTGGCGCGTTCGGCAACCGTTCCAGTGTTTGACCCTTCATCATGGAAGCCAGTCGTGTACGAGCAGCAGCAGCTTTTGTAATTATTCACAGTATTATAAAGAAGAAAAAGAAGAAACGAAAAGTGCGTTGGTGGATGAAAGAGCTGTACCGAAAAAGAATGCAGTACCTATGGAGTGACACTTATCAGAGATATGCAGTTCGAAGTGGTAGAAGACACAATAAAAAAAATTCACAAGAATGTCGACAGAAGATTTCTATTACTTGAGAAACTTGATAGAGCCAAATGTGAAAAAAATTTACACCCGGTTTCGCGAAGCTATTACAGTGACTGAAAGGCTGACTATAGCTTTGAGATTTCTTGCCACTCGGAGACTCGTATACAAGCTTGCAGTACTTGTTTAGTTTCAAAGCAAACTATATCTAGGATAGTCCCAGAGGTTTGTGATGCTATCATTGAGGTTTTAAAAGATTGGGTAAAGGTAAGTGAAACACGCAATATTATTATTATTATATTAATTAGTATTATATTTATTTAACTTCTTTAAATTAAATTATTTTGAGTTGACGTACTGGCCAAAGAATCATTGTTTGAATTTGAGAGATTTTGAGGTTCTTGTGTTGTGTTATACCCATAATGTGGACTGTATCTGCCCAAATCGGCTTCAAAAATAATATTATTTATTGCCTGTTTGACATATATTAGAGTATGGCTGTCATATTTTCTTAATTAATTTGCTATGTGCTGGCCATAACTGAAATATGAATCAGTAGCTTGAGACGTTTCAGTTAAAATTTTAAACGCTTCTGTCAACATTTGATCGTCCTCATCTTCCAGCTTCGCCATCTTCCAGTATCATTAAATTGTTCTTGTGTATTACACTCTTCTGAAGTTTTTTGGGAGGACTCGCCTTCATTTTGTAATGTAGAGTCCTGAAATATGAACGTGCATTTATTTTACATTATATTTTATAATTATTTGTAATTCCCCACATCCGAGAAAGAATGGTTGGAAATTGCTGAAGAATTTCAAGAAAAATTGGATTTTCCTCATGCTATAGCTGCCATGGATGGAAAAAACGTAATGATACAAGCACCTGGTAACAGCGGCACGAAATATTATAACTACAAACACTTTTTTAGTATCGTACTGTTCGCTCTCGTAGATGCGGACTACTGTTTTAGATACGTTGACATTGGTTCCCAGGGGAAACTTTCGGACGGGGGGGTCTTTAAACGCACTTCATTATACTCCAAAGACTCCAAGAAAAGTCCATGAAAATACCTCAGCCATCGATACTTCAAATACCATATACCCTCAAAGTTCCATACATTATTCTGGCAGACAAAGCATTTGCACTAAACGAATACACAATGAAACCGTTCCAAGGGGAGCCAGAGAGGGGGTCTCTAGAAAGAATATTCAACTATCGTCTGTCAAGAGGACGTAGAGTAGTGGAAAATGCTTTCGGAATAGCAAGCTCGGTTTTCAGGGTTTTAAGGAAACCTATGTTACTATCACCCAGTAAAGCTACAAAAGTAGTTTTAGCTGTTGTACATTTGCACAATTTTTTGCGAAAGAGGTCTAGCCAGAAATACACACCACATGGATCTTTAGATACGGAAACAGAAACAGGTATCACACCAGGTAGTTGGAGAAATGAGGGTGAACATTCATCACTACTCCCTCTCACTAATGCGCCACGTAGAAGTGGGAATGACGCAAAAGAAATACGTTTACATCTCGCTCAACATTTTGCAACCAACGGAGCAATAATGCAATAACTTGGCAAAATAGATATTAAAATTAGTTACATTATTTACCTGCGTATCGCCTGTTGTATCGTTTGACTCATTATTTCCATTGTATTGCAAAGTATCTATTGTAACATTTGGTGTAAACTTGTCTTGCATGAAGTTGAAGTCATCAAATCCAAACCATTTTTATACGTAAATACTATCCCGACCTGTGAACAATCAACCAATAAAATATTTAAAATGTATGTGAATTTTTATTTATGTCTTCTAACCTTCTTACAAAGTTTAGTTAGTCCTAGTTTAGTTAATTTCTCCGTAAAATCACCATGCACATACATGTTAATTTTTATATAAAACTGTCTTTTTGAGTTTATTAACAGGGGTAATAAAAAAATCTGTAAAATAATTACCAGAGCCAGTGATTTGACTTTTAGATATACTCCATTTTTCTCTTCTGTACGATGATAGGAGCACAGTCATTTTTTTCTTTAACTCCGGCACAGGGACTCCCATTTCACTTCTGATTTCTCTCCAAGCATCTTCTCTCAGCGATTTGTTGTGATACGAAGAACTATCGCTATTCCACAGCAGTTCTTTTGTACCACACAGTTGTATTAACTTACGGCAACTTTGGTGAACACATTGGCGCGCGTTCCAAAATGGTATCCATTTCGCGCGGCTGGAGCGCGCGCCTATGTTCGATCTCTTGGAGCGCATAATCGATACGCAGCTTAATAATCGCACAATTTATGCAACACGAGAGACTAAGTACTTAGTACTCGAAGTAGATTCTCGTAAGTAGGTAGGTACTTAAGGTATTAATTAATAAAACATGTTTTCTTATAGAAGACCGGTAAGTAATTTGGAATTTGATTTGGTTTGGTATTACATAAAAACCTATGAGGTTATTTGTTTAATGCACAGAATAATATAAGTACAATCACTACATGGTATAAAACAAAGTCGCTTCCCGCTTTCCGCCTGTCCCTATGTATGCTTAGATCTTTAAAAATAGGCAACGGATTTTAATGCGGTTTTTTTTAATAGATAGAGTGATTCAAGAGAAAGCTTTATATGTATCATAAAAGCATAGTATAGAAAAAAAACACTGATAATTTTAGAGGTTCGAAGGTCATGTCGTAAATAAACACATTTTTTTGCGCTTACATTGCAAAAGCTGGCTGAACCCCACGATATAGATCAAAATAATGTACTACAGTATTGTACACCTTCAAAAGGTCTACAAAAAAGTCCGCGATGGTATATGTCTATCTCTTAGTTTATGTTATTCTCTTAGATAACCTTGTATATAAAGACATTCTGTAGTATATTTAGTATCAGCATTGTACCCGTGCGAAGTCGGGGCGGGTCGCTAGTAATTTATAATACTATTGAAATATCGAAATACTTAATTAGGTTAGTAGGTACCTACTTGCAACGTGCAAATCACTTAATGATAGATAGCAAAACCTACCATATCTACAATATTTCTCTTAGATTCGAAGAACTTGATTTTTAGTATGAAAGTAATAGTACTTACCTACTTGATAATAATCTACATCTTTATTACATAGTATAAAACAAAGTCGCTTCCCGCTGTCTGTCTGTCCCTATGTATGCTTAGATCTTTAAAACTAAGCAACGGATTTTGACGCCGGCTTTTTTTAAAAGATAGAGTGATTCAAGAGGAAGGTTTATATGTATAATACATGCATAATATAGTATGGAAACACTGATAATTTTAGAGCTTTCTAATCACATTAGACATTTTGTAGTACCTGTATTTAGTATTAGCATTGCACCCGTGCGAAGCAGGGGCGGGTCGCTAGTCATTAATATTTTAGATATAAAACATTTGACTTTTTTTGTTTTAAATAAGCATGGACTGTATTTTATGTTAAATAAAATTAAAGATCCCTACGAAATTTTCTCCTAAATAATTTGACCCGTGCACCCGTGCGAAGCCGCTGTGGAGTAATACATTTTTGTAGACAATGCACACACCACCATACCTACCTACCTAGGTAGGTCCTACCTATTTATATATGTACTTAAATACATTCTTATGATACTTTATAACACTAAAACACAAAACAATGGTGTATGTTCAAACAAATGTTTGTCCAGGGAGGGAATCGAATCTCCAACCTACAGCGTATAAGGCAGATTACTACCAACTGAGCTGACAAGTGCATCAACATTTTACGTTACAGCTAGTAATTGGATTGAGAAGTGTCCTCCTCTCATCGGTTGGGGAATGGCGGAGAAGCTGGTGTTTCTAGTGAAGGATCCCACCGTGTTCCATCAAACAGAGAGGCTCAAAACACACCTGGAGGACTTCGTCAAAATAACGAATCGAGGCTATGTATCCTTTTCTAAATTTGTCATCACGATTAGTGTGGATGTGGCCTGTCATATCACTACGTAGACTGGTCGAAGTGGCTATGGATAATCTTGTTGAAAGATATAATATCGACACGATGGAAGAGGAGAGGGTCATCAAAACTAAGACTCCGATACCTTCTGTCCGTGGTTTAGAATCTCTTCGAATCTTCAAATCTTCTATCTTCTTGCCAAATTACATTACTAAGATCAAGATTTCGTTCAGCAAACTTAAATAAACTAGCAAGCTGACAAACTATCAGAGACACTTTTGAATTTATAATATTAGCATGGAAGTATGGATATGGATTAATTTGTATGCGAATGAAGTCGCTAGGCGTCCCACTGGCCTACTACAACTTTATCAATACAAACTCAATTAAGAACTTAATGAACACAGAGAGCAGACGTACTGGACAACGTGTGCATTCTGATGGATTTTTTGATAGAAACCCTCCCCAAGTGTTCAAGCCTGCGTGACGTCACAGTTCTGCTGCTACAGAACATGTATACGCCTATTCTTCTGACCGCGGTTTCTGATGTCGTCAAATACTTCGAGAGTATCAGAAATTATATCGGGTTTATGGGTGAGTGAAATTAATCATTACATATAGGTAGGAGTAGGACCATTGCCTTTCGATCCGGGTTCTGGTCTTGCACTAATACATAAATAAATATTGGTGGTCAATGCACACAACACCATCTAGCACCAAACTAAGCATAGCTTTTATTATGGTGGCTTAATGTATATATTTTCCCGTTATATATAAATATATACACAACATATTTTACACGGAAAAACACCCAG
This sequence comes from Lampropteryx suffumata, assembly GCA_948098915.1. NCBI lineage: Eukaryota > Metazoa > Arthropoda > Insecta > Lepidoptera > Geometridae > Lampropteryx > Lampropteryx suffumata. Next base: position 22,922,156 of record OX402544.1, on the reverse strand, counting down.
ACCCGAGACAAATACTTGCAGAACATACATACATTTGTGCTCCGGCTTGAATCGTGCCCTAAACTTTCTGCGTCTCAGGCGGGCCTTGGCATTGGCACACAGCCGAGCGTTACAGAGATCTTCTTCATTTTGAAAATGTATGTGCCAAACCAAGCACATACATTTTTCAAACCAAAATTTCAAACCAAAATCTGCTCAGCCATTTGAAGATCATCAGCTCTTTTCTAGTTGTTAAAATGATCTTAGCAACTTCAACAGGTCTGATCGACTGGAGAATTGGTTGGTTACATTACATCTATATGTCTTTTTAGGACTTTTCAAAATAACTTTCATAAAGGAGTAAAATGGGGGGTGTCCATGTTAGTATGTAAACTTTTTAATGGGTGGTGGGTGTGATCGGATTGAAACTTATCAATAAAATTTGGCAAGGAGATAAATTGCATCCTGGGGAAGGATTTAAGCTACAATTCCTTTAAAAAAAATTGCGAGCAACAGCTAGTCAATAATATAGCAAGAACATGGTAACCTTGACCAGATGCTGCAGCTTCACGTGGTATCTGATACACAACTCCTCACCAATTTACAGCAAAGGTATCGTGTTTGGGCTCATTGGAACCTTCTCAATGAATAAGTTATTTAGATGTATTTCTTTTGTGTCGGGGGTTTAAATTATATTTCATACTTGTTTATAAATACAGCTAGGTACCTACCAACCTCTACCTCTATTTAGGCAACCGACAAGTGAAAGACTGTTTTAAATACGGCAACTACGACCTACGTATTTAAAGCACGTTCGGTCTACAACGAATACGGAGGAGTAAAACTCTCCCCGGTCCTAAAGGTAAGTGTACCTAGGTAGGTACATTATGGCCGCTTCGTTATGCCAAAGCGGGAATAGTACGAACATAATCCTAATAAGTAATATTATAAATGAGATAGTTTGTTTTGTGTACCTATATTGTTGGTTACTTTTTCTCATACGGTGTAGGAAAAAATCATGAGTAGAACCTACAACGCATGTAGGCATGTAGAAATGGGCATATAGTAGAACGTACAAAGTTCAGGTCATGAGCCAAGTGCACGAGAGAAACCTCTCACCGCACTATTTGAAATAACAAGTGACACGATAAGGAGACCTTTTGACGGCCAAACAGCCGAACAAATCTTGATGAATTTTGGTAAGGAGATTGTGTCTTAGGGATTTAAGTCTTCTTTATATATGTAGGTACCCTGCGTGCGATGCCGCGGGCAATCGAAGAACATACATTTTATTATTACCTACTACACAAGTCATCATAGGCTATACACTATGGATCCATAGGTCCGCAGTTCTTAATGTAGCCCATCAATATTATACGCTTTATATTAGCTTCATAGCGTATTAGCGTATGTTTGTATGTTTGTGACCGACTCCTTAGGACGCGATTTTACCCACTTTAAACGGCCAGATTTCATTCAAATTTTGCACACCTGTCAAAGACCGATGTCAATGCAATAATTCATCAATAAATAAAAATATATATATATCCGATTATCCTAAAACTAAAGAGTAGAAAATAAATAATAGTTTTAAAAAACTATATATTATCGAAATGCTAATCCTTCTTCTCATATCTGTCAATGAAATATTTATAACTATTGACACCATGCACCCCACGCTTTTTTTTTTTTTAAACATTTTTTTCTTGCTTACATTTATTAAAATTTATTTTCTATTTTTTAGTTTGGTTTTCTATATAAAGCGTGTTTTTTAGTTTTTTTAAAGTATTATTTATTTTAATACCGCGCTTACTACGCCGATGTTGGTAGATAGGTACTTAGTAGGCACCCAGATAGCGTCAAATATAATAAATACTTAATTGACCTCGATCACGAAATAAAAGTTATTTTAAACCCAATTACTTGAAAGGCAAAGGACAGTGCGCGAGTCTTCTCACGGTTATTGTACAGTTGCAATGCAATCGCCTTGATGGCTTTCCTATCCGCAACGTTGACGTCGCGTCGTCAGTCGTCGATACGAAGGTACGGTCGCTAAACTGTTTTTTTTAAGGTGCTGCGCAAACGTAGACACTTTTTGTTGTCGACACGGCACACCATCACAGGGAACCTTAGTTGCTGTGTCCTGTCCAGTAGCGGTGATCGGACTCAATCGGTTTAAAAACAACCGCATCAAAATCCGTTACGTACCTAGTTTTAAAGATCTAAGCATACATAGGGACAGACAGTCAGCGGGAAGCGACTTTGTTTTATACTATGTAGTGATTCGTTTATATAACAGAACACTTCATACACAACACTGTAGGACTGTAGACTAAGCGCACAGCTGATGCGTTCTCCATCTCTATTTCCCCTTTCTCTTTCTCGTCATACACACTCACACACTGTTGGCTGATAGTACTTACCAACTCTTGGAAAATGGGTTCGTACCGTCCTGACGGTTGGTAACTCTACCACCGCAAGGTCTCATTAGTGAAATCAATTAGCGCTAGATTATCCGGCTTCCTATTACACACTTCCGCCCCCGTTTTCAAAATTCCATTCCTGGAGAGAGAGGAAAACTACACAAAAAAAACCGGCTAAGTGTGAGTCGGACTCGCGCATCGAGGGTTCCATACAAACCCGTAGGTATTGTTTGTGCATTTACAGGCTACCTTCTAATGCGCTTGGAGGATGACCGTCACTTCGAGCTGGTATCCAAGGCCATCATCTGGCAGCTAGCAGCCCCCGATGTGGCTAGGGGCCCAGGGACGGCACAGTTGCATCTCACTCTAGTGGCGGCTGGCCCGGTCTTACAACAGACTGTCAGCAGGATGCTGCCTGTCACCTCGTCGCAGAGGTTCCCCACCTTTCTGACGATAGCACTGCTGCTGGCTTGCGACAGTGTGGAAAACTGTAAGACTTTTTTATCTCCAGATTTACGTACCTATCTATGTTCTTAAAAACTAAACAAAATTTAGAGAGGAAGGATGTTCGAGACAGTCCAGCGCTTAATAAAAATATGCGATTTTTATTATTTACCTACTGTTTTCCCAAGTGCCTACTTTAGTTATCAGAAATTATAGTTATGCGACAGTGTTATACTAAACATTGATTAAATATACCTAAGGTCGAGTCGATTTGGTTCACTTGGTTCGGTTTGGTGCAACCACTTTTCTAAATTGATAATTTCAGATAGATAAATTTGGATGACCAATATTTTATAAACGTACCTAGTCTACTTATTTAGTTCACGATATCGCAAGACTGTTCGGTAGGTATTTTCGCTAAGAGAAATAAGAAAATAAACCCAAACAATAAACAAATCACAAACAAACCCACATTTTTTCGTAATTTCGCATCATTCCCTGACCGAACACCAAATCTGTCTGGGACCCCATTTGGTGACTGTCCAGACCAAGATCTTAGGAATGAATCCCAAACTACGGAAGACAAAATTGTAACCACAAAAACACAAGAAAATAATATTAGCAGCTTAATATAAAATGCTACCCATATATTTTTCATAGAATGACAAGATGATGTTAATATTATGAGCTCAGGTTTTTTTTACATAGCTTTAGTGTATAGACTATAGCCATGTAAAACGAATCAGTTGACCTGCCTGGGTGACGTTGACGCATCACTGAAGTTGTCAATGTCAAGCACAACGAAATCTGCAATTAAAAATGTTTGTTTAGTTATTTCTGGTTTGATAATTTTTATGGACAACTTTGATTTTCTCGTGTTAATAAAACTTATCAAGGCGGAATTTATAATAAATAAAGAATTGCTTCTTAGTATAAGTGTAGTAAATTGAAATAAACGGTTTTTGTGTTACTTTCTGATTTGTGCTATGAGGAAGAATCTAAGAAAATTCGGAAATCCGCAATGATGTTATACAAATAACGATTGACTATGACTTTGTTACGATATTTATAACAACCACTTGACATTAGCAGTGTTGGCGATGCAATTAAAGGATTCCGCAAGACAAGGTAGTATGGTCTCTAGACTTTAGCCTGCTCATATGAGCGAAGAAAAAAAAAAAAAAAAAAATGAAGAGAAGAAGAAAATTATTTGCTTGTAAACAAAACAAAACATAGCGATTTATACTTCTAATTTGTATTGTATGTTATTTTATATGAATAAAATGTAATATACATTATGGAACGCAAAGCTGCGTAAGTCTCTCACAAGTGGATACCTACTTCACATATTTTAAAATATTTTTTGGGTAAGTAGTACCTACATGGTTTGAACTTTTAAATGGTTTTTCCAGGCATCGAGCTTATGAAGGAAAACATAATTGAGAATATCTTCTACCGGTTCAACCCATATTTCCCGGACAGAAAATTATCGAATTGTGATGATAACCCAACCGACCCACAGGACCACAGAGTCAAATTAGGTATGTAGGCTCTACTTATTTATAATCGCGCTGCATGTAAATAATAAATAATAATAAATCTATATAAATAAAAATCAAATCAAATTAGTCAACACCTATTGGCTTATTATTTGAACATTTTATTTTGTTTTCTCATAACCATTGGTTTGATTTTGAATTAAATTAATTGTTGTATGAAATTCAGGACATCTAGGTACTTAGATATAAAAAAAAATTGTGTATATATACATTTTTATTATTTTAAATATTTGAATATTTTTATTAAATATATTTATTAAGTAATTGAAATGGAGTACCTTTCATTGCAAAACACTAACTAGCCTGCCATAATTACTTTACTGTCTGTTTATGGTAGGTGCCAATAGACAATATCCAATGGTGGTTGTGGTTGTTTTCTTTATTTTGTGGCTGGATTTATTAATTTCCAAAGAGGTGCCATTAGGGATTAAGCCTGTTGGTTCCGTGGAACACAGTGAATCCACTGGTGTTGATATTTCAAATCAAATTAGAATCACACTAATATTATAAAGGCGAAAGTTTGTGAGTGTGTGAGGTGTGTATGTTTGTTACTTCTTCACGATTAAACTGCTGGAGCGATTTTGATAAATTTGGTATTAACACATAGGCTACGTTTTACTGCGGGAAAATATCTTTTTTTTTGTTTTTTACCGCGGGTAACACCGTGTGGCACAGCTAGTAATTCATAAAATGTGTTTATTCTGTTATCACAGTACATCACACCTGCTGAAGTGTGATCTGCCAGAGTGCTGGTCTTCCATGGATACTTAATTGTTATTTAGTTAATAAGTGGGTTGTTTTTGTGTAATGGGTGGAATCTGTTTAGTGTATTAATATAAACACTAAAACATTTGACGGCCTCAGTGGTGCAGTGGGCTAAGACCTGGCTGAGACACAGAAGGTTGCATAAAAAAAGTATAAAGGTAGTATATCAGTCACGTGGGACCCATAACACAAGCTCTGCTTACTTTGGGCCCAGATGATGCTGTGTGAAATGTCTGGGATTATTTATTTTTATATTTTATTTCATTTTATTTTCAGGTGACAGTAGTGTGAGCATATCAACAACTCTCTCGCTACTTCTAGTGCTACTGAAGACAACCAAACAATATTTAGATGAGAATCCAAAGTTCAGGTGTTTGCTGCCATGCCCCGATCCGTTCAGCCAAAGGTTAGCATTACTCTTTATGTGATAGGATATACTTCCCCATTGGTCCCATTGAAATTTCATTATAATCGGTTCAGTAGTTAAGGTATTAAATCGAAATAGCTGGAGAAAAATGTACCTAAGTAAACTATATTTCGTATTTAGCTTTCCTGCGACTTACCAGTGGTGTTTACATATTTCAAAAATGATAATGTACTAAAAGCAAAAATTGTTTTAACTGACTTCAATTCAAATAATTACTTACTTTTTAAATAAAAACTAAATAGACACCGACTTCATGTATAAAGAAGCAGAATACCATAATTTCGTTTCACCCAAGTAGATGACATATTTTTTTCAGTTTTTTTTATTTAAAACCACACTACTGAACCGATTTTTATGAAATTTATATGGGACTAATCGGGAATTCTTTCACATGAAACCCGATTTTTTCAAATCGGTTCATAAATTAAAGAGATATGAGGTAAGAACATAAATAACAGTCAAATTGAGAACCTTCTCCTTTTTTGAAATCTAAAAAGGATTAAATTCTCAATTCGGTTGTATTTTTATGGGCTCAAATTTAATTCAATGCAGTCTGTTTTCTTTTTACTTATGCATTTGTAACCGAACCGACACCGCATGTACTGACTCGTCTTTCCTGCGGGTCCTGTCGGCAAGGTCGAGACGTTATTAAAACGAATTATTTTGTGTATTGTAGGTGTTTCGTGTGGGCCTTTCGGTACGAGTGCCGAGCCCGCGAGCACCAGCACGAGCGGACAACGCTTGCGGTGATAGCCACAGTGCTGCTGCATTGTTTTGGCGACCGGCTAACGGCTTTCTCTACCTTATTAATGCCAGGTGCGATGTCAAAGTCAAAAATATTTTTATTTAATACAATCACATGGATCACATTGAAACGTCTTACATACTAGGTGAATTTAGGTGCCAATTCCTCTTAACCCAAGTCCAAGAAGAACTGGCAAGGAACTTGTCCTGCCCGGCGCTTTTTTCAATTCAATTCAATGCAGTTTATTTACTCCTTATTAGTTAGTTCGTTAAGGCCTATTACATCTATTTGAAGATGATTTATACAACGTCCGAGGTCATTAGGCACTTACTTTCGTGACTTGTAAGGCCTATACGAGATTACACCTTATGCATCTTAACATTTAAGATATTATCTTATGCGTTAAATATAGAAACACAAAACTGCAGGAGAAAAAAATAAAAGTAAAAAAACTCAATGAAGTAGGTTGTCTTTTTATTTTGTAAAACGTAATTATTTTTGTATGATCCATTTTATAACTAGCTCACGACGAAAAACGAATACTAGATTACAGTAGTTTATACATTTCAAATCAGTCAGTTAACTGTCTGAGGGCAGAGCAAAGCAGCATGAGATCAAACAATATTATCTACTAGTGGCTCTGTGAGATGTAAACCTCGCGAACATTTATCGAAATGACAGAAATATAACTTTTTTTTACGTTATCAAACCCCATATTTCCGCCATTTTTAAAAATTTCCAAAACCTGAAACGACAAAAAAATTCTATATAATTATAGAATTCACTAAATTTCGAAACAAAATTGAGAAAACAAAAAAAACAATCGGTTGAGAAATGCGACTTGTAGAGGAGAACATCCGGACAGACGACGCCGTTCGGACAGACATACGAAAGCATTTTTGCCTAAGCTAAAAAGAAGACACTCGCTCGCGCTTCGCGCTCGCTCGGTCCATAATATGGTCATATATATTGTTGATTTTGATTTAGTTTTTGATGTGACACATCTATAGGCTAGGGTAAACGTAATTGTTGGCCTGGCGATACAGGCGGTGGCGACGCCTCGCCGCGCTATGATGGAATATAAATAGCGACTCTTGCAGCGACGCAACAAAGTTCAATTCGGCTCGCATATCCTCTATAACATAGCGAAACGCTTCTTACATATAGAGCTGTCACTGTCTGGGCCGGAGCGACGCATTTCGTAAAATCTATTTGTGGTGTAATTTCAAGAGTAGGTACTTACACTTACTTACTATGTAGGTAAGTGCAAACCTAGCAATCATTATTAAAGTATGTTGTGTGTGTAGGTATTACATACCTACTATTTGGGAATCATATATTTTATTATGCATGGGTTCTAGGCAAACTAAACAGCCAGGCTCACATAGGTAGGAAGATTAAAGTAGGTAGGCTTCTCGTAGGTACCTACCTAACCTTCCGAGACTTGTTTTATAAGTTTTATTTACATACCTACCTAAACCATCGTACAAATTCGTAATATTGTATTTTTTCATCATGCCATAGGTATGTAGTTCCTGTCTTAATCTGTACTTTAAATGTACTTTAATTTAAATTTTCTGTACTATTACTTGTACAAAATAATTTCGATGTTTCACATCTGCCAGCCGTCACGTGACGGCTCACATTTTTTTTATTGACTGTAACTTGATCGAGTGGTGATCGAGCTATGATTTATCAAAATATAGTTAGCCATTTAAAGATAATAAAAATGTGGTATCCTGTTATAATTATAATAATATTATTAGTATTTTACAAACATAATGTAACTCTTTCTGGTGACGGACTAACTAACTACATTCTAGGATCAGATTCTGATAACCAGATTTGTACAATGATTTAATAGTGTCCTCCCAGATTTTACAATCTGACGGCACTGCAAAAAACGTAAATAAATTACTCAAGAAACGTACGTTACCGTGTCACACTCTACGAGTAGTGTTACTCAAAAAAAGGAACCGATAGCGCAATCTAGCCTACCTACATCTTTACCAGCGCCCTCTAGTTTGAAAATCAGAACTAATAATGCATACTTCTTGATATTGTAAATAACTTGCGTTTATAATGTTAAATATAAAGTATCTTTATATATATAATTCTACTGTACGTGTGTAGTATGTTACTGAACTCCAAAACGGCTGGACTGATTTGAATGTTTTTTTTTGTATGCGTTTGGTTGGCGCCCTGGATGGTTTAGATTCACAAATAACCCCGGCAGACGGCGCTGCGGTCGGTACAATTAGATATTATTTTTAGATTTTTTATTTAAAACGCGCGGACGAAGCCGCGAACGGGATAACAAGTATATGTAAATACATATATACATAAATTAGTACCTATAGTAGATTGGTACGAAGATATCATAAGTATCTAGAACGCTAGGGTTTCTAAGGGCAATAGGTGCAAATTTAGCTAGATATTCCTACCTTTTCTACCTGATCTACCTTTTGGCACTAGCTAAAGCAGCGATTCCTCGCGTTTTGAATATATAGAATTTACATAGAAGCGCAATCATAGAGCGAGGAACCCATCAAACTGGTTTAAAGGTACATAACAATCCCTTACGCTACCTGTAATTTCAACTATGAATTAAGTTATTATAACAGTATCAAATAAATTACTGTACTACTAGCTGTTACCCGCGACTTACGTATGCGTATGCTTACAAACTTTATTTTTATTTTTATTTTGAATGCATTCTGTGCATCTAAAGAACATCTCATAAGTTTAATCCCCTATTTGACAGCCTTCGGGGATGATGTTGCAAAAACGTTGATACACGTTGATTTCATTATTTCTTACCAAAAGCCTAAATATGAATTTTCAGAGCCCTTTTTTTTTCATAACTTTCTTCCCCTAGTTAACCCCCTTTACGGTTATATTTTTCACCCGAAACGGGATATTTACCATGATATAAGAGTTTTTCTGCTTCCCGATATTTCGGGATAGCTGCATGCGTCATGATCACAAGATAAACTGAATTTTTTCTGTGCCCGAAATGTCGGGAAGCAGAAAAACTCATATATCATAGTAAATATCCCGTTTCGAGTGAAAATTATGTTCGAAACCATGATAGTTTTAGAAGTTATACCCCTTTAAGGTTGTTTTTAGGGTTCCGTACCTCAAAAGGAAAAAACAGAACCCTTATAGGATCACTTTGTTGTCCGTCCGTCCGTCCTTCCGTCTGTCTGTCTGTCAAGACACTTTTTCTCAGGAACGCGTGGAGGTATCAAGCTGAAATTTATATCAAATACTCAGATCTACTGTCCCTTAAATCTGTGAAAAAATCAAACTTCTAAGCCAACGCAATCAAAAGATACAGCCGTTTATGCCACAAATTTTCGACACTCGCAAAGGAATCAAAACCTACAGGGTACTTCCCGTGAACTCAGAATCTTGAAATTTGGTACGAAGCAACGTCTTATAGCGCAGATAAAGGAAAAATTGCGCAAACTGTACATTTTTTGTTACATCATCAAACTATGACTCGATTGTCGTGATGGGTGAAATTTTACTTATATACCTTTAGGTTTGTACGGAACCCTCGGAGCGCGAGTCCGACTCGCACTTGGCCGGTTTTTTGAGACAAAAAGTATGCCTATGTTCTTTCCCCGAATGCAATACATCTTCTTACCCAATTTCACCAAGATCCGTTCAGCCAGTTAGCCGTGATAACGTAACAAACAGACAGACAGAGACACTTTCGCATTTATAATATTAGTGTTGATTATAGCTGAAGTTGTAAAACCTTAGAAGTTCTCTGTCTAAGACCTTTCTGATAATATTTTTCAGATGTAATGAGTCTGGCGGTGCTAACGGAACTACCGCCGCGTTCTGACTGGACTGGCACGGTCAACTTCAATACGGGACTGAAAGATGTTCAGTTCAAGAAGATTTTAATCTACCTCAGCATAGATCTGCTTAAGGTCTTCCCTTACAACAAATGCGTGAGTAAAACCAACAATATAATACAACATACGGTAAAGCTATTGAATAATCTATATAATAAAAATCAATTGCTGTTCGTTAGTCTCGCTAAAACTCGAGAAAACTGATTTGGCTAATTTTGGTTTTGAATTATTTGTTTGAAGTCCAGGGAAGGTTTAAAAAGTGAGCAAATATGAAAAAAATGCTTGCTCTTTTATTTATTGATTCTGAGGCGGTACGAAGTTTGCCGGGTCAGCTAGTCTTTTATATATATAATTCTACTGTACGTGTGTATGTCACTGAACTCCTAAACGGCTGGACCAATTTGAATGATTTTTTTTGTATGCGTTTGGTTGGTGTCCTAGGTGGTTTAGATTCACAAATCAGCCCGGCAGATGGCGCTGCAGTCGGTACAATTAGATATATTTTTTTCTTTTTAAAACGCGCGGACAAAGTCACGAACGGGACAGACAGTAGAATATAATATTTCAATCTATACCTATAAAAGAGCTTAACCTGACTGACTGACTGAATCATCATTGCCGAGCCGAAACCGCTGAAGCTAGAAAGCGGAAATTTGGAAAGTAGCGTCCTTTTATAGCAAAACCACCATCTAAGGCTGGATTTTATGAAATTCAATTCTTAAGATGGTGAAAAAGGGTGAAAACGAATGCATGAAATGTTTTAACGCGTGGTGCGATTTGCTCGAAACTTGATATTAATAATACTATATTATAAACTCGATGGTTTCTCGTACCAACGCGCGGTTGAAGTCGCGGGGATCCCAGCTAGTACATCACAAGTTGCGAGTATTTGGCACACACAAAGAAAATAAAGTAAATCATAAAAATAAATAGAAAACAGTAACAAAGAAAACAAAATAATAAAACATTAAATAGATGGAAAAATATTTAGTACTATTCCGCCTATCGTAAGAGTCCATAGATTGGCGGAATAGTACTAAATATTTGTCCATCTATTTAATGTTTTGTAATGGATTTCCGCAGTCACGCCTGAATCAATTATCCAAAAATATAAAATAATACAATATGTAGATAACCACCAGATAGATAATAATAATAATAAGTATAATAATAATTTTCATCAAATCATATTAGTTATTTTATTTGTCATTATTCTTTATTATGGCGCTGCTTTCACCAGATAGATGGACAGATCAATAAATAAATAATACCGGACATTTTTCACAACATCATCTGGTACTTAAACATTTTACCTATCTACTAAACACGACCAACCGTCAACAGTCCCTCTCTGTGTGTGCATGATGAAATAAAACCATGGACTCTTAAGATAACCAGTAAACAGTTTGATAAAATAGGATTTAAATAACCACAACTAGGTATATTTTTCATACACAAAACATGAAGGTTGTCTTTTTAGCAGTAGCCAATGTAGGCCAATGTAGCCGTATTGTATTGGTTAGTAGGTATCTACTTTGCGTAGTCCATTTCAACATCCTCTGGATGCAAACCCATTGCTCCAATGAGCGCCTCGGGCTTTATGAATTATTGGTGAACGCATTATCCAATAATTATGTGTTTATATATTTATTTACACAACACCAGCTAGCCCTAAACTAAGCATAGCTTGTATTACGGTGACTGATAGAATAATTATACATTTTTAATACATACTTATGATATTTATCAACCGACTTCAAAAAATGAGGAGGTTCTCGATTCGACTGTATTTTTATTTTTTATCGTGTTCTGTGAACATTTATGAACATTTTTCTTTTGTGAAAAAATGTACCTTTCGATTGGTCCCATATAAATTTCATAAAAATCGGGTCAGTAGTTGGTTTTTAAATAAAAAAAAATTAGGGTTGCACTCCGGGAGTGCCGACAGAAGCATAAACTTATTTTGGCGCGTTAGAGTTTAGTAATAAATCACTTCAAAATCAGTAATTATGGCGACTGCCAATCAAATACTGAACGAACACAGATGATGCAATATTTTTTGTTCAGAATGTAGATAATATATCAAAGAACCTAACTCAGTAAACTTCTCCATACAAAAGTAGACTGTAAACATGTGAATTAAGGTTTATAATCAAATGGGGCGAGTGAGGCAGCCGGCTGCGTCTCGCCCCAGACGGTAACGGTGTCGCGAATCCAGAAGTTTTACCTCATCTAAAAATATGCGTACCGCGGTAAAAGAAGTTTTCACTTCAAAAACTGCAAAAAAATATGTCATCCACTTGGATGAAACTAAATTTTGATATCTTGATTTTTGTTTGCATGAAGTTGGTTGTCTTTTTCGTTTTTAAAACGTAATTATAGAACACCCAGACACAGAATAAACACATAATGTTCGCCCTGGGAGTGAATCGAACCCCTAACATACAACACAGAAGGCAGAGTCACTACCAACTGAGCTGACAGACCAGTTGAAGCAGTCTTTTCGTCAAAACATCAGCCATCATTTCTTGAGTGCTTCTGTATCAGACAGAAACTTGTATGACGGCGACCTTGTCTTTCAAGTGGTAGCGGGCATCAATGTGCTTGCTCGCTGTCGTTACCAGTGGGGCGATTATGGAACTTTGATACTATCAAAACATTGATACTAATAGCTTTCAGTTATAAATAATAAAATAAATAAATAATCCCGGACATTTCACACAACATCATCTGGCCCCAAAGTAAGCAGAGCTTGTGTTATGGGTACCACATGACTGATATACTACTTATATACTTTTTTTTTTTGTAAATACATACATATTATACATAGAAACACCCAGACCCGATACAAATACTTGCAGATCGTACAAACATTTGTCCCGCGGCGGGAATCGAACCCGCAACCTTCTGCGTCTCAGCCGGGTCTTAGCCAACTGCGCCACAGAGGTCGTCACTATTGATAGTTAGTTAGATATAGTTACTATTGATGAATTGGTATTACGGATCCCTGCGATTTCTATCGGCTTCTATCGCTAGTTACAATGTGAAGTTGGTGTCAAACTATAACTCGACCAATTCACAAAGTGCGATTGTGGTAGGAACCGTGTTTAGCGTACTAAGCATTTAAATACATCGTATATGATTGATTGAAATAATGCCTATTGCTAATCGAAATTGATAGACGTTGATTGTATGTATTGTATGTATCAAGAGTTCCATAATCGCCCTACTGCAATACTAATAGGCCTTTATAATTACCGGGAGGTGACTGAGGTATCGAGCGCGAGGGACGTTAAGCATTGTTTATATTTTGCTGAGCTAAGCTGCGCTGCGATCCCTACACAGTTCATTGTTATCGGAGTAAACGTGTAAACGGAGTAGGCTAATTATCTTTTAGCTGTTTAAACCAGATGGCTTCTTGTATTGCTCTGACCAGACGTATATTCAGAGTTACGGTCGGTTTTCGTTTGGAACAATGCAGTATGGCAGCAGAAATATATCCAAAGCAGGATCTTCTACCCTCTATGTTTATAACCCTTGAAATTCTTTCTTATTTCTTGTTGTAAGAGACTCACATTCTTTATTTGTTATCCCTATCTATTTAACTGCCTCTATGTTATATACGGCCAGAGCTTCGGACAGGCTTTGTGGGTCATTGTCTAGAATACCATAGCAGATTCTACCCTACTGGCAAAAGTAACATAAGAAGTATCTTCATCACAGTCATGCTTAAAGGATAGATCATCAGTTTTATTTCTTCGTTTTAATTGTAGAGTCGTGTGGACGAAACGATATTATTTGATTCCTCATTCGACAGACCTCTCAGATTAAACGCGCTCGAGCGAGTAAAGCGAGCGTGCCGCGGCAGACGCCGCCGAGGCGCCAGAAGAATGTATTTCGTGTGAAAATTTCTGACGAATGTGTTTTCATTCGTTTTTCTTATTCGTCATCAATGACCAAACTGAACTAAAATTAAAATATGTTTGATATATAATAATGATGAATCTGGCGGATGTGTCTTAAATCAAATCTTCTGGATCACTATAGTACTGAGATGACAAGCTCGAATTATTCTGTAGAACATCTGTATGGCGATTATGGAACTTTTGACAGAATCAATGTCTATTAGTTTAGATTAGCAATCGTCATAATTTCAATCATAAATTTGATTGTAATTGGAACCAGTTTTGACAAGATGGATTACTATTACGTCTGTATCTCAGATGAAATAAATATATAGACGGAGACTGCCATGAATAACTAAAAGTTAAGTGAAGTCTCAAAACCATGCTCCTCTGTGTAAATACACGCACCCACGCACACTCATCTACCCAAACCGTGCTCATTGCTTTTAGTATATGCAAACATACTTATACTATTAAGTATTAGGTCATGTCGTGGTCAATAAAACATATTAAAAAAAATAACACCATTCATTTAATATATATACAAGGTGGTCTGGAACTAGTATGTTATGCCGAGGTGGGCCGATTCTCGATACTTTCGAGAACAACATATGTTTTACCTCTTTTATAAGTTCAATGTTTTTCATTGAAGAAATGAGCAGCAAAGTTTGCTTCAAAACTGCACTTATTACAAATGGTAACGTCCCTAAAATCAGCTGTTTGTTGAACTCTGATTGTGACCCCAAAATGACGTATCGTTTGAGTTCACGCAACACAAACATAAAAGTTGCCTACATTGTGATGCCTCTGAGAAGAAAGTAAATTTTTGTGTTCTTGTTGAGATCAGCTGCAATTTTTATAAGAATCTTGTTTATTCTTCTATCAAATTTTCGGATTTATTGAAAAATGAAAATGAAAAATGAAAAAATATTTATTAATAGCATAATAACAAATTTAAAATTTACAGGTTTAGCTTTGACGATAAATAATATTTGCTTAATGCTAAGGTATTGCATATATTTTTTGTTGACAAACAAAAATTTGCAACTAAACAGGATTTTTTTATGATGATGATAACATGTTCACAACTCTTTATTAAAACAACTTGATTTGGATTTTCATAGAAATTTATAGCATTGGGTAGGTAGGTATCTATCCAACATTTTTCGTATGTGGGTAGAATACACAGGTAGGTAGATCATCATAGAAATTCAAAGTATTAGGTACCCAACCTACAACATTTTTCTTAGGTAGGTAGATAGATTTCTTATTAACATTTCTAGCCTAGGTATCTAATAATTTGAATTTCTATGAAAAATCTTGTCTATCCCATATTTTCCCATAGTTTTATCTGTCCACCTCATTGTGCGACTCTGTGACTTCGCGGCTTTTTATCAAAGATGTCAAACAAAACCGACAACCAATCAGAAGAGTTCAATCCACATAATAAATAATAAATTTTGGCTAATTCCGAAAATAGTCTATCTTTGTAATAAGCCGACAATTATTATTTTGTCAGAAATTGGTTCCGTAGATATTTATTTTTAGTCGTTGTTCCGATTAAGACTTTATTTATTTTAATTATTAATTCTGTCATTGGTTATTTCTTGGTCACTCTGTGCTGAATTAATTTGTTTTGTCACTGGTTTTTTTTCTGTATGTAGCCTTAACATAAGTCTATTGATTAATGGTGACAGAACTAGAGTGGTTAAAGGATTCAGTGACCAAGAAAGAAGCAGTGACATGACTACAGAATAAACTAAGCAAAATAACTTCACTAAGAACCAAAATAGCTTTGAATTGATTTACGCTCAGTGTTTTGTTGTACTTCGTGCGGTCAACTTTCTAGTAAAGAGTTTCGTCATACCGTTTCTTGTGACCATTGTGAGTGACCATGTGTTTTTTTAACTCAATCATAAGTACTTTGTGTTGGATACCTAGGAGGTAGTACCTAGAATAGGTAGCTACTAATCGTGTAATGTGGTGTTTGTTATTGTCAATTTTCAAAATTTTTTGGATCCGCCTAGAACAAGACATTAAACGGTATGTAACTTCTTTTACCATAAAGTTAAAAACATTGTTTTTCAAGAGACGAATACTTTACTAGATTAGCCGCTGGATTACTAGGTAGTTACTAAATAAATATCTACTTATTTATTTACTGAATTCCCTGTATATATATATATATATATATAAGTAAGAAGCACGATTTCGGTGTATGTGTGTGCGTGGGTGCGGGTATCTACACACATACACCGAAATCGTGCTTCTTACTTATATAAACAGTCTCAAAACCGTGCTCCTGTGTGTGAGCACGGTTTTGAGACTGTTTATTTTGGTTGATTGCGGCGCTCCGTCTTCATATTTATTTGATCTGAGGATTTAATTCATATGACAGCATGTATGACAATCAACATCAACCTTCCGTAATAACAATTCATCAATAGTAACTGAAAGTAGTAACTGAGAGTAGTCCCTACTCTCACTCTTCAAGTAATTCATAGTTCATAAAAGTTCTTTTAAGTAATTCAGTTTTGCAGATGGTTTGCTCATTTCCATTTTATTTATTTATTGTTTTAAAGTATTAAGAATTAATCTTATCATTGAGTATTAAATTTCTCTTTACGGTGGATTCCAGGAATACAGCTTCTCTGAGGATCTGAGAAACGATAGCCCGTTATACTTTCACTGTAACCTAGAAAAATCAACTTCACGTAAGTTGATTTTTCTATTTAGCATTTTATAGCTGTTTCCTATGTTATTTTTGTATTAGAACTACAGCATCCAAAAATCTTAATGTGGCTTCATTCAGCTTTCTTGTTAAACCTCTTCAGGGGTTGATGCCTTGTAGGGCTGTTGTCAATGAGCGGTTGATTATATGCGCAGCTGAGACGACAGATTCGCCCGAGTACTCCTTTGGTACCTATACATCATACATTCTATTCAGGTTCTCAGGATCTCATTCAGGTTACGAAAACAATAAACACATAAATAAATAATCCTACTGAAATTTCACACAGCGTCATCTGGCCTCAAAGTAAGCAGAGCTTGTGTTATGGGTACCACATGACTGATATACTACTTAAAACTTTTATTTTGTGAATACATACTTATTATACATAGAAACACCCAGACCCGAGACAAATACTTGCAGATCATACAAACATTGGTCCTGCGGCGGGGATCGAACCCGCATCCGTCTGCATCTCAGCCGGCCTTTGGCCCACTGTGTCACAGAGGTCGTCGCATAACTGTCCTAAAACCGACACATACATTCGGATTTTGAATCATCGTGATCTCACACCCTTATTATTTTCTTCGACTCTGCCTATTCTTTTTCTTCGTATTTACAACTACCACATCCATTTTTCGCATTTATATTTATATTTATATTAGTATTAATTTATTTAGAAAAAACAAACAGAAACAATGAAACTTACAAACATAACTAAAATATTACATAATGCAACATTTTCACTATTAAGTAAAACCTAAAATTTACGTGATGATAAAGTGTACATTCTAAAAAAGAATATAGGTTTTTAACAAAAAAAGAACATATCTCTACGTTAGACAAGTTATTTAAATATGCCTTCTGATGGCGTGTTCAAATCTAAAAAAAGAGATGTCATAAATATGTAACATAGAAATCAATTCATTATTCAAGTTCATGGACCGTTTAAGACAGTGTTGATGCATGTTTGTATGAATTATACTAGGTTAGAATGTGTTGTTCTTTCTAGAATTTTAATCTGGGACATTGAAAGCTTATTACGTAAAACAAGGGACGTCAATGTCCCCATTTAACAATATTAAACCAAATCATTCGATCACTTTTAACCCTGCTATTGTTTACTAAAGTTATTGATTCAGGCGTAAAGCCTTGTAGTGATGACTTGTAAACGAAAATAGATAACTATTTATGAAATGTAAACACTTTGTATATCGGAGGTACAACTCAATTTAGCTAGCCAAATTACGAAGAACTAATTTTCGTTTTGTTTATGTTTTTACCAATATGCATATTAAAACATACTTAACCTGTCCAAGGTAATTGTTTAACTATAATCGTTATGTGTTAAAGCAAACTAGATGGCTTTGGTGTGTTTAGTCAGTGCCTAGATCGCGCTGACGAAAACACACGGCGTTTTATGACATCCTAGGATTTTTGACTGGTAAATGTTAAGCTGTTGTAATACCTAGCTACAAGGGAATATATCTCTAAACGTGATTGTCTTGTAGTTAGGGATGTGACATTGTAAATAAAAATCGATTTTTAATTAATCGATTGTTATTTTAGCAGGAAAAATCTATTAATAAATAATCGATTTTCGTCAAAAAATAATCGATTTTTTAATATTAATCGATTTTTCCCTAATTTGTTAATTAGTTTCAAAATAAACGCCATAAATATTATATTTATCATAGTTTAATTAATGAAATATAATATAACAGAAATGATAAGTTTATATATAATAAACATTATAATAGGTTCAAGTTAAAATTATTTATTTTTCAACAATAATTAACAAAATTAAACTATTCAAATAAAAACAATCGAGAAATCCGTAGGCAATGAGATCAGGACTAACAACTTAGGTTAGCGTTTTGATAATATTCGGCTCCTGGTCTTTGATAATATGGCGTAAGCTGTTTAGAACATCTCTCTGCTGGAGCCGAAGAAGCCGGCACCTAAAGGTTATACGCCAACTGTGTCAGTTGGGGATAAGCTGCCTCATAGCTTCTCCTGGATTTAAAGCGTCTTCTTTTAATCCTATTACAGGCGCTATGTACAAAGTTAAGCATAATTCAGATGTCTGACTGTGACTTTGACTGGTTCTCATATTCTCCACCAACAGCTTGTTGTGGGTTTCCCAAATGTCATAATTATCGACATCATCAGCGGTCGAAGTTATTGACTGTGGACAATGCTCTGGTTCTCGGTTTTCTTCAATGGATCGCTTAGTGTAGTTTATAGTTCTTGCCAAAGATGCTCCGTCTTTCATAAGCACAGAAGGGATGCCATCGTAGATGCACAGATGGCGTTAGTGTAATATTATGGAGATGGTATTCATTGGTAGTTAGCACTTCGGGCTATAGCAGACCAGACTTAATGTCGAGGGGTAGCAGATGAAAAATCGATTATGATTGATTTTTGAATATAAAAAAAATCGATTATTAATCTTAAATAAGATTAATAATAAAATCGCGAATAAAAATCGATTTTTACCTGTAAAAAATCGATTTTAATCGATTTTTTTTATTATCGATTATTTTTTCACATCCCTACTTGTAGTTATTTTTTGATTGGCGTGGCGACTCCTTCCTTACTCGAGAATCCGAGATTCCTGTACGTTAGTCGTACATTCTGATCCGTCGAGCCGGATCTCGAATTCTCGATCGATCGAGACGAGTTGTACTTGTTTACGCGTACACGTGTGTAACGTTCGAGCGAGCGGGATGTATCTATTAGTGGTGATTAAAATATCATATAGCAACAAAAAGCACCGTGCTGACCGTACATAGCAAATAGCAAATGATATCGTGGCTCTCAGTTATTGCTATTTAGTACAGTATAAATAGACGTTTTTTGGTCAACTTTGCACTAAATTTCCGATCCAAAGTTTTTTTTTATATATGGTTTAGGATCACTTATTCGAGCATAAAATTAAAAAAATGCTGACAGATCCAGGTGACGCTTCAAGCGCTATCTTGAAAAAACGTTTTTGGCCGATATCTCACTTAATGTTTTAGGTATGTTTGTGTTGTGGTTTGTAACCAACGTTTATCCTGAAATATAATATTCTTGCCCAACACAGCAGCAGTCAACAAACAAAACAAAGCAGTAAACACATAAACAAACAGCCAAAGCCAACCCTTCCGCCAGTGCTGCCAGAATGAATTTCAGAAGAGTTAATGAGATCAAAATTATGTTGCGCAAAATTGTACTATGTATTTTCTTAGTTTTTTGACATTGCAATGCTGACAATTTATGGCGGTCGTTCTTATGTACTATCGCACCACTTTTCAATAGTCTATTAAAATGGACCGGGCTATATTAGATTATGGGTTTTTGATATATTTCTTAAACTAGTCGCTTGTTATTACTGAAAATTTCAGCCCAGTGATTTAGCTCAACGCACTAATTTTTACACACATAAATATCTCAAATAAGTCCTTGGATGCACAAATTTGATTTTTTGTGCACAATCGTGCACAATTATAAGCCTTCCAATCCATTTATTATTTTTAAGCTACGTCCATTATTTCAAAAAAATCTTGCTGAAGTAAAGTTGCAATCGTTCCCCTAGCAAAATCTGTTTTTTGTCCATAACTTTTTTTCCTGTGGACGCACAATTATGAAATTTCGTGCACAATTACACGAAACAATGCTCTAATTATCTGCATACTCAAAACCCTGAAATTCGTCAACATTTTGCTAGGGCAACGCACACCATGAGCATGAGCAGCATGAGTGAGTGAGTGAGTGAGTGAACGAGTGAGTGAGTGAGAGTGAATGAATGAATGAACAAATTAATGAATGAATTAATGATGCCGGACATTACACACATCTGGTCCCAAAATAAGCAGAGCTTGTGTTATAGGTACATATTAACGACATATCTACTTATAAAGGTACTTTTTTGTAAATACTCGTACATACATATCTACTATATAAAAATAAGTCGGGTTTTCCTTCCTGACGCTATAACTCCAGAACGCACGAACCGATTTCCACGGTTTTGCATTCGTTGCAAAGGTCTCGGGCTCCGTGAGGTTTATAGCAAAGAAAATTCAGGAAAAATTTAAAATTTATTTTTTGTGAAGTTGTAACTGCCCAACGAAGTGGGCACCGGTCAGCTAGTTATACATAGAAACACCCAGACCCGAGACAAATACTTGAAGATCATACAAATATTTGTCCTGCGTCTGCGTATCTGCCGAGCATACCCACTGCCCACAGAAGTCAAAACCCCTAACAAATAACTCTAGAATAATTCAAAATAATGGGAAATATTTTATCCTTTGTTTTAGGTAGTAGAAACCCGTCACTGGCTGATAGGGCTGATGTACATGATAGACCCGGGGTTGTGCCACCTCAGGTCTCACTGGTCGCCGCCGCTCTTCGCTGAGCTCCGTAAGACCACCTTGCAGGCTTTGGTCTGCGCGTTGCCGTTTACCTCGTCTAATCTGACCAAGGACTATGGTTTGGTTAGAAGGTGATTATACCACGTATACTTTTCTTAGGCTTCCGAAGTCCACAAAGAACACCATGCCGCGCTATGTCTGTCTCTCTCTATGTCTGTCCGTCTGTCTCTCCCTCCCTTATCAGAGCACTTGCTCTCTGACTTATCATGAAGGAAATTTGCATAGTAATATATCCTTACTTAATCTTATAAACGTGAAAGTTTGTATGTTTGTTTGTTACTCTTTCACGCAAAAACTACTTAATGGATTTTCATGAAACTTTTCAATAATATAGCTTAAATATCAGAATAACACATAGGCTATAATTTATAAAGATATTGTGTGAATTGTCAAAAATATAACGATAAATGTCAAGAGAGTAGGAAAAAATTCTGCCATCTGCGAGATAATAACGAGGTTTCTTGATTAGTTTGATAAATATTAGACTTTGAAGTGATTATTTTTCATAGAGTCTAGTCTCCCCCTCCTACCGGTTAACCCGTCGTTGGTGTGACCCCCTAGGGATTAAAGCTTGAAATAGTATTTGGCATATATTGTAAATTTATAAAGAAATAATTATAGCTTTACTAGATTACTAGCTGTCTGCGCGCAGCTTCGCCTGCGTTGAAGATTTTACCCGGGACAAACCAATTTCCCGGGATAAAATGTAGCCTATGTCACCCGGGGATAGTGTAGCATTCCAACGGTAAAATAATTTTTAAAATCGGTCCAGTAGTTTCGGAGCCTATTCAATACAAACAAACAAACAAACAAACAATCAAATCTTTCCTCTTTATAATATTAGTATAGATGAGTAACAGACTAAGTATCTCAGGTTGTCTGGCTGAGATCGCTATCTAGCGATAAGACCGTCTATTGTCCTACTGTGTGGCTAAACATTATTACTTATAACAGTCCAATGTATTTTTGGTGTGCAATAAAGTATTTTCTATCCTATTCTATGTACACCTAAAAAAAATATGAAAACTCCATACTTAATTCTTCTATTTGCCTAAATAAATAGAGTTGAATTTGTTTGAGAGCTGACCACTAGTTATTCTTATCAATACTGACCTCGGAAGCTCTTGGTCTGCGTTGTCCGGCACGTTTTCTTGACCAATTTATTTATTTAATTAATTAATTTATTTAAAAAAATTTAATAGATGGACAAATATTTAGTACTATTCCGCCAATCTATTCCCAAAGAGTTAGACACAATGCAGACGCATGCACCTCCTTCCCGCCCGCAATTGAAAAGCCATGCAAAGCCTTAGTAAAAGGCAAGCACATACAATCCACACATGCAATCTCTAACAGAAATTCGACACGTGTTTCGCCTCTCCACGAGGCATCCTCAGGAACACTTGACTCACTCCGCAACCCGACAAAAAAACACTCTGCTCTGCAGACTTGTTGCTTCGACTAACGTCAGGCTGAGACTGTGCCGGCTGCGCTCCAACTTCACTATTTATACCCTCAGACCGGATTGCCACGCCCCCGTATGAATCAGCGCCACCCGTTGTAAACAAACGTAATAGCGGTGATCTTGGAAGATCAAGATCCAAGATCACCGCTATTACGTTTTACGCCACCAAAAATTGTGGCTTCCCAAGTTCCCAACGACTCGCCATTTTTTTTATAATTCAATATGGCTGCATCGTTGTGAAGGCATTACACTTTCACACACTACACTTTAAACTTAATATAATTTTGTCACAAACAGAAAGGTTTTCTAAATTAGTTTTTCTATTGTGAGAAACTATTTTTAACATGAAATTAATTTTCTCTTAAAACCAAACTTTAAACATCCTGAATCGAAATCATCGCGTTCCGATTTACACTTTAAATTTAATTTAACTCTCTTTTAACTAAAAATGTTTTCTATATTCGTTTAGCTATTTATACAGTCTACTTTTGACATCAAACGAATTTTATCTACAGCAAAAACATTTAAACATTAAAATTTCAAATCATCGCGCTATCCGGAAATCGGATTCCAAAACATTATTTATACAAACAAAATGAACTCCAAACTATAACCATAATTAATAACAAATTAAGAAATGGTTTAACAAAAATAACCAGTAACAGAGGTTCAAAATTAAATAATCGTGAGTTCTGGTTTGCTGCCCGGAAGGCAACAGATCAAAACATAACATATACCTCTCAGAAATCAATAAACATGGATTCTAATATTCAAAATCATAAATAGGCGAGTTAATTTTAAACATTAAATCATTTTTAACTTATCAGTTAAGGTCTTGCGTCGACATATACAATAACATAAAATACACGTGAAACAGTTGAGCTATCTAATGACTGTTTAAAACGATCTATAAATAGCTATACTGATCCAGATCACTGCCAGAGGGTAGCGTTCCCAAGATACTGGCGGTATTACCACGTTGAATGGCAATGCTAATACGCTGGGCCAGATAGGAGCCAGCTCTTGGGTCACACAGTGTATCTACCAGACGCAGTGCGTAATTTTCATAATGTAGAGGGACAAAAGTCAAATTCTACACCAGTCTACGCAGGTAAAATAGTTATTTATATTCAAAGAAGATAAACCGTATTACGTATCATTAAGGTTTATTTTACAAGAACTCGCACCAAACAATAGTAAAAGGGTCAGAACAGCCGGCTACCTGAGTTCCGTCGACCGAGCGCTCAAAGCGATCGCGTCATTCGACTGAGTTTGCTCGTTCAATACACTGTGTGTCTGTTCGCTACTAGTGATTGTGTGATATTATTGTTTTCTTGGGAGTTTTAAGGTAAGTTTCTATAAGTTTGTTTCTTAATATTTCTTAAAACTTAATTACGAGCATCATTTGAACAGCGATAGTTTATTTTTTAATTAAAATACTGGTAAGTCAATTTATACTTGAGTTTTAGTGCATTATATCGGAATATACTGATCCTTTATTATATTTATTCGAAAGAACTACTTGTTAGATACAGGAAATAGGTTCATTTGTTTATGCATATTTGCGACACTCATACAACTTTTCTTTATTTTCAGAATGACTTCGCAAATTTCGCGTAAAAAATTTTTTGACGTTTGGTTGCTAACGCAAAAGTAATAAGAACGGATGCTTTGTTACATCACATAATGCAAGAACTTGGTAACCCGTCTGTTTAAAGTCATCCGCTTTATAAGTTTAAAAGTGACAATCAGGAGTTATTGTCAAAAAATCTAAGAAAAATGGTCCAAGTCAGGAAGACATCGAGATCGTTTCCTAAACACAAATTGTGCGTGTTTAGAAGGTAACGTTACCTGATATTGCCGCTGAAGCACTCGAAGGTGTGTCATTACCTGAAACGAGTTCGGGCTCGTTCGGAAGACCGCAAAAAGAGTTTGAAAGTTCGAGCACCAAAACAAAAAGACTGCGAATTCAACATCTTCTTGAAACATCGAGTCTGGAAGACTTGATATAAAATCATGGCAAGCTCGGGGAGCTGAGAATAATAATAAAGTTGATGACAAAAAGAAGCTAGTGCAAGAAAAGTTGGTAGATATGCCTAAACAACAAACCGGAAATACCAATAATGGGAACACAGCTCGTAAATTCTTTAGAAATCCTGAAAAGTCAGCTGAAATAACAGGTGTCAATGTTGAGCTTATTAAGCGCTTCCATGTCATATTAGAGTGTATAAACAGCGGGTTTCATATTAATATCAATAAGTTTCAGAAATTCCGCTAAGCAAACGAGAGATTTATATATCAAGGAGTACTCATGGTACCTATGCCCGTAAGCGTTCATAAAATACTTTTCCACGGAAAAGATATAATTGCTTCTTGTGTTCTTCCAATCGGCCAACTTTCAGAAGAAGCACAAGAGGCTATAAATAAGCACAATAAGAAATTCAGAGAAATGTTTACGCGAAAAACATCCTGAGTGGACACGAATACAGACTTAATGAATAGGTTACTTATAACTTCAGACCCCTACATTGCAAGCTTACGTGCTGCTCCTAAAACTAGACGTGGCAAAATGACTCCTGAAGTCCTTCCCAACGAACTGCAACCTAATATCTATCGCCGAAAGTTATACAAAAACTTACAACGATATGTTAAAAGAGAAACGAAGTAACTATTACTCTAAAATGATTCACGACCAAATAAAGCAAAATGCATGTGGAAGGTAATCAGTACCGAACTCGGTCGTGGAAACCGCGACAGGGTCGACTACACGGAGCTCGTGCTAGGTGCAGTCGGAGCCCCGTTTAGTACAAAGAAGCAGTTAGTAGATGCGTTGAACCTCGAGTTTACGACTGTTGCCAGTAAATGCGGTGCCTCGTCGGCCGATATTGCCCGAGCATGCTTTAGTCTTAGCTCAGACCTATTTTTGTATAATCAGTCGCTACGATTGATTTCATTCTCCCCTCACGAAATAATCACAATAACATTAAAAAATATTGCATCGAAAAATAGCACAGACCTGTACGGGCTTTCGGCTAACCTTCTCCGAATAATTGCGAGATCACTTGCCCACATAATAGCCCACTTATTTAATGCCTGCGTCCTAGAGGGGGTGTATCCCACCGCCCTCAAACGAGTAAAAATATCTCCTTTGTATAAAGGAAAAGGCAAAAAAACCGACATAAAGTCTTACCGCCCGATATCGCTAGTACCAGCCGTCAGTAAGATCTTCGAAGTGGGATTAAATAAAAGGCTCTTGTCGTTTATAAGAGACCGCAACATCATGACGGACAGACAGTACGCGTACAGAGCCGGGAGATCCACTACAGATCTGGTGCGGGAAGTGGTGTGGCGTGTGCTGAGCGCGCGCGAGGCGGTCCAGCGCGTCGCCCTGCTGTGCTGCGACCTGTCGCGCGCATTTGACACTGCCGACCACCACCTCATCGCTAAGAAACTTGACTTCTACGGCATACTTGGCCCAGTCCTGTCATTACTGATTTCATTCATGTCTGATCGCACACAGACTGTAGTAGGCGAAAGTGGGCGTGTGAGGTCAAAGGAAATGACGAACACTATGGGTGTCCCGCAAGGCTCCTGCCTATCCGACACACTTTTCAGCCTACTGCTGAACGACTTGCCTGGTGCCGTCGGTGATGCAGAGGCGTGGCAGCCATAGTCACCGCACCGACAACAGGTGAACTAGAAAATAGGCTGAACTCAGTGGTTCAGAGCTAATGGTCTAGCTTTAAATAGGGATAAAACCAACTTTATGAGTTTTCAACTCAACGGCTCTACACCGCCACCGTTTAAAGTCACCGCTGGCAACACAGCACTTCAGATGGTCCAAACGACGAAACTATTGGGTTTCCATATAGACAGCGGCTTGCCCTGGGAAGCCCATGTTGACGGGATATGCTCACGGCTTGGTCGCACATGCTTCGCATTGCGTAGACTCGCTAGCACCGCGTCTCGAAACGTTGTGTTAAGCTGCTACTAGCTGCAACCGTCCACAGTATCCTTACGTACGGTACAGAGCTGTGCGCGCGAGCCGCGGACGTCGAGCGAGTCTTCGTCATGCAGAAGCGAGCAATACGCGCCATCGTAGGCGTGCCTGCTGATATCTCGTGCATAGAGCTATTAAAGGAATTAAACATCCTGCCACTTCCTTGTGAACTCATTTACCAGATAGCTCTTTTCACGCACAACAACATAGAGGCTTTCCGGTGCCGAGGTGTTACCGCTCGGGCACTGCGCAGTAACAATCGGGCTCACCAACTTGTCACGCCCGCATATAAACTGACCAAATCCGAGAGGTCCGTGTACATAATGGGTCCCTCAGTGTATAATAGGCTGCCGGATACCATAAAAAAAGATACAACTTCCACAGCGGTATTCAAAATAAGATTACGTGAAGTTTTGTGAAGTGAAGTGGATTGAAGTGAAGTTCATTGAAGTGGCTACTTCAGAACTCATTCTACTCAGTAAATGAGTTCTATGAATTGCCACTGATTTAACTTGTTCCTAAATAAACATTTTGAATTTTGAATTTTGAATTTTATGTTAGTTTTATTATTATATTGACATAGAATAACTGTTACAAAGTTGAATGTAGTTAATTGAATGTAATTAGTTTTCAAATGAAAGTATATTTTAATATACCTACCTATTGTACAAAAACTGACCTGTAACCTGGTGTTATTAATAAATGATTGTATTGTATTGTATTGTAAGTGGAATTATAATTTCATGAATATCAAGTGTCTGGCAAAGGGGTTGCCGCGATGTTAAGTGTCTGGCAATTCATAACGTGATTTTTAATAATATTCTGAAGGTAATACCAAAAAATCACACTTTATTATTTGATGAATTTAGATTGGTATTTTACAAACCATTAGTACCGGTTACCTGCCAAAGCCACTGTAACCCAAACTTCGTAATGGTCCATGTTCTTACCTGTGTTGGGAGCAAGCGCTGACAAACTTGCAGCTTTTATAAAATAACGAAGGTCTGGAGTTCACGGGCTCTTGGTTTACGAGTTGTGACATAATATGTATAAACACTTGACACTGGCAAAATTGTCTGTATTATGACACATGCCATTTAAGAAGAAGAATTATAAAAATTTACATCAGCCTTGATTCTGTTGTTTCAATAACTGAAATATCGTAAAATAAGAACTTTCTTAGTTTGCAGCAAAGTACAAATTAAAGTAACAGATTAAAATGTCATTTTTAAAATAGTTAAAATAAGTTAACGTTCCTGGGTCTGCCGCATCGTCTTTGACTACCGGGCACCCATTTGTTTTTCCGCCGAAACAACTCATTGACGAACTTGTGCCCCTAGCCAAGGCCATTAACCAAGAAGTAAGGTTGTTTAAATAACTGGTATTTAACGCGTATCCTTTTTTAATTGCAACATAACCGGAACGTTGGGAATAAATTTAAAGTAAATACGATAAATTTCCATTAACTACTAAAACTATATGAATTTTAAACAAATAAGTTCTAAGAAGTGTTTCGTTCCAGGTTGATGTGGTACATCGAGTGGTACACTGAGAGTCAGTACGAGCTGCCGATGCTGTATTGGAGTCTGAGGCTGCTGCATGCGACAGTGCAATGCCGAGGCAATGATGCGAGACCTTCTGCGGTCTTGGACCTTTGCGATACACACGGCGTCATCATACTCATACGTAAACAAATACCCACCGCTCTGACCACTACTTATTATGTAGGTACCACGCGTGCGTAGCCGCGGGAAGCAGCTAGTACTTATTATTTTGACTAAAACTAAAAAAAATATGATCTGATCGCGAACGCTTAAAAAATAGCTAATACTAATTAGGTAGTATGTGTTTATTATATTATTTTAATATATACTTTACTAGCTGCTGCCCGGGCTTCGCACACGTGGTACATAAAAAAAATGTTCTTCAAGGTCCCATCTATCTCTACCAAAATTCATCAAAATCGGTTCAGCGGTTTAGGGATGAAAACGTAACAAACAGACAGACAGACATACAGAGTTACTTTTGCGTTTATAATATTAGTAGGGATAATACTTTGACACGAATGAAACATCTACATCACGCAAATGTTACTTACTTATGTAACTTACTTACCTACTTATGTAAGTAACATTTGCGTAACATTAACATTTGTGTTTTTGAGGTAACTCTGTAACGAAGCAAACAGAGGTGTATTCTGTGTTTTTGTAGCTTCCAAACGGATGAACCTATTTTGATGTAATTTGCAACCGACTTCAAAAATGAGGATTTTTTTTATGTTTGTTACCTCATAACTCCATCATTTATGAACCGATTTCTTAACATCTTATTTCATGTGAAAGGATATACTTCCCGATTGGTCCATTGATTGATTGAAATTTTGATATTTTGCTTTTTATGGAACGGTTGTCTTTTTAGTTTTTAAAACTTAATTATTTTAAAGGTGACTTAATTGACTGTGTTTTGGCTATGATCCAAGAAAATCAATTCAACAATTTGATGATCAGCTATTTTCTAATTGATGTTGGGATGTGAGCAACTTCCACAGGTCTAATCAATTCGTAATTTGTTATTTGATTACTTCAATGTTATGCAAGAAAGTAGTAACTTACAGCTATCGAATTTGGGCTCACTGGATTGCTCTTTATGAAAATACGTTTTAAATATGTTGTTTTTTAAGATGAGTCTGGCATATCTTGTATCTAGATTTTTAGGGTTCCAATGCGTCCACAAGGAACCTTTATAGTTTCGCTATTTTCGTGTCTGCCTGTCTATCTGTCTGTATGCCTAAATAGAGCTCTCGCTCGCAAACAATTAGTCTTATTGTGATACAATTTTCCATTGTAATACGTCATATTCGTCATCGTTCTTTGTTACTAACAAAGAATACATGAACAAAGTGTCCTCCCCTTGACTAGACACAGTAAGAAAAATGCACATTCTTAAACATAGATTACTTTATAAAAATAAGTCGGAGTTAAATTACTCTTTGGCCTACTTATTAGAGTATAATTTTATTATTTATACAATAGTACAAAAAAGGTTTGGCAATCCCCACAAAGTTATGAAATGAAAACATTAAAAAAATATTATTTGTATTGATAATATTATATTAGACGATAATGACTATTTTACAAAGTTCAAAGTTCAAAAGTTCAAAGTTCATTTATTGCTTGAAGTACATTGTGTAATAGATGTAGTTATAATTAAATAGTAGATCAATGTATTCTACCCTATTGAGGCATGCAATGTCTTTAATACAATAATAACTTATAAATAATTAAATTAAATAAATGGTCATGCATGCTAAATAATTATAAACTAAAACTAAATGATTATATTTTGATCGGTCATAAATTCATCTAATGTATAATAACATTTGTTTCCGAGTATGGTTTTGAGCTTTCTTTGAAACATTATATGCGGTAATTCTCTTACAGACTTAGGGATCTTATTATAAATGAAAGGAGCCGTACAGAAAATACTTTTGCGCATCATTGTAGTTTTTGAGTCCCGAACACAGACTTTATAGTCATCTCGTCTCGTACGAACCACAACATCAGAAAGCCTTAAAAATAAGTCTGGGTCATTTCTAACAAACATAGCTGCTTCAAAAATATACAGCGAGGAAATGGTCAAAATTCTATGTTTAATAAATAACGGTTTACAAGAATCTATCATTTTGAGGTGGAACATGGCTCTGACGCACCGTTTCTGGTGTTTAAAGACCTTAATAACGTCAGTTGAATTACCCCAGAACATTATACCATATCTAATATTGGATGCAATTAGACCATGGTACGCAATTAGTAAAGTTTCCACGTCTACTATAGGAGAAATTTTGTACAAAATACATACTAGACTGTTAATTTGTTTGCAGAGACTGTCTAAATGCAATTTCCAATTAAGTTTTTTGTCAATAGTTATACCTAAGAATTTTACATGATCAACTTAATTTTTTTCATTATTGTATTGTATGTCATAATTTATGCTAGAAGCAGCAGTATCGCGTTGTCTAAAATGAATTATTTTGGTCTTATTTATATTTATTTTTAAATTATTGTTGTCTAACCATTTTATAATCGATGTCAAAGCTAAGCTTATGTCATTTTTATATGAATTAGTATTGTTACATGTTATGGTTACGGTACTATCGTCCGCAAATAACGTCATAGGTTGTATTGTAGCTTTTGGAAGGTCATTTATGTATATTAAAAATAACAATGGCCCCAGTACACTCCCTTGGGGAACACCATATCTTATTGTACGTTTTTCAGAGACGTGACTTTCTTCAAGTTTCGTTTTAGGATTAACATTTGTTATCTTGGTCAGTTATTTCCTATTTTCTAAATATGATTTGATTAATTGTAGTGGACTTCCTCTGACACCATAGAATTCTAGTTTTTTTAATAAAATGTCATGTTGGACATAATCAAACGCTTGAGTCATGTCACAGAAAATTGAACACACTGGTGTTACTTTATCGACGTTAATTGTAACACGATTAAGAAAGTCGTATAAAGCCATATTTATTGTTTTGCTTTCTCTGAACCCCTTTTGTTCTATGCAAAAGATTTTATTTAATTCAAAATAGTTATTAATTTTTATAGATAGGTCCCTTTCAATATTTTAGAAATAACGGGTATAAGAGAAATAGGTCTATGATTTTCTATGCACTCTTTGTTCTGTTTTTTGTATAGAGGTTTAATTATAGAAATTTTTAATGCATTGGGATATACACCTGTACTTATACATGAGTTAATAATGTGACTAATTGGTGCACATATACTATGAGCTGCAGATTTTAGTATTTTAGTCGAAATTTCGTCATATCCGACACTGTTTGTATTGTTAAGGGAGTTTATTATCCTAATCACATCATCCGGTATGCATGGTTTTAAATAAAAATAATCTCTTCGACTTTCTATCAATGAAGTGATGTTTTTTCCCGAGTATTTGATTGGAACCACTTTGTCAATAAAAAAATCATTAAATGCATTAGCTATATCTTTAGAGTTTGTTATTGTGTTATTATTTAAACTTAATTTATTGATAGTGTCTTTAGGTAGATTTCGCTTTGAGCTATTTATAATACCCCATGTAGTCTTTGATTTGTTTTTAGATGATCTAATTTTATGTTTATTTTGTGCTTTTTGTGTAAGTTTGGTTATTTTTTTAAGGATTTTTGTATATTTTTGATCTTCTTCTTTACTGTTTTGTGTAGGTTTTTTTC
Organism: Lampropteryx suffumata; assembly: GCA_948098915.1. Classification (NCBI taxonomy): domain Eukaryota; kingdom Metazoa; phylum Arthropoda; class Insecta; order Lepidoptera; family Geometridae; genus Lampropteryx; species Lampropteryx suffumata. Next base: position 22,890,193 of record OX402544.1, on the reverse strand, counting down.
TGTGTTTCCATAGAAGTTTTCTTTTTTTTTGACAACACAGTTTAATTCCGCGTGATACCCATCGTACTGGTTTTGTAGTCTTCATAGTTATTAGTTTGTAGAGTTAGGTATACACACATAAAATGGCAATGTTATAATTAACTAATTCTATTGCACAGCATTCGAATGTTCCGCACACTGATAATTCAGATATTTTTTTTAGATCTTTCCATATATGTCCATTTCGCAGCAAAATGCAGCAAAATGCAAAATGCAGCATGCACGCTCCTCCCCTATTTTTGTTTTTCCGACAAAAGTACGCAGCTAGCGTGTAATTAGGAACAGCTAGGTACTGCTCATATACATGCATCATGTTTTGTTCCGTAATACATAGGACGTCCACTATTTTATTATTTTCTGCTAATTCACTTAAACAGATGGTTAACAAGTCCGACTTGTTAAGTAGTCCTGCAATGTTTTGATGGAGAACAAGCAATTGATTTCTAAACAAGAAAAAGCTGATTTTGTAGTTGATCATTACCAAGTTCTTCATTTGGTAGTTCTACTCTTTGTGAGTCCCTATTTGCCATGTATTTCTTAATTATTTCAATGTAATCTACGAGGTCTTGGAACACTGCACGAAGTCCAGCGTTGTTTAATTTTCCTGATGGCTTATAAAACATACTGTGGTCACATATTAAGTTTCTGTTTGTATCAATCAAGTATGCATATCTATTCGTTTGTATATCTTAGTAGAGAAGGTTGTTAAAATCTAAAATTCTTTGATTTATTATGTTTCTATTATTTCCATATTAATAGGTAGGTGTGCATAGTATGACATTCGTTTGTGTAATTTTCTGTAAAGTGTTTCTGATGTAGTTTATCAATTCCAGATCTGTTTCTTGGAAGTCTTGATCGCCAATGGATAATGCAATATTCCTCCATTGTGTAGTCATTTAACTTAGCTTGTAGCCCTTTTAACAGCTGTCGTATACCTCCGTTTGGGGTTAGGTAATGGCAGATTAAGAAGTCATGATTTATTATATCCTGCGCAATTGAAAGCACCCTGTTTTGCTTGTTATCACTAATCAGACACAATTTTGGTTTATATGCGGTAATTAGATGATTTGAAGCTGCAATTGGTTAATTAGCTATGTTAGGAATAGTATAATTATTCTTGAGAACTTCTTTTTTAGGGCAGGTTTGGGTTTCCGTATCAATTTTTGGGTTATGTCTTTAATTAATTCAGTGTTTGTTTGCGTTTCCTTGTGTAATATTTGACTCGTATCATTTTTTTCAACTTTTTTAATTTCTGTTTGCGTCTTCTTATGAGCTTTATTTATAGATTGCAATTTAGTAGTTTTTAGAGGCGTTGAAAGAGTTGACTTAACGAACTTGGAAGGACTGTCCAATCTTTTTGTACAACGTATTCACTCTTGTCAGCTCTTTATTATTTTGTATCAGGTCTCTATTTTCAAGTGATAGTTGTTCGATTTCATAGTGAGCACTTTTTAGTTGTATTTGTAGTTGTTCTATTTTATGTACTAGGCTACTTACTTGCTCAGTTTCACTGTCAACAGAGAGATCTGGAAGGCTACTGGTACTGCCATCTAGTTTTTCCATATTCCTGTCTATGTCGTTTTGGCTTATTGATATTTGCGTGCGCGCTCGTCTGAAGGTAATGTTGTCATTCATCTCGGTGTCCATTGGTATAATGCTTCTGCTGTTCGTAAGGTGGCGTAGTGGTTTTACGACCTTGAAGTGAAGCTTTGAACTGATTTTTTTAGAGTCAGTGTCTCCCCTCTCCCACTGGCTAAACCGATCTATGGTGAAGCCTGTCATGTTTCCGAAATAGTCGGATTTTTGATGAAATTACAAATATAAAATTTTCACTATTAGTAAAGCCTAAGTCAGCCTGATTTGTAAATCTTAAAAAAATAAAAATCCCCATACAATTTATATCTTTTTCATATGAATTAACTTGGGACCAGTGGGGCGATTATGGAATTCTGATACTAATCAAAAGATGGATACTAACAGCTTTCAGTTGAAGTTGAAGTTGAATTGAACGGAAGGTTGATGTTGATTGTCATACATGCTATTCTATTCTATTCTATTCTATATGAATAGGAACCTCAGACCAAATAAATATTAAGACGGAGCACCGCGATCAACCATAATAAATAAATTCTGTGACACTTTTTGTAACGGAATATGTATTTTTTTAAGATGTTGTCTAGACTGCGCGACAACATGTGAGAGAATACTTACTAAGAGGAAGGAGCACAGTTTGGTTGGATGTGTGTGTGTGGGTGCGTGTATTTACACAGAGTAATATGGTTTTGAGGCTTCACTTAGGTTATTCACGGCCCTGTCTAAATATTTATTTGATCTGAGATAGAAACCGAACTTACCTCATAGTAATGCATCTTGTCAAAGCTAATTCCTGTTACAATCAAACTAATGAAATAACGCCGGATTGCTAATTGAAACTGATAGACATTGGTTGTGTCAAAAGTTCCATAATTGCCATAATAGTCATTCTTATCCTTAATGACTTCAGAAGTTTTCACTGTACGTCGTCACATGCGTTTAGCTAATTTATTTAAGTTTGTTTTTTTGCATAAACGATGAATCAGGCATATCTTGGCCTTTCAGACCTGTGCTACAAGCTGCTAGAGCAGAAGACCCCGCCCGTGGAGAAGGGTCAGGCTATCCTGGCGCTGGCTCTGCGTCTGCTGACGAGTGCCCTGGAGCCAGGTGCGCGTGTTACTTGCACCGTGTATCCTGAGATCAAGTGGCCTTACGCCGTTAACTCGCTGGCGAAAATAATGCTTAATACAGCGCTGCATTCGCTGGAAAAGCATCACCTCGTCAGCGATAGGTGAGCGATGGAAGCGGATTTACGTAAAACTTAACTGATTCAGAGATCAGGCTTTTATGTTCAGGCATGCGGAAAGCTCATACATATATCTTATGTTCTTTCTATAATGACATCTGTCAATTATAGAAACTACAGAAGATATATGTATGAAAATGTATAATGACATTTGTCAATTTTGTCAGTGTCAAATGATTATTTGGCCATAAAGTCTTAGTCGGTATTCTTCGTTTGTCATTTCAGGAAGTAACATAGCACTTCTAAATTAATATTCTTTTTTTGTTGCATTGCATGTTTTATTCAGTAATCTTGTCGGAATTTTAATGAATAAATTATGGATACGTGGGATAAGTATGGACAATTGAATTATGAGTGTATTATGGTGCAATGTGATTTGAACGGCGAGGAATGCTGAGAAAATTCTAGACGGCTATTCCGCGATGACGTTTAGAATTGACAATTGACCATCGACTAAGACTTTATAAACAAATAAACACTTATCAAACTATCACTTGACACTGGCAAAATTGTCGCTAAGACAGATGCCATTATAGGAAGAAAAGAAGATGTCTTAGTAGATCGTGTTTTGTCTATTCTAAACGTCATCGAGGAATGACAGTAATTAAATCGTCGTTCAAATCACCTTGCAATAATACACTTATAATTCAATTGTCTATACATGTGCTATGAAGTCTAAACTTATGTATTAAAATTCCGCTAAGATTACTGAATAAAACATGTATTACATGTACTGAATAAACATAAGCACGAGAAAAATAATTAATTTAGAAGTGCTATGTTATTTCATGAAATGACAAATGAAGAATCTTCTATGTTTGTATCTTTTTGGAAAGGTATTTGTCGTGCGGGAGTTATCACATGCTAGAGTCATACCCACACAATTTGAACTTCCGTAAACACCAACAGAAAGTAGATCTTGTGTGGCCCTCTGATGTTTAGGCTCGAAGGGCACTGGAGCAAGAGGAATTACTGGACGAATAGATATCATAACTATGTCTTGGTGTCGGCAACCCACTTATGTTATTTCTGGTATTGCTAGTTCCGTAATGGTAAACACTTATTAGGTGGTTCGTATAGCTATTTGCCGGCTCTGTTGTATAAAAAGAATCCGAGAACCATGTCGGGAAAAAAACGGCTTCTCGATATAATATCTAGTTTCGGAAACAGCGAAACTAGACCATATCGAAAAGCAGCTTTTTGTGTTCATTTTTTATGTCACTGCTACGACGAATTGAAATGCCGGACATTTTACACAGCGTCATCTGGCCCCAAATTAAGCAAATCTTGTGTTATGGGTACCACATGACTGATATACTACTTATATACTTTTTTTGGTAACATATACAAAGAAACACTCAGACCCGAGACAAATACCTGCAGATCATAAATACATTTGTCCCGCGCGGGAATCGAGCCCGCAACCTTCTGCGTCTCAGCCAGGCCTTGGCCCACAGTGGTCGTCAATAATTAAAGTACAGTGGACCCCCGGTAATCTGACAAAAAAATTTGCAGGGCAGTGTCGGACTATCGAATTTGTCGGATTATGGAGTACTGCCTAAGACCACGAACTGTTTAATCTTCTCGTGGTTTTTTTAATGTCATAAATAGTAGATCAGCCTACGCCTTATACACTTGCTAAACTACTAAAAGATTCGTTACGATTTAGGCGGTCTAAAATATTAGTCTTTTCGCATAATAGTATGTATGAACTTTTAATAAAATCTCTTTGGCTATACTATTTGTATCTGGCTGGTTTTGGTATCATTAAAAGTTTAAATTTTAAAGAACATAATTCCAAATTCAAATTAGGAAAATGTGTGATTTTTATTTGTTTTTCGTACTGTCAAGAGTGAATATAATGAAGAAATTCGATACATTTTACATTACATTTATAAAATTTAACTACAAAAAAGGTAAAAATGCAAAACAAGCCTCGAAAAAAAATTGCGATGTTTATGGATCTAGTGCAGTGTCTGCGAGAGTAGCACAAATTTGGCTTAAGCGTTTTCAATCCGGAAATTTTGATGTCAAAGATGCAAGTCGCTTTGGTCGCCCTATTACGGCTATTACGACTTTTTCAAAAATTGCATCCATTTTATAAATGGATGCAATTTTTGAAAAAGTGGAGCAAGATCGGCATATCAGTAGTTACGACGTTGCTGAAGAACTGAGAATTGATCACAAAACAGTTTTGGCGCATTTGAAATAAACTGGGTACACAAAAAAGCTCGATATTTGGGTACCTCACGAGCTCACTGAAAGAAACCTAATGAACCGTGTACTCATTTGTGAATCTTTATTACGACATAATGAAAGCGAACCATTTTTGAAGAAGCTGATAACTGGTGATGAAAAGTGGATCACGTACGACAAGAACGTGTAAAAAAGGTCGTGGTCAAAGGCCGGTCAGGCTACACAGACTGTGGCGAAACCCGGGTTAACTCGCAACTGATGCTGTGATGCTGTGTGTGTGGTGGGATTGGAAGGGCATTATTCATTATGAGCTGTTACCACCAGGCAGGACCATCGGTTCTGAACTCTACTGCAAACAACTGATGAGATTAAAGCAAGAAGTTGAGAGAAAGCGGCCGGAACTAATCAACAGAAGGGGTGTGGTTTTTCATCATGATAACGCTATACCTCACATATCTTTAGCCACTCAGCAAAAATTAAGAGAGTTTGGCTGGGAGGTGTTAATGCATCCGCCGTATAGTCCTCTGACCTTGCCCCTTCAGATTTCCACCTGTTTCGGTCTCTTCAGAATTCTTTAGGCAGTGTCAGGTTAACATCACGAGAGGACTGCCAAAACTACTTGTCGCGGTATTTTGACCAGAAGTCCTAAAATTTCTATAGCAATGGGATCATGTCCATACCTACAAGATGGCAAAAAGTTATCGAACAAAATGGTACCTACATGTAAATGTAAATAAACTATATTAAAAAATGTTTTGAATTTTCTTAAAAAATGCGAAGAAACTTTTTCCCAAATCTATTATCACATTTTTCTTTAATTGTCAGTGTTTTGTGCTTTCGCTTCTGAGCTTGCTTTTACATTACTAGATACGTATACGTAATACACAATAAATAAACAGTAAACAATGAACACACTCTAGACCGCACCGCTATCTTCTTCAAACTTCAAATTCAAACTAGGCAATCTGAATCAAAACAATACCCTACGCCGTAGTGTTGGTGCGTACAAGTTATAACTTGTTCAATCATGCATTAGTGAAGATTGTCAAAAAATATTCAACAATAAATAATAGACCATGTCGGATTACAGGGGGTGCCGGATTAGACAGGGGGCGGATTACCGGGGGTCCACTGTAATCAGGTCTTAGAGGCGTTTTTTCTACAAAAGTGCTTATTTCTAGGTGGTTGATTGCGCTACTCAATTTTATCTGGGAAGCGATTATTTGGAAGCCGCAGTTTAGAAAACATTTTATTTACAAAGATGGCATTTACAAACTGCTGGATATTATAACGGTTAGAATTGTTTTACTTGCTCCGTTGTTGAACGAAAGTAGAGTATCTGTAAAGCTGAATCACTACCAGTAGCCCCATCTCTAGTAAATCCGTCAAATCGAAGACGCAATGGATTTTAACCTCCTCTTGGAATAATAATTCTTCTTTTGACATTTCATGACGTGCGTTAATCTCATTAATTAATTAGTTTTTAGCGTGCTATTTTTATTTCATGGTTAATTGAGTTATATTCGTGCAATTTTAATCGATTAACAATAACTCCTTAGCACAGGTGTAGACAGTTGGGTCATATGTGTACATTACTACGATGTTAGCGCCTCTGCAAATTTCGTCTATCATCGGAAATACGATTGCCTGTAGGGCGATTATGGAACTCTAATTACAATCAATGTCTATCAGTAATGATTGAAATTACGCCGAAAACTGATAGACATTGATTGTAATTAGAGTTCCATAATCGCCCTACTGATAGTGATATTTATATGTACTAGTGCTACTAGTACATATAGTACTACATACTTACTACATACTAGTACTAGTACTAGTGTGTGAAATTCGACCATAATTAATTAATAATTAATGTATTTTTCTTTCAACTACGTAGTAATGTTATCATTAATCACTACAAAACCGATCACAAAGGACGTATTTTTAGCTTAGAACCAAAACAGTGCAGTAATGTTATATGAAATCTCATTATTGCACTGTTATTTAGATATAAATTTACCACAGAGGTTTAATATCTCCCAATAAGTTAAATATAAAATGTTTGCGTTTGATCAAAAAGATACTGGCTGATAATAAAAATCGGCTGAATAAAACCGACTTGGTGAAAAAAAAACAAATGGCGTGCATTTTGTACCATTGTAAAACTTTGATTCTTCATCTTTTTAGTTTGAGTAGGTATATTTTATCACAGTAGGTAGATTGGTAGTTGAAAGAAAAGTAAATTACGCACCTTGCTAAAGAGAGTAATTAATGCACTCGTGTTAATTCAGTGCCCTCGCTTGCGCTGGGGCACCAACATAACACTCGTGCATTAATAACTCACTTTGCGCTCGGTGCAACAATCTACTATTTTATGAATAATTTAAAACAAATATTAGCATTCTGCACTCCTTCCCTATATAAACCTAGCTGCTGCCCGCGGCTTCGCACGCGTGGTACCTACATTAAAACAGAGAGACAGAGTTACTCTCGCATTTATAATATTAGTATAGTAAATTTGATACTCTTCTGTCCGCGCAATTTTCGTAAAAAGGGGTACAAAGTTTTTGCTACACGTATAGTACACGTATTGTAACTGCTCTGTAACTTGACTGACGCCACCTAAATCAATTATTCAAAAGATGAACTAAGGCCAATAATGATGATTCTAGAAGTGGCCCGGCTGAGACGCAGAAGTTGGCAAGTACATTTTCCGCCGCAGGACAAATGTTTGTATGATCTGCAAGTATTTGTCTCGGGTCTGAGTGTTTTTATTTATAATATGTATGTATAACAATATTAATATTAAAAAAATAAGGATATAAGTAGTGTATCTGTCATGTGGTACCTATAACACTTACTCTGCTTACTTTGGGGCTAGATGATGCTGTGTGAAACGTCCCTTAACAAACCTGTGTATATGTGTAATCCACAAAGGCATTCGATAGCGTAAAACACTCTGCAATATCTAATGCCCTTGAAAACCAAAACATAGACCAAACCTATATAAATATCCTTAAGATAATATACAACAATAGCACAGCAGATATCAAACTTAACATTACAGGTTCAAAATTCACTATTAATAAAGGAGGAGGAAATAAAGGAGTTACGAATTATTTATTAATTGTTGTCGTGTAATTAGCCTATCTGTTTAGTTGGTAGTAGCTCTGCCTTCTGCGCTGTAGGTTGAGGGTTCGATTCCCTCCCAGGATAAAGATTTGTGTCAGGAACATAGGTGTTTGTTCTGTGTTTGGATGTTATAAAGTATCATAAGTATGTATTTAAAAATATATAAGTATTTTATTAGTCATCTAGTCACCATAATACAAGCTATGCTTAGTTTGGGGCTAGATGCTTTTGTGTGCATTGTCCAGCAATATTTATTTATGAATTCCAGATGAGCAGGCCTCCCGTACAGTGCATAGCGATGGCCCTGATCTGCGACGCGACGCGCGCTGGTGATTCCGTGGCACAACTGGTCACGTGGCGAGCTAGCCTAGGAGCTTCGAACGCGGTAGGTAGTTTATTTACACTTTAAGTTCGTAAATTCGCATTTTTCATTGCGCAAGTGTTGTTTAGTCTTCAAAAGATAACTATATTTAGAATGTCAGTAATTGAAATTCATGTCAGGAATTGATAAATTAAATTGGCGACTGTAATAGTACATTATGGTACTAGTGTGTAATGTTGGTGCTTACCGCTGAGGCGCCATTGAGACCCGAGCCGTTAGGTGAGGGTCTTAAGAGAGCCGAGGACTGTAATCATCAATACACACGTGTATCATACGACGTTTTTCAACACACTCGTCAATAAAATAACAATAAAACTCATTTTCTTTAGTAGATAAAAAGTTTATTTAGAGAAACAATTAGTAAATGTGCAGTTAGTAAAATTATAATTAACTGTTTTTGATGGCTTAGCGGTCTCATGAGATAGATTATTTATTGCAATACTTTCATGTTCTATTGTAATTTGAGATGGCTCATTATTCGTGCACGTAGGTAAAATCCAATCATTGGATGTACTTTGTGTTTCGTCAGTAAGAAGCGCCTCAGAATCAAGTTTAATTCTTTTTGTGATTTTTGCACAAATTTCCTTCTTGTTTTGTATGGAATCTTCTACGTATGATTCTGCTACATTGCGAGATCGCCACCCACCATGACGCTTCAAAGTTATTATATCAGCTACTGAATTAGCCAGCAATGTAGCTGTAGTTCTTCTGAAACTATGTCCAGTGTAGCTCTCAGCATCTGCTAAACCTAAAAACATAGCGATTTCTTTAGGTTTAGGCATAGAACCAAATTTGTTTATACCTATAGGCTGACAGGTACATTTATCATTCTGGTAATTTAGAAAGAAACGGTCAGTTTTTGCTTTTGGTGACCGCAAACTTTCATACTTCTTAACAATTTCAGAGAATGGACCGTGTATGGTGAATCACCTCGGTATTTTATTTTTCGTGATAGGTATCTTCACTAAAAGCATCTGGCCATGGTTCTCTATGTTTTTTACGGTTATATTTGTTAATTCTTGTATCCTACAGGTACCAGTTACACCAAATATTAAAGCAACCTGAAAAAAAGAAACAATAATTAAGTTCAACACACAACACGGGCTGAAGTCGCGTAGATATTTAAAATTAATTTAACTAACCTTAGTAGCCAAATATTGGTTATCTTTTATAAATTTTTCAATATCGTCGGACGATAAAACCTTTGATTTCTTGCTTCTAAATCCATCGGATAGTCTCTTTAGATAAGCTGACAAATATTCTTTGTTCGGACTGTACTTTTTAACATTGAGTATAAACACCACAAAGAGCTAGGTTTGTACTTAGAAGATAATTCTTGAAAGTACGCCATGAACACATTTTCTGAAAAAGACTGCGTATTCTTGCTGTTTTGCCATTTTATGAAATTTTGGTACGCTAATAGATATTTTTCCTTGGAGTTTTCAGGTAGTAAACTTTCCATACCGTTAAGGGCTCCACATCTTATATCCCATAACATAAATCAACATAAATCATGTATGATCATGAATCATGAAAGTTTTATATATTAAACTCGTACGAGTTAAAATTATCTATTTAAATAAGAAGTTGCATGAAATGAGCAAGCAATAGGAACATTAATTTATTTGTTCTATTAAACACGATCTTTTTTTGAATAAAAACTTTTTAAGAAAAAAAAGCACCTCAACCAATAAAATTAAAAAAAAAAAACTATAACTCACTAGCATGGCCGACAATCATTGAACTTTAAATCCTGGCCGATTTATAGTCTATAGAGAACGACAGTACTAACATAGTTAACAGTTCCTCTCCCCCTTCTATCATACTTCTTTCCTGCCCGATCAAGTCATGTTTGTTTCCTATTTTGCTATCGACATCAAATCAATCCAAACAAACCAACCAAACTAACAAGCAACAGCTGTTGTAGTTTCAAAGTTAAATGACGTTGATTTTTATATTCTGTAAGCAATTTATATATATCCTCTCAATTCCTGAACCTGTAATTTAATCTCGCAGTAATGTACAAGTGCTGTGTTGTGAGCTGTGCTAGTAAACGAAAGGACGTCAGTTTTTTTATGCTTCCGAAAAGAGAGATTGGACTCTTGGATTGGACTTCGATTGGATTAAAATACTTATAGACCTGAAGTTTTCAAGATCTTCGCAAGCAGTATGATTGTGTGTCGAAAGCATTTTTGAAGAGATTTCTCGCTTCAACTCGAGAGCACATGCCTATCCAACGTAATCTGCTGCTACCGAAATGTCTGTCTATTGGTGTTCTTCTGCTATAATCACCAGTAAGTACTTATTGTACCTACTTATCTTACCAAAAGCATTAAATAATAATTATATTAATTATAATGATAATGTAAGCAGAGCGTGTGTTATGGGAACCAAGTGACTGATATACTACATAATCGATTGGCCTGTCACCTCAGTTGGTAGTAGCCTTCTGCGCTCTAAGTCGAGGGTTTGATTCCCTCCCAAGATAAACAATTGTGTGAAAAGCATAGGTGTTTGTTCTGTATCTGGGTGTTATAAAGTATCATAAATGTATGTATTTAAAAATATATAAGTATTATATCAATCATTTTGTCACCATAAATAGATGATGTTGTGTGCATTGTCCAGCAATATTTTTTATTTATACCTTTATTTGCATATACATGCATATTATACATAGAAACACCAATAGAAACAACATAGAATGTTAAACACTCAACATTATTGCATTTGGTTATGTGTGGTTAAATTTCTATTTTTTTTTCCAGATAGTACTGTGATCATCATGTGATTACACACCATGAAACTACAACGTTTGGCTCACACCTACTCCAAAGCAGATTACACCTAATCCAAAAGTCAACATCAACATACCAGCTGTTCTCGGCCTGTACAGTCTGATAAGTGATGATGGTAAGAAGCCTGATGACTCTTGTCCCTTTAGAGATGGGTGGGCCATTGATATGAGATGCTACTTGTGTAGACTTGTGTAGATTTCTCTTAGAGCTGGTGAGGACAGCTACATGTGGGGAGGTGCTGAGGACCTGATAAGATGCAAATATGCCTTTCATTCTTGAATTCAAGGCTGCTTCCGTGAAATAATCAAATGTTCTGGACTAATTTGGCTATCTATAGATTGTTTTACGCAATTTAGATAGCTCAACTGTTTGACTTGTATTTTGTATTATTATGTATTATTCTGTATGTTTCTGTAAATAAATGTCTAATTGTATAATCAATGTGTTTATTATGATTATCAGGGTCTTTCCTTTGTAGATCAATAAAATATTTTAAAATAGTAAGCAATTGTATGCAAGCCGGCAGTAAAAATATACTCGGTAGAATGAATACCCTGCTGATGCTAAAAAGTTCATTCAAAATAAAAAAGTTATCTGTCATATAGGATAAGAGTGAACAGGTATTGGACAGGATTTCGTCTATGGGAGTGTCCCGTCTGATGCGTTAGCATCCTATAGTTTGTGCTCAATAGTGAGTTATAGCAATGAAAAAGTCACAGTTTGATTATGGGTGTCATTCTGTGCCTAATTGCGGTGACCATAGAGCCACTTTATGAGCAAGTGTGTTGAAAAATATATTAATATAGGTACATTATATGTAGGTATTTCTACAAAAATTGGTCGTAAAAGGTAGGATTAATAATATTTTTTTTATTTTAGAAGAATAAAGAAATATATTCTTAATATATTAATAAAAGAAGAATATTCTTTGTTAATGGCATGTGTCATAATGATGTCAATTTTGCCAATGTCAAGTGATTTGATTTTATAGTATGTACAGCCTAATTTTTTTTCATATAATTTTAAAAACAGTGGTTTTTATATAAAATTATTTACAGATTATTTTTGCTTGAGTCACAAAGAAACACAAAACTTTTATTCAAATTATTCACACCCGAGTCAATAACTCTAGCTATATTTAAATAAAACCACCAAAATGTATTTAATTATTAAATTCACAAAACAGATCACAATCAACTAAGCGTTTTAACTAAAATTAGTTCTAATCGTATTATTGATCTAGATTAGTAAGTAAATATGTGAATGTGACAAAATTACTGTGTTACATGCATAATAATTATGATAACCTATACTAAAAACCAACTATGAAAATTATACTACTGATACAGTTATTAAATACATCCAGATTATTAAAATTATAAATGAAACCCAAAATGATTCGCATCGCATTAATAGCATCCGTAGTTACTCTCTGGGTAAAATAAAATAAAAATAATATAATATATTATTTTTAATTTAATAAATAATAATTAAACAAAAATAATTAATATTGCTAACTATTGGCTTCATACACAAGCTTAGAGTCGCGCAACGTGCTATGGAGAGAGTTATGTTGGGTGTTTCACTACGTGATAAAATCCGCAACGAAGAAACATCATACAAAAATAAAACATTGACATATTCCGTGACAAAAAAAGTGTCACAGAATTTTTTTATTTTGGTTGAACGCGGTGCTCCGTCTTTATATTTGTTTGGTCCGAGGTTTCGATTCATATGACAGCATTTATAATAATAATAATAATAATAATAAATAATAAGAGCTCTGTATTTGAAAGCTCTTTTATTCAAAATAGTTTGATTATTATTTTTTTCGTTAATTTCTTTTAGGCGTCACTTTTGTTCGTTTATTCAGCCAGCGTTTGCAACAAAAAATGTGTTTATTTACGATATTACATTAGGAACCTCTAAAATTATCAGTGTTTCTCAACTATATTATGCATATTTTATACATATAAACCTTCATCTTAAATCACTCTATTTATAAAAAAAACCGCATCAAAATCCCCGTTGCGTAGTTTTAAAGATCTAAGCATACATAGGGACAGACAGACAGCGGGAAGCGACTTTGTTTTATAATATGTAGTGATGATGATTACGTACATTCGATTTCTATTTCAGACCAAATAAATATTAAGACAGATGGCCGTGAATAACCAAAGTGAAGCCTCAAAACCATGCTCCTCTGTGTAAATACTCGAACCCACGCACACACATGTACCCAAACTGTACTCCTTGTTCTTAGTATATATGCATACCTGTACTACTTGTACTATTAAGTATTCTTTCATGTAGTCGTCAAGAAAACATCTTACAAAAATAAAACATTGACATATTCCGTGAAATGAAATGAAATGATTTATTTGCGTGAAATGTGGTACACAGAGAACTTAAATATATAATTGGATTAACACATTTCGCTAGGAAACCCAGCATGCAAAAATTAAGAAGGTACATATAATAATTTAATTAAGGACTACATTTTCAAACAAATTAAATAAACATTACAATAATTATTACAATCTCGAATAATTGAATTTAGGTATGAATATAAATAAAATATAATAATTTTTACCATAGCAGACGGAACGTTAATTAAGAAATTCTTTGACACTATAAAAAACATTTGTCAACAAACCAGGTAAGCATTTTTGTTTTAAATTTATTGTATGGTAATTCTCTTATAGATCTAGGTATTCTATTAAATATTTTTATACACATTATGTAGCAATTTTTATGACTTAATAAAAAATTAAGCAAATTTTATGAACTAATAGTCTAGTGGGGTCCCTCAATTTTATTTTTACTCCACAACAAAACAGCATACCTGAAATATATATAGGCTGGGCAACGTAAGCAACTTTAATTTTGTAAATAATGGTTTGCATGAGTCGAGTGGACCAGCACCACACACAGCTCTAATGCATTTTTTGGACAATGAAGGCCCTATTGATGTGAGTCAAATTACCCCAAAGTAGCAAACCATACCTCAATACCGAAGCAACATAACCATGGTATGCAGTCAAAGCCGTTTTTTGACCTGATGTTCGGCGCAATGTCTTTATTACAAAAACAAAACGATTAATTTTTTTGCATGTGAAGTCAATATGTGACTTCCAGTTGTGTACAGTGACGTACAGTTTTCGTCTAACTTTAAACCTAAAAATTTTATTTCATTAACATTATCTACGAATTCATCACGACGTGTCAATTTAATATTAATATTATTTTTATTATTGTAATTTTGAAAATGAATAAATTTTGTCTTAGATATATTAGCTCGCAAATTGTTACATTCTAACCAATTAAGAATTAATTCAATCTCAGCATTAATTGACTCTACATAACTTATATTTTTACTATTATCAGAAACAACTATTGAAATATCATCTGCAAATAGAACACATTGACATTTAGTGATCAAAGGTAAATCGTTTATATATAACAAAAATAATAATGGTCCCAGTATGCTTCCCTGAGGCACTCCAAAATTATTATTAAGACTACTAGATTTGAAAGCTGTTGTCATGAGATCTTCGTTTAAACTTTTAATTTTTACATATTGTACACGATTTTCAAGATAACTTTTTAGCCAATTTAAAGCGTTTCCTCTAATACCATATTTCTCACATTTCTGTAACAGAGTATTATGATTTACAATCAAAGGCCTTGCTCATATCAAAAAATATAACTGAAACACGAATACGTTTATCAATACTTTCAATAATACTCGACATTAATTGGAAAGCAGCTAAGGTCGTTGACTTATTCTTTTGAAAACCGTTCTGCTCTTCCTTAATTATTTTAAATTTATCTATAAAACTAACCAGACGCATATGCATTGCTTTTTAAATAATTTAGCAAATATGGGAATTAAAGTGATTGGTCGATAATTATTCAAATCTTTCTTGTCATTTTTTTTGTGTAGAGGTCTAACTACCGAAAGCTTTAACCTTTCCGGAAAAACTCCAGTAGCTAGGGATAGATTAAGAAGATATTTCAAGATTGGGTGCAACAAGAACAAACACTTTTTGAGGGTATGTGTCGAAATCCCATCAAATCCTACAGATTTTGTATTATTTAATGAATAAAAAAAAAAAGTGATAAAAAAAGTGTCACAGAATTTATTTATTTTGGTTGAACGCGGTGCTCCTGTCTTTATATTTGTTTGGTCCGAGGTTTCGTTCATATGACAGCATTTATGACAATCAACATCGACCTTCCGTAAAAGTAATTCATCAATAGTAACTGAAAGCGATTAGTATCAACATTTTAATAGTATCAGAAATCCATAATCGCCCGGCAGGTCAAGGTATGTTCTTGCAATTTTATAATAACAGAATACCAAATTTCAAATCGATCAGACCTGTGAAATTTATCTGGGAAGACCTCCATCAATTAGAAAAGAGCTGATGATCTTGAAACGGCTTAACATATTTTTATGAATAACAGTTATAAACACGCTTGATCTAGTTAAATTTGTAACAAATAAATTAAATCAAAATTAGTGCTTCCATTTGGGAGCTGCGATGCCACGTTCACACACAAAATAACAGATACACACCATAATACAAGCTATGCTTACTTTGGGCTAGATGGTGTTGTGTGCATTGACCACCAATATTTATTTATGTATTGTATTCAAACTGTGACTTTTTCATAGTTTTTTTTTAATTTTATTGGTTGAGGTGCTTTGTTCTTAAAAAAGTTTTTATTCAAAAAAAGATCGTGTTTAATAGAACAAATAAATTAATGTTCCTATTGCTTGCTCATTTCATGCAACTTCTTATTTAAATAGATAATTTTAACTCGTCTGGTTTAATAAATAAAACTTTCTCTCAAATATAAATTTTGTTTTCTCTGTAATAAAAGAAAACTTTAAATTCCCCATTTTGTACGTGGCAGAATAGGCGCAAACTCTATGCGCGGAAAATAAAAAAAAAACCGTAACTGCACATTTACTATTTGTTTCTCTAAATTAACTTTTTATCTACTAAATAAAATGAGTTTTTATTGTTATTTAATTCACAAGTGTGTTGAAAAACGTCTTATGATACACGTGTGTATTGATGATTACCGTCCTCGGCTCTCTTAATAAAATGGCGCTTCAGCGGTAATCACCAACATTAATCACCAACATTACACACTAGTACCATAATGTACTATTATAATAATGACAAAATAAGCAAAATAAATTAAAAACGAGTTTAGGTCGAATAAAGGCTAATTTCACCTATGCTCTACCATTTTATAATATTAGAAATAAAGAAAAAAATAATTTATTTAAAATTAGTTTTTTATAGACAAATGCTACTGATACCAACGATTTTTAAATGATAAATTCTAATTTTGACAGGCCTCTGTTTTTGTCTTCTTCTAAGACGCACACTGGTTATTAACGCACGTTGAGGTCATAATAAAACAAATACTAAGACTGTTTTATGCAAATAAGTTATCTTTATCTATAAGAACCTTTTCCCTTTTTATATTTAGAATTCAAAAATTTGCCTAATATATAATTAAACCATTTGACTGTGGATGATAAGGAGAATTCAAAAACATCTGAATTATTTGTTCATAAGTAATAAATAAAACAAAGGACGGTGATTATGCGTAAAACCACGAGTATGTTGAGTTAGTATGTCATTGCTCACACACTCTTGCACTTAATGCTTTCAATGTTTTCATCTGTTTCAGCATCCTTGTCTCGTTAAACGCGGAGCCACAATAGCAACTCTACTTGCATCTATATTCAAAGAAGAGTGCAAGGTCAACGGCGTCCAATTGGATCATAACGGAGTTATTATGGGTATGATAGAATATGAACAGGCTGACACAAATTTATGAAATTCTTAGGTAGTCATGTACGTACCTACAGTTACAAAAAGGTCACTCAGCGTATGCAGGTTGACCAACCTGCGCTGTCTTCCGTTAGAACTATTTGAGATTTATCCTAAACACCGGGCGTATGATATAATTGCTATCTATTGCGGACATATCTAAATTCAATTCAATTCGATACGTTTATTTAACCTTATTTTAACATTACAGATACTATCTTATGCGTAAAAATAGGAATACAAAACAACAGGTAAAATAAAAAGTACAGAGAAAAAGTAAAAGTAAGTAAATCTTACTTCTAAAAAATAAAAACAATCTAATAATAAAAGGAACTGATACCTACACTAAATAATATTATGAGTATAGTTATTATTTATACAAAACGTTCTCACAGTAAGGCTCAGGTATGGCACAGTCTCTCTATCGTCTTCCAGTCATCCGCAAACAGATCCGCCTGAGGATGTTCAGTGAGAAGCATATTTAAATGTCTCTGTACGCGGCAGATGAGCTACTGTTGTCGTGAAACAGTGTGTGCAGGTGTTGGTGCAACCACAGAACAGAAAAAACGATAAAAGTAGTAAGTAGGCGGGGCCCGCGTAACACCTAGTATGCGGAATACCGCGCACTACAAGCTTCGCTCACTTCCGTCGTGTTTGATGTTTGTCAGGGGAAATGTAACTCAAAAGTTCATAAAAAAATATAAAATGCTGTATTGTTCTGTCTTGGAGTGCAAAAATGATAGCCAAACCAAAAAGTTAACAAAAGGGGGCATATCATATTCCCGGTAAGTATTATTTTATTGTTTTAAACGGTTTTATTTAAGTTTTGTTTAAAATGCAAAACCGTTGAACAAAAACAGACTGAATCATACCGTTTAAGGTCGCGTTTCTCTCAAACCCTCCTCTTTCGCTATTCAATTAGGGATGTAACCCTAAAATACTGAAGAATGTGTTATCGAAAACTTCCTCGTGTAAATATGAAGTATTAAAAGTTTTAAATATTCTAGGGCATTGTTTTTTTTTGTTTTTATTATGTCTTTATTCTAAATGTATTTAAGCCATATGGTGTCCAGTGGTTAGTTAATATGAAAATAACAGAAGTATTTTGAAGAAATAAACTTCTGGTTTCATTTATTCCAAGGCACCAAACATTAAAAAAATGGATTGATGCAACTCGGAAACAAAATTGTGCTTGTATATGTTCTTTCTGTTCTGTGGGTGCAACCAAAGGGACACGTCCAGGTCTAAAGCGAGTACGGTTATCAGGAACAGACAGTTGGGTAGCTTCACTCAGTAGAGTAGGGAAATCTAGTTGCCCTCGTAGTATACGACACACTGTTAATAGCTGGTCATAAAGCATTCTAGTTTCAAGCGAATTAAAAGCCAATGTACCTTGAAGTACTTTGTAGGATAGTTGTAAGGATAGTACCAGAATGTTTTTTTGTACATAAACCTAAGGAACCTCTTCTGTACTTTTTTTATCATTAAGGCATAGAATCATAAGGCGTAGTTTCATGAGGGTTCCAAATAGATGCACTTGATTCTAATTTGGATCTAACTAACGTGGTGTAAAGTAATTTGATAGCTCTAAGGTTAGTGAAATATTTGCAGTTTCGGGAGACAAAGCCTAATCTTTGGAAGCAGGTGAGTGTGAGAGTTCGCATAATATAAATAAATAATCCCGGACATTTGACACAGTATCATTTGGCGCCAAAGTAAGCAGAGCGTGTGTTATGGGTACCACATGACTGTTATACTACTTATATACTTTTTTTTATGTAAATATCTACATACATATTATACATAGAAACACCCAGACCCGAGACAAATACTTGCAGATCATACAAACATTTGTCCCGCGGCGGGAATTTAACCCGCAACCTTCTGCGTCTCAGCCAGACCTAAGCCCACTGCGCTACAGAGGTCGTCAATATGCTCATGCTCATGAAACGTGAGTTTTGTCGAAACGTCGAAACCTACACCTTAATGGATAGACACCTAATTATTAGTTGACTATGAAGTATGTACCTAAATAACGCTTTTGTAAATATCATAAACAGGAATTTCTAGCAAAATTTGCACATATTGCGTTTAGAAAACCTAGCGATCTAGATACTTATGATATCTACTATATTTTATAACTATATTTTTACCTATCTACTATAGGTACTAATTTATGTATAATTATAATTTACTTTATATTTATTTATTTATATTTAGATCAGAAACATTTTAAACGTAAGTTATTTACAATAACAAGAAGTATGCATTATTAGTTCTGATTTTCAAACTAGAGGGCGCTGGTAAAAATGTCGGTAGACTAGATCGCGCTATCGATGCGTTTTTTGAGTAACAATACTCGGAGAGGATGACATGGTAACGTACGTTTCTTGAGTAATTTACTTACGTTTTTTGCAGTGCCGTCAGATTGTAAAATCTGCGAGGACACTATTAAATCATTGTACGAATTCTGTGTACCAGAAAATATTAACTAACTACATTCTGGCATTCTGATGCCAGAATGTAGCTAGTTAATATTTTCTAGACCATAGAATAATCACAAAAACGCGTTTTGTGTGAGCTGGCTTTTGTGGTTTCAGTTCGTGTTTCGATTAAGTGGGTAACAAAACGGTTGCAGGCGTAGGTATACATACGCAAAGGTAAGCAAATGTATACATACGTCCATGCGTATTTTTGAAAAATCGACAAATGAGTGTTGGAAAAACATTATATGTTAAAAAAAAATAAAGTCAGTCAGTCAGTCAATTATAACAGGATACCACATTTTTATTATCTTTAAATGGCTAACTATATTTTGATAAATCATAGCTCGATCACCACTCGATCAAGTTACCGTCTAAAAAAATACTAAATCACAATCCGTTTAGGAACTACGATGCCACAGACAGACAGACAGACACACAAATACATAGACACACAGATACACAGACTCACAGATACACACGTTAATCTTATAACACCTGTCTGTTTTCTTCCAGAGTTTCGAAAGTTTTACTCATATTGCATTTGTATCGAGTTGACTTTCCTGATTATTTGCCAGTCAAAAATTTAAGCTTAAAATCGTGAACGCTGCCCAAATTGCTTCTTAAATTATCAGTTTAGTTATGTTCTCACTTGCACAATATTGCTAATGTATTGTAAATGAAAGAAAGATAACGTTTTTATTTGACCCAGCATCTAAGGCACTAACATACTCGTGAGCAACCAAATCGACTCACGCCTACAAAATGTAAAGTGTACTTTTTTGGAAAATGACTTTAGTAATGTATATAAAATATTTTTTTTTTTAAAGCTTGATCTTTAGGCTCTAAAATAACACCACGATAATTAACATCTCTCGGTTCTTTTTAAAAAAAATCGTTATATCCGTGTAAGCATCAAAAATGCGCTTTGTGCGGTAGTCATGCGGGCGGATTGCAACCCTCAATAAAACCCCCTGCAAGCAGTGCACACTTATCAGTCGCTTATCAGACGTTGACCTGAACACACCTACGCAAGTTACGTTCGCCGATTTACAACCACTATGGATACAACATCAGAAGAAGCTGCTCAAGTTGTTGCTTTGCTGCAACAGGATCTAAGCCAGCGAGAAGTCGCTCGTCGACTAAACCTGAGCCAATCTGCTGTGTCAAGGCGATTCCAAGCAGAATATTCCAAGAGACTGGTTCTTATTCTAGGAGGCCAGATACCATTACATCTGAGAGAGACGACCGTTTTATCGTTTCGACGAGTCTTAGAAATCGCCATCTTACCGGTGTTTCTGTCCAGCAGTAGCTGAGAGAGGTTCGAGGAGTATCTGTCAGTCAATGGACTGTCAGAAGAAGATTGAGAGAAGCGAACCTCGTTTCAAGAAGGCCTGCCAGAGGCCCAAAATTAACCACAGCTCACCAACAAGCACGCCTTGAATTTGCTCGTGAACACATTAATTGGTCTGCTGAGCAATGGCGGTCAGTCCTGTTCACTGACGAGTGCAGAGTGTCTATATGGCAGTTATAGGAGAGCTCGGGTCTACAGGCGTCCATGCGAGCGGTTTGCGCAGTGTTGTTTTGCCGAAACAGTGTCCTACGGGGGTGGTTCGTGTATTATGTGGGCGGGCATTTCACTGGAAAGAAAAACGGAGCTCGTTTTCATACCTGGTGGAGGCCGTGGATGCGGTCTGACTGCTGCGCGATATGTGGAAGATATTCTTCCATGACTAGGACCATGCCTTGCCTTATGAAGGCTTCATCGAAGACGGCTTCCTTTTAATGCATGACAATGCCCGATGTCAGCACGAATCACTCGTCAGTTCATGAATGAAGTTAGCATTCGGACCATGGATTGGCCAGCACTAAGTCCTGATCTCAATCCCATTGAGCATCTATGGGACGAGCTCAAACGGAGGGTACGAGCCAGAAATCCGGCGCCTACAAGTGTCGCAGAGCTAAAGATAGCGCTTTAAGAGGAGTGGGAAAGGCTTCCTCAACAATTGATTAAAAAACTTATCAGTTCAATGAAAAACCGCCTTCGAAGCGTTATTAAAGCTAGAGGAGGCAAAATATATAAATTTTATTGACATTACTCAAGTCATTTTCAAAAAAAATACACTTTGTACATTTTGTCGGCGTGAGTCGATTCGGTTGCTCACGAGTGTAATTTAAAGAAATATATAATAATGAGTTAAAAAACTATATATTTAGACTGTTTTGTGCTGAGCCTCAGACGAAACCTAACATGATGTGTGATTGTACGAATACCAATAAAACACATACATTACATATCACACATAATGAATAATGTAATAAAAACTAAATAGAGTATGTAAAAAGTTAACTTGTTTATTTAATATGTAATTATATAAAAACATACTTATATAATCACTAATAAATAATAAAGAGAAACTGACGGCTGATAGTGGTTTTTTTTTTGGCGGATACATACGAGAAAATAAAGACTAACGGAGTAAGAAAAAGAATAAACAAATATTTATTATATGTTTATTCAGTTGGTTGGTTTATTTAGTTATATTTAACTATTATATTTAGTTTATTTAGTTATTTTATAACGTTGTATTTAATATACTGTAATGTATGTATTGCATATATTTTTGTATAACTATTGACGTATCTATCTTTTTCTTATCCTGTAAATTTGTATGTACACATTATTTTAATTATAAATCTCTTAATATTATTATCATCCCATTTTGTTCAGCCACATTCAGTTTAATCTATCCTAAGGTTGCCTTGCAGAGATAGCTCTACATAGCGATAAGACCGCCCATTGTACTACCGACTAGCAAATCATTGTTATTATTGTTTCTACTTGTTTATGTATATTTGATGTGCAATAAAGTATTATCTATCTATCTAAATAAATTTACTTTGAGGCAAAATGATGCTATGTGAAATGTCTAGAATTATTTTATTATGGGATATAGGTATACGGCGCCTTTCGCTGGGTGGATGCGGAAAGTATCGCCGTAAATAACGTTTAACTCACTTGATGTTATTAGGTACACTGCTTATTAAAGGACTACAGAATTGATAGCTTAGAAGGAAGACAGAGCACAGAAACAGAAGATAGAAGCATGAGAAGCGTGATAGAAATAAATCAAGGATGTTCGTAGTCGCGTTACGCGAACGATAGGCAGAGGCGCTAGGCGCGAGCAGCGTGCGTTCAACGTCAGAGCTAGGATGGACTGGCGAGCGAGAGGCGCGCGCGTTTGCGCTGGAGCAGGTTATCGTGCCACTCGTGACGTCACGCACCGAGATCTTGGTTCCATTGAACGAATGGACAACGACTAGAGCGGTTAATGTGGGTCCACATTTGTGACATTTCAACGTGCTGTGGCTCCGTAGCCGTAACAGTTAGGGCTTGCACGCACTAGCGGCTGGCCGCGATGCGGTGTGCCGTTGCGGTAGGCCGTACATTGATTATTACATGAAACCGCATGATAACGACGCACTGATTTGCGGCCAGCCGTCAACCACTCCGGTTGTTCTGAGGCTGCGACGGGCCGCACCGGTTGAATGATGCGGCACGCCGCATCCCATGCACTCGGCGCGGTTAGTCGCAAACACCGCGTCCTGTCCGCCTCAGTCATCGCTTGCTTCATGCGCTAGACACTACGCAGAGTGCGCGTCATGGATTTTGATACGGAAAAGTTCATTTTAGTAATCAAAGAACGCCCCGCAATATGGGATAGCAAATGCGCTGATTATACAGACAGAAATAAAAAGTTAAAATGTTGGGAGGAAATGATTAATATATATGCAAAGAAAGATGAACTCGGTAAGTTACGTTATTTATTTATTATGGTTACAATCATCATACTTTTTAATCCTAATTTCCTGCGATTTCGCGGATCAATGCACATTATATCTTTCTATAATGTGTTTCTATTATTCTAGAAAATGGTTTAAATTTACAACAGGACAACGTCTGTCGGGTCCGCTAGTTTACTTATATATATTTATATTGCCATTCCAGTTTTCCTTCGTATTCAAAATACTGAGCGAAAGAGTCACGAATTCTTGCAGCGATATTATTGCCTATTCGATTATAAGTTCTCTGAGTAGCTGGTACATCTGGCGGCATGTAACATGATAAAGTATCTTCATAGTTATAACCGTCTCTGTCTCGAACGTAGTTGTGCAAAATGCAACATGCTTTGATGATATCAGTAGCCAAATTAATATCTACATTTAAAGGTCTATGGAATGTACGCCACTTATTGCTCAGTATTCCAAACGAGCATTCGATATATCGCCGTGCTCTACAATGCCGATAATTATATATTCTCTTAGTAGTATTTAAATTAGTATTTTTTGGTTTTGCATAAGGTCGCATTAAGTTCGTGGATAGGGGAAATGCTTCATCGCCTACTAAAACATATGGCATTGGAATAGTATTTACTCGTGATATAGGTGTTGATTCTAGTATCTCAAGTTCTCCTGCTATCATTTTCTTGTAAAAGTTAGAGTGTTGATAAACTGCTGAGTCTCTAAATTTGCCACACGCGCCGATATCTATTGATATGAATTTGTAATTGCTGTCGCATATAGCCATCAGTACAATAGAAAAGAACTGCTTATAATTGTAGTACATGGATCCACTATGACACGGTTTTAATACCCGTATGTGTTTCCCATCTATAGCCCCAATGCAATTCGGATAATTAGCTCTTGTAGAGAAACCCTTTGCAATATCTAGCCATCCTTGTTGACATGGCTTCGATATACAAGATTCTTTCAACAGTAACCATATTGCCGAACATACTTCATGAACAAATTCAGCTATTGTACTCGCACCAATTCTAAATGTGTAATGTAGTTCAGCGAATGTACATCCGGTCGCCAAGTATCTAAAAACATAATTATTTATTATTAATTTAAATGGTCATTGTTACAGGTAAAGTACTTATGAAAAAATGGCGGAATATTAAAGATAATTTTGTAAAAGCTTCGAAAAATATAAAAAGTATGAAAAGCGGTTCAGGTGCCAAACAAAAAAGCCCATATACCTATTATAATATTTTATTATTCTTAAAAGACTCTACTATGGTAAATGAGACAGAATCAGACATTGCCAAACGATCTTTCCCAAAATCATGATGGCCCTTATGAAACATTACAGAATGTAGCTAATCAGAAAAGAAGAAAGAAAAGTAATAATGAAGACGTTATTGGACAACAATTGGTATCAGTATTGAACAAAAACTTGGAGTATAAAAAAGAAATGGAAAATGACGATGACAAGTTGTTTTTGTTATCCCTTTTAAGTGAGTTCAAAAAGATTCCAGAGTCTAATAAATTGGAAGCGAGATGTGAAATCATAAGAGCTATTAGAAATGCTCAACAACCATCATTTCATTATAGTTATCCTAATACGCAATTTGATCGAGTGTATCGAACACTTGATAGTGACTACACTGGCCGAGGTTATGAGAGTAGACTCAATAATAGAGAATCCACAACTACAGGTTACCAAAACCGTCAAAATCTACCAGGTACATCCATGGTCACAATGGATACAACTGAAGAGGCAACTCAGGAATCGACTAGCCAAGACGACAATTCATTGATGTCTGAATTGTTTAATTCACCGTAGTTTCTTTTTGTTAATGTTATTCTATGTGCCTTAAATAAATGTGATTCAACTTAATAAATTGTTTTCTTACCTGATGGTTATAATGAGCTAACTAAATAATTAAATTTGAATCTTCATAATGTCAAAATTATAATCATAAATAATTAAAATTAAAAATAAAATAATAATAATTACCTATATGCAATAACTCACATTAAATAATGTCGCTTCTACGAACTCGCTCTTTGGACAGTGAAATATGTCAACGGTCACCGCCACCAGATTTAGCACTTGTAAGGTCCGCGTCAGTGGCGCCTTGCCTACCAGGTTAGTCCTTCCTCGAGGCACTGCGAACAAAGGAGGCCGCCTGCGACGCCCAACATACTCGTCCGGTACGCACAATGTCATCATCTCCAAGATAGTCGGATTGGATATCATCCCTCTGAAACCCGAACCACATACAGTGCTAGCGTCATATCCCTCCTAATTGCCAGCTTGTTGTATCCAACCATACGTAAAACGAATAAGGTTGGATACATCAAGGGATAGAAAGGATAAACGCCGTATGTCTTCCAATACAGATATCTTATAAACTTGTTCTGTATGCGCTCCAACATGAGGCTATATTTAGCTTCATGTGGAGCCCATACAAAAGCTGCACTTTTCATCTGGCTTCTGACCAAGGCATTATACATAGCCGTGAGAGCCCTAAAGTTTGTGAAACCGTTTGCTCGGCGTAAAATGAATCCTAAAATTCTGTACGCCTTTTTACAAACGGTCACAACATGGACTCTGAACCTCAACTCGGTGTGGTACTCGAACCCCAAGATCTCTTACCGATTCTACTCGCTTCAACTGCGCTTCCTCAATCTGGTAGTTGTAGTGAAGTGGGGCTGTTGCTCTACTAAATGTTATAAAGGAACATTTGTTCACGTTAAACTGCAACTTGTTTCGTCGGCCCCACTTCACTACCCTATCCACGTCGTGTTGAAGACGGGCGCAATCTCCTTCCTCCTTTATTGGCAAGATCAGCTTGAGGTCGTCAGCGAACAGAAGACATTTGGCCGCTGTTACAACTTCAGGCAGATCGTTAATCATCACGATAAATTCCAACGGCCCTAAGTTGCTGCCCTGACTCACACGTGTTTTCGTGAAGTAAGGTTCGGATTTGTGTCCCGCGTACTCCACATACTGCTGCCTGTCTTTCATGTAGCTAGTGAAGAACTGGAGCAGTTTGGGGGTGCAGCCGATTGTCGCCAGCTTGGTCAATAAGATGTCATGATCGACCATATCAAAAGCTTTTTTAAAATCAAAGTAGGCGACGTCGACTTGCACCCCTGCGTCCGCGTTCGGGAGAATGTATGACATCGAGTTGAGGAGGTTGCTGGTCGTGCTGCGGCATGGCCTGAAGCCATGCTGAGCATCCGAGAGATGAGCCGATACTTGCTTTTGTATGCTGAGCTGCACCGCCGACTCAAACACTTTTGCCGTTGTTGAAAGGATTGCAACGGGTCTGAATCCGCTTACCTCCGAGCCACCGTCACCTTTGGGTATAGGTGTCACCCAGGTAACCCTCCCACCGTTCCAGGAAATATGA
This sequence comes from Lampropteryx suffumata, assembly GCA_948098915.1. Lineage (NCBI taxonomy): Eukaryota > Metazoa > Arthropoda > Insecta > Lepidoptera > Geometridae > Lampropteryx > Lampropteryx suffumata. Next base: position 22,863,261 of record OX402544.1, on the reverse strand, counting down.
GTCCTCCAAGCACAAGTTATATATATGGCTGAGTGGCTCCGCTAGAACCCTAAGACAGTCCCTCATTACAAACACGGGTATCCCGTCTGGGCCTGCAGAAGTCGTGTGAGTGCCGCCCATACCTCTGCTTCGGCACGTGAACGCGCAATCTCCCGGCACTGCTCAAAGCCTCCACTTCACTCACGTTGAGGGCCGCCGTAGCGGTGCCGTACACCGAAATAAAATACTTAGCAAATTCCTCCGCACAATCTGCCTCCGGAAGTCTTTAGTAATTCATTCATTTCCATCAATTCATTTCCATCTTTAGTAATTGTCTTTCGGTTCACTGCACCCCTTTTTTCTCTAACATAATCCCAGAATGCCTTCGGGTCCTCCACTAGTCGGCTCTGCACTCGCTCCTGGTGTTGCTGATGCTCCGAGTGTATCATTTCCTTGACCCTCGCTCTACATTCTGAGAAAGCCTGGTAGTTCTCCTTTGACCCTCTCATCCTGTACAATTTATGCAGCCTTACCTTATGTTCTATTTCTCGAATGATCTCTACATTATACCACCTTGGGTAACTATATCTTGAATGTACCTTACCTGTCCATTTTTTAGGTTCACATTTGTCAAAAATATCATTCAGGATACCATAAAAACAGTCTAATGCGTATTCTGGCTTTTGGACCCGAAAAATAGCGCACCAATTAGTTGCCGCTATTGACGAATATAAAGCGTGGTCTTACCGCCTTACCAAAGTTCCAGCTCAGTAAAAAGATCGGAAGTGGCGGCTGCGGGCCCGGTTCCGCGCGCGCACAGCGCCGCATCGTCACCGCAAGTGGCGGGTGCTGCTTGTCTACCGGCACCAGTGCCTCATCGGCCATGCCTACGTGCGCTTTATCCATTTCTGAAAAGACCAGCACCAAATCTAGTAACCTGTCATTACAATTTCTCACCTCGTTTTTCTGAGCAAATCCGCAAAAGGCTACAAAATATTCAAAATAGTTTTGAACGTTAACATTACATGAATATAAATTAAAATCCCCTATAACTATGCATGACTAGGACACCATTTTTCTAAAATTTGGAACAATATTAAATAATCATCTTTAGTACTATTTGGTGGAATATAGACCACACAACAAAAAAATATAAACACTACGGCACCAACTAATTCGAACGCGCAGGTGTCTATATCAACGCCGTCCGGGACCTTTGCTCTTCGTAACTGAAAGCGGTGCGACGACGCCAGGAACACTCAAGATCTGGTATCCGGGAGGTACTATCTCGGCATCGTGAATGGACTCTACACATCCCGTCTCTGTGATTGCAAATAAGTCTGCACCTGAGGATTCGATATTGTTACAAATCATATCCAACTTTGTCCGTAACCCTCTCACATTCTGGTAATATACCTCTATTGCTCTATTTTTCTTCGATTGGCCTAATTGCCTGTCTCCGAAACCAAAACCATTCGCCAAACTCAGAATTCACCGGCCAGACTTCTGGCTGGTATAGTATTTCGTACTCTCTTTGCGGCACTGTGATAATAAAAGAGGCATAATCCCTCTCAGTCTTATTCCTGATTTTATAATCTTGTATCGTGGTTTCTTTACGTGGCCCGTCATACTTTCCACAGTCGTTCCAATCGCCATTGCTTTTATTTCCATATTAATATTATCGTTCCTGCCTATATTCACCATTTTAGGTTGAACGCTCTCTCTACCTTTAATGCTGCTACTTACCATGCTAGAAGTACTAGGTGCTTTCGTATTTTTCGAAGGCCCGTGGTTGATACCATTGGTGGTCGCCTTCGAATTGTCCGTGGTCCTTTTCGCTAATTCATTCTTACTAGTATTTTTCTTGCGAACCGTGCGTGATCCAATCATCCTCCTCGGGTATCGGAGCCTTCGGTGGTGGCGGTGGTGTGATCATAGTAGCTGCTGGTGGTCTACTAGTAGAGGCGTGCGCCTTACTACCATGGGTTTGCATAGGCGATACGCTTGGCTGGTTTTGGCGTTCCGATGTAAAGTTTGTACTTGGCTGCTTAGTTTTTTTAACAAACTTAATTCCTTAGGGCTTTGGACTGATTCCTGGGGCCCCCCTCTTGTACGTCTGATGCAGGATTATCTTAGCTGGCTGGTGCTGGTGCTTTTCTACATTTACAAGAATTCAATTTATTCTTCAAGGTACTTAATCTTTCGTTCAGCCTGTCAAACTGATCCAACATTATTACTATCAAATTTGTATCTATTGAAGTCGTAACTTGCTCTGCTATTGTTTTACTCACAGTAGTCTTCTGGCGCTTATACAGCGCATCTGTACTCTTCTGTAGTTCCCCTTCCATAATAGTACGGACGTGGACGTCTAAATCGCCGGTCTTCGAATGCGATGTGAGATGAGAAGAAGGAGAGAAAGGAGTTTGATGCATTCTAATTTGTCGATTCTTTGTACGTCCAGTAACCTTGCCATGTTCCTCCGTGCTAGAATTCAGCGTTGACGAAAGGTAACAGCTGCCGCGTACAGGAGTATTACTATTTCCACTCTTTGGAACTTTGCTATGACATTCCACACAAACCCAAGAGCTAAGATACTCTGATGTAAGTGTTTCGAAGTCGCTCTTATTTATGTTTGCACATAAAAGGTCGTTTGCACGCAAAACAAACCAAGTAACTCTTGTCCGTTATTTGGCGGACATTTGAACACATTAATCTGAGATCCGTAGTCGAAGTCATTGCTTACTATTCCGCAAGACTAAGTGAAACAAGCTGCGCCACAGCTTCAGCGATGATTCACCCGCACGAACAATGCGAGCTGGCGGTGAATGGTCGGTTACACCAACTTTTTTGAAATGATAAAACCAAACTAAAAAATAGAAAATAAATTTTAATAAATGTAAGTAAGAAATTAAGTAAGTAAGAAGTTTTTAAATAAAACATTTTTTTCTTACTTACATTAATTAAAATTTATTTTCTATTTTTTAGTTTGGTTTTCTATATAAAGCGTGTTTTCTCGTTTTTTTAAACTATTATTTATTTTCTACTTTTTAGTTTTAGGATAATCGGATACATTATTTTTTTTTTTTATTTAATTTTTATTCGAATTATTGCATTGTCATCGGTCTTTGATAGGTGTGCAAAATTTGAATGAAATCTGGCCGTTTAAAGTGGGTCAAAATCGCATCCTAAGGAGTCGGTTACAAACATACATACAAGTGAAGCTAATATAAAGCGTATAAAAACGTCACTGGCTCGGGTATTGCCCTGGCTACACAATTATATAAGTCACAACCGGTTCACTTCGAATTAAACCACTTTTTCAATTTAAAAACCGCTGAGCAAACGAACGTAGCTGATGCTTTATTGACCGCGATCGGCAAATATAACATACTAGCTGCTGCCCGCGGCTTCGCACGCATGGTACCTACATAAAAAGTAGCCTATGTGCTTCTCCGAGGACCCATCTATCTCTATACCAAAATTCATCAAAATCGGTTCTGCTGTTTAAACGTGAAAACGTAACAGACAGACAGACAAGAGTTATTTCACATTTATAATAATAGTAGGGATCAACAGCCTAAAATTTTATGCTTCTAGTTCTGAAAATAATAATACTTTCATACAACCTTTCATCCCCCTTTTCAACCCTTTACAACACTATTTTCCAATTAAGTAAGTAGTAAGGCTTTAGACTATCTGTATACCATATATCTGTATACTATACAATTTCATTTAAGTCGGTTTAGTAGTTTTGGCGTGAAAGCGAGACAGACAGACAGAGTTACTTTCGCATTTAGAATATTAGTAAGGATATAAACGAGTGGTTTTTCTTTCAGAGTTGGACTGTCCAATAATGTCGTCGGTAGTGCGTAGAGAGATGCGTGAGCCGCAATTCAAGGTGCCTCAGAGTTGTAGAACTGCCGTCTGTCTGAGCGCTTCGGACCTTTCCGGCTCGCGAATGTCCAAGGTACCTAAGTCGAGTCAAATTAATTTTATTCAATACAATCAGGAGGATCACGAAAAGTCTTTCATACTATTTCATTTCATTTCATTTAGGTGGCAATTCCGCGTTCGCATTCTCAAATATTTGCATGTTTTTCATGATACGCGTTCGTAGAAATGCCACATACATACATACCTTGCGCAGTGGGCTAAGACCCGGATGACCCGGGACAAATTTTTGTCTGAGCTGCTAACTATTTGTCTTTAACTATTTGTATGTTTCTATATACATAGAAACACCCAGACCCAAGACAAATGTATGTATAATATTTACAAAAAATATATATAAAACATATAAAAAAAGTATATAAGTAACACAAGCTCGGCTTTCTTTGGGGCCAGATGACGCTGTGTGAATTGTCCGGGATTATTTATTTAAAAAAATTTAAAAAAACATATTATACTAACTTTCCACATGACTCTTTTCCAACAATGTCGCATTCGTATCTTTCTCCGGGTCATCTCTAAATCTTAAGTACGTAACAAAAGTACGATTGAGGTTTTTTTTTTTATTTAATCAAGCAGATTCTGGCCTATATCTAATAAAAACTACTTAGTTCTTAGTTCTTCTTAGTTCTTAGAGGTTTCTTAACAATACTAAAATAAGAACTTAAAACACATTTCAACCTATTTTTTTTTTTCAAATTAAGCATGCAGATAGTGGCCTGTTTCTAATAAGAACTACTTAGTTCTTCTTAGTTCTTAGAGGTTTCTTAACAATACTAAAATAGAACTTAAAAACACATTTCAACCTTTTTTCGATCGTTGAAGCGTTTCTCTAAATAAGTCCGTAAGTGTATTTTTTTCTAAACACAATTGCGAGTTGTCCGAAACGTCCGGGTTCACATAACGACACCATACTTACCGTATCCATGCACTTGTGTGATGATACGCGACGCGCACTCCTTACAATGGGATTCCACGGCAAAGAGTGTCTAAAACCGTTCGCATAATTCTTAATTTTTACCTGTTTTTTGTGGAACTTACGTTCTCATTCTTGGTACAAAACAATTTCTCAATCTTGTAAATAACTAGGATAAAGAATATAAATAAAAATATACTATATAACGAGCCATCAGGGGTCCTACCGGTAGTGATGTCAGGGGGACTGACGTCACTACATTAGACTCATTGCAAATGATAAAGACACCCAATATATTCAGACACAATTCATTATTAACGCTATTTTAAACAACCTTAAAATCTAAGGTTGTTTAAAATAGTGTCTAAAATCCTGAGAAGGTGGATTAGTTCTCGTTTCGGAGGCCAAGACTCATTTGGGTCCCTGCGCCAATGGAGTAAGTAAGTAAGTAAGGAGTTAAAATCTAAGGTAAATCATAACAATAATACTCACAGGACTTTTCACCAAGAGAGCTCACTAAAATGTGCTCTTTTAAGAATTGTGGCCCAAGTTCCCAACGACTCGCCATTTTTTTATATTTCAAGATGGCTGCGTCGTTGTGAAGTCATCACACAATACACTTTAAACTTAATATAATTTTCTGACAAACAAAAAGGTTTTCTAAATTAGTTTTTTATTTTTAGAACCTGTTTTTAACATGAAATTAATTTTGTCTTAAAACCAAACTTTAAACGTCCTGAATTCAAATCATCGCGCTTTCCGATTTACACCTTAAATTTAGTTTAATTTTCTATTAAGTAAAAAGGTTTTCTAAATTCGTTTAGCTATTTTTTCAATCTACTTTTGACATCAGATGACTTTTATCTTCAGCAAAAACATTTAAATTTCAAATCTTCGCGCTATCCGGAAATCGGATTCCAAAACATTAATTATTCAAACAAATGAACTCAAAACTATAACCATAATTAATAATAAATTGTTAAATGGTTTACCAAAAATAACCAGTAGTTTTAACCTAGGTTCAAAATTAAATAATCGTGAGTTCTGGTTTGCTGCCCGGAAGACAACAGATCAATAACATTTACCTCTCAGAAATCAATAAGCATGGTTTCTAATATTCCAAATCCTAAATAGGCTAGTTAATATTAAACTTTATTATTTATTTATAGTTAATGTTCAAAAATAACTCACCATCGTCTCCCACGTCATCGGCGTTACCTTGCTCAACGTAATGCACTTTATTATAAAGTATATACTATACTAAAGTAGAAGTAATACTTAACTTTCAGGCGTTTGCGATACTACACATGTTGTCTGAAGACTTGGACTACAAGGTGTCACTCGCGAATGAAGCCTACAACTTGTACAAAAATATCACCTTGGCCCCGGACGATGAGGTAACTTTCAAAAACTCGCAAATTTATAATACTACTACTGATGCTAGTATACTTATAATATACTAGAAACAGTATTAACCCACGGCTTTGCACTAGATACTCATATGCATATGCTATTGGTAGACAATGCACATAAACTAAGTTTAGCTTATTAGGAGTCAGATGACTTAGATACTGATATTATTTTTAATATATTCATATACTTTTCTTTCAACTACGTAGTAATGTTATCATTATTCACTACAAAACCGATCACAAAGGACGTATTTTTGCTTAGAACCAAAACAGTGCAGAAATGTTATATGAAACGTCATTGTTGCTGTAGGTGTGCTGTAGTGCTGTAGGTTCTGGGAGGCCGAATAACCTATTTCAACTTTGATGTTGAAATTTCAAGATGACGACGTTTGTGTCGTAGTGGACCAAAGCCCGGCTTAGGCGCAGAATTCTGGCCGCAATATATTATAGAATATTCTTCCATTATATTCTGGTTTGGGTGTTTCTATGTATAATATGTATGTATTTACAAAAAAAATAAGTAGTATATCAGTCATCTGGTACCCCATAACACAGCTCTGCTTACTTTGGGGCTAGATGATGCTGTGTGAAATGTCCGGCATTATTATTATTATTATTATATTATACATCATATTATACATTATCATAGGGTCTTTCATTAAGCGTGTCCTATCTTTAAATTTAAATAAAACAAAGTGTGTGTGATATATTATCGAAATTATTTATTTATTTGAAAGATGTAGTGATGCCATTATGTGTGGAATATGACATCATTCAAATGTCCGCCACGGCTTCTCTGGGTGGAGCGCATGCGAGATATCCAATTTTCCATGACTTTTGCGCATAAATCAGCTCCAGTGCCCATTCAGCGAACACACGTCGTTGTCTATGGTCGTTTACCTTCAATTCCTGGGTGAGTTGAATTTTATACGGGTGCAGGCCCAAGTCACGACGCAAAATTCGCCAAGTTGTGGTCTGTGAAAGGCTGAGTTCTTGTGAGCGACGCGAAATCGACTGCCTCGGATTCTCCTGCACACTCTCACGGACAGCGGCGATGTTTTCGGCAGACCTTGCGTTTCGTTGACGTCCGGGTGTTGGTCGATCATTTACCGAACCAGTGAACTCAAATTTATCCACCACACGACGAATAGTCCTCTCGGTAGGACGATTATGGCGACCGTAAAATGGGCGAAGCGCGCGGTGCGTTGCCCGAACAGAACACTCATTTTGATAAAACAAATTTATCATTTGTACGTGTTGTTGAATGCTATAGCTATCCATGATGATTTGGCAAAACAGAATGAATAAATTACAACCAATTTGACAGATTTAGCTTCAACAAGATGGCCGCTACCAACTGTCAAAGTTCGGACGTGCCTATTGGAAGACCCTTTACATATACAGCTACACTGATTCATTCACTGCAAATGCAACTTTGTTATCCTATATATTTATATGGGATTACAAAGTTGTTTTTGCAGTTGGTGTATCTAGAAAACTGAACCGAAATTGCAAAATATTTTAGTTTTTCCCTTGATTTATATAAACACTAATTGTATACTAAATTTGAAGCTTCTATGTCTGCTAAAAGTGCCTTGAGAGTTATGACGATCGGTCAGTCAGTAAATGAGTGACAAAATTAAGAAACTTTGACTAGTTATAATTCTTTCTCTTTATTACTTGAGTTCTTTTTTCAAAATATTGTTCGGAAATCGGAAGAGGAATAGATCATTTGGCGGACTTGGTGTAAAAAGTTTTTGTGATGACCTATCATGAAAATTACCATAGCTACCAGCTGATATATGAAAAAAAACGACTAGCTAATTATAGGTATATAAGTAGCCGCTTTGCTATAAATTATTAGTATAAAACCTTCGTTCATGGATCCACTCAAGCAAGCCGAGGTAGGTGAAGTTTCCTCTCCAATGACGCCACTCTGCCTGTGATTCTGTTTGATAGCGCAGGCCTTCCCAGGTACCCACACTAACCTCTCGACCTTGCCGACAAGACCCGCAGGAATGACGATCTATCCAGGGCAACAGTTAGTGTGATATTAAATTCTTACCGTATTTTTTTAGGCTGTGCTGGTTCTCTGCTCTTACTACTTGACGCTGAAACATAATGAGACTTGGGTGGAGGCGAAGCTGCAGAGTGCAGGATTCCTGCCGCAAGATGAGGTCATCTTTGAAGAGTTCTTGCATATTGGAAGGTCAGTACCTTCTTTGTAGGATTCAGTGGGGAGCTCTTAAGAGTTTATAGTCCGCCCAGGTACCTCCTTCGTGGCTTGTAAAATATTACACTACCACTCGTTGGGCTTTCTTTAATACTAGTTTTTACGTGTTGCGCGAGTTTCGACTCGTCTACGAGAGACCGTTTAGTCGACTCGTTTGCAGCGCAGTACGTGCCTCACCTACACCGAATACAATAATAGTAGTTTGGCAGCCTATATACCTAACTTTGCGCGGCGTCAAAATGTGATAGCGCTCTTAAGCTATGTCTTTTTTTGTATCATTATGGCCTATCAGCTCAGTTGGTAGTAGCCTTCTGCGCTATAGGTTGAGGGTTCGATTCCCTAACAGGATAAACATTTGTGTGATAAACATATGTAGGTGTCTAGCTATAGTCCGGTCAATTTAGACATCCGAAGGTGCATAAAATCCCAACAAGCTGAAAATCAGTAAAATTGTTCAAAACATAATTATAAATTTTTATTTTGCAATAGTTTCACATTAAACAGGATCACATATACTGACCCGTGGAGTAGGCCAACTGGGGAATCCACGTTAAAAAAAAGGGGCTAAGTACACTACCTCATAGGTGGCGTGGAAACGTGTGCATATTTTGACGATAACAACTTTTATAACTTTTTGAATCGTTATAACTCAGAAACGGTAACTCGTAGGAAAAAAAGTATTGAGGCATTTTTTATAGATAATTTTATGATCTACAATTTTTGTCGTAGGTACTTTTATGATAAAACTTACCGTTTTGCTGAAAATCGCGAAAAACTCATTTTTTTGACCTATGACCTTGAATAAAAAATTTCCATACACGGGAATGACGGGGAACTTTAATATATTATTTATAATTATGTTTTGAACAATTTTACTGATTTTCAGCTTGTTGGGATTTTATGTATCTTCACTCTCATTTTTTGGTCTAGATTGACCGGACTACTATGTGTCTGGGTGTTATAAAATATGATAAGTATTAATTTAAAAATATATAAGTATTCCTTCAGTCATCTAGTCACCATAATGCTTTACGTAACTTCTGTTTACACAGAACTCAGCAGTTATGCATATTTGCCTTACAAGCAAATATGCACAATTGCCTGAGCAAACCAGTGCATCTGCCGGCCCGGCACCTCGTTACTCATAACCATCTCACCGTACATACCATTTTATACCATTTCTATTATTACCGATCTTAGTCTCTAAACCAGTTTAATATATTTAATAACCATTTGTCTATCGGTGTGAAGCTCAATATATAAAACCATCTATAGTGAACTTTGGACTTCACATTTTGTCTACACACCAAATACCAACCACCAATAACTAAGAGCCCTAGCCTTTTACAACTTCGTTACCTATAGTGCAGATTACGCTTGGCCTGCTACGAGTCATAAAACCCAGTCTAAGCCGATTCGAAAAAGTATAGTTGCACGGTTGCACCTATAGGTTTATTTGTTACAGAGGCTGGGCAAAGAAAATAAAAGAATTGCAAATGAATGTCATAGAAAAAGATAGAACAAAGGTAATATCACAGCCTTTTTATCATGTTACTGGTTATTTTGTATATGTATATAAGTAGTATATCAAAACATTCATTATTCAATAAAGCACAAGGTCCACTTTCAATCGTCGTTTTACATGCTAGTAAATCTAGGTGCCGGTCCGTCCTAACCCCAGTTCAAGAAGAATCCGGCAAGAAACTCGTCTGGTCTTAACACTTGTATGATCCTTGCTAATTTTGTTATGGATGCCGAGTCGACTTGGAGCAGATTAATCAAATGGCGCGACGAGCTCTCAACTCTTCAAAAATTAAGCTGACGACCATTATCTATCATCGGCACGTTGCATAGCTAACATCTACTTACATAATAATATATGTATATACTACTTATATACTTTTTTTGTGTAAATATATTGCAACCTTCTGCGTCTCAGCCGTACCTTTGCCCACTTGTTTTTACAGGAGCTCAGCGAAGAGTATTCTCTGTACGCGTTCCTCGGTCGCGTGCGTTTGAATGTGGCTCTGGACGCGTTGCGCGATGTGCGATGCGTTGCGCGTTCGTCGGACCGCTGTCGCACAGCGCATACGCTATTGCACGACGCAGTGCGAGCGCACCACCGCCGCTCCGTGCACGCTCAACGCATGTGTGCGCCCGTGCTTAGAACTTATACACCGGCGCTTGATGATTATGTAAGTATCTTCTCTGGCCTCTTAGCTCTGTTGGTATTAATTCTGCCTTGTAGATTCGATTCACTCTTATGAATACTTGTATTTGTGGTTTAGGTGGTGTTGGAATTGTCCAGCACTATTAAAATTCTTATTAACAAACAAAACAAACAAAACATTCTTTATTCAATAAAATCACAAGGACCACTTTGAATACTATGATTATTGCATTTTTTTTAAACAAATGAACATTTTTGTGCGCATACATTAAATTTATACCGACAAGGCACTGTCATGATTATAGTTGTTCATAAGGCGGTATTGTCAGCAAACGTTATATAATTTATCGTTTTTTTTTTATATTCAAAAATATGCCGTTTACTTCAATAAAAATTAACAAACTTACTTAAGAAACTTTTGGATGTTAGAAAAGAATAAATACAAAACACAGAATGACAGACAGAATGACTTAAAAAGAGCCCTTTTCACGTCACGGAATGCTTTACAAAATCTATATAATAAAAATCAATTGCTGTTCGTTATTCTCGCTAAAACTCGAGAACGGCTGGACTTTGGTGTTGAAATGTTTGTCCAGGTTATGTAGTCCAGGGAAGGTTTGAACGGTGAGAAAATTTGTGGCATTGCAACGCATGCCGGGTACAGCTAGTTTCCTTAATTTTTCCGACAACGCATTCCGAGCGCGCTCAACCTATCGGCCTCCTCAGTTTCGTGACGTCAGTCTATTCTATAAAGTCTATAAATTACAATATTTGCCTGGTCAAATAAGCAACTTAAATTATTGACAGCACTTTGTCTACAAGCATTAAATATATGAAAAAAAAACGTCTCGGGACGCCCGCGTTACGTAACGATGCGGTTTACCCTACCATAAGAAATCATCACTTCAAAAATATTAGTGGACAATGCACACAACACCATCTAGTTTTATCTTTTATTCTGCTATTCGGGGCGGAGACAAATCTTAGAAGAGTCATTTTCATAAAAAAATTACATTGTTACAAAAAATAAACACAAAGGAAATGTTACACTAAATAACTATAAAGAACCGTTCATAATGATTTCATTTTACCTATAAAATTGAGTAGGATTTAGGCAGGTACCATGAAAAGTCAGTTTACAAAATATTATAATTTCTTTATTTCTTAATGAATGCTAAATCTTTAAGTTTTAACATTATACTACAAAATGTCAAACAATCATAATTACGAAAAAAAAAAAATTATAAGATAAAAACTTAAAAAGATTTCTGAATCTTCAATTTTTAGTCTCTCCCTATATTTTTTTGACGTTCTGCTGGAGTCCTAGGCGCCATTATTTATCATCACCTAAAAATAACCCAATTATATAAATAATAGTAATGCTGTACATTATCATCACATCCCACAACATTATAGAGCCCTAACTTAAAGTAGTTATTTTATGCATTGTAAATGCAGCTTTACCTATGACTTCACGTCACACAAAAGATGTGTAACGGACTATTGTTACACGTTGGAACGAAAAATCAAAGTGAAAACACAAAAAAATATTCATTAAAAAAAATATACCGTCTATTATTGCAAACTATCATCTTTACCATATAACTATTAAATAAAACTATGCAATGCAGTAAAATGTTTGCGATTTTCATTAAAACATACCAAAATATCTCGTTACACAGTCCTAGCAAATTTTTGTACCAAACACCGGCAACACTATGTATTGTTGAATGTCAGATAAACTACAATGGCTACGCTTTATTTTGTTAGGTTGGTAGCTCCGTGCAGTGTTGCAAGGTTTGAAAAATTATGAATGCGTTCACGACACGCAAAATATCTCTGATAAGAACCGTTACAAATTCCGTTACACAAAAGAATGAAAACTGTGACCACATCTTTTAATTTGATTTAATTATTTATTTTTAATAATTATATTAATTTTATTATTATTTATAAATAGAAAAACATCTTAACTGACGTATTAATCACACAATTTAGTAATATTTTAATGATAGGAGTATTAATTTATACGTTGCACTCGTAAGAACCGAAGTGACCAACCTTATTTTTGTACTGAGAGAGAAATTAGCATTAGATTTATAAAACGAAGTCCAAGCAACAATACTGACTATTTTTTGCCATTGTACGAAGCCCAGTTTTTTTTTTATTTTAAATTGAATTGGTGACTACAATTTTGTGTAACAATGTACAACTTTTTTGAAAATGACTCAGAAACCAAAAGTCATGAAAATCGGTCCAGCCGTTCTCGAGTTATGAATGGTGTAACTACCAAAACGTTTTTTTATATATAACTAGCGACCCGCGCCGGCTTCGCACGGGTGCAATGCTGATACTAAATATGCTACAGAATGTCTTTATATACAACGTTATCTAAGAGAATAATCAAGACTAAGAAATAGACATATACCTTTCCGGACTTTTGTGTAGACCTTTTTAAGGTGTACAATACTGTAGTAGGTTGCCCTACTAATATTATAATGCGAAAGTAAATCTGTCTGTATGTCTGTTTATTACGTTTTCACGCTGAACCGTTTTTGATGAATTTTGGTATAGAGATAGATGCTTAGACTCACGTGTGAACTTTACAAATATACCTACTTTGAACTTAACATGCAAGACTTAGATAGATGGAGATCGTCTAGTTTAAAATGAATGCTCCTCCACTAAACGTAAATTATTTCAATGTGTGAGAAGAAATATTTCAACATTTTACTTGTTATTTTTAATTGATGCATGAGCCCTTTCTACATTTTTATTAAAAAAATGTAACAGCTGATCGACATGTCTCTTACAGGTTATGCCAATATCTTCGATTGAAACATTATACATTCTACATTATACATTACCCAGAACACTAATTATTCTACCTATTTTCCAAAGGGGGTTTCTACCTTGATAACAACGCACCCACACTTTCTGCCCTTCATTAAAAATTCTACTACTGTTTAAAACGGCACCGGTACTACTGAAAGCTGGATTCTGCTTCGGCGGTAAGACCAGGTCTAGGATGACATCGTAGCTCTCGATTAAACATAAACTTTTCCGGGGTCTCGCCAGTGGTACAGTGGGCTGTGGTGCGGTATTCAAATAAAAACGTTAATAATTTGTCTGTAATCTGAAAACACGTGAGATCGCTGTCAACGTCTTGTAAAATACATTTAATCATCTTCTTACAGGTTTTAACTGAATTTTCAGCTTGTCCGTTACTACACGGATGGTATATGGGAGAAGTTAACTGTTAAATGCCTGCTTTTTTACAGAAATTACTGAATTCTTCATTACTTATCTTGGGATCATTATCGGACACAATGACTTTAGGTAGGCCGAATGTAGCAAATAATGTCTTTAGTTTTTGAATCAGGCATTTTGTAGTTAAACCAGTACCCATCAACAAGCACTCCACCCATTTACTATAAGCGTCGACCACGACTAGGAAAATCATATTCTTAATTTACATATAGTCGATTTGGATGCGTTCCCAGGCCGCCAGCGGGCGCGGCCAGAGTGCGAGCGGCGCTCGTGGCGGGGCCGCGCGCAACTCGCTGCAAATGGCGCACGCGCGCACTGTATCTTCTATGTCGCTATCTATGCCAGGTCACCACATCCTACTACGAGCCAAACATTTAGTTTTGACCATGCCAAAATGGCTCCTATGTAGTTCGCTAAGCATCATCACTCGAAGTGCAGACGGAATATTTACTCTGTGTCCACGTAATAAACATCCGTCATCTATTTCTAAATCAGTTTTACAATAAAAATAAGGTTTTACATTTGTACATACAATTTTACGTGGCCAGCCATTAGGTACGTACTTCATAACTGTTCGCAAGGTCCGGTCCGCGGCGTCAGCTGATTTTATAGTTTCGAAAGAAAAAGGTAAACTAGCCTCGTTTAAAAATTTTGGTACGATGCACTTTCATCGACATCTGGTTCTATGTAACTGTCACAAATCGGAGCTCGAGAGAAATAGTCCGCTATTGCATTATTTTCGCTCGTAATATATTCGATATCATAGTTGTAGCATACAACTAAACAAATAGCATAGCGCTGCAGTCTCGAGGCAGCCATCACCGATACGCCATTATTTTTACCAAATATAACTAGAAGAGGCCTGTGATCCGTTTTTAATATAAATGGATTTTCCCTACCATATAAATATTGATGAAAATGCTTAACACCAAAACACTATAGCGGCGGCTTCCTTATGAATCTGGCTATAGTTTCTTTCGCTCGTGGCAAGTGATCTAGAAGCAAAAGCTACTGGTTGTTCCGTGCCCTTTTCGCCCTGTAGCAGCACGGCCCCGAGGCCGTTTGGACTTGCGTCTACGCATAGCAAGAGTCTCGCGGCGGGATCGAAATGCGCTAGCAAGCGCATAGACGCCAACTCATGCCTTACTGCGTTAAAAGCTTCTTCTTCCCGATTACCCCAAACCCAAGTTGCGTCTTTTCGAAGTAACTCATTTAATGGCGCCAATAACGTAGATGCTTGTGGGATAAAATTTCTGTAATAATTAATTACACCTAAAAATCTCTTCACCTCTAACATATTAGTAGGACGTGGTGCTTCCTCAATAACTCGTACCTTCTTAGGACACGATTTTAGACCGGTTTTGTTGATAACAAAACCAAGGTACGTCACACTCTCTTTGAAAAACTCGCATTTCTCACGTTGTAATTTTAGGCCAGCGTCTCTCAATCTATCCAGTACCTCGCGAAGTATAACTATGTGAAGCTCAGTCGTGGGGCCCGTCATCGAGCCAGCAACTCCTTCTATACCTAGCAATAACGTTTCCATTGTTCTTTGGCAAATTGCCGGCGCGTTGGCCAAACCGTAAACCAGTCGCGAATACTTAAAAAGTCCACGATGTGTGCTTATCGTAATAATCGCCTGCAATATTATAGGAATCGCGTAATCTGAATACTTTACCGGCACCTATAT
This sequence comes from Lampropteryx suffumata, assembly GCA_948098915.1. Classification (NCBI taxonomy): domain Eukaryota; kingdom Metazoa; phylum Arthropoda; class Insecta; order Lepidoptera; family Geometridae; genus Lampropteryx; species Lampropteryx suffumata. Next base: position 22,847,643 of record OX402544.1, on the reverse strand, counting down.
ACCTTAACTTGTCAACCGGTCTATCTCTGCATCGACTTTGTTTTTTAACGCGAAAGGCTTGTAGAACTAGGTTTTGCGCATTCTTTTAAAGATAATTTAATTTTACTAAAGCTCCCTAAGTCATCAGTCCATAGATCCGTATAATTCTTAACCAGCATTTCAACTTCACTTTTATAGGAGCACTCACCTAAATTATTTTTTTATCTCTGTATTAGAAGTTAAAATTAATTTAAATTTGTACATAAAATCACGTCCCAGTAGTGGCACTCCACCATTTTTAATGACAAAAAAAATTATTTGTTCAATTACATCGTTATAAATGACGTCTGTTATATAATATCCGATAGGCATGATTTTGTGTCCATCATAAAAACACATTTTTAATTTACAGCTTGCGTTCGCAATTCTTACTTTTACAATAATAAGATTATAACTATCGTACCTTATATTATACAGGCTACATTCCTGGCAGTCTTCACAATTTTCGACACTAGAATCTCCGTCTACGGCTATCACAATGTTCATGCGCGTGTAAAACACCTCGTCGTCAAATGGTGTATACCTACACGATTGGACAGGTAGGTAGGCTAGCAATAGAACGACCGGTTCAGTGCAAGCTTGGTTTATTACTGTCGATATGGTATTCATACATTTAGGAGGCACAAGTAAGCTTTCGCTAGGGATGTTCATACACATCACGAACACTTTTGTATAACAATTGTATAGAACATTTGAATAAGAAAAATACACGTACCTATCTAATATTGTAATTTATTATTTTACTAGCTAACCCGACAGGCGTTATCCTGTTTTAACTATGAATATTGTATTCGAATTGGTATAATTCATCCACGACTGACAGTTATGTCAAACGCTCTAAGGTTACATAAGAAAAGTTAATATCGTCATTAAGTTTTCTTAAATTTTTTATTTAATTTTCCACGCTATTTTCTTAAGATCCTTCTCCTGACAATAACAAAACATGAATTTGCGAAATCGGTCTAGCCGTTCACGCGTGATGCCGTGACCAAGGGAAATTATAATGATTCATTTTTATCTAAATAAATTTCAGTGCTTACCCACCGTCCACCTCATGAGACCACCTGGGTGATCCGTTGAAAGTTTTACCGTCCACCTTGTTATCAAAACTCTTCAGATTCTTCTGAAACTATATTCTTCTGGCGCTTCGGCGGCCGCTGCCGCGGCACGCTCGCTTCGCTCGCTCGCCTTGCGCGTTGTTTTCTATACTCTAACATAACCTAACCAACTGGTTTCGATCTGATTAATTTCTGAGGTGTACCGTCACCAATATAAAGTTCAAATTTAATCTGAGTGGTGAGCCGTTGTAAAAAAAAACTTTCAACGGTTCACCATCCAGATGGTCTCAGGGAGATGGACGGTGGATAAGCACCCATAAATTTTTAGTAGATACTACTAAAGTACCTTTATTTTCTTTACAGAACATAACGGGTCAAAATGTAAAAGTGCACAGCATCCATCCGAAGAATAAAGCGAAGCAGCTAGACGACGTGCGGCCTGCTAAGTTATCTTAGTTATCTTATTCAAATGAAATCAGATATTCACATGTTTCAATGATAAAATAAATCTATTATCCAAAACTATTAGATAAATGTAATGTATTTACTGACATGTAGGTACAGGGTAATCCTTCCACTAATATTATAAACCCAAAACTGCCTCATCACTCGTATAATTGTCTGTCTAATATATCTAGCCACACATGTATCTTAGTAAACCAACAATAATAATAATAACGCTGGATATTTTACACGACATAATCTACCCTCAAAGTAAGCCGAGCTTGTGTTATTGGTTCAACATGATTGATGTACTACTTATATAAATTTTTGAAGTGAAAACTACTTTTAGCGCGGTACGCATATTTTTAGATGAGGTAAAACCTCTGGATTCGCGACACCGTTACCGAGACGCAGCCGGCTGCCGCGCTCGCCCCATTCGATTATAAACCTTAATTCACATGTTTACAGTCTACTTTTGTATGGAGAAGTTTACTGAGTTAGGTTCTTTGATATAGACGCAGCCGGCTGCCGCGCTCGCCCCATTTGATTATAAACCTTAATTCACATGTTTACAGTCTACTTTTGTATGGAGAAGTTTACTGAGTTAGGTTCTTTGATATAGACGCAGCCGGCTGCCGCGCTCGCCCCATTTGATTATAAACCTTAATTCACATGTTTACAGTCTACTTTTGTACGTCGGTTAACTGTCTGACGGCAGAGCGACATGAGGCCATGCATTCTTATCAATAATATAGTCATCTATATTATAATAAGCTTTCTTCGAAAGACTGCTGCTTTAAATTTCTTAATAGGTAGTTTAGTAGCATTTTCAGGAAGCTTATTATAGAAGCGCACCGTGTTCCCCATAAATGACTTATTAACTTTTTCTAGTCGAAACCTAGGGATGTATAATTTATGTTTATTCCTAGTGTTGATTTTATGAAGGTCACTGTTTTGCTGAATCCCATCTCTATTTTTATGTGAGTATAACAAATTTTCATATATATATTGTGAAGCTATTGTGAGAATATTAATTTCTTTGAATATTTCTCTCAAAGAATCTCGTGGTTTCATTTTATAAATGGCTATTAGATAAGCATAAGCATAACATAAGCATAAGCAAATAGCAACAACTGAGAGCCACGATACCATTTGCTATTTACGGTAAGCACGGTGCTTTTTGTTGCTATATGATATAATAACCACCACTAAATGAAGCCACCTTTTTATGTATGTGCGCATTTAGAGAGTTGCCATTTGTTAAATGGTTCCCTATAATTGGGTAAATTTGTATGAATGAGTTAAATATCGTGGTCGTTGATTCATAAACAAATCAATTATTATGTTGTGCACTACTACAATTAGTTGTGCAATATCATTGCACAACTAAATAGTACACTTGTTAAAATAAAACCATATCAAACCTAGAAAAATACATACGGAAACAGACGCGTGCTAAGTGACGTGTACGTGTGACGTGTACTAAGAGCAAGGCGCACGGTTTGTTTGTATGAGTGTGCGTGCGTGCATGTATTTACATAAAGTATTAGTATTATTTACGTAAGCGGTAAGTAAGTAAGCGGTATTCTGGTCGGTCTGTTTGCTTCGTAGACAGAGAAACCAATAGACACATGGTGATCGTGCCGTGTGTGAGGTAGAACGATAGGTGGATGGTGCTGCCACATTAAAACATTTACTCTAGTCCTAAGTAATCCTATATTTATTAGAGACGTGTTGTAGTAGAAATCTCTAGAGCTTGTCTCTCTATCACAAAACTCAAATTTTATAACAGATGTGTGATTTAGAAAAAATATAACAACATTTGTGTACATAATTATTTTTTTATTAGCTAAATAAAGCTAATTATAACATTACAAAAATAATAAAACCATAAAGATAACACAAAGTCAAAGTCAAAAGATACTTTATTCAATACAATCACAAGGATCACTTTGAAACGTCTTACAAACTAGGTGAATTTAGGTGCCAATTCATAACCCAAGCCCGAGAAGAGAAGAGAAACTCGTCCTGGTTCTAGCGCATTTTTGCATGATCCATTTTATAACTACCTTAACTACGAAATACTAATACAAGAGAGTTACATTTCAAGTGTGTCGGTTAACTGTCTGAGGGCAGAGAGACATGAAGCCATGCGTTCTTATCAATAATATAGTCATTTATATTATAATGTTACGAGCCGGGTACTGATAAATTAAGAAACCGCTTGATTTTACCAAATAATAACTTTAATTTAAAAGTTACCACACACAGAACTTAATCCACTGATTCTATTAATTAACTTTCAAATAGAACACTGTAAAAGTCACAACACTATAACACAACTGATAACATTTCGGACTGAATTTTGGACGAACGTCTCGGCTGGACTCCACCACTTCTCTGATGCGATGCGCAACTCGTGCATTTTCGGGACCAGTCTTCCACATCATCTCTGCAATGGATCCAGTAAAATCAACAGAGTTCTCTTTACCCCCATATGCCCCCCGGAACATCCTTCATGGTAGAGTTTAAGTACTTCAGATACTTTAGCCTTTGGAACAACCATTTGCAGATGACAGTGATCTCCGCGAGCATTTTCCCTCCTTAACAGCAACGATTTTCTCTGGATCAGTTTGAACACCATCTTCTGAAATAGAGTGCCCTAAGAAGCTTACTTGTCGTCTGAAAAATGAGCACTTCTTCGGACTCAATTTAAGATTGGCTGCACGAATTTTAGCTAGTACTCGTTCCAGATTTTGTAGCTGGTCTTCAAACGTACGCCCCACTATAACAATGTCATCTAAGTAGACAAGGCAGGCGTCTCCAATTAATCCAACTAGTACCATTTCCATCAACCTTTCAAAAGTTGCAGGGGCATTGCACAACCCGAACGGCATTACATTAAATTGCCACAGACCCTTTCCCGTAGAAAAAGCCGTTGTCTCCTTATCTTTCGGGTCTATTTCAACCTGCCAGTAGCCGCTTTTCAAGTCAAGGGTTGTAAACCACTTCATCCCTGTCAATGTGTCCAGTGTGTCGTCAATCCTTGGAAGTGGATAACTATCTTTCTTCGTTACGTTATTAAGTCGACGATAATCCACACAAAAACGCAAGCTTCCGTCCTTCTTCTTGACTAATACCACAGGAGAGCACCAGGAACTGGAAGAAGGTTCTATCACGCCGTCTTTTACCATTCCTTCAATCATAGCCTCCACTTCCTTTTCTCTTGCGACAGGTAATCTTCTTGGTCGTTGACGAATCGGTGACTCGTTACCGGTGTTTATGGTGTGCTGAACCAGCCCAGTCTTTCCAATATCAGCATCATTCGAAGAGAAAATATCAGCATATCGATGTAACACCTTCTCAGCCAATGCATCTTCTTCTTCAGAAAGATCTTTGCGACAATCCTTCAGCAATGATGACTCATTGTAATTAACTTCTAATTTATTGTCACTGGATAATTCTTGACATCTTCGCATCCAGGTAACTTCACAATTGCCCATTAACATTCCCTTCTTAATGAGATGTTCCTCATTACTCGGGTTCAGTATTCGCACTGCTGAGATGGTGGTTGCCTTTACTAGAGTTCGTGCCATAATCCATGGTAGGTCACTGTCTAACCTTTCTATCAATACACATCGATTTCTCTCTGATGTTTGCAATAGGCGTACTTGTACCATGGTTTCTGACCTTAGAGGAAGCATAATTTCCTTCAGGCAGTAGACTTTTCCTGAGGATCCTCCTTCCATAAAGACTTCTTCTGTACCGCATTTTAAAATCCCTTGCTTTACGTCTATCTCCGCGTGGTGTTCTCGCAAGAAATCCAGACCCAGAATGCACTCATCAACTATGTTGGCAATGATGACGTTGTGATGGTAAGTGGTCTCCCCTAATTTCATCTCCACCTGCATCTCGCCTTGAAAGAATATGTGCTGGCCGGTTGCTGTCACGAGCTGAACTCTGTTACATTTGCGGGAAAGTCCCCAAGAAAGCGATTTGCAAGTTGTGAACTCACTACTGTACGAGAAGCACCAGTATCCAAAGTCATTTTACAGGTCGTTCTATTAATTTGGCCTATAATGATCAGGCTGTTCCCATCGTGGGCTTTTGAAATCGAAACTCTTAGGGCTTTTTCCATACCAGAAGGCCTGGCATTTACTCGTTTCCCTGCTGCTGGGGAGCGGATGTGCTCACCACATGTTCTTCTTGAGATCTGTCGTTACTCTCTTTGTTTCGTTTCGGGCAACTGGACCTCAGATGACCCTTTTCTCCGCACCCATAACATTTCGGACTGAATTTTGGACGAACGTCTCGGCTGGACTCCACCACTTCTCTGATGCGATGTGCTCGAGTGTCCATCCGTACAGCTTCCACCTCCAAAGCATGGGCCAAGGCGTTCTTTAAAGACTTGTGATGGCCAAGTCTCACAGTAGCTCTGACTTCCAAGTCACGTATCCCATCGACGAATGCCTGAACCAAGTTCCCATCGATAAGGGCAGGTGAAGATTGGAAAGCCTTCCGAACCAGCTTTTCTATTTCCAGGGCCCACTGCTGCAGGTTCTCCGCGCTGAGTTGCGCTGAGTCCTGTCCTTTAATTGAGCGCGGAAAACATGTTCTAGATGTGCGTCACGATATCGAGACTCTAGTGCCTCCAGCAGCTGCTCATAACTGACGTGACTTCCCAGGGCCTCCAAAACAGTGAGTGCTTGGTCACGCAAGGCTAATGTTAATGCAGTCATAGCCTGCGACTTCGTCCATCCATTTGCGTTTAGGACAGCTTCGAACTGAATTTTATAGGCGGACCACGAAGAACCTCCATCAAACGGTGGCACCTTAAATCCTCGCGCTGACGATGAAGAGACCACAAGAGCAATATCTCTATCTTCAGATTTTAGCAGAGCCACAGCTTTTTTTACACTTGCAATCTGGGTTTCTGCTTCAGAAATTCTGCTGTCATGTTGCTGGATTTGCTCCTTAACATCCTGAAGCTCCTTGCCAATGGCTCCATGCAGGTCCTTTATAAGGCGGGTTTGTTCCTCCTGTCGACTAGCATCTTCTTCCCGTTGCTGACGAGCCTGTTCTTCTTGACGACGGGCCTGTTCCTCTTGCCGGCGAGCCTGCTCTTCTTGACGACGGGCCTGTATCTCCTGCCAACGTTTTTGTTCTTCCTGCCGGCGAGCCTCTTCTTCCCGTTGCTGACGAGCCTGTTCCTGAAGCATTGCCATTAAGGCAGCAAGGTCCCCTGCAGCAGGAGCCTGAGCCCCAGCTGATGATGGGACTCCCGATAACTCACCAGATAACTCCATCGTTGGCTGAAGAACCTGTCGAGATTCTTGTGATGGAGAACCTCCAAACCGCCTCTCATCCATTTCCTGTTACCGCTGACTCCTTGTCCGGATACCGTCCGTGTCTTCCTTTGGTAAAACCGGCATTTCTTTATCCCACTTCTGACACCAATTTGTTACGAGCCGGGTACTGATAAATTATGAAACCGCTTGATTTTACCAAATAATAACTTGAATTTCAAAGTTACCACACACAGAACTTAATCCACTGATTCTATTAGTTAACTTCCAAATAGAACACTGTAAAAGTCACAACACTATAACACAACTGATAACACTTCGAAACTTTCGCACTTGTATCACTTTCTTAGCCGAAAATAGACTGACTGTATCCGCAAACCACCGCCGTATTTATACGAGCGTCGAGTGCGTTCGATCATTAGAGAACGAACCGGAACGCGCTCAAATGTTCGCTTGCAATAGAGAGATATTGCTATCTCGTTTACTCTTATGCATTCGATACGTGTACTTTGTAGTTTGCATCTACTCGATACCAGATGGCGTTGTAGGTGAATATTTAACGCGTCCACCTGCCAATAGATGGAGCTATATATCGGGCGCAACAATAATAAGCTTTCTTCAAAAGACTATCTTAGGGAAAAAGATTTATCTTTATCTTAGAAAAAGTAAAGGACTTATTTACTTTTATGGTCAAAAAGTATTGATCAGTATCTCAGTACCTACCTACAGAATAAAAACTCATAAATCAAATATATACTAACCACCAGTGGAACAGCATTAGGATACAGAATAGTTAATATATTCTTTTTAACAAGACATTTTTCTCAAAATGGGTACTACATGGGGCACACTAAAAGTTTTGCACTTCTAGCTAATCGGAACTATTTGAATTTCGAATGTTATATTTTTTAATCGTTGCAACCTTCGTAGTAATAAAAAAAAATCAACATGAGCATGTGACATGATTTTTGTCTTGCTCATGTTCATTTTAAGACCCACCTGTTGGGAGACGATATTAAAGTCGCTGAGCATTGTGCCTAGGTCTTCCAGCGATTCTGCCATGATGACTATATCGTCGGCAAATCGGAGGTGAGTGATGCGTTCGCCATTGATGTTGATACCATGTCTATGCCAGTACAAGAGCTTGAAAACATCTTCCAATGCAGAGGTGTACAGTTTGGGAGAAATAACATCTCCCTGTCTCACCTCTTTATGCAATGGGATTGGATTCGTGCTCTGGTCCTGGAGTCGGATAGACATTGGCGTTGGCAATTCGCAAGTAATTTAGCGTGTTCACAATTTATATTTAATTTTTACTGTTTTTTCTGGTTATATCACACAAAGCGAGCATAAAGCATCCAAAGAACGGCGAACTGTCAAACGTTGCTTAGCAAAGTAGTGTGCTGATCTTGAAAAAAATCGGCACGATACATGAAACAAAAAATCAAACCATTCTATCTCGTTTCTTTACAGTATCTGCACATAGGTTGTTCTTTTTCTTGTATGAATGCGACGGATGCTATCCAGTCGTCTATTAGTTTCTCTGTCTACGGTTTGCTTGGTTGGGGGTTATTTTTCTATAGATACCTACCTGTTTTTCGGGGGAATTTCGTGCTAAGTTTCAGGGGATTATACACTTAGCTATGTGGCAGCAATGACCGGCGGCGCAACGTGGTGGGGGTGGTCGTGGCCCAGGGTCACCAGACGTACGAGAAATCTCGTACATTTACGAGATTTAACAGTCCACTTTTGTACGAGATTTTTACATGTTGACTGCCTGCGCCATATTTCCGAGCCAAAAATATTATGAATAATAAAATAATGTCCACGCCATAGTCGGCACATCACTAGATTCACTACCTCATCACTAAATGAATGCATGTTTAGTCTTTGACCAAAGAAATACATCTAGAGGGGAATCCCCGATCAATGGAAAAGATTGCCTATTGCAAAAGCTCGTTACCCTGAACGACTTCAAGATACTAGTGAGCCTGATAAGTTGAATGTAAGTAAAGTTGACATTGTTACTTGAAACAGAAGATTTCTCTGAATTGGCCAGTTTTGCTCTCGAAGTTCTGTCTTTGCCTCATACAAATGCAGACTGTGAGCGGGTTTTCAGTAAAACCAATTTAATTAAAACAGACCTCTGAAATCGTCTTATTATAAACACAGTGAATAGTACACTATTAGCTGCCGATAGTGCTAAAGGCTCTAATTGTAAAGGGAACTGCATACATTTTGAACCGTCTAAGGAAATGTATTCCAGAATGACAGCTGAAAATCTATACCCCAAAAACAAAGACGATTTCACCAATATCCCAGACATTGAATATTAATCATCACCTCTGCACTGCCTACACCGTCGGGGAATACAGGTGCTATGTTATGTTATGTGAATATTAATATTATTAGCATCATGTAAATACTAACTACTTCTACTACTAGTAGTAACTAAGATCCGTTTCGAAGATTATAAAAATTTGGAAAACTTAGATACAGTAATATTAGTTTCATTTGATAACACCAACCTCATTTTTATAAATAGGTACTTAATCTAAACCAGACCAGAAACATAGCAGAAACCATTGTTTTCAACACAGATTTTAATAGATTTCTATACCATAAACTTGTACGAGATTTTTGACATCACTGTATGAGGACAAATTTTCGACATCTGGCAACCCTGTCGTGGCCTACCTATACCTAACCTAAACCGGCCGGGAAAAAAAGGCGGGAGGGAACCTGGAAAGTGGAAAGGCGCGAACTCTCGAAGATTTCGAGAGTTCGCGCCTTTCCACTTTTGTAATTTAATTGTAATCTCTGTAAATATATATTTTTTTTTAGTTGTAAATAAAATACAAAGCTAGTGCTGGTACCGGTAAGCCATGGAGACAAAGAGGAAGAGGTGTGAGCAGCCTCCACCTCCGGATGAAGACCGGTCGGAAGGGTCGACCTCAGACTCCGACTCGGTCGAATCTCCACAAGCTGATGAGGTCAAAAAAAACAGTAAGGAAAAGGACAGGTATGAGATTTATAAAGTTCAAGGATACATACGAAAATACCCGGATAATTCCAACAAATCGGACGGATTCATCGTATTCCTGACTTTTAATGACCGTGACCGCTTAAAACTTTCCAAAGCATTGCGTGAACATTGCGTCTCTGGAGTTTTACATCTGAGATCAATAAATAGGTACAAGATAGGAATAACATTTGACCTATCTAACAACGCCAATGTTTTTATACAAAATAAAAAACTACTGGAACAGCTATCGCTAAAAGCCACCATCCCAGCAGGCGCCACGGAGGTGTTCTGACATCTGTTCCCACTGAGATGTCAAATAAGCAAATTTTTTCGCTTGTTTGCAGCTCCAAAAATATAATACAGGTCAGAAGATTTATGCGTAGGGTGCGAGGTGAGGGTAGTGTCTCGTTCCAGCCAACCCAAGCGGTTGCTGTTACATTCGCGTCGACTTAGCTCCCCGAATATGTATACTTGGACTCTTGGCGACATGAAGTGAAATCATACATACCCCCTGTAAAACAGTGCTTAACCCTAGACACCTAACCTTCGCCGAATCGACGAGTACACAACAGAAATATTGCTGTCAATTTTTGGCGCACGCGCCGATCTTAGCGTCCTCGTTTGTCAACTCAGTGTTCGCCGAGCTCTCTCGGAAAGCGACGGAGTCCGGCGCGTAAGTACTATATTTTTCGATATATCACGAAAATATTCGTCGTTTCGACGAATGGTTAGGTTTGGTGTATTATTTTTTTACAACTAATGTTTATACTTTTTTGCAGCTTTTACTATGGCGTCTAACCGATTGCTGTCTGATGACATTGTTAAGAGTCTATTATTGGACGAGGAAGATGTTGGTGAATTGGAGGAGTGACAACGAAACAGAAGATAATGAGAGGTGGACGATGTTCAAAGCGACACTCAAGACGACCCTTCCGATCACGAAGATTGTTCTTCACTTGCTTTGCAAATCAAATAAAATAAAAAGCCACGCATGATTGAGTTCTACAACAGCACTAAGGGTGGGGTGGACACTTTTGACCAAATGTGCTCAGTGATGTCATGCAGCAGAAAAACTAATCGGTGGCCAATGTGTGTCTTCTACGGCATTATAAATATATCGGGTATAAACAGCTACGTAACTTACTGCCACAATGCTTCTGTGATGGGTCAGAAAGTAATGATTTGACGTGATGAGGAAGCTGCATAGGCAGTTAGTAGAGCCCTGGCTCAAAATACGACTGGAAATTCGTACTATGCCCACGCACGTAAAAAATAAAATCAAAGACATATTAGGAGCAAATTCTGATGAAGTCCAAGGTGAAGGTCAAGGTGAAGGTCAAGCTGAAGGTCAGTTGTCATCCAGCAATCACCTGCAACCAGTCGAGGCTCCAAATGTAAGAAAAAGAAAAGTCTGTGGTCTCTGTTCCTATAAAAAAAGGCGCATAACAAAGTCATATTGCTCAAAATGTAACACTGCAATTTGTGGTGAACACAAAGTTGATGTTTGCATAAAATGCGCTTCAAAATAATAGCTTTTATATCTTTTACTGAGTGATAAGACTGTTATAATTTATGTTCGCCTAAGAAAAAAAGGCTATTTTGTGTTGTTTTTTTTTAAATTTTTATTTGTCTGAGTATACATCTCCTTCGATCTCAAAACCTAGTGCTGTATAATATAAGTTTTTAAATAAAATATTTATGTAGCAAAATAAACATTGTTTTATTGACTAAAATAATACTTGGTTTATGTATTTAAGTAATAAAAATATTCTAAACATTTATTATTAGTGTAACGACGTATTTGCGTCATACATGTAATTCGGGAATCTAACCTCGAAAATGGTTAGCTTACTTCTAGATTTGAGATGATTAATGTTACGTCCGATCATTTCAGCCGTCAGGTTTTTTACCGGTTGTTCTGACACCCCTGTCAAGGTAGTGAATTTTGACTTTGACAGATACATCCGTTCATATTATTGGAATTTTTAAGTTTCCTAGTGGCAACTCTAGTTTTACGGGTTAGAGCGAGATGGAGAGGCTCACGGTTTTTACTTTTCGTCCGACCCACAAACTACAGGATGCTAACGCATCAGACGGGGCACTCCCATAGACGAAATCCTGTCCAATACCTGTTCACCTTATCCCATATGACAGATAACTTTTTTATTTTGAATGAACCTTTTAGCATCTGCGGGGTATTCATTCTACCGAGTATATTTTTACTGCTTGCTTGGGTTTAACTGCTTACTATTATATAATATTTATCAAACTATAAAGAAAAGACCCTGATAATCACAATAAACACATTCATATTACAATTAGACATTTATTTACAGAAATGATTCAGAATAACAAACAGTAATAAAAAATACAAGTCAAAGCCAAAAGATACTTTATTCTATACTAGCGGGTCGGCCCCGGCTTCACACGGGTGCAATGCTGATACTAAATATACTACAGAATGTCTTTATATACAACTGTTATCTAAGAGAATAACATAGCCTAAGAGATAGACATATACCATCGCGGTGTTTTGTGTAGACCTTTTTAAGGTGTACAATACTGTAGTACATTACTTTGATCAATCTCGTAGGGTTCTGCCAGCGTTTGCAATGTAAACGCAAAAATATGTGTTTATTTACGACATCACATTAGAAACCTCTAAAACTTTCAGTGTCTCTCTACTATATTATGTATTATGTATACATGTATTATACGTATAAACCTTCCTCTTGAATAAATTTATCTAAAACCGCATCAAAATCCGTTGCGTAATTTTAAAGATCTAAGCATACAAAGGGACAGCAAGACAGCGGGAGGCGACTTTGTTTTATACTATGTAGTGACAACCACAAGGATCACTTTGAAACGTCTTACATACTAGGTGAATTTAGGTGCCAATTCACTCTATCCCAAGCCCAAGAACTGGCAAGAAACTCGTCCTGGTCCTAGCGCTATTTTGCATGATCAATTTTATAACTACCTTAACTACGAATAACCAATACAAGAGAGTATACATTTCAAATGTGTCAGTTAACTGTCTGAGGGCAGACATGAGGCTATGCGTTCCTATCAATAATATAGTCATTTATATTATAATACGCTTTCTTTAAAAGACCACTAAGTCAAACTGTTGGGCTATCTGCTCATGACTAGATTTATAAGATTCCACTCAGAATATTTTAATTGTGAAGAGGATGAATAATTATAAGCTAAAAGCTAAAACTTAAAGCTGAGCTTTCAAACATGCTTAAAAGTGATAGCATTATTTCATCGAGAAAAGAAATACTCAATGTGCATTCGCATGGTCTGCGAATGCGTTGCTCTGGGGTTGGGTGCACGGTGCAGACAAATTGTAAATTGCAAATTATTGTTATAATTGTTTTTTTTATTTTTCAACTTGGTTTTATATTTATTAAATGCCTTTAATTGCATATTCGGTAAACTTTTATTTTGTAGTCTGCATACATCTGCGCCTTTTAATATTTTATTAATTATGTTGCACCAGTTTAATACTGCTAATCTTAAGGATAAAGCTATGAATAATTCAGCAGTTTCCTCTTTGTGCAGATCACATTTTAGAAAGTCAAATGTATACTTGGATTTTATAATATTTGTTATGGTTTTAATTAGATCTATTTGCTGTGGTTTTTTATCCAAGTATTCGATTGCTTCGACAGTTATGTTTCCAAAAAATCTTACTGCACACTCAGAAGGATATGTCAATTTATTTTGTTTTATGTTTTGAAATTCCTTATAAGATATCCAATTATGAATTGAGTTCTTTTCATAATTGGGTTCTTTTGTAGATAAATTGTCATCACATTTCTTACATTTTTTTTTAAATACTTTTCTTATGACCCATCCTGCAGTATATGCACGCGAATGCACATTGAGTCTTTCTTTTCTCGATGAAAGAATGCTATCACTTTCTAGCATGTTTGGAAGCTCAGCATGGTAAAAGGCTTCAGGCGACTCTGTATCTTCAGACCTGTTTTGGCCATCCTTATATTTTGGGTGAAATAAATCTTTTAGTTTTAATAATTGTTCACCTGAATCCTCTTCACAATTAAAACTTTTAAAGTGGAATCTTATAAATCTAGTAATTAGCAGTGATCTAAAAGTACTTATAAAACTATGACAATCTGGGTTATTATTTCTAAAATTATACGCCCGCACTTGCCCAAAAAAGTTTTCTATAGGATCAGAATTAAAGTAGCGCGGGCGCATAACTTAATTTTTTTGTTCTTTTAAATATAGCCACTCTTTGATAACTTTTAAGAGTGGAAATCCAGTTTTTTAATGACGGCACAGATGTTTCACTGCCTCTATCATCTATGAATTTTATATTTTCTAATTGTTTGATGGCCGCTTTCCAAAATTCGTGATGAGAAGATTTAATGGTTACTGCATGTCTCAGTGGTTTTCCTTTTGATGACTTGCTATACATACTGATTCCATTCACAGAGTCAAAAAGGTCATCGAAAAATGACACTATTTCAGCTGTGTTTCAGAGAGTTGAGCTCACTTCTCGTCCATCAGCGTAATGGGCTACAAAAAAAGTTAAATAATTACATAAATTATAAAAAGACATACACAATTTCAGCATGGTAGTACTAAGAGTCAATAGAGGGTACTTACAAAACTGAGCAGTATAAGACAAAGTTGCTGCCATTGTCTTGCTAAATACTGTTGTGCAATTCCTGACTTGGAATTGAATTAGAAATAAAATTGTTACGAAAATAAAATTGAAATTTTGCATGAGCTAGTGATAAACAATGACGACTTTTATAAACACAGGAGCGTTTAGGTTAAAATTATTAAAAGATACAAAGGTCCCTACTTTAACCTATAATTTTCTTATTTATCTCCATGCCTTACCTACTAAAAATTATATAACATTACCTTCATTTTTTTATTTTTTCCGGAATGACGTGCTCTTCTGTCAGTTTGTGCAATAGTCGCATATGTGCGTGGTTGCAGTCGGTTGTATAAACATCTAATATATCACTCCTCCTCCTCCTATCACATGTGTTTTGTTAGAAAATTATTTCTTAATCCTTTTATTAGATGAGGTGGGTCATGAATGACACTGAGTGTGTGCCCATTTATTGTAATCACATAATCTGAAAGCAATTAAGCTGATTAATAACAATATCACCCACACACAGCATAGTGATATTACCAAAGAATACCTACATAATAAGTTAGTGAGAAAAGGCGGCTCGCGCGTTTTTGCGAGTGAGCAAGTGTGGAAGTTAAGTTGAACAAGTTAAGGAACTTACCGATTTTATCACCTGCTATTAATTGTTCACTCCGAGTGTCCTCTTGAAGGCTTTTGAGAGCGGATTGGAAAGCTGTGCCTTGATCACTAGGGTAATCGGTAATAATCCAGTTTCACCCACAGCAGAGACTAATTTTTTTAAATTGTTTTTAATTCCACTCCAGATGTAGCTCCTTTACAAAAGTAAAAGGCTAGAGGCTGTTGCCACTGTTGAATAGCTCCCCGCAACATGAAAACTAATGCATGATCGGCAAAATCATGTTTTTTTGTTTAGTTCAACAAAACCATTAATAATGTCTTTATGTTTATCATATGTTAAAGCTGCTTCCAATGCTACTTCATCAAAAAGTATTGAGCAGTATAGGATACCGCCCATAATCGTGTTAAGTAGGTATAACAAGTACTTAAGTACTAGATTTACCAGTGATTAATGCACACGTATCAGGAACACCACCAGACATTTCTGTAACTGTAAATAATGTTGGATAGGCATCTGGGCGAAGGCGTGCTCCAACGCGCGTAGAAGAGAAAAATCTCTTCTCGAAATGCTTCCGACACACATACTTCTTGCGAAAATCTTGGATATTCAGGTCTCGAAGTTTTTTACAATTTATAGAATCTACCCACACTCGGAGTCCAACCTCACTTTTCGGAAATTTAAAAAAACCGACGTCCGTTCGTTTGCTAGCGCAGCTTGCAACACAACATTTAAACATTATCTAGAGATAATATTACAGGTAGACGTATTGAGACTATAAGTTACAATTTTAAAAAGTAAAATTTTTGAAATTGCAATAACGGTTGTTTGTTTTTAGTTTTGCTGAGCATCCTATAATAGTCATCCCAAAGAGTATGCAATATTCTATAAGTCATCCCATAGTTTGTGGTTTCCTCGCTTGTTTTGTTTGTTTGGATTGATTTGTTGTCGATAGCAAAATAGGAAACAAACATGACTTGATCGGGCAGGAAAGAAGTATGAAAGAAGGGGGAGAGGAACTGTTAACTATGTTAGTACTATCGTTCTATATAGACTATAAATCGGCCAGGATTTAAAGTTCAATGTTTGCCTGCCATGGTCCGACCACAGACCAGAGCGGAGTTGTAGCTAGACCCTGCGAAATCTTTTAAATTCGCAGGAATCCTCTATTATTAGAGCCTTGTAATGGACGCTATGTTTCCTTAAGGCAAGGGGTGATCCCCCAAATCATTATTTCGGTAAGTTTCAAATTTAATTGTGATTTTGTTATCTTCAAAATGACCTCGCGAGTTTTGATCGTGAATATTTTTTACAGGCGGAAAATATGTTTCCTACCCTTAAAATGGCTGTGTAATCCAGCAACATTATTTGAAAGAAAAACGGTAAGGTTTTACTACTAGTTTTGGTTTTCCTTTGAACATTCTTCGAGTTTTTATTAATCGTAATTTATTTGTTCTAGCTACGCAAAATGTCGGTAGCGTTTTTCTTATTGTAACAAAACTTTTGATTCGAATGACGCCGCGTGCTTTTTCGACGGGGACGTCAGAATGGTGAGGCTTCACATACCACCATTTCTCTTTTGGCATTTAATATAAAGAGATACCGGACCGACCCAAGGAGACCCGTTTCCCAAGACACGCTACGTTCGCGAGACCCCCACGCCATGTGGCGGAGTCCCGGAATGCTTCCTGGATCAGGGATCCGGTATAATTAATCCTATTTTCTTTGACTGACAACCCAGGTATTTGAAATTTAACTTTTATTCTTTCACTGAGAAATGCAATGGTAACAGAAAATTAGGAGATGTATCTAGTATAACTAGAAATTATAAGCTTCAAACCAAGCCCCAAAACATTCAAAATTATACCATCTGTAACATATCTGGACTTTTATTGTTTTCCCGGCCCTGTGATTAGAAGTTCTAGTGCGACGGCTGCCTATCCGTGGTAAGTTTATTTTATTAAGTTGGCATACCTCCTGTCTGGCGCCCGAGAATTATTATTTAATTGAATTTAACTTTGTTTGTGACAGGAGACCCTATTAAAAACATTCTTATTATTACAATTTAACTTCATACTAGGAACTTTAAAATTTATTATTACAGCTTATACCCTAACAAGGCATAGTTTAAATTTTCTTTATTACAATTGGCTTCCTCAACAGGAACCTTAACTTAATTTTAATTCTTATTATTACAACTTCAAATTTTCAATATTACATTAGATAAAATTATAAGGGCCAAAAATTTATCGTCGAGTCGACGTATGGTTAGGTTTAAAGGAGTATGTGCGAAGGTTAGGTGTCTAGGGTTAAGGTGCATGCGGTACGGCCACATTGCTAAGTTTTGTCGCAACAGAGGTCTGCAGCATCTGCTCCGGCACGCATAACTTCAAAAGCTGTAGTACTGAAACTAAAGATGCAAAATGCTCGAACTGCGGTGCCAATCACAACGCAATATCTGCTGCTTGCCCTATTAAAAAGCAGAAGGTAGAAGAAAATCTAATAAAATCTTGATCTGCCACATACTCAGAACTTTTCGACTCTTAAGTCTTTCCCAGCACTGTCAGCTAGGACACTTGATGTACAAGTTAGTAATCTCATGAAGTCTGAAGTTTTTATTAATATTTTAATAGAAACAATCACTAAAATTATAACAAACAAAGATGTCCCCATAAATTCAGGGTCTATTAGAGATACCTTAAAAAAAACTCTAAGTAACAAGTTACCTCCAACATCATAATGGATTTTAATTATTCAATGGAATGCACATAGTCTAAACAGTAACAAACATATATTTACAAACTTCCTTTATTCAAATAACATTCATATTGCAATTATTTCTGAAACATGGTTTAAACCATACCAAACATTCAAAATAAAACATTATAACATTGAACGTAATGATTGTGGAAACAATCATAATGGTGTAGCTATTCTAATTCACAATAGTATCGCATATTCTAAAGTCAACACGTTTTTTGATGAATAAGAAAGTTATGAGCATAGTCAGTTTTTATAGCCAAACAAACTGTAGTCCAGCCTTTAGAAAAGCAAATTTGACGCACTAATCAAGTCTATTCCTGGTCCATTCATATTTGCAGGAGACTTCAATGCACATTTTACCTCCTGGGGTTGCAGTTCTGACTCTCCTCGTGGTAGAGATGTTTTGGAAGTGATTGACGACAATAACTTAGTTTTGTTAAATGATGGTCTACCAACGACGATTGGTTCGTTGTCCTGGCGTCCGAACGCATTAGATTTATCGTTGGTTTCGCCATCATTGGCGCTACATTGTGACTGGTCTCTTTATGATAGCCCAGTCGGCACAAGCTATCATCTTCCTGTAATAATTAAAGTTTTATTGAATAACAATATCACTGGTTCGGATCCTAGTTGTCATAATTTGAGACATTTACCAATCTATCCAAATTACAAACTTACAGATTGGAAAATGTTTAGTAGTTGCATGGATAAAATGTTCGTTGATTTTATAGTGGATACTGAATGACCGCAAGATTCCTATTTAAATTTTTGTAAAGTATTGCGTACGGCCGGTTCACTCCCATAGACGAAATCCTGTCCAATACCTGTTCACCTTATCCCATATGACAGATAACTTTTTTATTTTGAATGAACCTTTTAGCATCAGCAAGGTATTCATTCTACCGAGTATATTTTTTTTGCTTGCTTGCATACAATTGCTTACTATTTTAAAATATTTTATTGATCTACAAAGGAAAGACCCTGATAATCATAATAAACACATTGATTATACAGTTTATATCAATTAGACATTTATTTAAAGTAATATACAGAATAATACACAATAATACAAAATACAAGTCAAACAGTTGAGCTATCTAAATTGCGTAAAACAATCTATAGATAGCCAAACTGGTCCAGAAAATTTGATTATTTCACGGAAGCGGCCTTGAATTCAAGAAAGAAAGGCATATTTGCATCTTATCAGGTCCTCAGCACCTCCCCACATGCAGCTGTCCTCACCAGCTCTAAGAGAAATCCCAGACTGTAATGGGATGCGGCAAGGGTGTCTACACAAGTAGCATCTCATATCAATGGCCCACCCATCTCTTAAGGGACAAGAGTCATCAGGCTTCTTACCGTCATCACTTATCAGACTGTACAGGCCGAGAACAGCTGGTATGTTGATGTTGACATTTGGATTAGTTGTAATCTGCTTTGGAGTAGGTGTGATCACAGTACTATCTGGAAAAAAAAATAGAAATTTAAGCACACATAACCAAATGCAATAATGTTGAGTGTTCAACATTCTATGTTGTTTCTATTGGTGTTTCTATGTATAATATGCATGTATTTACTTATAAAGGTATAAATAAAAAATATTGCTGGACAATGCACACAACATCATCTATTTATGGTGCCAAGATGACTGATAGAATACTTACACCCAGATACAGAACAAACACCTATGCTTTTCACACAATCAAATAAGTAGTATATCAGTCACTTGGTTCCCATAACACAAGCTCTGCTTACATTATCATAATTATTATTATAATTGTTATTTTTAATGATTTTGGTAAGATAAGTAGGTACAATAAGTATTTACTGGTGATTATAGCAGAAGAACACCAATAGACAGACATTTCGGTAGCAGCAGATTACGTTGGATAGGCATGTGCTCTCGAGTTGAAGCGAGAAATCTCTTCTAAAAATGTCACACAATCATTTCACAATTTCGACACACAATCATACTGCTTGCGAAGATCTTGAAAACTTCAGGTCTAGAAGTCTTTTATTCCAATCGAAGTCCAATCCAAGAGTTCAATCTCTCTTATAAGAAGCATAAAAAAACTGACGTCCTTTCATTTACTAGCACAGCTCACAACACAGCACTTGTACATTACTGCGAGATTAAATTACAGGTTCAGGAATTGAGAGGATAAATACAAATTACTTAAAGAATTTATAAATCAATATCATTTAACTTTGAAACTACAACAGCTGTTGCTTGTTAGTTTGGTTGGTTTGTTTGGATTGATTTGATGTCGATAGCAAAATAGGAAACAAACATGACTTGATCGGGCAGGAAAGCAGTATGAAAGAAGGGGGAGAGGAACTGTGAACTATGTTAGTAATGTCGTTCTCTATAGACTATAAATCGGCCAGGATTTAAAGTTCAATGATTGTCGGCCATGGGTCTATTGTAAGCAGAAATTCTTCTGTTGTCAATGTCACTGACACTGACAGTCAACAGTCATGTGTTAATAAAGCTGGTAAAAAACCTTATCTGCCTTGGTGGAATGAAAAATGTTCAGCAGCTGTTTTGAAATCCAAAGAAGCATATTTAAATTTTAAATTCAATCCAACAGAAGAAAGCTATTTGGAGTTCAAAAGACTGCGAGCTCACAAAAAACTTACAATAAAAATAGAACGACAAAAAAGCTGGGTCTCTCTTTGTGAAACTTTCAATCGATGCACTCCATTAACCGTTGTATGGAAGTTCATGCGTAAATTTAATAAATCTTACTATAAACCTATAGAGAACTATAACCTATTCAATATGAAGACGACTCATGGATTTGTGATTTTTTATCCAAATATACTCCTGATTTTGTACTACCTAAATCGAAAACACTTAATTCAAATAATTTAAATTCTAATAATAGCTTTCTTGTAGACTCTTTTTCATATAGTGAATTAACTTCTGCCATTTTCTCTAGGAGGGATACTGCTTTTGGTCTTGATGGAATACCATTTATAATCTTTAAGAAAATGAATAGAAACTGTTTGACAATTTTTCTCCAAATTTTAAATTTACTTTGGCAAAATAATATAGTACCTCACAATTGGAAAACTGACTGCTTAGTACCAATTTTGAAACCCAATAAACCCAAATTATGCCCTGAATCTTATCGTCCTATTGCGCTCACTTCATGTGTCGGTAAAATTTTTGAGCAATTCCTAAAGCAACGTTTGGAATTTTATGTAGAACATCACAAACTTTTACCTTCCAATCAGTTTGGTTTTCGTAGAAATCGTTCTGCTAGGGAGAGTATTTGTCAATTACAACTTGATATATGACATTCCTTGGCTGCAAACAATCATCTTGTCGCTGTTTTCTTTGACATTTCAGGCGCTTTTAATAGCGTCAATATTGAAATTCTTTGTCAAGAACTGCTATTACTAGGCATTCCTGAAAAAAATATAAATTGGATCCAATGTTTTTTCTCAGATCGAGAAGTTTTTGTAAAATACAATAAACATCTCTATGGTCCAAGATATTCTTCTGTAGGTGTATGTCAGGATGGCATTCTGTCACCCTTAATTTTCATTTTGTATATATTTCGTTTAAATTTAATATTAGGTTCACATGTTAAAAATCTTCAATTTGCAGATGATTTGGTTGTTTATGCGTCGGGAGCAGATTTAGCTCCTGTAGCTGAAATTGTCAATGACGCATTGACAAAATTGACCTCTAAAAGACAATAGAGGATGTCTCTAGCACTGACAATTCAAATAATATATTTTATAAAAATAATCAATCAAACAAAAACACTAAAAACTGTAAAATAAATACTGTAAATAAGTTTAAGTTTACTAACTTGGTGCATCAAAATATTCAAGGAATTTGTAACAAAGAATTAGAACTAGACTTGTACATGAACTCAAACAATATTGACATAATCTGCTTAACAGAACATTGGCTGAAAAGTCATGAGCTCATGTTCAACTTCAAGAATCACCAAGTTGGTAGTTCTTTCTGCAGAGTAAATTCTATAAGAGGCGGGTCATTAATATTAATAAATAAACAAATAAAATTCAAAGAACGTAAAGACATTGTCGCCCACTCTGTAGAAAGACACATTGAGATAGCTTGCATAGAGTTGGAGCGGTTCCTTGTTATAAGCACTTATAGCCCACCAACCGCCTCATTTGATATTTTTGAGAAAATTATGGAGGACATTTTTGCATAAGTCTATTACAAAATCAAATAAAGAAATTGTTGTATGCGGTGATTTTAATATAAATTTGCTTGAGAAATATTCATTGAGTACCAGAATAACTAGTTTATTTAATTCATTTGGTCTTGAACCTATATTTATGGAGTCAACTAGAATAACTGCCACTTCGGCCAAATGCATAGATAATATCTTTACCAATATAAACATAATAAGTAAAAATATAATTAGTAATATTCACTCTGACCATCTCGGTCAACTAGTTCAAATAGAAACTAAAATGAACAATAAAGATGTACAAAAAAAAATTACTTATATACCAGTTACCACTGATCGTTTAGAGAAAGTGAGATTGAACCTGGATACCAACTTGCCTTTTTATTGTATAATGATGATAATCCAAATGATTTATACAATACATTTTTCACTGAATTTAATTAAGTATTCAGTTCCATTTTCACATCCAAAACTATTGTGGTCTCTGGCAGTTCAACATTTTGTGAGTGGGCAACAGCAGGTATTCATAAGAGTAGGCGTACCTTGTATGAATTGTACAGTGAAAAACGGTATAACTTTAGTGAAGTGTTTAAAGAAAGAGTAAAAAAATACTCAAGAATCTTTAAGAATGTTTGTCGCTTTGCTAAATCTCAGTATTTAAGCTCAAAAATTAGAAACAGTCAAGATAAAATAAAAGCAGCTTGGAAAATAATTAATAGTGAGACCGGAAAATCCAAAACTCATAATAGTGTAATAAATTTAAATATTAACAATAATATAATTAAGCAAGATATAGATGTAGCAAAGGCATTTGAAACTTTTTTTACTGATATTCCAGTCTCCACTACAAAGTCTTTAAACTCTTCTCATGTAATAGCAGTATCATTGTTAAAAGATAGTTTACCTGAATGTGTCACACAATTTTACTTTGAACATGTGGACAAAAACGATATTATCAAGGCATTCAAAATGATTAATGTAAAAAAGACCACTGATCTCTGGGGCATTTCTGTCAGTGTTATAAAACCACTAATTGACATTATTGCACCAGATCTAGCTTTCATATTTAATCAATGTATTGACAGTGGAGTATTTCCTGATTTGATGAAACATAGCAAGATCATACCTCTATTCAAATCAGGTAGTCATTCCGATCCTAGTAACTTTAGGCCTATATCAGTACTTCCTACATTTAGTAAAATATTTGAAAAACTTATACTAAACCAATTACAACGGCATTTTAATACCAACAATTTACTAGACAGTAAACAATTCGGTTTTACAAAGGGACGCTCAACGACTGATGCCGGTGTTGAGTTAATATTACATATTTTTGATATCTAGGAGGAATCACGCGATGCCTTAGGTATTTTTTGTGATCTGTCGAAAGCTTTTGATTGCGTTCACCATGAAACTCTAATCAGCAAACTACACCACTATGGTGTTAAGGGAGTTTCACTTAAGCTTCTCACATCCTACTTAACTGACCGAACACAACTAGTAGATGTAAATGGAAAGCGTTCTCCGGGGTCAATGGTAAAAATGGGTGTACCACAAGGATCAATACTCGGGCCATTCTTGTTTTTAATTTATATAAATGATCTACCTAAACTTGTAAAGGATGATCACGAGATTGTACTGGTTGCTGATGACACGTCGCTTTTATTTAAATTAAAGCGACGACTTACTAATCTTGACGATGTAAACAATGCAATCTCTAAAGTTGTAACATGGTTTAATGTAAACAACTTATTACTTAACGAGAAAAAAACGAAATGCATTCGTTTTATATTGCCCAACGTTAAACAGGTGAAAGCTAAAGTAAAAATTAATAACGAAAAGATAGATCTCGTCGACACCACAGTGTTCCTAGGCATTACTTTAGATAATAAGCTGCAATGGGGTCCGCACATAGATAAATTGTCGAAGAGACTCAGCTCTGCCGCATACGCTGTCAAAAAGATCCGTCATTTTACCGACGTAGATACCGCTAGACTCGTTTACTTCAGCTACTTTCATAGCATTATGTCTTATGGCATTTTGTTGTGGGGGAGTGCAGCTGATATTAACACCATATTTGTGTTGCAGAAGAGGGCTGTTCGTGCAATTTATAACATGGGCCCCAGAGAATCACTTAGAGATAAGTTTAAAGAAATTAATATTATGACAGTGCCTTGTCAGTATATATACGAAAATTTAATGTATGTGCACAAAAATTTTCATTTATTCAAAAAAAATTGCGATAATCATAGTATTAACACTAGAAATAAAGATAAACTCGCTGTTCCCACTGTTAGGCTCGCTAAAGTTAATAAGTCTTTTATAGGGCAATGTGTACGCTTCTATAACAAGGTCCCAAGCGACGTGTTAGATTTGTCGATTGGCAAATTTAAAAACGTAATTAAACATAAACTGTCTATTAAAGCATATTATAAAATATCTGATTATTTAGAAGACAAAAAAGCTTGGGATGAATCTGCTCCAACTCGACTCGGCATCCGTAACAAAATTGTCAAGGATCATACAAAAAAAGTGTTAAGACCAGACAAGTTTCTTGCCGGATTCTTCTTGAACTGGGGTTAGGAGGAACCGGCACCTAGATTCACTAGCATGTAAGAAGACGATTCAAAGTGGTCCTTGTGTTTGTAATGAATAAAGTTATTTTGAATTTTGAATATTTGAATTTGACAAAACTTGAAAAAAACTTTTCTCATTTAGATCTTGATGTTAATTCGTCGAAGTCTAAGGTAGTGGTTTTTGGGAAAAAATCTAATAACTTGCCAGCGATTTATTACAAAAATGCACCTTTGCCAGTGTCTCTTGAAGTTAAGTTCTTGGGAGTATTATTCTCCCATAACTTATCTTGGAATAATTACTCTAAACAAATCTTTTGCAAAGCTCAAAAAGCTCACAATGTAATAAAGTCTTTGTCAGGCTCTTATTGGGGAGCAGATCCAAGAATTTTATTAACATTGTACAAATCTTTAGTTCGTAGTCATTTTGAATATGGCTTCGTTTGTTATGCTGCCGATGTAAAAATTGTAAATAGAATTAATACATTTCAAAATAAATGTTTGCGTTTAATCACAGGGGCATTTAGGAGTACTCCTATCAATGCTATGCAGATTGAATGCAGGCTTCCACCAATTAATATTCGTTTGAATTACCTAAAAGAAAGGTTTATATTAAAACTTCATTGTGTTTCTGGCAATAGTCTTTTGACTAATCTGTCCGGAGCCCAAGGGGTTTTTAAATCTTTATGCTTCAGGGCTTTCAGAGTTTTAAACAATTTCTTCAAAATTTTAATATATATCAGGCAAATGATTTGCCTGAACCTTACCTTGCTATGAAGGATCTTTTAATAGTAAATTCTCAGAAATTAATGTAGTTATTGATAATGCTTTGTCAAGTAAAGAAGAAGTGTGCACAATGCTGCCTGAATGGACAGATCACAAGTTTGTCTATACGGATGAAACCAAAAACGATAACGCTGCGTCTTTTGCCATATTTGAATCGTCTTTGAATATTGGTGATGGTCATAAAATGGATAAATTCGCTAGTATTTTCACAGCTGAAGCTGTTGCAATCTTGAGCGCTTTAAAACATATTAAAAGTCGTAACTTGGGACACAATAAATGGGTTGTTGTTAGTGACAGCATGAGTGTTCTAAAAAACCTGGCAAATAACAAATTGCATTCTGACACTAATTACATCATTTACTTAATAAAACAGCTATGGGTGGAGTTATTTGATTTAAATATTAATGTTAGCTTCGTGTGGGTGCCTTCACATAAAGGTGTTGAAGGAAATGAAAAAGCAGATTATCTAGCTAATACGATAGTTAAGTTTTCAAATACCATATCATCTAATATTGAAAACGGTGGTATGCAGATGTCTTGTTACCATACACAGACGTTGTAAGTCTCCTAAAACAACGGATGTGCCATGCATGGGGAAGACATTCGTATCACTATACGCAAGTCGAAAATAAAGGTTCAAAGTTGGTATGCAACTCTCGATGTCCAGATTGATTCCATACCGTGGTTTTGTAAGAGTAAGATTTTCTTAATAAAATCTTACTCTTACAAAACCACGGTATAAATAGAAAATGTTATTCTACAATCTGTCGAATGCGCTTTGGTCACTGTCGTTTGAACTATCATCTCTATCGCTTAAAGCTGGTTGACTCTTCAGCGGGCCTAGCACGGTACGAGGAGAAATAGTCTTACCCCCGTTTTTATCCACCTGTCAGTGGAAATAATTTCCTTATCCAGCTCTCATAGCACAGCTTCGGGGATAGGAATATAATGTTTCCCTTTGACGTTTATTGTAGACTTTATGTCCCGCTACTCCCCGCCCCAGAGCACGGCCTCTAAACAACTTGGATAAATTTATCTCTATTTGACATAAGACAGGGAATATTAATCACTGTCCTTTGAAGGTGGGTATAAACGTATAACTTGTAAATATTGAATAGTTTCCTCAAGAAAATAATGTCTCAAGTATTCTAAAATTTCGTTCTAACGCGAGATATGTAAACGTTAGAACGAAAGTTACACAAGACATACCTATCCGAGAAGCCAGTAACGCCTTTGAATTCCCGGATAATGAGTTTCGCCACATATTCACATATATGGCCTCATATTTGTGTGAGGAGTTGAAAGAAGCCTTGCAGCCTCTAAATCCTTGGGATGGTTTGCCGGTGCATATCAAGGTAAATACCTACAAGTATATATCTACTTAGGTTTTCGATGAAATCCGTAGGTACCTACTCCTCAGACCTAGGATATATTTACCTCGGTCTGATACCAACTAAAGCTAAACAAATCCTACCAGTACCTTCTTAGGTATACGTTTTTCTACAATAGGTCCGCACATCCCTGACAGATGGTAGCTACCAACAAGGTACGGGCCAAGACCAGTCTAGTGATAGCGCAGACCACTGTCAAAAAATATCTGACCCAACTTTCTGGTGTTATCATTAGAATGTAAGCTCAATTTTTAACACAATTGCCTAAGAGTACATTTAGTTTAGAAAATATAGGTACCTACAGATATTATTCTCTTGCAAGTCAAAGATAATAAAACCAGAAATACGGATCCGTACGGACGGTACGGATTTCATACCTACACCTAAGTTAGTTTGATATGCAATAAATTAACTGGTTATGTATTGAGTTTTCAGATTAATGCCAAAAGGGATTGTATTCCCAGGTACAGAACATGCAAGGCAGCGTGTATCTACTGGTTTTCATGAAAAGCATGGCCTATCGGATAATAAACATTAATGCAAGGTACCCAGGGAGAGTGCATGACTAGTTTATATTCAATCACTCCAATTTGAATAGGAAAATGAGACTCCTATATACCAAAGGAATAGAGCAATATTACTTATAGGGTTTTTGTATAAATTATTTAATAATATATTTATGAATTTACGTTTTATTAAATAATAGCAGCGCCCTGCAGTTGCACCGGCTCCCATCAAGATCTATTAATACTTAGTATATATGTATAGGTAGTAAAAAGATAACAGTTTGATATCGACAATATTTATTAAGTTTTTTGGTTGAAAATCTCCAGGGAAACTGAAAATAAAAAATATGGTATTAGTATAAGGCATTTTTACAGGGGACTCTGGCTATATCTTGGAGCCGTGGATGATGATGCTATGCCTGATTTGGATGCTGCACCAAACAGTGCTGCTGAAAAATAACATTGACAGGATGCTTCATTATGATCCCGAAAAAGCATCACAGATATACTGTTGTGCAACAATATGCAATGGCCTCAATTCAGTTGTTTCGCTAGAGTAACTAAAATTTTCTAAAACAAAAACTATCTTATATTGTTTGCATTAAAGTCTGAATTAGAATAACATTTTTTAATGACACTTACCAAATTAACGTATAACTGACGTGTTTTAGCTCAATTTAATCATCATGTAAGGAGGTGTTGATTAAAACTACGGCTATTTTCCGCAGTTTTTATCAACACCTCTATACATTATTTTTAATAAAGGAATTAATTTAAATAAAAATTATAGCAATAAAACAAAAAATAATTTTAACTTATTTTAGAACTGTGATTTAAAATGGGTACTCTAATTTGAACTTTATCGGTAGCAAAATAAGGTTGTCCATATTTTAGAAAATTTTAGCTAGTCCGGCGAAACAACATAATTTCCAGCAATATCATGCACCATTATAGGTGAGTTTAATTGAAATTATAGTTACCTTTATGGATAGTTTCAAATATGACCAGTGTTATTTTACTTACATTCCATCACCTTGTTTATTTCAGAGTCCCAATGGATAACATAGAGGCAAGCTCAGATGGAGAGAACACCACTACAGTCCAATGTGTGAAGGAAACCAATTTACTAATGTTGCTCGCACCAAACAAGGATCAATTATTATTACACTGGATGCATCAATTATTATTACACTGGATGCATTTTCAATGCGGGCATTTGTCTTTAAGTCCTTCCATGTCTGTAATAAAAAAAATAGTTATAAAATGCTAGCTGTTTATTTCTATTTTTTATATTGCAATCACACCATTTTGTCTCTTTCATGTTAAACTAGTATTAACAACAAAATATAAACCAATATAATTATATAGCCTGCTTCCATTGCTCAATGGTCCTGCCCGGACAACTTTTTCAGCTTGGCTGCTCTGTTTGGCTCTGTGTTGGCCCTCTGCTTTTCAGCTCTCTAGAGGCCCATTGAACTCATAGATCGGTCACCAGATGGCTGCTGTTGGCCATGAAGTCAACCATAACTCTAATTTGCTATTTGTTGCTCTTTAATCTAGGAAAAATGAAGAATACATCATGGGTACATTACATTATGTGAGCGTTAAAAAACAATTCTTGATTATAACAAAATCAAAACAACGAAAGCACTTATCGTAAGAAAACTATGATTTCGAAAACATGTTATAAATAGGTATTTGTGAAACAATACAATTTATCACATTACTTACTTTCTCACTCATATTTATTTAGTTAAACATGTGTAATAGAATCGGTGTTTTGCTCAAGTTTTGTTTTGTTTTGCTACCACAGATAGTACAAGGAACGAACGATTTTTGTAGTTTTGATAGATTGAAGGCAACATTGAAGACTGATACGTCATTTTTATTTAATTTGCTAAAATGGCAACAATGCGGTAGAGAACGCTATTCCCCGCGTATTTCCACCCTGATAAACTATTCCCTGGCGCGGCCATGCTCGCAAGGTAGACTAAAATGACAGAGTTGAAAGGATTTTTATCCTTTCCCCGGGGACTAATAGTCTTCTTGCCGTGCTAGGCCTGCTGATTGTGAGCATTGTCAGTCACGAGAAGTTCAATCATTAAATCATATATTTTTTGATTGTCCGTCATTCAGTATTCAGCGCCTTGTACCGATAGATGGACTCCTTCAAATTTATGGTGAGCCTGATTTGGTCCCGCGTTGTATTCTGGAGTTACTTAAGAATGAGTCAACCTATATAGAGTTGTATAAGTTTTTATTTAGTATTTTAATAGATATATAAAAATGTGCAAAATGTACATAGATAATATAATTATAAATGTAAAAGAATATTATAGTAATTAATTATTTAAAAAAAATAACAAAAAATGGGAAACCAAAAAAAAAACAACTTTTATTTACAATAATAAATATGTACATAACTATTTTATAATATTATTAGCAAAATAAAATACTTATTCAATTAAAAAAATAATAATCGTTCAGATGTATCAAAGTATATTGATGAATACATAAACATTGTTTATGAAACTTACGAAAGACATAAAATTTACCCTTGAAACGGATGAAATTATTTTACGCAAGACAAGGCAGTATGGTCTCTAGACTTTAACCTGATAATATGAGCGAAGAAAAAAAAAAAAAAAAAATTAAACCGCCGGCCGGCCCACCCGGCCGGCGTCGTTGTCGAAATTGAAAATAACCATTTTCCTACTAAATTCCACATTTTTTAAAAACCGGCATTTCTAAATAATACGTTGAAATGAAAGAAAGAGAAGAACATGATTTCTCTCCGCTACAAAGTTAGTATGGACGCCAACCAAACACCTGTAACGATCGATCGATCTCTTGGACAGGACTTGTTTTTTTACAAATTGAAAACATCTTTTGTCTCTTTCAGATTCATTCAAGATGAACGGCTCCCAAAGACTACTGGTTCTTCTCTTCGTGACTTTATCATCCTACTTCATAACTTCGAAGCACATCTTCGATCAGGTTTACGAAACAATACCAGTGGTTATTGACGAGCTTTTTCATGTACCACAAGGTCTAGCTTTCTGTAATAGCAGCTTCATATACTGGGACCCCAACCTAACTACAGTCCCTGGTCTGTACCTAGTGTCTGCAGCAGCTTTGGGTTATTATTTCGAATGTAACCTATATAATTTACGGTTCCTCAATCTCATAGCCTCATGTGTAAACCTAGTGCTATTTCTGTTGATCTTAAGGAATGTAAAGTATGCTTATTTTTCCGAAAGAAAGAAGTTAAATAATGTGTTACAAGCGCTAAGTTTAACAATACTACCACCATTGTATTTCTTCTCTCATGTGTACTACACAGATACTCTGTCTTTGACATTTCTGTTAGCATATTTGAGAGTTTGTTGCACTAGTAAAAACAAGTTATGGATACTTACATTCGGTTTTCTGAGTGTGATGATGAGACAGACTAACATAGTTTGGATAGCGATGGTCTTTAGCAAGAAGGCACTAGATATCCTCTTAAAAAGTTCACGAGTCTATGGCAACTATTATCTAACACACTTAAAGCTGAGTAAGCACTCTAAGATTGCTCAGGAATTGTACACATCCAAACTCAAACGCTACTATTCTCTGTCAGATGTCTATATAGCGTTCAAATATCACATTCGAACAAGCTACACAACATTTTTCAAGTTCCTGTCTCTACAAGATGGGCTGGTTCTGATTACACACAGCATTTTGCTACTATCCTTTCTTGTATTTGTTTCTGTAAATGGGTTGATTGTAGTTGGTGTTAAGAAAGCACATGAAACCTCCTTGCACATACCTCAGTTGTTATATTTCCTACTGTTCTATGGAGTATTTGGACTTCCTTATGTCCTGTTTAAGCTTCCCTCGACTGTCCAATTGTTGAAAAACAGTAAGCTTGGTATCTTTTTGTTAGCTCTCACAATTGGAGTGATTGTTCATTTTAATACTGTTGTTCACCCATATTTGCTTGCTGATAATAGACATTTCACTTTTTATTTGTGGAACAGATGGTTTGGCAAGTACAATTTTGCTGTATATGCTACAATACCAGTATACATATTCCTGCTATTCAGTTTATATGTTAATTTAAAGGATCAAAATTGCATTTCATTCCTTCTTCCTTACTCAATCTGCCTGTTCCTAGTTCTAGGCCTTCAGAAAATGATAGAAGTAAGATATTATTTAATTCCATACTTAATTTTGAGATTGTGTTTCATTCGACCGACTTATAATCTCATTCTGTTTGAGTTCTTCTGGTATGTTGCTTTAAATGCGTGTGCTTTTTATGTTTTCTTCAATAAGCAGGTGATTTGGAATGATTTTGAATATGCTCAAAGGATTATATGGTAGAAATAATGATAGATTTTATTTCATGGAATATTAATTGCTTTAAGAATTTTCCAATCAAAGTTTTTTATTTTTTATTATATTATTTATTATACCGAATTATAGACACTATTAATGCATGTGCTTTTTATGTATTCTTTAATAAGGAGGTGATTTGGAAAGATTTTGAATATGCTCAAAGGATTAATTGGTAGAAATAGTGTATTTCATGGAATATTATTTGCTTTAAGAATTTTTAAATCAAAGTTTTTTTTTATTATTTATTATACCGAATTATAGACACTATTAAGTGTCTAGGAATAATTCGATTTTGTCATGTTTCTAGCTACACAAGCATGTAGCAGTTTACCTAATTTTAATAAAAAAAAAATTAAAACATTAGTAGGTAGACTTCATAGTTTTTAGTCATCTTAATAATATTTTTTGTAATAATAAACATAAATACTTATTAATTGTTTTATTTGGTACCTTTAAAATTTGCCTTCGTTGGGCACTTACCAGCGTCAACGTACTAGCTGTTTTCGCACCGAACGGTCTGATACGTGATGATGGTATGACCCTTGGGATATGGGTGGGCCATTTGGTGTGGGATGCTACATGCATAGACAGACACCCTGGCCAGATCCTATCTGTCGGGGACTTAGGTTAGAGATGGTGCGGCGGCTGAATGTGCCGAGGACCTCAAAAGGTGCAAATATACCTACCGGTCTTTGTTGTCGAGAGCCTGGGCCCATGGAAAACAGTATGGCGATTATAGAACTCTTGATACAATCAATGTCTATCAATTTCCATTAGTAATAGGCATTATTTTATTCAATAGTTTCGAGTATTATCTACGGTAAGTACCTACGTGTCCCATCATACGCGTATGATTGCATGTGTTACAATAAACATCAGCCTTCCGTAATACCGATTCATCAACAGCAACTGAAAGCTGTTATTATCAGAGTTAGGTACCACTTAATCGCCCGGCAGCCCACCGCGTTTTCAAAATTATTTTACGGCCTATGGTAGATACATTGAGTGACCCAAGAGCTGGCTCCTATCTGGCTCAAAGTGACAAAGCCGCCAGTGTCTTGGGAGCGCTGCCTTCTGGCAGTGATCTGGATCAGTTGAGCTATCAATAGATCGTTTTAAACGGCCTTAGATAGCTCAACTGTTTCACACGTAATTTTTTTTATTGTATATTATTCTGTAAGTACATTTATGTAATATTTTTTGTAAATAAACTTGAAGAATACATGGTATAAAATAATGATTTAGAAACTGAAGTAGAAGTAGGTCAAAGTACGAGATCCGGCTGCAGAATTAGTGCACTCATCGAGTGTTTGCTAAAAACCAAATTTTCACGCATATATATATGAATAAGAGAATTTACATCTACCAGGTTGCCTATCAAAATGTGGCCGCTAGTATTTTTAATTAAATTATTGTTCATTGATTTTTCTGAAAAAAAAAAAAACGTTTTGATACCTTCGTAATACATAGATAGATTACCACTAAATAAGGTCCACAAAAAGAACACAGAAGAAATAATAGAAAAAAATTGTACAATGGGCGGCCTTAGCGCTAAAAGCATTCTCTTCCAGGCACCCTTTGTGTAGAAAGGATAAACAAAAACAGAACTTGTTTTTAATAAATTATCGTCCACTTCACGGCAAGGTGTAAACAGGTAAGATTTTGATACATATAATACGTTCATAACGTACATTTATTATTTGTATATCAAATTAAAGCTATTTTTTTCTGTTTATTATGATATACGGTTGCTTAACTAAATCTGGCCGAAAATAAGGGTTGCTGGCTGTTAAAGATCCGTTGGCCGTCGGACGCACTAAATATTCAGTACAGTGCCATCTAGTATCAAGACTTAAGAGGCCAGCGGCGGACGAATTGCCTCTACAAACGTAATACCAAAATGATTTGTAACTCAAGCATATTTAAACTATATTGTTGTATTATTTGTATATAAATAGTATTTATCTAGGTTCCTGGATAATTTTTATAAGAAATAAGAGCCAATCGCATTTTGAACATTTTTTTGCTAAAATTCTTCCTATTTGTTTCGTATTAAAAACCACAATATCTTACTTGTTGTTTGTCAAGGACTATAGCTTATATTGTCTAGTTATAGAATAACATTACTGTGTGAAGAATACTAAATGTTTTCAGTCATAATTTTTGGTATTAAGGAACACAACCAAATTCATACCATTTTTGAACGGCTAATATTGCTATCGCGCACGCACGGGGCGGGGCCGGGGATGGGGACACTTCGGTTGTGTGATCGCTTGGACAGCTACGCACGCACACACTAATGCAACGTGTATTTACACGGTACGTGTATTCTGTTGACCTGTGCTACTGACTTGGATTGAGATTTGCCTTGTTGTTTGGAAACAATAACCTACTTCTTTACATACTACTACGACTTAGCCTTTGTTTACGGAAATTTTTCACTTGACCTCTGTGGCGCTTAGGACGCAAAAGGTTGCGGGTTCGATTCCCGCCACGGGACAAATGTTTGTATGATTTGCAAGTATTTACATAAAAAGTATTATTATTATTAATATCATCATCATCATCATCATCATCATCAAGTTTTTGTATGGAAATCTGAAAATAATAAGATATGTGC
The DNA here is from genome assembly GCA_948098915.1 of Lampropteryx suffumata. NCBI lineage: Eukaryota > Metazoa > Arthropoda > Insecta > Lepidoptera > Geometridae > Lampropteryx > Lampropteryx suffumata. The sequence goes on along the minus strand of OX402544.1, from coordinate 22,813,313 downwards.
AGAGTGACGCGAAGTGGGAAATATGTACATAGTTCTCAGCTACTAGTGGCATGCACTACACTTTATTATGAATCTTAGCTACTTCGGCTAGTGTCTGTAATTGAAGATAGTGACTTCAAGATAATGACACGCATAAGAGTATAAGAAACACTGTATAATGCTTCCTATCTCATTTTGTCACACGTTAAAACGTATGAATTTAGCAAACGATGTCGCTGGCAGGTCAAATAGTCGCTCCATAAGGAACTCACAGTACTGCTATAAAGTGTTTTCAACCTACTTCAATAGTTTCATACTTTGGTAATGTTTTGCGAACGATGTCTCTGGTAGCTCCACTAGTCTCAACCTACTTAAATAGTTCCATATATTGGTTTATTAACAGGTGCTTCAGAATGTAAATGTAAGATTGATATTAAAACGCTATGATATCATGACCTCCACCTGCCGCATAGGATGCTTCCCTGTTCAACCCAAGGCTTTTCAACGTAGTAGGATTTTAGCCCCGTTTGACCCAAAACATTATTTTTATATCCCGTTTCTACCCAGTACGAGTACATAGTGCGAGTACTTATTTCTACTTTCTACTGTTAAATTCAAGTATATTGAATGTTTGTGCCAAATGTAGGTTAATATTGTTTAGACTTGTCTTTGATCACTCTCAATAAATCAAAATCAAATCAAATCATCAAATATCTAAGTAACGTTTAGTAACGAGGTGACGTTTATCACGACTAGGAATTACAGCTGTGTGCTAATTTTGTAAATCTATCCATCCTTAATAAAATTATGAATTCGCAAGTATCCCGTAATATCTATTGCTTATAATGTTATTGTTGTTATTTGAGCCGTCTAGCGGCTACGTCTACGGCTCAAATTTAAATGAAATTTTGTATGGAAATAGATTGTGTTCTGGTGAAGGACATCGGCTACTTTTTATTTAAGTACCACCCGTGCGAAGCCACGGTCAGTAGTTAGTTATTTTATTGTAAGCCTTTTTTCATAAAGATGTGGCAATATCAATGGCAATATATGAAGTAGCTCATGAGGTATCTAAAATACATTCTGTGCATCTGATGTGTATGCATGTAAGAACAATGTACTTGCTATCTTCTAGATACATGGTGAAAATAAAATCATCGTGCGAAATATAATGAAGAAATATTCGTGGATAATTTTAATTTTCATAACAACATCTTGCCCATCACTCAACAAAGCTTGTATGGAAACCAGGTGACTGAATATGCTTATATACTTTGATATATTACTTACAAAATGCTACCAGAGTACCTACTAAATGTAGCTACCAAATCATAAATAACAAAATGTTAAAGGTAATGAAATACCTAAATCTGATCAATTATTTTTTTACTATTCGGATCGGCTGCCTTAGACGTTCGACGTTTCGTTCTATAAAAACGTATATTTCTGCCGCGATCGAGTGAAATCCCCATATCGCCCAAAATTCCCACTTGGGCTATTGTTAATAAATTTTATTTACTTTTGCATCGTTATGATTTGAAAGTCGATGAAACGAAAAAGCAACAGTAAAAAGAGACAGACACATAAATTCATAAGATTTAACGTGGGAGAAAATGAGATAGGATGCATTATACAGTGTTTCTTATATTTGTAATTGCACACATGTTTTTTTTGTAAATACATACTTGTAATACATAGAAACACCCAGACCCTAGACAAATAATTGCAGATCATAGAAACATTTGCCGTAGAAACATTTGTCCCGAAGCGAGAATCGAACTCGCAACCTTCCACGTCTCACAAGGCCCTTGGCCCACTGCGCCAAAGAGGTCGTCCCCGCGGTCGAAACTTTTCATAGATGTAGGAATATTAAAATACCTATGTATATGTTACCTACTTTAGAAAAAGGCGTATGAAACCGCAGACAGAAGCTTGTATTTTATTTACCTACCGCCTTCGAATTGTCAATGATCAATGACAGAAGTATACCTACTTACCTAAACCTACTCACACACACACAAGCACGTCACTACGGTTGTATTTAGGTATTGTAGTACCGCGCCCCGCGCCTCTCCCATGCCTTGCGCGCGCTTACATAATTTAAACAGAGATAGAGATATTCGGAGTGATTTTTGCACGCCTCGAATTGAAGTTGCGAGCGAGCTTCACCGGCTTCTTAACGTGGGAGAAACTGATATAGGAAGCATTATACGTGTTTATTATATATTATAATTATTATATATATTAGCGCGTTCCGGTTCGTTCTCGAACGTTCGAGTAGCGTCGAGGATTACGCGACGCGCTCGGCGCTCATAATACCTAATACGGCGTTAATTTACAACAACAAGTGATACAAGTGATAGTTTCGAAGTGTTATCAGTTGTGACTTTTATTGTGTTCTATTTGAAAGTTAACTAATAGAATCTGTTCGGGTTGTGGTGGGTTGATCGCTGACCAAAGGGGAAGCTTGAAGGGTGGTAGGTAGTGAACTGTATGGCTTGATTCCGCTGAAGTAGGTAGGCAGGTAGGTAGGCCGACAGGTAGGTAGGTAGAATAAAACTCCAGTATGCAGGGTAATGCACGAGGCGAGGCGGCGAGTTGGCTGTGGGGCAGCGTTACGGCTTGTTCTTGTTGAAATGCACGAAGGGTCAAGAGTATAATAATAATAATACGGGAGAACTGATTTCTGATGTCTCGCCGAAATATTTGTGTATACAATTTTTGGGCCTCCCCGCCAACGCGTCGTCGTCCAAGCGCCTTTAGTAAAAAAACCAATACTTGCTATGGCCTCAATTCTGTTGGCACCAACCTAATTAATTTTAGCTAAAATTTGGTTTTGAACTGTCAAATTAGCCTTTGGTATTCTGCTGCTACCAACTTATCCTAATTTAATTTTATCTAACTTAATTAAGCGTTCCTAATTTAGTTAGATGGTACCAGAATGGTAGCAGAATATGCCAAGCTTTTATACCATATTCTAGCCACAAACTATTTCTTGTATAGGGAAAATTACTACCTACAAATTGATGGTGTTGCCATGGGAAGTCCCGTCGCTCCCGTAGTGGCCAATATATGGATGGAGTATTTTGAAAACCTGGCTATATGCTCTGCCCCCTTGCCAATGAAGTTGTGGAAAAGGTACGTTGATGATGTTTTCTGTATTGTAAGAGCCTTTGACAGTTTGCATAATTTAAGACATCCTGGCGCTCAAGCTACTACGCGTCTCGTAGTTGAGCGTTTCGTCTGGCCCTCTGTTAAAAAAGACTGCCGAACTTGGTCTCGATCTTGTGAAGCGTGCCAGCGCAGCAAACTTTCAAGACACAACTCCGCTCCCACGGGTAGTTTTGACCTACCATCTGGTCGTTTCATGCATGTCCATATCGACATAGTTGGACCCTTGCCCGTTTGCAACGAATATGGTTATTGTTTAACAGCAATAGACAGAGTCTCTAGGTGGCCTGAAGTCTGGCCCATGCGATCTATCACCGCAGAAGAAGTTGCCGAAACCATTACCAGGGAATGGATCTCACGTTTCGGTGTTCCGTCGGTCATTACAACAGATCAGGGTTCCCAATTTGAATCGGACTTGTTTCACAGATTACTGCAGCAGTTTGCTACCAAACGCATCAGGACCACCTCATACCATCCATGTGCTAACGGGATGATTGAGCGGGTCCATCGTCAACTTAAAGCTGCTCTAATGTGCCACAACGATTCATGGGTAAGGTCACTTCCGATGGTGCTTTTAGGCATGAGGTCAGCATATAAAGAAGATCTCAAAGCTACGGTTGCGGAATTACTCTATGGTGAGACCCTCAGACTTCCGGGAGAAATGTTAGTTTCTTCTCCGGCGCCTGAAAGATTGGTAGACCCTGCTGACTTTGTCGCGCAGCTTCGTCACAGAATGTTGGCAATACGGCCAATTCCAGCTTCTCGACATGGTGAGTCTTCAGCCCCTTTTGTGTTTAAAGAGCTCGCAACTTCGTCCCATGTTTTTCTGAGAGACGACTCTATTCGACGGGTATTGCAGCCGCCTTATACCGGTCCATTCAAAGTTTTGGAGCGCTCCAACAATGAAAAAACGTTTACTTTAATGGTAAAAGGTAACAAGGTCGTCGTAAACCTGCTTTCACTGAGCATTCAAATCAACAGCCGACCATAACCGAGCCTCCGCCTGCTTCTGCTGCTGCTCCTTCACAGCCAATCATAAAAAATATGTTACCACCTAAGCCCTCACCTGTACAACAGCCGGCTCAAGTGGCTTTGCCTTTAAAGCAGCCTTATACCACACGCTCGGGCAGACAAGTTAGATTTAAGAATTATGACTAGGTTATTTAAATTATTTTGAGTACATAACTAACTGTTTAATCTTAATAAGTACATAGTTATTATTATTATTAATATTATTATTTTTGTGTTGAACAATTTCATTATTATTTGTTATACTTTAAGTTTTGTTTTGTATACCTCATGTTTCTCCGTGGGGGGGTGGTGTGGCGATTATTGTGCGTACATCACTAGTTGGGTGTTCCCTCACTAGGCGGAACAGGAATTGACTGATTGGTCGGCCATGATTTAGAATTAGAAGGACGCAAGCTTTTTTCTGTAATAACGGCACTATAGTTTTTACTATATTATTAAACACGCAAGCCATTGGAAATCTCTACGTTTTATTACAACGCCCACCGTCGATCTTTAGCGGGAATGTAGATTATTCCCACATACCTAAATGGCGTACATACCAAGATGCGGTTTACCTACGTATGAAATGGAAAGTGATCGAAGCTTGGCTTTCCTGGACGTGATGGTACAGATTCGTGATGATGGTAATTTAGGCTATTCGGTTTTTAAGAAGCCGACCCATACGGATCGATATCTCCATGCTGATTCACACCATCACCCTCGGCAGCTTAACTCGGTTGTAATGTCTCTCACGAACCGTGCTTTCGACCTATGTGATGAGTACTCCATAAAGAGTGAGCTAGCTCATGTGCAGCATGTCCTACGTAAAAATGGATATAAGCTTCGATCTTTTCCAGTTAGACAAAGGCCTAAGCCCCACAGATGTATAGTAGAACGAAAACCTGCTTTTCTACCGTACATCAAAGGAGTGACGGACAAAATTGCGAAAGCCCTGCAAAAATTGTCCATATAAACAATTTTTACTCCTTTAAAGAAGATCTCACACTACCTGCGCTCACCTAAAGATAAGATTCCTCTTCAAACACCAGGAGTGAACAAGATTGACTGCAGCTGTGGGAGCTCTTACATCGGCCAAACAAAACGTACCATAGCTTGTCGAGTGACAGAACACATCCGGGCGGTCAAAAATATGGACACACAAAAGTCGGCCATAGCTACACATCTACTAGAATCTGGCTCAAACCACTGAATCGAGTTACACAATCCACAGGTAACCTCAACTGAAAAACATTACATCCCAAGATTGGTACAAGAGGCAATAGAGATTACCAAACACAGGAATTTCAATCAAGAAGACGGTTTTCAATTGTCTGGAGCCTAGAACCCTGTGGTGAGGATGTGTGGAAATCGTAAAAGTGAGGGACCAGTTATGCGTCCAGATACCGTGAGTGTTGTGTGTCGTAATCGTGATCGAGTTGTTAGTGACAGTGAAACCGGTAGTATGGGTAATGTTCGCAGTAAAAGACTGAGAAAGAGGGTAGACCGTTTTGTCTGCCAATAACATCCACCCGCAAAGACTTCAGTTTATCTCGTGATCATGGCGCATGCAACTGTGCCGAAATATCGAGAAGCAGAAAAACTCATATATCATGGTAAATATTCCGTTTTGAGTGAAAATTATACTCTAATTTGTCAGCTTATCTAAAGAGACTATCCGATGGATTTAGAAGCAAGAAATCACAGGTTTTATCGTCTGACGATATTGAAAAATTTATAAAAGTTAGTTAAATTGATTTTAAATATCTACGCGACTTCAGCCTGTGTTGTGTGTTGAACTTAATTATTGTTTCATTTTTTTTCAGGTTGCTTTAATATTTGGTGTAACTGGTGCCTGTAGGATACAAATATAACCGTAAAAACATAGAGAACCATGGCCATGGATGCTTTTAGTGAAGATACCTATCACGAAAAATAAAATACCGAGGTGATTCACCATACACGGTCCATTCTGTGAAATTGTTAAGAAGTATGAAAGTTTGCGGTCACCAAAAGCAAAAACTGACCGTTTCTTTCTAAATTACCAGAATGATAAATGTACCTGTCAGCCTATAGGTATAAACAAATTTGGTTCTATGCCTAAAGAAATCGCTATGTTTTTAGGTTTAGCAGATGCTGAGAGCTACACTGGACATAGTTTCAGAAGAACTACAGCTACATTGCTGGCTAATTCAAGAGCTGATATAATAACTTTGAAGCGTCATGGTGGGTGGCGATCTCGCAATGCAGAATCATACGTAGAAGATTCCTTACAAAACAAGAAGGAAATTTGTGCAAAAATCACAAAAAGAATTAAACTTGATTCTGAGGCGCTTCCTACTGACGAAACACCAAGTACATCCAATGATTGGATTTCACCTACCTACACGAATAATGAGCCATCTCAAATTACAAAAGAACATGAAAGTATTTCAAAAAATAATCTATCTGATGAGACCGCTAAGCCATCAAAAACAGTTAATTATAATTTTACTAACTGCACACTTACTAATTGTTTCTCTAAATAAACTTTTTATCTACTAAATAAAATAAGTTTTTATTATTATTTTATTCACAAGTGTGTTGAAAAACGTCGTATGATACACGTGTGTATTGATGATTACCGTCCCCGGCTCTCTTAAGACCCTCACCTAACGGCTCGGGTCTCAATGGCGCCTCAGCGGTAATCACCAACATTACACACTAGTACCATAATGTACTATTGTTGGATAGGTTTATGCATGAGCCAATGGACCAAAATTTATTAATATACTTTACATAATTATACGTGAAAAATAAAAAAAAGTTTCTATGCTTACAGGTTCTAAGTTTCTATGAATACAGACTTGAAGTCATTATCAAAGTATTAAATATTGATGTAGAAGAAACCACGCGGAGTTCAGTTCCAAAAAATAAACTGCATGTTCTTCAACAATGTTCTCGTACAATGATAGCAGAAAGAGACAAAAATAACGATGTCGGTGTAAGCAGTGCTGTGTTTAAAAAAACAGAAAAGATACGTCATATCTAGTGCCGATTGTCCAGAACAATACGGGTTTTGTTTGAAAGATGGTTTTAAAGAGTACCACAACTACTAATTGTTTATTTTAATAATATTTTGTCATAATGTCCCCTAATTATTCACTAAAGTATTGTTTACCTAACGTACCTACAATAACTTTTGGTTCAGGTAAATAAGTTTAGACGGTAGGTTAGGTATTTACTAATTGCACATTTACCTATCAGATGAGTAAAGTAGGTATAATATACTAAATAACACTAATACTAAACATCTATCTCTTCTCTATGTCTAAATGGTATAAAACAAAGTCGCTTTTGGCGTATTACTGCCTGTCTATAGGAACATAATATTATATTTTTTTAATGATGAATGGGTCAGCAGCTCATATTGCATAATACTATCTAAGCATCAACGCAAACGGTGTGTTTAATGGCACTTGCGATAAAAATTTTGTTATTAGTGCCACCAACGCATATGGTGCGTTTACCATTTTTTATGGGTTTTTGTCATTTATGGGGTTTTTGTTTTTAAAAAACACATTTAATTACGCCTTTCCTATTGTAATCCACAGAAATATTAAGTGGCACCCAGGTGATGTTTTTAAATTTAAGTGGCAATGAATGGGTTAAGTAAAATTATGTTAAAAACTAAACAACGTTCATTTAAATCTTTATGATTAGTATCTATTAACCTATTCGCACATATTTAACTAAAATAGGATCGACCAATCGCAGAGATTTAGTGAAATACCTTTGTACCTAGGAAATTATATTATAACCTTATTTAACAGATCTCTTTTAAAACTTACAAGAATAATTTTACAATTTTCATTATCAATTAAATCATTAAACAATACATCACAAACTATAGGATGCTAGCGCATCAGACGGGGCAGTCGGGGCACTCCCATAGACGAAATCCTGTCCAATACCTGTTCACTCTTATCCCTTAAGGAAAAAAAGATTTTTATTTTGAATGAACCTTTTAGCATCAGCAGGGTATTCATTCTACCGAGTATATTTTTACTGCTGGCTTGCATACAATTGCTTAGTATTTTAAAATATTTTATTGATCTACAAAGGAAAGACCCTGATAATCATAATCATAATAAACACATTGATTATACAATTAGACATTTATTTACAGAAACATACAGAATAATACATAATAATACAAAATACAAGTCAAACAGTTGAGCTATCTAAATTGCGTAAAACAATCTATAGATAGCCAAACTAGTCCAGAACATTTGATCACCATCATTGATTTGATCATTTTGATTATTTCACGGAAGCGACCTTGAATTCAAGAAAGAAAGGCATATTTGCGTCATATCAGGTCCTCAGCACCTCCCCACATGCAGCTGTCCTCACCAGCTCTAAGAGAAATCCCAGACTGTTATGGGATGCGGCAAGGGTGTCTACACAAGTAGCATCTCATAGCAATGGCCCACCCATCTCTTAAGGGACAAGAGTCATCAGGCTTCTTACCATCATCACTTATCAGACCGTACAGGTCGAGAACAGCTGGTATGTTGATGTTGACATTTGGATTAGATGTAATCTGCTTTGGAGTAGGTGTGAGCCAAATGTTGTTGTTTCATGGTGTGTAATCACATGATGATCACAGTACTATATCTGGAAAAAAAAATGGAAATATAAGCACACCTAACCAAATGCAATAATGTAGAGTTTAACATTCTATGTTGTTTCTATTGGTGTTTCTATGTATAATATGCATGTATTTACAAATAAAGGTATAAATAAAAAATATTGCTGGACAATGCACACAACATCATCTATTTATTGTGACTAGCTAGATGGTCTGACTTTAGTAGTGTGTCGCACGAATTAGAGGGCGAAAAGACTCACATCTGGTAGGGTTTTGCTTCCTGATTACATATTCACTAATAACATTAGGTTATTCTTAGTTTTCGAGAAAATAATAAAACATTTTTAACCTCAAATCAGATAAATCAGATAAACTTTGTCATATTTCTTGTCTATGGTTTAACATGTTGTGTGCAAAATTTATGTGAACGAAACGTAAAAATCCTGTCAGTGATTTTGTTATGGCTTATCTTCACTTCACTTGGTTACTTATCACCTATTACTAGGTAGGTTATGTTAGAGTATAGAAAAAAACGCGCAAGGCGAGCGAAGCGTGCCGCGGTGACGGCCGCCGCAGCGCCAGAAAATAATACAACGTCACGGTATATCTGATCTTTGTCGTATTTGTTGTCTGTGGTTTATCATGTTGTGCAAAATTGATGTGAACGAAACGTAAAAAACTTGTCATGTGTCACTGTAACCGCGCCAAATCGCGCCATACGTAAAAATTCTCATTTGTGTTTCACCTTTATCATGGGAGCTTTACCAGGGGTGAGGTGGACCTCGCCCCCCCCCCCCCCCCCCCCCCCTCCTTGGTAATTTAAACTAGATTAGTTGTATCAATAATTTTTTTTGAGGTTAGGTTAGGTTAGTATATTTATTCAAATATCTCGGAAACAGGGCAATACCTAGTATGGGGGTGGTACCAGGGGGGAGGGGGGGTACAATTTTTTTTTCCTTCATTTTAGGGTGACACACTACTAAAGTTTAACCGCTAGTTACTTTATATTTTTAAAATTCGAAAACATGTGCCTAGTGCATGGAGCCTCTGAACCAAACTTTATTTTTCAGTTCAGTTCATAGATATTTATTCTCAAAAAGACTGCGAGTCACATAATTGAGAACTAATCTAACTTAAAATAATAAACAGTAAAGGTAAAAGTCACGTCGTCCGAGTAAGTAGATTTAGATTGACAGTAGGTATAGGATGTCATTATCAAAGTATTAAATATTGATGTAGAAGAAACCACGCGGAGTTCAGTTCCAAAAAATAAACTGCATGTTCTTCAACAATGTTCTCGTACAATGATAGCAGAAAGAGACAAAAATAACGATGTCGGTGTAAGCAGTGCTGTGTTTAAAAAAACAGAAAAGATACGTCATATCTAGTGCCGATTGTCCAGAACAATACGGGTTTTGTTTGAAAGATGGTTTTAAAGAGTACCACAACTACTAATTGTTTATTTTAATAATATTTTGTCATAATGTCCCCTAATTATTCACTAAAGTATTGTTTACCTAACGTACCTACAATAACTTTTGGTTCAGGTAAATAAGTTTAGACGGTAGGTTAGGTATTTACTAATTGCACATTTACCTATCAGATGAGTAAAGTAGGTATAATATACTAAATAACACTAATACTAAACATCTATCTCTTCTCTATGTCTAAATGGTATAAAACAAAGTCGCTTTTGGCGTATTACTGCCTGTCTATAGGAACATAATATTATATTTTTTTAATGATGAATGGGTCAGCAGCTCATATTGCATAATACTATCTAAGCATCAACGCAAACGGTGTGTTTAATGGCACTTGCGATAAAAATTTTGTTATTAGTGCCACCAACGCATATGGTGCGTTTACCATTTTTTATGGGTTTTTGTCATTTATGGGGTTTTTGTTTTTAAAAAACACATTTAATTACGCCTTTCCTATTGTAATCCACAGAAATATTAAGTGGCACCCAGGTGATGTTTTTAAATTTAAGTGGCAATGAATGGGTTAAGTAAAATTATGTTAAAAACTAAACAACGTTCATTTAAATCTTTATGATTAGTATCTATTAACCTATTCGCACATATTTAACTAAAATAGGATCGACCAATCGCAGAGATTTAGTGAAATACCTTTGTACCTAGGAAATTATATTATAACCTTATTTAACAGATCTCTTTTAAAACTTACAAGAATAATTTTACAATTTTCATTATCAATTAAATCATTAAACAATACATCACAAACTATAGGATGCTAGCGCATCAGACGGGGCAGTCGGGGCACTCCCATAGACGAAATCCTGTCCAATACCTGTTCACTCTTATCCCTTAAGGAAAAAAAGATTTTTATTTTGAATGAACCTTTTAGCATCAGCAGGGTATTCATTCTACCGAGTATATTTTTACTGCTGGCTTGCATACAATTGCTTAGTATTTTAAAATATTTTATTGATCTACAAAGGAAAGACCCTGATAATCATAATCATAATAAACACATTGATTATACAATTAGACATTTATTTACAGAAACATACAGAATAATACATAATAATACAAAATACAAGTCAAACAGTTGAGCTATCTAAATTGCGTAAAACAATCTATAGATAGCCAAACTAGTCCAGAACATTTGATCACCATCATTGATTTGATCATTTTGATTATTTCACGGAAGCGACCTTGAATTCAAGAAAGAAAGGCATATTTGCGTCATATCAGGTCCTCAGCACCTCCCCACATGCAGCTGTCCTCACCAGCTCTAAGAGAAATCCCAGACTGTTATGGGATGCGGCAAGGGTGTCTACACAAGTAGCATCTCATAGCAATGGCTCACCCATCTCTTAAGGGACAAGAGTCATCAGGCTTCTTACCATCATCACTTATCAGACCGTACAGGTCGAGAACAGCTGGTATGTTGATGTTGACATTTGGATTAGATGTAATCTGCTTTGGAGTAGGTGTGAGCCAAATGTTGTTGTTTCATGGTGTGTAATCACATGATGATCACAGTACTATATCTGGAAAAAAAAATGGAAATATAAGCACACCTAACCAAATGCAATAATGTAGAGTTTAACATTCTATGTTGTTTCTATTGGTGTTTCTATGTATAATATGCATGTATTTACAAATAAAGGTATAAATAAAAAATATTGCTGGACAATGCACACAACATCATCTATTTATTGTGACTAGCTAGATGGTCTGACTTTAGTAGTGTGTCGCACGAATTAGAGGGCGAAAAGACTCACATCTGGTAGGGTTTTGCTTCCTGATTACATATTCACTAATAACATTAGGTTATTCTTAGTTTTCGAGAAAATAATAAAACATTTTTAACCTCAAATCAGATAAATCAGATAAACTTTGTCATATTTCTTGTCTATGGTTTAACATGTTGTGTGCAAAATTTATGTGAACGAAACGTAAAAATCCTGTCAGTGATTTTGTTATGGCTTATCTTCACTTCACTTGGTTACTTATCACCTATTACTAGGTAGGTTATGTTAGAGTATAGAAAAAAACGCGCAAGGCGAGCGAAGCGTGCCGCGGTGACGGCCGCCGCAGCGCCAGAAAATAATACAACGTCACGGTATATCTGATCTTTGTCGTATTTGTTGTCTGTGGTTTATCATGTTGTGCAAAATTGATGTGAACGAAACGTAAAAAACTTGTCATGTGTCACTGTAACCGCGCCAAATCGCGCCATACGTAAAAATTCTCATTTGTGTTTCACCTTTATCATGGGAGCTTTACCAGGGGTGAGGTGGACCTCGCCCCCCCCCCCCCCCCCCCCCTCCTTGGTAATTTAAACTAGATTAGTTGTATCAATAATTTTTTTTGAGGTTAGGTTAGGTTAGTATATTTATTCAAATATCTCGGAAACAGGGCAATACCTAGTATGGGGGTGGTACCAGGGGGGAGGGGGGGTACAATTTTTTTTTCCTTCATTTTTGGGTGACACACTACTAAAGTTTAACCGCTAGTTACTTTATATTTTTAAAATTCGAAAACATGTGCCTAGTGCATGGAGCCTCTGAAGCAAACTTTATTTTTCAGTTCAGTTCATAGATATTTATTCTCAAAAAGACTGCGAGTCACATAATTGAGAACTAATCTAACTTAAAATAATAAACAGTAAAGGTAAAAGTCACGTCGTCCGAGTAAGTAGATTTAGATTGACAGTAGGTATAGGATGACAGCTAAGTAATTATTATAAGAAGGTAGGCTTTCATATGATAATAATCCTAATACATTTAGATACATTTTAATGTAGGTAAGGTTGTATGTGCATCCAGTAAGCAGATTATTCTAAAAGTAATTTTGAACCACATAGTTCGATAGTGTTAGATAGTGATAGCGAAAGAGTATTTTAATAATTTTATTTTGAGCAGTTTGTAGTTCTGTAATTCTTGTTTTTGTTTATTTTTTTATATTGTACATTATTATTTTAGTATTTCATAATTAGTGGGACTTGTATGTTCTACTGTATGTTACAAACTCCCATGGCCAATTAACCAAGTGAGTCATTCTGAACACAAAATGAGCAAAGGAGACGAGTAGATTTTCAGAAGATCCACTGGCATGAAAGAGACGTTTCAATTTGTTTTTACAAAAACATAGTTGCAACTGTTAACTTGTTTTGCAAGTTAGTCCTGTAACATATTGCTCTACATACGCTTAATGCAGAATATAATCCGAAGAGATTTGCTGCTATTATCATGAGAATCAGAGAGGACAACTCTGAGGACAACAGCTCTGATTTTTCCCTCTTTAAATAACAAAAAATGACACTATAAGAAAAAAAGGCAAAGACCTTTAGCTTACTCATTATGTTGAAGAATCTTATTTATTTTATATGTGGGTGTCTCTCTTTTAGATTATCCGCTGGTTATCATTATTAAAACACACAATAATTCAATAACAATTAGCAATATTGATAACACAATAATTTTGCAGTTTTAATACCAAAGATAATCTCAGAAGAAATTAACTAAGTTTCTCTACTGATCGATCAGGTTTTAATGTAGCGGCTTATTAATATCTAGTAGATTGAGTAGGGTGGGTTGTCCAACTGTGAACCAACCAGATGCAATGAGCCACCGTTATATTTCAAAAATGCGACGTTGGCGTTCTGAACTAATACTGCCAAAAGAAACGCATATGCACCTCTCTATCTCTCCCTAGTTTGCAACTTTTGCAAGCAGCGCTGGTGAAAGACACACGCACAGTGATCAAGTTTATAAAAATATACCTCTAAAGTAAGTTTTTTGTCTTTATTTCATTCTTTTTCTTATTTTTTTGGGTGTTAACTACAGTGTTTTTGCCTGTTATGTATGATTACACGTACATAACGTTGTAAATTACACTATAGTGCAGTTTTCTGTATCATCATTTACCGGGTGAAATTTTGGAGTTAGTTTTGTCATCGTGGTGTGTCCAGCAATGAGCCAAAGATGAGTGTCCTGCATTGAACCATGGTTTATTGCGTACCATGATCGGTTCATAGTGTAAATATTTACACCTACAGCTACACCTTCAGTGTAAATATTTTGGGATTTTAATAAAAGATACTCAACACTACGTCGCTACGTTGTAAAAATTTGAGCGCCTCGGACGAAGAACTTGTAATGAAACGGATGACACCAAATTATGGATATACCAAAATATTCACGCCTGATCAAGAGAACGCATTAAAATGCTATGTATAATGCGTCTTGAAATTCTATGGACAGGCAAGGAATGTCGCTAACTTAGTAATAATTTTGCTTTAACTAGGTAATATAAGGTAAAAACACTACCCTTCCTCTTGGTAAAATAGGTGGTTCATTGCAAAATTCGGTCTGGTTCAATGCGTAACACGGGTGGTACGCATTGAACAAATTCGAATTTTTGCTTAACCTGTATTTCTTGGAAATCTAAAGATTATATGAACAACCTAACAATGCAAAATCTTAGCCAGATAAATTACCTTACTTCACGCCCAAATCTTAGGTCCCTAAGTCAAAATATGTAAAAGATATGGTCGTTTAAATTTTACCTGGTTCATTGCTGGACAACCCACCCTACACCTATAATTATAATATTTTTCTTTCTCAGGCTAAGTTCGGTAACTTCAAAATACAGAACATGGTAAGAAGCTGCAAAGTCAAGTTTACAATCAGACTGGAAGGCATATTGATGAATCATGCATATTTTTGCAGCTATGAACCAGAGCTATTTCCTGGTCTCATTTATAGAATGAGTAAGCCAAAAATTGTGTTGCTAATATTTGTATCAGGAACAGTTTTGTTAACCGGAGCCAAAGTAATCGAGGAAATCTATGAAGCATTTGAAAATATTTATCCTATTCTGGAGAACTATAGAAAAAATGCACAATAAACACCATACCATAAGGTGAGTTAGCTCCTGGCAGCACCTTTGCACACTTGGCACCTACATAGTAAGTAGTACTAAGTTTAGTAGTCTATTAGTGTATTAAACATCTACACAAGCTTTCGTATTTATAGTAGTAAGTAGGTATTAGTGTAATTCTATCAGCAATTTCAACAACTGGCTACTTATTTACCATGATCTTACAAACTCAAGTGAAAATTCTAGTAAGCTCCCTAAGCGGTCTATTTATAAAAGGTTAGGTACTGGATTTATAATCCGTTTTTATAATTAATCAAAATAATCAATAATATAATTTTTATAACGAAAATATTTATATCAGCATTCATATGATAACATTTACAATGTTTAAATGCACTTTGATGCTGCTCGAATTTTTAATATGTAGACCTGTCAGTGGTCACTTGCAACACAGTCTCAGGCAAGGCTGTATCGTAAAGACCAGTAAATCATGCGTTAGCATCCTATAGTTTGTGAGTAAATCATATCAGTCATTCTAGAAATGGCGTTGTATTTTTAATTATTTATTTGTATATGTTGTATGATAGCTTGTTTTACTGACCAAGGTCTTGTTGGTCTTTTAGAGTTTTTTTTAACAAGAATATAAAAAAAACCTGGTGTTCCCTGTCGCCATTCAGATAGGATCTATTCGGTAGTATATTTGGTTGTTGTGGTGCATACTATGAAACTGGCAGATTGTAATGATGTTCTCAACTAAGTAACTTGAAACTTGTATGAAATATCAATAAACCTAGGTATTACAACAATAGGTATACAACACCATCAAGCTCAAAACTATATAAAGCTTGTTCTACCTATATGGAACCAGAATACTGTTTAACATGATAATAGAACTATTTCTCTTAATCATAATTGCGTCTAAATATCCTTGTTATATTTGTGTGATCTCAGCTTTCAACCCGTATTATACTGGTAGTAAATAGAGTGTTCTCAGCTCATTCATTTCTACAATTTTGAGTGTATGTAGTTGATAGCAGATATAGCTTTAAGTATTGTATTTGGGTGGTTGTGTGAGTGTTGTGAAACCTAATCACCTACCCAGTATTATTTATTTATTAAGTGTGTGTAATATGTAGGGTAGAGGTTCTTATTTATATATAATTATATGCACACATGCACAGTGTGTTTAGTAGGTACCTAATTGTACTTTCTTGTATTTAGTACCTAAGTTGTCATTTGTGTGATTAAATAACAAATAATATAAAATATTTTGGACATTTCACACAACACAGTCAAATTATCCAAAACTATTTATCTTGTCTCATAGTCTGTAGTAAGTAGTAAACGGGTATTCAACGCGTGTTTAATTTATTATTGACGTTTCGGCTGTGTTGTTGACCATATTAGTATTTTATCTTATTCTTGTAATTTTAATTTATGTGATTTATGTTCTGACTAACAAGAGTCAACACCACATTATAATGTGTAGTGGAGAGCTGTAGCTGTATTATTAAATAATACAGCTACAGCACAAATTTTGTGTGTGGATGTGTGAGTGTTGTTAAACATAATTACCTACTCAGTAGTATGTATGTGTAGTGGGTAGGGTAGGTTTTATAGCGTGTATGTACCTAGTGTGTTTTGTACGTACCTATATGTGTCATTCATGTAGGTATTTAAGAAGTAGGTAACCTAGTCATATGTGTGATTTAATAAATGTTTCTGAATACTATTCGTGTTTTCATTTCAATTGTGAATTGGTGGTGGCTGTAATATATATTGTAAGACTAGCTGCTACCCTCAGTTTCGAACGCACTTTTACGTACACTTTTCCCGTATACTCGTAGACATTTATGAAATACTAGCCCCGGTTTCGCACGGGTGCAATGCTGATACTAAATAAATAAACTACATAATGTCTATATGTACTAAGAGATAGACAATACCATCGCGGACTTTTTTGTAGACTTTTTTAAGGTGTATAAATACTGTAGTAGGGTGAGTGGGGGGAAGACGAAAAAAGGGGTAAGACAAGAAGACTTCAATAACACCAGATATAGCATATTTTTTACAGTGCTGGCAACATTAACGAGGCCACCATTTTGTTACGTCACTCACACACCTCAGCACCAAGACTAGAATTCGTTCGTTATTGAGCCAGACATGCACCTCACCTCAGTCAACGTTTGCGGCTAACTAAGAACGTGTGGTTGTGTGCAAAGTGCAATTGTCTGACGCAGTGCTTTTTTCGGAAGCTACTCGAGGGCTTGACTTTAGTAGTGCGTCGCACGAATTGGAGGGTGAAAAGACTCACATCTGGTAGGGTTTTGCTTTCTGATTACATATATACCACTAATAACATTAGGTTATTCCGAGAAAATAATAAAACATTTTTCACCTCAAATCAAATAAATCAGATAAAACTACGTAAAGATTGACAGATAATAATCAACTTTGTCGTATTTCTTGTCTATGGTTTAACATGTGTGCAAAATTAATGTGAACGAAACGTAAAAATCCTGTCAGTGATTTTGTTATGGCTTCTTTCGACGACTTTGGCTTATCTTCACTTCACTTGGTTACTTATCACCTATCACTAGGTAGGTTATGTTGGAGTATAGAAAAAAACGCGCAAGGCGAGCGAAGCGTGCCGCGGCAGCTGCCGCCGCAGCGCCAGAAAATAATACAAGGTCACGGTATATCTCACTTGGTTACTTATCCCCTATCACTAGGTAGGTTATGTTGGAGTATAGAAAAAAACGCGCAAGGCGAGCGAAGCGTGCCGCGGTAGCGGCCGCCGCAGCGCCAGAAAATAATACAAGGTCACGGTATATCTGATCTTTGTCGTATTTGTTGTCTGAGATATATCATGTTGTGCAAAATTGATGCGAACGAAACGTTACAAATTTACGAAACGTTACGATAGGTTACAAATGTTTTTTTTTTCTCATTTGTGCATCTACCTTTATCTTGGGAGCTTTACCAGGGGTGAGGTGGACCTCTCCCTCCCCCTCCTTGGTAATTTAAACTAGATTTGTATCAATATTTTTTTTGAGGTTAGGTTACATTTATTCAAATATCTCGAAAACGGGGCAATACCTAGTATGGGGGTGGTACCAGGGGGTAGGAAGGGTCCCCCCCCCCCCATTTTTTCCCCTTCATTTACGTGCGACGCACTACTAAAGTTTAACCGATGAATAGTTCAGTAGGTTACATTTTTTGAAAATTTAACACCAGCTATTATACATAATTATAGGTAGTACCTACCTACCTACCTACCCTTTTTTGATATTTCAAGATTTTAATGAATAAATTAATTGTGCATAAGTAGTAGTAGTAGGTACATAGGTAGATACTGTCTATGAAATAATTAATAAGAATAAAATTATTGTTTTGTTTCAGCCATTAAAAAACGGACTGTACTACTGCCAGTGGCACAATATAAAACTTCGGCCACTGATTATGTAGGTACCTATAGAAAATAATCAAGCCGCGTACCTAACTACGTTCGGAAGTCTCTACGTGCAACCTCCTACACTCAAGACGATGTGGCCAAAGCCATAAAGAAAGTAATCAGCAAGGAATTAATATTATATAGAGCTGCTCAACATTATAAAATACCCATAGCTACCCTCCTTCACAATCGTTTGAAAAAAAAACAGGTGTTAAAAGTATTACACTGGGTCGCCCTCCTGTCTTTGCTCGTGAAACGGAAGCGAGATTAGCAAACGATCTCAAAGTGATGGAAAATGGTGTTTCGGATTATCTAGAAAAGATGTCATTTTTCTCGTGGAACGCTTTGTTCGACTGAATAACATAGATAGTACGCCTTTTAATGACGGTACTCCAGGACCAGATTGGTTCACAAACTTTCGTAAACGTCACGAACTTTCTCTCAAAAAAGCTCAATCTCTTGAACAGGCCAGACAGAAAAACACTTATCCCTTCATTATAAATGAATACTTTGAGATTTTAGAATCAACATTAAAGAAATTAAATTTGGAACAACCACCAGATGTAATATGGAACCTGGATGAAACATCAGTATGCTTAGACCCTTCTAAGACAAAAGTTAATTAATTTTTATTGGAAACGGGATATTTAACATGATTTGTGACTTCTATTGTAAATATCGGGAAATATCGGGAAACAATTGAACAATTCAAACAATTGATAGATAAAACACTATATGTTTTATTTTAAGTCCAAGCTTAGTCAAAAGTCAAAGTCAAAAGATGATTTATTCAATACAATCACAAGGATCACTTTGAAACGTCTTACATACTAGGTGAATTTAGGTGCCAATTCATCCTAACCCAAGCTCGAGAAGAATTGGCAAGAAACTCGTCTTGGTCCTAGCGCTTTTTTATATGATCCATCTTATAACTACCTTAACTACGAAATACAAATACAAGAGAGTTTATACATTTCAAGTGTGTCGGTTAACTGTCTGACGGCAGAGCGACATGAGGCCATGCATTCTTATCAATAATATAGTCATCTATATTATAATAAGCTTTCTTCAAAAGACTACCTTTAATGTATGCTTTAAATTTCTTAATAGGTAGTTTAGTAGCATTTTCAGGAAGCTTATTATAGAAGCGCACCGTGTTCCCCATAAATGACTTATTAACTTTTTCTAGTCGAAACCTAGGGATGTATAATTTATGTTTATTCCTAGTGTTCATTTTATGAAGGTCACTATTTTGCTGAATCCCATCTCTATTTTTATGTGTATATAACAAATTTTCATATATATATTGTGAAGCTATTGTGAGAATATTAATTTCTTTGAATATTTCTCTCAAAGATTCTCGTGGTTTCATTTTATAAATGGCACGTATTGCCCTTTTTTGAATTACAAATATTTTACCAATATCAGCTGCTTTCCCCCAGAGAATGATGCCGTATGACATAACACTATGGAAGTAACTGAAATAAACTAGTCTAGCTGTAGCTTCATCAGTAAGCCACCGTATCGCACGAACTGCATATGCAGCGGAACTAAGCCTACCAGCAAGCGTTTCAATTTGTGGTCCCCACTGTAGTTTTGAATCAATATTAAGACCTAGGAAGATCGTGGAATTTACAAGATTCATTGCCTCTCCATTTATTTCAATGTTGGACGGGCTATGAATAACATTTGGCAAAGTGAATTTGATACATTTAGTTTTTTTGGAATTAAGCAAAAGATTATTTACAGTGAACCAGTTAAGAACTAACGATAAGGATTCATTTACGTTATCGCATATACCGGTTTTACGTCTATCAACTTTAAAAATTAAAGACGTATCGTCTGCAAATAAAACTATATCACAAATATTTTTTACAAAAAAAGGTAAATCATTAACGTATACTAGGAATAAAAAAGAGCCTAGTATCGATCCCTGAGGTACCCCTATATCAATAATTGATCCCAAAGACCTCTCACCACCCACGTCTACTTTCTGGACTCTATTGGATAGATAAGACTGTATGAGGTCAATCGCCCGGTTTTTAATGCCATAATATTTTAACTTTGTGATTAGGGTTGCATGACTCACACAGTCAAAGGCCTTAGATAGATCGATTGCGATTATTAAGCTTATTAAGCGATTGACGTTGCAAAGTTTGAGAACCCCTACTTCAATCTTCCCCCGGTGGTGTAAGTTCGAAAAGTCGTTAGGTAATGTTAATCATATATATTAATAATCATTAAATGATGGCATTAGGCTCTTAATCTTCTAGCATAAAGTGCTTCATCACTTCCACGAACAGTTCGGTGGTCATCCATCCAGATTTGTGAGCTAAGCCAAGTGATCCAGGTGAACTGGTAGAGCTGGTAGGAGAGCTTCACCCCTAGTACAAACAATGGCACATGTTATTACAAGACTTTTTCACCACTTGTTACCTTTGCGATGTTTTTTTCCTTTTGGTGCAATGACTCTGAGGATGCTGTACTGTGGTCGTGGCAGATCTAAAAGAACGTAGCCATTCTTTTCCCGCTATTCGTCGCAATCCCAGCTGTCAGGGATGGAAATATTGTTTTTATCAGCCGTTTGAAAAGCAACTAAGGTGTTCCAGTGTAAGATCGGATCTGGGGTAAGATCGAATAAATCGAATATCTCCTTAGTGTAGGCTATTTTTTGATTGTTGTAAATATTGCCTGTAATGGCATTTTGTTGTGCCCATCCTATGAGTCGTTGCCAGTCGCTCGGACCGTCAGTACGTGTTCCGTTCACTTGGATATGAAAAGGTAGGTAAAATGAGTTTTTTTAAGGATCCGGACTTACCCCCGGCAACTTTTATTGTAAATTCTGGTGTAACAGCTGTGTTTTTTACGAGTTTTGTGGCTTATCATATCAATGTGACAATTTGTTGGCTGATTAAAGTGATCTAGACACGCTAAAACTGTATGTAGACTGAGATCCGGTCTTACCCCATCTAAATTTGAATGGGTATAGTTTGGATGAATTCTGTCCGATCTTTCCCAACTGTAAAATATAACCAGTTTCTCAAACTTTAAAAAAATATATTTTAAAATTTTTTTTTTTTTTTTTCAATTTTGTTAGCCGATTCGCCTGATAATAAAAGCTAAAAGCTGTAATTATATAATATATGTATGTATTATATATTATATACGAGGGTGGTCTGAAAAGTTACGACCTAACAAAGATACAAAAACTTTTTTCCTATTTTTTTTCAACATAGTCTCATTGTAACTCTACACACTTCTCCCAGCGATGCTCCTATCTCTGTAACCCGTCTAAATAGTACTTTTTTCTCTGCAAAACACTTGTTCACGAAGGTGATTGCCTCATCATTTGACGAAAATATTTGTCCTCCGAGTGCAATTTTTGAATGAGGGATTTTGTTCCCTTGAAGAAGTTACTTGGGGCTACATCTGGTGAGTAAGGCAAGCAGTTCAAACCGTAATTCATGGATCTTCGCCATGACAACCGCTGAGGTGTGAGACGGTGGATTGACGTTGATGTGAGCAAACGCGGCACCAAACGCACGGGCGGCTTTCTCATGTCTAAATGTTGATTTAATATGTGACAAACACGTTCTTTTGACATGTTCATAGCCTCTGCTATCTCTCACTTTAATTCGGCGGTCGTCTAGCTCCATTTG
Organism: Lampropteryx suffumata; assembly: GCA_948098915.1. NCBI lineage: Eukaryota > Metazoa > Arthropoda > Insecta > Lepidoptera > Geometridae > Lampropteryx > Lampropteryx suffumata. Next base: position 22,791,056 of record OX402544.1, on the reverse strand, counting down.
GTGAACTTTAGCGATGTTTTCGTCGGAAGTTGCAGTTTTTGGACGTCCCGAACGTTCATCGCCTCCCAAGCTCTTACTTTTTTTTTATTGATTGATATGATAATTTATTTCATTTTTTTAAATTTTAATTACTAAGTACCTACTTAAGTACCTACCTACTTATTGATTCTAATAAAAGATTTATTTATTCAAAATTCGGTAAAAAATTATTTACTTATTCATTTTGGTCTAACATTAAGAACCTTAAATTTAACCTTATAGCCGAGAAAAATAAACAAAACAGGTCGGTAGGTACAGGATCTAATTTGCTACAATGATAAGGCTGGTTAGTTAATAAAACAAACTATGAGGTGCTTGCTAAACCTTTGTATCTTCGTATTCTTACCTACGCGCCATGGTTAGGTTAGGTTTGTCAAAGTTTGAGAAACATAAAAACTTCATTTTTTCTGTACCGGGGTAACATCGGATTATCAGAATGATAAAAAAAATATTTTGCCTCTCATTTTTGTCGTTCAAACAGTATCCCGAAAATCGATATAGATGCTTTATTTTTGGGTAAGACCGGATATTTTTATTATATGTAGCTTATGTTTGGAGCCACAGAGGCGGTTTTAGAATGTAGTCCGATGTTACCCCGTCAAGGTCCGATCTTTCCCGTGGTTTTATAAAAAATACTATTACTTTAATCACCTATAACCCAGCCACCGTTGTTTTTAGAAGGTTATCGAAAATATCTATTTATAAACCTATCTTTTATACAAAGCTCTAACAAAATTTTAAGTTTGCCAACAATTTAATGGTGGAGAAAAAAAATATTATGCAACATGCGAATGGTTTCCTAAAAAATCGTCCGGTCTTACCCTGGAACACCTTATGCGACAATCCTTGGTTGTGTGTCCATAGAGTTTTAAGACGCATTCTACTTACCCAGTAGGTAGCTTTTTAATGCGTTCTCTTGATCTGGCGTGAACATTTTGGCATTTCCATAATTTGGTGTCATCCGTTTCCTCACAACTTCTTCGTCCGAGGCGCTCAAATTTTTACAACGTAGCGACCGACGTCGTGTCAAGCGCGGATCCACCGTTGTGGGTACGATGGGCATGCCCACAACCCTAATATACTTGTGACTTCACACTTTTTTGATGATATTATATCCAATGCCTTAATAAAAATAAGACAATGAATCGTGTGTGATTCGCAGCTAGAAAAGTTATTAAAATATTTTTATTACATTTTCTTACAAATACTGGAAACTCTCCTCTTCTACTTTTCGCAGAATAAAATATTGGTTGCATGCCTCAATGGCACAGGTAGGAAATTATATAATATCCTGGCTAGCTCTCCTAAATATACCCACAAATAGATGTGCATCGGGATATCTATAATATTATCCACGTTTTCGGGAAAAAGACGAAATTACAATATTACATACAAATTCAAGCTTACATAGCTTGAATTAGTAATCTAAGTACTTAATCAAATTATTGAATGTAAAATGTATACTAGCGTTTAATTTAATATGATATTCTTTGAAGTTTTAAGAAATTCTCCAAAGTCGGTACAGAGTCTATTTATGTGACACAGTGATGTGAAAACACACATTTACTGTAGACAATGTACAAAATCTTGGTCAGGGCGTCATATACATATTTCGTAAACATCTCCTTTGTGGGAATTAACTACATTCTGTCAAAAAATATCGGGAATGGATGATTTGTTCATGGTTCCAAATTATTTTTTTTGTTTTCATTTTTGTTGTTAGATTGGCACAATTAGATTGGTTTTCCATCTTGGCGCGGAGTTTGAGTTGCATCTGTTATTTAGATTAAATATAGTGCTGTTTTTAGTTAGATCATATCTGGTGTGTATTGCGAATTTAATAATGGACAAAAACATTGAACAAAGAGTTTATCTTAAATTTTGCATCTCCAATGGAATTTCGTGTTCGGAATCCCTAAAAATGTTACGGTGGCGGTGGCGGTAGATCGACTTTATTTAAAGCGAGTGGTATCGCGTGGTACAAAGCGATAAAAAACGGTCGAGATGAGATGGAAGATTTCTCTCGCTCTGCTAGGCCATCAACGTATTCAACTGAAGTTAACATCGCAAGAGTGAAGGAAATAGTGGCTGAAAATCCTCATTCAAGTTTGAGAGAGATAGCCGCTGAATTTTCTGTGTCACGAGTAGATCCGTACAATTTTAAATAATCACTTGGTTATGAAACATGTTGCAGCTCGGTTAGTCCGAAAATACTTGAATTTTCTCCAAAACTCAATCGCATAAGAGTCGCTGAGGACATGCTAGAACGAATCAATTCCTACCCAACATTCATGAAACGTATTGATACTGGTGACGAGACGTGGGTTTACGAGTTTGACATGTAAACTAGTCAAAAAGCTTCGGAGTGGCGCCTTCCAACTGAACCGAATCCGAAAAAAAAACCATGTCAAAGTCGATCAAAAGTCAAAATCATGTTGACTGTTTTCTTTGACTATCGCGGTGTTGTGCACTCGGAAATCTTGCGGGAAGATCAACGGTAAATAAAGAATATTATTTGAGCGTTGTCCGGTGTTTAAGATAGTAAATTCGACGAAAAAAGCAAGATTCGTGGAAAGAAAATTCTTGGATTTTGCACTACGATAATGCGCCTTCGCACAAGGCCATCATTGTGAACGTTTTTTTGACCAAAAACTCAACAAATACCATCGTGCAACCACCTTATTCACTAGATATGGCTCCAGCCGACTTCTTTCTTTTTCCTAAACTCAAATTACCGCTTCATAGTAGTTTTCATTCGGTAGAAGATATAAAGGAGAATTCGCGCCGAGAACTGAACTCAATTCCGAAATAAGCGTTTAAAAAATGTTTTCATGATTTAAGGGCGATAAAATAAATTTGGATGAATCACTAAAATTTTGTGTATTATTGATCGTTTCCCGGTACTTTCTTGAGGGAATAAATATTCCGACTCGCACTTGGCCGATTTTCGGGTGGCTGTGCCCACAACCTTTTTGATTGTCTGGATCCGCGCCTGCGTCGTGTTGGGTATCTTTCACTAAAATCCTTAAATTTTAACCATGAACCGATCATATGGTACGCAATGAACCATGGTTCAATGCAGGACACTGTGATTTGGCTCAGTGTTGCCAGATTAGGCGACTTATCGCCCTTTAGGCTATCTCGACAGGTGGCGGGGCGACATAAACAATGCGATCGGCGACTGGTCGCCGTTTAGGCTATTTAAGAAATTAAAAATTATGATATTAATATATCCATCATATTTTTTTTCAATTGCAATAATAAGTAGGTACAAAATGGATAAACCGGAATGTTTATTTCATTCAGCCAATATCAGTTGATGAGAATGTCGTTTATTTTTTAATAGAGTCAGATGTGAATCAAATGGTAGTGGTAAGTTGGATGCATATTTTGCGGCATTTAATCAATCAATAAATGAAGGAATCCTTGATGATGTTATTTTGTTAGCAGTCGACGAATAACATATATTTATTTTATAATAAAAGCTTTAACCCTACATAATAGAACCATTCATGTTAAAACAGTTAATAAGTCTAACCGTTTTTACTATGTTGCTTTATTGTTGTTGAAGTGAAAACTTCTTTTAACGCGGTACGCATATTTTTAGATGAGGTTAAACCTCTGGACTCGCGACACCCTTCCCGGCTGTCGCGCTTACCCCATTTGATTATAAACCTTAATTCACATGTTTACAGTTTACTTTTGTATGGAGAAGTTTACTGAGTTAGGTTCTTTGATATATTATCTACATTCTGAACAAAAACATAAAAGAATATTAAATGTATTTTAAAGTTTCTAATAACTCATAAAATACAATTCATAAATAAAATGCAATTCATAACCCAATAACCCTAGTACCCATCTAAAAAATGTCTAACGCGCCAAAATAAGTTTTCACTTTTATCGGCACTCCCGGAGTACAACCCGTTTTTTTTATTTTATTACTGAGACTCTTCAGGAAAAATAACATTACATGCTTACAGTATTATGTATATTACGTATCTTTGAATTAAGCAATGTAGTCTAATTTATTAAATAAACCTACATTTTGGTATAAAAAAATTGGGCATTTTAGGCTACTTTTTGTATTTATTTTGGCGATTTGGACCAAGCTCCACCTGGCAACACTGATTTGGCTCATTGCTGGACACACCACACTCAGTGATGCCAGATTAGGCGACTTATCGCCCTTTAGGCTATCTCGACGGGTGGCGGGGCGACCAAAAAATGCGATCGGCGACTGGTCGCCGTTTAGGCTATTTAAGAAATTAAAAATTTTGATATTAGGCTACGTCCATAATATTTTTTTTTACAATTACTATAATAAGTAGGTACAAAATGGATAAACCGGATTGTTTGTTTCATTTCATTCAGTCAATGTCAGTTGATGAGAATGTCATTTATTTTTTAATAGAGTGAGAAGTGAATGACATGGTGGTGGTAAGTTGGATTCATTTTTCGCGGCATTTAATCAATCAATAAATGGAGGAATCCTTGATGATGTTATTTTGTTAGCAGTCGACAAATAAAATATTTTTTTTTTATAATAAAAGTTTTAACCCTACATGATAAAACCATTAATGTTAAAACAGTTAATAAGTCTAGCCGTTTTTACTATATTGCTTTATTATTTTTATTTTATTACTTAAGCTCTACAAGAAAAATAACATTACATGCTTACAGTATTCACCTTCAATATTTTAATTATCAAGGATTAGTTATGTATGTTTTGTTTTCTGTTGAGTCTTAGCAAAAAATAGGTTATCATAGTATTATTACCCCTATTAGGCGTATATTACGTATCTTTGAATTAAGCAATGTAGGCTTATTTATGATATAAACCTTCATTTTGGTATAAAAAAAATTGGGCAATTTTAGGCTACTTTTTGTATTTTTTTTGGCGATTTGGACCGAGCTCTATCTGGCAACACTGACCACACTGACAAAACTAACCACAAAATTTCACCCGGTAAATAATGATACAGAAAACTGAAATAAACTGTAATTTACAACGTTAAGTATGTGTAAAAATACGTAACAGGCAAAAACACTGTAGTTAACAAAAATTTAGAAAAAGAATGAAATCAAGACGAAAATCTTACTAATGAGGTACCTAGGTATATTTTTTTAAACTTGATCTGTGTGTCCATGGCCGGCAATCATTGAACATTAAATCCTGGCCGATTTATAGTCTATATAGAACGATAGTACTAACATAGTTAACAGTTCCTCTCCCCCTTCTCTCATACTTCTTTCCTGCCCGATCAAGGCGTGTTTGTTTCCTATTTTGCTATCGACATCAAATCATTCCAAACAAACCAACCAACCAAACAAACAAGCAACAGCTGTTGTAGTTTCAAAGCTAAATGACGTTGATTTTTAAATTCTGGAAGTAATTTATATTTATCCTCTCAATTCCTGCGGGGCTAGCACGGCACAAGGAAAAATAGTCTTTCCCCTGTTTTTATCCACCTGTCAGTGGAAATGATTTCCTTTTCTACCTCTCATAGCACAGCTTCGGGGAAAGGAATATAATGTTTCCCTTTGACGTTTATCGTAGACTGTAGGTCCCGCTACTCCCCGCCCCAGAGCACGGCCTATCAACAACGTGGATAAATTTATCTCTATTTGACATAAGACAGGGAATATTAATCACTGTCCTTTGAAGGTGGGTATAAAAATATAACTTGTAAATATTGAATAGTTTCCTCAAGAAAATAATGTCTCAAGTATTCTACAATTTCGTTCTAACGCGAGATATGTAAACGTTAGAACGAAAGTTACACTAGACATCCCTATCCGAGATGTCAGTAACGCCTTTGAATTCTCGGATAATGAGTTTCGCCACATATTTCGCGTTACTAAAGAAATGGCCTTATATTTGTGTGAGGAGTTGAAAGAACCCTTGCAGCCTCTAAATCCTTGGGATGGTTTGCCGGTGCATATCAAGGTAAATAATACATACCTACAAGTATCTTTCTACTTAGGTTTTCTATGAAATCCGTACCTACTCAGACCTAGGATATATTTACCTCGGTCTGATACCAACTAAAGCTAAACAAATCCTACCAGTACCCTCTTAGGTATAAAATTTTCAACAATAGTAGGTCCGCACATCCCTGACAGATGGTAGCTGCCAGCAAGGTACGGGCCAAGACTAGTCTAGTGATAGCTCAGACTACTGTCAAAAAATATCTGACCCAACTTTTTGGTGCTATCATCAGAATGTAAGCTCAATTTTTAACACAATTGCCTAAAAGTACATTTAATTTAGAAAATATAGGTACCTACCTACAGATATAATTCTCTTGCAAGTCAAAGATAATAAAACCAGAAATATGTACGGATTTCATACCTACACATAAGTTAGTTTAATCTGCAATAAATTAACTGGTTATGTATTGAATTTTCAGATTAATGCCAAAATGGATTGTATTCCCAGGAACAGAACATGCAAGGCAGCGTGTATCTACTGGTTTTCATGAAAAGCATGGCCTGTCGGATAATAAACATTAATGCAAGGTATCCAGGGAGAGTGCATGACTAGTTTATATTCGATCACTCCAAAATGAATAGGAAAATGAGATGCTAATGATTATAGGGTTTTTGTATAATTTATTTAATAATATATTTATTTATTTACGTTTTATTAGTTAATAGCAGCACCCTGTTGCACCGGCTCCCATCAAGATCTATTAATACTAGTATATATATTATGTATAGGTAGTAAAAAAATAACAGTTTGATATCGACAATATTTATTAAGTTTTTTGGTTGAAAATCTCCAGGGAAACTGAAAAGAAAAAAAAATGGTATTAGTATGAGGCATTTTTACAGGGGACTCTGGCTACACCTTGGAGCCGTGGATGATGATTCCTGATTTGGATGCTGCACCAAACAGTGCTCTTGTAAAATAACATTGACAGGATGCTTCATTATGATCCCGAAAAGGCATCACAGATATACTGTTGTGCAACAATATACAATATCATGCACCACTATAGGTGAGTTTAATTGAAATTATAGTTACCTATATGGATAGTTTCATATATGACCAGTGTTATTTTACTTACATTCCATCACCTTGTTTATTTCAGAGTCCCAATGGATAACATAGAGCCAAGCTCAAATGAAGAGAACACCACTACAGTCCAATGTGTGAAGGAAACCAACTTACTAATGTTGCTCGCACCAAACAAGGATCACTGGATGCATTTTCAATGCGGGCATTTGTCTTTAAGTCCTTCCATGTCTGTAATAAACAAAATAGTTATAAAATGCTAGCTGTTTATTCCCATTTTTTATATTGCAATCACACCATTTTGTCTCTTTCATGTTAAACTTGTATTAACAACAAAATACAAACCAATATAATTATATAGCCTGCTTCCATTGCTCAATGGTCCAGTCCGGACAACCTTTTCAGCTTGAGCTGTTGGCCCTCTGCTTTTCAGCTCTCTAGAGGCCCAGTGAACTCATAGATCGGTCGCCAGATGGCTGCTGTTGGCCATGAAGTCAACCATGACTCTAATTTGCAATTTGTTGCTCCTTAATCTAGAAAATATGAAGAATACCTACATCATGGGTACATTACATTATGTGAGCGTTGAAAAACAATTCTTGACTTTAACAAAATCAAAACAACGAAAGCACTCATCGTAAAAGAACGATGCTTTCGAAAATATGTTATAAATAGGTATTTGTGTAACAATACAAGTTATCACATTACTTACTTTCTCACTTTATTAATTTAGTTGAACATGTATTGTGTAATATAAATAAAGAAACGGTGTTTTGCTCAAGTTTTGTTTTGCTACCAACCACAGATAGAACAAGGAACGAACAATTTTTGGAGTTTTGATGGATTGATGGAAATATTGAAGACTGATACGTCATTTTAATTTAATTTGCTAAAATGGCAACAATGCGGTAGAGAACGCTAATCCCCCCGTAAATCCACCCTTATAAACTATTCCCTAGCGCGGCCGTGCTCGCAAGGTAGACCAAAGTGACAGAGGTGAAAGAGTTTTTATCCTTTCCCCGGGGGCTAATAATCTTCTTGCCGTGCTAGGCGGGCTGAACCTGTTATTTAATCTCGCAGTAATGTACAAGTGCTGTGTTGTGAGCTGTGCTAGTAAACGAAAGGACGTCAGTTTTTTTATGCTTCCGAAAAGAGAGATTGAACTCTTGGACTGGACTTCGATTGGAATAAAAGACTTCTAGACCTGAAGTTTTCAAGATCTTCGAAAGCAGTATGATTGTGTGTCGAAAGCATTTTTAGAAGAGATTTCTCGCTTCAACTCGAGAGCACATGCCTATCCAACGTAATCTGCTGTTACTGAAATATCTGTCTATTGGTGTTCTTCTGCTATAATCACCAGTAAGTACTTATTGTACCTACTTATCTTACCAAAATCATTAAATAATAATTATAGTAATAATAATGATAATGTAAGCAGAGCTTGTGTTATAGGAACCAAGTGACTGTTAAACTACATAATCGACTGGCCTGTCAGCTCAGTTGGTAGTAGCCTTCTGTGCTCTAAGTTGAGGGTTTGATTCCCTCCCAAGATAAACAATTGTGTGAAAAGCATAGGTGTTTGTTCTGTATCTGGGTGTTATAAAGTATCATAAATGTATGTATTTAAAAATATACTCTTATAAGTATTCTATCAGTCATCTTGTCACCATAAATAGATGATGTTGTGTGCATTGTCCAGCAATATTTTTTATTTATACCTTTATTTGTAAATACATGCATATTATACATAGAAACACCAATAGAAACAACATAGAATGTTAAACACTCAACATTATTACATTTGGTTATGTGTGCTTAAATTTCTTTTTTTTCCAGATAGTACTGTGATCATCATGTGATTACACACCATGAAACTACAACATTTGGCTCACACCTACTCCAAAGCAGATTACACCTAATTCAAATGTCAACATCAACATACCAGCTGTTCTCGGCTTGTACAGTCTGATAAGTGATGATGGTAAGAAGCCTGATGACTCTTGTCCCTTAAGAGATGGGTGGGCCTTTGATATGAGATGCTACTTGTGTAGACACCCTTGCCGCATCCCATAACAGTCTGGGATTTCTCTTAGAGCTGGTGAGGACAGCTGCATGTGGGGAGGTGCTGAGGACCTGATAAGATGCAAATATGCCTTTCTTTCTTGAATTCAAGGCCGCTTCCGTGAAATAATCAAATTTTCTGGACCAGTTTGGCTATCTATAGATTGTTTTACGCAATTTAGATAGCTCAACTGTCCACAAACGTCCACAAACTATAGGATGCTAACGCATCAGACGGGGCACTCCCATAGACGAAATCCTGTCCAATACCTGTTCACCTTATCCCATATGACAGATAACTTTTTTATTTTGAATGAACCTTTTAGCATCAGCAAGGTATTCATTCTACCGAGTATATTTTTTTTGCTTGCTTGCATACAATTGCTTACTATTTTAAAATATTTTATTGATCTACAAAGGAAAGACCCTGATAATCATAATAAACACATTGATTATACAATTAGACATTTATTTACAGAAATATACAGAATAATACACAATAATACAAAATACAAGTCAAACAGTTGAGCTATCTAAATTGCGTAAAACAATCTATAGATAGCCAAACTGGTCCAGAAAATTTGATTATTTCACGGAAGCGGCCTTGAATTCAAGAAAGAAAGGCATATTTGCATCTTATCAGGTCCTCAGCACCTCCCCACATGCAGCTGTCCTCACCAGCTCTAAGAAAAATACCAGACTGTAATGGGATGCGGCAAAGGTGTCTACACAAGTAGCATCTCATATCAATGGCCCACCCATCTCTTAAGGGACAAGAGTCATCAGGCTTCTTACCATCATCACTTATCAGACTGTACAAGCCGAGAACAGCTGGTATGTTGATGTTGACATTTGAATTAGGTGTAATCTGCTTTGGAGTAGGTGTGAGCCAAATGTTGTAGTTTCATGGTGTGTAATCACATGATGATCACAGTACTATCTGGAAAAAAAAGAAATTTAAGCACACATAACCAAATGCAATAATGTTGAGTGTTTAACATTCTATGTTGTTTCTATTGGTGTTTCTATGTATACTTAATATGCATGTATTTACAAATAAAGGTATAAGTAAAAAATATTGCTGGACAATGCACACAACATCATCTATTTATGGTGACAAGATGACTGATAGAATACTTATAAGAGTATATTTTTAAATACATACATTTATGATACTTTATAACATAACATATAACATGATAATATGTATTCTTCTAAAAGAGTTCAAACACAACACTGGTCATCTCATCAAAAAACCTTTCCTTCTAAACCTTTGCCGCGGCAGCGGCCGCCGAAGCGCCAGAAGAATATAGTTCGTCTGTCGATGAGATTGAAGCCAGATGTAAAGCATAGTCTTATAAGACACAGAACTAATCATAAAAAAAATCGCAATAGTTCTGCCAACAGAACAGGTGGGAGTAGACGACATTTGAAACCTCTAAAATTGACAGTGATTCTCTGCTATATTATGTATGTATTGTACATATAAACCTTCCTCTTGAATCATTCTATCTATTAAAAAAAACCGCATCAAAGTCTGTTGCATAGTTCTAATATGCTTAGATCTTAGAACTATGCAGAGGACAATGCATAAGGACAGACAGACAGCGGGAAACGACTTTGTTTTATACTATGTAGTGAAGGCAACGCTGGATCACTATAGCCACCACTATAGCCATCTGGTATACCCATTGAATTGAAGACTCATTGGATTTCTTGGTTTTGTACAGGCTAAATACAACAACATTTTACCTCTTTTTTTTTCCTAAATTAAAATTTATCTTTTGTGAAGACAATGCATAAGTGGCCTGCCTTATCTCTAACACTAAACTTGGTACAGCCACATCATATCTATTATCAGAGCTTCTTATCACTAGAATATCGTCAGCCCATATAATTATGTATAGGTATTTGGTAAGTCTCCAAAATTACCCTCCAAGACAACCTGAAAAAGTTCTGGAGCATTCATATCATATCAGCCTTTATGAAGCCTGCTGAACATAGGCCTCCCCAATAGATTTCCAAGAAGAACAATTTTGAGCCCTCTCCATCCACCAAGTGAACCAGTAGGTACACAAAAGGAGTGGCAAAGCAGCATTTCCATTATGAGGCTTCAAAGCTACTTAAATAATCATGAAACATGAGTAATGTTTTGGGTTTATTTCATTTTCATTGAGATCAGATGGATCTAGGTACAAAATTGCTCTATTCTGAATGAACTTTTTTATTTAATATATGTTCAGTAAAGATTAAACACTATATGCATCATTGGTAAATTAATATGAGTATCATAAAAACAAGTACTTGTTCCTTTTCATTTGTAATAACTCTTATTGTAGGTAGGTATCTAGGAATTGAAATAACAAATATTAAAGTCTTATGTTGAACATATTTATTTTAAGAGGCAGATTTCTCTGTTTTCAGTATTTAACAGTAAATATTGGCTTAACCTATATAAATCCTGCTTAGGTACTGCACGGTATTTGCAGTTAAATGCAAAATACTCAAATGCAATAACATTCTAGCGGGTTTTAATATGGCATTATTATCTATACAATCATAATTAAACAAACATTAAAGCCACACAAAAGCAAAAATACAACACACACACTGCTAAACTTCTGAGAAATATATTTTGTAACATATCTCATATTATAATATATGTATATTCATTTAATATTAAATAATGATTACATTTGTATTTTTATTGTAGGTACATAAACTAACCTATTTCTAAAATAAAACTAACTGAATTATTTATGTAAAATTGTCATAAATAATCCAGTCATTGTAACCTGTGTTTTATACATACATACATAAACAGTTATTCCTATGCACAGTATATCCATAAATCATAAACATTACCTACATTCGACGACGACCTCTGTGGCGCAGTTGGCTAAGACCCGGCTGAGACGCAAAAGGTTGCGGGTTCGATTCCCGCCGCGGGACAAATGTTTGTACGATCTGCAAGTATTTGTCTCGGGTCTGGGTGTTTCTATGTATAATATGTATATATTTACAAAAAAAAAAAAAAGTATATAAGTAGTATATCAGTCATGTGGTACCCATAACACAAGCTCTGCTTACTTTGGGGCCAGATGATGTTGTGTGAAATGTCCGGGATTATTTATTTATTTATTTATTTATTCATTCATAAAATATTTTTAAGCTGCAACTTAGCATGCATTGTACCTACATAACAAGTAGCCTATGTGCTTCCCCAAGATAGGTCTGTTTAGCTAGAGACAATAACTATGTATACTTTACTATAAAACTAGTATGGATAATAGTAATTACTCAGATACAACTAAAAGAAACCTGCCAGTAATTAGTATGGCACTACAGACTCAAATAACTATGAATATTATATTCCCTCTTATCTTATACAATACATACAACAATTTATATAATGTAATAGATACACAGGTACTCTAAAGAAAACTGGGTGTCAGTATAAGCCTAAGAACTACTTGACTAGAAGTAGAGATCAAAAAATCATGATTTGAGTACCAACTGAATCATGATTGTAGGAAAACTTGCCACAGCTCTCACAACTAAACAATAATATGGCAGACAAAGTAGATACATCTTTTCCAGCTGAAATGCAAAGCTATAGCTTACAGTTTTCAGTATTTAATTTAGTCACAAGCTTTATCGCAGTTCTAATGCACCTGCTTATAATAGATGTGACTTGATATTGTGCAAAGAACCTACAATCGCTTCATTGACTTTGTTCACTGCTTCTGCAGAAATACGTTCATCTTCTGTAATATTATTGACGCAGTTTTCGAGAGCAGCTTCCAAACAGTACAGTCTAATTCTGCGGGCACTCAGCTCTTCTTCAGACTCCTTCACGTTGTTAACTCTCTTTTTATCTGAATTTGTGTCTCCCTGTTTTCTTGAGTGGAAAGATGAGCAAGTTAGTTTACGTGGTTTTGCGCTTTTCTCAGATCTCTTACGTTTCCTGGTTGCCTTAACTTCCATTTTGTGTTTGTTTGGGGAGGCTACAACTTCTTTTGCTTGCTCTTGTGTTTCTTTGGCCGGTACATTATGCATAGTAAAGGAAAAGCAAGAAACACGTATCGTTTAGAAACTAGTCAACGCAGATAAGAGCCTGATAGTCTAAAATAAGATTTCGATCGATAGGTAGGAGCTTAGCCTCAGTTGGCTTGGACGAACACTCAAGAGTTTTGCACAGATTATTGTCTTTACATGTTAGGTATGCACTGAGTAGTCAGGTATAAATATTGTCTCGATTTCTATTCACAATCTTCAACTTCAAAAATAATAGATAAAGTAGGTATTCCAATTTTGCAGATTGCGATATTAGCTGGCGAATGAAAACTTCTGCCCTTCTAGCATTTACCGATGGAGATGCCAACGCGATAACATGAAACAATGTAGTATTACCTCTATGCAAAACGCTATAATCAGTATTCTAGCCACCGCGAGAGAAATATTAATCTATGTTTATTTATTGTGTTGCAGACCTTCAGACCAAAGCAAAGATGGCTGGCTGACCAGTGTTGCCAGCCAGGTTTTTTTAAAAGCTACCCGAAATAGATAAAAAAGTAATATCTGAAATGCAACCTTTTAGATATTGTTTTAGTAATTATGTGTAAGAAACTGATAGGCCGATGTGGCTTATATTTACATACATAGGTACATAATTATAATTAACTAGTGTTTTTCATTTTAAGTTGCATTCGGCTACTAAACACCTCTAAACCTGAAACTAAAATACGTAAAATGTGTTTAGAAAAATGTTAACATTTTGGTTCAATAAATAATGGGGTGTTAGGCCCAAACCATATATTTTGGGCCCCAAGCCATCCTCACTTGAAAGCGGTGCACCCAGCTGACCCAAAACGAGGCTCTGGCGAACTCATTGCGATAATTTCATATCGAGCAGGGTGGTATACCTTATACTAAGAATAACCAAACGGTATTCGCTTAAGGTCATACAGGTGTACGCACCTCACTCGAAACGTCTAGACGATGAAGTGGAGGCTATGTAGGTATGATGACATTTCAAATGCCATGCAAGCCTCGAAAACACACTTTACGGTTGTGATGGGGGACTTAAACGCTCGGCTAGGTGTGAGGAATGGCGATGAACTGAGAGTGGGGCAATTTGGATTTGGACAGCGGAACCAACGGGGTCAGCGATTAGCCGACTTCATGGAGAAGGAGGGACTCTTTATGATTTTTAGACTTTCTAGCAATAATATCGAATTGGGTTATTATTCTCTATGTGCATTCCTAACTTTTTTAATAGTATAATAAGTACCTACCTAAATAAATGATTGGTAACAAAGTTTTTATTTTGACACAAAATCATACAATTTGTATGATTAGTTTTAAAAAACATGAAATAGATGGACAAATATTTAGTACTATTCCGCCAATCTATTCCCAAAGAGTTAGACACGATGCAGACGCATGCACCTCCCTCCCGCCCGCAATAGAAAAGCCATGCAAATCGTGAGTAAAAGGCAAGCACACACAATCCACACATGCAACCTCCAAAAGAAAGTCGACACGTGTTTCACCAGGTCAGGCTGTGACGTCACAGCCTGACGTTGGTCGAAGCAACAAGTCTGTAGAGCAGAGTATTTTTTCGTCGGGGTGCGGAGTGAGTCAAGTGTTCCTGAGTTTGCCTCGTGGAGAGGTGAAACATGTGTCGAATTTCTTTTGGAGGTTGCATGTGTGGATTGTGTATGCTTGCCTTTTATGAGGAGGTGCATGCGTCTGCATCGTGTCTAACTCTTTGGGAATAGATTGGCGGAATAGTACTAAATATTTGTCCATCTATTTAATGTTTTGTAGTGGATTTCCGCAAAGTCACGCTTGAATCAATTATCTGGTTAGTTTTATTCTCCATGACTGTATTCTGGTGGAACAACGACTTAACTACAGGTACCCCAGTGATTATTTTGAAATTAAGGAAATACTATACCTACATAGTTTTTAGATTATTAAAATGACATTAGAAATTGCATGAATACAGCTCCAATATAAGCATAAATATATATTTTGTATAATCATAATCCTACCACCAGTTTCTTACAAATTCATTAAAGAACTCCAAAAAAACAGAATAATCGCTCTCCTGAAAAAATGCAATACTGTCAATTACGTCGATGTTCTACCTAATGAGCGATATCTCCTTGCCCTTTAGCCAGTTTACCCAGATAGGTACTCTTTTTAATCAATGTTTTAATTGTTACGATTTATTTCTCGATTTATTTGTATATGTGTTATAATGAATGTAATGATGTTGTCCTCCAATCCCTTTGTTCAAATGTACCAGTTGCTGTGTTTTCTCGGTCAGCATTGTTCTGAGATATATAATTTGTTCCCTGTTTCCTTAAATAGTTGTGCGAACCACAACACGCTATTACTATAGCGTCGGTGGTATCTAGGTCTGTATTAAGAGATCTGTGCAACACTCGGAATCTTTATGATAAAATTCTAAACGCGTTCTCTACAGCTCGCCTAGCTCTAGATAATCTATAATTAAAGATGCGTTAATCATAAGTTATATTGTGAAATGGAAATGGCTTCATTAAGTTTTTATTTAATGCAAAAGCGCTAACACCTAGGAATACATATGGTACAACTACATCTTCAGTGCGTGGCAGTGCTGAAGGTAATGGCAATTTTAAATCATTAGGTATTAGTCATCTTATGATAAAATCGAGTACAGTTTAAAATCGATGCATCTACGACGGATCCGTTAGTGCCAGTATTCACGTACAGAAACTCATAGTTTGCGTTCACAACAGCTAACACCACAATGATAGAGAACCCTTTATAGTGATAAAACAGGGAGCCGCTTCTAGGGGGTTTTTCGATTGCAATATGTTTCCTATCACATGCTCCGACACAATTACTGAAATTCCACTTCTGCGCAAACTGTTTTGCTGTTTCTTTCCATTCGGTTTCAGTCGTAGGCATCTGGAAATTAATAACATTAATTAATATTTATTCTTATTTACAGAATTGATTGTCGGATGACGATAATGTCAGCGTAGCAGCATCAAACAACGGTAAAAAAAGAAAAAGTAAGGAATCACTAATAGAAAAACAAGGACAATTAATTGATGCAGCAGGAAAACTCGTCGCAAACTTGTCGCAAAAAGATGAAAAGTGGGAAGTGTTTGGAAGATCTATAGCATATCAAATAATAATAATAAATCTTTATTCATTACTTTAGAGCTAAGGGTTACAACAGGTAAAATAATATGTATTATTACAATATAATGCTTATTATGTAACTATACTTAGGTAACTGTTTACAATATGCCCGAACTAGGAAAACCTGTGTCTCGGGCTGGATAGGACTAACAATATTAACTTATAGGTATGTAAATAAACAAAAAAACCGTAAACTTATGTGATAAAATAAAATAAACAAGGTTACAATATAAATGGTGATTTATGTTCATGTAAAAGACAAACAAAGCGAAAACCTAATTTAAACATAATGGTAAGTAGAATGTTTAAAACATTACCTATCTTACTACAGTCAACAACTCCTCAGTTTCTTCGTAAGATAGACATGATGCGTTATGTTGTAGGGTTATTTTACAATTAGTAAAATTCATTGCATAGATGCCTAGTTTACGATTAAGTCTTTTATACACGAAAGGCCCGAGGAATACAAAAAATCTAGAGGCGAAAGCATGTTTTAGTGGGATGCTATTAGTACGAATATCATTACGTCTATTGTCAATATTTTCAGCACAATAAGGAAGGAGTCTATGTTGTCTTATAACAAGGTTTAGTATAAATAGCTGTCGAACTGTTAGCACTTTACAGGACGTATATAATAGACTAGAGGTTGCGTGGTGTGCGAGCTGCATACAGCTCGCGGGTTTAACCCCTAAAAACCCCTACAACCCCTAAAAATCCCTACAACCCCTAAAAACCCCTACAAACCCTAAAAACCCCTAAAAACCCCTACAACCCCTAAAAACCCCAACAACCCCTAAAAACCCCTACAACCCCTAAAAATCCTACAAACCCCTACAACCCCTAAAAACCCCTACAAACCCCTACAACTTCAATAACCCCTACAAATCCCTACAACCCCTAAAAATCTCTACAACCCCTAAAAACCCCTACAACCCCTAAAAACCCCTACAAACCCCTACAACCCCTAAAAACCCCTACAACCCCTAAAACCCCTACAACCCCTAAAAACCCCTACAACCCCAAAAAAATCCTACAAACCCCTACAACCCCTACAACCCCTAAAAATCCTTATAACCCCTAAAAATCCCTACAACCCCTAAAAACCCCTACAAACCCCTACAACCCCTAAAAACCCCTATAACCCCTAAAAAATCCTACAAACTCCTACAACCCCTAAAAACCCCTACAACCCCTAAAAATAGCTACAACCCCTAAAAACCCCTACAACCAATTAAAAATGCAACAAACACTTTACAACCCCTAAAAACCCCTACAACCCCTAAAAACCCCTACAAACCCCTACAACTCCTAAAAACCCTAAAAATCCCTACAACCCCTAAAAATTCCTACAACCAATTAAAAATCCAACACACCCCTAAAAACCCCTACAACTTCAATAACCCCTACAAATCCCTACAACCCCTAAAAACCCCTACAACCCCTAAAAACCCCTACAAACCCCTACAACCCCTAAAACCCCTACAACCCCTAAAAACCCCTACAACCCCTAAAAACCCCTACAAACCCCTACAACCCCTAAAAACCCCTACAACCCCTAAAACCCCTACAACCCCTAAAAACCCCTACAACCCCAAAAAAATCCTACAAACCCCTACAACCCCTACAACCCCTAAAAATCCTTATAACCCCTAAAAATCCCTACAACCCCTAAAAACCCCTACAAACCCCTACAACCCCTAAAAACCCCTACAACCCCTAAAAACCCCTACAACCCCTAAAAACCCCTATAACCCCTAAAAAATCCTACAAACTCCTACAACCCCTAAAAACCCCTACAACCCCTAAAAACCCCTACAACCAATTAAAAATGCAACAAACACTTTACAACCCCTAAAAACCCCTACAACCCCTAAAAACCCCTACAAACCCCTACAACTCCTAAAAACCCTAAAAATCCCTACAACCCCTAAAAATTCCTACAACCAATTAAAAATCCAACACACCCCTAAAAACCCCTACAAACCCCTACAACTTCAATAACCCCTACAAATCCCTACAACCCCTAAAAACCCCTACAACCCCTAAAAACCCCTACAAACCCCTACAACCCCTAAAACCCCTACAACCCCTAAAAACCCCTACATCCACTAAAAACCCCTACAACCCCTAAAAAATCCTACAAACCCCTACAACCCCTAAAACCCCTACAACCCCTAAAAATCCCTACAACCCCTAAAAACCCCTACAAGCCCTAAAAAGTCCTACAAATCCCTACAAACCCTAAAAACCCCTACAACCCCTAAAAACCCCTACAACCAATTAAAAATTCAACAAACCCCTACAACCCCTAAAAACCTCTAAAACCCCTCAAAACCCCTACAAACCCCTACATTTCCTAAAAACCGCTACAACCCCTAAAAAACCTTACAACCCCTTAAAACCCCTACAACCCCTAAAAACCCCTACAACCCCTAAAAACCCCTACATCCACTAAAAACCCCTACAACCCCTAAAAAATCCTACAAACCCCTACAACCCCTACAACCCCTAAAAATCCTTATAACCCCTAAAAATCCCTACAACCCCTAAAAACCCCTACAAACCCCTACAACCCCTAAAAACCCCTACAACCCCTAAAAACCCCTATAACCCCTAAAAACCCCTACAACCAATTAAAAATGCAACAAACACTTTACAACCCCTAAAAACCCCTACAACCCCTAAAAACTTCTACAAACCCCTACAACTCCTAAAAACCCCCAAAATCCCCTACAACCCCTAAAAACCTCTACAACCCCTGAAAAATTGTACAAACCCCTACAACCCCTACAAACCCCTACAATTCCCTAAAAACCTCTACAACCCCGAAATATTCCCACAAACCCCTACAACCCCTAAAAATCCCTACAACCCCTAATAAATCCTACAAACTCCTACAACCCCTATAAATCCCTAAAAACTCCCACAACCCCTAAAAACCCCTACAAACCCCTAGAATCCCTAAAAACCCCTACAACCCCTAATAACCCCTACAAACCCTAAAAACCCCTTCAACCCATAAAAATTCCTACAAGCCCCTACAATCCATAAAAACCCCTACAACCCCTTAAAACCCCTACAAATCCCTATAACCCCTAAAAACCCCTACAACCCCTAAAAACACCTACAACCCTTAAAAACCCCTACAACAACTTTTTTCAACTCTTCCGAGCATCATCTACGATTCTTCTAAAATTTCAATTGCAACATGACGTCTTTTGGGTATACCTTAAAAGGGGGGAGGGGAAAAGGGGGGAGGATGCTGTTTAAAAAAATCTTTTGTATTTTTGGAAGCACCATGTATACAAATCCTCACAAACAGCACTAAAATTCCTTATAACCCAAGGTAAAGTTTGCTATGTCTATCTAGCACCGTTTTGAAGGTATGAGGGTTTAATGTTTTTTATTTCTGAATCGGATAAAGAAGAGGGTCTTGAGGAACATTTGTTCGAGCACCATCCCTCTCAGACTTGTAGTTTCCGAGATAATGAGAAAGGGGGCAAGGACGGGGGTGGGTAAAACATATTTTTTCTACTCTACGAAGCATCCTCTATACGATCCCACCAAAACGATTCCACTAAAATTTCAATTCCAACATGATGACTTCTGGGTATACCTAAAGCAGGGGGGGGGGGAGGGGAGGGTGCAGTTTAAAAAACCTTTGTACATTTTGAAGCACCATTTACAAATCCTTATACAAATCCTGAATTTCTACCTTCAGGGTATACCTAAGGGGGGGGAAACGTTTGTGCAATTTGAAGCACCATATACAAATCCTTACAAATCCTCAAAAAAAACACTAAAATTCCTTACAAGCCAAGGTCAAGTTTGCTATGTCTATCTAGCACCGTTTAGAGGTTATAAGGGTTTAAAGTTTTTTATTTCTGAATCGGATAATGAAGAGGGTCTTGAGCAACATTTGTTTGAGCAAATAACCCTTTCCCTTTTCCCCCTCTCTCATTATCTCGGAAACTACAAGTCTGAGAGGGGTGCTCTCGAAAAAAAACCCGATAAAAATCGGATTATCGTTTATCGAAAAGTTTCGATAATTGCATGCCCTACATCCTACACGTGCCAGAGGCTCGGAGACAGGTACCTACCTGCTGTATCTACTCATGTTACGGTTATGTCTACCTAGATGCTACCTAAATCGTTTAGGTAATAGTTTACTTTATTGTTTGTGGGTGTTGAAACAACAGGCAGTTTATATTTTATTGTTTGACCTACCTACTGTATCTGTGGTGCTTATTAGGAAGCTTTCCTACCTAGTAGCTATTTTTCCTACTTTTTAAACTTAATAATATAACTAAATCTAGTAATTTACAGAAGTCTAAAACATAAACATCAATATTATCTAATCTATTCAGTCTCTAGGGTTTTGTCGTGCACACGTACCAACCACTTAAGTGGCCATAAGTTGAGTCAATAATGGTTGCTGCAGCGTTTTACAATTCGATATTAATTGATATCCCAAGGCGGTGAAACTTTGCAAAATATGTTAAGATTACCGACTGTGTAGGTAAACCCAAGCAGCAGTATTTACATAAATGAACGGCACCCGCGCAGAATTCGAACCCAGACACAAGTCACGCCTGTTGATCAATAGTATTTGCCACGAGCTAAACTGCTATGTACGATACGAGTAGTATCGACGCGGGCGCAAGATCTTAGCTGTTAGTTGCGAAACAGCAGCCGTTGTGACTAGTGCGTGCATGTGTGGCGCATCTTAGCGGCACTCACGAGCATAACCTCGCAGTATATAACTTTATTCTGTGGAATTTGAAATTGAAATGTCGTTTTCATATGCAACACACATTGTACCAACGTGGTGGGTTATGGCCCAAAACCCCACTTTTTATGATGGAAAGTACGTACCTGTACAGTACGACATTACACCTGGCGCAATTGTTCGGAAATCCCAGCAGCGGTACCTACTAACCTTGACGGGCGTTAAATCGGCTCTGGGGTAAGGGGCTAGATGAATCTCCGAGCGAGGACCCACCGTCAAAGGATACCGATTTGCTTAATGTTTTGACGTATAATGTGAGGACCCTCATGAGGGATGAGCTTCTCATAGAATTGTTAAACTCATTATAAGACTTAAATTGGGATATTATCGGTATCGGTATTGATAAGTGATGATTATAGGTATATAATTAATTACCTATATATGATGATTCCTATAATATTCCTAAATATCACCAGAACAAAAAGCAATACGGTTAGAAACAAGAAGAAAACATTTAGAGAACCTTCAAAGTCCGACATAAGTATGTTTAGTGAGAAGAAAGAGAAAATCACCAAAATAATAACTGAATGGTTCCCTAGAGAACGCAGAAGAAGAAGATGAAGACAGACAAAGCGATGAGATTGAGAATATGATGATATTATAATATGATTTTAAGCGTTTACTCCCACCTGTTCTGTTGGCAGAACTATTGGCATTTTTTGTTCAGTGACTTATAACATATGCTTTACATGTGGCTTCAATCTCATCGACAGACGAAACTATATTCTTCTGGCGCTTCGGCGGCCGCTGCCGCGGCACGCTCGCTTCGCTCGCTCGCCTTGCGCGTTGTTTTCTTTACGCTAACATAACCTAACCAACTGGTTTCGATCTAAATTTCATGTCACAAGATTTGTGAACAGAAGTACTGGGATTTCTTTTCCTATTTGTTCTGTGAACAGAACTAATGGTAAAATAAAACCCAATAGTTCTGCCAACAGAACTATTCAACAGAACAGGTGGGAGTAGACTATTGTGGCAGGCCCAGAATGCACAGCAAAATACAGAAACTAGTGAAAAGCCTTAAAGTAGGGAGGAGATATAGGGATTTTCCTACTCGAGCGTCGTTGAGACCTACTTATGGACCTACTATAGGATTGTGAAGGTTAGATGCAAAAAAGAAAAAAAATATGGCCGCCTACTTTGGTGTCGTCTCAAAAATGGCAGATATTAAAGACAATAGATTGGCTGAAGATTCGCCAATGTGTTTCGGCAATGGTACGCCTTTGTGTCAGTAGTACCATTGATGGTACAAGTGACATAACGTTGTATCCTTAGTACCATTAAAATACATACTAGTTTATACCGTGTAGGTACTTATTCTTTATTATTTATTGTACACAAAAAAAAAACATAATCTAAACTTAATCAATGCATGATTAAGTGAAGTAATGTGCACTTAATGGCATGTGCACAGGCGAGCTTAACCCTAAAGAGTTCTCTTCCAGCAAACCTTGGGAATTGGAGATATTAAAAACAAGTAGGTGGGTATGATGTGTACAAAAGGAGGAAAAGAGAAAGATTAAATTCATAAAACTAATACAAATACGAACTAACTATCAGAGAAATACAGATAAATAATATATAAACTAAATATAATTACCTAAACATTATTGCTAAATATATTATATTATATATAATTATTATATGTATATATATATATATATATATATATCTACCTAAATATATAATACCTACATAAAATAATAGACAAATAAATATACCGAAATACTTATAAGGAGAGATAGTGCTCTTTGACTTTTCGCTTAAAAATGTCAAGCGAGGGACTAGCGCGGATAACGTGAGGGAATTTCACAACTTTACAGAGTGGACCGTGAATGAACCACCATAGCGACTAGAAGAGTGGGCAGGTATTTTAACAAGAAGAGATTTTGCAGTTCTGCAGGACTCACCACGGGGAACAAGGAAATCGAAACGCTCATAAAGATAAGAAGTAGAGAGAGGGTTGTTGAGAATATTAAAAAGAAGAGATACGACATGCCGATCTCGGCGCCGACGAATGGTTAGCCAATTTAAACTGGGCTCTGAACATTGAAACGTGGTCAAACTTTCGCAGTCCAAATCGGATGCACAAGTTTTGAAGACGTTCCAGTTTATTAGGGTACTCCGTGGCATCAATGAAACAGCAGTCGGCATAATCTTTATGAGGAAGTAACAAAGTTTAAAGTAGAATGACTTTGGTCGCATGAGGTAAAAATTTCTGGAATCGCTTGACTGGAATGAAAAATGGACTCTTTTACTGATTTCATTGATGTGGTTTACCCAAACAACTGAGAACCAAAAATGATAACCAGGTTCTTAGGGTTAGCTGTGAAACATATGGGAGAGTTTGCGTACACAAGAGGAGGCAGGGAAGATTTATGTATGAAACTCAGCATATAAGAGCTTCCAAAAATTAACGCCTGAGACTTGGATGGATTAACCAGAAGGCCAAAAGCCTTCGCCCATGAGTAGATACTATTCAGGTCAGCGTTAATTTGGTTAATACCAACAGAGAACTCACTAACTCACTATAAATTATAAATTTGTTAGTCATCAGCATAAAGATGATGATTAGCGTGATGAGATGAGCGTACACACTGTGAACGGCCTGAAAGATATAAATCGAACCAAGAGATTGCCTCGGGGGAAACATTAATAGAGGAAAGGATGGAGAGAAGAATGTCATAGTCAACCGAATTAAATATTAAATGCACTGCTAAAATCAAGAAGCACTAAGACAGTAAGAAGCTGGTTATCCATTGCCCACCGAATATCATCAGATACCTTGATCAGGGTACTGACGGTACTGTGGCCCAGGCGGAAGCCAGATTGAAAACGACTGAGGAGTTTATTTTTGTGAAGGAAAAGAGAAAGCTGTTTGTGAACAACCAGCTCCAGGATTTTAGATAAAATGGGTAAGATGGATATTGGTCTAAATTGGGATGCAGTGGAGGGGTTAGAGGTTTTAGGCAGGGGAATAACAAAAGCTTTTTTCCACGTGGACGGGTATGAGTTCATTTCAAGGGAAAAGTTGATAATATGAGTGATTGCTGAAACGAGCTCGGAGGACAGGATTTTTAGCATATGGACATGAATACCATCCACACCAATAGCTTTAGTGGGAATGGATTGAATTAATTTTAATACATCCCCTCAGAAACCTCCGCAAAGCAGAATCCAGGACAATTGGGTTTAGATAGGCGAGATAAGTGATCGATAGTAGAGAGCTTTGTTCCAGCATCTTAAGACGTATGAGAACAAGAAAAATGAGTATTTATTGAATTTAAGTCGAAAGAAATAGGGGTTACAGTGGAGTCTTTTCCAATGCCCAAAGAGTACAGAAATTTCCACATAAGGGGAGGACTACAGTTTTGAATGGAGTTGTGTAGTCTTTTTGCGTCCCTGCACATCTTGGAGCAGCGGTTGCGAAGCTTTTTGTAGGTAACCAGGTTTTTGTCAGTTGGAGTCAGCTTATAGAGTCTCTTTGCTTTATTCCGCTTAGACATAACCCTTTAAATAGACTTAGTCAACCAGGGAGCAGGTGGATGCTTAACTTTAACACATTTGAGCGGTGCGTGAATGTCATAAAGATTAAGCACAATTGAATTGAAGGCAGAGACCTTGTCATCAATACGAACCGCATCAATGACAGACGACAAATCAATACCATCCGCATCCTGTTTCAAGCGATCAATATCAATATCTTTGAAACTCCGGAATAAAAGGAATTTAGGCTTAGGTTTAAGACAACGGATTTTATAGGATAGGTACACAAGGTCATGGTAGGAAAATGAAGCATCTAATTGACCATATGTAGCCACACGGTCGGGGTTAGAAAAAATAACTAGATCAAGAAGAGAGGAAGTGGAATGGGGAGCATGGTGAGTAGCAGATAGCGGAATAATGTGCAAGTTGACAGAGGTTATTAAAGAAGTGAGTTTATTACTACGTGAGTCACACTTTATCAAGCACGTATTAAAATCCCCAAGAAGCAGTGTGTGATGATCATACAGAGAAGTAAGAAATTCAAGTTTCGTTTCTAGAGAGGAAAAGTAATCAATATTGCAAGAAGGGGGATATAATATAATTTTGGTGTGGTTTACTGTGATTTCCACAAAAAGGTGTTCAGCAGAGTTAGAAAACTGCATACTTACTTTTTTTGCCAATAAAATTAACGCGCAATTGTTCTAAAAACAAACCTAAATGCCTTCGTAGCATCTGGATAGGTTAGAAACTGGATAGAGTTATGTATCTAGACAGACGAACTGTATTCTTCTGGCACTTAGGCGGCCGCTACCGCGGCACGCTCGCTTTGCTCGCTCGCCTTGCGCGTTGTTTTCTATGCTCTAACATATCCTAAGCAACTGGTTTCGATCTGATTTAAAAAGTAAACACACGGTAGGTTTTAACTATTATCTATTTTAATGGTACTAAGGACACATAGTAGTATCACTAGTACCATTGATGGTACAAATCAATAGTATCAATGGTGTCAATGGTAGTACTGTGACACAAAGGCGTTTTATCTGTCGATTATAGATTTCAAGTTCAAGTTTATAAAGATCAAGTTTCAATCGTGCTTACGATTGGAACTTTAAACTCTATGAACGAACGTCGTAACTTAGTTAGTAAATAGAAATCTCGATACGCAGCAAAATGTCCTCAAAATGGCGGCAAAAAACATGGCGCAATAAATTATTTGCCTGTATTTACAAAAAAAGTACCTAAGTATATAAATACCTAGTATATCAGTCATGGTTAGAGATGGGCGGGTGGGTAAAAATTCGGGAGGGTTAAATAGGAAGGAAAGGGTAAAATAGGTAAAAATTAAAAAATACCCATTTATACCGGGTAAAAATTTGACATATATTTTACAATTAAAATAAAAAACCTAATTACTTTTAAAAATGCGTAGTAAGTAGGGCAGCCTTAATACTACGTAGGAAAAACCTACGCCATGAGTTGAAATTTGTTTTTTCTACTTTTCTCAACTGCATACAAGATCGATTGTTTGTGTTCATCATTTAATATGTTAATATTGGGCAAAATTAATTCCATCTTTGATTTGATATCTTTGAATGTGGTGAATATGTTATGGATATTACATTCATTTGATTCAAGTTTGAATATAGGTCCTGTAACCGGTTCCAAAATTGCAAGGCAATCTTCTATCATTGTCCAAAAATTGACATTAAGAAGTGTAGACTTTGTTTCTGAAGGCAATAGTACCGTGGCTTCATGTACGGCTAGGGCCATTAGAGCTGTTTTTGTATTTTTTTGACTTTTTAGGGCGGCTATATGACTACCCCACCGTGTCTTTACTGGCAACTTTAATGTTTCTCCGCTTTTCTTTTCTTTTACAATTTTGTTCAGTAATGAACTCAAGACTTGACTTTTTTTTATTGTTTTTATAACATCTGTTGCTAATTCAGTAACTGCTTTTACAATTTCACATTTTATGATGTCATGAGTTAACAAGTTCAAAGTATGAGCTGCACAATTGAGAGGAACTATTTGATGATTGCTGTTTTTAGGGTTCCGTACCTCGAAAGGAAAAAACGGAACCCTTATAGGATCACTTTGTTGTCCGTCCGTCCGTCTGTCTGTCAAGAAACATTTTCTCAGGAACGCGTAGAGGTATCAAGCTGAAATTTATATCAAATATCTACTCAAGTCTACTGTTAAAGCTGTGAAAAAATAAAACTTTTAAGCCACCGCAATCAAAAGATACAGCCGTTTATGCCGCAAATTTTCGACACTCGCAAGGGAATCAAAACCTACAGGGTAAGTTCTTCCCGTGAACTCAGAATCTTGAAATTTGGTACGAAGCAACGTCCTATAGCACAGACAAAGGATAAATTGCGATAACCGTACATTTTTAGTTACATCATATAATAAAAATATTTTTAATAATTTTAAACTTACTACCCCTGTTCTCATGAACGCGTAGAGTTATTAAATTGAAATTCATATAAAATACTCAAGTCTATAATACCTTTAAGCAGTAACAAAATCAAACTTCTATGTCAACGCAATCAAGAGAAACAGCAATTTAAGTCGCATATATTCAAACTCGCAACTCCCAAGGGAATCCAAACCTACAGGGTACTTCCCCTTAAAATTTTACTTATATACCTATAGGTTTGTACGCACTTGGCCGGTTTTTTTACTAATTCGAAAGCTTTCTGTAGATTTCTAGCGATGTTTATTTACTTATTTGTTAATATATTTTTACTTATTATGGTTATGTTATGTTATTATGTTATGTTATTATGTTATGTTATTATGTTATGTTATTATGTTACTTATTATGGTTTATTATTTGACTTAATACAAAATAAACAAATAAAATAATAAATAAATAGTGGCGGACATTTTACACAGCCCCAAATAAATAAACAGGAATAAAAACTAACAAGTAAAAGCATATATAATTAGTTGAACTTCAAAAAAAAGATGCATTGAATTTTTACCCGGTATTAATTCGAAATGGGAAGGTAAAAATGGGTATAAATGGGTAAAAACCCAAAGTTCGGGTTTTTACCGGGTAAGCGCCCATCTCTAGTCATGGTGCTTTCTTTGCTTGCGCTACCGCTTGGCACTAGTAGTAGAGTGTAGGAAATTTGACTTTCCCGTGCCTTTTTAACTTTTTCAATAAGAATAGTACCTACTTAGATACTTAGTTCTTATTGAAAAAGTTAACCTGATCGAAACCAGTTGGTTAGGTTATGTTAGAGTATAGAAAACAACGCACAAGGCGAGCGAGCAAAGCGTGCGTGCCGCGACAGCGGCCGCGAAGCGCACGAAGAATAATTATAGTTTACTATTTCAAAGGTTCGGTTGACCGGACAGCTTATTTTTTTTTTCCTAGGAACGGTCAACTGTACCTAACTAGAAAAATCAAATGTTCCATAGTCCGGCTGGCCGGACTAGACAACTGTAAAAAGATTAAGAACCGGAATACCTGTATTTTTGTGATCAATAAGGAACTACTTATATACAAATATCCACACTGCAGTTAGGCGCGTGCCACAAAGACCTCACGTCGATCTATACCTAGTAACTTTATTATAACTATCGATGCTTTACGTAGGAAGCTACTTACCCGAAATAAAATAAAATAGTAGGTTTCCTTGGGTCAAATAATGTGAAATAATGATTGCATATGTTTATTATTATACAAACAATACGTACTCAGGTAGGTACCTACTTACAAAATTTATTGAATAAATAGCCAGGTTTTGGTTCACTACTGTGTAATTGAATAGGTAAATAATCTGATAACAATGAACACATTAGCTAAGCCCCACTTCCAGCATTAAAAATCTCGCACCCTACTATTTCTTGTCAAAGCCATCATCATCATCTCTCTGCCGCTATCACACGTTATCTGGGATAATTACAATAAATAAGTTTTCTTAAACATTTCTAAACTACATTTTCCGATTCGGCGGTAATTAGTGAGTCGAACGCGCTCGATTGCCATTCGTGGGCTTGGGTACACAGGCTTCAATAATAATTATAAATTTAACTGCAGGTAGGTACATAAACCCTGAATATTTTGTGCCCAACGCAGTTACATACACAACATGTGTACTATATACAATTAGACAATCCAACCTCTGTTCATAAACATATCTAGTTATATAGTAAAATATGAACACACAAAACAGAAAAAATACGATCGTTGTTTCTGTTTTGTGATGTGAAACATGAACAAAGCACCTTTATTTGGATGAATATAAATGTAGACATAATATTTATCATGAAATGTATGAATAAAATGATACAAATTAAACAATAGTAAAACCTAAAGTAATGTACGTAAACTTATACATTACCATTAAAAAATACATTGTCTATGTAAAGGTCTGTTCAAACGGTTACTTTACAAGGTTAATATACTCGCACAGAAAGTTTAATTCCAGTTTATCTATCCAATATATGAGATGAAGCTATTAATATGTAGCTAAATCACAGAGTAAAACTTTAATATACCGTCTGATCCGGCCTTTAGAAAGAAGCCCAACTTAAGTGGATAACTAATATAAATATCAAACAAATTCATTTATTTTAAAACTAGTTACAGGCACACAATTTATTAGTAAGTACACTGGTACTTACAACATTATTTTACATACTTCAGATATTACAAATTTATTTATAAATTTAATGATATAAGGCATTTAGTTAAGGTAATTTTTGCATGTCATTATATAAATAATATATGTACCTACATACATACTACGACGAAAGCTCGGCGCCTCAGTGACGTTCGATTTTCCGAATTAGTAATTCGTCATTAATAATTAGTAGTAATAGCATAATCGTTAATCACAATTATGCAACTAATGTTCAGCTTCAGAACATGGGAGTTTATCACCCCGGTTACAGATAAGTAAAAGTTGTCACTTACATTTCATAATGATAACAGTAGATATTTATTTGGACATTTGTCATCTCAATTTTCAAGTAAATTTCCAATGTACATATACCAATTACAATGTACATTATACATAATGCGTTAAAAAAACTTAAAGAATATATTAATAAAGTTCAAGACCCCGTTGTCAAGGCTACTGGCATATCTAGACCATTACAGAGATAGATTATAAATATTAAGATAAAAATGGTAGATCAGCGCTTAAGTCGCCAAATAAAGACATTTTAGACACTTGACAGTACAACATGATAAAAACATTGTTTATCATTTTCATTTAAAGTGCAAGAAGTTCCTATGATTAAGTTATTATAAACAAGCCAGTTTTCCCAATTGTATTTCATAGTTTTTATTTAATTTTACGATAACACAAAAAAAAATACTTATAAATAAATTGCTCTAGACAAAGCTCTAGACAAATATCACCGTCGAGCGTTCGTATTTTCGATGATAGAAGAAATTTGCTGAGGCGCCAACATTCAATCGTAAATCACTATGCCATTATTATTGTAAAACATCAATAATAAACGAGTGGTATCGTTTCCATCGTATTAAAGCAGCGCAAGTGTCCTGTTTAAGTATCTTAACAATATTACAAGTAAAAGTAAACATTAATAATCTACCTACAGGTAGGAGGTACCTTATTGAAGCAATTCACGATATGCTGTGCCGAGACCGGGCCGAGATCACGACAAGATTTCTTATCTTATTATCTTTTAAACTACGCAACGGATTTTGATGCGGTTTTTTTAATAGATGGAGTGATTCAAGAGGAAGGTTTATACATACATAATATAGTAGAGAAACACTGATAATTTTAGAGGTTTCTAATCACATTAGACATTCTGTAGTATATTTAGTATAAGCATTGCACCCGAGCGAAGCCGGGGCGGGTCGGTAGTTCCTTATAAAATAAAATCCGTTATTAGCACCCAAATAACGGATGATAAAGTATCGCAATTTGGACGCCTTCAAAACGCGTTAGGATAATTTCAAAACTACTAGTGTAAATAACCGTCTAATCCCACCTGTTCTGTTGAATAGTTCTGTTAGCAGAACTATTGGGATTTTTTCCCATTAGTTCTGTGACTTATAAAAATATGCTTTACACCTGGCTTCAATGTCAAATTATATTCTTCTGGGCTTCTGCAGCCGCTGCCGCGGGCACGCTCACTTTGCTCGCTCCTATACTCTAACAGAACCTAACCAACTGGTTTCGACCTGAATTTCATGTCACAAGATTCGTGAACAGAACTACTGGAAATTATTTTCCTATTGGTTCTGTGAACAGAACTAATGGTAAAAAATCCCAATAGTTCTGTCAACAGAACTATTCAACAGAACAGGTGGGAATAGACTTAAATAACTCAGCACGTGCTTGGCACTATGTAACGTGAATAGTTCAAAGGCCCGTTAAAATTATTTAAATATAACGAACATGACACAAGTACTCAAAGGCTTAGACTGCAATATAATGCGTTTTACAGATAAGGTCTACCTACATTATTCTATCTGATGTACATCACCGCCATAAATAACTTGACAACCAGTAAAAAAATCTTTCAAAGATATAAAATTATCTGAAAAGTGTCATTCGTTAACTGGAAATATGTAAAGCGATTTTATCTCAATCTAAGTAAAGATAATATTGGCACTTGACTTGGAATTTTACTTGATAGGTTAAGTATTTGTATATTCGGATATAAATAAATAAAATAACTATTGGTAGACAATGCAGACAACGCCACTTAGCTTCAAACTAAGCATAGCTTGTATTATGGTAACTAGATGACTCATAGAATACTTATACATCTTTAAATACATACTAATGGTACTATATAATACCCAGATAAAGAACAAACACCTATGTTCATCACATAAATATTAGTCCTGTAGGTCGCAGAGATGAGGTCCAATTTCTAAATTTTCACTCTGCGATATTTATCAGATTCCATTTCTTACGGAATCGTTTATGACCAAATTATCAATTTTACAAATTACGAATTTTCCACATTCGTTTTATTTCTAATTCTAAATTGTTCAATTTCAGATATTTTACACATTTGTTTTTTTTTCCAATTAGATTTTTATCATATTTAGAATTTTTCGCATTATTGATTTAACATAGTATATTTTGTACGCATACGTCTTATTCCTTAATACGTGTTTTGTATAGTAATGAAGTAATGGCAATACCATCACGATCAAAACACTAATTATTTTATTATATTTATATTATTATTTTATTACAACTTTCACTTTTTGTTTTACTGTCACATACTATTTGTATAATTAAGTACAAACTATTCGCATGGAGCAATAAATCCATAACCTAAATGATAAAATAATTACGTTTTAATAACTAAAAAGACAACCGACTGTAAAACGTTGAGGATTGACTCCAGACCTTCATTAAATAGTGCTTTTAAATAATTAATGAAAAAAAAAATAACAAACGCACTAGTCGCCACTAGGATTTTTGAAGGTTTCCCTCGATTCCTCTGGGATGCCATCATGAGATCCTAGTTTCCTTATCACCCTTGGGATATCTCCTTTTTAACAAAAAAATAATCATATACATCGGTTCATAAACGACTAAGTTAACCGCGAACACACGTTTTGTGGAAGTCGGCAAAAAAGGTAAAAGAAACTTTTAAGGGCCGGTTACCAGTATTACTTTCATACCACAAATAAAAACGGCACACATGTATGGCGTTGTGCCTGCAAGGGCCTACGTTGTAATGCAACTGTGACTATGAATTCCGGAAATACTGCGATATTGCGAGAAAGTACTCATTCGTGCATACCTGACTTTTCTAAAAATAAAATTGCACTAGCCCTTCCTGCAAGAAACGGTGCCGTACTGAATGGGGGTAAATTCCTAAAATATACGGAGACAGTATGGCGACATTAGACAGCGATTCAGATTCCAGCAATAACACGGAAGTGCCACCGTTTTCGTCTGTAAAGGACCCGTTGTACTCAGCACGCAAAGAGGTTTATAACGTAAAAAAATGCTCATCCAAATCAACGGAAGAGGTAAAAACTTCTGAAATTCTGTAAAAAGATTTCCTTCTATACGAAGGAGAAGGAGAAAACAAAATGTTTATATTTGGAAGTCCCACTTGCTTAAAGTTAGCAAAGAAATTTGAATTATATCTCGCCGATGGGACTTTTCGCAGCGTTCCTAAACCATTTGAATAACTATTTTCGATTCAAGTTGACGTCGGTCGGAAGCACTAGCGAAGTTTTATAGTAAATATAAAACTTCGCTAGTGCAAATAATAGTACTTTTATAGTACCCACATTTTTTTGCTTGCTACTGAATAAAAAATAATCTACTTACGAGGAAGTATTTCACATTTTAAGAGAAAGAATTAACGTTAAAATATCTTTGTTCCAAAGCGATTGGGAAACTGCAATTATCAACGCTGTTAAGACTGTTTATCCAGATGTACGTGTGAAGGGATGTTATTTTTATTTTTCCAAAGCTATATTGAAAAATGCTGACAAGTTAGGCATGCTGGAAGATAAACAACACAGGCGAATTGTAAGACTTACATCAAATTTAGCCGTTTTGCCAGTCGATTATATACCCGAAGCCTGGCTGTATATTCTAAACGAAGGGATAGACGACATCGCAACGGAAAAAATTGTATCATATTTCAATTAAAATTGGATGACCAAGATTTGCAGAAATATGTGGTGTTGTTCTAATGAGCGACACAGAACCACGAACGCCTTGGAAGGTTGGCACTGTCGTCTAAACCAAAAGGTTGGCAAGAGTGGCAAGAGCAACCTTTTCTATTACATAAAATTTTTGAAGTCCGAAGCAAAGTTTTACGCAAAGAAAGTAAAAAATGAGCAAATTTTTGAGGAACCCAAAAAAGGCGATCGAAATACATAAAAAAAGACGCAAAAATACAAAAAATAATTGAAGATTTACTGAAAGGATCAATATCAGCCGAAGAATGTTTGCAAAAATTATGTTGGTTCAAGTATGTAAACGTATACCTACCTAATGGAGAATAAAATATATAAGTAATATACATACAATGTAATCATAAACGAATGAGTGCCTTAGTTTTTTACATATAAAAGAACATACCTACTTTTGTTTTACTCTGTACTTATTAGAAAATACTCTTGTTGGTACAATCTATAATTGTAAAAGTATGAATAAAATAAAATTAAAATAAAACCCTTTATTATTTATTCCCCTTTAAAATATAGTAAAGAACAAAATAGAATGTGGGAAATTTCGTGTTTTGATCGTGATGGTATTGCCGTTACTTCATTACTATACAAAACACGTATTAAGGAATAACATAGTATTATTAACATAGTACTATGTTAATTCAATAATGCGAAAAATTCAGAATAAGACTAAAATCGAATTGAAAAAAAAAAAACAAATGTGTAAAATATCTGAAATTGGAAAATTTAGAATTAAAAATAAAAAATAATGTGGAAAATTCGGAATTTGAAAAATTGATAATTTGGTCATAAACGATTCCGTAAAAAACGGAATCTGGTAAGTACGGCAACATGAAAAATCCAGAAAATGGACCTCATCTCTGCGATCGTCCTGTAATAAAATGATTATCCTCGAAGATAAAATAACAAATTCTAATAAATATACATTGATAGGGCGTCGAAGCCAGATATGAATCTAGTAATCTAGCACCATCTAGTTCCAAACATCGCCAAGCTTGTATTATAAAAACCGGATGACTTGTTGAATTCTTATACGTTTAGACATACTTATGATACTTTATACTATTTAGAATAAATAGACTTAAACGAACAGTTAGACCCATTGACCATTTTTTATCATACCTATACTTTTTCGCCCTCGCTAGTCTGCCAAAATAAACGAGCAGTATTAAAACAGTATCAGTAGGGCGATTATGGAACTCTTGATACAATCAATGTCTATCAGTTTCGATTAGCAATCAGCATCAATGTCTATCAATTTCGATTAGCAATAGGCATTATTTCAATCAATCACATGCGATGTATTAAATGATTAGTACGCTAAACACGGTTCCTACCCCAATCGTACTTTGTAAATTGGTCGAGTTATAGTTTGACACCAACTTCATATAACTAGCCATAGAAGCCGATAGAAATCGCAGCGATCCGTAATACCAATTCATCAATAGTAACTGAAAGCTATTAGTATCAATGTTTTGATAGTATCCAAGTTCCATAATCGCCCCACTGAACTATTTGTTATATTTGAATTTAATATATAAACCATGATGTATTTATAAACTATCACAGTTTTCAAACATAATAAAGTTCAATAATCACGATAGTATTTTTAATTTATTTTTAAACATGTTTTAACTAGAATCCACGCAATATTGATAGTTGATACACTGTAATGTGTAAGCGTAAAGCTAAACATCTATCTGAGAATCATTGAATTAACTAAAGTATCGTCCGTGTCATCCTTGTAATGTCATTGAATAAGAAATTATAACATTCCATTAGCTAAATGTGAAACTTTGATCATGAGATGGACCATGCGCCTTTTTGGCAAACACGGTGTTTACGGAACTAGTGATACATACAAATACACTCGGATAAATAATTAATGATATAATTGTATTTGTCCTAATGATTAAGTACCAATCTTACTTGTGCGTTTTGTATTAAATTAATTTATTATATTTAAGTAATAGGTACTTGTAATTGAACTCAATTACATTTTT
Organism: Lampropteryx suffumata; assembly: GCA_948098915.1. Classification (NCBI taxonomy): domain Eukaryota; kingdom Metazoa; phylum Arthropoda; class Insecta; order Lepidoptera; family Geometridae; genus Lampropteryx; species Lampropteryx suffumata. The sequence continues at coordinate 22,755,783 of OX402544.1, read as the reverse complement.
AAGTATAATAAGAGAGTGTATAAGTTTCCCAAAAACCTGCGCAAACAAAGCGTTCTTGATTTGCCTTGTGCAGTCTTGCATTACATCAGTCTTTCAAATCCTACTCTCAATTCAATTATTCAAACTTAAGCTAAGCGTCCACCATACGGGCCGGATCACAATTGCCATTTTAAAGATCAGCGCATATATACATATCGCCTCGACATCATAACGGTGATGACACAAGACAGAGAAGGCTGACATATCAAAGTATGGTCTAAAACCAGTGGCAGATGGATCCTTGCATTATGTCCCGTCAGATAGAAGCTTAACACAACTGCACACGGCAAATTAACTCGTACACAACACAACTTCGGTACAGTAAAACGTACCAGCAGTAGCGCGAACATTTAAACTGCCAATTAAGAAATAGAAACTCTCTAATAGTTAACTGACAGTTTTGTAATGTATAATTTAATGTTATTAGTTTTTCGTAGTTAGAAGGATCATACAAAAAAGAGTTTCTTGCCATATTTTCTGACTTTTGGTTAGGAGGAATTGACACTTAAATTCACCTAGTATGTAAGACGTTTCAAAGTGATCATTGTGATTGTATTGAATTTGAATTTGAATCTACAGTAAAGTAAACAAATGGTACACTGTCAATTTACAAGGGTCTTTATAAAGCTCCACAGTAGTGCGTAACATGCAACTGTATACCTATGTTGTGAATGCTGGTGCTACTGCTGTTACTTATAATGTGTTGTTACCGCGCAGAGATTCATAATTAAAACATTATTAAAGGTTGATTTACTCGCTCTTGGTGGGACAGCTATAACATTCGACTAGTGATCCATACAGTTTCAACACCCTTTACACCAAAAGGTGGGAACCAGTTCTTTTCCTCCACTCTCTAGCATCCATCACTTCAGTCACTGAGCCTCTGAGGCGCACTTTAGTCCTTTCACCACACTGGTTCTAAATAACTAGTGACATGATAAAAAGAAGTAGTCACTGAAGTGACTACTGAGTCCCATACCATCTTTTAAACAATCCATCCATCATTTCCTATACCTACAGAAATACACACATCAAACAAACCTAAGCAACACCTATAAATTTTGAATATTTTTGATTTGTATTTGTATATTTAACTCTCAAAATTTTTTTTATTTATAAATAAACGTTTGCTGTAAATCTAGGTACAAATTTGTATTTTTAAATAATGGTAAAAATATACAAAAATATGACTTCTGTGTTGAATTACAACCTTCTTCTGGGCATTTAAATTAAATCTAATACAGCGTGTTTCCTCCTCAGTTGTTTAAAACTTGTCGGCAACGATTCTGCATGGAGTCAATTAGGTTATTGATTTCCTCCTGGGATAATTGGTCCCAGTGGAACTTGAGCAGGTTTTTTAGGTGTTAGTCTGTTTAAACCCAATCACGATCTTTCAGGACTCTTCTCAGGAGCATATCCCACACATGCTAAATGGGATTCAAGCCAGGCGATTGAGCTGGCCATGGCAAAACACGTATATTTTCGCGTTGCTATGGCCTGTTGCCATTCTTGAGTCCGTCTCGCTGTGCGCGGACGGACATTGTCGTGCATCAATGTAAACTCAGATCACAATGTTTGTGAAAATGGACGCACATAAGGAGCTAGCACATGTTCTACATAATTATTAGCATTCAGGTTGCCATTTATAAAAACGAGATCGTTTTTACGGTTTTTAGGTATTCCAGCCCAAACCATTACTGTCGAACCGCCGTATGGTTCGACTTCCTGGACACATATTAGACGTTCAGCGTTTCCTGCGGGCCTAGCACGGCACGAGGAGAAATAGTCTTTCCACCTTTTTATCCACCTGTCAGTGGAAATACACCACCACTTGTCCACCACAGGTGGATAAAAACGGGGGAAAGACTATTTCTCCTCGTGCCGTGCTAGGCCCGCTGGGCGACGATTTACCCTCATTCCTCTAGTATCAGGTGTGAACCCGAATCGAGATTTCCGTGACGGATCTGATTGGACAACGTGCACGTAGACCATATTCTCGCAGTCTGTTTCGCACAGTTCGGGGACAAAAAGCGGGACCATCAGCATTCAGCTTTGATGCGATCTCTTTAGCAGTCAGCTTTGTTTCACGTCTACATGACACCTGGATGTATCGGTCTTGACGACGAGTGGTAATCTGCCCTCAGCCTAGGTGCTGTTCAGACGGATCACCTGTGTTACAATAACGCCTCCAGAGATGGCAAATTACGCTTCGATAAACACCGAAATGCCTACAGCTCTTTGCACCTCTTCCGCGGTAAGATGACCATAAAAACTCCTGGACTATTATTCGCGACACACAACCAATGATTACTGCGGTAACTTATTTTTCTTTCGTTGAATAAGAAATATAAGAGCATCTATGAAATGCCGTTAAAATGGTCAAAAGAATGTTTTTATTGATTAAAAACCAAATTTACTGGAAAAAAACTGCCAGTATTTATTTGTTTATCAAAGAGGTTGACTATTCAAAGAAAGTTTAATATTCCATGAAAGTTTAAAACGAAGTAAAAAAAAAATAATACAATAAATGATGTCTTAGCTTAGACTTTTTTGATGTGTGTATGTTAATAAATCCTTACAGTTTTATATACTTATAATAACCGTAGTTAGTATTACAAAGCGAAATCTGCATTGACACGAAAACATGCAAAGCCAAGCTGTCAATTGGTATGTGAGTTTGACACTTGACATTATGTAAGGGTAAAAACCAAATACAAATTGCAACATTGACGCAGTCCTCAAAACATCTTAACTAATGATCGGACCCTTCTGAATTACTTAACATAGAGGCGACCATACTATCAAACTCGGGCACAGCATCCTCGTACATCTTGAGTTGTCGAGACAGAGACTCGCTGTCTGTTGACGCAGATGTCTCTATAAGCAGGTCTGGCCATTCGTTGCTCAGTGAGCGAGCTTGCAGGCATTCTTGGTAGAAGTTCGCCAGCTCTGCGATAGGGCTGCCGTCTGCGAACGGGAAGTCCTGGAATAAACAGAAGAGGACTGCGTAAGTATACTTTAGTAAAAACGTAATGTAATTAGTTTCTTGGGACCCACGGGCATGGCAGCCTCCAAATTAGTTCATTGTTATGTTTGTGCCGGACAAAACACCGAACTTAATCTACTAATTCTACTAGCCGACTTTTTAAACGACACAATAAAAGGTCACAACACTACAACATAAAGAATAACAGTACTACAAACTATCGCACTCGTATTATACGAAGGGGAAAGACAAATTTGGCAAATAGATGTGTTTTTTGGTACGTTTTCTGGTAAAAATATAGCAAGTGAAGCTTTGAAATTGATATATTAATGCTAGAGGGAACCAATTGCTTCCTGTTAAAATTATAGTTAGGACTTAGAACTATTTTCATGTATCAAATTTTTTATTCTTTTTATTCTGACGACCTTTGTGGCGCAGTGGGCTAAGGTCCGGCTGAAACGCAAAAGATTGCGGGTTTGATTCCCGCCGTGGCACAAATGTTTGTATAATCTGCAAGTATTTGTCTCGGGTCTGGGTATTTCTATGTATAATATGTATGTTTATAAAAAAAAAAGTATATAAGTAGTATCTACCTATATCAGTCATGTGGTACCCAAAACACAAGCTCTGCTTGCTTCGTTTATTGCCCAACTAGCTACAGTTATTCTTTTAGTTTTTATCTACCTGCTGAAAGAGGATTTCTTTCAAAGAGTTCACAAATATAAGGATTTTGAGCGTAATACTATTTGCGCCTACTAAAAGGTAACTCTATCATGAATGATTGCTCGTTACGTACTCGTACGTAATTAAAGTGATAAATTTAAAAAACAAAATGAAAATCTTCTTGTCACTAGTTATTTCTAACCAGTGTGGTGAATTAAAAATTACAATCTAAACAGTTAATAATGGTAAACAAACTAAGTAAACCCCTTCCGCCCGGACCTCGGTAACGAGTAGACGTGTTACCTATCACTATAGATCTTTTATTTTTGAGTTTGAATTCAATTTTAAGCCAATAAACCCAGCAGGAATATTCGGAGTGCATAAACAAACAGAGTTCGCGTAGTGTCTCCAGCGCGTTCATAGATCATTCAACAGTACCCAAACCTGGCCAACGCCCCGAGCCCCGCACCACTACCTCGTGCAACGCCGGCCGCTTGACTACCTCCAATTGGCGTGAGTCACAAAACACGTTGCGCACTACGCACTCATACGCACATTCTCAGGCAGAGTTACTAGACGCTCGCTACGCTAGCTCCCTTCGATCGTGTTCGCCTAGTACTTGAAACCCGTCTCCATCTAGTCGCCTGTACGTATTGACACCGTACTCCGCTGCTATCAAAACGATTGCTTCACACCTTTTAACAGGGGCTCTTTAATATTGATATTGCTCATAAATATTAAAAAAGACATTCGAAATTTCTGCTTTGCTTTGCTTAGCGTTATTTCTTCACATTATCAAAACTTATGAGTTACTACTATATGAGTTTGGTATTAACACCAGAAAAAGCTGGCTCGGATTCGGACCTATATAAAAAGGACAAAATTAATGAAGCGCCCACTCAACAAGCAAATAGTAGAAAGAGGTGCAAAGGAAGATCCCCAGCCAACTGTTCGGTTGATGATAAAATATCGTTACTGGAGGAAAGACTCACCGAAATGTTTTCTAATCTCCAAGAAGATATTGATGCCAAATTCAAAAAAATTGATGCCAGGTTATCCGGCATTCAGAAAAACACTCAAGATATTGAAAAATCTATGGAGTTTCTAACCGACAGATTTGAGGAAATAGTTCTAAAGGTTCTAAACTTTAGAAACATCTGTAAAAGAGAAACAATCTCAAATTGATTTTCTGGAAGAAAAAATGGAGGACTTACAACGCAATGCCCGTAGTTCCAGCATTGAGATTAGGAACGTTCCAAATGCACCTAACGAAACCAAAGAACTGCTGACCAACTATATAGTTGAGATGAGCAACAAAATTGGAGTCAATGTGGTGACTGGTGATGTCAAAGATGTCTTCAGAATTCCTGGAAAAGCTGATACAAACAAGCCGATAATTGCCGAGTTCACTACGACTCTTCAAAAAAACAGGATCATTAAATCAGTCAAGAACTTCAATATAGTGAACAAAACTAGCAAGCTAAATGCATTTCACCTTGGCCTTAGCGGCCATAGCTCCCCGGTTTTTGTAGTAGAGCACCTTACCAGCAAGGCAAATCGCCTTTACTACCTTGCTCGAGAGTTGTTGAGAGCAGTTCAAATACTGCTGGACCTCGAATGGTAAGGTTTTCTTAAGAAAAATAGATGGTTCCCCTATAATTTGGGTCAAAAATGAGGAGCAGCTAGCAAATCTGAAACCTTTAAACTAAGTAAGATTTTAGGAAAAGTAGTCCATATTACTCTAATTGATATTATTTATTTTGCATGCATGAACTTATTCTATGATAATGATTCTTTTAATTATAAGGTGTTGATTATTTTAAACTCGAGTGTCAACTGTAACAAATACTATACTATTTACCACAATGTCAGAACTTACAAATCTAAATGCTATGCCTAAATGTTTAATTAATTTATCTAATGAACCAGTTGAAACGATTGATTATGATAAACCCTGCCAACATATGACATATACAGACTCTGTTTCCAAGCCTACACACAACAATGGATAGCGAAATCCTCCAACAAGTAGATGACTTAAAAATCGCCACTTCCGTTGAATGCTCTCCCCTTGATTGCATTAAAATATTAGGTGACCAAAAAAAATATCTGAAAATAATTACGCAAAACATAAGAAGTATATGTCGGAGAGTAAACGAAATAATATGGAAAATAACCAATCAATTAGATCAAAATATTACTTGATTAATTTGATTGTGTTAATAAAACTAAACTTATTTTTGTTGATTTCTGAAATGTATTAAGTACTAAGATGTTCATTTGATTTAATCTTAATCTTTAAAATTGCGAGATGATTTCCGGTTAGCCATTTCCATTTAATTATTTTTGTGTAATAAGTCATTTGTTTGATTTTCGAGAGTGTTGGTACTATTGTAAGTTCATTTCCGTTTTCATTCAAATTAGTTGGGATTTGACTTGGTATTTTAAAATGTCATGAAAGCGGAAACTCAGACGTGGCCAACGATTTCCGGGGCGTCTGGACAAAGCTTTTGTAGTATATCTTGCTTGTGAATTCAGTCACTTATTTTGGAGAGTTGGTAATAGCAAGACGTGGACAAAAGACTAGTCTGTTACCGCGTAATGAAGGCATAGTTTTTAAGAATAATCTGTGTGCATATTCGAATAAAACTGTGAGCATTACGTGTTTCGTTTACTTCGTCGCCTGGAGAACCTAATAGCGCCCACTATAATGGAAGGTGAAGAGGATGACCACCTGATGTCGCACCCTGCCATGCCTGACGCGACATATATATAAAAATCTGGACAATTTTATAATATTATTATCATCCTTGAATACAGAGTGCGATATAATCATTCTGACCGAATGCCATTTATCTAAAACTAAGCCTCTCCCATCACTACCTAATTATAACTCTTATGCCTCAACGATATTCTCAAACAAAAATGATGGAATTGTTGTTTTTAGTAAACCCACTTTGTCCTGTGTGATATCCGAACCATCTTTTGACGAAGCTACCTGTCTTCTAATCAAAGTTGCTGATCATACAGTAATAGTCGCCATTTACAGGTCTCGCTTCTTACCGTACCATAGACAAATTTATAAACTCCCTTGAGCTTGTCCTTAAACCACTTAACCACTTTAAAAATTATATTATCATAGGCGACATAAACATAGATATTAAACAAAATAACAGTGAACCTATGAGCTCAGATTACTTAAATTTAACTGCCGAATATGGATACTTACCTGCCAATATATTTCCTACGCGCTTCGGCAATTGTTTGGATCATGCTTTCATTAAAACAAAAAAAAAAACAGTCCTCTCATTTGCCCTACAATCTGCAATCACTGACCATCTACCAGTACTACTATGCCTAAGTTTAGGCCCCGAAAACACCAAGAAAATCCTGCCTGATACTAGAATTAATTATGATGCAGCTGTTAATTCCATTATAGAAAGTACAACACTAAAAGAAGTGCTTCAAATGAGCGATACTAACAAAGCAGCTAATTCTCTTGTAAAAGCCCTTATGAAAGCTATTAACCTTAACACAATACAGAGACCAATTCCCTGCAGACAACGCATCTCTAAGCCTTGGATAACCCCAGGTTTGCTAAGATGCATACGTCACAGAGACAACATGCATGCGAAGGTAAATAAATGCCCAACTAATATTATCCTAGCTAAGAGCTACCGCAGATATCGTAACTTTTGCAACGGTTTAATAAAAAAACAAAAAATTGCGTACGAACGCGCTGAACTTGAAAAAGCCACAGGGAATCCGAAACAAACATGGAAAGTGATCAAGCAAATCACCAACATAGCACAAAACAAAACACCACCAACCGAACTATTGCTATCTAATTCAAATTCGCAAACAGCAATTAACAACATTAACTCATTCTTCTCAAATGTTGGCAAAACTCTGGCTGAACGTATCGCAAACATTGCTGAAATCACCAATATTTGTAGTGAGATTAAAACTCAGTTTCATAGTAATTCATTTGCTTTGCTTGAGGTTGACCAGAGTGAAGTTGAACGCACTATCCTGAGTCTTAAAAATGACAGTGCTTCTGGTTGGGACGGAATCTCATCAAGACTACTGAAACTGGCTAAGGATGCTATCGTCCCTCCATTGACACACATCATAAACCTGAGCTTTGAGCATGGTGTTTTCCCCGAGGCATTTAAAAAATCCATTATTCTCCCTGTTCACAAGGGTGGATCAAAAGACAGTGTCAACAACTACAGACCAATATCAATTATTCCTGCATTGTCCAAAGTAATAGAAAAATTGCTCAACAAGAGACTTATGAACTACCTTGAAAGCCAAAACCTACTCGCCAACTCCCAATACGGTTTTAGGGCAAAAAAATCTACTGAAATGGCGGTTTCAGGTCTTATCGACTTTATTGTTGAGCATGTGGACAAACGCAAAAAATGCGTTGCATTGTTTTTGGACCTGGCAAAGGCTTTTGACACTGTCTCGATACCCATTCTCGCGGAAAAGCTAGAGAATGTTGGTATTAGATGAATTCCACTAGATCTGATCAAAAGCTACCTATCTGATAGAACCCAGTGTGTCTCTATCGACAAAAGAGTAAGCGAAGACGAAGCAGTAGTCTACGGCGTTCCTCAAGGAAACATCTTAGGCCCGACTCTGTTTTTAATATTTATCAATGAACTGTGTCTATTCACCCCCCCTAATGGCCACATCTTCACCTTCGCCGATGACACAGCTCAGGTTTTTGAGGGAGAATCTTGGGAGCAAGTACAGAGCTCTGCTGAATATAGTAAGGAGACTATATGCCATTATTATGGTGATTTATTTTTTTGTATGGAAAAAGCAATATATTTCGTTTTATCAAAGTTAAGTGTTAAGAGGTTTTTGCGGAGCCAAGAGATAACGCTATCCATAGCGTTATTTAGCGTAATATATTGCTTTTTCCATACAAAAAAATAAATCACCATCTCTTAAAATCCAGGCTCAACCTGCATTAATCCCAGCAATACTTTAAATGTTTGTAATTGTCTGTATTTGGAGCAAGTGTCTACATGTAGGTATCTAGGAGTCACTTTGGATAGTCAGTTAAGTTGGATACCTCAGATTGATTCTGTTACCTCACGGACCCGTAAACTTATCTGGATCTTCAAAAACTTACGTCATGTTGCGGATTTCCAATTATTAAAAACTGTATTACATACAAGACCCATCTTATAAAAGCCGAAAGAGCACAACGTTCGGTTTTAAAAGTCATGAGTTTTAAACCCTTTCGCTACAGAACCACTTCCCTCTACCATCTTATAAAAGCCGAAAGAGCACAACGTTCGGTTTTAAAAGTCATGAGTTTTAAACCCTTTCGCTACAGAACCACTTCCCTCTACCGTGAGTGCAAACTCCTATCCATCCGAAAACTATTCATCCTTCAGTCCACACTTCTTTGCCACCGAACACTTAATTATGACCCTATCCAAGACACTCTACCAAGACTTTTCAAGTGCATCTTCACCAAAATTAACACCTCGTTTGCAAGACAGAGCGGGTACTATATGAAATCATACCTATTTTCAAAATTGAACAAAACCCTGAAATTATATTGTCTTTCTCACTTCGATGCAAACGAACTGTTAAGGATTGGCTTCTTGATCTTGACTACGACTCGACTGAAAACTCTTTAATTTTAATTCCTGCTTTAATTTTAATTTTATATAATTTTAATTTTTTATTGTAATTTAATGATTAGAATTCCTATTTTTTTGAATTAATCATCATAGGAAAATTAAATATCTTGAAATGTTGTACTATTTGTAATTGAATTGAATTTATATAAGTATCTAATGTATTAGCAATAAATGTATTAGTAATGAATATTACTACCCTCAACCAAATCGTCCGGCGGTGGGCGTTGGTACACCATATCACAGGACACCGATCCTAGCTTGGGTACCAATGTTCGTCCAATCAGTAATAAAAAACCAATAATTATAGAAATATACTAATTAGGTTAAGTTATGATTGTACACTGATTACTCATGTTTGTTATTCTCTCAATAAATTTCATTTCATTTCATTTCAACTAAGCGAATAAATATTCAAAAAAAAACATGCCATGCGTATACATTTAATTGACTTTAATTAGCGGGCTCGGTTGACAAGACAACTCCCCAGATCTTCAGATAAATATTTCTTTGAGGATGTCTGAACGGGGTAGTCAGAGGGACTTCCAAACAATACTTACTCATGGCACAAGCCCACTATTTGTATACTACGAGTAGTATTTACCTGCTGTAGTATAAACCTATTGTGTTACTATGTATAATATGTATTTATAAAAAAAAAGTATATAAGTAGTATATCAGTCATGTGGTACCCATAACACAAGCTCTGCTTACTTTGGGGCCAGATGATGCTGTGTGAAATGTCCGGTATTATTATTATTATTGTATATTGCAAACCTATTGCCGCTTATAAGAATACTAATAAATTACACACACGTAGAAGTTTTATAAATTTTAGAATGTGCTGAATTCCTAACAATCTGTACAAACTATATACAAATTACATTCCAAATGCTAGGAGTACTACAGAACGGCAACTTCAAAGACCCTAATTATAGTTTTGTGGGGTTTGTTTACTAGGATAGCTTTTTTAATATTTATTTACAAGCTTCTGCATAAAGCTACGCACACGTGGTATCTACATAAAAAGAAGCCGATGTTTTCCCCAAATTATATTAAATACAGTTTATCTCCAAACAATAATTTCATCAAGAACTATTAATCCGTTTAGCCGAGAAAAGGAAACAAACAAACAGAAACTGACATTTGAATTTATAATATTATTGAATATGCCGAAGTACGTTCAAATACCAAATTTACATTTAAGATTAATCTATATAATACATAAACTATATGAAAATAGATTTGTCAAATACCACTCACTCATTCATCACGAAATCTCAGAAACCACCGAACGGATTGGAATGAAATTTGGTATGCAGCTTCCTCTAGGGCCGTAGGTGCTCGCTAAGAAAGGTTTTCAAAAAAAATCACTCGGGATCATGGTCAAACCGCGAAAACCACGATTATGCTTTGTAATTTTTCCGAAATTTCATTCGTTCAGTTATTATCTTGTTACTTTTTATCTACCACGCGGGCAAAGCCCCGGGAAACAGCTAGTACACATTTAAAACAAAGTCGTGTTAGTTACACCGCTTATAACTCGAGAACAGCTGGACCGATTTTCATTCTTTTTGATTTGTTGGATTTGTCTTCGCTCTGAATAGCAGAATAACTTTTAAAACATTAAACAATTGCATGTAAAAAAATCAAAGATTTTAAGTGGTGAGTTCAGTTAGATACTGATGACGACGTTTGGTTTGTTAGGTTATGACAATTGCCATTGTGCATTCATTAATAAGTGTTTGTTAGTTATAAGTAGTAAGAAAAGTGCTATTGGACACATCTATGTATAATATGTATGTATTTACAAAAAAAATAAGTTTATGTGTAAATAAGTATACCCATCAGTCATTTGGTACCCATAATACAAGCACTGCTTACTTTAGGGCCAGATGATGTGTGAAATGTCCCGGATTGTTTATTTATTTATCTTAGGCATAGTTTACGTTACAAAAATAAGTCATAGTTAAATTACTCATTGGCCTACTTGGCTAGATTTTAATATTATTAGAGTATAATTTTTATGAATTGTAAACTAATTAAAAAAAAAAAAAGTTATAAGTAGTATTTGTATCTGTCTGTCTGTTTGTTACGTCATCACGTTAACCACTGAACCGATTTTGATGAATTTTGGTATAGAGATAAATGGAACCTTGTAGAAGGATATAAGCAAGGATATAAGCTTTTTATATAGGTACCGCCTAAAGAAGAAGAAGAAGAAGCCGCGGGCAGCAGCTAGTGTGATATGTATATTTTTGTTTAAACGCACGGTCAAAGTCGCGAACGGGACATCTAGTTCTTGTATGAGTAAAGTTCTAATTAAGAATATATGTATTATTTATGATAAATTAAATACTTCATATTCGTGTATTTACCATCAAACCAGAGTACTTGTCGCTCGTTTTCTTGGGGACCTCGACAGCTTTACTGACTGCATGAGCGGAAGACGTCGACGCATCGCCGGTCGCTTTGTCCTCACTAATCTGCTCGTTCAGCGCCAGGCATTGCAACTTCTGAAACGCACACAAGTAATATTCGTAATTTTTTTAAGATTAAATTTATACAGTGGTGGTCATATAATTAAGAACGCTGATATAAATGGACGATTTTTCAAACTAAGACGCAAAACTAACTGAATGAATTTTTTTTGATTTCTCTTGGTATCGTAGTTTTTTTCCATAATACCACTGTATTGCTAAAAATAAATAGACAAACTTTTTACACTACTTGTAAACATAGTATTTCTATTTACTGGCTGGTCATGTAATTAAAAACGCTAAATAGTTTATACCTTTATTCAAATTTAAATAGAGAAGACTCAGTTGATTTGTTACTGTTTGTATAATTTTGGCACCATTTAGTGCTGTAAAAGATTAAAAGTGATTGCTTCTTATCAAAAAACAATGGGAAAAAATAAAAGTTGTGATAAATCTACAAGGGAAGTAATAATAAAACTTCGCCGGAAGAATTGGTCTTATAAAACGATAGCCGACCATCTGCAATGTTCAAAAACGATGGTTTTCCACGCTGCATTTTGCTACGTATCAAACTACTTGAAATGTTCTACGTGTACCTAAACAGAAAAAAACAACTCCTCGAGGTGACCGAAACATCGTTCGTATGGCAAAACAAAATCCTTTTAAAAGGTCCAATGAGCTGAAAAAGGAATATTTTGGTGAAAACAACCCTTCAGCAATTTCAGCACGCACTATTCGAAGACGTTTGGTAGAAGAAAAATTGCCCGGTAGGATAGCAAGAAAGGTACCCATGTTGAAACTTTGCCACAGACAAATGCAAGCCGGGCGGCTTGCATTTGCGAGAAAGTATGAAAACTGGACTGTGCGACAGTGGAAAAATGTACTTTTTCTGACGAAACGAAAATAAACAGAGTATGTTCTGATGGAAAACGATGTCTCCCGAATACAGCATTCGACCCAAAGGACATACACGAAATTTACATTAAAGCACGGTGGTGGAAATGTGAAAATTTGGGGGTGCTTTTCTGCACATGGTGTTGGACCTGTAAAGTTGATAGAAGGTAACATGGATCAGTTCCAATACAAAAATATACTGGAAGAAACAATGTTACCTTATGCTGAAGACTTTCTGACATTCCAGCATGACAATGATCAAAAGCACACTGCACGCACCGTAAAGGAATTTCTTACAGCGCAATTAGTTTCTAAATAATAAACAATTAGTTTAATTTTAGACTGGCCAGCTAACAGCCCAGATCTAAACCTAATAGAGAATCTGTGGTTCGAAGTAAAGAAAAAGGTTTCAAATACACAGTGTGGGAATTTAAGAGAGCTGTACGACGTTTTTTTAGAAGAATGGAACTCTATTTCTCTTGCGAAATGTCAAAAATTAATAGAGTCAATGCCTCGCCGGTGCAAAGCAGTAATTAAAAGCCATGGATATGCTATTAACTATTAATTTTAGTAGAAAATTTATTAAATTGATTTTTAAATTATCTGCGCTACATATTATGTGATTTTTTAAAAGTAAGTGTCATACAAAACAATTCCCGAGCAATTTAATAAATAATTCTTAGATATTTGTCCAGCTTCAGTACTATTTGAATGTGTTACTTTGGTAAAATTAATAAAATGTAAAAAAAATAGTTTGCGATTTTGTTATTTATTCCTAAGCCACGCTGCTCTATTCATGTGGCTATTTTATAACATAACTAGTTGCTTCTCAGAAGGTACACATCTCTGTGTATGACACGATTTAAATAAAAAACTTCTAATACGATTTAAACTATAACTTCAAATCGTTCGACGCGAATGCTCGTCACTCAGGGAGGTAGCATTGTAATGTAATGCTCAAAGTCGAATCTATAATGGTTCATTACACGCGAACGCTCGTCGGTCAGGGAGGTAGTATTGTAATGTAATGCTCAAAGTCGAATCTATATGTTACATTGCACGCGAATGCTCCCGATGAGGGGGCGCCTTAATACATCTTTCTTATATGTAGAAAGTAAATTATAATTAGCTTGTTTTGTAAATTCTATATTTTATTATTAAATAAAAAGTGGTGGTTTGAGCGCCGTTAAACGCACCATTGGTGAGGGTACCACTTTAACTTACTATTGGGTGGTATAAAGAGTAGGCTAATGCTTACATGTTCCATTTTCTCTTTTTCAGCTAGTAGCCACTGCATAGGAGGTTCTGGGGGTAGTTTTTGGCTCAGCGTATCATGTAACTGCTTGATTTTTGTGACGTCGACAAACGCACCGGCTGTCAAGGGCTTCGATAAGTCCATGACTTTTTTCTCATAGGTTTTCCTGGAAATATAATAAAATTATGATTATTTTTGACCGTTTTGCGAAGTAAACATCGAGTGAGTATTATACATTTTGGTCGAGTTATTAATGGTTTTATTGTTAATTTTGGTGAATTTATTCAAATAAAGCTAGAGTCTCGAATGTGAGTAATTGAAATAAAACTTTGTGCTATTTTGTGTTTTGAGCAAAGATAATCCGTAAAATTATTTTATAAGGAAGACACCATCTATATGTATATAAAAATGAATGCCTATTCGATTCAATTCAAATATTTTTATTCCTATTGATACTAGGAAAGGTCACATTTACAAAATAAAGATAAATAAATGAGATCGATTATGTGTTTACATAACCAATTGTAGATTACATACAATTATATATAGTCATTTTTGACTCAATATACCTTATAATTTCATTAGCCAGAGCTATGTCAATAGCATAATAAGATTTAAATATTAGAAATGTCCTTATTTAGCTAATAAAGTCCTTAATATCTAAGTTTCTTATGCCCATTTGTATTGTATTAAAAAAAATATGCCCATACATAAAAAGCATTTATCTTCCTTAGCAAGTCTATGTATCGGAATAACTATGTTGTTTTTAATCCGTGTGTTATATTATTATGTATGTCACTATGTAACTTATAATTGTGAAGGTATAATTCTACATAAATTAGATTTTGAAAAATATATTCGCCTGTAAATGTAATTATATCGAATTCCTTAAATTGGTTTCTGCATGATTCCATTTTGTTAATTTGCTATATGAACCATATCGCTCGCTTCTGCAGTATAAACATTACTACATTGTGACGCATTTCCCCAAGCTAGAGTGCCATAAGTTATGAGCAAGTGAAAATAAGCATGATATACAGCCTTAGCCGAATGTACATCGTTTAACTGTCTTATGGTTTTTATAGCAAAACCGGTTGATTTAAGTTTACCTACGAGGGAGTCAATATGGCTGCTCCAAGTCAGTTTACTAAATTTTGTCTTCTAATAATTGGAATGAAAGTTTTGTTTTTCTATGTGATTCGAGCATAAAAATAATCCGTATAATTTATTTACATCTAATCTATCTATGTATATATATAAAAGGCACGTAAGGCAACCTAGGGCGTAGGTTGGGGTAGGTTGGACTTTGAAGCGGCTAAACCGATTTCAATGAAAATTTTAGGTAATCTTCAGATTAGCCTAGCGGGTGATACTGTGCAGTTTGGTAGCGATCGGATCAACAAAACATAGGAACGTACATATGCTACTTTTGTACAGTTGTGGTCATATAATTAAGAACGATTTGAAGTTATAGAAGTTTTTTATTTAAATCGTGTCATACACAGAGATGTGTACCTTCTGAGAAGCAACTAGTTATGTTATAAAATAGCCACATGAATAAAGCAGCGTGGCTTAGGAATAAATAACAAAATCGCAAACTATTTTTTTTTACATTTTATTAATTTTACCAAAGTAACACATTCAAATCTTTTAAATTCCCACACTGTGTATTTGAAACTTTTTTCTTTACTTCGAACCACAGATTCTCTATTGGGTTTAGATCTGGGCTGTTAGCTGGCCAGTCTAGGACTTAAACTGATTGCGCTGTAAGACATTCCTTTACGGTGCGTGCGTGCTTTGGATAATTGTCATGCTGGAATGTCCAAATAACCGGTAGAAAATCTTCAGCATAAGGTAACATTGTTTCTTCCAGTATATTTTTGTATTGGAACTGATCTATGTTACCTTCTATCAACTCTACAGGTCCAACACCATGTCCAGAAAAGAACCCCTAAATTTTCACATTTCCACCACCGTGCTTTAATGTAACTTTCGTGTAATTAGGGTCGAATGCTGTATTCGGGGGACGTCGTACATATCGTTTTCCATCAGAACATACTGTTTATTTTCGTTTCGTCAGAAAAAAGTACATTTTTCCACTCTCGCACAGTCCAGTTTTGATACTTTCTCGCAAATGCAAGCCGGACTTGTCTGTGGCACAGTTTCAACATGGGTACCTTTCTTGCTATCCTACCGTGCAATTTTTCTACTACCAAACGTCTTCGAATAGTGCGTGCTGAGATTGCTGAAGGGTTGTTTTCACTAAAATATTCTTTTCTCAGCTCATTGGACCCTTTAAAAGGATTTTGTTTTGCCATACGGACGATGTTTCGGTCATCTCGAGGAGTTGTTTTTCTCTGTTTAGGTACACGTGGAACATTCGAAGTAGTTTGATACGTACCAAAATGCTTTACAGCGTGGAAAACCATCGTTTTTGAATATTCCAGATGGTCGGCTATCTTTTTATAAGACCAATTCTTCCGGCGAAGTTTTATTATTACTTCTCTTGTAGATTTATCACAACTTTTATTTTTTCCCATTGTTTTTTCACTTCAAATCACTTTTAATCACTTCAATCACTTTTAATCTTTTACAGAACTAAATAGCGCCATAATTATACAAACAGTAACAAATCGACTGAGTGTTCTCTATTAAAATTTTAATAAAGGTATAAACTATTTAGCGTTCTTAATTACGTGACCTACCAGTAAATAGGAATACTATGTTTAGAAGTAGTGATATGGACAAGAAATCCCGAGAAAGTTCGAGACGGCCATTCTGCGATGACGTTTAGAATAGACAAATGACGACGACTAAGGTTTTATAACCAAACAAACTGGAAACATTGTCAACAAGATAGATGCCATTTATAGGAAGAAAAGAAGATAAAGATGGATTCTTCGTTTGTAATTTCATGAAGTAACGTAGTTCTGCTAATTTAATATTTCTTACTCGTTTGAATGCATGTTTTATTCAGTAATCTTAGCGGAATTTTAATGAATATGTTGTGACTACGTGGGACAAGTATGAACAATTGATTTAACTGTGTATTATGGTGCAATGTGATTTTAATGACAAGGAATCCCAAGAAAATTTTAGACGGCCATTCCGCGTGCTGTCTAGAATTGACAGTTGACCATCGACTAAGACTTTAACAAATTAACTATACTTAAAGAATTATAACACTTGACACTGGCAAAATTGACATTATTATGTCACATGCCATAAACAAAGATGAATAAGAATATAAATATGGGTTTTCGAGGCTGCTAAATGTGCCTATCATTTCATAAAAACTCTCAACTAGTGCCACTAACTACTAAGAGATGTTTGCATTTACTATTATGATTATATCAGTCAGCACCAAACTATATTTATATGATTTTTACTAAACTATTACTACTTTCGTATAAATTAGTGGTAATTGATGGTGTCTGAGTTAATAGGCCGCCCTAGGACTTGCATAACGACTTTCGAAAAGCCGGAACCGATGGCTTAATGTGCACACAAAAGCACAGAAAGGCTCAGATGAATATGCCACTGCGTTAACCCATCCAAAAACGAACGCCGCGAGTTTTCACTCACCTAGGAGCATCAGAGTTGAAATGGTCACTCTTGAGCATGATGTCATTATTATGCGCCGCCATTTTACGTCCGTCTTGTGGTATAATAGTCATATTTGTGCGGTACACTACTTCTATAAGCAAAGTGCCGATCGGTGTGTGCAGTTCGCTCACTTTCACATGCTTGCGTTTTTCGCCTGGAATTAAAAATAATTTGGATACACGGCTTGCCAAGTCCGACTTTGTGTTAAATAGAACTCGCAGACTACAAATACAAATGTATTTATTTTGTTTCCAAAAAAATAATTAATTATAACAATGATAAAACCTCTTTTTAAGTAACAATTACGTCTTATAGGAGATGTCGCTCTTGCCTTGATCTATTTCATAGTTCGTTAAGGTGTAAATTCGTTAAAACATTTAAAACGGAGAACGATTAGAATATAGGTAGGCTTGAATTAATACAGTACAAAGTTAAGCGTTGCGTGTAAAGTGATGTGTGGTTAGTGGGTGTGAAATAAATAGATATGTGTCTCAAGAGCACTTTAATAATATACTTTTGGCTGATAGTCCAGACATTATGCTAATTTCGTATAAGGAAGTAGCTGACTCTGGTGACAGAGCTAATACACCGTCTAAAAGCCTTCATTATGGCCTTACAACTATTGAAAAGCCTGTACCGACAGCTTAATATGCTTTCCGATCCAGGCTTTTCGAAATCAGTATCTAGAAGAACGTTGATCTGTTAGTAGATGAATTAGCTACTTGTAAGCCACGAGCGATTTGCTAGCTTAAATGTTCTGATCTAATATACGATTACTTGTTCGAAAAGTCGCTGATTCACTCGCTCAAACGGTCAGAGCGCTCGCTGGTGTATTACGCATAAAACCATAGCAAGTGTTTGAGTATCTATATATTAATACGTGAAGCAGAAACTGTGTACCCCTTTTTACGAAAATTGCGCGGACGAAGGAGTATGAAATTTCGCACACTTATAGTTTATATAGTTTATATTTTTTTTTAATTATGCATACAAAATAAATTAATTATTAATTAATTATGGTCGAATTTCAACCAGTGGGCGACCACTAGTTTAGGTAAATAGCGAAGCGACGAACGCGAGTTCGCTCTAAGCTTAAGCATTTCAGGTAGCTTCTAGCTCGACTACAGGTACTGTGACCAGTTCTGGTGACGAAGTTAGATTATAGGGCTCCTTTATAACGATTGTTCTAAGTCGGGAGAGATAGCTTTATGTGCCTTCAAGAGCTGTAAGTGTTCTGCTACAGCGCAATATTTATGGGTCACCAGTTTCTGCGGCTTCGCATGCATAGCACCTACGTAAAAAGTTTCCGTACGCTTTTCTTGGTTACAGACTATATTAATACCAGGTTGCATCCGGATCCGTTTAGGCGTTATGGCGTAAATGAGCCACAAGAAAACATAATCGACCACCAGCTGCCCGCGGCAGAGCAAGTGTGGTACCTACATAAAAATAAGCCTATGTCCGTCTCGAAGTAACAATCTGTCTCCGTATCAAATTTCATCAGGATCCGTTCAGCCGTTTAGCAAACAAACAGACAAATACTTTCGAATTAATAATTTATCGAGCGAAAAAGTTAATATTTCAATAGGTTTAATTATAGTGTCAGAGACCTGATCTAATGATCCATCGTACTGTTTAACGGAACTCGCTCAACAAATAGACCGATTGAGCTAAAACTTGGCATACCTGTCAAGAATGACAGAGTTACGACAGAGCACAGAGAGCTGTCCTAAAGGTATCTCATTTTCTCCCTTACAGGTTTCCTACTAAACAACTTTATAAAGATTGTAAAGTTTTATCTGTAAGACAGCTGTTTATACAACAAGTTGTACTCAGACAAAACAAAGTTACTCCAGATCTAGAAGTAGTAAGCAGAAGACGAAAAGAGATATTCCTAACAAATTTATGCAGAACTTCTTTTGCACAAAAAAATTCCTATTTCCTGGCAGCATATCTCTACAACAAAATAAATAAAATGACGACTCTACATAATACTACAAAGTTTGAATGTAAAAAAAAGATAAAATGTTTTTTACAGGGACTAGATTATAAACAAACAGAAGATTTGCTGCACATTCAGTTCTGATTCAATATATCACACTTTAATTGAATTAATTAAACAAGACCTATATTATCCACACAAAACATACACACCTACAACATATAACATACACAACACATACACAACATATAACTCTTGCACACACTCTCGCACACACATTCCAACACACAAACACACGCTCTACATTACATCCTCCAATACCTGCAAAAAAAAGATGGTTGTTGGTTTATTTTGTTGTTTATTTTTTATATATATATATTTTTTTATAATTCTAGTCTAGCATTTGTTAACATAGCGTATTATTTTTGTCTTTTTCTTATTAGCTTAACGCAATCTCTATGTATTAGGACTTTTTCGGCCAAACTAACAAAAATTTGAATACTGTGCTTGATCCACTTTTCTTTGTAATAGCCGAAGCAGAGATCCCTTGCATCTATATACAAGTTTTGAACTTAGTTAGAGCATGGAGTCAATGTTTTGATCTTGCAATTAAAAATAATAAGTAAAATATTAGTTAGTATTTAAAAAGTTATTGAGTACCTATACGTAGCTATATTAGTTATATGAAAACATTAAATACTTACTACTTACTTGTACTTCACTTACGCAATTGTAAATCTTTGGTAAATAAAGTTTTTTATTATTTTTTATTATTATTATAGAGTAGACGACCTCTGTGGCGCAGTGGACTATGGTCCGGCTGAGACGCAGAAGGTTGCGGGTTCAATTCCCGCCGCGGGACCACTGATTGTATGATCTGCAAGTATTTATCCCGAGTCTGGGTGTTTCTATGTACAATTTGTATGTATTTACAAAAAAAACGTATATTAGTAGTATATCAGTCATGTGGTACCCAAAACACAATCTCTGCTTACTTTGTGGCCAGATGATGCTGTGTGACATGTCCGACATTATTATTATTATATAGCTGGCTTCGCTTGCTTATAGGTAGGCAGGGTAAGGCCCGTTAGTTAAGAAATGTTGCGGCTACGAACATTTCTTAACTAACGGGCCTTAACTAACTTGACTAACGGGTCGCTTGGCTAAAAATAATCGACTCGCTTCGCTC
This sequence comes from Lampropteryx suffumata, assembly GCA_948098915.1. Lineage (NCBI taxonomy): Eukaryota > Metazoa > Arthropoda > Insecta > Lepidoptera > Geometridae > Lampropteryx > Lampropteryx suffumata. The sequence continues at coordinate 22,735,066 of OX402544.1, read as the reverse complement.
GCTCGCTTTGGGGTTTTGGTGGCTATGACACGGATTTTTTTTGAAGTGAAAACTTCTTTTAGCGCGGTACGCATATTTTTAGATGAGGTAAAACCTCTGGATTCACGACACCGTTACCGTCTGGGGCGAGACGCAGCCAGCTGCCGCACTCGCCCCATTTGATTATAAACCTTAATTCACATGTTTACAGTCTACTTTTGTATGGAAAAGTTTACTGAGTTAGGTTCTTTGATATATTATCTACATTCTGAACAAAAAATATTGCATCATCTGTGTTCGTTCAGTATTTGATTGGCAGTCGCCATAATTACTGATTTTGAAGTGATTTATTACTAAACTCTAACGCGCCAAAATAAGTTTTCACTTCTGTCGGCACTCCCGAGTCCCGGAGTGCAACCCGTTTTTTTTTATTTTGCTTCACTCACTATCTATTGATTAGTTGGTATGGTAAGAATTCGCTAAATATTAAAAATCTCGCCGGTTGGGTATCTCTGTGTAAGTGGTACGAGCTTACTACGATCGTCCGATGGTACTGCTGTACAGTCTGACGCAAGTATTTAATTATTTTTAATATAATATTTTGTCATGATGTATAATAAAATCATCATGCAGTAAAAAAACTAAATTTCTTTGAAAGCGGTTTTGCTTTTAATGACATAGACTGGATGGTGTCAACATTATGATAGGTGATTAATAAAAAAAACACTATAAAAAAAACAGTCGCCATTCTACGCTCGAATTATAGTAGCTGCTTGCTAAGCTCTCTATGGATATGTAAGGGTCGCACATAACATTTGTTACAAGACAAATTGCGTCCCGCTTTGCACGCCACTAATTTTAAAAAGCTATTTGTATTCACATTGCTTTTCAAATTATACAATGTATATACAGCTTGCTACGCTTAATTATAGGTAGAACGGATACGGCTCGCTAATTGAAAAATATAGCGGCTCGCTTCGCTTGCCAGTTATTTTAACGTTGTTAGGAAATTTAGGGACTCTTTTAGTGGATGGTAAGAGCTCGCTTCGATTGCCAAATAAGTTTTGACAAATATGTTAATGTTTTCGCATTTTCTATATTTATAATTAAGTTAAGTTCATTATAATTTATAACTAAGTATCCAAGTTGGACTTAAGGTTGAAAGGTTGATTTTTTGTGTGTCATTGTACAATATTCCGTATCCGTTCATACTCTATCTACTTACCTACGCAGAGAATGTCGCGGGTATTAGCTATACGAGTGTAATAAGGACATCGCCAGATCACAGCTCGGGGGACCTACTAGTATTAGTAGGATTGCAAACACAAATAACGAACTGGTAATATAACATTATTGCAAAGTTGCTTTGTTAAAAAGAAAATAGCTTTGCTAATGGTGACAAGAGCGATAATAATGCTTATAGGTCATATTGATTTTCTCTGGCAGTGTAGCGCTAGCGATCTTTTTGGACACGCTTTTGATTGGGAGTCGTGTGTTCAAAATCTGGTCATAAGGTCAGTCAAACAAACCACTAACATGTCAGTATTTTATACAAAACTAGCGACCCGCCCCGGCTTCGCACGGGTGCAATGCTGATACTAATTATACTACAGAATGGTTATTCCTAAGAAATAGCCATATACCACCGCGGACCGCTTTTTGTAGATCTTTTGAGGGTGTACAATACTGTAGTACATTATTTTGATCTATCTCGTAGGGTTCAGACAGCGTTTGCAATGTAAGCGCAAAAATGTGAGTTTATTTACGACACCACATTGGAAACCTCTTAAATTCTCAGTGTTTATCTACTATATTATGCATGTATTATACATATAAACCTTCCTCTTGAATCACTCTATCTATTGAAAAAACCGCATTAAAATCAGTTGCGTAGTTTTAAAGATCTAAGCTTACATAAGGACAGACAGACAGCGCGAAGCGACATTGTTTTATACTATGTAGTGATGTATTATGGCACACCCACAGACTTGTGATTTCAATACCCTCCCCAGGGCATAGAACATAGATGTTTGTTTTGTGTCTGTGTGTTATAAAGTATCATAAATATGTACCTATTTAAAAACATAGTATTTTATCAGTTATCTAGTTCCCATAGTATACTATGCTTAGTTTGGGGCTGGATGTTGTGTAGATCGTCCACTACTATTTTGTATGTATTTATAGACTACCATGACTTCAACATTGTAGGGAACAATTAGGAATATGTTACTTTGCCAACTTTTATTTGTTAACTTAATACAACTTATTTATAGGTTGTTCATTAAGATAATAAGATGATAGTAACTCTGCTTTCTGCGCTGTAGGTTTGTGGGTTCGCTTCCCTCCCAGGACATACAGTTGTGTTGAACATTGATGTTTGCTCTTTTGGGTGTTATATCAAAAGTATGTATTTACAACTATATAAGTATTCTAACTATGTAGGTTTTCATAGTACAAGCTTTATTTGTTTGGGTGCTGGGTGAAATATTTATCTATGTATTTTAAAAATAATAAATTTGAATGTTCCTCTTACTATGCTCATCTACCTTGCTCTACCATCTACATCTACCTTCTGTGATGGAGATTGTGTGTTCAATTTCCACTCACAACATTTGTGTGACGAGCATAGATATTGGTTCTGTATCTGGGCGTTGTAATATATCTTATGTAAGTTAAACAAGATAAGTATTCTATCAGTGATCTGGTTCCCACAGTACAAGCTTTGTTTCACTGGGTCGCTGTGTGTAATAGTCACCAATATATATTTTAATTTTGAGATCTGAAGAATCACTATTTAGCCTGCATAAAACTTAGCATTTTTAATTCTATGATGGAAAACACTGCGGTTTTAACATTAATTTGTTTTGCATAAGACCAGCTAGAGTTGACCTTGCACAGCTTGCTTGATAGTGTTATACTAGACTGTGACTGGATTGGTTCATCTGTTTTCAATGTTTCAACGTCAAAGACACATCCATGCTTGAGCATAGGAAATTTTTATACATAAAAGCAAACTGTAGCTTCATACTTATTGAGACTAACTGCCAGCAGGGTTTGCAGAAAAAGATTTAGATTAAAATTGCTGGATGCATTTCCCTACACATGTCAAATCAATACCTTCGGATATGAACTTGGATTATTCTCTTATCAAGTAACAGATTGCAAAAAGCATTTAGTCTTAGTATGTAAAAGAAAATTACGTTACGTTTAAAACGTTTATAAAAACAGAATTTTCAGATGAATTGTGCATTATGCATAGGCTCAGGTTTAAGTTAATTTATATTGCTCAAACTCAGCTATGTAATTGAAAATTGGCAATGAGCATGTAACCCATGTGACACCAAGCTTCCATCCAACAAAACCATTATTTGCTAAGACATAATTATACCACCAAATTCGCACAGCTTAAATTATAATGCATTGCAAAGATACTGAAATGTGGAAGTTGAAATGTGTGTAAAATGTCTCATTAAAACATGCTCTCTTAGATTTGGGGTTTTTTTTGGTGTTGTGATCTATTAAGATTGGCAAGAATCTAAGCGGGTCCCTCTAAGATTCTTGTACATTGCACAGCACAATAAACCTTCACACACTTCAATAAATTTTTAAAGTTATCTGTTACATGTAATCCTGTTTAAAATATTATAACTAACCCAATTGAGTGTAGTTTGGAGCTCCTCCATAAATTTTATGGTAAATCTTGTATGACTCTTTGCTTTGAGATCGTGCTAGCTTGTAAGCTGGAGTTATTCTTGATATGCTCAATGTAGATTTCAACATCACACTCATTCTGTAGTATACAGTAGGCAGTGAGCAAATCTCAATCCCAGAAACTAATTTCACTGTCCACATCTCGAGCACCATTTCATCTCCATCTGAGGTGCACAACGATATCTCTATGCAAAGTATCTTTGTGAGTGCATCAATTACCTCACCGTTAAGTACATGTTTGGTTTCTTCATTCACTTTAGGTTCATCAGGAATCGAAAGATCGAACTGAAATTGAAATTTTTCTTATTAGTATACAAATTAGAAGTTGAGCATTTTTGCTATGAATAAACTCTTTTAGATCTGAGCTATAAAAAAGCAGGCGAGTTTAAATGTCTCATGTTTTATCTTGTAGCTACCTAAGTATACTTAACTAACCTTCTTCGTATAAGTCAGTTCAGTGTACCACAAAGCATGCTATCACTTACCCATTGTAAAGCCGGTATTAGCTCAAAATTGCCATTGTCCGATAGCTTTGCATGGTGCTGGTGTGTAATCTTCTTGCCTTGTCTACTTTGCACAACTATTTGCGCAACTTTTAGAGTCAACTCCTTTGTGTATTTGTACAGTTTGTATCTGTCCTGCATCTCTGCGCTAGATGATGCCATTTTGGTATAAAACACTACCTCAATCGCCGCTAAATAGTAGAATTAAATACAAGTGCGAAGCGAGAGACCTTTGCTAGTTTGCTCGTGTAGCACATGGTTGTAATAACTATAACTTTGTTCAAAACAAACATATCCGTTTTGCAATAACGTTTACCACTCCTCGATTAGCAAACTTTTCTAATTCAATAAGATAATCAATCTGGAAAATACGTATACTTTATGAAAAACACAATCCATTGTAAGATTATTTTTTGGAAGATTGACAATAATTATTGACATTGACATTGTTGTGATGCTAACCACAGACAAAGTTATGGGAATTACGGTCTTTCCCATTGGCTAAATACTAATACAGGATATAATAAACTACATGCTATTGGCTTTAATTTGCATAGGAACGACTCTATTGGATCTTATTTTTTTATGATGAGAACCTGCTCTTTAGTCCTTGGGATCTGTTTCATTATACGCATTAAATAATTATCTAATTAACAAATAATTGTTTACTTAATGCTTCTGCTCATGCTACTTGCGCTGGCCGCTGCTGGAAATCATTCCGGAATTATTTTTACGGCACGAACCAGCAGTGGGTGTTTACATTACATTAAAGGTGGGTGCACATTTGTGACAATTCATCGTACCATGGCTCCGTAATATGTTACGGTACTTGTTACGCTAAATGTGGACCAGGACTGTAACATTTTGAGAGATCGTGTCGTTTTGCCGTGTCTGTCAGTGTTGTGCTCGTATGCGTGGGTTCTAGGCAAACTAAACAGCTAGGCTCACCAAGTATGAAGATTAAAGTAGGTACTCTTCTCGTAGGTACCTACCTAACCTTCCAACACTTGTTTAAGTTTTTTTACATACCGACCTAAATCATCTGTAGCGTAGTATAAAAATACATATAAGGTATGTATTTTTTTAAACAATTGCATTTGCATTTACCTACCTATAGTAGATAGGTAAATGAAAACCCAGCAATCATTATTAAAGTATGTTGAGTACTTGTATGTAGGTATTACGTATACGTACTTACTATTTGAGAATTATTTGGGAATTAAAGAAAATAGGTGTTTGTTCTGTGACTGGGTAATATGAAGTATCATAAGTATGTATTTAAAACTATATAAGTATTTTATCAGTCATCTAGTCACCATACAAGCTATGTATAATATGTATGTAGGTATTTACAAAAAAAAAGAGAATATAAATAGTAGACGTGTGCGCCGCGCCGGCGCGACGAGAGTGTACCCGGCGCACCGCCGCTTTTGTGTGAGGACGGCGTGTGATTATTATTTGTCGACGTAAACGTGGAACTACTAATCTGGTCAAAACCTGTATCTCAGGCGGAAAAGATCTAACAGTATAACTGAAAGGTAGGTCAAGTGTAGAGCATGGAGGCTGATAGGTGAGTAGCTAAACGCTGTAACTAAGTTCCAGAGTCTCGAGCACTATAATACTATAATCGATACTATATAATTGATATTATAATCGATATTATAATCGATACCATAATCGATACAATAATCGATACTATATAATCTATACTATAATGGATATTATAATTGATACTATATAATCTATACCATAATCGATACCATATAATAGATAATATGTAATCGATAATATATAATCGATACTATCTAATTGATATTATAATCGATACAATAATCGATATTATAATCGATACAATAATCGATATTATAATCGATACTATAACCGATACTATAATCGATACTAATTACCACGTATACACTTGTAACGAATACACGCAACAACACACTAATGCAAGTGAAGTGATGCACAGCACTAACCATCCGACGTCAGCAGGGTGCGGGTGGCGGGAGGGCACACCGCAGCGCAGCGACTCGCGCGCCGAGCCGATCCGTGACCAGTGCAGTGACAAAAAATAATTGCCGCGTGTCTGCCACGCGTAGCAAAGACAAAATTGTGGACGTTGCATTTACCCGGACAAGGACAGAAAATCCTTTGAAAAAACCGACTTCCGAGGGATCGGCTCGTGACACGTGACATCGAAGCGTGACAGTACAAAAACACAGTCCACACTCGCTACAAATGTTACGCGTTCATGTGTGCGTGTCAAGCCACAAATTTTATGTTACGGCGAAATGTTCGTGCCTTTATATGTGGTGTCCTGAGTGGATCGCCGCGTGACACTAGGTCGTGTCACATGTCCGCGTATCAAAAACCGTCCACACTTATGTTTTTGTTACGCGTAACTGTTACGGCTACTTAGCCACGGTGCGTTGAAATGTCACAAATGTGGACCCACACTTATGCCTTCACATTCACACTTCTTTCGCGTTCAGCCTCGGGCAATTGCGGAAGTTGAAATCATTGCTTAGGAACAATGATTTCGTAAACCCAATTGATTGAGTTATCCCAATAGGCGGAAGGTAACGCTCTGCCTATTGGGTTTACTGACATATTTCAATGTTTTAAGAATATATTACAAAAGATACGTCGTTGTCGCCGAATTTTTATTTGCAAACGTTTATCTACTAAACGTCTTCTTTAGTCATCGAGATTACAAAGTAGGTAGGTAGAAAACTAGCTAGGCCATACTGTATGATCTAGGAAAAATAGGTAGGAACCTAGCCAGGACAGGAGATACTGACACTGTAGGTATCCGGTATTTTTGAAACATCAAGGTACCTCAAGTACTGTAGATAAATAGGTACCGTTCCAGTTAAAACTGATATGATTACAGATTGGCTTCTCAGCTTAGTTGGTTTGTGCTAGGGTACTAGCACTGCCTTTTGCGCTTTAGGTGGTGGGTTCGATTGTCTCTCAGTAAAATACGACAATCAAGCCGGACAACCAGGGTTGCCAGATACAGGCTTACCATTTCCTGGACATTTTTGGGGTTACAAACGGAGTTGGAGTTTTAGTTCAAATTCAAATGTTTTCTTATACAAATACAAAACTACAAATGTTCGCTGTTGGACGGACAATAGATTTTTTTTTACAAAATTACTAGTTAGGTAGGTACTTATTTTAAAAGGAAAAAAATAAAATGATTTTAAAAACATATTTATTTTTTATAAAATCTCTATGTGTAGATATTACACACTGTACGTATAAATACCATACAAAACAACATATTAGTCTTTTTGTTTCCAAAAAAAATAAAAAATTAACATCTCTATTAAATAAATCAACTTGAAGTACTTATTCTCAAACATAATATACATTTCTCAATAAATTCTCAAACACATTCGTTTCACATTCGGTTCGGTTCAACCAAACTTCGGTGGTTCAAACCGAACTTTTCGACATTCGACAACTGTTTTGACAAAAATAATAAAAAAAACCAGTAAGAAAATCAGTGGCATTTATTTTTTGTTTGTCACTTTACATAGCAATTGAATATTTAAGTATTTAATAAAAAGAAATGAAATTAGCATTCTTCTTATATTATCAGAATTTTAACTTCGAAACATTGAAATATTTACAACAAATAACTATTTTAATTTTTATCAAAGTGTCAAATCAAATGTCGCTAAACCTGGTATTCAAAATTTACCAAGGGCAGGTTATTGTAATGTAATGTGGCAGGTAATGTGGAAAAACACCAAGAAGAATTCTGCGTTATTTGGCAGGAGTTCATTGCGTTTTTGTTCGTAGTTTTCCTGTATCTGAGAAACGTCACTCAGAATATACGGAGCTTCCAGGAGGTGATAAAAATATTCGAGCTAAAAAACTTATGCAAAGAAACTTGTGATTGTTCTTAGCCCACCAACCGTATGGACATTGGTCTTTAGGCAGCAAATCGTGTCACTAGTTATTTCTAACCAGTGTGGTGAAAGGAATAAAGTGCGCCTCAGAGGCTCCTTTTGTGCATTTAGTTATCTAGTTCTGATGCAATTAGACTTCTGGTTTCTTCTGTAACTGTATTGTGAGCCTTTGCTGCAGCAAGTTCCTCGTAGCAGCTCCAAAACGTTTTGTGTATGTCTTCATTGTTGCATTGTGAGGAAGACGGTGCTGGCTGGACAACTTTATCATCACTGCTTGTATTTTCATTCTCATCACTCCTTCTTACATATTCTGCTCGAAAGTTACAATATCATCATCATATCATATCATAGGTACACATGTCATACATACATGACTGGTCTAAAAAAAAACATTTTGTAGCGCGGGCCCAACAATGTAGCTTGGCTGTAGTATTTGTCACCTTCAATCTGCCTTAGACGTATATCCAACCCATCTTTTAGTGTCAAACGCATAGTGTCCATATCCACAAGCCACTTGAACTCCTTTTTGGTCAAGTATTTAGAAAGTATCATAACTGACCATCTCAGTGATTTCTTCAAATGGTTGGAGTAAGGAAAGGCTTTCTTTTAGAATATCCTATTGTCTCTCTGTTATATTTTGAAAGTTTGGCAAGTCACTATTGTCTGATATGTATGACGAAATAGCTTGTTTTTGGTGTCAGTAATCTCTCTATTATTTAAAAGGTATTGTTCCAACGCGTACTGACGGACGTCTTGAATTAATTGATGCTTTGTATTAAGCTCAGTCTGTATTAGCTTTAGTTTTTCTTGAGCTAGTTTGGAGTGATGGAAGTGAGTTACGATGCGACGACCTATGGCTGCTATGGTTTCGTTATCATTTTCTTGCGCTTGTAAAGCATCGTGAATAACTCGCTGCAAAGTGTGGATAAACCACGGTTTTCATACAAAAGGACTGTCATTTACGGCTTTCACAATATTCCGTCCATTATTTGTTGTCACAACATGCATTTTGTGTGTAATGTAATGTTCCATGCATTAGGTATTTCATCTAGGGCATACCGGTTTTTTTCTGCTGTTTGCTGTTGTGTGAACGATTTCATTTGTAGAACTCTATATTGCAGTAGGTATAAAATTGTTGTCAAGCCAGTGCACAGTAAAACTTAAAAAGCACAGCATAAATTTGATGCACGTTCACATGTCGCTTGTAACTGAAATAGTTTTAGCTCTAGATAACTGGTCGAAAATATTTATTTTCAATAGTTCGTATATCTGAGGTAAAACAGTTTCTCTCAAGTATTTCCGGCTTGGCATCTGGTATTTAGGCTTTAATACTGCCATCAACTGATTAAATCCAGCATCTTCTAGAACCGATATAGGTTGGTTATCCAACGCGATCATTTCTGCTATTGCTTTGGGAATTTGTTGAGCCCTTTATTCATCTATCCTTTCATTATTCATATATCGCTAACACTGTCGCCGAATTTTTCTGTGAGAAACGCTTGCTGTGTGCTTTTGGGTCATCCATCACATCATTGTAGTTCCAAAATAACCAAGTTACTGGAAAATTATTATCAGAATATGGAATCATTGTCTCCTCTTAGATATTTGTGTACCTACTTGATATTCAAAGCCTCGTTTATTGGTCGCCGTACATATCGTTTTCCATCGAAATTAATCAAATTAGATTTAGTTTCATCTAAAACAAAACGTTTTTTCATTGATCGTTGATCGTTCCTAACTATTTTCCTTCAAACAACTGTCTACGAACTAGTTTAGTGGACTAGTGTCGAGTATCGCCTTCTGAAAATACCTCTTTTCTTATAACATTCGATCCTTTAACTAATGTCCGCTCCGGGGTCCGCTTTGGCTAATCGAATCATAAGCCTGCCTTCTTGAACTGTGGTCTTCTTTGGCCGAAGTTTTTTTGGCACGTTACCTATGTGATATTCCGTGTTGTTTGAAATGTGCAAGGGAGTTAAATATCGTCTTTACGAAACATTCTAAACTAGTGGCTCTGTGAGCTGTAGACCTCGCGTACTTTTTTCGAAATGACTGAAATATATTGCGTTCGATTTTCCCGCCGCGGGACAAATGTTTGTATGATCTGCATGTATTTGTCTCGGGTCTGGGTGTTTTTATCCTTACACTAATATTATAAAGAGGAAAGATTTGATTGTTTTTTTGTTTGTTGGTTTGCATTGAATAGGCTCCGAAACTACTTGACCGATTTGAAAAATTCTTACACTGTTGGGAAGCTACACTATCTCCGGTGAACATAAGCTATATTAAATTTTAAAAAAGTTAGGGATCCATACTAAAACTCCAATAATGTAACCCAAGGTGTGAAAAAATTACCAAAAAATATTCTTACATCGCGTGCGCTGCTGTTCTTTGCAGAACATATAATTATCTACAAAAAATATCGCGACAGCATATGTCTAACTATACAGTTATGCCACAATACGTGTTTTTTCATTTTAAAAAATATATATAAATGCCACCGCTATAAAAGCTCTTTTATTTATACTTTGGAATTAATCCTTATCAAATTAAATGACTTCATATTTAAGTCTGCTTCAATACCATTATATGACTTTTTGAATTATTCAATTTGAACATTCCATTCGAAAGATATCATAATTTTTTAAACAACATACCTACATAGGTACAATAACCTTTTTCAAATGACGTCGTTTGGCGCGAAAGAAATAAGAGCAGATAATTATATGCCTACTTTTAAAAATAGGGACAAGTGTATCATCTAATAGGTAGCCTTCTACCATCATCAGGCCAAAGTCCACAATTCTTGCGAATCTATTTCATTTCAGACGCAGATCAGCTATCGTTACGGTTAAACATAGCTCCAATGCTAAAAAAATATTTAATTAACGAACTACAGACCTCACTGAATAGCAACAATATATACAATATATACAACAATATATATATATTTTTGTCGAAGACTCAATTTGGATTTAGACAAATATTATCTGCTGCCGACGCCGTACATCACCTCACCAACTATGTAGCGAAAGAACTTGATAAAGGTTGTCACACTATAGGGATCTTCCTGGACCTCGCCAAAGCCTTTGACACCGTTTCTATTCCTATCCCATTGCACAAGCTTGAAACTTTAGGTATCAGAGGTACTCACCTAAAACTCTTCAGAAGTTATCTAGAAGAACGTACCCAATGCGTAAGGTGATGTACTCAGTGCTGATCAGAAGAATACTTCTTTTGGTGTTCCACAAGGAAGTACCTTAGGACCCACTTTGTTCTTGGTTTATATAAATGACCTCTGTAATCTAAAACTAGATCATGGCACTATCATATCTTACGGTGACGACACTGCCCTTCTTTTTTCGGCTGATTCTGAAAAAGAAGTCTACATGCATGCGCAACTTGGATTAAATGTTGTAAATATATGGCTTCAGCACAACTTACTAACATTAAATACAGATAAGACAAATTATATTAAGTTTTCGATGCGCAAAATAAGGTCAACTGAAATTATTCCAAAATTGCATGCTCATTACTGTAAAACCCCTACTGATAACCAATGTATTTGCTCTGTGATTAAATATACAGATAAAGTAAACTATCTAGGTATTATAATAGATGAGTTACTGTCTTTCAAACCGCATATTAATGCTTTAAATAGTAGGATTCGTAAGCTAGTATTTGTATTCAAAAAGTTAAGTTATATTGTGGATCAAAAAATTATAAGACAAGTTTACTTTGTTCTATGTCAATCAACTCTAACTTACTGTATAACCACATGGGGTGGAGCGGGTAAAACATTGTTACTAACTACTGAGAGAGCTCAAAGAGCCATACTCAAAGTGGCCACTTCCCGCCCTTTCATTTTTCCTACTAGCCTTCTCTATCAATCTTGTAGCGTACTAACAGTTCGTCAGTTATTTATAATGAGCATAGTACTAAAGCAGCACACAGCCCTTCCATATAGCACTGCACTTACTAACAAAAGACGGAACGATATAGTTTGCCCTCAACAAACAGGCTCTAAACATGCTTTTACATCTAAATTTTATATGTTCCTTGGTCCGCTTCTCTATAATAGACTGAATGCGTTGGTCAATATTTTTATGCTCTCAATCACAGTAATTGTAAGACAATCCTTAAAGATTCCCTTCAAAGTATGTCTTACGATGATACAGAGAAGTTGTTAATTGTGTGTAAATAATTTTTAATTGTAATTAATTTAGTTTTTAGAGCTGGTTATTTTTTTTCAGATTTTTCACTATAACTTATGTCTACCTTGTTTATATTATATAACTATGCATTTAATTTGTTTTCAATTTTATAACAAATAAGTAAGTGATTATTTTAGATTATTTTAGATCATATTTTAGCTCTTATCGCCTGAAACACAGGATTACCTAGTTCAGGCTCGTGTTAAGCATTTACCCTTGTCTAATTAAGATTTTGTTTTGTTATATTGTTGTACTATTGGAATTTTGAATAAATATTTATTATTATTATTATTATTATACATAAGATGTTTTAACAAAACTTAGAACATAACTCTTCTGATAATTTAAAGTTAATTATTCACTCCGACCGCCCACCACAAACAGCACACCCGGGTAGATATAATACTCCAGCTGTAAACGAGGTAGCCGTCCTCTTGGTTGACGAAGAAAAAGGCCCAAGTGATATAGTGCTGCACGGTAGAGACGGCCAACATAAAAGGGTCTCTGAGTTACACCGATCGGATGATCCGTAATGGGAGAAGACGGTTATTATTTGACCATTCCTCAGCAAGGTACAGCGCGTAACAAAACTGTGATATGCGTGCAATTTTATGCATTTAGGTTTATGGTTAGATCTAATTGTTTTAATCCATTACATTATTACAGAGATTTATTTAGTCAATATATTGTCGATATGATGGCAAAAATGATATCAGAAAGATTGAATTACATATGTCGTAATCAACAAAGACTAAGGGCTGACCAATACATTCATCTCAGAGACGCCTTAAATCAAGATGCAAATGTAGACCCATCAAATATCGGTCAACGCGTAATTTTGCCATCTTCATTCACAGGTTCTCCACGTTATCTGCATGAAAAAACCCAAGTACGCGAGCAGATATCATCAAAGGATGCTTAAAATCGTCGCCCTTATGGACTTCGATTGAATATATAAAATTACGGACGAATATGAGAGCTCATCTTCATGGAATCACCGATGGTAATTTTCGTTGGGGAAGGAATTTTTCCCACTCCAAATTTAAGCAGTAATTGTAACATCCTTCTGGATGAGTCTCCAGGCCAAATAGTCCATAGTTTAGAAATTTTAAAAGATGCAGTATAACCTGACATCGAGAATTTAAACGAAAAGGACTTTCATTGTTTGTGTTCTAGGGCAATACCTGGAATGATAGTGTCAACGAAATAAACAATCTAATTATTCAAAACTTTCGGGGACAAATAAAAAATACAAATCGATAGACACCGTGACTAATATCGAAGACGCAGTCCATTATCCCCAGGAGTTTTTAAATTCATTAAACCCTTCTGGACTGCCACCACATGAATTGACATAAAAAATTGGATTCCAATAATGCTTTTGAGGAATTTAAGCCCTCCAAGCATGTGCAACGGGACGAGGCTGCTTATTAAGGAATCGAAGGACAATTTAATTGTAGCAACCATTATCACCGGCCCAGCAGCTGGTCAACTAGCTCATATACCGAGGATTCCGATGATCCCAAGTGATCTGGAAAACCCATTTAAACGGCTTCAATTTCCGGTGTAAACATCTTTCGCCCTCACTATCAACAAGTCCCAAGGCCAAACTTTCGAATTAGTAGGGATTGACCTACGAAAAGAATGTTTTACTCATGGCCAACTGTATGTTGGTCTATCGCGGGTCGGAGGTCCTGAAAATCAATTTATTTTGCTGCTACAAAATAAATTAACATCAAATATCGTTTACAGGGAAGCTCTGACTCCATAAACTGATTTTCAGGAGCAGAGAAAGTTAAGTATATACTAAAGGCCTTTTAACAAAAATAAAAAAAAAAAAAAAAAAATACAAAAATAAATAATACTTTCAAAAAAAATTTGAAAATAAATATTTTTATTCAAATTTTCTTCATTTTACTCTTACTGATGACCCCACGCAAAAGCGAGAAAGTATGTATGGGAGAGTGTGTGTGTGTTTGTTTAATACCCGTGCGAAGCCGGGGTGGGCTGCTAGTGTATAATATGTATGTATTTTTTAAAAAAAACCTACCTATTTAAGTTGTATATCAGTCATGTGGTACTCATGACACCAGCTCTGATTACTTTGGGGCCAGATGATGCTGTGTAAAATGTCCGGCATTATTAGATACGGTAGTGGCACCAAAAGTTGACTGACCCCCAAAAGTTGACTGACAATACCAAAATACAAAAAAAAAAAATCTCACTATTTACATGTGTGCAATATTTTTTTCCGCATATGGAAATATTTTGTCCGTCATTTTCAATCAAAACATTAAAAGTTTTACTACTGACGCGCTAGTGGCGAGTCGTTGTACGAGCGGTTCCCGCCGAAATCCTGATTTACTAGGACACCTACTTAAGGTAAGCCTTCCCAATTTAAGCATTTTGTTATATTAAAGCAAGAAGTAATGATCGATATGAGTGGTTTTTATACGAAATAAGAACTTGATAAATCAAGCTTTGATTATATTTATACAAATTCTAATTTTTAAGCTTTTTGAAAAAGAAATTGACTGTTCAAGTATTGGGTACAATTTTATTTGCTTGACCCAAAAAATGACCGGTCCATTGACCCATTAAACTAATGGAGAAATAGCATTATTTTACAAACCTTTATAACTTAGAATCTATCGCTTTAAGATAAAAATAAAATATCTCAAATTAGTTTTAGTTAATATATGAAGCTAATTACCAAAAGCTGAACATATGTTTTTTGTGTTTAATTATTTGATTATTTTGTTTGATTATTTTGTTTTTTATTCAGTATGAAATCTTAATCTGTTCAACTTTAGGAATCATGTTCAAAACTTGAACTTATTAATATATTTACATTTTATTCGTTCAACTTTAAGGTGTTGTTCCTTAAAATGAACAGATTTCCCTAAGCAAAGCCAGGCTTTAATTTAATATCCGAAAGGGTACACACAAAGGGTCAAATAAACTGTTATCAGATGATGAAGAAGATAAATTGCTACTTGGATTTTAAATTTGGCCAAAGTTGACTTTCCTGTAAACAAAAATGATAAAATCAAAGGTTCGAACCTGAAACCAGGTAAAAAATGGTTGCAGCTATTTTTGCAAAGGCACCCTAACATAACGAAAAGGCATGCAGAAATCATTTCTAATTTATAAAACTAAATTCCTTTTAAAATGTTAGTTCAATTTTTGGAGGCAAATCGTTCATAATAAGGGCCGACCCCTTATTATGAACGATTTGCCTCCAAAAATTGTTCATCTATAGGGGAAAAATCCAAAATCTTCGACAAATAGTAATTTTGCAAAAAAACTAGTAGACAGTAATTTTCTTTTTCAGCAGTCAAATCTTGAGTATATAAGTAATTATTAAAAAATACTGGCAAGCGATAATATCATAAAGTAATGGAGGAAAAGCTACTCAAAGTTGTCAAAAACGCTTAATCGTTCATCTTTTGGTGCCACTACCCTATTATTATTATTATTAGATTTTGACTTTCATCAGCTCGGCTCGGAAGAACCGGTAACATAAATAAGAAACACGGGCCTAAGCCAAGTGCAACTCAGTGTTTTGGTTTGATGTTATTTCTGTAGTTCCTGCTGACATGTCGGTTTGCAAAAATTTTCTAACAAAACACTTGTAGTATTTAAAATTACTGCTGCAGAAAGCAGTAATTTTACAAAGCAAATGTTTGTTTAGGCAAATCTAAATGAATAAGAGACTGGAATAATCTTTAGGGTATTACGCCTGTTGAAGACAAGACAATTGGGACTATTGAAACCATGTCCAAACGCCACATCCTTGTAATTTTATCTTTAAGGTCGATGTATTTGGCTAATTTCTCCGCGATTGTGTTCTTAATGTTATGTGTGTTTGGAATAGCTATGTCAATAATGAGTGCTGTTTTTTCTATTTTGTTGATAAGTAGAAGGTCTGGTCTATTGTAATGTGTGGTTTTGTCCGTTAAAATAGCTCTGTCAAAGTATAGCTTATAGGATGCGATTTCTAAAACAGTTTCAGGTGTGTACTTATAGTATGGCGTTGGTCTTAAAGAAACATCAATGAGTTCATAGTTAGCAGCTAGTCTTTGGTGTATGATGTTAGCCACCTGATCATGTCTGAACTTATAGTCGGACTGTACCATCGCCCTGCAAGCTCCTGTGATGTGCTGTATGGTTTCCGAGGAGCTGTTACATCTGCGGCATAGGTCTGTTGGTAGACTGCGTAGGTACTTTCATGATGTGCTTTTGATAGTTCCTGGTTTCGATCACTTGGTCCTGAATTGCAATCATAAACCCTTCAGTCTCTGGGAAGAGTTCCCCTCGTCTGAGCCACTCGTTCGACACTTCTTTGTCGACGTTGGGTTGACTCAAGTCGTGGCGTGTCTTCCGTGTTCTTCATTCTTATGTCTGTTTTAATCTTGGAAATTAAGTGGTGTTAGTTTTTTATCTAATATGACTATTGCTTTGTGAACGATGGATGTTTCAGCTTTGGCGTGAAAATAAGCTCTTATATTTGAAGCGTTGATATTTGACGGTTATGTAGATTGTGTATGTCGACAATGCCTTCTTCTAACCTTGGTAAAATTTGCCTCTGTATACCTGATCGTGGGTGGTGTTTTCTGTGTTTGGTCATGGTAATATTTATTGCGCGTTGTAAGGTTTTTATCTCCTGTTGGGTCCAATTTATAATACCGAAGGAATAAGTGAGCACTGGGATGGCATATGAATTAATAGCTTTGATTGTATTTCTTGAATGTAATTGTAAAATGCAGTTAAGTCTATTTTTAAAATTTTTACTAAGCTTAGCTTTAATTTCTTTGTGATGTATTTGCTTTGATTGATGATATCCTAAATATTTATATGCATCATTTTCGTCTAAAGGATCTATTGACTCGCCAGTTTGCATCTGGTGAACGTGTTGGTAGGTTTCACCTGCTTTGATTGGGTTTATTTTGCACTTATCAATACCAAATTGCATGGAGATATGATTATAGAACTGCTCGGTAATCAGCATTAGATGTTCCAGATCAGCCTGAGTTGCTGCATACATTTTTATATCGTCCATGTAAAGCATGTGATTGAGTTTAGCGGGTTGTCAGCTTGTCTGTCAAGTCCTTGTTTCATGTCTAGCATATAGCCTGCATCGGATGAGTTAAGACTATTAGAGAGAGGGTTGAGGGCAAGGCAAAATCACAAAGGTCTAAGAGCGTCACCTTGAAAAATACCTCTTTGAATTTTGATAGGATTTGTTTCTATTACGCTGTCGGTGGTTTGCGAATAGAGTCGTGTCGTCCACTTTGTCATAGCTTTGTTTAAAAAGGATATTATTTCAGGTGTATTTTATATATTTCTAGGATTTTAATTAGCCACGCATGCGGGACCGAGTCGTATGCCTTTTTGTAGTCAATATAAACTGTATACAGATCTTCTTTTTTACGCTGTACTTGACTTAAAACAACCGAATCTACAACCAGTTGTTTTTAGCATCCTTGGCTAAACTTTCTACAGCCTTTTTGTTGCTCAGTAAGTATGCTATGTGCATTAACGTGGTTGTAGAACAGTTGAGACAAGCAAGCTGTAATGACTTTTTATTAGGTTTGGAGGCAAGTAATAGGTCTGTATTTTGCTGGGTTGCCTAAATCGTTTTTATCTTTAGGGATCATGTGCGTAGTTCCAGATGTGATATAAAGAGGCATTGAGAGGGGGTGTTTTATAAAGTAATTGCCATGATTATAAAGATATGGATCTGTTGCTGTAAATTTCTTATAACAGTAGCTGTGAGTGTGGTCAGACCCTGGTGCCTTCCAATTATGCGTAGATCTCAATACATTTTGGAATACTTCAATGGGGATGCTCTCGTACTCCATAGATACCATGTCGGAATACTTTATCTGCTCTCTCTTAACTCATACAGCGTCGTTTCTATACTCTACAGGATTCTCCCAAATATTAGCCCAAAACTGTCTTAATTCTACCGGGTCCGGCGTGTTGTTTCGGTTTTTATTTGACCCAAGCGGTGTTGTGTGGTTCATTGTCGTTTTAGATAAGTTTTGGTAGAATTTCTTCTCATTGCTAATGAACTGACTATTTTGGGTTTTACGGTGAGTGCATGTTTTGTATCGTCTTAGGCGACGGCTAGTAACTGTGAGTTTTTGTTTTAAGGTATCAAGGAAGTGTGTTAATTGCAAATTAGGTTCTTCGTGTGTGCTGTGTATTTTGTGCTGCTCTAAAATTTTTTTTACTTGCTGAGTTAAGGCCCTATTTCTGTTTCCATTTATGTATTGTTTAGCTGCCATTTTTTTTTCGTAAATCGTCTACTTTACGCTCAAGCCGTATCTGCCATTTGGGTTTATATTCTACCTGTGTTCGGTTTTGTAGGCTTTCAGGTGTTAGTTTAAACTTTGTCACATTCGTTGTTTCAGCTGTTCATGCGGCACAGTATATTGATGTTTGTAAGTTTTCAAAGTCTGTTTGTATATTAATGTAAGTAGGTAGAGTTTTCTCGTTTAGATAATTAACAACCTTCGCGAGTTTTTTGGAGGCCCTTTGCTTAGGGATGTAGTGTCTTTCTTCTGGTCGGGTGGTTTTAAAATGCTCAAATGCTTAACAAAATGTTTCATTTATTTCTTGAACCGTTTCTAAGGTAATTTGTGTGTGACTGTTACTTGTAAACGTTTCTAGGTTAGCTGATAACAGTTGAGTTCCTAATTTGACTGTGTTATTTAAGGTGTTACTATCATAAGGAATTTAAATTGTGTTAGTCATTTTCAAAGAACGTATCTCATCAGCTAACGTTTTCTGAATTAAGATCTTCCCTCAAATTTCGTACCTCTGCCGCATACAAAAACTACCTTAAAAGTATTGAGGATAACCTCATCTCCAATCCTCGTGGGTTCTGGCGGCATGTCTCTAGCCTCCGATGTGGTGTGAGGTGTGTTTGAGCCTTGTGTAAGTTATGAAGGAGAGACTTTTAGAGGTGTTGAAGCGGCAGAAGCCTTCTCTAGGTTTTTTGGGAGTGTCTTTCACCCTGATATTCCTCAGTTAAATGCCGAAAGTGCTAACAAACACGATACGACCCAGTCTAGTAGCTACGTGAATATTTTTGAGATTACTCCGAATGATGTATCTCTGGAATTGATTGTCTCAAACTTGAAGGTTCTATTGGGCCAGATAATATACCTCCTTGGTTTTTAAAGCAAGGCTGTAAGTTTCTTGTCCGTCCACTTGTGAGACTGGGTGTTTACGAATAACAGCCGTATCACACTCGATCCGGGGTTAGCCAAGGGTCGATACTTGGACCGCTTCTTTTTAATCTGATGATCAATGATATACCATCTGTCACCAAGCACAGTAAATGTATGCTGTATGCCGATGACTTGAAATTGGTCTCAGAAATAAAGACCGTGGACGACTGTCTGAATCTTCAACGTAACGTCGACGCAATTTATGACTGGAGCGTGGCAAACGCGATGGATTTTAACACGGCTAAGTGTTATGTAATGACGTTTGGTCGCATGCGGCACCCAATTCAATTTCCATATAATCTAAATGGTCATCCTATCACTAGATCTACAACTGTTAAAGACTTGGGTGTCACATTTGACTCCAAGCTAACATTCCAAGTGCATATCACATCCACAGCCAAAGAATCCTTCCGTAGGCTGGGCTTTGTGTTGAGGAACGTCCGTGACTTTAAAAGCAGTCACGTCATAAAGCTTTTATTCTGCATGCTCGTACGGAGTAAGCTAGAGACTAGCTCATGTGATTGGCATCCATATGAAAGCACATATACCCTCTTGTTGGAAAAAGTCCGAAAGGCTTTTCTTCGTTTTCTTTACAAGCACCAGTATGGATACTACCCTTACATGTACCCGACAAGGTTCCTTATGGGCTGCTTAGGCTACAACAGTTTAGAAGGTAGAAGGGCGAACAACCAATTGATTACCATGTGTAAGGTTCTCCGTGGTAAGATCGATGCTCCCAAACTCCATGATGACTTGGCGAGGCTCTACGTCCCCAACAACTATTGCAGTATCAGAAAGCACCGACTGTTCCAGGAACCTTCTTCTCGCACGGTTGCGTACGCACAGTCTCCGTAATTGCACGTACTCTTTCTGCACTAAATGCCCTCTTGAATGAGAACCCAGAATGTGATGCGTTTGCGGACGGATGGAAGGTGATTCTATCTGAATGTCTTGAGGTTCTGAAAGAAGTCTGTTTGAGTGTGTAGATATATGCTTTCTTTACAACCAGTTAATATTTTTAATTGTATTTTAATTTAGGGTTTCTAGTACTGTTCTTTTTTAATTAGTGTTATTGACATGTTCGTACTAATTATTAAATAATAAATAAATAAATAAATCAGCTACCTCCTGTCTTATAATGTTAAGTCGGTCCGCGGGTACATATTTGTTGGCTATTAAGACCCTCCGTTGGTCCGCGATTCTTTGTTCGCTTATGTGAGCAAGATTTGGGAAGGCAGTTATAAAACACTGGTGTAAAGGCTTTCTGTATGCCGTTTTGTTTGTTTCGAGTTTTGTATATTTGTAGTATGCTCTGACGATGTCAGAGCATACTAACGAGACTATCGAGTCTCGTTGTATGGTAACGCACGCACATTAATAACCCGTTGTATATTTTTTATTTCAGTTTTGGTCCAGTCGATAATACCAAATGAGTAAGTATGGACTGGGATAGCGTAGGAGTTAAATAGCTTTTATAGTGTGTTTGGAGTACAGCTGGGATTTTAGAATGGAATTTAGTCTATGTTTGAAGTTTTGAGTTAATTTATTTTTTATTTCTTTAGAGTGAATTTGTTTTGACTGATAATAACCTAAATACTTTTCAGTTTTCATTCTATTTCCTTGTATATATTTTGTCAATCTGCTTATCCTTCTAAGATTTTTCTAAAATCACTTATCTTTCTTTCAAGGCGTTTCTGCCAGTTGGGTATGTCGTCTCGTTTATTTAGGTTTTGGAACTCGTCTGGTGGTATTTTTAGATGTTTTGAACCGTTGGTTTTTGCTGTGGTCCATGCCACACAATAGATGATGGTTTGGAGACTTTTAAAATCTGTTTCGATAGTTCATTTTTGGGTAGGATCGCTTTATTAAAATAACTGACAATCTTTTCAAGGTTTTTGACGCTTTTTGTTTTGTTTTGGTTTTGTTTTGGGATATATGGTCTATTTTCTGGATTGGTGTTGCTAAAGTATTGAAGAGCTCCTTTGAATATTTGATCTATTTCTTGGTTTCTATCTTCATCGGCTCTGATGTTTAGATTTGTTTGTGTCGGTGTCGGTTCGTGTATGTCATTTAAAACACTTGGGTCAATGGTTTCCATTGCATAGTACCAAGCTGTTGTGTTAAAGTTTTCTTGAGGTGGTTCGTAATTCGTGTTTGTGTTTGTTACTAGAATACCTAATTCGTCAGCGATCTCCTGTCGAATATGTTTGAGTCTATCCTCGTCAATGTATTGGTTTGCTATAATAACACTTCTTTGGTCGGCAACCCGTTGTTCACTTACATGAGCAAGGTGAGGGAAAACAGTGATGAAGTTTTGGTGCAGAGGTTTCCTATATGAAATTTTATTAGGTTCTAATCGAGTTATTCTATAATACGCTCTTAATATGAATTCATTGTGCTCTGTCGTCCATTGCATTCGCTGTGAGAGTACTCCTTGAGAAATGGGATGTTGTATTTGGTTATGCTGTTCTTTAAAATAAGTTTCTTCTTCAGTTTGTATGTTCAGTTTGGTGTTCGATTCTTGGTGAATGGTGATTATGAGATAAGTGCGCAGGATAAAGATGTTTATTTCTTCAGTCCTTTTTTTGCGGGCACGATTAGCTTTGGTGGATTATCGACAGTAGATGCTGTACAACATCCTCAGCTAATGAAAACGATGATTTACGAGAAAGAGAAGAAAGCGGGAATGGTTGAGAGTTATGGTTGAAGTAAGAGGGAGATGAAGAAGGAATAGAAGAGAAAAGAGATGAAGGTGAGGAAGTTGATGATTGGGCTTTATGGTCCTGTTCAGCCCTATGTTTACGGCTCGGGCCCTGTTCCTCAATAGGGGACAGCCGCGTGTTACTCCCACGTCAGCTGCACTCGTGGTGCTGCTACGTACTGTGCCGGCTGGAGATGTGCCCCGGCGCTCACCCCCGGGAAGCGACCGTATAGGTATAGGTAAGTACCTAGTTATAGAACCTGCTCACAAAATTTCACGAGAATCGGTTGAGAAATGCGACCTGTAGAGGATAACATCCGGACAGACGCTGGCCGGACACCGTTCGGACATACATACGAAAGCATTTTCGCCTAAGCTGAAATGGAGGCACTCGCTCGCGCTTCGCATTCGCTCGTACAATATTCTGCTATTTTTCAACTCCATTTTTCGTCTATGTGATAATTCACTACCTAGGTATATAACTTTTCTCGTTGTGCATCACACACAGCTTTTATTTTTTCCCACTTTTAATAATACAATTAAATATATTTTTTTTTGCAATTTGCATCCTTCTGCTAAGAAATAAAAGCTTAGTTAAATTGAGGAAAACATTAAACCATGTATTATTTTCCTTTTATTAAACATCACAACATAACCTCTAAATTTTCTGAATGAATGAAACGGCGCGGTCGCCTTTTTCTCGTTCAAAGTTCTAAATTTATAAATGTAAATATATATTGATATTTTGCCTACGATTAGTTAAATTAGAATATAAAATATCTCTTTTGTTCGGTCATTTATGCGTTTAAATATCAATAATACACGATTATTGATATTTAAACGCATAAATGTACATAAATATAAAACATTATGAATAATAATAATATTATGAAACTGACAAAAATTCCTACGTTGAAAGTATAACACCGTCGACAAATTAATAGCAGCTGTAGGTACCATACCACTGAAGAGCTTTTCTTTATGTGCTGGTGTCAGAAGAAATTAGGTGATCTAGATCACATTAATTAATTGATGCATCAATATTGATGCCCTCCCACTTCCTTTGTTCATCTATTAAGAAACGCTTAAGTTTAATTCTAAACGTGCAAATGTTAGTAAGGTTTCTGATCTGTGGAGGGATATTATTCCAACACTTCGTTGCTGCGTATCGGAAGCTGCCCCGGAATGCAGCTGTTTTGTGGCAAGATGTGGATAGTGGAGGAGCGCACTGCCTACCCCTGCTCGTTCGACTATATGACGTCCAATTGATCCTTTCGTATATATATTTGGGTGCCTTCGTATGAATAACATCAAAAAGGAGACAAGCCAAGTGGAGTTTTTGGCGAGACTTCATTTTTAATACAAAACGAATTGAATCCATTTGAAGACCTAGATTGCGAGCATCAATACCCTATCAATAGGTATGTTCATTATGGATATGCTTAAATAAGAATCCAATTTTTGTAGCTGCTGAATAGGTCCACAAACCATGAACTTTGTTTTAAGGGCATTTAATATTAGGCTGTTTTTTCCTGTCTATGCTGCGATCCTATTAAGGTCTTCAGATATGATCTTTGTTGCCTTAACCAAGTCTGCAGTCTTAAAAGAGTAGTAAACTTGTACGTCGGTCGTCAGCGTATACGTAATATTTACAAGACTTGATGCTATTAACCAGATCAGCACAGTACAGGCTGAACAACGTTGGTCCCAATATTGAACCCTGTGGTACTCCTCGAGAAACATGACTGATTTCGGACCTTGCAATATCTCCATTCCTTTGACGTAGTTTCACATATGGCGATTGCTGAGGTAGCTATCGAACCATTTAACGGTCATATGATCAAACCCGTAGAAACTTAATTTGGATAGAAGTAGCGGAATATTTATCGAATCGAAGGCTCGGGAAAAATCAAGTAATACTAGTATTGTACATAATCCCTGGTCCTGTGCACATATGATATTTTTTTTTTTTTTTTGTTGGACATTTCACACAGCATCATCTGGCCCTAAAGTAAGCATGGCTTGTGTTATGGGTACCACATGACTGATATGCAACTTATATACGTTTTTTTTTTTGTAAATACATACATATTATACATAGAAACACCCAGACCCGAAACAAATACTTGCAGATCATACAAACATTTGTCCCGCGGCGGGAATCGAACCCGCAACCTTCTGCGTCTCAGCCGGACCTTAGTCCACTGCGCCACAGAGGTTGTCAAATATTATCTGTAACATCCATTAAGGCGGTTGAAGTGCTTCTACCTTGCCCAAAACCTGACTGCAGATCTGGTAATATCTGATATTTTTATATGTAAGCTGTAAGTTGATAGCTAACTACTTTTTCTAATATTTTAGACGCACAAGGCAGTATACTTATTGGTCTTAAATCTTTTACTTCAGTAGCATTATCTTTATTTGGTAACGGGCGCACAACTACGATTTTCCACGCGTCCGGAAAAATGTAGAGTGAGATGGACGAGTTTATTATGAAGATTAACGCATCTAAAGATTGTGGAATCGTCATCAGCAGCATCTTAAGAGTAAATTGGTCATCCCCTTCTGCATTGCTTTTGAGTTTTTTTTAATAACTTTAAGTATAGAATCATAACCCACAGTAACTAGGCTAAAAACTGCATCACCGAATCTGTGGTGTTCAAAATACGTCAGTTGACTAAAATTTACACTGACATTTAAAAAGTGATTGTTTATTTCATCCGGATTTGTAAAATTGGCTAACAATGAAATCTGCTTTCTGGGGGGAAGTATGGTTGATTTTAAATTCTGCCAAAGAGATTTAGAGTCTTTTATTTTATAGTTTATATTGAAATTAAAATATGCTACTTTTTCATGGTGTAAAGACACATTTACCAAAGATTTCAGTTATTTGTAATATTCTCTCTTAAAATCAGTTTTATCTCTATGATAAAGCTTCATCACTTAATTTCATCATCAATTTGATTGTATCTGTAATCCATGGATAGGAGTGTGACCTTAAAGTGGTAGTTTTAATAGGGATGTGCAAATTAAAGAGCGAAGTAACACATTGGTTGAAAAGCATTACCATGTCATTCACATTACCCAAAGTTCCAAGCAGATCCCAACGTGTAGAAAGTACATCTTTATTATAGGCGTCTAATTTAATGCTGCCGTACGGTATACATAATGATGCGATAAGGTTCAATTTTATTACGTTTTTTTGTTAAGTTCGCAGGTGATGAGAGCATGACCATAGATTTTCTATAGGCTCAACAAGAATATTTCTACCATTCAAATCTGTACCAGTCAGATCTAGTAATGTTTGGTTATTTACTGTAAAATTCTAAAGTACCTAAGGCCCGAACTTACTTGTCAGAACGTGTTATTCTCGGCGGGGCGGAGGCCTGGCGCGGCGCGCTGCTTGATAAATAGTAGGTACCTACTGGATTAATGATTAACGGACTTGAGGATATTTAACGGAAGTTAAAAAAAAATAACA
This sequence comes from Lampropteryx suffumata, assembly GCA_948098915.1. Classification (NCBI taxonomy): domain Eukaryota; kingdom Metazoa; phylum Arthropoda; class Insecta; order Lepidoptera; family Geometridae; genus Lampropteryx; species Lampropteryx suffumata. The sequence continues at coordinate 22,709,316 of OX402544.1, read as the reverse complement.
ACTTATAAGTTAATCCTTTGGTCGAAATGTTAACTTCGTTAATTAACAAATACCTAACGGATTAACGAGTTAATGCTCAAAAGTACAGCTAACAACGTGGATGGGTGACTGCACCAGTGGCATTTTCGTCTGAGCTCTTCTGTGCTTTGAAGGGCTTCAAGCTTCTCAAAAGCGTTATGACACTATGACGGAAGCCTTTGGGGTGGGCTATTTAACTCCATCACCAGGGTGACGAACTCATAGGTAGAAGAAGGAGAACCCAGTTTTATGGATACCTACTCAGGATCAGAAGGAAATGAGCAGCCTGCTTTCACCGTAGGTAGTGGAGTACAATTCACATTATAGCTATATGTAGGTAGGAAGGACAACACAAATTAATCAGATAGGTACTTACCTACATATTTTTTATTGATTAAGACAGTAAGTACCTAGGTGGATAAGATAAGAACAACTAATGCCCGTTTTCACTTACTCTAGGAGACACTTTAAATCTGATTGGCAAATAGTAAGAAAAACGTTTTACGAATCGTAAGTTCTGACAACGATTGGACATGGACAATGCGTAATACCTACTAGGCAACTCAAAAACTGATCAGAAGTGACAGTTAAGCGTTATTAATAACCTATAGTGAAACCGGGCAACAATAAGACATTAAGAAGGCATACCCACAGAGCACAGAGAGAGAGATTTTGAGGACATACCTGACTGACAAAGAGACATCTACTTACTTAAGTATATTAATGCCGCCAGTATCTTGGGAACGCTGCCCTCTGGCAGTGATCTGGATCAGTTGAGCTATCTATAGATCGTTTTAAACGGTCCTTAGATAGCTCAACTGTTTCACGTGTATTTTATATTATTTTGTACATTTCTGTAAATAGATTCTTGATTAATCAAAAAAAAAAAAGTTTATTAAATAACAAACATTATTTGCGTAAGTATATTATATTATTAGGTAAGTATGTAAGTAGGTATAAGAAATACCTACCTACATCATAGGTAGCGTAACATGGTAATTTACTAAGTACATTAAGTAGGTAGGGTAGTTGTTAAACGAAATATAGCCAGAACAAAAGAAAATTATACATATATAAGAACGTTTTGTTCTATCACTAAGCAAATAAGATAGTGCTTTAAAAAAGCCACGTGCTCATAATAAAGTGTATGTAGTAAGTATACCTACGTATTCTAAATGTTTTGACATTGAGCATTCATAATCGTTAAGAATTCAATACATTCAATAGAATGAGAACATATCTATATAATTAGATTAATGTTCATAAATCTACGTTTAATAAACAATATATGTGCGTTTCATTTACTTACATACCTACCTACAAGAAAATGTATACCTACTTGTAGGTATGTTTTGGAAAACATCATGAATCATTACCTACGTAATGAGATACTTACAGGTAAGTACCTACACAATATACTTACCTATCTACTAAGATAATACTTATGATAAAATCTCTTAGGATGTCAATACCCTTTAGTAACAGACTGATAGGTCTATATTAAGTAAGTTAATAAGTTTAATCTAACACACACACAGGCCTAGGATATATAGACGGATTGCCGCTATCAACCATAGTGAAGCCACCATTTTATGTAGGTATGTGCGCATTTAGACGGTTGCCATTTGCTAAATGGTTCCCTATAATTGGGTAAATTTGTATGAATGAGTAAAATATTGTGGCTTGTGGTTGATTCATAAAAAAATCTATTATTATGTTGTGCACTACTCCAATCAGTTGTGCAATTATATTGCACAACTAATAACGGTGTATTTTTTTGTAATTTTATCGATCAGGATTCAATTCGTTATAGTAGTTTGCCCGAAATTTCAGTTATATTGCAATAAACTGGTTGCCTAATAAGTTTCCGCGGAATAAACAAGCATGGGTGCTTGTTTATTTCATCGCCATCTATTGAGCTATAAGAATTATCTATTCTTTTAACAGCATTTACCCATTTTATTTTTTGTTTCATTATTCCTGCTTGGGAATCTAATATTTTAGGAATTTTATTTTATATCAGAACAATATTTCATAATATCATTTACTAGGTAAATTTCAATTATATTCTGGCGACCAAATCGCTTTATGCCAAGTGTGTGTTTTGTGTTCCAAATAACCTAAAAACCTACGATTTATATTTAAAAAAAAGGTGTTTTTTAAAGTACTTTGTAAAGTAATAAGTGAAAAGTGATTCCGTGGCACTTTTTTTTTGGTTTTACTGTTATTTTTACAACTTTTCACCGCACAGGAAGGCTAGTGTTTTTTATGCTACGATGTTTACTGAATGGCGGTGTGAAGTGTACTAAGAGCAAGGCGCATTGGTTGCGTGTATTAAGTGTGCGTGCGTGCGTGTATTTACATAGAGTAGCACGGTTTTATAGCTTCGCTTTGGTTGATTATATCCTAGGTCTGTGAACACACAGTACACTTCCAAGTTGCTTTAACGTCAATGTTCTGTCTGTTAGTACACATCAAAAAAGTCTAAGCAATATATATAATATAACTTTTGAATATTTTTAATTTTATAGATTTATTTCAAATTATTTATTTTCTTTTTAAATTAAATGATCTATGTTGTATATATATATAACTCGATAAATTTCGAAAAATGTTTATTTACAAATAATAATAATAGTAAAAAATAACAAATAGTTCTGCGTTAAACTATAACCTTCTTCTGGGCATTTAAATTAAATCTAAAACAGGGTGTTTCCTCCTCGGTTGTTTAAACTTGTCGGCAACGATTCTGCATGGAGTCAATTAGAAAAACTAAAAACTCGTGGACTATTATTTTTCGACACACAATCAATGATTACTGCGTTTACAAATTGTTTTCAAGAAGAAATAAAACAACATCTATGATATGCCGTTAAAATGGACAAAATCATGTTTTTATTGTTTATAACATAATTTACTGAAAATAACTGCCAGTATTTATTTGATTATCAAATAGGTTGACCATTCACAGAAGATTTGATATTCCATGAAAGTTTAAAACAAAGTAAAAAAAAAGAATACTAAAAAAGTTATGTGTTGCTGCTTAGACTTTTTTGATGTGTGTAAGTACATATATTAGCAACATATTTTTTTTGTCAGATTGCCTACAATCTTTGAAATCGTTGTATTAAGTTAGGTAAGCACTACACTAATAAAAAGTTACAACATACTACTTACTAACATTTTAGATACTTGTAAATGGTATAATACTTAGCATTTCCATTTATAACTAAACTACCGGTTACATAAGCAAAATATATGAATACTTTCTAAAATCGTCCCAAAAACCTAATAAATTCTATCCGATCACTCCAAGGGCAACCCACATAAATTCCCAGCCCTGTATTTTTAAATTCGGACATGGCCAAATTTTTTAAATACCCTACGTTTTCTACAGTCTTTTCGGTCCAACTATGCCTACAAACTCCTTTGCAAAGACTCTATACTTTAACACCTAAAGCATTATCCAGGTGCGTGTCCCATACTTTGCCTGCGAAATAATAAATATGCAAGAAGTATGCAACCGAATAATAAATAACTGCAAACAATAAATTATTTTAACAAACAACATTATTTTAAGACGAAATCTTTTTTTCGCTTCTGCTTATTCTTCTTTGGTTTCGGGCTGTACCTAATCGAAAAAGGCAGTCGGTTAATATCGATTATATTACATATTAATTATCTATAGAGCCCCCCACTAGGAGCCATCCTTAAACAACGTCATACGAATTTCATGATTATTTGGAGTTCCCCCGTCGCGTCGCTTTCACTCGTTGGGCTCATTTTGTGTGTCACATACTTTGAAATTTTCAATCTATATTACATACTTGGTATAATTTTCAATCTATTGATGGCTCAACTGATTCAGATCATTGCCAGAGGACAGCGTCCCCAAGACACTCAATAACTTAAACATTTTGAATTGAAGTTTGGAGTTTTAGGGAAGGTATATTTTATGATCATAATATTAGCTAATATGTTCTTTAAATGTTGCCATCTCTATTCTTTGAGATTAGAATGACAAGGACAGAGTAAGTATACTTAAACGAAAATAGTTAAATATGTGATTAAAAAATATTTAAAGAATAGGAAATATTAGGTTGGGGAAAAAGTCTTTTCGCATTATAGTATGTATGAACTTGTAATAAAATCTCTATGGCTATATTATTTGTATCTGGCTGGTTTTGTTATCATTAAAAGTTTAAATTTTAAAGAACATAATTCCAAACTAAAATTAAGAAAATGTGTGATTTTTATTTGTTTTTCGTACTGTCAAGATGAGTGAATCTAATGAAGAAATACGATACATTTTTAAATTTTACTAGATTTTAAAATTATACTAAAAGAGGTAAAAATGCAACACAAGCCTCGAAAAAAATTTGCGATTTTTATGGACCTAGTGCAGTGCCTGTGAGAGTAGCACAAATTTGGTTTAAGCGTTTTCAATCCGGAAATTTTGATATCAAAGATGCACGTCGCTCTGGTCGCCCTATTACGGATAAAAAAGATGCCATTTTTGAAAAAGTGGAGCAAGATCGGCATATCAGTAGTTACGACGTAGCTGAAGAACTGGAAATTGACCACAAAACAGTTTTGGCGCATTTGAAAAAAACTGGGTACACAAAAAAGCTCGATATTTGGGTACCTCGCGAGCTCACTGAAAGAAACCTAATGAACCGTGTACTCATTTCTGATTCTTTATTACGTCGTAATGAAACCGAACCATTTTTGAAGAAGCTGATAACTGGTGATGAAAAGTGGATCACGTACGACAAGAACGTGCGAAAAAGGTCGTGGTCAAAGGCCGGTCAGGCTTCACAGACTGTGACGGAACCCGGGTTAACTCGCAACAAGGTGATGCTGTGTGTGTGGTGGGGTTGGAAGGGCATTATTCATTATGAGCTGTTACCACCAGGCAGGACCATCGATTCTGAACTCTACTGCGAACAACTAATGAGGTTAAAGCAAGAAGTTGAGAGAAAGCGGCCGGAATTAATCAACAGAAGGGGTGTGGTTTTTCATCATGATAACGCTAGACCTCACACATCTTTAGCCACTCACTGAGGTGTTAATGCATCCGCCGTATAGTCCTGACCTTGCACCTTCAGATTTCCACCTGTTTCGGTCTCTTCAGAATTCTTTAGGCAGTGTCAGGTTAACATCACTAGAGGACTGCCAAAATCAATTGTCGCGGTATTTTGATCAGAAGTCCCAAAATTTTTATAGCAATGGGATCATGTCCCTACCTACAAGATGGCAAAAAGTTATCGAACAAAATGGTACCTACATACTTTAGTAAAATGTAAATAAATTATATTAAAAAATGTTTTGAATTTTCTTAAAAAATGCGAAGAAACTTTTTCCCCAACCTATTACTTATAGGATATTTTAGATTAATATAAGTAGCGTCATGAAGCTTGACCTTTCTTCATAACCCCCTGAAATTAAATTTGTTGACCCTAGGTTGACCCCTTAACAATCCCTTGACGTACTTTATGGATGGCTCCGTCGGTAGTTACTATCTATGTCCTACTCACTTTGCGAGGGAAGCGTTCTGGTGTTTTAAACCTTACGCTGCGTCGTCGTTCGCCGCTGAACTTCTTCGCGATTGTCTGTTAAAGAAACAAGTAGCTCAGAAATTTTGGTCTTACCTTAAATAGCCAACTAATGAGTTGTATGGCTACTAGCATGCCAACTAGTATTTAATCATCCGCTGTTACTTAAACTAGCACACTAACCATGTCCTTATTGGCCAGTGGGCCGGTCATCATCTTCGGCGGGATATCTTCGGTCGCGCCCTGGGATGTATCCGGCATCACATCTGCTTGTGAAGTGGCCACTGTATCTGCAAATATTATTTAATGTAAGTACTGCTGCCTCAACTTCATCCACATAGATATTTATAATACGTAGCTACAATGGCCAATTTCTGGCGCAGACGAGACTTGATCCCCATAAGTGTATTCCCGAATGTGTGAAGTGCCTAAGTATTAACGGCTACCTGTGATAAGAATACTAATATCGGTAGACATAATAAAAATAAATAACTAGTACACTTATAATCTTCCCTACCTCATTATTATTAAGATCTTACCATGAAGGATCGAGGTGTAGGAGTCTATTAGAAACTTAATATCGCTCTTCTTGTTATAGTGGGTACGATAAAGCTTGACTAGGTCACCGGTTTCCGCCCCCATCGCCGCTATTCTATCAGCTCCTAGAGCCTCTAGACGGTTCTTGGTCATAAGGTGCTTGCTATTGAACAATATATTCAGTTTCTCCACTGGGAACTGGAAGTCTTTGAAATCAGCGGAGTTTTCAGCAATAATGAAGCCGATAGCGTTCTCCATTTTGAGTTTAACACTATTGTCAGCGTAGGCTTTTTTATCTTCTGCCTTTTCATCCTTTTGTCCGTCATTTTTAGGCTCCTGCATGTCTTCTTCAGCATCTTCTACAAAGACCATCTCAGCCTCAATTTCATTCATTGGTTTCAGCTCCGTCTCTTCTTGGGTAGGGTTCGGTATGTTTTCTGCCATCGTTGAATTAGTCACTTCCAGGCTTCCAGGTTCTGTTTATAGGTTTATGTCGTAGAACTTTTAAATCTAAAATTGATGGAATAACCTGTAAAACGTGTGATTTCAGATAAAACAGAGTAATACACAATAATATAAAAAAAAAGTGAAACTGCCCTAGCGGGTAGCGTCCCCAAGATTCAGGCGCCATAGCCACGTTGAATGACAATGCTAAATATACCCTAGGCCACATGCGAGCTGTATCACTCGATGTACTTTTCTATCAGACGGCACAAAATAATTTTGAAAACATGATAATTTAAAAGACACTAATTTGTAGGCAAGCATATTTGCGCCTTTTGAGGTAGGTACCTACTTGGCACGGAAGTCGTCGGCAGATATTTCCTTGCACATTTCTTACGAAGTTTAAATTCAATCTAGTAATTCAAAATAAAATAAAGTATTAGCTAAGTAACAGCCGTAATATCCGAGCCTCTTCTAAGGTTTTAATATTTATCCAGCTGTATCCGATTCAGAGTAAACAACACGAACAAATCAATTATGAGTTGATCTGAAGATCGGCAAGTGTCAAGGACATTCACAAGTATAATCAGTATAAGTAGGTAGGATATTTTTTCCTTTACCTACGAGCTTGAGCGAGCTATGGGCTTTTATGAGTTTTTGACAGTAACTCAATCGAGGCAAGTCACTTGGGCCGTTTGAAGTGATTCACGTTTTTGGTGAAAACATCGTGAAGAATAAGAAAATTGGACAAACTAAATTAAATATTCGTAAAAATCCCAGACACATAAAATATACGTCATCTATACCCTATTCATAGAGACGATTCCAATTATATACATAAGGTGTGCATAAACTGAAACTGAAAATATCATTCATGAAAAGGGATGGCAAATTTCAAATCGATCAGATCTGTGGAAGTAGCTCAAATTTTTCATCAACTAGATCTTCAAGTGGTTGAACGTATTAATTATAATTTAAGAACTCGCTCGATCAAGTCAACTTTCAAACAAAAAAAAACGAAATGAAAATAGGTTTATTCGTTTGATCCCACAAATAGAGACACAATACATAGATACACGGATATACAATACACGTTTAATTTATACTCCTCTGTTTGCTTCGAGGGTTAAAAGCACAAAAAACTGTTACCTTTAACACTCTTTTATTTAACAAAAATAGAACTTGACTGCAGTTAGATTTATGATGTTCAATATTTGCTTATGTTACGGGTACGATCGCCTTCATATTACAGTCTGAATATGCCAGCCGTTGAAAAAAAACATTCAAAGCCGTGTTCGTTTCGAATGAAAAACACTTTTGCGTCGCTGTTTATCAGAGTATGAAACTGTAAAACTAGCCGATGCCGATGATCAAACTGGGAGTCCGTTTTCACTATGATAATATGCATCTATTTATAATTAAACAACCAATGATTCATTTTAGAGCTCCGAAGTCCACGGGAACCCTTGTAATTTCGACATTTCCGTTTGTCAGTTCCGCCCTGAAACAGAGCTCCTGTTCGTAGACTATTTTTAGATTGACCTACCACACCCGCGGAGTTAAATACGTGATCGGCATATTCGATAATTTAGTTTTTTCACATCTTAGTATTACAGCTAGTTACATATCCAATGGATAAAAGAAAGGCAGACCTAACTAGATGCATGAAAATTTTTTAAAAATACCCCAGTGAACTTAGATCTTTGCCCATAATAATAATATCAAATAAGTCCCTAAATTTAACCTATAGGCTGGAACGCAATAGCTATACCTAATTCAATCAAATTAATAATCTGTCCTTATTCAACAAGTTTCAGGATTGTTCCAAAATCTGATTAAAACGTTGCTAAGCAACCAACTTCTTGAAAGTAAATTTAAGAATACATTGAGCGGCATGTGGCGGGTACTTAAGAAAATAATGACGTTCTAAAATCTCATTATATCCTCACCAGTTATTACGGTATTTATACAATCAACATGTTACTTATAAATAATAAAATAATGTACAACAAGAATATTAAATAAGCAAGAGCAATGAAATAAGATGCTATCTTACCTGCAATCACGGCCACAACAGGTGAAAGTACAGAGACAGACACTGGCCGGAATCGATAACCCATAAAATGGACCTGCGCACTACTATCACCCTTCCAACGAGATATCTAGGGGTAGGTACTTACTTCCTATTTATATAATCAATATGAACTATGATTGTACCTATGACGCCATAGGCGAGGCTCATCTCGCTATTCCGACGTCCGTCGTGATTATAATTTGTTGTTACTTATTGTCGTATTTTCCTTAAAACAAGACCTGATTAATCAACATAATTAAATGATACGAGTATATGAGTGCATCGACTGGTAGGGTAAGATGGAGAAGTCTACAAAATTAAATATGAAACTCGAGTTCTTAAATTTTTAATCAAAACGGTGCAGTTTAGCTCAGTATCTCAACGAAATGTTAATGCAAAATCCAAGTCTAAAAAACAATACGTATGCATTTGTTCAATGAATACATTTTATTACCTCGCGACGAAAAACTTAGGCGGCTTCTACCTATCTTGCAACAATTTTCACCAATTTTCAAATGATTATTATTATCATCCCACACCTACAGTTGGGCAAAGGCAAAATATTGTAGAGGCTGGGTCAGAAAATGATAATACCGTGTTTGGAGTTATAGCAACCGCTAGTTGGGGTGCAGGCGAAATTATACGATTACGGAGCCGCGTCGTGTACAGTCCATAGGTTCGCGGCGACTAATTGACAATAAAAAATAATAGAAATAAAGTTCGCATCCACCCTCACCAAACCGACTTATTTATTGCAAAAACTAAAGGCATAATGTTTGCCCACAGATGGCGTTGCGTGTACTAATTTATGAATGTATCATCTACTTCCTAGAAGGTAGCAATTAGATACTAAAATTAAACAATGAAATCTTATGTCTAGGTACGACGTGTGTCACCTACAATCCACCCTCTTAGTGCTGAAACGGAATAAGCTAAATGAATATAAAACAATACATAATAAAGTCAGATCAGCACTAACTATTCTGATGGTTCAAGTAGTGCGCCAAGCGTTACTGGACGGCGCGTCGTCCCCTGCATGGGTCGCACTCACCACTCCGTGCCGCCAACAACCGCGGTCTAGATTACGTTATACAATCAAAACATAGTCTCCATCTCGCAACGCTCTCTGGTCCCTAAAAAAGTCCAACCCCGTAAAGGTGAAAGGTCGTTTCACCTTTACGGGATTGTGCTGCAGGCGTGCAGCGGGCAGATCCGCCATGCGCTGCGGCTGTGGCAGCGGCGCAGCGCGGCGGTGCCGCCGGCAGAACGGGCAGCGAGCGGCGACTGATGCGCGTACAGTCGGCCGCAACTTCAATATGCAGTAGCTCGTTTACCACAAGCTCGCGGGCACCATGCATAGCTTTTCTATGGTAGTACTCGACTATTAAACGAGTTATTTGGTGACGCCCATCGAGTATAACGGGCCTCATAGTCGAGTGGGTGACTCCATCGACTTTAACGATTCGACCAGCTACTCCTAACACGTCAGTGTCGTCTAAGTATGGCGTTAATGTTATCAAACAAAAAAGTGTTAAGACCAGACAAGTTACTTGCCGGATTCTTCTTGATCTGGAGTTAGAAGGAACCGGCACCTAGATTCACTAGCATGTAAGAAGACGATTCAAAGTGGTCCTTGTGATTGTATTGAATAAAGTTATTTTGAATTTTGACTAGTATTAATTCGGTACTGTCCATTCGTCTCGTCATTAATTTTTATTGTATAATATCTATGCAATGATATTATATCAATGTATCTATGCTTCTCTATTTTGACGATAATGGCTTAACCATAAAAGATAGATATACAGGGTGTCCCGGAACTAGTATGTTATCCTGAGGGGGGACTTTTCTCGACACTTGGGAGAACAACAAATGTTTTACGAATTTTATGAATTCAATAATTTTCATTAAAGAAATGTGCAGCAAAGTTTGCTTTAAATTGGTAAAAGTATGTATCCATGCCTACCTTAGTATACCAATAAAATTGTACTTGCACAAACCTATTTAGGTAGATAACGTGCTTGAATAAACTGTAAACTAACGAGGGTTGTCAATATTAATAATTAGAATAAACTTAAAAGTTTAGGTATGGAAATTTAAAAAAAAATCACCCCCATATCTGTTAATTAACATGGTCGGAATCACCTCGTATAGGCTTAAAATACTAGTTCCGGGACACCCTGTAATGATGTCATTGCTGTCAAACATTTCCATTATCCTTACTTCCTTACTAATATAATATTATAAATGCGATTATAACTCTTTCTGTATGTCTGTCTGTCTCGCTTTCACGCCAAAACTACTGAACCGATTTAAATGAATGAATGATTGGTACAAAGATAGTCTAAAGTCTGAGAAAGGACATAGGCTACTTTTTGATTGGAAACCAGTTATGTAAAGGGTTGAAAAGGGGGATGAAAGGTTGTATGAAAGTATTGTCATTTTCAGAACTAGAAGCATAACATTTTAGGCTGTTGATCCCTATTAATATTATAAATGTGAATGTAACTCTGTCTGTTACGTTTTAACGTCTAAACCGCTGATATAGAGATAGATGGGACCTTGGAGAAGTAGGTACCAGGTGTAGGTACCATGCGTGCAAAGCCGCGGGCAGCAGCTAGTACATTATATCTGTGTAATTCAAACGGTTTTTGCAGCGCACGCCAGAATAGCTCGCAAATGGCAAAATTTTGATGTATAAGCTATATTATTGTAAAGTTTCATAAAAATCATTGCGTGAAATAGAAACATCCATACATACAAACATTCACGTTTATAATATTAGTAAGGATGTACATTTGGTAGTAACAAATTAATCCTTATATCAAAATAAATACTTCTATCGCTTCTCATATTTAAAGTAGATACTTTGTCTTTCACACTACATTATTTGGACAAATATTTTAATAAGATAGGACCTTGGAGACAAAAATAAGCTACTCGAAGTACTAATCCTAGGCAGACGAAGTCGCGGGCACCAGATAGTGTAAAATATAAATATATTATAGTGTAGATAAGTAGCTAATAAATACATGCGCTTGTTATAAATCCATTACTTGGTTACTTATTACACCCTTTGCCTCATAGCAAAAGCCTCCCCTAACCTTTCAATCCAATCCTCCCTGTCCTACCTCTCTTGTCCAGGTTTACCCCGCTGTTCATGAGATTTAATCAGTCGACCGGATGCACTGAATTACCCGTTTCCCTTTGCTTTCTCTTGGCCTTGTTTTCGCTGCATTACTCAACTTATCTGTGCCTCTAGTTATCGACGGGTTATTCAATCCGACTAGATACACGGTTCATTATCATTATATCAGTATCATCGCCATCGGTTTGTCCAACTAATAATTACGTTTTAAAAACTAAAAAGAAAACCTACTTATTGAATGAAATTATGACTATACAATATATTACGCGGGACAAATGTTTGTATGATCTGCAAGTATTTGTTTCGGGTTTGGGTGTTTCTATGTATGTATTAACAAAAAAAAGTATATAAGTAGTATATCAGTCATGTGGTACCCATAACACAAGCTCTGCTTACTTTGGGGCCAGATGATGCTGTGTGAAATGTCCGGGATTATTTATTTATTTTTTATTTATTCATAAAGAACACATTAACAAAGTGTCTCCCCTTAACTAGAGACAATAAGAAAAGTGCTATTGGACACATTCTTAGGCATAGTTTACGTTATAAAAATAAGTCATAGTCAAATTACTCATTGGCCTACTTGGCTAGATTGTAATATTCAGAGTATAATTTTTATGATTAGTACACTAATTAAAAAAAAAAATACAATGAATGAAATTTGAGCTAGTAATATATTTTTAGTGGAAAGTAGATCTATTTTGTATATCGGTAGGCCAAATAAACGCACTGCTCCAATGTGAGACAGCGAGGTGTCGGAGTAAACGATATATCTATATATATATCTTACAATAGAAGTGATATTATGGTTAGTGGCAAAAAATACGGGACTATTTACCGGACTTTTGCGTATTTCTGCTAGAACCTTGTTTTTATTTTTCCATTCTTTTCTTACGAGGAAGGAAAATACTTAATCCCTACTATCCCTACTAATATTATAAATGCGAAAGTAACTTTGTCTGTCTGTCACGATTTTGATGAATTTTAGTATAGAGATACATGGGACCTTGGAGAAGGACTGGCTACTTTTTAGGTGTGCGAAGCAGCAGCTAGTTCAATATAAGAAGTAGGACACGTTATGACGCTATACCACATAAGATATTATGATAGAAAACTTATTCTGTTGCATTGCTTGCATGGTCTAAAACTCGACAATGTATGCGCATGGGAACTACACATCAAGCATATTTAATCATAATTACGTTTTAAAAACTAAAAAGAAACCCGACTTCATTGGATACAATTTGCGACCATAAATTTATTTTGTAATGAAATTTTATCTAACTTAATTAAGCGTTCCTAAATTAGTTAGATGGTACCAACCGAATTGGTTTTACAAACGCTATGACTAACTAAATATAGGTATTTTAGACAATTCCTAATTTTAGAAATGAACCAACCGACTGACTGACCGAACCGATTGACTCCAATCTCATTATATGGGAGACGCAGTTAAAGACAAGGCTTTATTTATAGCGCTAAAAGGTGCCTACGTGAAATATTCAACCACAGTCACATTGGGAACCTTGTACACCATAATTTAAAAGACATAAGATTTGACCTTGCCGTGTATATTTTTTGAAATGTGTAAATTTGTCACATTACATAATTGAGTTATTTAAAACGTTCGAACATGAAAAGACCGATTAGCAATACATGTCATCATTGGCCTTCGTTCATCTGTTTAAGATGATTTAGGTGGCGTTAGTAATGTTACAGAGCAGTTAATTGTAATTGAAAACTTTCGTTCATCAATCCACTCCAGCAAGCTAAGTCAAAGTCAAAGTTAAAAGATACTTTATTCAATACAATCACAAGGATCACTTTGAAACGTCAAGGTGGTTGAAGTTTCCTCTTCACTGATGTCACTCTGCCTGGGATTCTGTTTAATAGCGCAGGCTTTCCCAGGTACCCACACTAACCTCTCGACCTTGCCGACAGGACCCGCAGGAAAGACGAATCAGTACATGCGGTGTCGGTTCGGTTGCAGGTGCATAACGACTGGCAATATATGTACATAAAACTAAATTGTAACTAAACTCTATACCATGACTATGAAAACTAACAAATTGCAAAATGATAAAAAAGAGCTGAGGGGATTCAACAGAAAGCTATTAAATTTGTTAATTGATCATTGCTTCTGTTCTGTTGACAACTATCTTCATTTCAAGTTCATTTCAAGTATTAATTGTGCATTCTATATCGGAATGATTAGAATCAATTGATTTAATCTTCAGTTTTGTCACTTTAGACGATACGCGCACTGCGGATTAAACCACGGTGCGCTTTTCTGTGAAACGTGGAATCAGCTTGCTGGCAGATACGTTTTATTGCGATTTACACCTCGGTGGAAAAAAACGCTTGTGCTAAAAATTCGGTACTCGCGATAGTTTTATCACGCACATATTCGCCGCATTATAATCCGCATTGCGCGTAAGATCTAAAGTCACGAAACTGAAGATGAAATTATTTTTTTTAATTGAGCCGGTGTAACATTTTTTATTGTATTTATGATGGGTTCTTTATACTTTACGCATATTACTTTATTTTATTAAAAACACAAGTTAACATGCATGTCATAATGTAATCCCTGGACTCGGCAGTCACCTCCTCAGATCTTCAGTTACTTAGTTCTTTGAGCATGTCCAAACATTATATCTGGCACATGCCCACGCTTCACAGTAGTTAGTATTCCATACATGAGAGGTTGCAAGCTCATCGCCGCTTACAGGTATACGACAGGTTAACGAACTCACGACAGGGTAACGAACTGTGACGCAGAAGGTTACGGGTTCGACTCCCGACTAGGGACAAATGTTTGTATGAGCTGCAAGTATTTGTCTTGGGCCTAGGTGTTTCTGTGTTTCTATGTATAAAATGTATTTGATAAAAAAAGTATTTGTAAGTAGTACATCAGTCATATGGTACCCATAACACAAGCTCTGCTTACTTTGGGGCCAAATGATGCTGTGTGAAATTTCCGGCATTTATTTATTTATTTATACTAATCAATTACAAACATCTTAGTTGTTCATTTAGGTTCTAGGATGTACCGGTTTCCTTATGATGCTTACCTTCATAGATAACTGACATTGGCTGACATTTCTACGAAAGGAAAAATGCATTATTGTACGTCCAGGTTCTAACCTACTACCTTATGATTAGAAAGCTAAGGTGCTACCTCTCTAGTGCTCATTTTCATTTACATTTTATCAATTCAAATAAAAACATAATCCCTGCCTGTCTGACTGTCTGTCACGATTTCACGCCCAAAACTGCTGAACCGATTTTGATGAATTTTGGTATAGAGATAGATGGGACGTTGGAGAAGGACAAACTATTTTTTTGTAGGTACCACGCGTGCGAAGTCGCGTGCAGGAGCAAGTTTTAAATATATGACTGAGAGCTAGATCACAAGTTCTTTTGAGCAACCGGTAACTCCTGATTCTTTATTTATCTTATAGAGCGTCCTCGCGAAGTTTCAAACTCCTGAAGCTAAAGAACGAGAAGTTGGAATTTATTTATAGTTTATAAAATAAACAAGAATAAGTAATTCCTTTCTAATTCTGTCAAGTGTTGTGTGATTGAATGTAGGTAGTTAGTACCTACATAATTCAAAAGTTGAAGCCAAGTAATATTCATAATTAGTACAGCGCACACACAATAATGTAATTACCTTCGTATTGTGGTGTGTTTGTAGCACGCAAGGATGTGTGTGTGCGCGCTTGTACATGTGATTTCCATAATTCCATATTCCCCGCAGTCTCATAGAGTATGCTAATCAAGGAAAAATTTACAATCAAATTACGTTCAATTTGCCTTTGCATGACTCTCAAAGCGGTTTGGCTTTAGTATCTGGATACAGGAATTGGAGGGTGAAAATGCTCAAATCTGGTAGGGTTTTGCTTCCTGATTAACTTTTAACTTGCGGAAATCCTTAGTTTTCGAGAAAATAAAACATTTCTAACCTCAAATCTGATAAAATGTGAAACAAAATGTAAAAATTGACAGATAATTGATGCGAATGAAACGTAAAAAAAATATTACAAACCACTAGGTAGGTTATGGTTGGAGTATAGAAAAAAACGCAAGGCGAGCGAGCGTAGCGAGCGTGCCGCGGCAGCGGCCGAAGCGCCAGAAGCGACCTCTCCCTCCCCCCCCTTGGTAATTTAAACTAAATTTGTATCAATAATTTTTTTTGAGGTTAGGTTACATTTACCCCCCCACCCTGTTTGCATTTTTTTTGAGGTTAGGTTTAATTTATTCAAATATCTCGAGAACGGGGTAATTCCGCAAATTGGGAGTGGTACCAAGGGGGGGGGGGGGGGGGTTAATAATTTCTGATTTCCCCATACAGCGGTTTAAAAATATTCAATTATTGGAACTCATTGGAATATGGGAACGAATTGCGAAGTGCGAAACATGGCATTACAAGTTTACAAAGGATATATAAATTTTACGAGGACTAAAAAAAATCAATTAAAACCTATTCGTATTAATACTTGGCACCTAAATTTACGTTAGTAAGACGTGTAAATAAGACGTTAGAAAGTGATCCTTGTGTTCTTCATCATCTTTTTCTTCTTCTTTGTTTATGGCATGTGACATAATAATGTCAATTTTGCCAGTGTCAAGTGTTTATAGTTTATAGTCAGTTTGTTTGTTATTAGAGTCATAGTCGATGGTCAATTGTCAATTCTAGACGTCACGCGGAATGGCGTCTAGAATTTTCTTAGGATTCCTCGTCGTTCAAATTACATTGCACCACAATACACATATAATTCAATTATCCATACCCGTCCTGTAGTCACAATTTATTAATTTAAATCCCGCCAAGATTACTGAATAAAACATGCAATAAAACGGGTAAAAAATATTAAATTAGCAGAGCTATGTTACTCCATGAAATGACAGACGAAGAATCCCCGTCTTCTTCTTATTTAATGGCAATTGTGTGTGTCACATGATGACAATTTTGCCAATGTCAAGTGTTGATTGTTTATAGTAAGACGTCACAAAATCGTATGTTGATATGAAATTAAAAAAGAATGAAATGAAATTTTTGTTAGTTCGAATCACTGAGATTTCGTATGATTTTTGCAAGGTCCTTAGGGGTACAAGTGTCAACAATGGAGATAGCTGTTGGTCACTGTTGATAACTCGATCCACTTCTTCTTCGAACTCTACCATTGTGGACTGATTAGGAGTGAAGACGTCGCTTAGGTGTTTGGCAAATAGTTCTGCTTTTTCACTTCCCGTTCTAGCCCAACGGTCTTCGACTTCCTAATAGGTGGAACGTGGAGATTTGGCCTTTTGAAGTTCTTAGTTATTTTCCATAACGAGTAGTTATCTCTTTTATATGTTGATAATGTTGATAATTTCTGCTGGAACGATGTGTTATTGTTCTCTGCAATCATTTCTTTAAGCTCCCTAGATATTTTGTTGTACTCCGTCTTATCAGCGTCAGACCTACTTTCATGCCATCGTCTTCGTGTTTTACGTTTTTCTTCTAGCTTGTAGCGTATGTCCATTGGTATATTATTATTGTGTGTTAAGCGGCCTATCGAGGAGTAGAGCGCCACGCAGCAACTTGTATAAGGTTTGTGATGTAGAAGGTTGCTTCATCTATATCTTCTTCTGTCTTGAGTTTAATCTTCAGGTTTGTTTCTTCCTCTAGGTATTCAGCAAAGGATTCCTAGTTTGTTTTTCGATTATATAGTGTAGCTCTTTGAGCTACACTTCGGTGTATTGCAGTCACGCTAAATGTAGCTATGACCGGTGTGTGGTCGGAGACACTGTAAAGTGATGATTCGATATCAAAATATATCTCGGATAAGCCTTTTATAATGAAAAAATCTAAGAGATCGGGTATTCTGTTATCATCGGTTGGCCAATAAGTTGGTTTGTTAGTTCCTAGAGTAGTGAGTTTAAATTTGTCAACGCTTTTCTTCAGTTCCCTTCCTTTAGTAGTGGTCAGTCGTGATTCCCAGTAAGTATGTTTGCAGTTCCAGTCGCCACCACTTATAAATCTGTTTCCCAGGTTGTGGAAGTAGCTATCGAGCATGTGTTGCTTCAGGTTATGTTTTGGTGGGCAATAAATGGCGCTTATGTTAATAGGCCCCATATTGTTTATATACATACATTATACATACATACATTCGACCAGATACCACTGTACAAGGCAGACGCTTGTCGCTCGCGGTCCCAAATTTTTAAGTTTTTAAGTTTTCACTAATCCTTATTGGTCAGTTCTCATAAATCGGTCGCTCTCGTTTACTCTTGTGGTGTTTGAACGACTGAACTCCTCCTAGTGGGAGGCGCGAGAAGAGCACGGACGGCTTTCCCGGATACCCCCGACGCAACAACACCCCACAAAACCCTTTCTTCGGAGACTACGTCTTCGAGTAGCAGATCGGCGCATCAGTGGACTCACCAAGTTCACCATCCACGGAAACAAGGAAAAAGTCACTAACTGCCATCGTGATCTGAACCAGGTGTCGTCGGATTGTGTGTCAACCGCTCGAACCACTGAGCCAGGGAGTCAACGGATTGCCCGCCGAAAATTAGGTATTTCTTATTGAACTATTAACATAGGTTAATAAGTATAACACAGAAGCTATGTCGTCAGCTAGCAATTACAACAATTGCTGTGAAAGTTGTAGAGGCGCTATTCGTCCAACGGATGAGGTTATTTGCTGTACACTTTTGAATTGTGGTAAGCGTTACCACAAGGATATTTGTGTAGGTAGCACTGCTCCTAGTCTCGCGGACTTAACCAGATGGATGTGTCCCCAGTGCAAGTGTGAAACAAAACGCGGGGGAGATAACTCTAACACACCGGCTAAAGGATCTTCGCAAACTCCAGACATGAACGTAACCTTGCGGTCAAAAAAGAATTTGCCTTCATTGGATTCCCAGGCGCCCAAACAACCTTTGCCTTCGTCAGGCCAGAAGGCTTCTAAAAAGACTTTGCCTCCCTCAGAACAGCAGGTTACCAACATGAACTTGCTTGTAGTGGAACCACAGGGGTCCAAAATGAATTTGCCTGCGCTTGACTTGCAGGCGCTTACGAGTGAAATAAGACTTCTGCGAGAGGAGGTTTCTACGTTTAAATCAAAACTCGACAACGTCTCATCTGCTATGTCTTCCTTACATGAGCAAATGAATCATCTTGTGGCAACCGTGGCTATATCGGATGAAAGAGTCCTGGAACTGAAGGAACGACTTGCTTCTGAGACAGTCCTTCTGAAGAGTCAAGTTCAAAAACTAGAGGATAAATTTAATATGCAAGCTCAAGCTTATATCCGTAACGAATTCGAGATCATTGGTATACCAGAGTCGCAAAGTGAAAGCTCTTCTAGCAGCAAGAAAGTTGGGTGTAGACCTTAAGGAAGAAGACATCGACTGGGTTCTTCGTGCCGGCTTTAAAAGGTCTCCAGCCTCTTCCACTTCCGATTCAACCTCTAACTTTTCGCGCCCAGTCGTTATGAGGCTTATCAGACGCTCGAAACGCGATGATTTTCTAAAGAGCGTAAAAACCCGCAAGTCTATTACGACGAAGGATCTCGGATTGGATGATACTTCAAAGAGAGTATTTTTCAATGAAAGACTAACGCGTGAAAATCGTCTGTTATTTCGAGAGAGTAGAAACCGTGCAGTTGGCGCAGGTTACAAGTTCTGTTGGACCAATAACGGCAGCATCTACCTGCGTAGGCGTGAAGGTAGTCCAGCAATTCGTATCCACAACGTGCTGGACCTAGAACAACGACTATCCTCTAGCACCGACACTCATCAGTCTCATGTTTAGCGATACTATAGATTTCTTCTTAAATTATTTAACATTAGTTACTTTATTACATTATTCACACAGAACACAACTTATAAATATCTTGTTATTAACTAAAGAACACGACACCTACATTAACTTACGTACATTAGTCACATTCATCTTACACACCACAATTACCTTTCTTCCCAATTAAATTTAAAATTGTATATGTATATTCTAGACTTGTACTTCTATTGTGATGAATTAACTCATGCGACAACTAAAAACAATTCTGCACATATTATAGCCATAACAAACCATCAACTATGGCCTCCATAGAGCTAATTAATGATTTGGATGAAACTCTTAATGTTGATTGTCGCCTCTGTTATTCCCCGGAGTCATGTAAATACATCCTTAGTGAGCAACTAAACTTTAAAATGATTATATTTAACATTAGAAGCCTACAAAAAAACTTCGATGAATTTCTTATACTACTGAAAAGACTTGCCATAAAACTTGATATCATTATTCTAACGGAATGTCACGTTGGGAGCTGCCCTCTGGTCAGATCTCTGGACGGCTTTTCGCATTACAGTACCTCTAAAATAAATAACCAAGCGGGAGGTGTAGTCATATACGTGCGCTCTGACTGGTCGGTGAAGATTAGTGAGCCAACGATATCTGAGTCTGATTCGCTATTAATTGAATTGGCTAACTCTCTTTACATACTCGGCCTCTATAGATCGCCTTCCTTTAATTAGATTACTAGATTACTGAACTCTCTTGATTGTTTTCTTAAAGAAAATCGTTCTATTTTAAAAAATTGTGTTATAGCGGGTGATATTAACATAAATAGTATTTTTGATTCTCCGTCGCCCCACCCACAACTTGACGAAATGTTTTGCTGGCGAACTGGGTCTCAAGAAAATCATTAGTTTACCTACTAGAGGTGCATCCTGTTTGGACCACGTTTTAGTAAACATTAAGTCACAGGCATTGGGTATAGTGTGCAAGACTGGTATCACTGACCATGATCTGGTTCTGGCTGGTTTCAGTACAATTCCGAGTTCTACTCGTCAGCAATTTAAGATACTATTTGACCACGAAACTATATTTAAAGAATTAGCTGCTCTCAATTGGTCAGAAGTGATATCATCAACACATGCCTCCTGGGCCGCAAACAGGCTGTCTTCTATGTTGGAATCAATTGTTAAACAAAACTCTAGAAAGATAAACATAAGTCGTAGAAAACAAATTAATAAAAACTGGATTACCCCTGGGCTTATTAGGTCCATGAGACATCGAGATGCTCTCCATCTAGAGGCAAGGAGATATCCTGACAATAAAGAGCTTCAACTAAAATATAAGAAATACCGCAACTCTTTTAAACTATTAACGAGGAACTTGAGAAAAGAGTATAACAAGGAACAATTTGCTATAAATAAGGATAACCCATCTAAACTATGGAAAAGTATTAAGAATGTGTGCGAGTTGAATGTTAAGGAAGATTGTACTTCTGACTTGCTTCGCATTAAAGAAACTCCCACTGACTCTTTGAACTCTTGTAACGAGTACTTCGTAAGTATGGGCAAAAAGTTAGCTGACGACATTTTAATAAGTCTTGGCAAGAACCAGGAAGATCTAGCAGCAGATATCAACATAACCTTTAGCTCTCCACATTCATTTTTCATTTCTCCTACTGACTGCCTTGAAATTATGAGCCTCATCAAGTCCCTCAAAAGTAATAGCGCCCCTGGTAAAGATGGTTTAACCAACACATTACTGAAACAATACTGTCACCTACTCCTAGAACCTCTGACACATGTGATGAATCTGAGTTTATCCTCTGGTGCTTTTCCGGACTGCTGGAAGATAGCGTCAGTTACCCCAGTACACAAGGACGGCAGTAAGTACATTATATCCAATTACCGACCAATTTCTTTACTCCCAGCATTCTCCGAAATTCTTGAAAAGCTAGTAAATAAAAGAATGATCCATTATTTGGAGCTCAACAAAATTTTATCTCCTTATCAGTTTGGCTTTAGACGAGGTAAGTCAACCGAAGATGCCGTGCACATGCTACTTGACGGTGCAGTTTCAGCACTTGACACCGGAAAAAAATGCATCGGTGTCTTCTTGGACCTTGCGAAGGCATTTGACACCGTATCTCCTATCATCCTCCTAAAAAAGTTTTTGGGTTTGAAAAAAGAGTGTTTGGGTATTAGAGGTGTCACCTTGAACTGGTTCCGCAGTTACTTGTCTAATAGAGGTCAGTGTGTCTCAATTGCTGGTCATTCGAGTAAAATCAGTGACGTTTCTTTCGGGGTTCCGCAAGGTAGCATATTGGGGCCAACCCTTTTCACGCTCTATATCAACGACATTATTTCTTTATTTGATGGAAATCAAGATAATTCGCAAATTTTATGCTATGCCGACTATACAGCCATACTTTTTAAAGGTGACACGTGGGAACAGGCAGCTCAAAACGCTAATACAGGACTGTCTCGTGTAGCCTGGTGGCTTGATATGAATCTGTTGACTCTTAATGCCCAGAAAACCAAATACTTGTGTTTTCACAAAACAAAAGTATCCCGCCCTCCTTGTTCCTTATCCCTACGGATCAATAAATGTAATGGATCTGAGTTAAACTGCTCCTGTCCTGTTATAGAGCGAACGGAATGCTTTCGGTATTTGGGTGTTCTGCTAGATCAGAAATTATCTTTCAGAGCACATGTAAATGCTCTTGCTGGACGAGTCAGAAAGCTTATATACGTCATGAAGCTCCTCCAGGACGGCTCTGATGCAGACTGTCTCATGCTAGTTTACTCAGCTCTTTGCCAGTCCATTTTATGCTATTGCATCACTGCTTGGGGTGGAACTGCGAAAACCTTTATGATCACTCTCGAAAGAGCCCAGAGATCTGTGCTCAAGGTCATGTTCCGGAAACCCTTTCGTTATCCCACTGTATCCCTGTATGCATTTACTCAAACACTTAGTGTCCGGCAGCTCTACTTGCAGCGAGTAACATTGGCGTACCATAGGTCTTTCCGTTCGGGTTGCAGTTCTCTCTCCTCCACGGAAAACCGGCGGCTGAAAGTCAATGTGCCAGTGGTCAAAACCTCTTTTGCAAGACGTTTTAAATATTATTCTTTCCCATTTATATACCGCTGTGTTTGTAAGCATTGTGACCTAAACTGCTCTCTCTTTGGTGTAAAGAAAAAGATAAGAAAATGCCTTCTCACGCTAGACTATGAAGGAACGGAAAATTTGCTGAAGGTTCTGGTCTGACCTCTCTCGTAGTGTCGGACTAACTGATACTATTTATATTGTGGCATAACTTTTATACTCCCCTCCCCACTTACCCCCTCTCTCTCTCTCCAATACACACACATACACACACACACACACACGCGCACACACACACACATAAACACACACACACACACACACTCAGACACACACACATACTCGCACAAACTTCGAAAACTTACAGCTTACAGTTGGTCATGTTCTTTATTTATTGTATTTTGATTTCTTCTTTTAGATTTTAGATATTTATTTTATTTCTCATGGATTGTCCTTCTTTTGTCTTGCCTTGTTTAAGTGTTATCTGTTTTGTTTTATCTCTATGTAGTTTGTGGAAATCGCTCATCTTATGTCTCTGGCCTCCCGCAATACAGGCTTGCCCTAGTGAGGGGACCATCAGTAAGTTTGTTAACACTGTATTTTTATTATCTTGGAAAATAAATGAATTTGTATTTGTATTTGTATGGTGCTCGTTTATGGTGATAGTGGTGGCCTGCATCCAGTCCTCCTGGAGCACGCTATGTATGTGATGTTTAATATTGTTCTTAATTATTATCGCAGACCCTCCATGTGATGTGCTGTCTGGGTGGTTGGCATTATAAAAGCAATAGTTTTCAAATCTAATACCAGTTCGATCGTTCAGGTGAGTTTCCGAAATTAGTGCAATATCCACTTTGTTTACTTTTAGTAGTACTTCAAGTTCTTGTTTGTTTAGCGTAAGGCCATTGATATTCCAGGTAGCGATACGTAACGACATCATTGTGGTAGTTTGCTGATGAGTGTCAGGATGAGGTTCATCATTGTACTGAACTGTGAAATAAGTTGGTCCATTCTTTCAGTCTGTTTTTTTATAAGTTCTTCTAGGTAGTAGTACCGATGTGCTTGTGTCTGGCTATAAATTCTATCATTTCTCAAATGATGTGTTCTTTCTGACTCTCGGTCAGCGTGATCTTTTGTATTTGTTCTTTGTGACTTCTTTGTGTCTTTTTGGTAAAGGTATTTGTGTTTCTATCGGTTTATCTCTCGGGTATTTATCTTGTGGTTTTTCGATGTACTCGGTGTTTTCTGAGTAGTTATAAGGCTTTGGCCTGTTTTTAACTACTTCACTGTATTGTTGTAGGCTTTCCATCACAGTTAAGTGTTTTCTTTTTGGTTGGGTAGCCCCAGTTTTCTTTACCCTTTCTTCAGAAGTATTTGTCTGCTCTTTTTCAGCACCAGATCCTTTTTCTCTTTTTCTAGAGGCAGTTTTTGGCTTGGACTATGATGGTCTATGTCCTGCCAGCTTTCTGGCCATAACCTCTTTGTATACCTGGCATCCCTTATAACTAGCAGGATGGCTTTCTGAGCATAGAGAGCAAACTGCCGGTGTGTTTTCATCCATTGTGCACTGGGTTGTCTTATGTGCACCAGCACATTTCACACATCTGTATGGCCGCATACTGTTATTTTTACTGTGCACATATTGCTGGCATCTTTTGCATTGTACCACTGAGTTTTCTCTAACTGGGTCTTCTAATTTAACTTTTTGGTTGAATATATCTTTTATATCTTTCACCAGTTCATTTTTATCGCCAGATGCAATATTAACAAAGAAGGTGTTTAGAGGTTCCTTGGTTCCTCGCCTGCGGGTTGTTATTATTTCACCTTGGACCGCATTACCTGTTTGCTCTATTGCTTCTATAATAGCTTCTTTAGGAGTGCTAAAATGCAGATGTTTGATAACAATTCTCATATATTTCTGGTCTTTTCGGGTAAAGGTGTAGCCTATTAATCCCTTAGTTCTTATATGTTCTATTAAATTCTTATATTTATCGAAGAATTAGAGGAAATAATCAATTGATTTTTTGAAACTATTTTAAAAATGTAGTCGTCCTTTTCTATGACTTCTTCTACAAGTTGTGCTAATTTCGCCAGATCATCGACTCCATATAGGATTATTGGTGGTGGTTTATTTGTCTTTCTGGTTGTTTTTTGTTCCTCTTCTACTTCTAGTAGTGAGAAGCTGTTGCTTGTTTCTATTTCTGGGGCGTTATAATGATCAGTGTTATGTATTCCTCTGTGTTCGTTTACGTTTCTTTCTCTTCGTTGTGTTCTTTTGGCTTGGCTCAGTTTTTGTTCTTTGTCATCCTCAGGTGATCGGTTTCTTTTTTGGTGCGGTACTCATTGCCATAGTACACTTGTATTGTACTGGTTTGTTTGGTCTTTTCCTGCTGATTCAGTGCTATCTTTTCTTTGGCTTCTGTCCGTGGCATCGCTAAGAGAAGCTGATCTTTGCCGGTGGAACAGTCCTGGGT
Organism: Lampropteryx suffumata; assembly: GCA_948098915.1. Taxonomy (NCBI): domain Eukaryota; kingdom Metazoa; phylum Arthropoda; class Insecta; order Lepidoptera; family Geometridae; genus Lampropteryx; species Lampropteryx suffumata. The sequence continues at coordinate 22,684,169 of OX402544.1, read as the reverse complement.
GGAAAAGCTATTGCATTAATATTTTAGGCCTGTGTGGCCCTACTCCTTCGACCGTCTGATTAAGCCATCCTTTGCCCCTCCCAGAATACGTGGCTCAGGGAGTGATTCTCCGACATCACCAGTACCCTCCTGGGGTATATTCTTTGTTAGTTTTGCTTCCATCTTCGGTGTAATTTTTCCATTCGGGGTTGTCTTCCCCTAGTCAGTTTGTCCGGTTATAGTGCCAGATACTCGCTTTCGCTCTATATACTTAGCTACTGCAGTCCCGAGGTAGATGTTATGTGCGGGACTCGTATTAGACTGCAGCATTGCCCAGGGAGGACGACCCACAGAGGTGTAGCTTGTGGGCCCATCAGTATACCGCGGCGGCAGTATAAGGATGGCGTGGACGTGTATATAGAGCTTTTGGTGCGCACCTGATAGCCTAGCCTGCACTCCTAGACGTACGCTACGGCATTCTTAGCATTTTTTTAAAAACATGTTCCTGACAAGAATATGTTCCACTAAGGCCTACACCAGCCCCCCCCAAAGGACCCCAAAGGACCCAAATAAAGCCTCGCAGAGACTGCAGGAACAGCTTCACAAAATAGACTTGTGGCTAAAAAAGTGGAGAATCAAACCTAATGTGGCAAAATCAATACAAGTTACATACACGCTCCGGAAAGGGAACTGTCCACCAGTTTGTATGGAAAACAAAACGCTACCAAGCAACAACACCGTCAAATACCTGGGATTACACTTGGACAGAAGATTAAATTGGGCCAACCACATAAAAGCCAAAAGAACCGAAGCCAATATGCAACTCAAGGGATTCTCCTGGCTACTTGGCCGCCAATCCCAACTATCAATCAGCAACAAACTGATAGTCTACAAGGCTATAATAAAGCCAATATGGACGTATGGCATTGAACTCTGGGGAACAGCCAGTAACTCAAACATCGAGATCCTCCAAAAGTTCCAAAACCTAGCTCTAAGAACCATCTCCAAAGCACACTGGTTTGTAAGAAACACCGAAATACGGTTGACGGTTGCTATTTCCAGGTATTCGTACCTGGAAATAGCAACCGTCAAGGAAGAAGTCTGGAAATATGCCATAAAATACAAGGAAAGACTAAGAACACACACAAACACACTAGCCCAGAACCTCCTAAATAATGGAGAGAGCGCCATCTCTTTAGGCGTAAATCGCCTAAAGAGATGGCAGGTACTAAACCTGGACATGAGAAGCTGACTATCTAATAGCCAGTGTGGTGCCACTCAATGGAAGGGCGCCCCAAAACAATGACTCCAACGAAAGGATCTGATTATGGCTATACAGCCGATTGCAGATCAAAAAAAAAACAAAGGTAAAAAAAAAAAAAAGTTCGAATCACAAAGAAGTTTCATTCCAATTATTCAAACCCGAGTCAATAACTCTAGCTTTATTTTAATAAAACTACCAAAATAAGATGTATAACCCGAAATAACTTGGGGAAAAATAAATAATATAAGAGCATAATGTTTAGTCCGCAAAAAGCCAAAAATAATCGTGATCACAATGATTGTACGAAATTCAATCAAATCAATAAAAAAAAACGATTGAATAAAAATATTTTGTTGACTTGGACTTTATATTAATTTAGTTGTTATGACTACTTGATGATCAAGGAATACAAGAATAGTTACCTGAAGATTTGAGTTTATATTCACCACGCTATGTCATAGCAGTCACCCATCTTAATACCCTCAGGAATGTAGCACGGCCACATCTTATTACGCTTCTCTCTCATTATAATGCTCTGTTACATAGGAAAGTACTAACAACGTGAAGTGGCTATTGCGGTTATTGTGCTACGTTCATCCATGCAGTAGGTATGCTTTGAAACGGTATCAGGATACTGGACACTCGAAGACCAGGTAGTGGAGGCGTAAGGTGCACATCAGCTCGAGACGACCGGTTTATTGTCTTAGAAGTATTGAGGAACCTCTTCCTCACGGCTGTTGAGATACGACAGCGGCTCCAAAACGTCCGCGGCATAAACGTACGCGAGCTTACGGTTAGAAGACGGATAGAGGAAGTGAATTTAAAAGCTCGTAGTCCAGCACACGGCCCAGATATCCTCAGACAGCACCGAATAGCTCGTCTTCGGTTCGCTCGAGAACTGAAATCACGAGCAATGGGCTAGAGTGTTATTTACAGATGAGTGTCAAATTGCTTTACGAGCTTCAGACGGTCGAGAACGGGTGTGGAGAAGAAGAGGAGAGGGATATCCACCATTACCACTACACGAACAATGAGTTTTCATGGCGGCTCCATAATGGTATGGGGAGGAATAAGTTCGGATGCTCGTACGGAATCAGTGATCGTCGGCAATCGGCTAAATGCTTCTCGTTACATCAAAGAGATCCTTCAGGATCATTATCTGCCCTATTCTGGGTTCATTGGCTACAAACATTTTTTATTAATGCACGATAACGCACGTCCTCACGTTGCGCGGTGCGTGGAGGAGTACCTTCAAGTGGTTGAAATTTCATGGTTGCAGTGGCCAGCTCGTAGCCCGGACTTAAACCCAATAGAAGACAACTGGGACATGCTCAAAAGAAAGATTAAATCCACTTCCAACCCGCAACATACTCTCAACCAGCTCCGCACTGCAAAGCAAGCCATTTGGGAAGGCATACCGCAAGTGCACGTCAAAAACATGATTCAGCGCATGCCTGACCGGATGCAGGCATGCATTAGAGCTAAAGGAGGAAGCACCCGGTATTTAAATGTGTAAACAGTTTAAAAAAACGCTTGTTTTTTTTTGCAGTTGCTGTGTGTGCTAAATTTTAAAAACTAAAAACACACTTTTGTTGATAATGGTGGCAATTCGGTTGGTTCATTTCTAAAATTAGGAATTGTCTAAAATATATATAGTTAGTCATAGCATTTGTAAAACCTATTCGGTTTGTACCATCTAACTAAATTAGGAACGCTTAATTAAGTTAGATTTGGAAGGTAGTGGTCGTCTTCCCCCACGGTGACCGGCCGTCTTGGGGTGAATGTGTAGGTTGTTTCGTTGGGTGTGTGTTTTTTGTTGTTTGGTTTTGATTTTCCGTTGTCGATGTTTATTGATCGTTTTTTGTAGTTGAGGGTTTTGATAGTGACGTGGATCTGCCCTGTGCCATATAGTTAAGCATGTTAATCATCTTGTTAATGGGGCCATCGTTGGTTGGTTGTTAGGTGAAATGCTAGAGTCCCTTTTCCTCTTATCTCTTTTATCATCTTTCGACTCCTTTATGACAATTTTGTCTTTAAAAAAGTAACAAATTTTTCCCTTTGATCTTTCTTCCTGTAGCTAAGGAAGAAGCTCCTTCCTTTTCTCCAAGGTTTCTTTGTTGAGATCTTCCTTGATGTAAATTTCTTGGTCCAGTTTCTTTTTGTTTTTGAGAATTACATTTTTTCTCCAGTTTGTTGTGAACGTTACAAGGATAGGCCGTGGTTTGTTATCCTTTTTGGCACCTAGTCGGTAGGCGTTGTTTATTTCTTGAGGGTTGATTTGGATGTTCATATTTTTTTCTAGCAAATTTATAATGGCTTCGATTGGGGACTCGTTGTTTTGTTCCTCTTTCATACCAAAGAAAATAACGTTATTTTTTCTTTTGTGGTCCTCCATTGACTTTATTTTGCCTTGTAAGGTCCTGATTTCAGTCTTCAAGTGGTTATTTTCCACCAAAAGAGCAGTTAACTTTTCGTTGATACTGTCAGGTAAATTTTTAGTGCTTCTTCGCGAGGTTATCTCTCGCGTTTGCGCTGACATTTCTTGCTTCATTTTTTGCCAAAAAGTATCCATTTGCAATCCATTTGAGTTGGCAACACTAGTTTGGAGTGGGCAGCACTGCTTTGGGCATGGCAACACTAGTTTTACCTTTTACTTTTTTTTTTAAACGTTTACACCGCACAGCTAAAATTAAGTTAGAAAAAGAAGGGAAGGAAATAAAAATAAACAGAGGTGTAAGACAAGGGGACCCGCTATCGCGTAAATTATTCACAGCTGTCTTAGAAGACATCTTTCGGATATTAAATTGGGATCATTACGGGCTAAACATAAACGGAGAACGACTATTCCACTTACGGTTCGCTGACGACATCATACTATTCGCTGAAACAAAGGAACACCTACAAAACATGCTCATAGGCTTGGAAAAAGAAAGCCGCAAGGTAGGCCTAACGATGAACGCCTCCAAAACCAAAGCACTAACGAATGCACCCGAAGATCCCATCATCGTAAACGGCGTACTAATCGAATATGTCAAAGAGTACACTTACTTAGGCCAACAAATTTCAACGAATGATATAATGTCAAAGGAAATCGACACTCGAATTGAGAATGCATGGAAATCCTACTGGCGGCTAAAAGAAATTATGAAGAACAAGGAAATCAAGATGCATGTCAAATCAAAACTGTACAACACCTGCGTGCTAAAAGTTCTAACCTATGGCTGCCAAACCTGGGCTCTCACCAAAGCACAAAGCAAAAAATTAGAAACTTGCCAAACAGCTATGGAAAGAAGCGTGTTGAATCTAAGAAAATCAGACAGAGTACGAAATAAAAGTCATCAGAAGCCGCACTAAGATACAAAATGTTACAAGTAGAATACGAAAACTAAAATGGCAATGGACACGACATATTATAAGAGACATCGAAAAGTGGAACAAAAGCATAGTGTTTTGGTACCCCAGAAACAGGAAAAGAAAGCAAGGCAGATAGATTCGGAGGTAGGAAGACGAGATAAAGACGATAGCAGGAAAACTATGGACAAGGAAAGCTTTAAACCGAGCAGATTGGAAAGAAATGGAGGAGGCCTTTGCCAATGTTGGGCAAACTGACGAAGTTGTCGATAATGTCGTTACATTAAGATTGTCAGTTGTAATTACTCTTTTATTTTGCGCCTGAATAAAGGCTATTATTATTAATAATATTATTATTAATTAAGTTAGATAAAATTAAACTAGGATAAGTTGATAGCAGCAGAATACCAAAGGTTAATTTGACAGTTCAAAACCGAATTTTAACTAAAATTAGTTAGGTTGATGCCAACAGAATTGAGACCAATACCGAACTAAAAAGCAGGAAATAATTTTCAATAAATTTTAATTAAAAATACCTAATATAATTTAAAAAAAAATCTTTTATTAAAGAAAAACGTGGGGTGTTTGATGTTAATTGTTATCATATTTTAATGACAGGTATTGGTAAAAGTAGAATAGTTATTAATATCTAAAAAAGCACCCCACGCTTTTCTGTTATTTTTTTTTTTTTTTTGTTAATCATACTATTTTTAATTTAAATTTATTGAAAATTATTTTCTACTTTTTAGTTTTTTTCTATTAAAGCGTGTTTTTATTATGTTTTTTCGTATTATCATTATTTATTATCATATACGAGTATTTTATTATCAATGGATGTGGTTTATGTTTACTAAAAATGGAAGTAAGATCATTTTAGTGTAGCGAGAAACATATTTTATATGTTTTTTCACACATTTAGCGGTTATAATTTCTTTGGCATAATATAATGGCCGGCCCACTGCCACTTCAGTCTGCTAATCCTCTGAGTTATGTGGACCCCTTTGGTTCACTAACGGATGTCTTTGTTACAGATTCTATCCTTCACAGAGACGCTAAACATAGCATAGCTCTTTATATTGTGATCTCCATAGCTCGTTAAGTGACTTTTAATTTATGAACCAGACTTACCGTATGTGCAAAGGTTTCAGCAACAAAAGTAGGACAGGTAGGACTCACTTGTTGACTTTGATCTTCAGAAACTCCGAAATCATTCTATCGTTCCCAGAGGCTTTTCCATTTTTAAGCTACTTAGAGGTCATTTTGATCTCGTCAATGCTGATCTCTGGCAGATCCTCTGTAAAGCGACGAGTTGGTGTGGGTCTAGCATTCTCAGTATTGGGTTCAGGAAATGTACTGTGAGGCGTACAACCGGCAGTAGAAGTACTTGGTCTCGGCCAGATTATCGGGCCTGGTTACTACGGTTTCACCACTCGGCTCTGTAGCCGAGTGGTGAAACCGTAGCAGAGTTTCTGTAAACTCTGAGATCATTCCATCGTTCCCAGAGGCTTTTTCATTTTTAAGCTACTTAGAGGTCATTTTGATCTCGTCAATGCTGATCTCTGGCAGATCCTCTGTAAAGTGACGAGTTGGTGTGGTTTTGGCATCCTTAGTATTTGGGTTCAGGACATATACTGTGAGAAATACAACCGGCTGTGGAAGTACTCGGACTCGGCTAGATTATCGGCCACGGTTACAACGGTTTCACCACTCGACTTTGTAAGCTGTATCAGACGAATTCTATGAAGTCGCTGGAAAATACTTTAGGGCCCCGATTTTGCTCGATCGCTTGTTGAAGGCGGAAAGTGTTGAAGTATGCCGACTTGGCTTGGACTGGCAGGACCTTTTTGACTGCACATGCGGAGGAGCACTGTCGCTGCATAATACTTTGGGGCCCCGATTTTGCTCGATCCCTTGTTGAAGGCGGAAAGTGTTGAAGTATGCAGAGTTGGCTGGGACTGGCAAGACCTGTTTGGCTGCATATCCGAAGCAGCACAGGGCCAATGAATGGCCTTATCTAAGTGGTTGGGGATATGTTTGTGATCTTTTCTGTTTGTTTGATTCTTTAAATACACCTGACTTCATAAGAACAATTTATCTTAAGTTTTCATTGTACCTGTCTACCGTTATGTTCTGTGCTGTCAAATATTCTCTCTTTTTTCTTTTAAGTATCATAATCATATGCTATTATAAATAGTATTGTTAAACCCGGTGTTATAATATCTCCGAGGAATTTACTATAACTCTCGTATCTTTTCCGTAAGGTCTCGTTCGAGCACTTAGACTTTTTGCTCTAAGTGCTATTTAGTGCTGTAATTTTGGTTAAAATTCGGTTTTGAACTGTCAAATTAACCTTTGGTATTCTGCTGCTATCAACTTATCCTAGTTTAATTTTATCTAACTTAATTCATGTGGCTTGCATAAGGTCGATGATGAAGGTTTCACTGTGGAGAAGAAACGTCGACTGAAATCGGCGACTCTGCTATCTGCTGGGCACTCTGCAGACAGTGGAGCCTACCGTCACGGTAATCACGGTACCGTAGACGGTAATCGACACGTTAGTGTCGATTTATGTGTCTCGGTTAGACCCGACCACTACCGGGGAGTATTCTCCGGTACGTGGACGAATTTCAATTGGAAATTAACAACAATCCAAGAGAATCTACTACAAGATATGGAACAACGATAGATGCTTTATTTATTAGATATCTTGATAATGTTATGTCTAATACTTTTGTAACATATTTCAGTTATCATCGACCAATTGTCACAGTAATACCGTCAGAGGCAAAATCGGTTATAACTACATACTACCGAAGTCACTGATGAAAATAATTTTTTTTAACATATTTTTTTTGTATGTAAAGAAAATAATAATAATAATAATACCGGACATTTCACACAGCATCATCTGGCCCCAAAGTAAGCAGAGCTTGTGTTATGGGTACCACATGACTGATATACTACGTATATACTTTTTTTTGTAAATACATACATATTATACATAAAAACACCCAGACCCGAGACAAATACTTGCAGATCATACAAACATTTGTACAAATGTTCATCGTGCTGTTGTTGTACGTGCCCTAACTTGTAGAGTGCTTCTAATTGTACATCCGATTACTACCCGTTTGGAAAGTCATTAGCCAGAGTAAAACTACAACTTCTATTTTGAAACATATTCCTCGCAACTCACATCTGTCACATCTGCCACTAGTGCTTTATCTCAGGCCATTAGAAATGTTGTATCATATCATAATGATTACTTAATATTCAGATATAGCAAAATTATGTTAGGTCATTGCACGAGATGAGACACATCTTATTTAAAATATTTGGACCAACTAATTGCGAATCACTCAAATGAAGTTCTTATGTTTGAGTTTGTCGCGCCGCGCCCGCCCTGCGCCCACGTTTGCAGTCTGGCCAAACACTAAATCTCCCAAAGCGGTTGCTCCTAGGGCCCAACCTCCATCTCCACCCCAAGAGACCGATGACGCCGTAGATGCGACCTGGCTTTGCAGGTCTGGATGCTGTGACTTCACAACATCTAAAGGACCTGCTGTCTGGCGGTTCGGGCCATGCCGGTGAAGTTACTATGTATATCGGTGCCACGTTAACTGCTGATGGGTGGTGTAGTTGTTCGCAGAGAATAGAAGCACAGCACAGTCTTGAAGCGCCCTCAATTTCAATTTCACGCTCATATGAGATTAATTACTCTCACGTCTCTCGGTATATCGGACTGTTTGGGATCTATATTGATGATCAAGTCAGTCATACCTACTTCAAGATATTGATCCTTTGAGAGGCGCAGCGGTGACTGATGGAAAGATACACACAAAAAGTTCAGTTTTTAACTGTTTGATAGAATAATTACGGAACACTGAAAATATCACCAAGGTAAGGCAATGTACAAAGAGGGGTACAATTAAATTAAATTGCCCATAAGCTTGACTGACACTAACATCACAAAGTAACGTTCAATTATGCTGCATTTTAATTGAGCATAACGTATTACGAAGAAAATATATAAGTGGTATATTCGATATTTTTTTCTAAAGAAAACCGGCATCTGCTTAGACAAGTACTTAATAAAAACCTACCATGGGATGGCTTAATAAAAAATCGAAGATAAAATCACTTGAGTAAGTACTTTAGCGATATTATAAAGTATATAGTTTCTACGGAGAAAATGTAAGAAAACATAAGGAGGTCGTCTCTGTAAAATGATAAACAATATATTGTAACAATAATCTTGCAAAAATCTACTCTTAGTTATATCGTTTAGTCTCGTTTTGAACGAAGGATCGACCGATATTAGGTACTTTTGAAAGTCGATATCGTAATCTTGCACAACAGACGATAGGTACAATAATGTGAATTTAAAACAAAACAACTGTAATTTCGACTGAACTCGACACATTTCAACGATGTTATCTATCCGATATATATAGTTCGGTTTGCCTAGTAGACGCCCAGGCCTACAGAGAAACATATTTACCAATTATAGGGTGGGGTATACTATACTTTGATCCTCATAATATTATTACAGCGATGCTACAAGCCCTTTCGACTTCCGTTACATGAGGTTTCTTAGGATTATTCTGAGGATAATCAGTGGCTGGCCAGGGAAAGAACTAGGAGAAAAACGACTAAGATTAGAAGGAAATGGATATAACTTATACAACACTGTACTATCGTTCGTTTACCTCGTTCTCGGAATATGGTACTTGAAGGATAATATCAAAGATCTGACGTTTATGGAGTTGGGGCATATGTATATTGTGTTGTTGATGAATATGTTATCTTCGGTAAGTCTGCTAAACTAATAATAACCTACAAACTTATTCCCAAAGTTCACCGCACTTTTTTGCGTACTATATGAAGTATTCATTCTTCTAACGAGTTTTCTATAGATAAAATATGATATGATATGATATGATATGATATGATATGATATGATATGATATAATATAATATAATATAATATAATATAATATAATATAATATAATATAATATAATATAATATAATATAATATAATATAATATAATATAATATAATATAATATAATATAATATAATATAATATAATATAATATAATATAATATAATATAATATAATATAATATAATATAATATAATATAATATAATATAATATAATATAATATAATATAATATAATATAATATAATATAATATAATATAATATAATATAATATAATATAATATAATATAATATAATATAATATAATATAATATAATATAATATAATATAATATAATATAATATAATATAATATAAAATATTAACTAAAATTAATTCCAATCTATAGAATATAGTTAGTAGCTAAGTATTTATTTTTACTAACATTATTTATATTTCAGTCACGATGTGTAACCCTTTGTATATCTACAAAGTACCCGGTTGTGGCTTACATGTTCGTTAAAGAAATTCATCTGGTCCATCATAAAAATAAATCGGGATACGCGAACGGGGTGAGTACCTATTTACTATACATAACGTATAACAGAAAAAGCGACGCTTTATTCTAGTAAAGTAAGGTAAAACGTTCAAGGAGCGTGCGATCCAGTCGTGTCGCAAAGTTTTGTCTTGATTTAATTCTTAGTCAAAGTAAAAAAAAATATTTAATAAAATCACAACGACTGAAATGCTGCAAAGTTTTTACTACTGCTAATAGTTCTCTTCTTGTGACACAGTAGTTTCTTTCTGGTTTGGATAAAGTTTTGCTGAAGTAAGCTATCACGATCTCTTGATCTCCTTTGCGCTGGGGCAATACACCTCCAATACAAGTATTACTTGCATCTGTGCCTACGATGAACTTATTCTCGGTGCCAGGGAAACCAAGAATAGGTGTATCACACAGACGTCGCTTTAACACTTGGAAGGCAATATCACATTCTTCGTCCCAGCTGAACACTTGTTTCTCTTCGGTGAGTTTATGCAAGGGCATAGCAACATCAGCAAAGTTTCTCACAAACCGTCTGTAATAGGAACACAATCCTAGAAACGCTCGGACTTGTGTTTTATCCTTTCGGATCGGCCAATCCTTAACAGCAACGATTTTCTCTGGATCGGTTTGCACACCGTTCGTTTTTTTTTAGTTAGCCCAGCGAAAAAACAGAATCAATGTCCGTTTAGTTTATTTTTGCAAAATTATATTGCGGTATTGTTTATCTCAAATCGCTTTGGGACAAGACAGATAGGGTCGACGCTCAGGGCACGCCACTTCAGAGCAAAACACTTCAATTAATTTGACTGTTTACGAATAAGTTGAGACATTAGTTCACCGCGAATATTCCCATGCCCGCTTCGTATTTTGAGATACACATTCCTAACTGTCTGAGATAGAATATCTTCTTGTAAATCAGACGTACAATTAGAATTTACTAACGAAATATAGCGGTAGATATTTCGTGTCAACCGGGACAGTTAGCGGGATAGAAGAGTTGTTGTGGATTATTTTTTGATGAATTTTGAGGCCTCTCTGTCCCTTGAAAAAGCGAGGCTGGTAACATATCGTGCAATCTACAATTTCAAGCACGGACACGACTGCATTATTAACATTTCTTGCGAATAGAAATGTTCTCATTTCATCTGCTTTGGCGGTTGTGTGCATTGTGTAATGGCACAAGGCACATTTTTACTTACAAATCTAAATAACAATAAATAAACTAAACTAATGACTGTGGTGGACAGGCGAAGCGCACGCGTAGCTCGCACAAACTATAGAATGCTAACGCATATAGTTCGACTAGCACGGCAACCGCGCTCCTTTCTGTGGGCATAAAATTAACAAAAACGAAGCTTTTGGTCTAAATTATGGTAAAGAAGCTACAAAAAATTAAACCACCTTTTTTATTTTCTGGAGCGCAGAGGCTGTCCCCGGGCTGGAAAACAATGCCTGATACGCCCCACGAACTACCACGAGTCTGCCTCGGGGCCCAAAAAACCCCCAAAAGCCAAAGAAAATTATTTCTTAAATTTCTCTGATTCAATAAAAAATGAGCGTTTTTTTTTCGGAAATAAATAATAAATATACAACATAAAAATAATCTAGTAAATGCAAAAGCAAATGCAAAAAATGAAAGAGAACAAAATAGTAGCTGATGAGACTGTATCTCACCTACAGATGATAAATGAATACTGTAGGTGACTTATTATATCTTTATATTTATCATGTAGTTTATTTATATATTTATGTAGGTACACTTTACAAAACATTTATTCATGTTATATTTCATATATATTTACAATACTACATCCATTACTCACATACATCATTATTCACAAATTCACCACACAAAATAATTAATATTATATTCACAAGCAAACCCACGCCATGCGCGTTGTTAAGCCAGCCCATTGTATCCGAGCCGAGCGATGCGCTAGCGCCGGCCGCTCGGCCGGTGCCAACAAATCGAACCTACCGCCACTAGTCGATATCTATGACGCGACGCGATGCGAGCTTGCGCTAAAACGGTGTGATTCCTAAAAAGACTTTTGTATTGTTAATGCTCGTTTACTTCTATTCTTTGTATCTATTGCGTCTGTGTTATTTCCTTCTGTTTTAATTGTATGGTGTTGTGGCGTAATAAACCTTGAACGTTAACTATCGAACCAAGTGAACTTTTGTGTTAAACATACCTACCTACCTATATATTAGGATAGGATACCACGCCCCAACTACCTATAACTGGTGACCCCTAAAAAGAACATCAATAGCTATGCCAAAAACCGGCATATCAAGCGACTCGGACACAGAAAATTCGCAGGGACATGTTGACACGCGCCCCCGTCGATCACACACCAAGATGGCGACTCCTGCGGGTTTGGCCGCGAAATCAAGCACGTCATCATCGATGCCACCACAGGCCTCACACGTCAGAATTCCACCATTCTGGCCAGAGAAACCGGCGATATGGTTCGCGCAGGTCGAAGGCCAATTTGCTATAATGCAAGTGACAGATGACATGGCCAAGTTTTATCACATTTTGGCCACTCTCGATCGCCAGTACGCCGCAGAAATCGAAGATGTCCTCACCGGTCCTCCCGACTACCAACGGTTAAAAGACGAGTTGATCAAGCGTCTCTCAGCATCCAGGGAAAATAAGGTGAAGCAGCTGTTGACACATGAACAGCTTGGCACACGTAAGCCGTCTCAGTTCCTGCGGCATTTACAGCACCTTGCCGGACCTGACATTCCACCGGACTTCGTACGGACCATTTGGCTCAGCCGGCTACCTACCTCGCTACAGCCGATTGTCGCGTCACAACCGACATTGCCCCTTGACGCACTTGCTGAGCTCGCTGACCGCGTCCACGACATTGCGCCCCCAGCACACCAAGTAGCAGCGACATCATCATCATCATCAGCAGTAGTGTCGCCTATTGATGAATTAACGCGCCAGGTAGCCGAACTGACACGACAAGTGAGCGCCCTAACTGCGCAGTCGCAGCACCACTCACGATCCACCGAGCGCCGCCGAGGAGGAGAACAAAGCAGCCGTTCCGCGTCACGTCGTTCTGCATCAAACTACCGCAGGTTCCCGATCTGCTGGTACCACTCGAGGCACGGGACAAAGGCAGTCCGGTGCACCAAGCCCTGTGACTATAAGCAGGGAAACGCGTCGGGCAGTCATTGATGGCGACAAACGACTGCCACAGCTCCAGCACAGGTCGCCTCTTCATCAAGGATCGTGGTACACATACACAGTTTTTAATAGACACTGGTAGTGACATTTGTGTATATCCTATCTCAGCACTTCGTGAACGTAGATGTAAGAGTAGTTATCAGCTCAGTGCAGCCAATGGTTCAGTTATTGACACGTACGGTTATATTCAGCTTAACTTGAATATAGGCCTACGCCGCAATTTGCCGTGGCGTTTTGTGGTCGCCGACGTCACGAAAGCTATCATAGGCGTAGATTTTTTAACACACTACCGCCTCATCGTTGACGTCAGCCAACAGAAACTTATCGATAGCCTGACCAATGTTAGCACTGTAGCTTGTTTAGATTTAAGTAATTCACTAGTACTAAGCGTCAAAGTAGCGACTGGTGGTGACGGTAGGTACCATAAAATTTTGTCCGAATACCCAGACATAACACGTCCCGCTGGTACTACGGGCATCGCAAAACACAACACCAAACACTACATTCGCACTACACCTGGTCCACCTGTATCATGTTCCCCTCGTCGTCTCGCTCCTGATAAATTGAAAATTGCGAAGCATGAATTCGATACAATGCTTTCTACCGGTACTGCGCGTCCGTCTGACAGTCCCTGGGCATCGCCTCTCCATCTTGTTTCTAAAAAAGATAACGGTTGGCGTACCTGTGGCGACTATAGGCAATTAAACGCGCGAACAATTCCCGACCAATACCCAATTCGCCATATACAAGATTTTTCACACAGTCGGTCTGGTTGTACGGTATTTTCAGTTATCGATTTGGTTAAGGCCTATAATCAAATTCCTGTTGCGGAGGTGGACATTCCTAAAACAGCCATTACCACTCCGTTCGGCCTATTTGAGTTTCCTCACATGACTTTTGGACTTAGGAATGCTGGACAAACCTTCCAGAGGTTTGTTGACGAATTGACTCGCGGCCTCGACTTTTGTTATCCATACTTAGATGATTTTTTAGTTTTCAGCAAAACACCTAATGAACATGAAGACCACTTACGCCAGCTCTTCGAACGTATGCGCGATTATGGTGTTCTGGTCAACACTTCCAAGTGTATCTTCGCCATGTCCGAGGTCACGTTTCTCGGATACCAGGTCTCTGAAAAGGGCACTAAACCACTGGAAAGCAAGGTACAGGCGATCACTCAGTTCCCATTACCGAAAACCGTGAGAGAACTACGTCGATTTCTAGGAATGGTGAATTTTTACAGGCGATTCTTGCCAAACACCGCGCAAATCCAAGCGCCGCTTAACGCTTTGCTGACTGGGTCGGTAAAAACTTCCCACCCCGTCATCATCGAAGGAAATGCTCTTAACGCATTCGAATGTTGTAAAAAGAGCCTCTGCGATGCAGCTCTTCTAGCTCATCCTGATCCAACAGCCAAATTAGGACTGGTTACTGACGCTTCTGATATAGCGATAGGTGGAGTCCTACAGCAGCTGAGAGACGGAGACTGGCAGCCGCTAGCATTTTTTTCCCGCAAGTTGAGTCCATCGCAGAACAAGTACTCTCCGTACGATCGCGAACTCCTTGCCATTTACGAGAGCATAAAATATTTTCACCACATGCTAGAGGCCCATCACTTTACAGTCTATACTGACCATAAGCCGCTATGTTACGCTTTCCACGAGCGGAAAAGTAACTGTTCACCACGTCAGTATAGACACCTCGACTTCATCTCGCAGTTCACCAGCGACATCGTTTTTATCGCCGGCAAGGACAACTTGGTCGCCGATACATTGTCGCGCGTAGATGAGCTGCAGATACCTGTCGATCCTGAAGTTATGGCCGAGCTCCAATCCACGGACACAGACCTTGCAGACCACCTTCGAGCCGACACTTCACTTCGCCTCACGAAGATCAGAATACCTGGATGTCGTTCCACATTGTACTGTGACGTCAGTACACCGACGCCCAGGCCATTCGTACCAAAACAGTTACGACGGCAGGTTTTCGACAGCCTGCACTCGCTCACTCACCCTGGTGCCAACGCTACAGCCAAACTGGTTGCTCAACGCTTCATTTGGCCACTGTTGCGAAAAAACTGCCGTGAATGGGCTAAGGCGTGTTTGAGCTGCCAGCGCTCGAAGGTAACTAGACACGTTGTCTCACCATTAGGTTCGCATGATTTACCTTCAGCGCGTTTCAAACACGTCCACATAGATCTGATCGGCCCTCTGCCCCCGGCTGGTGATTATCGGTATTGCCTCACAGCAGTGGATCGCTTTACACGATGGCCGGAAGCTGTGCCTATTACCAACATCACTGCCGAAACAGTGGCGAAAGCGTTTGTCTCCTGTTGGGTAGCTCGATTCGGTTGTCCTACCGAGATTGTTACCGATCAAGGCAGACAATTTCAATCGGCACTTTTTGATCAACTCTCAAAATCCATCGGTTTCGATCACCGTAGGACGACAGCGTATCACCCACAGTGCAACGGTTTGGTGGAGCGATTTCACCGACAGCTGAAGGCAGCGATTACCTGCCACGCAGACGTTAACTGGACTGAGTCGTTGCCACTCGTACTTCTTGGTATCAGGAATGCCTTCAAAGAAGACCTCCAGACTTCATCGGCTGATCTGGTTTACGGTGAGCCTCTTCGTCTGCCAGGTGATTTTTTCGTCCACGACATCCCATCTTATACTTCCGACATTATTGACTTCTCAGCTCGAATGAAATCATTCGCCGAGCGCTTAAGTCCTGTCCTACCTCAGCACCACTCCAACACTCGCAAAACCTTTGTATTTAAGGATTTAGCTAGCTGTAGTCACGTATTCCTTAGGGAAGAAGTGCTACGTGGCTCATTCCAGCCCGCTTACACTGGCCCATACGAGGTGCTTAAAAGAAGTGGTAAAACCTTCAAAATACGCGTAGGGAACAAGGACGTCAATGTATCTATAGACCGCCTAAAGCCGGCTTATATATTGGACGCCAACACATCCTTACCACAAGATGTCGCCTTACCAACAGAGCCAGACCCTCCATCAACACTGCCACAGGACGCCCCTGTTAAGACAACTCGATCAGGTCGGAGAGTACGCTTCCCTGATTTTTATCGCCCTTAGCCGGTCTTTGGAGGGGAGTGATGTAGGTGACTTATTATATCTTTATATTTATCATGTAGTTTATTTATATATTTATGTAGGTACACTTTACAAAACATTTATTCATATTATATTTCATATATATTTACAATACTACATCCATTACTCACATACATCATCATTCACAAATTCACCACACAAAATAATTAATATTATATTCAGAAGCAAACCCACGCCATGCGCGTTGTTAAGCCAGCCCATTGTATCCGAGCCGAGCGATGCGCTAGCGCCGGCCGCTCGGCCGGTGCCAACAAATCGAACCTACCGCCACTAGTCGATATCTATGACGCGACGCGATGCGAGCTTGCGCTAAAACGGTGTGATTCCTAAAAAGACTTTTGTATTGTTAATGCTCGTTTACTTCTATTCTTTGTATCTATTGCGTCTGTGTTATTTCCTTCTGTTTTAATTGTATGGTGTTGTGGCGTAATAAACCTTGAACGTTAACTATCGAACCAAGTGAACTTTTGTGTTAAACATACCTACCTACCTATATATTAGGATAGGATACCACGCCCCAACTACCTATAAATACTATCAGAATATATTCTCTGCTTGTAAAGATAAGCCAAAAAAAATGTGGAGTTTGATAGTCTGACTCATATATCATATAGAGTTAAAAAACTGGCTTCAAAACTTGAGACAGAAAACGCATAACAAACATAAACCAGTAGGGCGATCGCGCTATTTGTCATTGAACGGATTGGTTTTGGCAAAGGTTTGGAAATGGCTAAACAAAATGTCAAAGTGGTACCGCGCTATTTTATATATTACTAGCTGACCCGGCAAACGTTGTTTTGCAATAATGAACATAAAAAAAAAAATGTTTTGGGGTGAGCTACCCTTAACACTTAGGGGTTTAAAATTAGTTATAAACCTATTCTCAGACCTACTGAATATACATATAAAATTTCATCGGTCAAGCCGTTTCGGAGGAGTATAACCACTAAAACTGTGACACAAGATTTTTATAGGGGCTACCTAGTATTACTCTGTGCACAGACTACTAGGGTGAACTAAATCAAAAACGTTCCTTTGATAGCACTGTCAAAAATAACGCGATCCCGCAATGTTTGATCAACGTATCATCCAAATTAGAGCTAAATCGTTTCCGTCATAGTGATTAGCGCGGCACGAAATATGTCAAAAATAACGTTTTGACATTGGTTTAGCTTTGGTTCAAACGTTCAAAATTAGCGTGGTTGGCTCCCAGATGTGCCCATTTTGGAATGATTTATTTTCTACCGTTGGTACAAAACCAGCACAAGCCATGATGACAAGATATACTACAGCGGTAACTGTACAGCGGTAACTAATAAGCAAATGACGGTTGCGGTTTACTAACAATAAACTTCTCTAATTCAAATCAGAAAATCCTGAATCTCCTTCTTACGGAGACTAAGCAATATAATCAGATAACATGGCTTCTATGTTATTAGGACACCTATGTAAGTCGCAGCAAGTAGCCATAAGTATCAAGGAGTGAACAGTGGTGTGCGACATTTATGATGACATGATGATGATGCGCATCATGCGCCACATGATGGCGAATACAAAGTTATTAAACAAAACTTTAAAAATATGTTTATTCCCCTACTTATTAAGACGGGTAGATTCTTTTATTTCATCAACTCATTGTGGCTTATTTTAAAGATGTTTGGAGATTTCTTGATCAGTTTTTCTATACAGATATTCGTGTCTGTCATAATAGTCCGGTCAATCTAGACCAAAAAATTAGAGTGAAGGTGCATAAAATCCCAACAAGCTGAAAATCTGTAAAATTCTTCAAAACATAATTATAAATAATATTTAAAAGTTCCCCATCATTACCGTGTATGGATTTTTTTTTATTTAAGGTCAAAGGTCAAAAAAATGAGTTTTTCGCGACTTTCAGCAAAACGGTAAGTTTTATCATAAAAGTACCTTTGACAAAAATTGTAGATCATAAAATTATCTATAAAAAATGTGTCAATACTTTTTTTCCTACGAGCCACCGTTTCTGAGATATAACGATTCAAAAAGTTATAAAAGTTGTTATCGTCATAATATGCACACGTTCCACGCCACCTATGAGGTAGTGTACTTCTTGATCTTCTTCTCCTGCTTCTTCCTCATCTTCATTTTGGATGCAAGTAAATTGCGTCAATAGCGATGTATCGCATGACACTTCGTGGAAATCAAACGAATCCTCCATTGTTTGTGATTCAACATTAGAGCACGACCGGCCTTGACAATTTGTGCATGCCAGAGAACAAAACAGTCCGACTTTTTTGCAACCACATTTAGCACTGCATCCCTTTTTGCAGTTGCAAAAAATTGTGTTCAGCAGTTTTTCCGGCGCAGGTCGGAGTAAAGTTTGAACTGGTTCTAATATATTGTTGACCAACTTCCAACCCCAGTCTGTAGGGTCTAGCTGATAACCAAGCCACACTTGAACTTGGTAATATACCCGAAAAAGATGTTGATGAGCAGCAACTGAGGTTGGAGGAAGACAAGCTAATTGAACTTGTTTTTTATTTTTAGTATTTTTAACGAAACATGCATATCGATGCTTATCTAAACAGGTAGTTTTTTTAGGAGCTCCGTACATAGAAAGAAGAAAGCGGATGCCGTTGGTCATAACTTCTTGTTGAGTTGAATTACTCTTTTTAAAAACATTAGCACATTGAACTAAGAATTTTTTGTCTAAGGTACTTTTATGATAAAACTTACCGTTTTGCTGAAAATCGCGAAAAAAAAACTCATTTTTTTGACCTTTGACCTTGAATAATTTTTTTCCATACACGGGAATGATGGGGAACTTTTAAATATTATTTGTAATTATGTTTTGAACAATTTTACTGATTTTCAGCTTGTTGGGATTTTATGCACCTTCGAATGTCTAAATTGACCGGACTATAAGCTTTGAAATGGTTATTTTTTATGAAGTCGCTGTTTGTGCAAACCTGAAATGTTTTGGAAATAGTTAGATATTATGATAAAATTACAAGGAAAATTATCACGGCTATGGCTTTACTAGATTTTGAGTAATGATGTGACTCAAAATCTAATAAGGATCTAGGATTACAATCTAGGATTTGTAAACCATCTAGTTAGCAATACAAACAAAAAGTGATTAATGTTTGTTTTCTTATCTAGATAGTTGGTTAGGGACCTGACCACTGGTCATTCCTATGCCTACTGACTTCGGAAGCCATCACGGTTCGTTGTCCGACATGCTCTTGGCCAATTTCTTGCACCGCCTACGGGACGTATAATTTGTACAATGAAGCTAAGAAAAATCTAGAGCAGGGACTATCGGAACCTTTTTCCAATACCGGTTTTTTTCTATTGAATTTTTTTGAATACCGGCATTCAGGTATTATGATATTTATCCGATAGTATTGCGAAAAATGTATCAAATACTTTTTTATAGTTATAGCATAGCATATAGAAATTTAAGAAAAAGTAGATATTTACAAAGTAATTCAACGTCATTTCTTAATAATCACAGGTTTTAAGAGATCTTAAGTTATTGAAACATAAAAATATCTTCTAAACTCATAAGTAAAAAACCTCAAATCTACACATTTTTTTATCGTACTCTGCTATGATAATTTTACAAATCAGTTAGTTATTTATAACTAAATGAAATCATACCATATTTATATGAACATATAAAATAAATAATTTTGTTCATGTGAAAGTGTTCCAAGAGCATTAACTACAACAAACAAATTCTATGATCAACGAATGAACTAGCTCTTTTGCTATCAGCGGTGGCGTTAGTTTCTATAAGACATTAAGTACTGGGCACTCACGGTCCCATAGTTTATACACCATGCAGCGCAAAAATGAAATCACTAGGAAGGATTTCATATATACGCCGATTATAGTTACAACTTAACAAAATGTTAAGGATTCCTCGCGTTTATGTGAAGTGGGATTAATTTTTTGATATGTATAATTTATAACAGTTCACCCTCCGTTTTCAGATCTTCAGAAAAGTGCATAAGCTGTCGAGCTTCTTCACTGTGTACCTGTTCGTTATTACGATCTTGGCATTGTTCCTTTTTAACCTGACCCCCGTATACAATAACTATGCCAACGGAAAGTACGAGTCGACCAAAGGGCTAGTGAATACCACTTACGAGCACGCCATTTATTTCAAGTTTCCTTTCAACGCTTACACCAGTTTCGAGGGTTATATAGTTGCTTCGGTCATCAACTGGTGAGGTTCAAGAATTATACAATATTTTCTTTTCTGTCAAACTAAAATTGTGCATCATTAAGAGCTACAGAGACTCTTATTTGATATCATTGAAGTGTTACCTTACAGGTATGGGTCCTATTTGTGCGCTAGCAGCGTCACTATGTTCGACCTTTTTCTGTCTATCATGGTATTCAACCTATGGGGCCACTTCAAAATACTCCTTAATATGCTTGCATCCTTTCCGAGACCTGCTTCAGAGAACAACCAGAGTGTGAGTTCTATCAAAGGAGCGGAACAATATTCAGATAGCGAACAAGAAGATATAGCAAAGAGGTTAAAGGAATGTGTTATTTATCATCGCGTTATTGCAGAGTAAGTGTAAGAGTAAACCCTCGAGATACTACATATTTTAAGAAGATGCTAGGAGCCTGTGGATTTCATAATATTGAATCTTTGCAGCTTCACCGACAGAATGTCTGATGCGTTTGGAATGGCTCTCTTTCTATACTACATGTTTCACCAAGTCAGTGGTTGTTTAATGCTGCTGGAGTGCTCCCAGTTGGTATGTTAATCTTATAAATATTTTGTCGGCTGTTGTCTTCTTAAAAGGTAGTCTTTTGAAGAAAGCTTATTATAATATAAATGACTATATTATTGATAAGAATGCATACTGTCTGATCGCTCTGCCGTCAGACAGTTAACCGACACACTTGAAATGTATAAACTCTCTTGTATTAGTATTTCGTAGTTAAGGTAGTTATAAGAAAAAAGCGCTAGAACCAAGACGAGTTTCTTTTCTTGCCAATTCTTCTCGGGCTTGGGTTAGGATGAATTGGCACCTAAATTCACCTAGTATGTAAGACATTTCAAAGTAATCCTTGTGATTGTATTGAATAAATAGGCCAGTCAAAATAGCATTTAACTTTGCACTAAATTTCCGATCCAAATTCTTTTTTTTATAAGGTTGAGGATTACTTACTGAGCATAAAATCACAAAATGCTGACAGATCCAGGTGACGCTTCAAGCGCCATCTTGAAAAATCGTTTTTGGTGATATCTCTGAAACTATGCACTTTAGGGCAAAAGTTATGATGACCATTATTGTAGAGAATGAAATTTCGCATCTTTTGTTTCAAGTAAACGATTTTTTAAACTTACCGTTTACGATTTATGGCCTATTTAATGAACCGGTTTTTCTATCCCGGCCGATAACTTTTGAAATATTAGATTAATCAATAAAATGCATCAATCCATTTGTAGAGATCAGTTTATTCTTTACAACTTTTTGTATAATGGTAATGATGGTATTTAAATAGAGCTTTTATAAGTTTATTTTGAAAAATTTGAAGGTCTTTAAGATTGGATTTAGCTGCACTGCCCCAAATTTCTATAAGGTACTCTAAGTGTGATTTCACCAGAGAATTATAAATGAGCTTACGAACTTTGCTAGGTATGCATCCTACAGATCTTCGTAGTGCTCCTGTCAAAGATGTAAGTTTTGACTTTACGTATGTGATATGTGGTATCCAACAGAGTTTATCATCTCGTTGTAAGCCAAGATATTTTTCCTGGTGAGATCGATGGATTGCAACATCGTTAATTTTTAGAGGCAAATAGTGTGGTATTTTTTTGTTTTCTGCACAGAAAATCATGAAAGAGGTTTTTTTCGTATTAATTGTAAGCAGGTTGCTTTGACACCAGATATTAAACTTAAGTAAGTCTGAGCGTGCGTTTTCAATCAACTCAGACAAATTTTCTCCAAAGTAAAAGAGACAAGTGTCATCTGCGTATAGAGTTATATGATCCATTAAGCCTATTTTACTAACGTTATTCAGATAAATTAAGAAAAGCAACGGGCCTAAGAGCGATCCTTGGGGAATGCCACACTCAATTTTTTGTAGACCACTTTGATGATTGCCAGTTTTTACAATTTGGTACCTGTTTGATAAATATGATTTAAAGATTCTCAAGGCTGTTCCCGTTATACCTAAATCGCTTAGCTTATTGATTAATATTTTATGGCTGACTGTGTCAAATGCTTTTTTGAAATCTATAAATATACCTAAACAAAAATTTTTTTCATCTATATTAATTTTCAGTTTTGTTACAAGGTCAATTGTTGCCGATAGGGTATTTGATTTGGGCCTGAATCCGTATTGATGTTCATATAGAAAGTTTAATTTAGATAGGTGGTACTCAAGTCTATTATATATTACTTTTTCAAATATTTTGGATATAACAGGTAGGACAGATATGGGGCGGTAGTTTCCAGGATCGGTCTTAACCCCTGACTTAAAATATGGGAAACCCTAGCAATCTTTAGGTTGTCTGGGAAATCACCTGCACTAAGACTCATATTTATGCAGTCGGTTAAGTTCTTTGCAACTATATTAATAATACATTTGATTGATTTTGTGCTTATACCGTCGGTACCAGTGCTAGTGTTACCATCTAGGTTATATACAATTTTTATAATTTCGTCTTTAGTGCACGGCCGTTAGTTTTGTAATTCAGTATTAGGTTTGTCTTGTAGGTACGTTAAGGTGTAAAATGTGTTGTTTCTATATGTTTTAGGGATGTCATTAGCCAGTATCATACCAATTGACGAAAAAAAATTGTTAAAGTGCTCACATATTTTAACGGGATCTTCTTTCATTAGTTAGTAAGTCAATGTTGAAATCTCCGGCAACAATACATCTGTTATGCTTTTGTAGTTGATGC
The DNA here is from genome assembly GCA_948098915.1 of Lampropteryx suffumata. Taxonomy (NCBI): domain Eukaryota; kingdom Metazoa; phylum Arthropoda; class Insecta; order Lepidoptera; family Geometridae; genus Lampropteryx; species Lampropteryx suffumata. Next base: position 22,660,852 of record OX402544.1, on the reverse strand, counting down.
GAGTATATTTCCAAAAAAATATTAATTTTCTTCTTATTAGGTTTGTAAAAAGCGCCAATATGTAGCCCAAAGGTAGGTAGGTAAATCCACGAGTAATTAATTTCATCTTTGTATAGCTCTTTGGTTAAATCATATTTTAAGGTTTTGTGTATATAAACGGATACTCCTCCGCCCCTTTTATCTTTTCTATAGTTGTGTATGTGTGCATAGTTTGGTAAAGAATAGTAGGCAGCCTCAGAGTCACAGGAAATCCAAGATTCTGTTATTATTATTATGTGTGTAGTACTTTTAATTGCTTTCAGAATGCACTGTAGTTCATCAAACCTACCAGGCTTACATATACTACGCATGTTTGCATAGAAAATCTTGAGAGAAGAAGTACCTACGTGTAGATATATTTTCATAGGTTGATTTGATATAATAATTGGTACTTATCGGGGGTGGAACATTTATCTAACTGGTTGACTGCTAGGAGTTTTCTGGTGGTATTTGCATAATTTTTGGAACTCCCTTGATATGATAAGGTGCAATTCACCGTTTTCTTTACGGCGCAATAATTCATCTTTCACGGTTTGAAGATAGTTTTTTTGTGAGGGTGTTTGGTCAGCATATACACGCACACCGTCAGTTAACTTCGATTTATTGCACAGGATATGTCGTACAACCTCCGGAGACTCAAAGCACTATTTGATAGGGCGATTATTACTATCATGTTTGTATTTTCCAAGTCTCATGGTTTTTATTGGTTTTGGACAATCATTAGCAATCGGTTTTAGTATTTCCTGCATTTATTTTGATCATATTGTTGCCATAGCATCCGATTATTTTCCGTGAGTTCCGAAATACCCACAATAATAATGTTGTTCATGCGCCAGTGGCGGTCTTCAAGCTCAAGGAGCATAGCTTCGTGCGATTGATTAGGCGTGTTAGCCACGAGCGAAAAAGTTGACGCCGTCAAGCCAGCCGCAGTGAGAGGGATATTGTCAGTTATTTTTACTGATTCAATGTCACTTTCAATGTATTAAAATTATTTAAATTTATTTTATTTAATTTAAAGAATTTTCAGTCTTCATGTTCGATACCTCTACTTGTATGTTTTCATATTTCTGGGACAGATTTTCGGTTACAGTATTTAGTGTTTTTATTTCGTATTTTATATCTAGTAAATTTTGTTTCAGTTCCGTAATATCAGCTTTTTGTGATTTTGCAAATTCTTGTAAGAAACTCGTCATTTCTATTCGGAAGGATGTTAATTCAGATTTGATTAAATCTATGCCTAGATCAGGATAATTCTTTTTTCTTTGTTTAGTAAATGTTTCCTCATGAGTTGGCGTACGTAAATCAGGTGACGAACCACCTCCGTCGCACCCGAGACTTCCGCGTTTTGGCGAATGTTGGAAACTCATCCTTATGCAGTTAAGAGTAGCAGTAACGTGATTATAAGTGCGAGCTAAATGTAAATTATGTCAGCTGTTTACTCACCGCTTGTGGTGTCCGTAGCCATGCGTACTATCTCCTATTCTATGGCGAGGTCCACTAGAAGGTTCAGTTTAATGCACAAACAAAATTCACTTGTATAGTAGCAAGTACAAAGTTTATTGTTAAACTTTCACTTTAAATATATTTTTAATAATTTTTGTTGCACTGCGTAAATACGTTTATTCCGTTCGACCTCAGAACGTTCGAGTTTGAGTTCGAACGAACGAGATATCGGCCAAAAACGTTTTTTATAGATGGCGCTTGAAGCGTCACCTGGATCTGTCAGAATTTTGTGATTTTATGCTAAGTAAGCGTAGATAGAGAAAACAATAAGTAAGTGATTCTAAATCTGATAAAAAAAAGAATTTGGATCGGAAATTTAGTGCAAAGTTGACCAAAAAAAAAGTATATTTTGACTGGCCTAAAAGTATCTTTTGACTTGACTTAACTCCTTGTACTTTGAGATTGATTAACCTATTTACCTCGGTGTCTTGTTTGAGTTAAGTATTCAAGTAAAGTTAAAACATTATATGTAATATTGTAAGTACCTACAGACAAAATCTGAGTGGTTTTAGTGTCTTGGCTTAAGTTTTACAATAAGTGTACATGTATCAAGTTGACGATCTATGTGGCGCAGTGAGCGCAGGCCCGACTAAGACGTAGGTTCGGTTCCCGTCGCGTGATAAATATTTTTTGATATGCAAATATTTGTCTCGGGTCTGTATGTACGAAACATACATGTGTGAAATGTAAAACATTATTGAAATGAAACTTCTTTTAGCGCGGTAAGCATATGTTTAGATGAGGTAAAACCTCTGGACTCGCGACACCGTTACCGACACCGCGAGACGCAGGGCTGCCGCGCTCGCCCCATTTGATTATAAACCTTAATTCACATGTTTACAGTCTACTTTTCTAGAAGTTTACTGAGTTAGGTTCTTTGATATATTATCTACATTCTGAACAAAAACATAAAAGAATATTCAATGTATTTTAAAGTTTCTAATAACTAATAAAATACAATTCATAAATAAAATGCAATTCATAACCCAATAACCCTAGTACCCATCTAAAAAATGTCTAACGCGCCAAAATAAGTTTTCACTTCTGTCGGCACTTCCGGCAACCCGTAATTTTTTTATTTATTTACTTAATATAAGACAGTTCCCTCAGCACATTGTACATGAATAAAAAAAATATTTTTTGCGGATATTTAGTGGCATCATAATGGGGTAAATTTCGCGATTTTTGCTTTTTTGACGCGTGATATTGTGAGGTTTGCTCCTCTATTCTTATTTATCAATGATACTAAATGGATCCATGGTCAATGCATCTCTGAAGATGAATCTGATTTCATATTTATAACCTACTAGCTGACCCGTGCCCACTTCGTTGAGCGGTTACAACTTCACAAAAAATATTAAAGTACCAATATCGCTAATAAAAAAAGATAGCTATATAAGTTATTGTAATAATTACAGAGATTAACAAAGTTACGGATAAATAATAATAGATGGCGCTATCGGCCACCCGCCCCGTTCCCGTTCCCGTTGTTTTCCCGAGATAAAAAATAGCCTATATCCTAATCCAAGTTACTAACTATATTCGTTTTAAGTTTCATCCAAATCGGCTCAGCGGTTCTCGAGTTATAAGTGGTGTAACTAACACGACTTTCTTTTATATATATAGATTCACACATCAAAATATATTCTAAATCTCCTATTGTTTATGTATACAAAATATAAGACAATGAATAAATAATATATTACTATGAAATTATGAAGAGGCCATTACGGCTTTTGTAATGTAATTTTGTGATTAAGAACAGTTTAGTGTTCAATCACAAAGGTAAGGAAAGTACTTAACGTATTTTAAAGATATTGTTGGAGACCTATTGTTGTTTGTAACAATTTTAAACCCACTTCTTCGTCTCTTACAGAACCCTCAAGCATTGATTCGTTACCTGCCTCTAACCATCATGATGTTCCAACAGCTCATTCAAGTGTCGATTATTTTTGAAACGATTGGATCTATGGTAGGTTTTTGACACGATAATTATTTTAGGGTTGCAAAATCAAACAAGGAACCCTTATAGATACGCCATCTCCGTCTGTCTGTCCGTCTTATCATAATATTTTTTTACGGATATACTTATTAGTGGCCCCTACAAATTTATGAAATAAAACATGTTGAAGTAAAAACTTATTTAGCATCGTTGTGCTTTGAAAGTCGATGAAACGAAAAAGCGACAGTAAAAAGAGACAGACCCATAAATTCATAAGATTTAACGTGGGAGAAAATGAAATATGAAGCATTATAAACTAATTTAGAAGGTTTCACTTCTACCACGTGTGAATTGCACACATGTTTTTTTTATTTGTTTAATTTATAGCGACTAAAAGGGAGTAGATACTTAGTGCAAACTATTTCACTTTCAAAGCTTTTGTGGGTTGTCATACAGCATGTATGACAATCAACATCAACCTTCCGTTATAACAATTCATCAATAGTAATTGAAACCGATTACCTAGTATCAAGGTGTTGATGGTATCAGAATTCCATAATCGCCCCGCAGGTTCTCGCGGTCTTTGAGACTATAACATTGTGTGTTCATTAACTGATTCCAGAGTGATAAACTAAAGCATGCAGTTTACGACATACCATGGGAATATATGAACTCGAAGAACCGGATCACTGCGCTAATATTTCTAATCAACGTGCAAGAGCCCATTCACGTTACTGCTGGCGGGATGGTACCCGTTGGTGTTACGACAATGGCATCGGTATGTACCTATAAATATATAAATAGTTAATAATGCCGGACATTTCACACAGCATCATCTGGTCCCAAAGTACTGACTGATATACTACCTATATACTTTTTTTTTTTGTAATACATACATATTATACGTAGAAATACTAATACGTAATACGGAAATACGTAGAAATAGACCCGAGACAAATACTTGCAGATCACAAAAATAATTGTCCCGCGGCGGGAATCGAACCCGCAAGTTTCTGCGTCTTAGCCGCGTCATAGAGGTCGTCAAACAATTCATTCATAACGAACCCGCGCTGACTATAATATTTTAGATCTTCTTTCCATTGAAGTATTTATTTATCACGAGCTTTGGCCTACGTAGAAACTTCCACCAAAATTCATGTTATACGCTTTATATTAGCTTCACTTGTATGTTTGTATGTTTGTAACCGACTCCTTAGGGCGCGATTTTGACCCACTTTAAACGGCAAGATTTCATTCAAATTTTGCACACCTGTCAAAGACCGATGACAATGCAATAATTCGAAAAAAAAAAACGATTATCCTAAAACTAAAAAGTAGAAAATAAAACTAAAAAACACAGTAAGAAAAAATTGTTTTATTTAAAAAAAGCGTGGGCTGCTTTTTAAGATATTATCGAAATGATAATCCTTCTTCTCATATCTGTCAATGAAATATTTATAACTATTTACACCATGCACCCCACGCTTTTTTTTTAATAAAACATTTTTTTCTTATGTAACTACTTAAATTTATTAATATTTATTTTCTATTTTTTAGTTTGGTTTTATATATAAAGCGTGTTTTTTAGTTTTTTAAACTATTATTTATTTGTGGTAAAAATAACCTGTAGGTAGGTATTACAAATGTTTTCCCATACTATTATTTTGTTTAAAGTAGGTAGGTATCTCCGTCGACCAGATCTCTGTTTGTTTGTTACCTATTATCGGTTAACCGGCTTTATAAGGTTAGGAGATAGATTGTATATTGGGGTAGCCCCTATTTTTACCCCTATCTTTTGTTTTCCAGATTCTAAAAACTTCATTCTCGTACTTTGCGTTTCTTCGCACCGTCGGAGCTGAGTAAAACCATTCGGTCTATTTATAATCAACAACTTTTTATTATCACTACCTACGTTATTTTTGCACCATGATATATTTACTTACTAACAAGCCGATCTCACTTAAAGTTGGGTAAGGGCAGAGAGTTCAACATCTCTCTGCAACAATATATTTCTTTGGATTTGTTTATCTCAACCGTACTTCTTTATTTACCAAACCTTTTAATTAATAGTGGAATAGGTCAAATTTCTAATATCAATTCTAAAACAGTTCAGCCTCTTTAGCTTGCCTAATTCGCAGTAGTAGTGGGTGGGATTTCACCCTCGGCACGAAACTGGTCCTGTAATAACTAGCATATGATGATAATTTTGATTGCTGAACTAGTAGTATACAGTTGACGTTAATGTTGATTTTTAAGGATTTTTAAATAATTAGTATTAGCGTGGAAATTTTCGGGCGGACTGACAGACAGACCGACAAACATACAAAGCAAAACAATAAGGGTTCCTTGTGGACTTCGGAACCCTTAAAACTAAACACCCGTTCTCATTTCACTCCTAACTGGGTCATTGTTAAGCCAACAATCATTTTAAAAACATAGGACACGTTCTACTTTCCAAGCATTATAGTTAAAATTTTGATAGATTTTAGCTTGTATAAGCAAAACATAAACATTCACTTTTACTTTCCGCCGTCTGCGATATTGGTCTAACTAAATCATTCGGGTCAGTGAACACCTCTTATTATTCTATGAGCTCCTGGTACCGTTGCATCATAAACTTGCACATTTGCTATAAAATGAATGCAAATTTTATGCAGCCTGGAAATATTCGGACCGGTGTGTCCGGAATTGCATTATTGGTATTCACTGGAATTTAGATCTTGCAACAAAGCAGCATATTAATTCAGCCATGTGCAAATCAGTTTCCGACCTATACCGCTGCCTCCACGACTAACCAGCATTTATAAATAATGTTAGACAAATCACCCCATCTAGCCCCAAGTTTAGCAGAACTTGTATTATGCGAACCAGATATACAATATACCTACACATTTTAGAACACCCAGCATAGATCTAAAATATGTGTACGTTCATCAAACAAATGATTTTATTGGAGAGAATCGAACCCAACCTATAGCGTAGGTATAGGGCGGAATTACTACCTACTGAGCTGTGGGGCCAGAACATCTACGCCTTCTAAAGAGCCTTGATAATCATAAGATATAAAAAAATGGCTTACCAATAAAATTTTATTGAGCACATATAAAACCGTAAGGGTATTAGAATACTCATGTAGCAAAAGGACACTATTAACAAAATGCCAAGATCGTGAAATGTCTTAGTATTCGTCTATAAAGTAAAATCAATACAAATAAATACGTTGCGTCGTATTTATTTGTATTGATGCCGAATAAACGCGAAGATACTTTATGTACGATACATTAAAATGGTCAAAGATTTTTTTGAAATTAACATCAGACACTTTAAGTGCGACTACGAGTGTGCACAGCAAAATGCTTTTCAAGCGGTGTTTCCTGGTTCTAAAATATCGGGATGCTTATAACATTTAATGCATCTGTCTAGCGAAAATCCAAAAATATTAAAGTTTCTGAGACCAGTGAGGGCGAAGAAATAACACGGCTGTTGCTGTTGCTGTTGCTGTGCTACTAATCTGCCGTTAATCCCCGCGATAAACATAATAGAAGTTTTGTTGAGCATCAGAATGCATTCACTACAAAATATGAACTGTGACCGAATGTCACAATTTATAGAATATTTTAATAAGCAGTGGATTATAAAGATATTCCCAGAAAAAGTAAACTGCTTTGGCCAACTGAAAAATTGAACCAACATTGTGGTTACACCTTATGAATTCCTGAAAAATATTACCCATATAAAGCGAATCATATTTAGAGACAGATTACAAAATCTGTCTCGCTTTAATAAAGATCTCTTAATTTTCGCCAGTTTGTTTCTTTATTTATTTGAAATAATTACGTTTTCAAAACTTAAAAGTATTATTTTATTTATACTAGACTGACTGTTTTAGTCGTTTTACTAACCGTGAAATAGGTACCTATCTAGTGAAATAAAACTACGAATTATTTAGCAAACTTATATTATTAATAAATATTGTATATATTAAAATAAGCGAATTGAAATGGGGTCTATGCTATAATCACACATTAGCTAATGTGATGTTTACCTAAATTGGTTGCCATCTCTTTTCGCTGACATTACAATGAAAAGGACAAGCCATAATTTAGCGCCACGTGAATTATGTGAATATAGGATAGGTCTACATTAGAATGTGGTGATACAATATCAGCTGAAACACTTTTTTAAAATACATGGTAATGAAAGGATTATTATCACATACACAGAACATAGTGTAACTATTAACATTTTAAAATGCAATATATTTCATTTACTAATTAAATATTAATTATTGAAATCACCCGCTATAATTCCATTATTAAAAAAAAATACCAAAAAGGAGGATACAAGTTGTATCTGGTACCTAATTACATAATTCATCTATCAGTACTTTCTACTAAATTTAAAAAAAATAAACTTTTTTTTGTCAATAACCAATCTAAACTTTCTTAATTTATAACAATAAACAATCTTGTCAGCTCTAAGGTTGTTTGATGCTGCACAAAACTTCAGCTGACCTTCGTACCAGAAACTCTTCTTTATAGATTTTTTAAGGCGTAGAAGTCAAGTGCAGAAAAAAAACCACCTTTCGAGGTTTTTAATAGGCCTTTTAATATTATACCATTGCAAATGGTATGTTCAAGGTATTGTCTATCTGCGCGAAAACATGTTACTAAGGAGACAGCAGACCTAGTGTCTGTCGCACAAGACGCTCAGCTATCTGATTGAATTGCACGCGATCCTCCCTCCACATTTTAGCTGCATCCACGTTTGCTCCACTCTCGTCATTCGGCTCTGAAATTATAATAAAATTCCATATTAGTAAAATCAGTGAGTACTTAATACAAATACCAAAATATTTTCAAGTTATTTTATTAGAAACATTGTACAAAAGAATAGAATAGAATAAATGTTTATTTGGTACATTTATAGTACAGGTAGAAACGAGCAGTTAGGAGAGTATATAAAACAATGAGGTAAGAAAGTAAGTAAACAAAAAACAGAGAGTACAATACAGAAAAATAACAAAGTAAGGTTACAATGATGCGTGCTTATAATAAGGCTCCATTCTTTTATAATAAGACATGTCTCTAAAAAATATTATATTATGTTTCAGAAAAAGTTAAAACTACCGATAGAAATGTAGTGTTAGTCAGATGTGCATATTGTTGTTATGTCTTGACATTGCAAGCTTCAATTAGGTAGAATGCATTGACGCACTATTTATGAATACCTACATCTTTAACACATGGTATTTCTAGCAAAAAAATACTATGAACTTTGTACTTTATTTCACGAAGACTGGGGAAATGATGAATATGAATATTGTATAACATTGACATTATATGTAATTACCAGAAGAACTGTATTGCGATTATGAAACTTATGACACAATCAATGTCTATTAGTTTCGATTTGCAATCCGCATAATTTCAATCATTTGTTTGATTGTAGGTACTCGTAATTTGAACCAGTATGGCGATTATGGATCTTTTGACACAATCAATGTCTATTAGTTTCGATTAGCAATTGGCATAATTTTAATCATTAGTTTGATTGTAATTGGAACCAGTTTTGACAAGATGGATTACTATTACCTACGTTTGGTAATAGTAACCCATCTCACTATCAGTACAGTACTATCTCAGACCAAATAAATATTTATAGACAGGGGGCCGTGAATAACCAAAGTTAAGCCTGAAAAACATGCTTCTCTGTATAAATACATGCACCCACGCATACACATCGACTCAAACTGTGCTCTTTGTTCCTAGTATATGCAAACATACTTGTACTATAAAATCTTCTGTCACGTCGTCGTCTAGAAATCATCTTGCCTAAAAAAAACATTAAAATATTCCATAATTAAGGAGCACGATTTCGGTGAATGTGTGTGCATGGGTGCGGGTATTTACACACGGAATCACGGTTTTGAACCATTATTTTAGTTTTTCGCGGCCCTCCGTCTTTCTATTTATTTCGTCTGACGTTGCAATTCATATGACAGCATGTATGACAATCCACATCAACCTTCCGTAATACCAATTCATCAATAGGAACTGAAAACGATTAGTATCAAAGTTATGATAGAATCAGAATTCCATAATCGCCAGGCAGGTTCTGCATAGACTTCTTGAGATGGATAGACCCTGATCTAGAACACATAATTAAGAACCTGTTATAATAGGTATAACAGGTTATTATTTATAATATAAGGCTACTTATGTACAAATACAAACAAGTGACTATTGTACAGGACAGAATATATAATGCAAGTTTATCTGAGTGTAAACAGCCAATAAGTTAATGTGAAAATACTTACCAGCCAACATGCTGACGACAGAGAGAAGTATTTTCTCGACGCTTTGAACGGGTGACCATCGCTCGGCGCTGCTCTCATATCCCATGGGGTCGTCGCCCGGCGCGTGAAGGATCGATATGCATACCCGCCCGTCTGAGTAAACTGCAAAACGATATCAGTAGTCTAAATAATATTACCAGCTAAATAAACCAATCAAATTGGTTAAAAGTGGTGTTGCCAGTGTCAACAAGGGCAATGGTCTGCCACAAATCTTTCCCACTTTACCTTATTTATCTCTCACCATCCTTTCTCAAATGTGTCTCAAATTCACCTAGTCTTACATACTAGGTGAATTTAGATACCAATTCCCCCTAACCCAAGTCCGAGAAGAACTGGCAAGAAATTTGTTCTGGTCCTAGCGCTTTTTTTGTATAATCTATCTTATAACTAGCTTAACTACAAAAATCTAACACTAGATTAGAGTAGTTTATTTATTTCCAATCTGTCGGTTAACTGTTTAAAGGCAGAGCAACATGAGGCCATGCATTCTTATCAATAATGTAGTCATTAATATTGTTATAGTACCCTTTATGTAAGCTTTAAATTGCTTAATACCTATTAATATTAATATATTAGTTAGTTGCATTTTCAGTAAGCTTATTATAGAAGCACACCATGTTCCCCATAAAGGCCTTATTAAATTTTTCCAGTTAAAACCTATGGAAATTTGTTTCTATTCATAGTATTGATTCTATGAAGATTACAATTTTGCTGAAACCCATCTCAATTTTTATGAGTGTATAACAAATTTTCATATTATATTGTGAAGCCTATTGTGAGAGTATTTATTTCATTGAATATCTCGCTCAAAGACTTACAGTATCATTCTATAAGTAGGCATATAAATGTTATTTTAGATCTGATTCTATATCAACACAAAGTTTCAATAAAAGTGTTTTACATTATCCAGTGAGAAACTTACTATTTGGATGAAACATTTCACAGATAAACTGCATCTTTGGCGGGCTCAGAGGATAGTCAGGAGGAAACACTAGCTTTGCTGGAAAAACCCCACCTTCAAAACATGTCCCTTCAGGACCCCTGTAATAAACATTGTTGGGTTATCAAACTACTTAGATTTTGATGTGCTATAAAAAAACACCCATGGGGCATCACTACATTTGGCCATAACTCATGATTCCCTCTCCTTATCTGCAGTTTGCATGTTTTTATGAGTTGTTGATTTAATTTTGATGGGTTAACGCATTGGTTACTTAGAAATAGATTTATTTATAGATTGGTGAGTTCTAAACAAACATTGATTTATTTGCTTTAAGGATGAACAGTGATAATAATATACTTACGTTATGAGAGCTTCCCATTCAAAAAAGTTTTCTTCATTTATCGGACCAGCAATAATACCCTCTGGAGGGTTAATTGTTAATTCTGAAATAGAGTGTTTGCTAGTAAAATATTATAACCCATACAAATCTGGCTCAGCTGATTGCCATTCAAGGTTGCCATGCTGCCAGTATTTCAGTGACGCTGTGTTCTGCTCTGCCAAAACCATATCTGTGGAGCTAGCAACCATCAGTTATTTTTTCCATGGAAAAGGAAACAGTCCGTTCTGATTTTCAGAGATAATGTTAGTTAGTTAATGTTAGTATCAATCAAAGTGAGTTGAAACAGACGCTACGAACTAATATTTTTATTTTATAGGAACCATGCATCATTCCATGCTAGTAGACGGTAAATGTGATGTAGGTACATAGTATTGATTGATAGTTGAATCCAAGTAGGAAAAGATTCACCCTATGCAGTTATCTGGGAATGGGACTTCCTGCCACTGAGAGGCAGGAAGGCCCTTTCCGAGTTTTATAACTAGCTAGATTTTAATCCGTTTAATTTCAGCAGTCTTTGGCATCTAAGCAGACGAGATAATTATACCATGCATCGTGAAAGTATATTGACGTGTACTCACGCTTATACTCAGCCATAAGCCGCCGTAGCGCCGAACCCGCCATTTTAAATTATTGTGCCGTCTTGGATAGGTATCAAAGGATGAGAATAAAATACTTTAACGCTGAAATCACTGTAAAAGTGTATATTTCTGTGTCTAGATAAAATTTATAATTCGCTGTTCGCTGCTTGCACTTGCAGTTAAGCCAGCCAGACAGCCGCGGTACGTCACGCATACGCACGTGTCAGTGTCATGTCTTACAAAACTTCAATGTCAAACTATCGGTATTGATTTATTTATAGAATAGATGCCATTCTCAAACCAGCTTTTATTTGATCTATTGAATCTGTGAATTTGTCTTCATTATAAAACACGGCAAAATATTTGTTTTTGGACATTTATCATGCGCTGTTTCCATATTACCTAAGTATATTCAGCGGTCAATTTAAAAGCATTTCAAACGCTCCTTTATTAGTAATTTTGACATGATTCTGATTCGTCATTAATATCGGTCGTCACTCTGAATTCATAGGTTGATCGATTTTGTTGTTGATTTACATACTTTTTTGTACTTATAATCATGTACAAAATAAACATTATCTTGTTTCTTTCCTTTTCTTTTATTATACCCATATATAGGTATGGCATGTAAGATCCTCTTTGAGCAGATTTCTGCTATTTGACGATGCACTGATAGACTTGTTTTATCTTTGGACTTTGTCTATGATACCTCCGCGTTTGCCCGCGTTAGTTGAAAACTGGAATGGCGGTATTTTGATAACAATAACAATCAAATCAAATAATTACTCTCACGCACGGTTTACTCGAAATATACCGAATTCTAACGGAGGCCGTGAGTGACGGTTATGGTTAAACTATAAGTGCATAACGCGAACAAATAACTATATTTTTCCATGGAAACACATTGGAACGGTAAGTACCTACGTTGTGATTGTGTTATATCTCATCCAGAACAATATTCTAATGATTAACTATATTTTTAATATTAGTTTCACGAAACCGGTCGTGCACCAATGTATTTTTCGGTTCGAATATTTACCTATACACCAGTGTGTATAGGTAAATATTCGTTAATAAGGTTCATATGTATAAATATATAGACCAAACCTATTTATAGAGTACCTAGGTACTGACCATCGAAACATCGTTAGGAAACCGACATATTGTTCGAAGATACCGAAAAAGTTCGAAGATATGTACCAAGTGCATGAAAGTAGCCTCTCAGACGCACTATCACCACACTGGTACGAAATCAAATCGAAGATGAAGTAGGGAAGTGCTTACTTACTAACGTTTGCTTGTAATAAATTGTATTAATTGTATTATAAATTGTATAAATTGCTTGTATTGTTTTTTAGGACTTGTCCCTCAAAGGCCGTGTCTCGCGATTCAAAAACATCCCTCACACATGGATAACACGGAAATAAACTTGGCAGTTATAAAACCTGAGGTAGAGCCAGTAACCATTGCGCCGAAGAATGTGCAAGTTAGTACCTCACAACTTACGGCCTGGCACACAAATAATGTAATTAGTTGTGTAGCTAATTATCAGGTAGGTAGGTAGGTAGGTATTCGAACTTTAAATAGGTTCTGCAGGTAGGTGAAATACATATAGGTACATATTATAAGGATAATACTCGCCCTACGAAGATGTGGCCTTTTTAGCCCTCCAGTAGTTTTTTTTACGAGTGTCAAGTCCTACAATAGTCTACTATACTATTATAGGCGTTATTGTGTTGGTGATCAATAATGCCTCATTTATTTCAAATTGTCATATCAGAAGGTTAGTTTATTAGACTGGTTTTACAAAAAAAACTATCCAAGCTAAAGGTACTTAAATTACCTACCCAGCAATTTAAATTGCAATTTCTAGGCAATACTTGCCGATTCTGGGCAATAAATAATGCCGGAAATTTAACACAGTCTAGCCCTAAAAAAAGCAGAGCTTGTGTTATAGGGACCACATGACTGACAATAATATAAGGTATACTACCATACCTGCTTATACTTTTTTTTAGTAAATACATACATATTATACATAGAAAAATACCCAGGCCCGACACAAATACTAGCAGATCATAAAACATTTGTTACGCGGCGGGAATCTAACCTGCAACTTTCTGCGTCTCAGGCAGGACTTCGCCCACTGCGTCACAGAGGTCGCCTTAATACAAATATGACGTCACAAAAACATCATGCAATTTATGCCAATAGCAGTATAATTATAGCAATTTAAAGATACTGCTACGCCATACCTTATGATATGTAGCAGTTCTATGAGTAGTTGCTTCAGTTGAACCCAACCTTAACTACTACTTTCCAAGCGGCAGTTATTAATAAAAAAACTGCCTGTGTAAATACCAATAGCAAACAGTTTTAGATGCTAGCGTCGCGTCGCGTCGCGACATCTAACTAATATTATAAATCCGGAAGTAACGCTGCCTGTCTGTCTGTCTGTTCGTTACATTTTCACGCCTAAACCGCTGGACCGATTTCGACGATTTTTGGTACCTATAGTGATGGATGGTCCCATCTGTCTCCATAGGATCTTGGAGAAGGATCGGCTACTTTTTATGTTTTATATAAATCCCTACTAATATTATAAATGTGAAATTAACTCTGTCTGTCTGTCTGTTGTTACGTTTTTACGCCTAAACCGCTGAACCGATTTTTATGAATTTTGGTAAGTACTTATAGAGATAGATGGGACCTTGGAGAACGCCAGGCTATTTTTTATGTAACTAGCGACCCGTCCCGGCTTCGCACGGGTGCAATGCTAATACTAATTATACTACAGAATGGTTATCCCTAAGAGATAGCCATATACCATCACGAACTTTTTTGTAGACCTTTTGAGGGTGTACAATACTGTAGTACATTATTTTGATCTATCTCGTAGCCAGCATTTGCAATGTAAGCGCAAAACATGGGTCTATTTACGACACCACATAAGAAACCTTTAAAATTATCAGTGTTTCTCTACTATATTATGCATGTTTTATACATATAAACCTTTCTCTTGAATTACTCTTATCTATAAAAAAAACCGCATCAAAATCATAGGTTTAAAGATCTAAGCATACAACGGAACAGACAGCGGGAGGCGACTTTGTTTTATACTATGTAATAATAATAACCACGATCGCGAATCCGCGGGCAGCTGCTAGTTTCGTATATTGCTATAGTCGCGACGTCATAATTGCCTGAAATAAGCCCTAGTCAACGTGTCCAGTATGTAGGTACCTAGTACCATCCAATTTGTTACAGTATCAACATAATTGGGAGGACGAACCACCCGCGATGTTCGTCTGTCGTATATGCAAGAAGAGCTTTTACAATGCTGTGGCACTGCAAAACCACAAGAACACCCAACACGATGAGGGTGAAACTTCTGGCAGCGAATGTGAAAACCTAACGCCTACCTATTACGATGATAAGGTGAGATTTGTGTAATAGGTAATTACAGCTCGGTACCAATACCGTAGCGTACCTATTGCGTAGGTAGAAGTAGGTAGGAGTAGATAGGAGTAGGTAGGAGGAGAGTAGGTAGGTGATTCTGTTGTTTCGCAGGACTAACGATAATTACGTAGAATACGAAAGTTTTTATATATTTTAATCAAAGTCTATTTAGAGTTTCATTTTTCTAAATTGACGTGTGATTGATGTACTTACATACCTACCTATGTTGGCTCATTTATGAAATAATTTAACGAGCTTATGTTGACTTTGTAACCTTATTTAATTTTAAGTATCTAATTTAATTAAGCGTTCCTTATTTAGGTAGATGGTACCAACCGAATAGGTTATACAAATGCCATGACTAAGTAAAATATATTTTAGATAATTCCTAATTTTAGAAATGAGCCAACAGAATTGCCACCAATGTCCGGCCGGCGCGTCTGTCCGGATGTTGTCCTCTACAGGTCGCATTGCTCAACAGATTCTCGTGAAATTTTGTTAGCATGTTCTATAACTATATAGATTTTTTATGGATTCAGTTTTTGGATTTTTTTCAAAATGCGGAGTTATGGGTTGAAAACCTAAAAATGTTATTTTTTAGTAATTTCGATAAATGTTAGCGAGGCCTACCATTAAGTCAAGGTGACTATGTTCTTGCAATATTATTGATGTTACAGGACACTAAATATTGAATCAATCAGACCTATGGAATTTGCACAAATATCTAGAGAAGAGCTGATGGTTTTTGACAGAACAGATTTTCTTAAGTCTTAGCTAGGAACACTCACGATCAAGCCACCTTTCAAACAAAAAAACTAAATCAAAATCGGTTCATCCGTTTAGAAGCTACTATCCCACGTACTTTTCTTATTCGTCGGGGTTAAAAAGATCAATTTTTGAACTGATTTGATGTAATAAGTAATAACCTATGCGGCCTTACTTATAAACGTTTCTCAAATGCTGCCAAAAGTTACTCACTGTTTTAAACAGTGCCATCCATGCCGTCACTTTTTGTAAGATAGTGACAAATTGTGACAGGGCGAATTTTAAGTAGTTTTAGGCAATTTCACTCTTATAACTTTCGTGGGTTGTACATTTTGATAAACACGGGTTTACTCACGTATTATTTTATCAATGGAGGCACCGACACTGTCTCGATTCATCTAGAGAATCTGTAAGTAAGTATTGTGTTTGTTTCTTGCTTGTCTGTAACCAAAACAATGTTAAACAAAATTATTGTTTTTATTCCCACAATTATTATGAATGCAGCAGGCAAAACATCTTAAGAATAATAAGCTTCACCAGCTGTTGGGTATGAGTGGGAGTTTGCGATGCACAAATAGGTACTTAGAGACCTTTTATCCAAAGGTCGTGGGTTCAAATTACTGAATTGGTTGAAACTTAGTGAGGTCCATCTGACTAGTCATAAACACACACTAGGTAATAAAGTGATTCAATCTGTTGCCATCTTTTTTCTTCATCATTGAAATGACACGGACAGAGATAGATAGATAGATAGATAGATAGTAGATAGATAAATACTTTATTTGACACAACATTACACAGACACAAAATAAGGTACAAAATTAAATACTAAACTTATCTACTAACACTAAAAGAAAAATAAAATAGATACACGAGTTATAACTAACACACTAAGTAGCTAAGAAGCAAGGTAGGTGCAAGGAGGTCTGTGTGGTAGGTATGCCAAAAAGGACCATACTTAAACGTCAGAGCATACTTAAACGTCTCGCTAGCTAATTATGTGAATATGTAGGGGTCATCTGTCATTAGCATAGCGTATAGGTAACGCTATGGCTTGTTCCAAAATGGCATTTAGCCAATATAGGCTATTTTCTATAAGTATATGTAAAACGGCAGATGCTAGTGCGTGATCATTTTTAACAGTAAAAGTATACCGCATACTTGCCTTATATATTTGACCTTAATACTTAATAATAATAAAAAAAAATTACTTAGGTACAGGTATGTGGGTAACCCATAATTTGATGTTACCTATCTCTTTTCTCAATAAGAACTTCATTGGCGGCTTCAAGTTCATACCATCCGAGATGGCCATTGATCCAGCAACTGAAACGATCCACGACGGTCTGACAACTCGCACTTTTACCGAAGACACGACCTATTTGTTAGTTAAAGTGGATGGGGATGAGGAATCGTTGAACAAAAGGAGTGACCCGAAGCGGGTGCAGTTGAAACCCAAACCAGTGGATTTGAGGTAATTAATGTTGCTTTAGGACGGTAGGGTCGCGTGATACAAAGGGTTTTTTATAATGCAAGTGTTTATGGCGATATAGCTTGATCGAACTGAAGTAAGGCATTAAGTGAGTAAATACCTACTGCAAAAAACGATAGCACTAGGGATTTAGGCAGCCAAATGTCCTTACTTGGGTCGATCCGGTTATATTGGTGTCTTGAGGCATTCACACACAATGTGTCTTACTATTATTTTTGTGTTGAATCGAGTGTGCCGCAATGTGACGTGAGAGTTTACGCTGTAGGTATGCAAGCTCTAGGTATTTACTTAAAACATTGTCTATATACCTTCTATCTTATAACCACATAGTTAGTAAAGATGTCAACAGATTTAAGCAACACATTAGCTAATATGTGATTATAAGATTGACCCTTAGAATTCTGTGTAGCGACGCTTTAGAAAACAGCGGGAAAAATCTCAAATCAAATGTTTAAGTACAAGGTATCTAAATTTAGTATTGTAACAACTTCGAATACGTTTAGGGGCCCGTTCACATGCGCTTTCCCATCCACACTGCGTCCAGACATCCAATGCCGGCAGATATTCTTCAACTGCTGCGACTATTCCCTTCACCACCACGAAGAGCACACGAAGAGGCGGAAAGCGGCTCTACGCTGCCAAGTATGCGAGAAACGACTTGATAGAGACTTCCACCCCTCAGAATCGGTGGTTACTCAAGTCCAGACCATCAGCCAGATCATGTTCTCCTGTCGAATGTGCGGGCAAACCTTCCGCGAAAGCAATGAATGCGACGAGCACAGCCGCGTCGTACACGCTAAAATGAAGCCCCACAAATGTCATCTCTGCCCGAAACGGTTCACCCAACAAGGTGGCTTGCAGCAACACATGCGTATGCATTCCGGGATACGACCGTTCACGTGCACTTTCTGCCCCAAGGCGTTCACACAAAAGGCAGGCCTGGATCAGCATCTAAGAACCCATACCAAGGTGAAACCGTTTCGTTGCGTGATTTGCAGCAAAAGCTTCTCCCAATCGGTACACCTGCGTCAGCATATGAGGACGCACACTAACATCCAGCCGTTCGAGTGTTCGGTCTGCGGTAGGCGATTTAAGCAGAGCAGCCATTTAAATTTCCACGTTCGCTCACACGTCACCGACGGTTCTTTAGTAATGGAGAGTTACGCGCAAGTTGTGCACCAAAACCATTTGCAATTCCTGAACTTAGCGAACCTACAGCCGGTTCAAGATGGCGACACTTTGTACTACGCGGCCGAAATAGTTCCCCCGAATCAAACGAACTACAATTTCCAAATACCCGCAGAGAGCATTCTGGGATCCAACTACTCGTAAATGTAGCTTATCTACACTTAATGCATGTTAGTAACGTAAGTAAAGTTAATGTAAGTTTTAATTTTAATTAAAGACGCTTTTGATATCAAACAGTTTTAATGTCTATTTGCAGTGTATTAGAAACTAGGTAGGAGGTTAAGGTATATTTTTTTATCAACGCGACAGTCATATCTACGATCTCGTCGCAAGTTGTAAAAAAACTCTTTTCCGGAAGCCAGCCGCTGCCTATTACTCGCCTGTCGCTAAAATACGCTTCTAGCTAAGATCTTAGCGTACAAAAAAAACTTTGATAGCAATGACGTCGCAATTCACGCCTATTGCTATTTGTCACGAGCTATGTAATAGGGGATGTGATTTTACCATGACAGGGGTTTGAAGTACCATTGACAAAACGAATACACAGATTATTTTCGTTGCTCGCCTATGCCCATGGAAAATTTGCAACTCGAAGTACCAGGAGTTAAGAACTACCGAGGCGTAACCTGTATTGGAAACTGCATTCGTCACTTTTCCACCTGTATCGGAAAGTTATTACTTCCTGCTCGCACTTCAATGTAATGGTGTTTGTACATGCCTATGGAAAATTTGCAAGATGAAGTACCAGGAGTTCAGAATAGCCTAGGCGTACCTGTATTTGAAACTGCATTCGTCACTTTTCCACCTGTATCGGAAAGTTATTACTTCCTGCTCGCACTTCAATGTACTGGAGTTTGCGCAATGCGATGAACGATGCAGTTCTCCTCTTCCATCAAGTATCTATTTAGTCTGAAACCTAGATTTATGTTGGAATGTTGTCGAGTACAGAAATCAGAAGCTTTGTTCTTTGTTGAACTGACAGAATAATAATAATTGACCACTCTCTCGTAACCAGTTTAGTTAAGCTGGCCTGGCAGCCACAGCTTTTTAGGAATGATATGAAGGAAGGCTCGTCAAACATAACACCCATTTCGTAGACTCGACTCGTGCGGGCTAGTCGGTTACATTTAGGTCGGTTGTATATTTTGATAGAGCCACGCACGCCGCTCGTGAAAACAAAGGGTGAGGATGATGGCTGCATCCTGAACAACCCTTTTGTTTTTGCTGACCAGATAAGTTGCAGCTTATCAAATACGTCCTAGAAATGTTTCGTTTGTACAAAAGATAATTCAGCCTATCAATAATAAAACGTAATGTCTACTTATAGCGTTAGACAATTTTTGAGTCGGTACGAAATATGATTTGTCATGTATTCCTTCCTTTAATAAGTTAATGGTGGAAGGTGGGCGGAGTTTTAACATGACTAATTATCAAAGTTCGTCTGTGCTGTGACTAACACTTTTTTTATACTCCCTCTGATGTTTGCAATATGGATCCGTTTGTTCACACAATCTTATCTGTAACCAGACATGTTGTAAAACGTTCCTTTTTTTGAGACGGAATCGGGCATTCTATAAGTTTTTTCGAACGCACATGTGGCCGTAATTTACATTTGTTTACATCCGCCGTTCGAGGGTATGTTACCTATGATGTTACCAAGGGTTCCTATTCGAAAATGGCACGCACTACAAAAAATTAAAAGAACTTTAAAATAACAACCACCGTCACCCGTATTTACTATTAGATATAAGTAAGTACGGTATGTACACGTTTCATTGTGACAGTGTTCGACATTCACAATTCTGAACATTTTATCAGCATGTCATACTCAAAGGCACATGTTCCCTTTACAAAAATAAGTTACATTTATTGCAAGCTTTATACAATATTTTAATTTGGGATTCTTAGATGTATTACGAGGGAAAAATATAGAATTTGTACCTACCATGGGATCAGTAACTCTCCTAGCTGATATGAAAATGAGAACGTAGTATTCCGTTTCCTTCCACTTAGCAAGGAAACACCACAGTTTGCAACGATACGTTCTCATTGTAACATGAACTTTAATTACGAGTACATTGTTCTAATCTCTTCGCGGCGTGTACAAAAAGCATTTCTAAGATTTAAATTCCTCTAACGCCTTTTAAGTCGCCGTCAGACGATGGTGTTGTTTACATTCGCCGTCAGTTAATGGATCCTGTGCCTTGCCATGCAAATGTAGGCGTACTGATAGATGTCTAATACGTGGCATTCTTATTAATAGCATGTTGAACAGACTTGAGTTTCTAATTTTTGTGTACATGCATCGATCTATTTTGGGGCACGCTTTACTGGAACGCTTTTTTAAACCCCCATATCCGTCTGCTTGTGTAGTTAGTGTAGGTAATGCCAGTGTTTATTACTGTTTTCTGCAGCTTCTTGTAAGTATAAAGGTAAGTAAGTGATACTTTTTTACTAATAAAATTACACACTGTTAATCTTGTTAGAGGCAAATAAACACGATGAATTTTCTGAATTTTACCAATGAAATGCAAAAATGTTTGACAATTTGGTAAATGTCCTAAGTTGTAGATAGTTATTTTTACATTGGAAAGTTTGCAGCAAGACCTTCGTAGAAAGAGTTTTTCTTGTAGACGCTACAGTGTAAAACGCAGTACTTACACACTTGTCGACTGACATTGCACACATGGCCGCATCGTCATAAAACATGTATTCTAATTTATTACCTACCCCGGTTCAGCGTACCTACATTATGACTTTTGTATCATCACTCTGGCTGGGCGTGCGTATTTACGAATACTTACCTACAGAACTCTCAGAAAATAATTTAAACTAAAAACAGGTGAAAGGATTTGGTGTCAATTTTCGATTTATGGCGGCATAGCTTGAAGTTCTCGCTAATTTTACCATCGACAAAAAACGCTTCAACCACGTGCTAATATGAGCGTGACACATCACGGGTACTTTGTAAAACAGAACAGTTTACTTTTTATATTTGGCCGGCCCATATTAAAAAGTCATCTGGTCTGTTCTGTGGTCTTATATTTTCCTGATACGCCAGCTTACCTACTATACCTATTTGGATTATATGGGTTATTTAATCGGATGGGACATGCAGGATGCACTCATGTAAACATAAAGTAGTAGACAAATTCGGATACAATTTATTCACAACTTAGTATAAAGTCAAAGTAAATGACAACCTTCTATATTTTTTTAACTGATGTTAGGCATACAATGTAACTGGCATTATATACGTCAGAAGCGTATCCCGTCCGTGGCGCAAGTATTAAGGAAGCCTGACAGCTCTACCTGAATCTAGATTTTGGGAATCAGTCTAGACCAAACATAGGAAAGAAGTACCAGGAGTGCATGAGTTCTAAGAATATTAAAATAATATTATAATGATTGCTGAATACAAGGTAGGAGGCGTGGAGGAAAGCAGCCTGCAAAATTATAATATTTTAACATTATACTTTTAAATCTAGCTCAGAGATGAATTTATAACTTGGCAATGAATGACGCGATTCGTAAGGCAAACGGTCTCAGATGCAAGAGGGTTATACACTTTATTATCAAAATATGTTTAAGTAGGTGAGTATGTAGGTACGAAAGTCTAAATTCGAGTAACATTTATAAATGACACTTGCTGAGTGTTCAAGTGTTCTATACTGACTTGTCATTGACGTGCTTTATGTTGATGTTGATGTGATTTTATATCGCCATTCTTTTCACTAAGTTCACTAATCAAGAATTTACGTAAAATTGGTGAGGAATAAAACCGTAGAAAATCTTAGGATAATTAATAAATGAAAAGCTCAGTTTTAAAATTTATACTTATTTTAAAACTGACATATCCTTTCGTGTAAGTAATATAAGATAATTATAATAATAGCAAAATATCAGCTCACCACTAAAGTTTAAAACGTATTTATTTACGACGACCTCTGTGGCACAGTGGGCTTAGGTCCGGCTGAGACGCAAAAGGTTGCGGGTTCGATTCCCGCCGCGGGACAAATGTTTGTATGATCTGCAAGTATTTGTCTCGGGTCTGGGTGTTTCTATGTATAATATTTATTTATTTACAAAAAAAGTATATAAGTAGTATGTCAGTCATGTTGTACCCATAACACAAGCTCTGCTTACTTTGGGGCCAGATGATGTTGTGTGGACTATCCGGTATTATTATTATTATTACCATTATTATTATTTAGATTCGCTACAAATCGAAACCGACCGTCAGGATTAACTGTAATGCACCAGGATCTCATAGGTTGGAGTGAGGTTTGATAAGAATCTTTCAATGAAAACGGACTGCTGTACATTTTAAAATAACCCTGCAGCGGTTTTGTCGTTTACGAAAGATTTAGTAATAATAGAGTGTTTAACACTAACCACAAATCTGAATTAAAAATTAAACGAAGGATAAAAAAGAAGGTTACAAAACTAAGAAAAATACGATCTGATCCCAATAACGACGACTCACGGCATGATAACTGGCAGGAGATTGCAAAGGACCGGAGAAGTTCTCGATTCGGAGGCCAAGACTCGTTTTGGGTCCCTGCGCTAATGGACTAAGTAAATAAGTGGAAGATAACAAAAACTTTAAATGAAAACAAGCGTATTTAGCCTGGTAGTAACTCTAAATAAAACTAAAAAAAAATAGATTCATCAATATTCAGGTGCTGCCACTTGAATATTGGGGCACCTTGGTTGGGGCCAAGGGATCGTTTCACAGGGAAGGCTCGCTTGGTCAATTGTTTTCTTTCTTTTTTAATAAATTCACACATCCTAAATATCCTAAAGAGATACAATTTGCTTTCAAATCAAATCAAAATGTATTTTATTCAATACAATCACAAGGATCACTTTGAAACGTCTAACTTAAAACGTAAACGTAGATGAAATTAGGTGCCAATTCCTCCTAACCCAAGGTCTTATTTACTTTCTCTAGTCGAAACCTAGGGATGTATAATTTGTTTCTGTTCCTAGTATTGATTCTATGAAGGTCACAATTTTGTTGAAACCCATCTCTAAGAGTGTATAACAAATTCTCATATTACATAGTAATTGTGAAGATTTAGTATTGTGAAGCTATTGTGAGAATATTAATCTTTAAATATTTATCTCAAAGACTCGCGGTTTTATTTTATAAATGGCACGTCTTGTCCTTTTTTCCCTTCGGGTTAACAAATGGATATGTCAAACTCCTACTGACTCAAAACCTCAAGTAGATACCAGAATAACAATGTACTCTACAGTCACGCTCTTTGCCAAGTCCGGCTTCTGACCCGAAACACAATTTTTATGAAGCCTAACACGACTGCGGTTACTTGATTAACCTCGGCTAACTCCTGATGAGCATTATCGGTAGTCAGAACCCATGTAAGTTATGATTTTGCTTATTATTTTAACATCTTCAATGTCACTTAAATGCAAGCTAATTCAAGCATAACAAAGGTAATGAATTTGAGGGAAAGTCTCTAAAAATGTTTTTATGGTCTTTTTGATACATCACTAAATGAGGAAATAGTAATTATTCAAGTGATCACGAATATAAAAATATATATTACTACAAATCTAAACTATTACCATCCAATAGAAATAACTGAGAGAAACAGCTTTAAATATTCAGGCTGTCTGCTCCCTGAAAACTGCTATTATATACAATGTCCGCTTGAATTTACCAGGAGGCGCACAGAGTAAAAGAAAAATGCAAAAATTGACTTAAACTTATTATCCAACGTCGAAAAATTAAGGTTCTGAATTCAAAAAAACCGAAGAAACCCAATTTGTTTATTATTTACTTCCCATTTGTTCCCATTTGAATTTCAAGAAGAAATATATGGTACTTTTAATTGAGTAATGTATAAGAGTAATTATAAGTAACAATAAAAACATTTTAAATAAAATATTAGCATTTCTAAGGGTTGTAACAGAATAACAGAAGAGCTAGCAATAGAGAAGGAAAACTTGAAAAATGCCCGGTTCGGTGCCAGCCGTTATACACCTGCAACTGAACCGACACCGCATGTACTGATTCGTTTTTCCTGCGGGTCCTGTCGGTAAGGTTGAGAGCTTACATTAAGGCTTAACTAAGTGCACGAAAGAAGCCTCTGAGGAGCACTTTAATTTTTTCACCACACTGGTTAGAAATAACTAGCGACACTATAAGAAGAAGAAGGGTTGTAAAACAGAAAATGCAATTTTTGTGGGCTCTAATCTTATTTGATGGACTTCAGCGGTTGGTGGTTTATCTTTAGTTTTTAAAATGTCATTATTTTTGTATGATCTGCAGTATATGTCTCGGGTCTGGGTGTTTCTCTGTTTAATATGTATGTATTTACAAAAAAGTATTTAAGTAGTATATCAGTCATGTGGTACCCATAACACAAGCTCTGCTTACTTTGAGGCCAGTTGATGCTGTGTAAAATGACCGGCATTATTACTATTATTATTTTATAAAATTAATTTGCCAAGTACGTGATTGGCTTGACAACGCACAGTAAATTATTAGATATGGGCTAGAATGTTTCCGGGTCCCTAACCAGTTCTACAGCATCTAGAAATACTCGTAGTAAAATAAAAAATTGATTTGATACGAATATAGGTAACCTACTATGTACCTACAAACTGATGTTTAAAATAATTATTAAATAATTGTTATTGAGCTAGGTATAATCGATCTGGTTTCGCATAGAAATACAAACCGACCGCCTGAATTGCTGAATTCAATAAAACGATACCAGGACCGCATAGCTTGGAGAGAGTTTTACTAGGATCTATGAATGAAAACTAACATAAGCCTCTGTATATATTGAAACAAGACTGCAACCATTGGCCCTGATTCTCTAGTTTTGCCGGACTAACTTAATTTACCTCAAAACACGATCTTATTTTGTTTTCATCTAAGTCTGAATTTGTAATTATTTATTTTGTACGGCATTTAAATTTAATAATTGACATATGACTGACGTGGTTTAGATCATTTAAGTCGTCATGTAAAGAGGTGTTGATAAAAACTGCAGAAACTCCTAGAGTCCAAAATCAATTTGTTATAGGAATTAAGTATAACTTTTAGAATTTTAATTTAAAATCGTTTTTACTTTGGTGCAACCAAAATAAGGTCATGCGTATTTTAGGAAATTTAAGGTCAAAAGCTTAACCACAGAGAAAATGCTTTGAGCTTTTAATTAAGATATTTTCATTAAATAAGTCCTAGCTGAGAAATAAGCAATTAACCTTAAGAAAAGTCTCTAAAAATATATTTATTGTCATTTTGTCAAACAATTGCCAATACAACAGATTCGACTCTGAAAACTGTATCCACCCACTAAAGCTTTGAATGAACAGCCAAATATTCAGGCGGTCGGCTCTACAAGGAGGCGCGTAGTGTAGAAGGCTACACTATGCGCCTGGTAGTTGCAAGCGGACACAGCGTAATAAACGTTTTCAGAGAGCCGACCGCCTGTACTTTTGGTAGTATTTTTGAGAAGTAACAATTCAACTAATAATATTAGAATATTATTATGTAATTAATGATTGCTCTTACACCATTAGCGCAGCAACATAAAAAGTCTCGTCTGCAAGAGAATATATAAATTACTAGCTGCTGCCCTTTGCACGCGCTGCGGCTGCGGCTTTGCACGCGTGGTACCTCCATAAAAGTTGCCTATTTCCTTCTCCAAAGTCCCAGAAAAATATCTCTATTCTAAAATTCATCAAAACCGAATCAACGGTTTAGGCGTGCAAACGTAACAGACAGACAGACAGAGTTACTTTCGCAAAAAGTAGCCTATGTTCTTCCCCCGAATGCAAAATACATTACACATTCTTACCAAATTTCATCAAGATCCGTTCAGCCGTTTAGCCGTGAAAACTTAACAAACAGACAGACACTTTCGCATTTATAATATACTAGCGACCCGCCCCGGCTTCGCACGGTTGCAATGCTGATACTAAATGTACTACAGAATGTCTTTATATACAACGTTATCTAAGAGATAGACATATACCATCGCGGACTTTTTTGTAGAACTTTTAAAGGTGTACAATACTGTAGTACTCTATTTTGATCTATCTCGTAGGGTTCAGCCAGCGTTTGCAATGTAAGCGCAATAAAATGTGTTTATTTACGACATCACATTAGAAACCTCTAAAATTATCAGTGTTTCTCTACTATATTATGCGTGTATTATACATATAAACTTTCCTCTTGAATCACTCTATCTATTGAAAAAAACCGCATCAAAATAAATAAATAAATATAGATATATATCTATGTTGGAAAAACCTAGATACTTTTAATAATACTTTAATAATTTATTTGACATGAAAATAGGAAACTTACTATACCAATATACTATACTACAACTTTAAAAATACTAATTTTATGTACTTATGTTTTTGAGTTATAATTTATCTGGTTTCGCTTACAAATGCAACCCGACCGCCTGTCCAGCCTGACCCGACTGAATTCGTATCAGGACCACATAGCTTGGAGAAAGGTTTGACAAGGATTCTTGAATGAAAACTAACCTACGCTGCTGTATATGTTGAAACAAGACTGCAGCTATTGTGTTGTTATAATATAGATATGTTTTAAAGTGTAAACATACACAACCTCGATACCGATCATGATGTTTTAATTTTTTTTTTTTAATTAGGAGCTTTTAATTTTGACGTCTTCCAAGTCAATATTCATTACTTGCAAGTGTTATAGCATCATCGGTAATTAGTTAGTAGATATAGATACATGTTCAGGTAAATCCATCTTATCGAAAAAAATAATGTTTAATAAAACCATAAAAGTCAAATAATATCAATATCAAATAATCAAATAAATAAATCTCTAAATTCGTGTTAATAAAGTTGGTACCATAATTAATTATTAAAGCAATTTACAATGCATATAAATTGAATCCTTAAGTCAATATAGCAAAAAAACAGTCGGCCACTAAGTCAGGCGGTCGACCTGCCTGTTCGCTATACTGCTTGCCGCTTGACCTTTTACCAGGAGCGCATAGCGTAAAAGTGGTATAAAAGTGAACAACTTTGAATTAAATTGGTCTAGCTTTGATTGGACCACGCACAGTGGAGGACTTCGAAGTCAGTAGTTATGGATAAGAATGATTTAGTCTTCAGGCCCTAAACTAATTCATTACCAATTAGAAAAACAATAGAATATAATAGAATTTAGTATGGACATCTTAATTTTTTGAGGTTTACAAATCAGTATTTTACTCATAATCATAATCTAATAAAGCCTTACTAACTGTGATATTTGTTATTAATATTACATCATAATAAGCTATTATTTCAAACTAATTTTGACTGACCTGTCAGCTTAGTTGGTTAGATAATTGATTCAGGCGTGACTTCGGAAATCCATTACAAAACATTGAATAGATGGACAAATATTTAGTACTATTCCGCCAATCTATTTCCAAAGAGTTAGCATGCGTCTGCATCGTGTCTAACTCTTTGGGAATAGATTGGCGGAATAGTAATAAATATTTGTCCATCTATTTAATATTTTTTAGCTTAGTTGGTAGTAGCCCTGCCTTCTGCGCTGTAGGTTGAGGGTTCGATTCCCTTACACATTTGTGTGATGAACATAGGTGTTTGTTCTGGAGTCTGGGTGTTATAAAATATGTTATGTATGTATTTAAAAATATACAAGTATTCTATCATATGTGGGGCGAACTTTGATACTATCAAAACATTGATAACAATAGCTTTCGGTTACTATTGATGAATTGGTATTACGGATCGCTGCGATTTCTATCAGCTTCTATCGCTAGTTACAATGTGAAGTTGGTGTCAAACTATAACTCGACCAATTTACAAAGTACGATTGTGGTAGGAACCGTGTTTAGCGTATTAAGCATTTAATTAAATACACCGTATATGATTGATTGCAATAACGCCTATTGCTAATCGAAATTGATTAGCAATATGAACCACCTCACCTTGTTTAGTTATTTAGGCTTCGTATGAGTCAACGGAGTTTAGATTAGGCAGTGCAATGTGCATTGGTGCATCTCCCATTGGGTGAAAAATGTATGACCATTTTTTTGTGGATATCCATGATATTTTTCAATTAAATCCTTAATTGTCGTAGTAATTTATATAGCCAATGCAGATTTCGTAAATATAAATTATGTACCTAAGCTGCCTAGAAAATTTGGAAAATGCACCGTTGCAATGCAACAAATTGTGCATCTTACCTTGCAACTCTACCAGGAGCGCATAACGTTAGAGGTGGTATTTCATGCATAAGCAGCATTGGTATAGGTAGAAAATTTAAAACAGCACACATTGAAGTGAATAGGTAACACAAGCTCGGCAAAGGCATACCTCTTTGAGTTTCACACATAGGTTTCCACCAATCACAAGCTATGACCAGATAGTGCTAAATTATTTCCCTGTTTCTACTTTAATATCGTAGTTAGGTTGTGTAAAGGAGTGTTGAGCCTCACACCAACTCTCCACCCAGTGGGGACTGCACTCCCTTACTACGACACGCTGCAGCCAGCATGTTTCATTCAGCTTTGTAGTATTTCTAGTACCTACCTGATGTCTATACATAGCTTACCTAGGCTAGGTTGCACCCCTCTACTCCCCATCCCCATTCCCAACCCCCTTAACTGCATGCCACATTTAACTTAACCGACCATCTCAACAATATGTACTCCTGGTGCCTGTCATAGTTAACCAGTACATTTACCAAGATACTTCACGTGGTATTTTGAACTTTTTTTGGTTTTCGGGTGTTTTTAGATTATGCTATGCACTTTTTGGTTATGATTGTTATATCGACTTTCTACAAATAATCTTAAGTACGAGTATTATTAGCCTTGACCTTTATAAAAGAACACAAAAAAAGATTTTATTGGTAGGTCACCTACTAAATAAATGTGTTTGTATATGTATCGATGTATGTATTTACAAAAAAAAGTTGTATAAGTAGTATATCAGTCATATAGTACCCATAACACAAGATCTGCTTACTTTGGGGCCAGATGATGTTGTGTGAAATGTGCGGCATCATTATTATTATTTAAGCTTTTCATTTGTTTTCTCTCGTAAGGCGAGCAATTTATTAATATAGCTGTCAGTAGGTACCTGGAATCCGATATTAGAAATTAAAATATATTTTAATATTTTCATATCTAATATCCGATACCAAAAAATAACTAGAACGGACCCTATAATTAATATGTATTTAATATATATGTTATATTATATTATAATTATAATATGCAATACTTATGCAGATTATAGGATCACAGGTAGGAACACTGGCACTAGACGCACTGCATGTGTAACTATTACATGCAATATAATATATGAGACTAATGCTTGCTTTAATGAATGAATGATACTCGCATTAAATAAAATAAAAACGAATAATTATTGCTGAACAATCCACACAACCCCTACCAGCCCTAAACCAAGCATAGCTTGTACTATGGGAACTAAATGACTAATATAATACTTAATTATTTTGAAATACTATGTTCTATATTATGACCGCTTGTAGGTATTCCGTTCTTTTTGATCTTGGTACCTACGGGTACCTATGTAGTTGAAGCCAAACTAAATCGAGAAAAAGACGAATCGTAAAATTGTATAATCATATTTAAAATGAAACACTGGAACTTCTGTTCCAATGTTGAAAATCAAATACCGAAAGGTATTTTAATATTGAGAGCGGAATAAAGATTTGCATAGTGATGTCACACATACAAACTCGCCGTCGGAATCTGCGTCTGTGTTGTATTGCATTGCTATCCCGTTTCTGGCTTGACCACCTGAACATTATGCATGCCTGGTAGCCACTTCAAGGTAAAGTACCTATGTTTGGTTCTCCCTTGAAGGCCTCAGGTCGTTGCTGCATCAAAAGCGCAACCTATAAGATGCATTCTCCACGTTGCACTTATACTAGGAGCTCAGAGCATCGAGATAGTTCCGGATTGAACATTGTACACACACACACACACACACACACTCTCACACTCTCACTCACTGAAATTCAGCTGTTTACATAAACCTGCCTAGTTTGAAGAGCGCAAGCTAGGAAGACTCTGTCTCACATACCCCCCTACCCTTTCCCCTGCTATGGGGTGTCTGTCTCAGCTAACGGCACGGTCTTTCTGAACGGAACAAATTTATCAAGCATCCAGCCATACATGCGCCTACAGACGAGCCATCATTTAAGTTTACTATGTATTAACTTAAATTATCGCTCGTCGAGGGCGTTCTATGGGGTCGAGGACTTTATTTGCAAACTTTAATAATTTTAGTTCTGATATTTAAGTAGGTACCTACTTAATTACTTTAGTGCCAGTTGTTTAGGTAAATTTTTATATGAAAGTTCAATTCTTTAAATACAATTATTATGTAACTATTCATTAATTTAAAAATATCAGCACACTTCAATTAGCATATTCATAATATGCTTCTAGATTCACGCGAGGATAATTATATTATAATATATTAAATATATACCCACAATGCTTACAGCGGTTACAGCGGGATAACGAAAGTTTCAGAAAATATTCCACAGTATGGAGCAACAGTCCTCATCGTTGGCACGGTGTCAAAGGTACTTCGCACCTGCACCAGGGTCTCATAGCCTGGACAGAGTTACATTCAACCACAGAATGGAAACATTGGTTACTCGACTATACATACTCGACGTAAACGTAAATTTTTACGCTACAGTGAATGAACCGCTACGCTCCTACCGCTCCTCAATTAGCATGTAAAATGGTGTTACTCCAGTTATCATTACAGTCTTGGATATAAGTTGATACTGTTAATTCCATTCTACTCTATTTATATTGAATTTTGAATCGCACTCGTGTGCACTGTATTGGAAAAAGGATGTTCAAGGTTTCATAAATTAGCAATTTGGTTTGCACTAATGATTCAACAATCTTAAATATTGACCTTTACATATCTGATTTCTGTATTTATATTGTAACAGATTTTATAAAACATTGTAGAGCTCATAGCTTGCATAGTGTTAGTATGAA
Source organism: Lampropteryx suffumata (assembly GCA_948098915.1). Classification (NCBI taxonomy): domain Eukaryota; kingdom Metazoa; phylum Arthropoda; class Insecta; order Lepidoptera; family Geometridae; genus Lampropteryx; species Lampropteryx suffumata. The sequence goes on along the minus strand of OX402544.1, from coordinate 22,629,142 downwards.
CTATAATAATTTGAAATGAATTTTACATAAAATATCCTATATAGATATAGGTTGTTGAGAAAGAACTTGTTTGGCCATTTTTAACTGACTTTAACAAAAAAGAGGATTTTTTTTGTGTTCACCGATTACTCGAAAACGCCTGAACCTCAAATTTCATTCAATAAAGTCGGTTTTCTTTTTAGTTTTCAAACGTAATTAAGAACTTTAATTTCAGCTAGATGGTGATACTATTTCTTCTTCAAATGGAAATAAAGGCTTAGGTTTTTCTTGAATTAAATGTATTAATGTTAACTTAATGCCAATGACTAGTAATTTCAAAGATATATTTTGCATAAAGTACATCGGCCTGGATCTTATTATAAGTAAGTAATTTTGTTTAACTGTTAAAACCTCTTTTAGATCGCTAAATATTATTTTTTGTCGTAATTAAAGCTTCACATTTCACCCACAACACAGGTAGAGTAGTGGGAGTTAACATGCTCAAAATAATGTTTAATGGTTAAATGCATTAGAAAAAATACCTTCTATACTTTACGATATCACAGTACCTGAGGCCCTTAAGTATAATAATAAGCAGTAAATTGAATGCATTATTATACTATTAATAAAAGGAAAATAATATCAAAAAATAACTAAAAAAAATGTTGCATCTACAAGTTTTATTTATTTACCTAAGTCATCCTAATTTATTAATTTAGACAAAATGCGACCCAAAGTACATAGATAGTTATCTTCATGTGTTTCGACTACACGGAAAATTAATTTTATGGTAATGGCATAAGATTCGATGGCATGGCAGTCATCCCCTGGAAGAAGAGACGGCCATTGGTATGGGATACTACCCTTGCACTGTCGCATCTTCCCGACACTTCAATGCAAGCCGGCTCCGCAGTAACATCAGTGAAGTCCCTCAAACGGCGCTAAAGTGTAGGTACATCTTGATCGGGTTTATAGTTATATTTAAGTCGTTTGAGGTGGAGACTTGAGGTCCATGGGAATCAGGGGCACACAAAATATACAAGGACCTAGCAAAGAGACTGATAGACACCACGTGTGACCTGAATGCTGGCTTCTATATCGGTCATCATATTAAGTATTGCAATGCGAGAGAAGGCTGCCAGTATTCTATTTTATTAATATTTTTGAAGTGAAAACTTCTTTTCTTCTGCTTCGGCACTCCCTGAGTGCAATTTTTTATTTTTCTTTTACAAATTTTACAAATGTTTTAATAGTTATTCTGCTATTCCGAGCGGAGACAAATCCAACAAATCAAGATTCATGAAAATCAATCTAGCCGTTCTCGAGTTATAAATTGTGTACTAAGATGTCTTTGTTTTATATACGAGTATATAGAAGATTATCAGAAGAATTTCTACTGAAGTAGTTACACAGGCACTTGAATTTCAGTTTACTATCTATGCAACCGGGATCACGAGCAGCCGCGTATGGCTGATCCATGTTGCCGTTCTCCGCGCAGCCGTATCTGAGCCTGTGGACCAGGAACGCATAGCTTTAGAAGTCCTTTCTTCAGGAAGATGAATGAATGACGCACACTTGCATATTGCCCACGTCATTGGTGGTGCTTCTGTGATGGTGCCTTCGCAGGACATATTGAAAATATGAACGCTCTTATTTTGTTTACACCGAAGTCATAATGAGAGAATCATTTTTGAATTAATCCCTACTATACCTACTAATATTATAAATGCGAAAGTAACTCTGTCTGTCTGTCTCTCTGTCTCGTCTTCACGCCAAAACCGCTAAACCTATTTTGATGAATTTTGGTATAGAGATAGATGAGACCTTGAAGAAGGACATAGGCTACTTTTTTGTAGGTACCACGCGTGCGAAGCCGAGGCCAGCAGCTAGTGTTTTAATAAAGATTAAGATTGTCAATTTAATCTTTTTTATTAAACTCATTTTTAGCACTTATTTACATGGCTTTACATCAATTTAGTAAATATAAAATATGTAATTTAAAAATTGATACTTTATATTAGACTTTGGTGTAAATAAAATCGTATTATAATATATTAAAACAACAGAAGTACTGCCAATGTTTATCATTGTCTGTATCCATTTCAAATTATTGATACCTACAATTCGATGGATTCATCCAGACATTGAAGTCTCTCAGTACCGTAAAACGGGGTGTATAGGGATTCAGGGGTGAATAGAGACAAAATCGAAACTGAAATAATCAAAAATTATCTACCTAACCACAAACAATTCTTTGTTTTTTATTAGAAAGTTGTAGAATACTGGATTGGTGACCTGACAACATTGGTTTGACATGAAGTTAGCCAATTAAAAAAATCCCATTGAAGTTGCTGCTTTGATACCGCTGTTTTTATGCGCTTCAAAACTTTGGTTTAAATTAAGTTTTTACAGACTTTTTCGCTTGTTGCAAGTTTGTATTGATTATATTAGTGATTTTGGAAAAGTTATCACAAAGTGTAAGTACAATTCAAGTGCTAATTTTTACAATAAACGGAAATAAATCATTGCATGTAACTTTTTTTTCAAAAAGAGGTGAATAGGGATGGCTGCTGGGGTGCATAGGGATGTAGCGAGACCAATAGAGACGCCACTATGTGTTATTTGGGACGAGCATAGGGTCGTTCGGGACAGTAAAGGATCAATAGGGACAGGGGTGTCACAACCATAAAAACTGAAAATACCTTTAAAAATTTTAAGCGTTTACTCTACCTACGAGATTAGATGTGTCAAGTAAAATAATATGTAGTTATAAATAATGTGGCTTTATTTTATATTAAAATAAAATAAATAAATAAATTCTTTTTTTCAGATGTTTTCAACCTTGAAAGATGCCGCGCACATACAAACCTGAAATATTGCCAATTAATACTGTTGCCTACTAGGAGTATGTCTAAGTTTTGATTAAAAAAGCTGTTTTGTTTTTAAATATTTGATAAAGAGATTTATATAAATATATTATATAATAATAAAGACAAGTATATAATATTTTAATAAAACGTACTAAATTTAGATTTTTACTTGTTTACCTACCTACTTAGGTACCTACCTATCTGATTGGGTAAGTGACAACCCTGACACTTTTTCCCTATTGCTATGTATGTGGTCCCTATTGACCCCTACAAGCGTTTGAATAGGGATGGCCTATATTTTAAAGAATCATGAGGAGCTTATTCATGTTTTAGGTTACTTCTTTATGTTCTCTTAAATTACTAGTTTTAACTCAAGTTTTAACATCATACATCATCATCATCATTCATCAACTATACGAGTTTTATAACAAAAACGTAAAAAATGTTATTAGTTCAATTTCGTCCCTATTGACCCCGTTTTACCTCTGAGAGAAACTAAAACTTAATAAAATGAATGTTGACACTTCTTACATAAAAAAGTTTCGTATTTTCGTCCTTAGTAGTAATTGCAGGAGCTCCATTGAATTAACGAAGAAGTCGGCAATCAATCAATAAAAATAACTAAAGATATACTGGTTTATTGACAGTGAGCCGAACAAAAACCATAAATATTATTACGATAAAAAGCTCATGTAATTCCTCAAAATAAATATCTCCTTACCAAATGTCATCAAGATCCGTCTGTTACAGACATAGGTACATGCAGAGACTTATACCTAATAATGGTTTGAATGTTTGGATTTGTGGTTTTATTATTTTATTGGCCCTATTATTTGCGCAATATTATGCAAAATACATAAAAACTTATGAACTAGCACACTACTAGCATAATGCATATTGGTCCGATTATGATAGGTACATACTATAGGTACCTATTGGAACTTTAGCCTCGTAAAGGAAACTGTTGTTGATACTTTGTTCCTAATATAATAAACTAGCTGCTGCCCGCGGCTTCGCACGCATGGTACCTATATAAATATGTATATGTCCTTCTCCAAGGTCTATCATCTATCTCTATACCAAAATTCACCAAAATCGGTTTAGCGGCTTAGACGTGAAAACGTAGCAGACAGACAGACCGAGTTACTTTCGCACTTATAATGTTAGTAGGAATCAACAGCCTAAAATTTAATGCTTCTAGTTCTGAAAATGACAATACTTTCATTCAATCTTTCATCCCCCTTTTCAACCCTTTACAACACTTTTTTCCAATTAAAAAGTAGCCTATGTTCTTTCTCAGGCTTATGTACCAAATTTCATTTAAATCGGTTCAGTAGTTTTGGCGTGAAAGCGATACAGACAGACAGAAAAACCGACAGAGTTACTTTTGCATTTATAATATTAATTAGTAAGGATTTCCCATTTTTAGTATTTTTATTTCAGTCTATTGTACGTAGGGACATAGGTTCATATTCTTTACTAACTAGGTTTATTTTATGTAAACTTGAGAAGGCCACTAAATTTGTATATTTATCAAGGATTTTATGTACTTCAAATGAGTGCAACGGGTAAATGACTGAAGCTGGTTTGCCGTTTTACCGCGCAGCCGTATCTGAGCCTGTGGACCAGGAGCGCATAGCTTTACTAGTGCATTCTTTAGGCAGATGAATGAATAGCGCACACTTGCACAATGTACGCGCAGCCGCGGTGTAAATGACTGAAACCGTTTTTCCGCCCACCGCGCAGCCGTATTGGTGCCCCTGGACCAGGGACTCATAGCTTTAAAAGTGCTTTCTCCAGGAAAGTCAATGAATAAACATCACTACATGGAAATTTCACAGGTCAACGCTTGTCGTAGTCTCGTATCGGCAACTAGGTCGTTCATACTTTAGCATATCTACCTACATCTACGAGTAGGTACATTAATTGTTTTAATAATGTTATGAATCCTAACACAGGCACAATATTTTCATTAGTATTGTGCGAGTGAAAGACTAAATCTGCCATTTAAGATTTTTTTGCATTTATAATTTAAGTGGGATGGTTCTAATAATAAAGATATGTAATATGTAGCTACAAATATGTACATACTTAATAGACAACTCGGTTTATTTCGTGTGAAATAGCAGTAGGGATGTTTTCCCTGAATTTATTATTGACATAGGGAGCGTTTAAGTGGACTTCAGTTTACTTCCCATAAGTACCTAAGAAGGGATAAAGCGCAGCCGCGTTGTGAACGACAAACCGTTTTGCCGCTCACCGCGCAGCCGTATTTGTGCCTCTGGACCAGGAACGCATAGCATTGGAAGAGCCTTCTTCAGCTAAGTCACACACACTTCTAGCAAAATGCACATAGCACACTTCGATGTTGGCCGGATTCCATCAATATATTGAAGGGGAAGCCTTATTGTAAAATGTTTACACTTTGATCCGGTTTCCCATTCCAGTCGTTAATTGTAATGTGAAGTGCTTTGATCTCTTCAACTGTCGATGAGTTCGGTAATCACATAATTGACAATCAGAGGGATAGTTTTATTTATCACAAATTTACTGAGATGTGTGGATTCTTTATTATATAGGTCCTTAAAATTAAGTGAATACATTTCAAAGTATTTAGAAACATATTTATTAAAATACCTGGGTTTGTTTAAAATTGAATATATTGTTTGAACTTATAATTTATCTAGACTCGTGGATATCATTTTAATTCCGATGATTATAATCAGGGTTACTCTGAGTCGCGTTGCGTAGCTGACTGGAGCCGTGTTGCCGCTCACCGCGCAGCCGGATAGGAGCCTCTGGACCAGGAACGCATAGTATTAGAAGGGCTTTCATCAGGATGGTGAATTAATATTTCACTACTTGCATGATGCACACACGTCAAAGAGCAGGTTCTCAATTCGTCGGAATCTTTTTTTTTTAATGTATGTTCACCGATTACTCGAAAACGCCTGGGCCGATTTGAAAAATTTATTTTCTTGTTTGAAAGGGTATACTTCACAGGTGGTCCCATTTAAATTTTATCAATATCGGTCGAGCTGAAAAATCAACGAAAATTTAAAAATTGTATACATCGATGATATTTTCGTGTACTTCGATACCTCGCTGTCTCATTGGAGCAGTGCGTTTATTTAGCCTACCCATATTATATACATATATACAAAATACATCTACTTTCCACTCAAAATGTATTATAGGCTCAAATTCCATTGAATGAAGTCGGTTTCTTTTTAGTTTTTAAAACGTAATTATTTTATGTAAGATATTAAAGGGTTAGTTTCGCGCGAAATACGCGCAGCCGAGTTGTTTCGATGATTGAAGCTGGGTTGGCCCTGACCGCGAAGCCGTATTGGAACCTCTCTGGACCAGGAACGCATAACATTAGAAGTGCCTTCTTCAGAAAGGTGAATGAATACTTATACTACTTGCGTAAATACGTTTACTTCGTTAGTTTTTTTAGTTAATCCGGCGAATCAACATATTTACTAAGTCCCTAAATAAAGTTAAGGTAAGCCTGTTACAGGAATCTATAGTTTGTTCACTGAAATTTTGATAAATTAGTCATAACATAAAAGAGGTTTCCCATTTTCGTCGTTAGTTGACATGGCAGAAGGCTTCTCCATTCCTTCAATCGGCAAGCCCGTTATTAGAGTGGTTTAATAATTAGCGGCTTGTATAGCCAAAGTTCATAGATACTTATCTATACCAAAGATATTTTATACGAAATATCAGAAGGCGAATTTTTACTTCAACCTTTTTTTACTTATTACTTTTTTTTATTTTTTTACTTCAAAGGTAAGAAATACTTCGCAAGAGTGCAAGAGTGTTACGCGCAGCCGCGCTGAATAAATGACTGAAGCCGGTTTACCGTTTTACCGCGCAGCCGTATTTGAGCCTGTGGACCAGGAGCCCATAGATTTAGAAGTGCCTTCTTCAGGAAGATGAATGAAAAGCGCACACTTGCACAATGTACACGTCATGTCTCTGTACGATCCCATCAATACATTCAAGGGAAGCCTCGTAAAGGAAACTATAGATTGTTGATACTTTTATTTAATATGTATATTTAATATGTTTTAATTTAAAAAATAATGAAACACACGCATTATGTCGTTATTGATACGAGTATAGTGCGAGTGAGAGACTGAATCTGCTATAATAGATTTGCACTTATAATAATTCGTTGGCACTTATAATAATTTTCTTTCGCACAAAGCTTAGTATAGCACTAATGTATTTATTTGTTAGTTAGTATACATAGTTTCAACTAAAAATTAATAAGTTCAATAAACTAACCACCTTCCACCTAGTATTAAAGAGTTAACTAACCTATTTCTTTTACAACTAATTTACAACGTACGTACAGACTTAATAGATACCTAGATTTGTTCTATGTGGTATGAGTATTAGAAGTTTTGTTTTCAATGAATTTGTAGTTGATACGTGGATTTTAGTTTACTTCCCATGACCACGACCAGCAGGTCAACCATGAAGATGGCAATCCGAAATTACGGATCCATCCGACACACGCACAAAATAGGAAGGCTATACCTACCATGAGATAACAACGGACTTATTTCTTTCGTTCGGGGTCTTTTCGTGATTGAATGAAAGATGAGAAGTTCCTTAACGTACACAATACACCGTGTGAAAAAATGAACTAGTATGAACCGACCATATTAAAAAGTCAATTCGTTTGTATTAGACATATGGTTATTCGTGAACACTTGAAATAAGTAGTTTAAAATATTGAATAAATCCTTACCTATGTCATTTGTCATTTCACGCAAAAACGTCACGCGAGATGTGATAATTTTACAGGACCTTTATTTACTTTATAAAAATGTAAGCATTTAAATCGCAACATTGGCAAAATTGTGGTCTCTTTCACAACCAAGAACACAGAAAGTTTCATAGTATTTTTGTGATGTGTTGGTCAAAGGAACAAAGAAGTAATGACGATGTAAATTACTTGAAAACTTTTGTACGCATTTATGTAGAAAGTGTAACTCACATAGTGTTTTAAATGTTAGATAAACAGTCTTTAGCAACAAGGGTTAGCCCTCGGTTACCTGAAGAATGCAGGAAGTCACAACCACTCCAGAGATTTGTGGGCTTGGCTGAATGATGAGTTAAATGCTCTGGGTGTGTGCAATAAGAATGTTAAACAATTGCAGAAGATAAACATCTTGTAGGTATTCCGCTAGTAACCACCTAAGTATAACGTACCTAGTATTTGTCTGTGATAATTAATCGAAAACTATTTCAGGATTGCCCCGACTAATAATATTTGCCAATAAAAGCTGTGGACTGTCTACTACACGCTCGTAATGCTCTTGGCGCAGGAGGGTTTTTGGTGAACCCGATACAAATGTAGTTGGTGGTATAGGTAAGTTTAATAATGCAATAAATTTATTTCCGTCCCCAAGAACATTATACTGAGAATAAAGCCGCCCCCTGGGTCACCATCACTTGCATTTCCTGCATACAATAGTCTTGCACAATGGCATGAGTATGTTATGTTTATTGTTTTAAACAGAGTATAATGAACTTATGAATTTGATTAAGTACATCACAAAATACCTTTTTATTGTGTACTAGCTGCTGACCGCAACTTCACATGCGTAGTAATTTTATAAAAAAATAGACCATGCTGGTCTCTAAGATACTATCACTATCTCCTTACCAAATTTCATCAAGATCCGTTCAGCCCTTTAGCTGTGAAAAGGTAACAAAAATTAAAGACCCTTTTGAATTCATAATATTAATATGGATTGTGTATTTCATTGTCATATCTGTATTTTTTTTTAGCCCAGCTCTCATTCAGTGCCGAGGAGAAGCCTACGCCCGGTAAATGACGGATCAATCTTGTGCACGCATCTCTTTGCTATTGAGTAGCAATGTGTGGTTACAGAGGGCTCTCATCCGGGATACTATTCAGGAGCTGTGCAGAGCAGTGCAGGCCAGCACCCAAAACATTTTGAGAATAATAAAAACATTGCACAGAGAACTTTTTATTATCTTAATTGTTATTAATAATAAGTACATACTAATAAATAAAATGATTTATAAAAATTTTGTTTTATTATTACAATGCTCTTGGGTCTACAAAGTAATTGAATCAAAGCATCCCTTGCTCTTCGACCTTAGTTCAGGGCTGCAATAGTTGATTGTCTCGAGCAAAAGCATTAGCAAAGGCTGCCATGGAGCTTGTTCATTATTGATGTCTTCTGGTGAGAGGTTAGGACCATTTATACCATGCCCATATACTTCTTGTATTTATGCCGTTCATCGTCTAATGCTTTAAAAATCCAATGCCAATCTCGCCATTGTCACTAGACTAAAATAGATATCAAACAAGAACTAGCTCGTACGTAAGCAGGTAGGCTTGTTTTAGAAAATGTATTTATGATAATAACATCAAATTTAAAACACGTTTTACACTTAAACATTTCTACACAATCACGAATTAACAACTTTTCTGTCTATTAGAGTACTTTAAACACTAAAATTGATACTTACGAAAGTAAAAAGTTAGCTCTTGAGCTTTCGTGAAATTGGAGGTTAAAATCACGAAAGAAGTGTTTTCAAACTGCCGTTATTTCGTTGGTACGGACGCTTCATGGTAGGAATTATGAATGACGGATTATCACGTGCCGTTTTCGGGACCGAAAGCGGAATAAATGTATTTTATGGTAGGAATTGGCCGAAATTACGGTCCGTAATTTCGGAATGTCGCTTCATGGTTGACCCCCAGTATTACGCGCAGCCGCGTTGCATCTGAATGAATAAATAAATGAATGACTAAAGCCGTGTTGGTCCTAACCGCGGAGCCGTATTGGTGCTTCTGGACAAGGAACGCATTTAAGTTCCTACTTCAGGTGGGGAAATGAATGAACATTTTACTACTTGCACAATCCGCACTTCAGACGGTGATTTTGATGAACGTGACAATTATTTGTGCGTGCAGCCGGCGTTCATCGATATAAGACCTGGTATCCAGTTTTTAATTATTTAATGAGGTTGAGACCATATTTAAAGTAAAATAAGCAATAAATATATTAATAAAAATATGGTTTTTGTCCGACTGAATGTCAATTATGTGATTGCCGAGCTCGACTGTAGATCAAGAGATGAAAGCATTTGCAATAACAACTGACGACGAAAGTAGGAAATATTGACGTACCTAATACAAGGGCCAAAGTGTCAACATTTTTCTATAGGACTTCCCCTTTAGTGTATTGATGTAATCGGATAGAGACTAACACCGACGCATGTAATATTCTAGTAGTGTGCTTTTCATTCAACTTCGTAAAGAAGGCACTTCTATAGCTATGCATTCCTGGTTTACAACGGCTCAAATACGGCTGCGAAGTAAGCGGCAATACGCCCTCATCATCTGTGTAAAGCGGCTTCGCGTAATCCCGTTGCACACATGGGACACAATGGGAAGTAAACTGATATCCAAGTACTCATAGAATTACAACTAGCATATAGTCCTAGCATATATATGTCCGTGCCCTACCTACCACCTATGTGAATTACAAATTCAGTGGTAGATAGTTGACCTTTTAACATTTTATATAAAATGAACCTAGGTCTTTTTGTATATACTGTACATATTTATACCCACACTATCAATTAAGTGATTGCCGAATAAAATTTGCAGAAACCCTAGAACCCAAAAACGCTAATTTAATTCAATTCAATATAACAATGTCAATTTTACCTTCATATATATTAAAAGTAATTAAAGATATACTCTCATTTAGACTTTGGCGTAAACAAAATAAAACCATTCAGTATATAATCTGCACGTATGCATTGTGCAAGTAGTGAAAGTTTACTAAAAAGTAATTTACCTTCCTGAAGAAGGCACTTCTAATGCAATGCGTTCCTGGTCCAGAGGCTCCAATAAGTCTGCGTGATGGGCGGCATCAGTCCGAGGTGTCAACATTCTACTATAAAGATTCCCTTTCAATGTATTGATTAAATCAGGGAAACATCAATGTGTGCACTTGGCGTTATCCTAGTAGTGTGTGTGACCTTCGTGAAGAAGGCTCTTCTAATGCTATGTGTTCCTGGTCCAGAGGCTCCAGTACGGCTGCGCGGTGGGCGGCATCAGTCCGAGGTGTCAACATTCTACTATAAAGATTCCCTTTCAATGTATTGATTAAATCGGGGAAACATCAATGTGTGCACTTGGCGTTATCCTAGTAGTGTGTGTGACCTTCGTGAAGAAGGCTCTTCCAATGCTATGTGTTCCTGGTCCAGAGGCTCCAGTACGGCTGCGCGGTGGGCGGCATCAGTCCGAGGTGTCAACATTCTACTATAAAGATTCCCTTTCAATGTATTGATTAAATCGGAGAAACATCAATGTGTGCACTTGGCCTTATCCTAGTAGTGTGTGTGACCTTCGTGGAGAAGGCTCTTCTAATGCTATGTGTTCCTGGTCCAGAGGCTCCAGTACGGCTGCGCGGTGGGCGGCATCAGTCCGAGGTGTCAACATTCTACTATAAAGATTCCCTTTCAATGTATTGATTAAATCGGGGAAACATCAATGTGTGCACTGGGCGTTATCCTAGTAGTGTGCTTGACCTTCCTGAAAAAGGAACTTCTAATGCTATGTATTCCTGGTCCAGAGGCTCCAGTACGGCTGCGCGGTGGGCGGCATCAGTCCGATGTGTCAACATTCAACTAGAAAGATTCCCTTTCAATGTATTGATTAAATCGGGGAAACATCAATGTGTGCACTGGGCGTTATCCTAGTAGTGTGTTTGACCTTCCTGAAGAAGGAACTTCTAATGCTATGTGTTCCTGGTCCAGAGGATCCAGTACGGCTGCGCGGTGGGCGGCATCAGTCCGAGGTGTCAACATTCTACTATAAAGATTCCCTTTCAATGTATTGATTAATTCGGGGAAAAATCAATGTGTGCACTGGGCGTTATCCTAGTAGTGTGTGTGACCTTCGTGAAGAAGGCTCTTCTAATGCTATGTGTTCCTGGTCCAGAGGCTCCAGTACGTCTGCGCGGTGGGCGGCATCAGTCCGAGGTGTCAACATTCTACTATAAAGATTCCCTTTCAATGTATTGATTAAATCGGGGAAACATCAATGTGTGCACTTGGCGTTATCCTATTAGTGTGTGTGACCTTCGTGAAGAAGGCTCTTCTAATACTATGTGTTCCTGGTCCAGAGGCTCCAGTTCGGCTGCGCGGTGGGCGGCATCAGTCCGAGGTGTCAACGTTCTACTATAAAGATTCCCTTTCAATGTATTGATTAAATCGGGGAAACATCAATGTGTGCACTGGGCGTTATCCTAGTAGTGTGCTTGACCTTCCTGAAGAAGGAACTTCTAATGCTATGTATTCCTGGTCCAGAGGCACCAGTACGGGTGCGCGGTGGGCGGCATCAGTCCGATGTGTCAACATTCAACTAGATAGATTCCCTTTCAATGTATTGATTAAATCGGGGAACCATCAATGTGTGCACTGGGCGTTATCCTAGTAGTGTGTTTGACCTTCCTGAAGAAGGAACTTCTAATGCTATGTGTTCCTGGTCCAGAGGCTCCAGTACGGCTGCGCGGTGGGCGGCATCAGTCCGAGGTGTCAACATTCTACTATAAAGATTCCCTTTCAATGTATTGATTAAATCGGGGAAACATCAATGTGTGCACTGGGCGTTATCCTAGTAGTGTGTGTGACCTTCGTGAAGAAGGCTCTTCTAATGCTATGTGTTCCTGGTCCAGAGGCTCCAGTACGTCTGCGCGGTGGGCGGCATCAGTCCGAGGTGTCAACATTCTACTATAAAGATTCCCTTTCAATGTATTGATTAATTCGGGGAAACATCAATGTGTGCACTGGGCGTTATCCTAGTAGTGTGTTTGACCTTCCTGAAGAAGGAACTTCTAATGCTATGTGTTCCTAGTCCAGAGGCTCCAGTACGGCTGCGCGGTGGGCGGCATCAGTCCCAGGTGTCAACATTCTACTATAAAGATTCCCTTTCAATGTATTGATTAAATAGGGGAAACATCAATGTGTGCACTGGGCGTTATCCTAGTAGTGTGTGTGACCTTCGTGAAGAAGGCTCTTCTAATGCTATGTGTTCCTGGTCCAGAGGCTCCAGTACGGCTACGCGGTGGGCGGCAAAACGGTTTGTCCTTTAACAACGCGGCTACGTGTTATCCCGTTGCACTCATAGTACCTAATTAAACTGATATCCACGTACCTATCCAACATAAAACTGCGGTTCGATTCATTATTGAAACAAGTTATCCTGAGCTAGTTTTGCATGTTATGATACAAGTTATAAGAGATTGTTGAGCTCGTTCATTGATCAAGAAGTAATGCTCCTGCCCTGTTAACTCCTGCCAACAACTAACAAAACATTCTCTTAGTTTCCCTTGAGGCTTCCCTTCAATGTATTGCTGCAATCGGAAAACATTGTTGGATATTTTGTTGTTGCATCAGACGACTTAATAAAAAAAACAATTACTTAACCTACACCAAAGTTTATATCAGCTTAGAGTAAGCTATAATAGTAGATTGTATCATATGGGAGCAAAATAATATTATTACGGCGAGGGCGCTGTTTTGAATCCAGAGCAAAGTGAGGGATTCTAGAGCGTAGGGCGTAGCGAGGGATTCTTTAGTAGAATCAAGAACGTAGCGAGGGATTCAAAGTACGTCTTCCGAGCCAAAAATATATTTTGCGCCCGAGTGATACACTCTACTTTTGATCACCCACTATGAGGAAATAAAAGGCGCCTCATATTTTAATCCATCACATTTCTTGCGTCAGTTCTTATACCTTCAGGAGTTAATTCTATACCTTCACTGTCACTTGAAAAACTCATTTTTCAAAACAAAACCATGAATTTCTAACAATCTGTGAAAATTTACGAAAACGCGGGCTGTAGGTAGTTCGTTTTTAATTTGATTTCTTTTTTTTTATTTAGCTGGCGGCGCAACTTTGGGCCGTCGTACCAGCCAGTCTTTATTGAAACAAGATTTGCGTTCGATTTCTTTGGCGCTGAACACTAAGATGTTCCAAATTCAAAAATTGCGCGTAATGATAATTGCAGCAAAAGTTATAAAGAGGATTAAAAACTCAACACTTATAAAGAGGATTAAAAACTCATTACTGCCCGCTAAAAGTTATAAAATTAATTTATTAAGTTGTAGAAAACACTACCTTTGGATGCACTTAAAGGCGAACTAAGTCGTCCTTTTGGAATAGATGGGATGAAAATATCATTTTTGAAGTGAAAACTTCTTTTAGCGCGGTACGCATATTTTTAGATGAGCATTTTATTTATTTATTTTATTTATTTATTATTAACCTTAATTCACATGTTTACAGTCTACTTTTGTATGGAGAAGTTTACTGAGTTAGGTTCTTTGATATAGACGCAGCCGGCTGCCGCGCTCGCCCCATTTGATTATAAACCTTAATTCACATGTTTACAGTCTACTTTTGTATGGAGAAGTTTACTAAGTTAGGTTCTTTGATATATTATCTACATTTTGAACAAAAAATATTGCATCATCTGTGTTCGTTCAGTATTTGATTGGCAGTCGCCATAATTACTGATTTTGAAGTGATTACTAAACTCTAACGCGCCAAAATAAGTTTTCACTTCTGTCGGCACTCCCGGAGTGCAACCCGATTTTTTTGTTTTATTTTTTGCAGTCGAGTAATTAAGTACTGAATGAATTTATGAAAATATAAACATAAAATACAATAAAAATCAAAATGTCATAAATAACTTATATTTAAAACTGTAATTTCAAATATAACTCGCAATTAGACGTTATTTATTTTATAATTACTCAAAAAATAGTCCTGAGACAGTTATTGTCGTATCAGATGCAAGAGAATATAATTTATTTGGTTATGTTTACCACTGCAAACCGACCGCCTGAATAGCCGCTTCAACTGAATTGGTACCAGGACCTCATAGCTTGCCGAGGTTTGACTAGGATTTATGAATGAAATCTAACATGTCCCGGAACATAATACCTATGTTAGCCCGAGGAGGGACGATTCTCGACACATACAAGAACAGTAAACAGTCAGTTCTACGACTTTTGTGATTTCAATGATTTTCGTTGAATAAATGTGCAGCAAAGATTGAAAATTTAAAATGAAAGCTAGTAGAATTAGGTATCTAATATAGCAATCAATTTGCACTTGCGAGAGTTTATGTGGATAGGTATCAAGCTTAAAAACATACTCGTAATTACTTGTACCTAATACTCGTAATTTCAATAAAATAAAAATAAAATCTACGAAAACTTGAATACAGGCATTCCTAAAAATTTCATATAATATCATCATTTTATTGTCGGAATCGATTTATTAAGCCTTAACATACGAATTCCTGGATACCCAGAATTAAAGTAGGTCATTAAAATTATACATAGCTAAATGCTATTGCTTACCTACTTAAATATTTTGCTTGTCGTATGTATATCAGGTGTTTATGCTATACTACATCATAAGATCTTAAGCTTAACAGAGAAAATACCTTGAAAGATTAACTATGTACATTAACCACTTGTATTTGATGTTTTGACATTCTTAAAGTCAAATAAGTATTAGCAATTAATTAATTTCTAGAACAGTATTTTTATAGTAGGTATGTTATTATCTCTTTACTGGAAACTGCATGCATCACTAAATAAAATAACTAAAGTAAATCATTAAAACAATTACCAATAGAAAATGTTACTCTAAAATTGTCAACTTTATGCACCCACTATTTGAAAGAACAGCCAGCCAAGAATCAGGCAGTAGGCTCTACCAGGAGTTGAATAGTGTAGGCTACACTACACTATGCGCCTGGTACTAGCGGAACAGCATAGTAAACGTTTTCAGAGAGCCGACCGCCTCTATTTTTTGCATATGGGAGCCACGACAAAGGTTTTCTCTTTGTAGATAAACTGACATTTAGCTCACACTTTATATCAATTTTGACGTTTTCGATATAATTTATCGCGGCTGCCAGGTTACCACGGCGAACATATTTTAAAATAATTTGCCAAGCGCAGGCTTGACCACGCACATTTCGAAATCAGTAGAAGGAAAATGGATAAGAATGAGCGAAAACTTAGCAAAGTGAAGCTGACTTTTAAACTTAGCTCAGAAAGGATTATTACCCGGAATAATCAATTAATGAATAAGTGCTCTTACGCCATTTGCGCAGCATCATTTACAATATTTTATGAATATAAATTATTATCTAAGTTGGTATTACCTACTTTGAATAATACTTAACATATTAACATACATAACAACATACTTAACATATTTTAACACATAAATAGTTAACATTATTATATACATAAATACGTTTAAAATAATAATTTTATGTTTATATTGGAGTACAATCAGGTTTCCGTTACAAATTAAAACCGACCGCCTGAAAAACCGACCGCCTGAACAGCCTGACCCGACTAAAATAGTACCAGGACCGCATAGCTTGAAAAAAGGTTTGACAAGGATCGTTGAATGAAAACTACGCTGCTGCACCAACTATACCTACATCCATTCCGTACGAATGCGAAAGTGTTTCTCGTATGTTTGTTACCTTTTCACAGCTAAAAGTAGGCATCACGTGTTCGGGGCAGCAAGTAATGAAAGAAAATATCAGCTTATTTTCAGAAATATCAGGTTCTGTTATTACTTATGATAGTTTTAGTTGTATAGTGTAAACAAACATATCCTTTGCTAACTACAGATAATCTATAGGCACCTATAAAAGAGCATAACCTGACTGAGTGATTCATAATCGCGGAGCCGAAATCGCTAAAGCTATATAGCTGAAATTTGGAAAGTAGCTTCATTTTATAGCAAAACCACTCACTCAGGCGGGGTTTTTGGAAATTCAAACCCTAAAAGTATGAAAAAGGGTGGAAACTAATGTATAAAACTTTTTAACGCGTGGTGCTATTTGCTTGAAACTTGATATGAATAAATAAAATGCAAAATAAATGGACACGTATTTCATGATTTTTCAAAATAACCTTAACAAAGGGGTAAAATGGGGTGTCAATGTTTGTATGGGAACTATTTAACGGGGGTGGTGTGATTTCTTAGAAAATTGGTTTGATTAATGCAAAATAAATGGACACATGTTTCAGGATTTTTCAAAATAACTCTCATAAAGGAATAAAATATGGTGTGAATGTTTGTATGGAACCTTTTAATGGGTGGTTGGTGTGATTGGTTTGAAAATTATCAATAAAATTTGGCAAGGAAATAAATTGCATCCGGAGGAAGGATTTAGCTACAATACCTTTCAAAACCGAGAGACTTTTGTACAAGTTTTTTGACAAGTACGAGACTACGAGTAAGCATATAATCATAAATACTTACTTTACCAATACATAAAAAATTGCTTTAAAACTAATAAACCATCAATTTGGTTTAAAAAACAGCTACAAAATCGGGCATCGGCTTTTTGCTTCCGTATCGCCAGAAGTGTCTAGCAATGAAAATGAAAAATTGGCACCTATATATCTCATATGCTTTAAATAAATTGACTAAGCGCGTTCTAAGTCACGCACAGTGAACGATCCGAAGTCAGTAAAAATAAGAAGAAAAATGAATAAACGCTTAGAATAATTTTAGTAGTTCTTAAGTTAAAAAAATGTAACTTTGCCTCAGATGAATTGGCCGAATTAGTACTCGTAAATAAATAGTGTCAGACATTTCACACAGTGTCATCTAGCTACAAAGTAAGCATAGCATGTGGTTTAGATACTACATGACTATACTACTGATACTACTATACTACTACTGTACTACTACTATACTACTACTGTACTACTACTATACTACTTATAATTTATCTATTTAATATGGAAATACAACCGAGACAAATATTTGCAGATCATACAAACATTTGTCCCGCGGCGGTATTTGAACCCACTGCGTCTCTGACAGGCCTTCGCCCACTACCTATAAGTTTGAAAAGTGTTTGAAAAGTAAATTAGTGTGCATAAAGTAGAGTATTAGGTACCATAATTATTAAATCAATTTACAATAAATGTATTCTAACGGTCAAATTTGCATTATGAGTTTTGAAAAAAACAGCTACAAAAAAATATAAAAATTGAAGCGGGCGACCTGCTGGTTTACTATGCTGCTGGACGATTAATCTTTTACCAGGAGCGCATAGCGTAAAAGTGGTAAAAAAACGTGAATAACTTTAATATTATTTATCAATAACTAGCTGACCCGTGCCCACTTCGTTGGTCGGTTACAACTAATATCGCTATTAAAATGATAGCTATACAAATTATTGTAATAATTACAAAGATTAACAAAGTTATGGTTAAATATTGATAGATGGTGCTAGCAGCCATACGCGGCTTCGCTCCTGTTGTTTTACCGGGATTAGAAATAGCCTATATCCAAGTTACTAACTATATTCATTTTAATTGAACTTTTG
Source organism: Lampropteryx suffumata (assembly GCA_948098915.1). NCBI lineage: Eukaryota > Metazoa > Arthropoda > Insecta > Lepidoptera > Geometridae > Lampropteryx > Lampropteryx suffumata. The sequence goes on along the minus strand of OX402544.1, from coordinate 22,610,838 downwards.
ATACATCAATGTCTATCAGTTTCGATTAGCAATCAACATAATTTCAATCATCCAATCAATTCGCCTGTATTTTTATATAATATATGTTACCTGATATAATAAAACATAATATATCATATTATATTAATATAAATACAGCTAATATACCTGATATTAGCAGATTTACAAAAAAAAATATACTGTAGGATGTACTTCCGTAATGGTCTTCCATATAAGTTTGGTGAGGATCTGGTATTAGATAGATTATATTTATGGGCGATCTCAAAACATAGAGCTAGTTGTAATGATTTGGGGGAGACGTTTGCCCAGAAGTGGGACGATAGAGGTTAAATTTTTTTTTTTTCAATTACAATTTAATAAATTATATAAAATTATTATAAATTACAATATAGCTCATGTTACTTCGAAATAATGTAGCTTTCCGATTTAAACTAAATTTTAAAATCAAATTCAAGTAGCGCAATGGTTTGAGTGGAACGGACTTATTCTGAACCTCAAAAAAACGCACTACGTTCACTTCTCCATCTCAGGACATAAAACTAGGAACCTTTCAGTATCGATCAACAGTGTACCCTTGGAGCAAGTCGAAACAACCGCATTCCTTGGTTTCCAAATTGACCAAACATTAACTTGGGCTATGCATATAGACAAACTCTGTGCAAAACTCGGTAGTGCTTGTTACGCTCTGCATAGGCTGTCTCGTGTGGTCTCTGACCTGACGAGCTGACGTGGTCCGTACCTGCTACTTCGCGACTGTGCATTCGCTTCTTCAGTACGGAGCTGAACTGTGGGGACGCGCTGCCGACAGGGAGCGCGCTTTCCGCATGCAAAAACGTGCTGTGAGAGCGATCGCAGGAGTGGCGCGGGAAACATCAGCCAGACCCTATTTCATCTCACTTATGATACTCACACTACCTTCGATTGTAATTCTTCAGGTTGCAATGTATGTGAGAAAAAACCTCAAAACGTTTGGGACGCGTGGAGATGGGCACGCTCGTGTTTATTGTTATATACACGTTACCCCTGGCGCTGGCAAGCTCGCCACGATAACCCACAGGCTCGCTAAATCGGACCGTCTAACCCACATCTTGGGACCTGCCGTTTATAACCGTCTGCCGGAGCATATTGTACAAGCACCCAGCCTAAAATCGTTCAACAGTAAACATAAGTCATGGCTCGTCGACAGGGCGTTCTATAACGTCGAAGAATTTACTTGCAATCTGCAATAATTTTATTATTAAGTATTTTACCTTATTTCGACATTGTTAATAATTTGGATTGTCAATTTTTTATTAATTAATTGTTATAACCTATTTTATAGGTTTTTATAAATCCATGACATGACATGTAAATTGCCGATTTACCAATAAATGATTATTCTGATTATTCTGAGTTTTTGAGCTTTTTACAAACTTACAAACAATCAAATCTTTCCTCTTTATAATAAATTGCAAATAAACTGCAATAAAATAGTAAATACCTTATCTTTTTTATAACTGTAATTTTAAAAGAGACTCAGTTTAGACTTCGGGATAAATAATATAAGATCGTATGTTACTGAATTTTGTAGACTAGCGTCTGCCGCGACAACAGATTCTCAATTTCTGACGTGTGCATTGCGCAAGTACTAAATTGTTCATTCACTTTTTCTCCTGAAGAAGACACTTCTAATACTATGCGTTCCTGGTCCCGAGGCTCCAATACGGCTGCGCGGTCAGGGCCAACACGGCTTCAGTCATCGAAGCAATGTGGCTGCTCGTAATCTTCGTCGTAGACTCATGCAAAACAAACTAATATCCACGTATCTCATTATGTAAATTACAAATTTAGTGAAAACTAAACTTTTGAACTTTTCACATTAAATACACCTAGGCATCTATTAAATATGTTTGTTCGTACATGTACATTACAATTATTAGTACTTATATTATAATTGCTTAAGTTATAAGTTTGAGCAAAAGAACATTATTTAATATTATTTAATTTTCGATTTAATTATTTACCTACGTTCATAAGTGTGACCGGTGTCACGGGCATAAATCGTGCAAAAACGTTCTCTTCAATGTAGTGATGTAATCGGACAGAGACATGACGTGTATATTGTGCAAGTGTGCGGTATTCATTCATCTTCCTGAAGAAGGCACTTGTAAAGCTATGCGCTCCTGGTTCACAGGCTCAGATACGGCTGCGCGGTAAAACGGCAAACCGGCTTCGGTCATTATTAAGCGCGGCTGCGCGTTATCCCGTTGCACTCACTTTCACTTTTCTATCTTTGAAATCAAAAATCTGTAGAAATTTGCATAAAATAAAACTTGGTATTTATAAGTATGTATGTACTTTGTACATATAGCCACGTAATTATTAAGACCTCTATAATAATAAAACCACATATTCAAATAATATCGAGCTAAGGTAATGGGAAGGGATGAAAGCTCCATGAGATCTAACGACGAAAATGGGAAACCTCTTTTATGTAAGCACCAATTTATCAGTGACAGTGATACATAAGTATCATTTAACAGGCTTACCTTTTATATAAGAAATAGACAAAGACACACATTGGTTAGTAGGTAACGTTTCGCGGGGTTCGTTAAAAATCTAACAAACTAAACGTACTAACGCAAGTAGTAAAAATATTCATTCACCTCTCTGAAACCGACACTTCCATTGTTATGCGTTCCTGGTCCAGAGGCTCCAATACGGCTGCGCGGTTGGCAACGCGGCTGCGTATGATCCTGGGTGCAGGTACTCATGGAATGTAAACTGAAATCCACGAAATTCACGTGGTGTGAATAATACAATGAAAAGTAACCTGATATTTCACAAAAATATGCTTCTTTTTGTTAAGATTCTTACCTTTATTAAAACAAGTATACCTAAACATTTAGATGTAAATGTATATTGTCAAAATTACTATCAACCTATTGTTTTAGTACTGAATAGCTTAGAGAGAGGCTTGATAAGAAACTTTTAATGATATGATGAATAAATTGGATAAGCGCGTTTTAAATCACGCACAGTAAAGGATCCGAAGTCAATAAGAATAAAAATGACTCATTTTTATTCCTACCGAGTAAGTCAATTAAACAGCAACTAATTAGAAAAACAATAGAATTTAGTAAGTATCATCATTTTTTAAAGGTTTACAAATAGTAATAATGATAATAATGCCGGACATTTCACGAAATATCATCTGGCCCCAAAGCAAGCACAGCTTGTGTTATTAGTACCACATGACCGATATACTACTTATATACTTATTTTTGTAACATAATATTTTTTTTGTCATAGATAGAAACACCCAGACCCAGATTTGTCGCGGCGGGAATCGTACCAACAACCTTCTGCGCCTCAGTCGGGCCTGGCCCACTGCGTCACAGAGGTCGTCAGCCTGTCATAATCATAATCGTAAAGCCTTACTAGCTATGATCATTTTCTATATAACTTTATCAAATGCTATTATTGAAACTTCTGTTTAAGTTTAGTCTAGTCTAATTTAGTTTGGTTTAGTCGGTATGGTATGGACACTAGACCTCGCCGCGCTAATTTATTTGCGGATGGGTGGGTTAAAATTTTATCGGATTGTTTGAGTTTCTGTGAGCGTGATGTATGATTGCGTGTTTCATACTATTTTTATTTTCTATTTGTGTTTTGGCTTGACATTGATGGCTAGGTATTTTTATTAACCGAATTATATTGACTATTTCTTTGACATTGTAAATATGTATTTATATTTCAAATAATTGTTTGTGACTTTAATAATCTAATTGGTTTATGCGTGTTAATTAAAGTATAATAAATAAATAAATAAATTAAGAGTGACCACTTCAAAGAATATTATTTATAAAAAGAATCTATCAATGTAATTTTCACAAAATCTCGTAACATTTTTGAAAAACCTTTCACAAGATGTGGTAGAAAAAAAACATTTTACACGTAAGGTCTTAGGTAGCCCTAAGAAATATTGTATTAAAATGTTTATAAGGAGCATACATTTGTAGGCATCACCAATATCTACACAATTAACGTGAAAAATAGTCTTCGAGCTTATTTGGCTCTGATTAGGGTCAGACAGACAAATGCATATTGCAAAATTATAACAGAAGTTCAACGAATAATAAATAAATAATCTACTAATAAGGAAGAAGGCAGATTTTATATATCGAGAAGAAAGCGCTTCTAATAGCCACTTCACACTTCGTAAATTGGCACTGGAGGAAATTGTAAAAAAAATAATTCAATAACAATGAAAGTGTCGTTCACAAAAAAAAAGCTACATATTTTATTTAACCTATATCATCCCTCTGCTTGGCTTGGCTTGCAGAGGTCTCCCTAAAATCATTACTAGCTCTATCTTATGAGATCTCCCATATAATTAGATAGAAAATATTTTATTGCATACCACAAATACATTGGAATATTATAAGAAACAATGTTTAGCTACACGGTAGTACAATGGGCGGTCTTATCGCTAGATAACATTATTTATAAAGCCTACTCTAGGCTAATTAGACTTTGGTGTAAAATAAACTTAAGTTAGTCTAAGGCAACAATAGAACTTCCATCAATGTGTTATATTTTCCGATTTCATCAATACATTGAAAGGAAGCCTTTCAAACGAAACTAATTAGAATCTTGACACTTTAGAGTGACATACTCTCCTAATATAGAGATTTCTCAATTTCGTCGTTAGTCGTTTTGGCAGGAGCATTATCTCTTAAACTATCGACGAGCTCAACCATCGAAATCTTTATATATTAGGTTGGGGAAAAAGACTTTTCGCATTATAGTATGTATGAACTTGTAATAAAATCTCTTTGGCTATACTATTTGTATCTGGTTGGTTTTGGTATCATTAAAAGTTTAAATTTTAAAGAACATAATTCCAAATTCAAATTAGGAAAATGTGTGAATTTTATTTGGTTTTCGTACTGTCAAGATGAGTGAATCTAATGAAGAAATTCGATACATTTTAAAATTTTACTACAATAATTACGTTTTAAAAACTAAAAAGAAACCGACTTCATTGAATGAAATTTGAGCCTATAAAACATTTTTAGTGGAAAGTAGATGTATTTTGTATATTATAATATGGGTAGGCCAAATAAACGCAACGCTCCAATGAGACAGCGAGGTATGAAAATATATGAAAACATCATCGATGTATACAAGTTTTAGAATTTCGTTTATACTTCAGCTCGACCGATTTTGATAAAATTTATATGGGACCACCTGTGAAGTATACCCTTTTAAACAAAGAAGAATTTTCCAAATCGGTACAGCCGTTTTCGAGTAATCGGTGAACATAAATAAAAAAAAAAAAGATTCCGGCGAATTGTAAACCTCCTCCTTTTTGATAAAGTCGGTTAAAAAAGGTAAAAATGCAACGCAAGCCTCGAAAAATATTTGCGATGTTTATGGACCTAGTGTAGTGTCTGTGCGAGTAGCACAAATTTGGTTTAAGCGTTTTCAATCCGGAAATTTTGATGTCAAAGACGCACGTCGCTCTGGTCGCCCTATTACGGATAAAATGGATGCCATTTTTGAAAAAGTGGAGCAAGATCGGCATATCAGTAGTTACGACGTAGCTGAAGAACTGGGAATTGACCACAAAACAGTTTTGGCGCATTTGAAAAAAACTGGGTACACAAAAATGCTCGATATTTGGGTACCTCACGAGCTCACTGAAAGAAACCTAATGAACCATGTACTCATTTGTGATTCTTTATTACGACGTAATGAAACCGAACCATTTTTGAAGAAGCTGATAACTGGTGATGAAAATTGGATCACGTACGACAAGAACGTGCGAAAAAGGTCGTGGTCAAAGGCCGGTACGGCTTCACAGACTGTGGCGAAACCCGGGTTAACTCGCAACAAGGTGATGCTGTGTGTGTGGTGGAATTGGAAGGGCATTATTCATTATGAGCTGTTACCACCAGGCAGGACCATCGATTCTGAACTCTACTGCGAACAACTGATGAGATTAAAGCAAGAAGTTGAGAGAAAGCGGCCGGAATTAATCAACAGAAGGGGTGTGGTTTTTCATCATGATAACGCTAGACCTCACACATCTTTAGCCACTCAGCAAAAATTAAGAGAGTTTGTCTGGGAGGTGTTAATGCTAATGCATCCGCCGTATAGTCCTGACCTTGCACCTTCAGATTTCCACCTGTTTCGGTCTCTTCAGAATTCTTTAGGCAGTGTCAGGTTAACATCACGAGAGGACTGCCAAAACCACTTGTCACGGTATTTTGGAACTTGGATGTCCCTACCTACAAGATGGCAAAAAGTTATCGAACAAAATGGTACCTACATACTTTAGTTAAATGTAAATAAACTATATTAAAAAATGTTTATTTAATTTTCTTAAGAAATGCGAAGAAACTTTTTCCCCAACCTATTATATAAATCTTTACTTTCGTATTTTACTAAATTTTAACTAGTCTGACGAGGCAATAGAATCACCATGGCTGACGTACGTATGCATTGTGCAAGTGGTTAATTATTCATGAATTTTCCTGTCCTAAAACTTTCCAACTTTCTTTCTGTTCTCATTATTTATAAAGTACCTACATTTAGTACATATTACTTCCTATTTATTAAAATCAACATACTTATACTCAATTATTAATAATAATAATAATGATTATTAATAATTGTTAACGAATCTTAAATGACAGATTTTGTCCCTCACCCGCATACTACTAATGACAATTATGCGTGTGGTAAGATTCTTGTACTGATGGAATTGGACTAACATTGACGTGTGCAATGTGCAAGTAGTGATTTATTAATTCACGTTCCTGAAAAATGCTCTTTAAACCTATGCGTTCCTGGTACAGAGGTTCCAATACAGCTGCGCGGTCAGGGCCAACACGGCATCGGTCATCTAAATAACGCGACTGTGCGTATTTCTTTAGTCATGGTAAATAAACGTATCTCCCTATGTTAATTACAAATTCAGTGCTAACTAACTTTCTAATATTTCACATAAAATAAATCTAGATGTCAATTAAGTATGTAAGTACAATGTACGTATAGTAAATTGTACAGTTTAGTTAATAGGACAACATACTTATATTATAAATGGCAAATTTAATCTATCATTCGCACAATATTATTAGTAATTTTGTGCATGTGTTAAGATTCGCTTGTTTAATTAAACAATATAGAAATATGAAGACCGAAGTGTTAACATCTATAGCTTCCATTACGAGACATCCCTTCATTGTGTTGATAGAATTGCATTGTGTTGATAGGTAAACCTACACGTGTGCATCATGCAAGTAGTGAACTATTCATTCACCAACCTGATGAAAGCCTCTCTGATACTATGCGATCCTGGTCCAGAGGCTCCAATATGGCTGCGCGGTGGGCGACAGCACGGCTTTAGTCATTCGTAAAGCTCGGCTGCGGTTACTCCGTTGCACTCATGGAAAGTAAACTAAAATTTATATAAAATTACCTAACTTATATTACATTTTTATTGTTAAAACTAATTTTGTAATTCAAATATTTTTATTGAATACAAGGATCACTTTGATACGTCTTCATACAAGGTGAATTTAGGTGCCAATCATAAATTACATCATAATAAAACTACACATCAACACATCTATATTAATATTATAAATTCAAAAGTATATTATTAGGTATGTACATTTTACATCTGAAGTTTTGGGTTGGTCCTAAAACATACTAACATTATAAAATATGTAAATGTTAAATATTATCAATGCAAACAAATCTTAAATGACAGATTTAAACTCTTATTAGCACAATACTAAAAAGAATATAGTGCGTGTGGTTTAATTATTATCGTTGTCATAACAATTTATTTATATAGATGTATTTAGACCAAAGGATGTTTAATCCTTTAAAACGTTGGTATGCAAACCGAATTCCTTAAACTTACAAACTTAAAAATTTGCATAAATATTCTTCGAATATAATTCGACACATTTGGTTAAAGTTTATATTTGCAAGGGTTGTTAAAGTTTATTTGGGACGGAGCTTTTTCCATAATAGATTTTAAAGTCAAAGCTCCATACTAAATTCTTGCATTTTGGTAACTAGACTATACAATTCATTTATTTTTACACTTCACAACTAAAACTATCACATAAGCACACACACCTCTGTAGTTTTATACCAATATTAGCTGTATAATTAGCTGTACCAATATTACCAATGTTACCGTGTCCGGCACCCAGATAAAAATATGCCTATCTCAGTACATAGGCATATTTCCATGTAGTATGAAAGAGAAGTATAGATGTTGCAGCAGCTAAGAGTGGATTTCATTCATGGATCCTTGTTAAACCTTTCTTCAAGCTATGTTATCCTGGTGCTATTTCAGTCGATTCAGGCTGTACAGGCGGTCGGATTCCATTTCTAAGCGAAACCAGAATTGTAATTCAAAAATATACATATAATTATTATTTTAAACGTATATTGGTACATAATATGTTAACTATTTACGTGTCAAATATATGATTAAAAGTATGTGATACCAACTTAGATTATAATTGATATTCTCTTGTATCAAAGAGTATTTACGTTGCTCAGCAAATTTGCAATGAGCACTCATTCATTACCAAGTAATAATCTTCTCTGAGCTAGATTAAAAAGTCAGCTCCTAACAAAAAAATATTTGAAGTTGAAGTTGACGCCGAGTATGAGTTATTCTTATCCTTACTGATTTCAGAATTCTTCACTGTGCGTGATCAAGCCCGCGCTTGGACAAACTATGTTTATTTCAAATAACTAGTGGTTGTCTACCATAATTAATTAATATTTAATCTATTTTTTATGCATAATTTAAAAAAAATATTAGCATTCTGCACTCCTTCTCTATATAAACTATAAATTTCATACTCCTCCGTCCGCGCAATTTTCATAAAAGGGGGTACAAAGTTTTTGCTTCACGTATTCAATACATAGATCAGCCGGGCCAACCTGATAGTCACGAAAAATTATATCTCTACAGAGAAATGTTAAAATTGACATTATTATTCGTGTGTTGAACGTCAGTTTATCTACAAGGCAGTCGTTTGTTGCGGCTCCCATGTCCCTAAAATTCAACTAAAAGTACAGGCGGTCGGCTCTCTGAAAACTCGTATTACGATATGTCCGCTTACAACTACCAGGCGCATAGTGTAGCCTTCTACACTACGCGCCTGGTAGAGCCGACCGCCTGAATTTTCGGATGTTCATTCAAAACTGTAGTGGATGGATATTGATGTTTGTTTTAGAGCGAACGTTTTTGGTACCTAACTGTTTAAACAATTTACTTAATCTAATTTAATTATCTAAATTATCATCGCAGAGCCGAAACCGTTGAATCTAGAAAGCTGAAATTTGGAAGGTAGCTTTTTTTTATAGCAAAACCACCCACCAAGGCGGGATTTTTGGAAAAACAGCCCCTAAGAGGGTGAAAAGGGGTAAAACTGAATGTATTAAACTTTTTAACACGTAGCGCTATTTGCTTGAAACTTGACATGAATAAAAATAAAATAAGCAAAATAAATTTCATGACACGTATTTCAGGATTATTCAAAATAACCTTAACAAAGGGGTAAAATGGGGTGTCAATGTTTCTATGGGAACTTTTTTATCATCATCATCATTGGCCTTCGTTCATCTGTTGAAGCTGATTTAGGTCGCGTCAGTAAAGTTACAGAGCAGTTAATTGTAAGTAATTGAAAACTTTCGTTCATGGATCCACTCCAGCAAGCTGAGGTGCGTGAAGTTTCCTCTCCACTGACGTCACTCTGCCTGAGATTCTGTTTGATAGCGCAGGCCTTCCCAGGTACCCATATTAACCTCTTGACCTTGCCAACAAGACCCGCACGAAAGACGAATCAGTACATGCGGTGTCGGTTCGGTTGCAGGTGCATAACAGCTGGCACCGACCCGGGTTTGTTTCAAGTTTTCATTCTCTATTGCCAGCTCTTCTGTTAGTCAGCAGGAGAACTAACCCCAATAATTTGAAGACTATTGCTGTCGTCTCCATCATCAGCCTCCAAGCAGCACTCATCTAGGAACAGTCCCGCGTAGAAATCCTCACACGAAGTGTTATATAGTTCAGCGAAAATTACCAACCCGATTTTACAGTCAGATGCGGGTGCTGAGCCATTTTTAATGATCCTCAGCTGATCGTTATGGAGTACAGTGGATGGTAAAAGTAAAAAACTTATAAAATAAAATTTATTTTCGTAAAAAACCTGAAGGGATGACAGGTGTCATATGTAAAAAAAGAACTTTTAAATAATGTGGTGTGATTTCTTAGAAACTTGGTTTGAATATGTAATTAAAATGCAAAATAAATGGACACGTGTTTCAGGATTTTTCAAAATAACTCTCATAAAGGAGTAATATGGGGTGTGAATGTTTGTAAGGAAACTTGAATGTGCGAACGAAGTCGCGAGCAACAGCTAGTATTTTATAAAGAGACCAATTATTATTTAACAAACCATTAAAATAACAAACGACGAACGACAACATACGACTTTGTGACGTCTTACTATAAACAATCTAAACACATGACATTGGTAAAATTTTACATCATAATGACACATGCCATTAACGAAGAAGACGAAGAAGAAGAATACATGACTATTTTGTTAATCTCTCATAGCATTTTCTCTGTGGTTATAACCTTACACACCTGATAAACATACCATAAGCAAAATAATTAAGAACAAAAGCGATAGCATTTAGCTACGTATGGTTAACACATACACACTAAAACTTCACAATAGCTGCTGTCTTGTTTCAATATATACAGAAGCTTATGTTAGTTTTAATTCAAAGATCTTAGCAAACCTTTCTCCTTTCTATGTTGTCCTGGTACTTTTTCAGTCAGGTCAGGCGGTGCAGGCGGTCGGTAATTCAGGCGGCCGGTTTGCATTTCTAAGCGAAACTCAGTTATAACTTTTTCTTATCGTGTCACTTGTTATTTTAACCAGTGTGGTTAAAATAACAAGTGACAAGGTAACCAGGATTAAAGTGAGACTCAAAGGCTCTTTTCGTGCAATTTTCTTTTCTTTCTTGCACTATTAAGTCAAAAGAATACATTTAAGTATTATTATAAACTTAAAATGGTAAAAGACCCTATATATGTGCCAAATATATTTTGAGAGTATTATTAAAGGTAGATAATACCTACTTTGATAATAATTTATATTCACTTGCATCTCAGCCTGTTCTAATTGCGAACAACTATTATTTCGTATAAACTTATTCAAAACAAGTAAAAAAGTACTCTCTGACTCTGAGCAATTTTTACAAATCAAAGCTCTACACAAAAGTTTTTCATAATGCTGACTAGCAAACCGACTAACCGACTGATCTTTGGTCTGGTCTTTAAAAACTCTGGTAATAATTCAAAATTCCAAAATTCTTCAGGTAAGAAATGTAAATGAACAATTCACTACTCGCTCAATGCACACCGACTAGAATTTCATAAAATACAAACGATCTCATATACACCAATTCTTTATGAGAATAACATTTCAAATGACAGTTAAAAATAAGTTACTAAGGATGTCCGCCGGGATATCCGCTGGGGATATTTTTTGATCTAGGAGGGCAGCCTATGTTGCCAAAGCGACTTATAAATTTCACAGGAAAATACTCTCTCACTTTAGTCTTTGAGTCCATTAGCGGTGTGTGCCGTGGGCCGTGGTTCTGTTATTGTAACCAACATGACGATGCAGCTACAATTAGGATTTAAAAAAATAACCAGCATCGGTCGGTACTGATGTACGTTATAACAGTTTAACCAAAAAAATAAGGTAATTTCTGGAAAATCATGCCTTTTTAAGTAATGGTACACCAAACTTTGGACTTTGGGCTGTATAGACTATTCATGAACTTTTTATAGATTGCTTGCACTCCATTATTGCATGTTCTGTTTATTAACATAACCCCCAATGTGAAAATGCGCCTCGTCTCTAAAAATTACGTAAATTAATTATTTTTATTTAATTGTAATTTTTCACCTACTACTTATTTTACTTAGATATTGGTGGCAATTCGGTTGGTTCATTTCTAAAATTAGGAATTGTCTAAAATATATTTAGTTAGTCATAGCATTTGTAAAACCTATTCGGTTGGTACCATCTAACTAAATAAGGAACGCTTAATTAAGTAAAATCAAATTAAATTAGGATAAGTTGGTAGCAGCAGAATACCAAAGGTAATTTGACAGTTCAAAACCTAATTTTAGCTAAAATTAGTTAGGTTGGTGCCAACAGAATTGAGTCCAATGTTAAAATTAAAAACTTCATCAAACACAAGACTTCAAACACAAGTGGTTAATGTTCATAGTTAATCTTTCAAAGTATTTTATCTGTGGTTAAGCTTATGGTCTTATATACCTGATAAATATACGACAAGCAAAATATTTAAGTAGGTAAGTATGTACTCTGTGTACTTTACACTTAAAACTTCCAAATATAATAACACAATGACTGCAGCCTTGTTTCAATACAGGGTATCCCGGAATTAATATTTTAAGCCTTAATTCCGACATTGAAAATATATTATATATAATGAAAATAAAATGTTTTCATTATAATTTATTTTATTTTATTTTAATTATTTAAATTGACGACCGTAGTTATATTTCCAAGCTTGATACCTATCCACATAAACTCGCGCAAGTGCAAATTTATTAAGATACCTAATTCCACTAGTTTTAAAGCTAACTTAGCTGCTCATTGTACAAATAGAAATATAGAAATTCTTTACGTTTCATCGGGATATGTGCAGCATATCCTGCTCTAAATAACATTTACTATGTAGTTCTGGGAAAGCCTGTGTATACAGAAGCTTATGTTAGATTTCATTCATAAGTCCTAGACAAACCTCTGCAAGCTATGAGGTCCTGGTACCAATTCAGTTGAAGCGGCTATTCAGGCGGTCGGTTTGCGGTTTGTAAGCAACTCCAGATATTCTATATAACTCAAAAGTATTCATAAAATTACCTTTAAACTCCTTTTAATTTAAAACGGCTGGACCGATTTTAATGAATTATTTTTATATTTGTATTCAAGTGGATTCGAAAATGGTTTAAATTAATAATTAGATATTTTTTTAAGTGATAACTTCTTTAGGCCATGCTTCTTTCTAAATCTATTAATTAATATTTTTTGATAAATGATGTCCTTTTAGAAATGAGACTGTTAACGTTACTCTGCCAATTGCGTAAGAGCACTAATAAATTACCAAGTAAAATATCAATCTCTGTGTCAGATTTATTATGCTAACTGTTTAAATAGTTGGAAACCCTGACCACTAAAAGCGTTTGACTAGTTAATTTTATACCTTTTTCAGCTTTTCATTTTCCTTCAATACAAAACGCAGCGGACAGGACGGTAATAAACAATTTCAGAGCCTGTCTTTATGGTTGATCGTGATGGTGATCATTTTGTCAGTGTTGGAGTATTTTTTTTTGTATTAGTGATGTCCTAAGTATTTTAGAGACTTTCCATCAGGTTTACTATTCCTAATCATCATGCAAACGATTATTTGACTTTTATGGTTTTTTTTTAAGAATAAAACCTGAATATTTTACTAACCTCTGCTAACTTATTACTCTTGCAAGTATTGTAGCTTTTAATATTGACTTGGAAGACGTCAAAATTAAAAGCTCCATTACTTATAACATGATGATCGGTATCGAGGTTATATATGTTTACACTTTAGAACATATCTACATATATATAACAACACAACAGCTGCAGTCTTGCTTCAACATATACAGCAGCGTAGGTTAGTTTTCATTCAAGAATCCTTGTCAAACCTTTCTACAAGCTATGTGGTCCTGGTACGAATTCAGTCGGGTCAGGCTGGACAGGCGGTCGGGTTGCATTTGTAAGCGAAACCAGATAAATTATTACTCCAGAATATACATAAATATATTATTTTAAAAATTAGTAGGTATAAGTTTCTTATTTAGATACATGTCTAATATATAATTAAAGTAATATTAAAAGTAGGTAATACCAACATAGATAATAATTTATATATATACTCTAGCATTCGAGACTGTTTATGTTGATGTCGCTAATTGTGTAAGAGCAATCATTAATTACAAAGTATTAAGTCATATATCCCTTTCTGAGCTAACATTAAAAGTCAGCTCAATACAAAATGATCTCATTTTGCTATGTGAACGCTGTTGAATAGGTTCAAAGCTAAGACTTTTAGTCTTCTCAATAATACTGCCAAAAGTACAGGCGGTCGGCTCTCTGAAAACGTTTATTAAGCTGTGTCCGTTTGCATCTACCAGGCGCATAGTGTAGCCTTCTACACTACGAGCCTCCTGGTAGAGCCGACCGCCTGAACTTTTGGCTGTTCATTCAAGCTTTAGTGGGTGGATACAATTTTCAGAGTCAAATCTGTTGTATTGGTAATTGTTTGACAAAATGACATAAATAAATATATTTTTAGAGACTTTTCTTAAGGTAAATTGCTAATTCCTCAGCTAGGACTTATTTGATGAAAATATATTAATTTAAAGGTGTATGTTAACACTTCACAAATCAAACTTCCATATATAACAACACAAAACAGGGCCTGTTTTTTAAGTTAAGAGAAACTAGCTAAAATTTTCTAAAATATGCACGACCTTATTTTGCTCGCACTAAAGTACAAACGATTTTTATACGCTTTATATTAGCTTCACATGTATGTATGTTTGTAACAGACTCCTTAGGACGCGATTTGACCCACTTTAAACAGCCAGATTTCATTAAAATTTTGCACACCTGTCAAAGACCGATGACAATGCAATAATTTGAAAAAAAAAAAAAAAAAAAGTAGAAAATAAATAATAGTTTAAAAAAACACGCTTTATATAGAAAACCAAACTAAAAAATAGAAAATAAATTTTAATAAATGGAAGTACCTAACAAAAAAATGTTTTATTTAAAAAAAAGCGTAAATAATAATTTTTTTCTTACTTACATTTATTAAAATTTATTTTCTATTTTTTAATTTGGTTTTCTATATAAAGCGTGTTTTTTAGTTTTATGTAACTATTATTTATTAATGACAGTTCTAAAAAGCTACTTACAATGAATACCTATAACAAATTGATTTTGCCTAGGACTTTCCGCAGTTTTAATCAACACCTCTTTACATGACGACTTAAATAAGCTAAAACACATCAATCATATGTCAATTATTAAATTTAAGTGTCGTATAAAATAAATAATTAGAAGTTCAGACTTTGATGCAAACAAAATTAGATCGTGTTTTAGGAAAATTAAGTTAGTCCGGTAAAACTACGGAATCAGGGCCAATGGCTGCAGTCTTGTTCCGATATATACAGAAGCTTATGTAAGTTTTCATTCATAGATCCTATAAAACTCTCTCATAGCTATGTGGTCCTGGTACCGTTTTATTTAATTCAGCAATTCAGGCGGTCGGTTTGCATTTTTATGCGAAACCAGATCAAATTATTCCTGGCTCATATGTAATTAACATTTTAAACGTAAGTTGGTACATAGTAAAGCACCTATTTACGTGTTAAATATATTGAAGAGAAGAGAATATAAATTATAATCAAAGTCGTTATTCTCTACTTTTATAATATACTAGCTGCCCCGTTTGCGACTTCGTTTTAAAAAGAAAAATATAAAAAAAATATCTAATTGTAAATCTAAACCATTCGAATCCACTTGAATACACACAAAAAATGTCATCGGTCCAGCCATTTAGGAAGAGTTTAATTACAAACACACGCACAGAAGATTTCTAAGTATAAAAATATAATTGACACGTTAATAGGTATCTTACTATGTACCAATTTACGTTCTTTTTTTGTGTATTTTTAGATCTTACTCAGTTACTAAACCCAATCCAAGACTAAACCCAAACTGTCCAACATGCAGTCGAAGGTCCAGGTGTTTAATTACTCTACCAAGCTTATCCAATTAAGCTCACCCAATTATAATAATATTTTAATAATGGTTTGGATAATAATTTTGTTACATTTTAAAGTCAAAGCTCCATACTAAATTCTTCTATTATGTTAACTAGACACTATGAAATTCATTTTTGGATTATACTTTACAAGTAAAACAGTCTAAAGCACACAGACGCCTGTATTTTTATGCCAATACTAGCTGCATGTCGGGCACCCACATAAAAATATGCCTATCTCAGTACATAGGCATATTTATGTGTAGTGTGAAAGAGAAGTATGGATGTTGCAGCAGCTAAGGTTGGTTTTCATTCATGGGTCCTTGTCAAACCTTTCTTCAAGCTATGTTGTCCTGGTACTATTTCAGTCGAGTCAAGCAGTGCAGGCGGTCGGTTTCCATTTCTAAGCGAAACCAGATAAATTGTAACTCAAAAATATACATAAAATTATTATTTTAAACGTATGTTGGTACATAATATATTATATATTTACGTGTAAAAATAATATTAAAAGTAGGTGATACCATCTCCGATAATAATTGATACTCTCTTGTATCAGAAAGTGTTTAAATTGTTCCGCAAATTGTGTAAGAGCACTCATTTATTACCGAGTAATAATCCTCTCTAAACTAGCTTTAATAGTAAGTTCCTTACAAAATTATTTCCCTTTACTAAGTTGACGCTGAGTACGAGTTATTCTTATCCTTACTGATTTCAGAATTCTTCACTGAGCCTTCACACACATACCACAAAATAATTAAGAACGTAAGCAATAGCATTCAATTAAAACATCCAAATATAACTACACAATAGCTATATACAGAAGCTTATGTTAATTTTCATTCATAAATCCTAGTCAAACCTCTGCAAGCTATGAGGTCCTGGTACCAATTTAATTGATGCGGCTATTCAGGCGGTCGGTTTTTGCAGTGTAAGCAAAACCAGAATAGATTTTAACTCAAAAGTATTCATAAAATTACAACTTTAAACGTGATTTGGTGATTTGTAAGTTACATATTTAGGTGTCAATTATATTATTTAAAGTAGGTAATACCTATTATAATAAACCTATTAGATTCTTTTGCATCTGAGACAATAACAATAACATCGTTCGTGGGCTAATTGGGTAAAACTGAAATTATGCATACACTTATTCATAATCAAGTAAAAAACCCCTCTTTGATTCTATGCTCCAACCAAAACTGCACAGCAAACTAGACAGCAGCCTAATAAATATTTTCAAAGAACTGACCGCCTGATCTTCAGTCTTTCAAAACTTTTTTGCATCAATCAAATATGGTATGGATATAGATTATATCTTAGGAACGGACATAGGCTACTTTTTAGGGTTCCGTAGCCAAATGGCAAAAAACGGAACCCTTATCGATTCGTCATGTCTGTCTGTCTGTCCGCCCGTATGTCACAGCCACTTTTTTCCGAAACTATAAGAACTGTACTGTTGAAACTGGGTAAGTAGATGTATTCTGTAAACCGCATTAAGATTTTCACATAAAAATAGAAAAAGAACAATTGATTTTGGGGGTTTTGGGGGTTCCCCCATACTTAGAACTGAAACTTAAAAAAAAATTTTATCAAACCCATACGTGTGTGTTATCTATGGATAGGTCTTCCAAAATAATATTGAGGTTTCTAATATCATTTTTTTCTAAACTAAATAGTTTGTGCGAAAGACACTTCCAAAGTGGTAAAATGTGTGTCCCGTATCCCCCCCTGTAAGTTCTCAAATAAGAGAAAGATAAAACTAAAAAAGAATTATGATGTACAAACATGCAAACTTCCACCGAAAATTGGTTTGAACGAGATCTAGTAAGTAGTTTTTATTAATACGTCAAAAATCGTAAATATCAATAACATAATAAAAAAAATACACTATTATTAAAATATCGATCAAAGTTACAACGAACTACAAGAACTTTTATATTATGTTACTTGCTGCTACGGAACCCTTCATGGGTGAGTCCGATTCGCACTTGGCCGCTTTTTATATAATGTACTATGCGTGGCGACGTGTGTATGTATATTCACTATAGACTCCGAAACAGCTGGACCGATTTCGATGAAATCTTTTCTAAATCTTTAGAATGGCCTAGCAGGTGGATCCTGTGAAGTTTAGTAGCGATCGGATCAACAGAACTTTTTTTGTGCACCAATCAAATATGGTATGGATATAAATTGTATCTTAGGAACGGACATAGGCTACTTTTTATATAATGTACTATGCTATAAGCACTCTATATATTTCAATTGTTATTTTATATTTTATTTCATAAGGTGTACAATAAAGATATATTTATGTACATAAGGACTTAGGTTTATTTCATGTGAATTGTTAGAGGGTTAATTTCCACTGAATTTGTAATTCCCATTGGAAAGTATTTGGATATTAGTTTTTTTCCATGTGTGCAACGGTAGGTATTACCCGCAGCCGCGATGTATAAACAAATTTTAGCGTAGTTGTCGCTTACTATAGTTACTACGCAGCCGTATTTGAGCCTCTGAATCAGGACCGCGGAGCTTTAGAAGTACTTTCTTTGGTAAGGTGAATGAATAGCGCACTACTTGAATATTGCACGCGTCGATGTGTGTCTCTATCCGATTCCTTATACCTTAGGGATACCTTATAGTAGCAAGTTGACACCTTGGTCTGTTGCCGCCCACCGCGCAGCCGTACTGGATTCTCTGGAACAGGAACACATAGCGTTAGGCGTTCCTTCTTCTGGAACGTCACACACACACTACTAGCATAATACGTCGTTTATTTTCCATGAGGTTTCGTGAGTGATGAGTGCAACCAAGTTTACGCGCAGCCGCGTTGCGTAGATGGCTGAAGTCGTGCTGCCGCCCACCGCGCAGCCGTACTGGAGTCTCTGGACCAGGAATGCATAGCGTTAGGTGTTTCTTCTTCTGGAACGTTACACACACACTACTAGCATAACACGTCGTTTATTTTCCACGGGTTTCTATGAGTGCAACCAGGATTACGTGCAGCCGCGTTGCGTAGATGGCTGAAGTAGTGCTGATGCCCACCGCGCAACCGTATTGGAGTCTCTGGACCAGGAACGCAGAGCGATAGAAGTGCCTTCTTCAGGAAGGTCACACACACTAATAGTATAATGCACAGAGCACACGTCGATGTTTGCCAGATTCCATATACACATTGAAGGGGAATCTTTATAGTAGAATGTTGACACCTTCCTTCGTCTGTTACCGCCCACCGCGCAGCCGTACTGGATACTCAGGACCAGGAACGCATAGCATTAGAAGTATCTTCGTCAGGAAGTGAATGAATATTTTTACTACATGCGTGTGCATCACACGTGAACCACAACTTATACGAATGGTCTTATGTTGTTCACACCAAAATCTTAGTAAAGTAGTACCTATTTTAAATGACTTTTATTATAGGTTGAATCGTATTTTTTTTATTGAATTAATTCATATAGGATTTCGGCAATAGGTACTATTCGAGCATCACTTAATTGACAATGAGACTGACAAAAACAATATTATCCTAAGAATAATTGCTGCTTCACATGCTTTGTACCTACATAAAAAGTAGCATAACATGACATTCTCCATGTTACAATCTAACTTCTTAACGAAATTCATGAAAATCCGTTTTCATGTCTTTCCGTTGTTGAGCCATGAAAAGGTAACAAATAGACATACAGGCGTACACACAATAAATTGTAATATAAGTATGAATGTGTGGTTCTTTATAAGTTTGGAACCTACTTTACTTTATAATTAATTGGGTATCTGGGTATAAGTACAATGTATAGTATAATGTGTACATAAAGACCTAGGTTTATTTTATGTGAAATGTTAGAAGGCGAATTTCTACCATACCAACCCATAGGATTGTATGTGGTATGTTATAGCTTATGTTGCTTTTCATTCAAAATCGTAGTAAAACTTCTCTCTAAGCTATGCGGTCCTGGTACATTCATTCATGCGGCCGACCAGGCTGAGTCAGCAAAATTAAATTCAAAATTCAAATTAAAAGCAAAACTTTGTGTAGAGCTTTGATTTGTAAATCTAGCTCAGAGTCAGAGAAAACATTTTACTTACTTGAATGAGTGTACTTATACTGAATTTTAGTTTCAAGCAATTTGCACAGGAACTATAGCAGTCTCAGATGTAAGAGAATATAAATTATTACCAAAGTATACATTCTCTACTTTCATAATATATGACACGTAAATAGGTAACTTGTATATTTTTAAGATCTTATTTGTCTGGCTTCGCTTAGCAAACCGCAAACCGCCTGAATTTAGGTACGGCGCGTGCTGGTATGTTATATTGTCCGACTCTATCAAATCTATCAACATTGAAGGAAAGCCTCCTAAAGGAAACTAATAGAATGTTGACACATAGGCCCTAAGATAGGTAGGTAGGTGTTCTAGTATTCGATGGATATTCGATCTAGTCCGATGGGTACGTTCAAGTTCAAGTTTATTTATTTATATAGTAACATTACAGAAATATCCAAAGCGTTACATTTATGTTTCATTAAACAATATAAAAGACGAAGAAATAGAAATAGACAATCTACAAAACATATATTATTAAATTATTATCTATCTTAAGACCTACCCTAAAATTATTTTAATTGGCTACACATTAAAATTAAAATAAAAGAACACGAATTATTTGGACATACAAATATACCTATCTAACTATCTAATACTAATTTTGTTAATAATAAACATAACAATAAACACTAACAATTAAAAATTAACAATTAAAAACACTAACAATTAAAAATACTTACTTACTCAAGCTTTTCACAGTAGCACATACTCATTCTATCAATAACGGGCCATTTATCAGCAAATACGTCAAAATGTGCTGCGCCGGCAACATGCAAGGCGGCGAGGACATTAAGGTGTCGTTGGACTTTACAAATGGGCGACTGTTGGCGAGCCAATGTGCGAGCGGGAGTTATTGCAAATAGTGGTCTAGGCCTAGGCGAAACCTTATGCGGTTCTCCGGGACATAGAGTCGCGTGACCTCGCTCAACACCTCAGGGCAGTTTAGCAATTCACGTAATATGCGACACACAGTTTGTATTTGAACATGCATTCGGCGCATTTGTAGGGAGTTAAATCCTAATGTACCCTGTAGATATTGGGTAGGGTACATAAACGGGTAGTAGCCATACACCTTGCGGTAGAGAAACCGGAGAAACCTTTTTTGCACTTTTTCTAGTATCAAGGTGTATATTACTTGGTGAGGGTTCCAAACACATGCACTGTTTTCCAGCTTAGATCTAATAAGGGCGGTGTAGAGAAGTTTGATAGCATTAATATTGTTTATTGTTGAAATCTCTGCAGTTTCTTGTGAGAAACCCCAGCCTTTTAAAACAGTCTATTGCATATAACGTGAATATCAGTTTACTTAGATGGCTTAGATGGCCGTGTTGCCGCTTACTGTGCAGCCGTATTTGAGCCTCTGAGCCAGGAACGCATAGCTTTAGAAGTGCCTTTACGAAGATGAATGAATAGCGTACTACTTAACATTGCGCCAATGTGTGTCTCTATCCGATTTCATCAATACATTGGAAGGGAAGCCTTGTAGTACAATGTTGACACTTTGGTACATACATTACCAAACATTACCATTATTCGAGAGACTTCTTATTTTCGACGTTAGTTGTCATCGCAAATGCTTTCATCTTTTGAACTATCGCCGAGTTCTGCAATCACATAATTGACAGTCACTCGCACAAAAACTATGATTTTTATAAGGCTGTATTGTTTATTTATTATATTTAAACTTAAAATTTTATTTAAAAGTAAGTAGGATCATGGTAATTAAATACTGACAGAGACAATTTGAAGTTAATAATATTAAAATGGAAATATTGTTTTATTATTATGTGGGTCCTAATAATTTAGTGTTATTTATACCAATTTTAAGATACATACATAGTTTTATGTGATATCAGAACGTGAATTTACACTGAATTTGTAATTTAGGTAGGGACATGACTACGTGAATTTCAGTTTACTTCCCATGTGTGCAACCGGAATTACGCGCAGCCGCGTTGCGTAAATGGCCGAAGCCACGTTGCCACTCTCCGCGCAGCTGTATCTGAGCCTGTGGACCAGGAACGTATAGCTTTAGGTAGGTGCATTTCAGTAAACTTCCCATGTGTGCAACCGGTATTACGCGCAGCCGCGTTTTGTAAATGGCTAAAGCCACGTTGCCGTTCTCCGCGCAGCCGTATCTGAGCCTGTGGACCAGGAATGCATAGCTTTAGAAGTGCCTTCTTCTGGAAGATGAATGAATACCGCACTACTTTAAAACACTGCACACTTCGATGTGCTCATGGCAAAAGCTTACATATTTTGAACAATCGTATCGAACAATTTCATGATATATTTGGACAAACTACGAATATAATTTTGCGTATGGAGGGGAACATTTTTTCAACAAAAAAAATAAGTTTGTCCTTTAATACATCGCTAGAGCAATTTTCGGTGCTCTAATAGCCCTGAATTAGACTAGAAGGTACGGTAGTTACTGTACTATATCATACGCGACTTTCGGACTTAAACCATTTTGTGTTTAAGGGTAAGTGAGTTTTTATTATAATATTAGTCCTAAACTAGCCTATGTATTAAATACATTACACGCAGTCGCGTTGCGTAGATAGTTGAGGCCGTTTTGCCGCCATCGCGCAGCCGTATTAGTGCTTCTGGACCAGGACCGCAGCAGTACAAAGGAGACCCCTTGTTGGTAAAGGTATTGCAGGCTTTTGCCTTGAGAGCAACATAAAACATTTTCGATTCAGTTCGGTTCTCATTATTAAGTATCATTAGAATGTATACTATGATTTTTAGGTCTCTCGATTAAGGCTAGGTTTTTATCCTGTACTAGCTTCTGCCCGTGGCTTTGCACCCATATTACATACTTACATAAAAATTTGCCTATGTTCGTTCTTAAGATACAATATATATCTATACCAAATTTGATTGGTGCGAAAAAAACCGCTAGACCAATCTGAAGATTTCCTAAAAATTTCATCGCAATCGGTCCAGCCGTTTCGGAGTCTAGAGGGAACATACATACAGACATCACCTTTATATATACATAGATAGATTCATGTCAACAAATTAATAAGCTGAAAATATGACCTACAGTTTTATCGCCTGTGTTGTTGTGTTGTTTTGCGTTTCAACCTCCAAAATAAAACCATGACAGAATTCGACCCAACTACACTGATACACAACAATTTCCATCGTTCCCATACGTCCAACCTATACGATTTACTACGACTATATACATAAGTTCATACGAGGCGGCATGAATGAAACTACGTCATCAACGTTTTACTCCCACCTACAACCCCTGAATTCTATAATACCTATAGGTTGTCTGAATGCTGGACCACACGATAACTCTTTCAGATTTGTGCTCTCCTAGTACAATTTCCGCCATTTTCGAAACTTGCTTGCATGGCAGCTTTAAGCTTCCATTTACTAAATTTTAGATTACTACTGCGAAGGTTTTTCTGCTGTTCGCAAAATATGCCAAAAATACATATGCAATAAAATATTGAACACATTATTTTGATATCTGGTTCTTACTTAGTAGGTACTTATTTCAAAATAATTACAGAAATGTACAGAATAATATACGATAATATAAAATACATGTGAAACAGTTGATTCTTAGGGCCATTTAAAACGATCTATAGATAGCACAACTGATCCAGATCACTGCTAGAGAGCAGACAAGACACTGGCAGCATTGCTATGTTGAATAGCAATGCTAATACGGTGGACCAGATAGGAGCCAGCTCCTGGGTCACGCGAGGTTTCTACCAGACGTAAAATAAATTTGAACACGCGATGAGCTCCTGTTTCTCTCTGGCTCAGGATTTCAACTCCAAAAAGCTTAAATATGTAGGCCCTATCAATGTCGGCATATTTGCGCCTTTTGAAGTCCTCGGCACATACAGCCGCCGCCGCACCAGCTCTAACGGAAGTCCCTGACAGATCGGATGCGGCGAGGGTGTCTTCGCGAGTAGCATCCCATACCAATGGCTTACCCATCTCCGGTAGGTACTTATAAATATAGGTAATACATTTAGTAGGTAAAAAAACCGGCCAAGTGCGCGACTCGCACTTGGCCGGTTTCTCGCGCTCCGAGGGTTTCGTACAAACCTATAGGTATATAAGTAAAATTTCACCCATCACGACAATCGAGTCATAGTTGGATGATGTAACAAAAAATTTACAGTTTTCGCAATTTATCCTTTATCTGTGCTATAAGACGTTGCTTTGTACCAAATTTCAAGATTTAGAGTTCACGGGAAGTACCCTGTAGGTTTTGATTCCCTTGAGAGTTGCGAGTTTGAATATATGCGACTTAAATTGCTGTTTCTCTTGATTGCGTTGACATAAAAGTTTCATTTTGTTACAGCTTAAAGGTATTGTAAACCTAAGTATTTTATATGAATTTCAATTGAATACCTCTACGCGTTCATGAGAAAAGGGATAGTAAGTTTAAAATTATTAAAAATATTTTTATTATATGATGTAACTAAAAATGTATGGTTATCGCAATTTATCCTTTATCTGTGCTATAAGACGTTGCTTTGTACCAAATTTCAAGAGTTCATGGGAAGTAACCTGTAGGTTTTGATTCCCTTGCGAGTGTTGAAAATTAGCGGCATAAACGGCTGTATCTTTTGATTGCGTTGGCTTAGAAGTTTGATTTTTTTCACAGCTTTAAGGGATAATAGACCTGAGTATTTGATATAAATTTCAACTTGATACTTCCTGTTCCTGAGAAAAAGTGTCTTGACAGACAGACGGACAGACGGACGGACAACAAAGTGATCCTATAAGGGTTCCGTTTTTTCCTTTCGAGGTACGGAACCCTAAAAATACATAAAATGCTTTTAAATAGATACATACCTACTTTATATAGTAGGTAGGTATCTAAATACATAGGTACTTGATTTTGCAACGAAAATCAACCGCTGTCAACACAGAAAAACTTAAAATATCGTAAAACCATCTCATTGCCAAATTCCATCTCGAGCCGTTTAGCAGTAAAAACGTAATAAATAACAACTAAAACGTTATACTCGTATATTATAATAATAATAATAATTTATTTTCAAAACAGAGAGCTGGTACACATTTATGTTCTTATAATAACTTTCCTATAAATATAAAAGTAGTAGCGCCTCATGAATTATCCTAGGAATTTCAAATTAATAGTAGTTTTATTTTTAATATCAATAAAGTACTTAAGTGTCTGTTAAAACTTAAATTTGTAATAGATTGTAATTTTAGGGAAAATAAAACATTGATTTGTTTATCTAGTATATTTTTACTATGGGTAATTAAGACGTTATTAAAAAATATGTACCTACAGTTTAAGTACATAACTCGCAGCAAAAAGCGAATTTACTGCTAGATTTTAGCGCAATTTTCATGCTGGAATGGTGAAAACATTTCTATTTACCTAGTCAATTTATTAGTATTTTAAAAAAAAAGTTATAGTAAATCACAAAGTTTATGTTGCATTTTTCAAGTTCTACTACAACTAACTGGCCACACTGCCCAAGTTCACTACAGCTAAATGTGCAACATGGCGCATCTCGAGTACCAGGGACACATGTTATCCAGGAGTTTGTTTCAGAAAGCTAAATGAATACATGTACTAAATGAAGTCTGACCTCGGTCTAATCTCTCATTCTCTCTCTGTCTAAATCAAACTTTAAGCGCCCATGGCATAGTCGTTCTTATCAGAGCAACGTCGTTCCAGGGCATTAAATGACAATGACATCTCAGTGTTTCTTTGCTTCAAAGGTCACGTTATGTTTTCTGGTATGTGCTTATTAGGCTGGGACGGAGACTTGCTGTGCTTTTGTGCGGCATATTAATTCGCAGAACATACACACATCCGCATACGCATACCTACGCTAAAAATACGCAGAACATGACGAGTACTAAGTGTCTACTAAGTAGAACTCCATTATACATTGTGATAGATTTTATGACGCGGCTCTTGTACGCTTACAAGTGTGTAACCCAAGAGCCGGCAGATATGAAGTTACAAACAAACTCATATAAATAACTCTTTCTTAGCCTTTATTGCACATTGAGGTTCGTCTTACTATTACATACCTGACTAAATTACTGTCCTTGAACTGGCCTCTCAACTCGAGTGCTCAAAAAATAATTAGGTGTACTTACACTTGATTCTTGGCCCAATAGATCGAAAATCAACCATTGTCAATGCGGAACTTCCGATAGCTAAGTGGACACTGAATCACATATTTTTTTCGGTTTGCAATAATGGTTGGAGAATCAATTAAATTTCAACCATAAAACTGTAATCGCACCAGATATTAAGGCGAAACCGTAAAAACCTCAAAGCAAACATTGCGAGATCGTAAAAGGTGATGAATGGAGGGTTCAAGATCAGACAATGATCCGAGATCTGGAACCGATCTATTTCAATCCAAATCGACTTTCAATGCAAAATGAACTTTATTTTGCTGACTTTACGTTCAATTGGCTTGAACACAAAACAATTCTGGAAACCGGACTAAATAACGTTACGAGAGCGTGTAGTCTTATCAATAGTGTCGCTTGTTGTAGGCGAGTTTATTATAGTGCTAGGGCATGTGCTGGTTTGGGTATCGCTCGCATGTTTCTTACACAATAAATGAACAGTATCTACGGAGTGAAACTTGTGGACTTCTGAATCTGCGTTATTTCGTGAGAGCTGGAACTGATGCGCGTGAGTCGCCATGTTGTGGGCGGAGCTTACTCGCGCCTTCCAATTCGACACGAAAATACTTCGTTGTGGAAAAGAGAAAAAAGCTATGTACTTAAAAGCACCTCCACGGTTCTTACGTGGGTATCGTGATTAGCTGCACTGCTGCCCTGACTCGAGCCCACACGGATCGGCGGTATACAAACATACCGAATCCCAATTTTAGTGCTTGATTTTAACCTCTGACGCTAACAGAGGAGTGTTATAACTTTGATGTGTGTATCTGTGTATTTGAGTATGCGTGGGTCTGTCCGTGTCATCGTAGCTCCCAAACGGATGAACTAATTTTGATTTAGTTTTTATTGTTTAAAAGTTCACTTGATAGAGCATGATGTTAGCTATGATTCAAGAAAGTCTATTAAGCCATTTTAAAATCTTCAGCTTCTCCGTAGTTAATGAAGCGATCTGAGCTACTTCCACAGGTCTGATCGATTCAAAATTCGGTGTCCTGGGAGTTTAATGTTATTACAAAAACCTGGTTACCTTGACCTGATTCTGGAGCATCACCTGGATCTTCAAGGTAACACTCTTGTCAAACATACATCAGAGATATTGTTTCGACTCTTTTGTGACAGAGGTTTATGGAATTTAAAATTTACCCTTGATTTATTTTTTAAAAAGCATTGTGCAGCTTCTCAATCTAAACTCGGATTAAAATTGGATCCAATTTGGTAAGAAGATGTATTGCATTCTAGGAAAGAACATAGGTTACTTTTTGTCTCAAAAAACAACCTTGAAGGGGGTAAAATAGGGGATGAAAGTTTGTTTAGGCAACTCATATTTTCTTAAGTTAGGGATCTGAAAATTCATATTTAGGCTTTTGGTAAGAAATAATACGTGTTTCAACGTTTTTTGCAAAAAAATCCCCGAATGGGGTTAAAATAGGAGATTAAACTTAGGTGATGTTCTTTAGATGCACAGAATGGGAATGCATTACAAAAATAAAAATAAAGGTTCTAAGCATACCCGTACGAAGTCGCGGGTAACAGCTAGTACGAAGTTTGTGAGTACCCAGCAGTACCCAGGCAGTTGACATACTACAAACAGAATACGCAAGCAAGTTGTATGAAGTTTTAAAACGGTGGGTGTTAGGTACTTAGACCATGGTTTGATAAAG
Organism: Lampropteryx suffumata; assembly: GCA_948098915.1. Lineage (NCBI taxonomy): Eukaryota > Metazoa > Arthropoda > Insecta > Lepidoptera > Geometridae > Lampropteryx > Lampropteryx suffumata. The sequence goes on along the minus strand of OX402544.1, from coordinate 22,582,955 downwards.
TTTTGTTCTAGTATAGCAGTGATTCAAATATGACGATGAATGTACTGAATCTACTTACCTACTTAAAATTATACTTAGAATTATATCTCGAACGTTTTCGGCATCGATTGCTATCATGGCTTCCAGCGTGTATCAATGCAGTTTTGGATAGCACAGTCTAAGAAAATATCATGAGGAAACCGGTATGTCATAGAATCTAAAAAGTTCGAAGTCAAGTCCCAATGCAGAATGTAAAAATGGAGTTGTTTTTTTTTATTTTTCTACCCCATCGTGTGTGGCTACAATTAGAATCGTTGAGGTCACTCAGGAACCTACCGGATATACCGTTGTTTGGGGAAGAGTAGCAGCCTGATTTGTAAACATTAAACACTAAAATGAGTTCAAACAAAAACCAAAGATATTTTATGAGACCTATTCTAACATATAAATGAGTTAACTCATCGTGTGAGTTGTTTATTCTCTGATTTGCAAACGTCAGTAGAAAAAAAAATATTTCGACGAATTGAGAACCTCCTCCTTTTTTTAAAGCCGATTATAAAGTAGGTTGCTTGCTAATGTTATGTTACTATAACGAGATGGTTAAATTGACTACGACCCAAAGGTCGTCCGGGCTTTGGACCACTGCACAACAAATTGTGCAGTGGGCCAAGGCCCGGCAGACGCAGAAGGTTGCAGGTTCGATTCCCGCCGCGAGACACATGTTTGTATCATCTGCAAATTTATGGGAGTTTCTATGTATAATATGTATGTATTTAAAAAAACAGTGTATAAGTAGTATATCAGTCATGTGGTATCTATAACACAGCTCTGCTTACTTTGGGGCCAGAAGATGCAGAATTCGTGGACATTCGTGGGCCTGGTCTTTCTTACCCCTACTGACTTCGGGGGTCTTTACTGTGCATGATTCGATACGCGCTTGATCAATTTATCTTTCATAATTCATGTGTTAAGTTTGCTAAGAATCTATATACTAATACGTAAAGCGGAAACTTTGTACCTCTTTTTACGAAAATTGCGCTGACGGAGGTGTATGAAATTTCGCACACTTATAAGATATAATTATAAGTTATAATTTTGCATGAAAAATACATAAATTATTAATTAATTATGGTCGAATTTCGATTAGTGGGCGACCCCTAGTTAAAATAAAAGCTCTAAATAGGCTTCAAGTTCATACAGTTTTTGACCCCCAGTGGCTGATGTTAAATAGCATACATTTATGAAATAAATGGATACACTCCTATTTTGGTTGATAAATAAATAAATAAATAATCCCGGACATTTCACACCGCATCATTTGGCCCCAAAGTAAGCAGAGCTTGTGTTATGGGTACCATAGGACTGATACACTACTTATATACTATTTTATTTGTAAATACATACATATTATACATAGAAACACCCCAGACCCGAGACAAATACTTGCAGATCATACAAACATTTCTCCCGCGGCGGGAAACGAACCCGCAACCTTCTGCGCCTCAGAGGTCGTGATAAAAGCCTCAGAAATTAACTGATTATAAATTAAATAATTCCTGATTAAATAATTCGTCCTTTTTAATTCAGAACTTGTGCACTTCCTTACTTTTGTCTACTATTGATTATTTTCAAAGTTACAATATGTCGTGACGTCACAGAGTAAACAGTAGTTACTACTGGCATTGTTTAGCCGCAGAATAAAGAATAGTTAGTACCGGTTGTGTATAATAAAGCAGTTTTTACTAGAATTGTTTACGACAGAGAGCAGCAACCCGAGCATCATCGGACCTACGCTTATAATAACTACGTACGCGTACGTATATACTAGATCAAACCCAAAAAATCCTGGTAAAAATATATCTGAACTTATAGTTTTATTTTAAACCCTTCGTTAGGTATGAACAAGCGCATGCCATTTTAGTTTGAAGCACGTTTTGTTGAGTACCGAGGTACCTCCTTAAGCTTACCTGTTATACAACAATGTTAACTGATATATTTACTTTATAATTTCGGTTCCTAGTACTTTGTGTCACTGTGACAGTTAGATTGTTACTTGTTCATGATATCTCAGCATGGGACTACTAGGTATCTAATACCTTTAAACGAGCAATTCTTGTATTATACATATGTATATATATAATTTAAATCTCGGAAACGGCTTCAACAATTTTCATTAAATTTATTATTGGGTTTCGGGGGAGATAAATCGATCTAGATCGATCTAGCTAGATCGATTTAATTTTTTCAATTTTAGAAAACGTTTTATGTTTTGTATGATGTATTATATAAGCACTAGGTATTAAGTATATGATATTATTTTATCCTTAATTTTTTTTTGTTTATTTTTTTATTATTGTTTATTTCATAATAATAAATTAATCGTCATGTGCATTGGGTTTCCTGGATAAATGTATGTAGGTACTAACATTTATTTTATTTTTGCCAATATGTCCCTTTAATACTTTGAGAGCTTTGGTTCCAAAAGGGTTACAAAAGAGTGTCCCCATCACAAGGACTTCCTTGTTAACTTGGTTAAGAAGCGTTTCACGTAAATAGACACGCTGTTGTGTAGCATATAAAGTTCACATTCGATCACAAGCTCTAGTTTACAGTGCGGGTAAATAAATCCAACAAGTTGAATGCAAAACTTTTGGTTTACGTTTTATGGTAAATATTTGGTGTACGGTTTTATAGTTCAACTAAAATGTTTAGTTTAATTGTGCTAGGTCAAGAGCATCCGTTCGACAGGCGTCCTTGCGACGGGTAAATATTATTGTCTAAACGGGTTTTCCGATGTTTGGGTGTTTATGTGTTGTGGATAATACAGACTGGGATATCCGCGGGTGCAACGACCTGACGTAAGAATCTACCTACTGGTTTTGCAACACAACCTAGAGCTGTGCAGTGGTAACTCTATTTTACCTTTTTATGTACAAGACAATGCTACTTGTACCTAGTAAGTACTTATACAGGTATACTACACATTTTTTTAGGAATCCAGGATTTTTTACTGTTATTCCCCATCATGTGGCATATTGTTGGATTAAAGTAATTTAGGTACATAATTGGGAGTTGAAGCATTAAGTGACCTCTTAGCGGTACTGCGTACCTAGTACATGTTACTATACAAACAAGATAGTTGGTAATGGACCAATGAGACTTTTTAGTCAACATTTTTCCATCAATGGTACTGGTAAAAGACTAATGGGAATAATCGGGTCTTTCGACGAGTTTAGGAGACTATATGAGTATATTTTCGATAGAGAAATTCGTTTAACAAAATATTAAGTCACTCTTGATATGAGTCCAGTGTCTTTGTCACCCCATCGGCAAAACCATTGATTAAGGATACGAATGTCATGAAGTAATAATGATACTCATGGTGATAGGTATACATATGTAAAATTATTATAGCTTGTACGGTTTTATATATTAGGTACTAGCCGCCTGCGGCTTTGCCCACATCTACATATACATATCTGTAACAAAAATCCATCCATCTTAAAAACCTACGCCTCGTCAGAATTCCATGGATTAGCGGCAGTTACAAGTCCATGAATATCTGACATTACTTTATATTCTTTGCCCTACAGGAAAAGCTCTGTTAAGTATCAGTACGCTGATGCAGCACGATCGTAGAGGCGTGCGTGGGTGTAGCTCCCGGGGGCGGCGGCGGGGCGCGGTTTGGGCGGCGTATGCGCAGGGAGGCGTCACGGCTCACCCGCGCACTGTTCCCTAGCACGCGCTCCGACGCGCACGCGCACCCACGCATGAAGACCGAAGACCAAACCACCGAGGAGGCGGCGCGCCGGGCGCCTGCGACCCGTCGACAAGAAAAACCACCATTCTCCTACATAGCCCTCATCGTCATGGCCATACGACACTCTCCCAACAAACGACTCACCCTCAGCGAAATCTACGCGTTCCTCCAACAGCAATTCCCGTTCTTCCGCAGCTCGTATCAAGGCTGGAAGAACTCGGTGCGACACAACCTCAGCCTGAACGAATGCTTCGTGAAACTCCCTAAAGGGCTCGGCCGGCCGGGAAAGGGGCACTACTGGACGATAGATCCGTCCTCCGAGTTTATGTTCGAAGAGGGTTCGTTTAGAAGACGGCCTCGAGGTTTCCGACGCAAATGCCAGGCGTTGAAGCCTCAGTTTGGTAGCGGGGGCTATCTGTGCGGGAATGGAGTACCAGCGCTGCCGCCGTCGCAACCTCAATACGAACTGGCCGGTGGCAGCGGGACGAATGGCGGCGGTGGTTCGATCGATTATGGAGCATGTGCTTACTCACATACCAGCTCGGGCCAGCAGCTGGGTTATGGTGGAGAGTACTGCACGTACGGTGGCATGAGCGAGCGCGAGTGGCCGCTCCCTTACGGCGCTGTGGAGGCGGGCTACCGGCCTCCGCCGGTGACACCGCCGCACCATGATTTGCCAGACCTCATCCCCAACTACCAGTACGCCAATGACCACGGTGAGTCACTACACTTTTTACAAATTACTAAATTATTAACCTTCAAAACACGCCTTGGGGTCTTTACCCTAGTGGATATGTTAGTGTTTCTAATATTGCGTAATATGGAAACGGTTAAATGTGGTAAAATGATTATACAGACACCTAGACCTGTAAGTACGAGTATTATTAATAATATAACATAAGTACCGATGAACATTATATTAATAGATATTATATTATATTACCGATGAATAATATTATTTATTATATTTATTATGATTATAATATCTCCAAGATTATCGTATCAGATTTTGTCCAACGAAAAGTTCGACATGTTTTCTAAATAAACCGTTTATCAACTGTAAAACTATACTAACACTCTACTATGTCGATAAATTATGTAGGTACCTACTTATGGGTTACCAGATACATGACTAGTTACTTGCTGTTATCGGCGACAATTACTTTTTATAAACCTTGCTACGTGGGCATAATATTCTATTTCAACTACATTTTATTGCGATTGTCCAATGTTGGTATGCATAAACTGCCTTGCCTTCCGTTGTATTTGTAAACTTAGGTACCTAGGTACGAAAATGTACAGGATTTAATCCCCCTAATACATTCTTGTGAGTAGGTAGGTACTTATCTAAAAGCAATTCTTAGAACGACTGATTCAGTTGTGTTAAAAATAAACATGGCGAAGATGTGATTGCAAGAATTTTCTGATCTTGGCGTACTTGCATAATGTAGGGAAATGGCAGCTTATGCATAAAAGATACATTCAGATCTCACCTTGCTAACCTCTCCAAATGCTATGTTTTCCTGGTACATTTTGCACTAAGATAGGTACCTAGTTTCGTTCCTAATATTCATTCCAATATGAAGTTAGTATGAAAAACAACAGGGGCCAGTTTTATTATCTGTCCATTTAATATAAAAAAGTTTAAATGTATGTATGATCTTGGCGTACTTGCATAATGTAGGGCAGCTGGCAGCTTATGCATAAAATATACATTCAGATCTCACCTTGCTAACCTCTCCAAATGCTATGTTTTCCTGGTACATTTTGCTCTAAGATAGGTACCTAGTTTCGTTCCCAATATTCATTCCAATATGAAGTTAGCATGAAAAACAACAGGGGCCAGTTTAATTATCTGTCCATTTAATATAAACAAGTTTAAATGTATGTATGTAAGTTTAATGTATGTATGATCTTGGCGTACTTGCATAATGTAGGGAAATGGTAGCTTATGCATAAAAGATACATTCAGATCTCACCTTGCTAACCTCTCCAAATGCTATGTTTGCCGGGTACATTTTGCACTAAGATAGGTACCTAGTTTTCGTTCCTAATATTCATTCCAATATGAAGTTAGTATGAAAAACAACAGGGGCCAGTTTTATTATCTGTCCATTTAATATAAAAAAGTTAAAATGTATGTATGTATGTATGTAAGTTTAATGTATGTATGATCTTGGCGTACTTGCATAATGTAGGGAAATGGTAGCTTATGCATAAAAGATACATTCAGATCTCACCTTGCTAACCTCTCCAAATGCTATGTTTGCCGGGTACATTTTGCACTAAGATAGGTACCTAGTTTTCGTTCCTAATATTCATTCCAATATGAAGTTAGTATGAAAAACAACAGGGGCCAGTTTTATTATCTGTCCATTTAATATAAAAAAGTTAAAATGTATTTTAGGTAATTAATTCCAAATATTTGCTCAAGCTCAAGTTTAACTTGTTTATTTATAACTAACAAAGACAAAAGCAAACAACATTACCATAATAAATTAATTAGAGGTATTTGGGTATCAGGAAATAAAAGGATTGTTTGAGTCCTTGAATCTTTTCTAAGCAAAAGACATCAACGCGCTTAAATTAAATAATATTTTCTAGCAATAATCATCATCCTGAAAACAATATATTTTATGATATTTATTTTATAATATAAATAGGTAAAACTCGCAACGTTTGCGTTCAAGTAGTATTATTAAATTCAAATGCCTAGGTATGGTTAAATTTCTGGAAATTAATGTCTTACTTTTAAAGCAACACAACCGAAACAAGTCAACAATGTTTTTCTTCTAAGCAGAAACATCATTCTGTACATACTCGTAATTTAAGTTTTTTACTACGCAGATTCTTACGTTATCATCATAAACATGATTCGCCGGCGCCATTTTATGGCATAGTTTACTCTGCTCGGTCCAGTTTCTGATCTTGGCGTACTTGCATAATGTAGGGAAATGGCAGCTTATGCATAAAAGATACATTCAGATCTCACCTTGATAACCTCTCCAAAAGCTATGTGCTCCTGGTACACTTTGCACTAAGATATACCTAGTTTCGGTCTTAATATTCATTCTAATATGAAGTTAGCATCAAGGTTAGCATGAAAAACAACAGGGGCCGGTTTAATGATCTGAAACAGTGAAACAAATAGTTAAATAAAAAGTTTTGGTTAAAATATTTTTTAAACGTTATTTGATAAATTTATGAGTATAAGAGTTGTTGTATTTTATGTTGTATTTGGACAACATACACAATTTGTGTATAGATATAATTGTTCGAATTAACTAGTGACACGTTAAGAAAAAGTTATAAACTACGTACCTACCATAGGGAAAGATAAGTATTATTATTTATCACCAAAACATGCAATAGTTTAGAGAAAAGAAAAAAATGCACTTAGTTATTATGCCTATGGAAGATTTTGATAGCCATTGCACCAGGAGCTCATAAATCCAGAGGTGTAGTTTAACATACCGTCAATGTCTCCTGGCTATGTAGAGCAGTTCTCTCCTCGGCCTCCTATTGGTAGTAGAGGGGAATGGATAATAGGGGGTAGGGCGTATATAGTTATACAACCTTGTCTGAAACATTAGGAGCTCTAAAATGTTGCTGTAGTACATCATCATATTAAATGCTTAAGTTAATTTTACCAAAATGTAATTATGTAGGTACCTTGATATATATATTTCTATAAGAGTTAAAGAACTATAACATACCCACTAGCTTATGCCGCGTGCAGGAGGTAGTCATATACATACATTCAAATTAATATTATAAATGCGTTTGTGAGTGAGTTTGTTTTTAGGGTTCCGTAGCCAAATGGCAAAAAACGGAACCCTTATAGATTCGTCATGTCTGTCTGTCCGTCCGTATGTCACAGCCACTTTTTTCCGAAACTATAAAAACTATGCTGTTGAAACTTGGTAAGTAGATGTATTCTGTGAACCGCATTAAGATTTTCACACAAAAATAGAAAAAAAAAAAAATTTTGGGGGTTCCCCATACTTAAACTGAACTGAAACTTATAAATTTTTTTTTCGTCTAACCCATACGTTTGGGGTATCTATGGATAGGTTTTCAAAATTGATATTGAGGTTTCTAATATCATATTTTTCTAAACTGAATAGTTTGTGCGAGAGACATTTCCAAAGTGGTAAAAAGTGCCCGGTAAACGTGTTTAACTAAAAAGTTTAGTTAAACACGTTTACCGGGTTAAACACAATTAGCCTAAACGTGATTATGATTGTCTTGCACAAGTTAGTTTCCAGGGCCATTTAACTAAACATTTAGCGCGTTGGTAACACAGTTTCATCAGTTCCATTTCACGTTTATTACATCAAACTTTGGTCAAACTTTCATCAGTCGGGATCGGTCTTTTGCGTAAAATGGAAAAATGTCTTAAAGTAGTGTCAAAACTGTCATTGCCTTTCGGAATTTGGCAGTCACATGTAATTTATTTGTTTAGTATTTTACCGCGAAGGGCATTATCGAATTATTGGATAGATTTTTGTTTTGAGGTGGTTTGTTTGTTTTTTTCGTGGTTTTGCATAAGAAATGTCGGACCAAAAATAAGAGTGCTAGAACAAGAGCCCCTACCTTCACAAAAGTAGATCAAACCTTATTATTTTGGGCTATGGTGAGTTACACAAAAATTATTGAAAACAAGAAACTGACTAAATTATTTTTATCAAAAGAGTCAAATAATGTAATTCTTGGAGAAAATTATCTTGCTGTCGGCATGTTGGAAATGGGTCGGCTATATACTCAATAATCTCTTCATCATCGTCTGAGAAGTCCCATAAATCCATTATAATTTATAAACCACGCAGAAATGCATAAACTAAACCAAACACTTACTCACAATAAAAAAAGCTCGACAATAGCAACTACAACTGACTGAATACAACAACAGATGGTCAATAAGAATGGCGCTAAACACACGTGAGTTTCGCTAAATGCCCATTTTTGGGCGTTTAATTTTGACAGTTCGGTAACTATGTTTAAGGGCTTAATTTTTGTTGTGCAAGATGCTAATTGTGTTTAGTTGCATAAATGCATTTATGGGGTCGGTAAACATGTTTAAGGATCATTTCGCAAGCGGCACTTAGACTATTATATTAAGCTCCAAACTGGAATGTCAATAGCGTCCGCCGCGGTGGTTTGTTCGTAGCTTTAGTTAGGCTATCCACCTCGTCGATGGGTGTTAGCGGTAGGGCACCCACCCAGGGTGCACAGACCGTTCTAGGTTATCAGTTTCACTATCAGTCACCGCGGATTTAACCTCCCCTCTTGGTAAGTTATGCTATCCTGGTACACTTGCATCGATAGAATGCACATTTTGTCACTTTGCAGTTCCCGCGTCGTAACGTAGATAATAAACAATTACTTTTTATGTACCTACCGTGCGAAACCATGAGCAGAAGCTAGTTCTTACAACATGAATACTAATATTTATGCGTTTCTAAGTTGTAAGATGATCGTAAGATGGTAATAACTTTTGTCCCTTGGGATATGGGAAGGCTACTTACGTCGACACCATGGCCGCATCCCATGTGTCGGGGACTTCTCTTAGAGCGGGTGCAGCTGCTGGTTGTGCCGAGGATCTTAAAAGGCGCAAATATACCAGTCTTGGCAGGGCACATATTTAAGCATTTTGGAGTCGATACCCTGGGCCCCATGTGTAACAGGAGCCCATCGCGTTGTAAAATCATTTCCCGGTGTCTGGTAATAACATCGCGTGACTCGAGAGCCGGCTATTATCTGGTACAGAGTATTAGCATTGTCATTCAATGTGACAATGCCGACAGTGTCCTAGGGACGCTGCCCTCAGTGATCTGGATCAGTTGTGCTATCTATAGATTATTTTAAACGGTTCTTAGTTACTCAACTGTTTCTAATATAATTTATATTATTCTGTACATTTCTGTAATATTTTTATTGTCACTTGTTATTTTAAACCGATGTGGTAAAAGGATTAAAGTGCATCTCAGTACTAGTAGACAAACCCCCGTTGTGTGTAGGCGGAAGGGTAGGCAGGTGGGGGTGCAACAGTTGTACTATCAATTTTACTTTCAGTCAGCGCAGATTTAACCTCCCCTCTTAGAAAGTTATGCTATCCTAGTAAACTTGCATCGGTAAATGCACATTTCGTCAGAATGCATGTTGCAGTTTTGCATTGGAGAGCCCACCACGCCGATCAAACCAAAAGGCTTGCTGACATTTCGTTCACAATATTTTCGGACACTTAAACCGAAATGACACTTTCAATTTTAATTTATTTCTTAGCGACATTTCGGTCAAAGTGTCCGAAAATATTTTGTCCGAAATGTCACCTAGCCAACCGAAAAGAGTAAAAATTTTCATTTTAGTTATGCAGTTGACTCGTTGGGTGTGGGCGGTAGGGTAAGCAAGTGGGTGCGCAGACAGTTGTGGGTTATCTATCGGTTTCACCCTCAGTCAGTGCCGATTTAGCCTCTACTCTTTGAAAGTTATGCAATCCTAGTACATTTGCATCTTTAAAATGCACTTTCGTCAGAATGCATGTTGCAGTTTTGCATCGGAGGGCTCACCACGCCGACCCCAAAGGAGCATAAATGTTTTTTATTTAAATAGGTTTTCTTTATATGGTACTTACAGCAAATTTCTAATGACAATGCAGCAAATGTGTCAAAATTATTTAATTTTAAAGAACATTTTTTAAACAATAAAAGCATTGTCTACATATTATCATATCAGTAATTGCATCAATAGTTACCCTGAACCACGTGCTTGCTGCTGATCTTGCTGATCATCATCCGACCGAAGTCTGAATTTCAGGCAGATGTCATAAACTTATAATATTATAACTTATTATAATGTGTATGGCATCCATATGAAAGCACATATACATTCTTGTTGGAGAAAGTCCAAAAGGCTTTTCTTCGTTTTCTTTACAAGCACCTGTATGAATACTACCCTTACATGTACCCGACAAGGTTCCTTGTGGGCTGCTTAGGCTACAACAGTTTAGAAGTTAGAAGGGCGAATAACCAATTGATTACCATGTGTAAGGTTCTCCGTGGTAAGATCGATGCTCCCGATCTCCATGATGACTTGGCGAGGCTCTACGTCCCCAACAACTATTGCAGTAACTGAAAGCACCGGCTGTTCCAGGAACCTACTTCTCGCACGGTTGCGTACGCACAGTCTCCTATTGCACGTACTCTGTCTGCGCTAAATACCCTCTTGAATGAGAACCCTTAATGTGGTGTGTTTGCAGACGGATGGAATGTGATTCTATCTGAATGTCTGAGGTTCTGTGAGAAGTCTGTTTGAGTGTGTAGGTAGATGCTTACTTTACTACCAATTAATATTTTTATTTTATATTGTCATTTAAGATTTATATTATTGTTCTTTTTTTTAATTCGTGTTATTAACATGTTCGTACTAATTAATACATAAATAAATAAATAAAAAGATAGATTAGATTTTTTATATCTATTTAATGGAAAATACAAAAATAAGCTTTGGTAGACTAACCACCTCATCGTTGGGTGTAGGCGGAAGGGTGGGCAAGTGGGGGTGCGCAGACAGTTGTGCGCTGGCGGTTTCACTTTCAGTCAGTGCAGATTTAACCTCTCTATGAACGTTATGCTATCCTAGTACACTTGCATCGTTTAAATGCACATTTTGTCAGAATGCACGTTGCAGTATTGCATCGGAAGGACCACCACGTCGGCTCAAAACAAGCAGAGCGAAAAGGGAAATCAAAAAATTTAAAGAGGGAATCAGTTTTATTTAAAAAAATAATGCTTACAGCAAATTTTTAGCATGCAACAATGGCAGTGTGTCAAAATTATCAATATATAACTTAATTTATTAAAAAAGTTTAACCCCGTCTACATAATAGTTTCTAGTGATTCATTGAAACCAGTGGTCGCCCACTGGTCGAAATTCGACCATAATTCGAAATGTATTTTTTATGAATAATTATAAAAAAAAATATTAGCATTCTGCACTCCTCTATAAAAACTATAAATTAGTGCGAAACTTCACTTCCGTCCGCGCAATTTCGTAAAAAGGGGTGCAGTTTTTGCTTCACTTATTTATATTTAAACTAACCAATATATTGTATCTTCTTCTTTATCTTTGCTTTGTTAATGGCCTGTGACATACTAATGCCAATTCTGCCAATGTCAAGTGTTTATAGTTTATAGTCAGTTTGCTTGTTATAAGTCTTAGTCGATGGTCAGTTGTCAATTCTAGACGACACGCGGAATGGCGTCTAGAATTTTCTTGGGACTCCTCGTCGTTCAAATCACACTGCACCACAATACACCATGCAATCCAATTATCCATACCCGCCCCGCAGCCACAATTTATTCATTAAAATTCCGCCAAGATTACTGAATAAAACAATAAAACGGGTAAAAAATATTAAATTAGCAGAGCCATGTTGCTCCATAAAATGACAGACGAAGAATCTAATATATTGTATTGTAATGGATGTATTATGGTAATGTTTGACATTCAGTAAGATTATAGACAAATTGAGAATAGATAATATACTAATCTATTCTCAATTTGACCACAGACTTTAACAATAAACAAAAAAGTATATACAAAAGAGTATCTATGCTCATGTGCTCTTATACTCGTATTATGCTCATATATATGTGTGTGTGTGTGTGTGTCAAATAAATGATAGTGTGTGTGTGTGTAATGTTTTTTTTATTGATTTAATGTATCTTTATGCATAATTTAAATAAAATATTAGCATTCTGCATTCCTTGCATTCCATATAAACTATAAGTGTGCGAAATTTCATACTCCTCCGTCCGCGCAATTTTCGTAAAAAGGGGTACAAAGTTTTTGCTTCACGTATTAATATATAGATTAGGAAGAACGCACTTTCAAAGCCACATAAGTAATTGTATAAATAAATACCCTGGATTCTGTTCATCATAATTTGCTGATCATCATCCGACATTTCGGATATTTTCAAATTAGATAATGTACCTAATCATACATTATCTGAGAGTAATAGGGGTTATATTTGATGAAAACTTTTTAAATTCTCTACGCAAAGTGCAATAACGTAAACAGTGTATCCGTGCAACCGTGCGTAGTCGGGGCGTACCGCTGGTTTTTAATAAAACTGCAATACTACCGACGTACCCGTCGCACCCTAGGTCAAGATAATCATTTATTTCAGTTATCGTTAGATCATAAAATACTTAAGCTGTTATTACATTTAAAAAAAAAACGGGTGCATCTCGGGACGCCCGACAGAAATGATAACTTAAACTAATCTAACTAGCGTTGTGGATTAGAGTGAGAGAGGAGGAGCCTGCCTACCACTGCCGTATGCGCGATAGAAAGGGAATCCAGGAAGACTGGCACCGTAACGCGTTACGTAACGAAACGGTTTACCCTCCCATAAGAAGTTATCACTTCCTGTCACTCCTTCTCTCTCACTCTAACCCACAGCGCTAGTTAGATTAGCTTAAGTTATCACTTCAGTCCTGAGACGCACACGTTTTTTTGTGTCACTTGTTATTTAGAACCGATGTGGTAAAAAAAATTAAATGCATCTCATAGTCCATAAATGACCTTTATGTGTTGTGTTTAAAAATGTGCAGACAAAACTAACAAACTAATCAATAATCCTTGTTAGCCACCTTGTCGTTGGGTGTAGGCGGCAGGGTGGGCAGGTGGGTGCGCAGACAGTTGTGGGTTAGCGTTTTCACTTTCAGTCAGCGCACATTTTACCATTCCTCTTCGAAATATATGCTATCCTAGTACATTTGCATCGTTCAAATGCACATTTTTTCAGAATGCATGCTGCAGTTGCATCGGACCACACACCGACTCAAAGCAGTATTTTATCAGTTTTTTTTAAATGGTTTTTACAGCAAATTTATAATGAGAATTCAGCAATGCAAGTGTGTCATAATTATTACATTTGAAAGTTATTTTATGAATAAATTTAAAACCCGCCAACACAATAGTATTTTTTATTTCATTAAAACTAACAAGAACGCACTAGTTACCCTGTATTCTGTTCTTCACTGGTCATCATCCGACCGGAGTCTGAATTTCAGGCGGATGAAATAAGTCTAAAGTCATAAGGTGTTTTTTTTTTATTATTAAAAAAAAGATAAGATTTTTTATTTGTATGTAATATGTATAAACATAAAAATTACCAAACCGATTTTTAAAATTCTTTTACCATTAGAAAGTTTTATTATCAGCGAGTATCTTGGGCTATATTTTATATTTTTTGAAATAAGTGAGATACCTAAGAAAATTGCATCGTATTTTAGTCATTTTTAGATTATTTAATTTAAAAAAAAACAACTGTTTCGACTAGAACAATAAACCTTTATCATACAAGAGTTTTTGCTTTGTAGTGGTTAAATATTTATTTTTCAGACAAGGTTTAGTTTTGCAGAATATTCGTTCACTTACATCATATTTTATTATATTTAACTTTACTGTAGTAATATTTTTACTCGCTCATTATTGTATATTATTCTGTATATTGCTGTAAAATTGTTTTGTGTCACTTGTTATGTCGAACCGAATGTGGTAAAAGGATTAAAGTCCATCTAAGAGGCTCCTATAGTCAATAAACGACCTTTTTGTGTGGTGGTGAAATCTGAGCAGCATCAGGTTAATTAATTAAGCTTCGAACAAACTAACAAAACAAATCAATAACACGGGCCGCATTAGGTTCGATCGTAGCTATAGTAGACTTACCAGCTCGACGTTGGGCAGGTGGATGCGCAGACAGTTATGGGTTAGCGGTTTTATTTTCAGTCTGCGCAGATTTAACCTCTCCTCTTTAAAGTTATGCTATCTTAGTACATTTGCATCGTTCAAATGCACATTTTATCAGATGCACGGTGCAATTGTGCAGCCGAGGGCTCCACACCACGCCGAAGCCATGTTTTTCATTTAAATAGAAATCGGTTTTATTTTTTTTTGTTATATGCATTTACAATAACAAAAATACTTTTTACATTTTTTATTTGTATGTATTATGGTTAATCTCAAAAATACTCATGACAGATTTTAGAAAATCTTTCACATATAGCAAGCTGTGGTTTCAGCTGAAACAAAATATTGTATATATTTTATGAGTTTAATTATAAGATAACATACATAGGTAACAGCTTAATTTCTAAACCATTAAAAATGCTTGAAACCTGCACTATACAAGTATTTTTGCTTTGTTGTGGTTAAATACTTATTTCTCAGACAAGATCCAGTTTTGCAGCATAATCGTTTACTTATAAATCATATATTTCATATTTTTAATTTACTACTAAGTACACTAACCACGTCGTCGTTGGGTGTAGGCAAAGGGTGGGCAGGTGGGTGCGCAGACAGATGTAAGTTAGCGGTTTCACTTTCAGTCAGCGCAGATTTCACCTCTCCTCTTCGAAAGTTATCCTTTCCTAGTACAATGCATCGTTCAAATGCACTATTTGCCAGAATGCACGCAGCAGTTGCATTGGAGGACTCACCCCACCACGCCGACTCAAATCAAAGATAACTTTTTTTATTTAAAAAGAAATCGGTTTTATATTTTTTTTTGTTATGCATTTATTTATACAGCAAATTTATAATGAGAATTCAGTAATGCAAGTGTGTCAAAATTATTCTACTTTATATATATTTTATAAAAAAATTAAAATCCGTCTTCATGATATTGTTTAGTGTTTAATTAAATCTAAGAAGAACGCACTTACAAAATCACATCAGTAATTGGATCAATATTTACACTGGATCCTTTTCATCACTTGCTGTTCATCATTCGACATAAGTCTAAACTATAATTTTATTTAATAGAAAGATTCGATGTTTTTCGACTAAAGCGTTTTTTAATTTTTTTTCACATATAGTAAGCTACATTATTAGCGAGTAGCATGGGCTGTATTTTATGTATTAAAAAAATTGAGATCCCTACAAAAATTGCAGTAACGTAACCCTTGTACCTGTGCAACTAACAAAAAAAACCATAACACGAGCCGCATAGGTTTGGTAGACTTTGTCGTTGGATGTAGGCGGAAGGGTGGGCAGGTGAGTGCGCAGACAATTGTGGGTTAGCGGTTTCACTTTCAGTCAGCGCAAATTTAACCTCTCCTTTTAGAAAGTTATGCTATCCTAGTACACTTGCATTGTTTAAATGCACATTTTGTCAGAATGCACGTAGCAGTTGCATCGGAGGGACAACCACGCCGCCGCGCCGCCGGCTCAAAAGCGGATCATAAATGTTTTAATATTTAAATAGATATCTGTTTTTTAAAGGTACTTACAGCAAATTTATTATGAGAATACAGCAATGCAAGTGTGTCCAAATTATTCAATATGAAAGTTATTTTATGAAAAAAATTATAGCCCGTCATAATATTTTATTGTAGTATTTACACTAATAGTTGTAATACATTATAAGTTAAGATAGTAGTTAATTAGTTATTAAAGTATAGTAAAAGCGCCCCTAGTTAAGTATTGCTGTGCCCTAACAGGGTTTATGTTTGAGACTAAAGCAATGTATCATCAATTTACTGTAACAACATAAGTGCAATAAATATTTCTATTTAATCTAGGAAGAACGCACTTCACAAAATCACATCAACAATTGCATCTATTGTTACCCTGGATCCGGTTCTTCACTTGCTGATCATCATCCGACCGAAGTCTGAATTTCAGGCGGTAGTCATAAGTCTAAACTATCATATTATAAAAAGAAAGATTCGATTTTTTAATTGTATGATATATCATCATTACATAGTATAAAACAAAGTCGCCTCCCGCTGTCTGTCTATCCCGATGTATGCTTAGATCTTTAAAACTATGCAACGGATTTTGATGCAGGTTTTTTTAATAGACAGAGTAATTCAAGAGGAAGGTTTATATGTATAAAATGCATGCATTATATAGTAGAAAAACACTGATAATTTAAGAGGTTTCTTATGTGGTGTCGTAAATAAACACATTTTTTTGCGCTTACTTTGCAAACGCTGGCTGAGACTGCAAACCCTACGAGATAGATCAAAATAATGTACTATAGTATTGTACACCTTAAAAAGGTCTACAAAAAAGTCCGCGATGGTATATGGCTATCTCTTAGTGATAACCATTCTGTAGTATAATTAGTATCATTGCACCCGTGCGAAGGCGGGGCGGGTCATTAGTACATATATAAACTTAAAAATTACAAAACCGATTTTAAAAACTCTTTCACCTTCATTCTTCATTCATTATCAGCGAATAGATGAAGCAATATTTTATTTATTAAAAAATTAGAAAGATCCATACGAAATCTCTTAGTCATCTTTAGATAATAAAATACTAATGTAATTTTAAAATTTAAATAAATACAGTTTCAGCTAAAAAAATAATTTGTTTTTTTGAGTTATTCAATTATTAGAATTCTAACATTTATAGGTTATAGCTTGATTTCTAAACTATTAAAAATGCTTGAAACCTTCACCATACAAGTATTTTTGCTTTGCTGGGCTTAAATACTTATTTCTCACACAAGGTTCAGTTTTGCAGCATATTCGTTATTACTTATATCATATTTTTTATATACTCGTATATATATATATATTTTACTATAGTAATATTTTTATCTTTCTCATTATTGTATATTATTCTGCACATTTCTGTTATTTCTTTTTGGGTCACTTGTTATCTCGAACCCACATCGGTTCAATGGAAAATGTATGAAAGTCCATCTCAGATGCTCCTATAGTCAATAAACGACCTCTTTGTGTGGTGGTCAAATATGAGCAGCATCAGATTAATAAATTAAGCTTCGAACAAACTAACAAAACAAATCAATAACACGGGCCGCAATAGATTCGACTGTAGCCTTAATAGACTAACCACCTCGTAGTTGGGTGTAGGTGGAATTGCGCAGACAGTTGTTGGTTAGCGGTTTTACTTTCAGTCAGCGCAGATTTAACCTCTCCACTTCGAAAGTTATGTTATCCTAGTACAATTGCATCGTTCAAATGCACATTTTTTCAGAATGCACGGTGCAATTTTGCATCGGAGGGCTCCCCAAACGCAGACTCAAACCATACAGAATGTTTTTATATAAATAGAAATCGGTTATTTGTCTTTTATTATACAATGCATTTACAATAATAAAAATAATTATATATTTTTTTATTTTTTTGTAATGCATAATCTCAAAAATACACATGTTAGATTTTAGAATATCTTTCACTAAGCGATTATCAGCGATTAGCATAGGCTGTAATTTATTTATAATTTTTTTTTTTATATACATAAATAATAACAGAAATGTACAGAATAATATAAAATACATGTTAAACTGTTGAGCTATCTAAGGACTAATTCAAACGATCTATAGATACCTCAACTGATCCAGATCATTGCCAGAGGTAAAAAATTAGAGATCCCTACGAAAATTGCAATAACGTAACCCGTGCAAGCCCGTGTTGTCATAGCGAATCGCTTGTTTTTAATCAAACTGCAATACTACCGAATACTTGGCCTATAGTGTGCAACGTGTACGTTGCACACTGTAGGCCAGTCAAAAAAGACGTTTTTTTTTCGTCAACTTTGCACTAAATTTCCGACGCAAATTCTTTTTTTTATAAGGTTTAGGATCACTTACTGCGCATAAAATCACAAAATGCTTACAGATCCAGGTGACGCTTTAAGCGCCATCTTGAAAAAACGTTTTTGGCCGATATCTCGGAAACTATGTACTTTAGGGCAAAAGTTATGGAGATTATTATAGTAGAAAATAAAATTTCGCATCTTTTGTTACTGGTAAACTTTTTTGTAAAACTTACCGTTTACGATTTATGGCCCATTTAATTTTTCTATTCGGTTCTATTAAGGTTTTTCTATCGCGGCCGATAACTTTTGAAATATTATATTAATCAATAAAATGCATTATTTATTTTTAAAGATCAGTTTATTTTCTACAACTTTTGTTCCAAACTTTTTTTTGTAATGTCCATACTTTTTGAGTTATAGGACGTTTAATGTTGGACTACCGGGCGTAAAGTTGAAAATTTCAAGATACGCATAGAATATGATGGTACAAATTCAACAAAAAAATTAAATAAAATATCCCGATTGTTTATGTAGTAGGAATTAATAGTTAAATTCCTTACCTGCAATAATAAGGAACTTTTTTTTATTTTATGATATTATATTTCGTACAATTAAAATATAGTTAGTAAATATAATTAATTACGTTATGTTCAAATGCTATAATAAAATGAAATGAAGACTACGTCGTTGGGTGTAGGCGGAAGGGTGGGCAGGTGGGTGCGCAGACAGTTGTGGGTTAGCGGTTTTACTTTCAGTCAGCGCAAATTTAACCTCTCCTCTTCGAAAATTATGCTATCCTAGTACAATTGCATCGTTCAAATGCACATTGTGTGAATGCAAAGATTGCACATTGCAATTTTGCATCGGATGGCTCACCACGCCGACTCAAACCAAAGAAAATGTTTTTTTTTTTAATTTGAAATCTGTTTTATGTTATTTTATTATATGTTATTTTAGTATATATTCATTTACAAAAACAAAAATACTTATTAGATTTTTATATTTGTATGTAATGGATAATTTCAAATATACACATGTCAGATTTTAGAAAATCTTTCCCCGATAGCAAGATACATTATCAGCAAGTAGCATAGGCTGTATTTGATTTATTTAAAAAAAATATTTATTTACATAAATAATAATATAAATGTACAGAATAATATAGAATACATGTGAAACAATTGAGTTGTCTACGGACCGTTGCAAACGTATAACATAACTCGTGTACCCGTGCAATCTTGCGTAGACGGGACGTATCGCTGGTTTTTAATAAATCTGCAATACTACCGAGGTACTCGTTGCACCCTAGGTCTAGTTAATCATTTATTTTAGTCATCTTTAGATCATGAAATACATATGCAGTAATTAAGTTTAAAAAAATGTACTTATATTATTTTAGAGTTGATTCAATTATAAAAAAAAATTACAAAAAATTACACCGCCGAAACAAATGAAAAGCAAAATTTCACACAGCATCATCTGGCCTCAAAGTAAGCAAAGCTTGTGTTATGGGTACCACATGACTGATATACTACTTATATACGTTTTTCGTTTTTGTAATTACATACATATTATACATAGAAACACCCAGACCCGAGACAAATACT
Organism: Lampropteryx suffumata; assembly: GCA_948098915.1. Lineage (NCBI taxonomy): Eukaryota > Metazoa > Arthropoda > Insecta > Lepidoptera > Geometridae > Lampropteryx > Lampropteryx suffumata. Next base: position 22,563,023 of record OX402544.1, on the reverse strand, counting down.
TGCAGATCATACAAATATTTGTCCCGCGGCGAGAATCGAACTCGCAACCTTCTGCGGCTCAGTCGGACCTTAGCCCATTGCGCCACAGAGGTCGTCAATATAAAAATATAATAATCTATTTTTATTTAAACTTAATAACGAAGTCCTTAAACGAATGTAAGTAAGTAGTTTTGAGTCGCCAAACAAGCAGAATAAGCCACAAGTTCAATCCATAGGGTTAAAAGATTATTAAGTACACTCATGTAGATTGTATTACCTGGTTTTAGGACTCTCCAGCAAAAGTATTTTTAGCGATAGCACAGTACTAGGTATTCTGCATACAAGCATGAGTGTGCAAGCTTTACTGTTTTTAAGGTTTGAATGGCATTAGACAAAGTGACATTACTGGGTAAACAGACCAATAATTTACGTCTAGGCTCGCTAAGCGTAAGCTTATTTTCTGACTCTAATTATTGCAATAATGCCTATTGATAATCGAAATTGATAGATATTGACTGTATCTAAAGTTCCGTATTCGCCAACCGCGGTGAAACATTATTTGGAATACTTGTGCGAGAACCTCCATTAAGTATTCCAAATAATGTTTATTATTGTATATTGATTTGTACACTTCTGTAATATGATTTGTACACTTCTGTAATATTGTTTGTGTCACTTGTTATTTCGAACCGATGGTATTAGGATTAAAGTGCATATCAGAGGCACTTATAGTCCATAAATGATTTTTGTGTGGTAGTAAAATATGCAGTAATATTAAACAAAGCTTCAAACAAACTAACAAAACAAATCAATAACACGAGCCGCATAGGTTTGTTAGACTACGTCGTTGGGTGTAGGCGGAAGGGTGGGCAGGTGGGTGCGCAGACAGTTGTGGGTTAGCGGTTTTACTTTCAGTCAGCGCAGATTTAACCTCTCCTCTTTTAAAGATATGCTATCCTAGTACACTTGCATCGTTCAAATGCAGATTTGTCAGAATGCACGCTGCAGTTTGCAAAGAGAATGTTTTTTTTAAAATATATTTTTTTTTATATGCATTTATTTCTACAACAATGTTTTAATGAGATTTCAGCAAATGTGTCTAAATTATTCAACTATAAATTAATTTTATTAAAAATTAAAACCCGTCATTATAATATTGTTTAGTGTTTCATTAAAACTAAGAAAAACGCACCTTCAAAATCACATCAGTAATTGGATCAATAGTACCTTGGATGCTTTTCATCACTTGCTGGTCATCATTCGACCGGAGTCTGAATTTCAGGCGGATGTCATAAGTCTAAACTATATTGTTTTTAAAAGAAAGATTAGATTTTTTTTTGGAATGTAATGTATAAACACAAAAATTACTAAACTGTTTTTTAAAATTCTTTCACATATAGGAAGCTACATTATCAGCTAGTAGCATGGGCTGTATTTTATGCAATCAAAAAATAAAGATTCCTACGAAAATTGCAATACACGTGCGTAACCCGTGTACAAGTGCAACTAACAAAAAAAATCAAAAACACGAGCCGCATAGGTTTGACCACTTTGAAGGATTTCGTCGTTGGGTGTAAGCGGAAGGGCGTGCAGGTGGGTGCGCAGACAGCTGTAGTTAGCGGTTTCAGTTTCAGTTAGCGCAGATTTAACCTCTCCTCTTTGAGAGTTATTCTTTCCTAGTACACTTGCATCGTTTAAATGCACATTTTGTCAAAATGCACGTTGTAGTTGCATCGGATCACCGCGCTGACTCAAAACAAGCGGAGCATAAATTTATAATATTTAAATAGATATCAGTTTTTTTTTAATGGTGCTTACTGCAAATTTATATTTGGAATGCAGCAATGTAAGTGTGTTAAAATTATTCGATTAGTAAGTTATTTTATAAAAAAAAACACGTCAACATAATATTATTTTGTGTGGCATTAAAAATAGGAAATGTATGCGTTCTGCACACAAAATCAGCAAGTGAAGAAGTCACATCAACAATTGCATCCATAGTTACCCTGGATCCTGTTCTTCACTTGCTGACCATCATCCGACCGAACTCTATATAATATTTCAGGCGGATGTCATAAGTCTAAACTATCATTAAAAATAAAAATAAAGATTCGATTTCTTATTTACTTGTATGTAATATATAAACCTCCACCACCTCGTCGTTGGATGTAGGCGAAAGGGTGTTGGGTGCGCAGACAGTTGTGGGTTAGCGCTTTCACTTTCTGTCAACGCAGAATCAACCTCTACTCTTCGAAAGATATGCTATCCTAGTACAATTGCATCGTTCAAATGCACATTTTGTTAGAATGCACGTTGCAATTTTGCATCGGAGGGCTCACACCACGCCGAGTCTAACCAAAGATAATGTATTTTGTATAAATAGAAATCGGTTTTATGTATATGCATTAATTTATAATGAGAATTCAGCAATGCAAGTATGTCAACATTATTCAACAATTTTAAACCCTTCAAAAAACTAAAAAGAACGCACTCACAAAATCACAACAGTAAATAGCATCAAAAGTTACTGTGGATCCTTTTCATCACTTGCTAATCATCATTTGAACAAATTCTGAATTTCAGGCGGATGTCATAAGTCTAACTAAAGTTTAATATTATAAAAAGAAAGATTCGAATTTCTTATTCGATAAAAACAAAAATTACAAAACCGCGTAACCGTGCAACTAACAAAAAAAATCAATAACACTTGCCGCATAGGTTTGACTATAGCTCTGGTAGACTTCATCGTTGGGTGTAGGCGGAAGGGTGGGTAAGTAGTTGCGCAAACAGTTGTTGGTTAGCGGTTTCACTTTCAGTCAGCACTGATTTAATCACATCTTCTTGAAAGTTATGCTATCCTAGTACACTTGCATCGTTTAAATGCACATTTTGTCAGAATGCACGTTGCAGTTGCATCGGAGGAACCACCACGCGCCTGCTCAAAACAAGTGGAACATAAATGTTAATATTTAAATAGATATCAGTTTTTTTTTTAAGGTAGTAACAGCAAATTTATAATGAGAATGCAGTAATGCAAGTGTGACAAAATTATTCAATTTGGAGGTTATTTCATAAAAAAATTAAAACCCGTCAACATAATATTTTTTTGTGTTACATCAAAGCTAGAAAGAATCCACTTTACAAAATCACATCAACAATTGCATCCATAGTTACCCTGGATCTTGTTCTTCACTTGCTGATCATCATCCGACCGAAGTCTATATAATATTTCAGGCGGATGTCTTAAGTCTAAACTATCATATAATAAAAATAAAGATTCGGTTTCTTATTTGTATGTAATATTTTATATACCTTAAAATTACCAAACGGATTTTTAAAAAAAATCACCTTTCACCAAAAAAAATTCATTATCGGTGAAATAGCATGGGCTGTATTTTATACAATGAAAAATTAGAAAGATCCCTACGAAATCTGCAATAACTTAACCCGTGTGCCCGTGCAACCTTCCGTTGCCGGGACTTATCGCTGGTTTTTAATAAAACTGCAATACTACCGACGTACCCGTTGCACCCTAGATCTAATTAATCATGTATTTTAGTCATCTTTAGATCATAAAATACTTATGCAGTATAATAGCAGAATTTAAACATAGTTTATTTTAGATTATATGGAAAACTGTAACATACATAAGTTACCTACAACTTGATTTCTAAACCATTAAAAATGCTTGAAACCTTCTATACAAGTATACAAGTATTTTTGCATTGTAGACAAGGTTCACTTTTGCAGAAAATTTGTTTACTGATATTATGTTTTTTTTATTTATTACCTTACTATATATAGTAATCTTTCTCATTATTGTATATTATTCGGTAAATTACTTTTATATTTTTTTGTGTCACTTGTTATGTCGAACCGGTATGGTAAAAGGATTAAAATGCATCTCAGAGGCTCCTATAGTCCATAATTTTCCTTTTTGTGCGGTTGTGAAATATGTGCAGTACCAGCGTAATAAATGAATCTTTGACCAAACTAGCAAAACAAAAAATAACACGTAACCACCTCTTCGATGGGTGTAGGCGGAAAGATGGGCAGGTGGGGGTGCGCAGATAGTTCTGGGTTATCGTTTTCACTTTCAGTCAGCGCAGATTTAACCTCTCCTCTACGAAAATTATGCTATCCTAGTACACTTGCATCGTTTAAATGCACATTTCGTCAGAATGCACACCGTTCAGTTTGCAGTTGTGCAGTTGGTTCACCACGCTGACTCAAAACAGAGAATGTTTTTATTTAAATAGTAATATTAATTTTTTTTTGTTATATTTTACCGACAACAGATTTTGAATGAGAATTCAGCAATGCAAGTGTGTCAAAATAATTCAAGGCGGATGTTATAAGTGTAAACTATCATATAATAAAAATAAAGATTCGATTTCTTATTTGTATGTAATAGTTAACTTTAAAATATATTAACTAATAATAACATTAAAATTACTAAATCGATTTTTAAAATATTTTACCTATAGAAAGCTACATTATCAGAGAGTAACATGGGCTATATTGTATTAATAAAAAAAAAAAGAGATCCCTACGAATATTACAATAACGTATTTCGTGTACCCATCCAATCATGCGTAGCCGGGGCGTATCGCTGGTTTTTAGTTAAACTGCAATACTACAGAGGTACCCTAGGTCATGTTTGTCATTTATTTTAGTTATCATAAAATACTTATAAAAAAAACTAGTATCGGCTGTTTTTTTTAGTTTATTAAATTATAAAGAGAACTATAAGTTAAAAGTGTTTGTAACCTTTACCATACCAGTATTTTTGATTTGTTGCGGTAAAATACTTATTTCTCAGACAGCAAGGTTCATCTTTGGACAATATTAGTTAACTTATGTTATACTTATATCATGTTTTTTAATATTATTACTTCACTAAAGTAATATTTGTATCATTCTCATTATTGAATACTATTGTGTAAATTTCTGTATTATTATTGTTTTGTGTCACTTTCAAACCGATGATGTGGAAAAATTATCTAAGTACATGTCAGAAGCTCCTAGAGTCCATAAATAACCTTTTTGTGTGGTGGTGAAATATGTGCAGTACCAGAGTAATTACATAACGCTAACAAAACAAATCAATAACACGTAACCACCTCGTCGTTGGGTGAAGGCGGAAGGGTGGGCAGGTGTGTGCGCAGACAGTTGTGTTAGTAGTTTCATTTTCAGTCAGCGCAGATTTAACCTCTCCTCTTTGAAAGTTATGCTATCCTAGTACACTTGCATCGTTTCAATGCACATTTCGTCAGCATGCACGCTGCAGTTTTGCTTCGGAGGGCTCACCAGTCACCACTCAAACCAAAGAAAATGATTTTTATTTAAACAGAAATCGGTTTTCAAAATTATTCATTTCGAAAATTTACTTATTAAAAAAATAATCTTACATTTCGCCACCACATGTACCTAGATACTAGGAAATTTATTTAAAGTTTATTATTGCAATTGTTGTTGATCTGCAAGTATTTGTCTCCGGTCTGGGTGTTTCTATGTATAATATGTATGTATTTACAAAAAAAAAAGTATATAAGTAGTATATCAGTCATGTGGTACCCATAACACAAGCTCTGCTTACTTTGGGGCTAGATGATGTTGTGTGAAATGTCCGGCATTATTATTATTATTATGTTGTTTTGTAAACATCCTATTCCTTTTTTTTAACCGACTTTATCAAAAAGGAGGAGGTTCTCAATTCGTCGGTTTTTTTTTTTTTTTATGTATGTTAAAAAAAAAAAGATTTTGACGAATTGAGAACCTCCTCCTTTTTGATAAAGTCGGCTAAAAATATAAGTAAGTTTGTCAAGAGCGCGTTGAAGCACGAATAGTGAATGATTACGAAGTCAGTAAGATAATTAATAAGTACCTAGTCAGAGTCCCAAAGCAATTCAACACCTACTCGTAGTTAACAATATTTGGAATAATTAATAGAGGTGTTAAAAACCGCGGCTAAATCGTTTGAATTTATGGCGATTATGGAACTTTTGAAAATATAAATTGCTAATCGAACTAGTACGATTAGCAATAGGCGTAATTTCAACCATTAGTTTAATTGTACGTTCGGTTTCTATGTCAGACCAAATAAATATAAAGAGACGGAGTCAAGCGAACAGCCAAAGTGATGCCTCTAAACCATACTCCTTAAACCTGAAATACACGCATCCACGCTCACTGATATACACAAACCATGCTTTTTGTGCGTGTATTTACACAGAGGAACACGGTTAAAAGCGTAAGTGAAAAGTGAAAGTCTTGTATACCGAGGACCGAGGTCGATAAAGGTCTACCAGCCGTACCAGGAACTCATACTTATAAGAGAGTTTACGAGTCTTCCTGAAAACCATCCGACATTCGAATCTGTGTGTACGTGGGGAAGAAGTATTAGAAAACCTTTCTCGAATACGAACTTACTATAAGTAAATTGGCAAAGAGCGCAGTGGCAAATTCAGTAAGACTAAGTACCTAGTCAGGGTCCCAAAACAATTCAACACCTAGTTAACAATATTTGGAATTACTGTGTGTAAATACACGCATCTACTCGTGCTCTTATTATGCGTGTATTTACATAGAGGAGCACGGCTTTGAAGCTATACTCTGGTTCATCGCGGCGTTTAGTCTTTATATTTATTTATATAACAGCATGTCTGAAATCCAAGACCAAAATTCCATGATCATCCGGCTGTAGAATCTGCAAGCTGTACAGAACAAATAAAAATATCTATGTCCTCTATGACTTCTTCACTCGCACAGAAACACTTTATAATGAAACGTAAATATTTTTTGACTTGATAACGTCTTATAAATTGATGAACACCGGCTGCACGAACGACTCATTGTCACTTTCCGTCTGAGCCGAGCGTGCAAGCGAGAGTGCGGAACAAGCCATAGCGAGACACAATCGGCCTAAGCGTTCGGCTTGTGACGCCGGTTTTTAACCGACTTTATGAAAAAGGAGGAGGTTCTCAATTCGTAGGAATCTTTTTTTTTTTTTTAAATTTATTTTCACCGATTACTCGAAAACGGCTGAACCGATTTGGAAAATTCTTTTTTTGTTTGAAAGGGCATACTTCACAGGTGGTGCCATATAAATTTTATCAAAATCGGTTGAGCTGAAATATAAACGAAAATATTGTATACATCATACACATGTTTTCATGTACTTTCAAAACCTCGCTGTCTCATTGGAGCGTTCGTTTATGATGTTTTCATGTTCTTTCATACCTCGCTGTCTCGTTGGAGCGTTGCGTTTATTTGGCCTACCCATATTATATAAATACAAAATACATCTACTTTCCACTAAAAATGTAATAGAGGCTCAAATTTCATTCAATGAAGTCGGTTGCTTTTTTGTTTTGAAAACGTAATTATAATAGATAGAGTGATTCATAAAGAAGGTTTATATGTATAACACATGCATAATATAGTAGAGAAACACTGATAATGTTAGAGTTTTCTAATGTGATGTCGTAAATAAACACATTTTTTGCGCTTACATTGCAAACGTTGGCTGAACCCTACGAGATAGATCAAAATAATGTACTACAGTATTGTACACCTTTAAATGTTCTACAAAAAAGTCCGCTATGGTATATATCTATCTCTTAGATAACGTTGTATATAAAGACATTCTGTAGAATATTTAGTATCAGCATTGCACCCGTGCGAAGCCGGGGCGGGTCGCTAGTATTATAAATAAACACTTTATTGTGATGCCTGATAGATAGGTAATATATCAATTAGTACATTGTTGTTTACAGAATGATAATATATGATTTGGTTGTAGAGTTATTACATATTTTATAATGTTTATTTCATCATATCGAAGGCGCTCCTGCTGTCAAATTTATTTATGACATTTTGAAGTCCATTCTCAGAAGTTAAATTCGTGTTCGAGAAAGGTTGTAATAAACTTCTTCTCCACGTATGTAGGTAAGTACATATTCGGACAGATTCGAATGTTGGATAGAGCTCAGGTAGACTCGTAAACTCCCTTATAGGTATGAGGTCCTGGTACGTCTAAACCATTTTGGCTAGACACATTTATCGACCTCGGTCCATGTTATAAAACTTTCACTTTTCAGCTACCCGCTTGGAATATCTATGACGATTCAAGTGCTTTTGAAACTGAAACCAACCTCCTAACTCGATATGATGCCTTGTTACTACACAGGGGTCCGACCGCGGTTATTTTAAACGTCTGAACAAAAGCAAAACCAAAGTCAAAACGTTATTTTTGACATATTTCGTAATCACTTTAACAGAAACGATTTAGCTCTAATTTGGATTAAAACTAAATCGATCAATTAAAAATCAATTACTCTCTCAACTAAATAACTAAATAAAGTTTTTTCTTTTTTTATGTAAAATATTGAAACTTGAAGATGATATATTATTTTAACAGTATATAAAAATATTCCTAAAGATATTACAACAGGAATATGATTAGTACTGAAGTTCTGCGCTGGGGTGTTTTATCTATAGGCCAGGGGTCATAACCTAACAGGGATCAGGTTTAAGACCCCTGTCAGCATACTGGAAGTACCAGAGTAGGACTGTGTTGATGGCAGCACTTTTACAACATATTTCGGTTAAAGTAGGGCTGGGCCCTATAGCCACTTATGCAGTTGTATTCTGAACTAGCTTCCTCTGAGTCTGTATTCTGCAGGACTACTCTACTGTTTCTGCATCTTTAAAGCTTGACGACCTCTGTGGCGCAGTGGGCTTAGGTCCGGCTGAGATGCAACAGGTTGCGGATTCGATTCCCGCCGCGGGACAAATGTTTGTATGATCTGCAAGTATTTGTCTCGGGTCTGGGTGTTTCTATGCATGTTTATATGCATGTATTTACAAAAAAAAAGTGTATAAGTAGTATATCAGTCATGTGGTACCCATGACACAAGCTCTGCTTACTTTGGGGCCAGATGATGCTGTGTGAAATATTCCCACGTCTGTGGCTCCTGTCTTAAAGAGGTTATTGTTGGGATCAGAGTGACCTGTGATAATACCCACCATAAGACTCTCTGGCCATCTTAAGACTTTTCCACAGTGGATTTAGACAGGGATGACTGGAGAAAAAAACGGAAGACTTAGACCTACAGTGGGACGTAACGGACTCGTAATAATTTTAATAATTATAACTGTCTTATCATTACTCGTACGAGTATCATGGACGATATTCGTAGTGTCCATTAGACAATTGCATTGTAGGTTTTTTTCTGCTTTAATTTAAGTAATATGATATACCTAGATTAGAGATATTGGTAGCAATTCGGTTGGTTCATTTCTAAAATTAGGAATGTTCTAAAATATATTTTAGTTAGTCATAGCATTTGTAAAACCATTTGTAAAAGATGGTACCAACCGAATAGGTTGGTACCATCTAACTAAATTAGGAACGCTTAATTAAATTAGATAAAATCAAATTAGGTAAAGTTGGTAACTGCAGAATACCAAAGTTTCATTAGACATTCTAAACCTAATTTTAGCTAAAATTAGTTAGGTTGGTGCCAACAGAATTGAGGACCATTACCTAGATTAAAGCAGAAAATCTCAATAAAAACAATACCTCAAATGACAGATGCAGTCAGATGCAGATGCGTTGGCATCCTATAGTTTGTAGATGCAGAATTTGATGTATTATATTTCTATTCTTTGGATACAATATCTACTAATATTATAAACGCGAAAGTAACTATGTATGTCTGTCTCTCTATCCCGTTTTCACGCCAAAACCGATATAGGCTACTTTTTTCCTAGGTACCACGCGTGCGAAGCCGCGCGCAGCAGCTAGTCATAGATAAAATAGTACATGCATGTAATGCGTGACATTATTCGCGCTTTTGGGCAGACTGTCGTCCTAAAATCTTACATTTTGATAACATCCATCCATACTATTACTTTAAATTCAAAGGTGTGTCTGCCTGTTTGTTTGTTAGTCACCTTATAACGGCTAAGAGGCCGAATGGATGAAATGTTGACGAAATTTTGTACGGAAATACATTGTATACATACCATACGAATATGTGCAAATTTTCATTACATCTAAAGTCCATTTGTAACTTTGGAACTCAAAAAATGTGGAAGTTAAAAAGTCTGTATAAAGAAAATATTTTTATGAAAAAGGGTTAGCCCCTGAATACTGAAACGCCACCTAAATTCTAAATCTACTTAGTTGGCGTAATTTGCTTCAAACTTGATTAGGCGATAAACTTGAATGTAATAATTACTTATGTGATGTTTGTGTGCTTAAATACATAAATAAATAAATAATGTATATAAAGTGAATAGGTATACATATATAACGTGTTTCAGGGTTTTTCAAGTTAACCCGTTAGCTTGTTGAAGGCAAAGAATTGGCCATGCGTTTTGGCTAACACTTCACAATGTAGTTAGGCATATAGCTTCGCCGACTTTTTGTGTGTGAATGGTGAGTATTCATCATTACACATATATACATTAATAGTATTCGCAGTGCACGCCAAATAATTACTTTTATAGCTGTTACCCGCAACTTCGTACGCGTATGCTTAAAACATTTTATTTATTTTGGGAAGGAATGCATTCTGTCCATCTAAAGAACATCTCATAAATTGAATCCCCTATTGTACCCCCTTCGGGAATTATTTAGCAAAAACGGTAAAACACTTACTTAGCAAAAGCAAAAGCCTAAATATGAATTTTCAAATCCGTAACAGAAAAATATGAGTTGCCCAAACAAACTTTCATCCCCTATTTTACTCCTTCAAGGTGGGCTTTTGAGACAAAAAGTAACCTATGTTCTTCCCCTGAATGCGATACATCTTCTTACCGAATTTCATCAGGATCCGATCAGCCGTTTAGCCGTGAAAACGTAACAGACAGACAGAGACACTTTCGCATTTATAATATTAGTAAAGATTTTAGATACCTTCGGCTATATTATTGCTATTTTTGTAGGGATGTCTATTTTATTTGAAAATAAAATATTTACATCCCTTGTTAATTGCTGATAATGCAGCTTTCCATAAGGGTTTTTTTTTTAATCGGTTTAGTAGATTTGAGTTTATCCAATACAAATAAACAAACTAACATTTAATCATACACAAAATCTTATCATTATTTTTAGTTTAGATTTAGATTTAGACAAATTGGTGGCAATTCGGTTGGTTCATTTCTAAAATTAGGAATTGTCTTAAATATATTTAGTTAGTCATAGCATTTGTAAAACCTATTCAGTTGGTACCATCTAACCAAATTAGGAACGCTTAATTAAGTTAGACAAAATTAAATAAGGATAAGTTGGTAGCAGCAGAATACCAAAGGTTAATTTGACAGTTCAAAACCTAATTTTAGCTAAAATTAGTTAGGTTAGTGCCAACAGAATTGAGGCCAATATTGATAAAACAAAACGCACGGACAAAGTTGCAGGCTGGTCAGCTAGTATAAAACAGTGCTGTTTACGCAATAGATCAATATTACAAAAAAAGAAGAAGTACAAGATGATTTTCTAATCTCGTTCTAAGATCTATAAACCCGTTTAAAAAGAATAGCGCGGTATTATTTTGGCATTCAGATTAACCAAATCCTAGCCATATCTATACCTTTGCGAAAACCAACCCGTTCAATGGTTATTACGTGGACAAAAAGCGCGATAGCCTTACAGGTAATTCAGTGTCTATTAACCGACTTTATCAAAAAGGAGGAGGTTCTCAATTCGTCGGAATCTCTTTTTTTTTTTTATTTATGTTCACCGATTACTCGAAAACGGCTGAACCGATTTGGAAAATTCTTTATTTGTTGGAAAGGATCACAGGTGGTCCCATATGAATTTTATCAAAATCGGTCGAGCTGAAAAATCAACGAAAATCTAAAAATTGTATACATCGATGAGGTTTTCATGCCCTTTGATACCTCCCTGTCTCATTGGTGCGGTGCGTTTATTTGGCCTACCCATATTATATATATACAAAATACATCTACTTTCCACAAAAAATGTATTAATTTCATTTTTCAAAGACTCAAATTCATTCAAAGAAGTCGGTTTCTTTTTAGTTTTTAAAACGTAATTATTTATCTAATAAATACACCAACGAGGTCAAGCCAAAAGATTGTTCAAGATGTCCAAATGAAAGTTGAGTTAAGTTAATGAAAGTATCCATTCAGTCATTCATTCATTCATTCATTAATTCAATAGTTACGTTTTGGAAACTAAAAAGACAACCGACTTCATTGAATATAAAAAAAATACAGTCAAATTGAGAACCTTCTCCTTTTTTGAAGTCGGTAAAAAAATAATCATCGAAATCGGTTGGCGTGCTATTGAGTTATTCGTCCATTTGACGCGCGCATACAAAATGAAAATTTAAGACTTATATGGTTTTCTCATGGATGCCATTGTCAGAACCATTGCCCCAAATTAGAGCACCAGCTTTCGAATTAAAAAATAATAATTTAAATCGGTTCTCCCAATCGAAAGTTCTGAGGTAACAAATATACTTAATACATTCGAATTGAGAACCTCCGCCTATTTTGAAGTCGGTTAAAAAAGCAGGACACTCAAAAAAAGGTTTGCTTATTGCTCTACTGCAATGAAATAACATTATTAGGTAGAACACAAAAGCTGCTTGATTCAAAACTCACCCACGTGTCATCAAGTATCTAACAGAAACGAATGCATAAAGATCCCTTTTCTCGTGTTTTTATTATGCGTTCAAATACTGTAGACACAATTTTTAAAAGTGTATGAAAATGAGTCAAAATACGAATACGTAGATGCCTCGTACGCATAACGATTAATCATTTCTAATCATGCTCAAATCTCGGAGCGAACCACTTGAGCTAAACTGTCGACAGCAAGCAGTAACTTATCGTATCTGCTTCACCTCATGCTCGCTCAAGTAGGTAAGCTTTGTTTACGTGAACTAGGTATCGTTTTAAATAGTTGCAATCGCCTCGCTACTATTTTTACATCCGTATAGCGTGTATTTCTTGTAAGATATTACGTGAAAAAAACGCGTAGGGATTATTATCTGCAAGTATTTATCTCGGGCCTGAGTCTATGTATCTAATCACTACCTAGTATAAAACAAGTCGCTTCCCGCTGTCTGTCTGTCCCTATGTATGCTTAGATCTTAAAAACTACGCAACGGATTTTGATGCGGGTTTTTTTAATAGGTAGAGTGATTCAAGAGGAAGGTTTATATGTATAATACCTCCATAATATAGTAGTAGATACACTGATAATTTTAGAGGTTTCTAATGTGATGTCGTTAATAAACACATTTTTTTGCGCTTACATTGCAATCGCTGGCTACGAGATAGATCAAAATAATGTACTACAGTATTGTACTCATGCGAAGACGGGGCGGGTCGCTAGTCTATGTATAATTCGATTCGAAAAATATTTACTTATAGAAAAACCTATGCTTACTCTAAGGCTAGATGATGCTATGTTAAATGTTATTTATTTATTTAGTATGTTGAAAAGACGATCGTTAGTGGCATGTAATTACATTAGTGAACTTATATTGGACGCGACGCTAAATATGGTACGGGTCTAAGTCGACGATGAAGCGAAATTCCGTAGTTACGGAACGTAATATCGTGTAATTTGCACCGTGAAAAACATTCATTCCGCAATCGGTTCAGACGATGGTACGTGTCAATCTGTCATTGATAATTCCTACCATGAAGCGGTCCGCACCAACGAAATGACGTCAGTTTGGCATAACTTTTTATTTTCGTACGTATTCATTTCTAAGGTTAATGTCGTGTATTAGACAGAAAAGTGGTTTAATCATGATTTTGTTGATATTAAAAGGCGTAAAATGAGTTAAAGCTTATTTGGTGGTATTATATTTATTTTTAATAAGCATTTTTAAAACGCGTGTATACAGATAGATAGCATTGATTCCGGCTGCCTTCTGCATTGAACATTTCGGGACCTGTTTAGACCACCCTGAAGATTTTTACATTCAGCACCCTCTGGGTGTGTGGGTGGAGTATGCTGATGCCGCCCTAACGGTTGCCGAACGAAAGAAATAACCGTTGAAACCATATAGTAGGACCATAGAACCATATAGTAGGCTTACAATTTCATGCGTGTAGGTACCGTTCGGATCATTTGTTTCGGATTGCCATCTTCGTGGTAGACGTAGGTACTGGCCATGACTGATGCCATCGGGTGGCCTAAAGACTCCGTCACATTACTAGAGTTGGCCACCAGCTCATCTGCGAACTTACTTTTACATTGCAAAACTTCACATCTTAGCTTACGAGTGTGCAGTGTTGTTATAGTGTGTGCGTCGAAATATACTGCACTATGTTGCTGTGCGTATCCGATAGTGAATATGTGAATATGTGTGTTCCATTCCATTGCGAACCTTCGTCCACCTCCTACATTGTTATGGTTGCCTGGTGGTAGTGCGTTTCAGTCGTGAATAAACAGCTCAATTACAGTTTGTGAACGCAGATAATTTAATTATTATCATACTTAAGTACACGTTACATATACTCGTAATGTTCGTATGATTTTTTCATAATATATATTTATAAATACATAATTCTTTTGATACGTGCAAATGATTATTATTTATTGTTAGTAAAAAAAGACGTACCTAATTGAATATCTTGAGATATTTTAATTTCATTTCAACGGTCGCACGCAATTGCGTACAATCTAGGCAACTACAAATACAGGCCTAGTACAAATTTTGTTTTTTTTGTTAACAATATTGTATAGTTTGGTCCAGCAATATTTATTTTGTAATCCAACCAAGTTAATTCTAATAATTGTAGATGTACTCGCAATTTCTAAGAACTTAGCTCCTCAAGTGCTTTCTTGAAACGAAGACGAGTTACCAGGACAGCATAAGCAATGTGATGTTAAATCTTCCCAATACAACAATAGGAACCTACCTGCTATGTACCTGAACACTGAGTTTATCCGTCATCTCTTCAATGTGTGAATGCTGCGCGCGGCTCGATCAGCTTTCACTTTCAATGTGCGCATACATGAAACATTGATTTATTTAACCCAGTCACAGCATATAATAATAGTACCATCTGGTCTAGACCAAGTAACTCCTCTAGGATCATGTGTGCCTGGTGGTTCGAAACTGTGTTTTTGAAAATATTGCTCCGTTCTAAAAACTGGTTTCATTTCACATTCAATGTGCGCATACATAAAACATTTATTTATTTATACATTTATGCAGGCTACGGAATATTAAGGTTACTAAGTTGTCTGGATCTAATATATCTCCTTTAGGATCATGTGCGCCTAGTAGTTCGAAACTGACCTTTTGGAAATATTGCCATTGCTACGTTTCAAAAACAATCCGCTTTTACTTTCAATGTGCGCATACTCGAAATATTGATTTATTCTGCATTGGTAAACCTGCCACAGAATATAGCACCTAGGTACATCATCTAGACTAGACCAAATTATCTCCTCTGGAATCATGTGTGCCTAGTAGTTCAAAACTGAGTTTGAAAACTAAAAATATTATTTTGATGTATGATTTTAACTTTTTAATGCCTACTTTACTTTACTTTACTTTACTGACGTATTCACAATGCGATGCCATGTTGGCATTTAGAGTGACACCGCCGTCTGTGTTGGCACCTTCGTGGCTTTGGCGCCGGGGCGCCGCCAACGCCGTGGCAGGGCCATATCGTTTTCAACCGACCAAAGCTAATAGTAACTAGCGCTTAATCTGTGTCTGAAAGGCACTACTCTTCCAGATTTCTGATGTCCTAGTACCTCATGGTTGCATTTGCCCATAATCACCCAAGTACTTGAGTTTAAGTTATTTACTTCAACAGACACGATTTCAGCATACTCAATGTATTTATATATCCATTTTTTAGGGTTCCGAAGTCCACAAGAAACCCTTATAATCTTGCTATGTCCGTTGCTCGCAGACTAGTAGTTAAATCTGAATTCAATTTTGCACGGAAATACATTATTAAATGGCCCTTACAAAGTTATGAAATCAAAATTAAAAAAAAAAGGTTTTTAGGGATACCCCTTACATGTAAAGTGGGGTTGATTTCTTTATTCTTTTACTACCGTGCGAATGCCGGACGAGAGGGTTGATCGTTAATAGTCAAATCGTTAATAGGTATTTTAATGATAATAGGAGCTTTTTTTAACAGTTATAAAAATATTCTGATAAATAATATTAAGCTTTGAAGAGGCCATTTTGATAGAGAAGCGACTTTATATGGTCGCGTCACGTCGGCGTCCGTGCATGTTCTTTTCGTCTATTCCACACTAAAGGTATGAAGGAGATTTACTGATTATCGTATAGGCTATTGTAAAATACACACATAACATAGACAGATTTACACAGAAAACCTAATAGTATCTACTACCATGCTAAGAAACATAAAGCAAACTCACACATATAACTTGTGTATTCGTTGAAATTTGAATAATAAATGCTCTTGACGCACAAACTGGAGCGCCTCTCTCTATCTTTCAGCACATTTCAGGAAGACCGGTTACCAACACATGGGAGATTTGAGCATTCAGGACGTGTAGCCACACCTACGTTTGTGTGAAATCGCATTCATATGTATGGTGACGCACACATTGATATGCCTTTTATAGTATTCAAGCTCCACCTCCTTTTTCCGTGAGTGATCATGATCTACACAATACATCCTATAGTATCAGAAACTGCAGTATTTTTCAGGCAAAACTAAAAGGTGCAGTCTGAATCTATTTAATTATTTAAATATGTTAACTATTGTGACTAAATTATGTTTAAAATATTACCTAGTTTTTGGCCTAAAATTCACTTGGAAACTGCACCGCCACAGATTAGATAATGTTACTAAGTATAGGTTATGCAATAAGTAGGTACCTTTTTATTGTGCTATGTTATATTTGTGATGGGCCACACAGTTTCCATTTAGCAGTATCTTATTTACGTAAATGCTAGGGATGCATCCAAAATGTGCATCGGAACAATGTATTTGTACCAGGAGCACATAACTGACCAAGTGTTGTGCTTGAATCCAATATCTTCAGTTATGCACTTTTCGTCCCTCCCTAGTCCGTTACTTATATCAAGGTTCATAAAGTTGAGTTTTGACTGAAGTAACCTAACACGAGAGAGACGGAGCGCATTATAATATTGTAAGTCGTAGAAGATCTACGTCACCTCTACGGCAGCGTAGCTAGAGACAGTGCTCCAAAACTCTATTTTCCTAAAAAAATTTTTTAAGTACCTAAAGGTCTCGTAGACGGGTCTTGTTAACGTAAAGGGTCTACGGCACCTCTACGCGGCGTAGCAGCAGACCACTTCAAATCTTAATATTTATCGAACGAATATTCAAAATATGTACATCTTTACCCAAAAACCGTTATTTGAACGTTTTTTGTTAGACATCCCGTTTTTTTTTAGTTTTTATTTCATAACGTGAAAGTGATCACTAATACTTACTTCCGTGCTAAATTCCGTCATGATAAAAGTAATAGATTGCCAGCAATAGCAATATTAGGGGCAGACAATTAGACAGACGAACATATAGCGATACGATAAAGATAAAGGTGGACTTCGAAACTCCACAAAATATGGTAACTTTTCATAGCGCCGAAACAATAAATGCATTTTTTTTTTAATATACGGCCTTACTTTTAAACGCCTCTCAACAGGAACACCATATGAACACTGCTTAAGATTCGCCCTGACACTATTTGTAATATTAAAAAGGGATAGCACTATTTTAAACAGTGATTAACTTTCGACAGGAGTTAAGAGACGTTTCTAAGTAAGCCCGACATTTAGAAACTGAATTCAATTCTGGCTTTGACAAGGAAGCAAATAATTCAGTTGTGATGGTGAATTAATTCAGTTTGCAATGTGGAATAGCATATTAAGGAAGTACCACGCGTCGTTCATCCCGGCCAGAAGTGTTATCTAGTTGCATGGTTGTAAAACGCATTCCAGTCCATGTTACATATGTCTTCTTCTTCTTCTTCTTTGTTTATGGCATGTGACATAATAATGCCAATTTTGCCAGTGTCAAGTGTTTATGTTTGTTTATGGTCAATTTGTTTAATAAAGTCTTAGTCGATGATCAGTTGTCAATTTTAGACGTCTTGCGGAATGGCGTCTAAAATTTTCTTAGGTTTCCTCGTCGTTCACATCACATTGCATCACAACACACATTTCATTCAATTCTCCATACCCGTTCTGTAGTCACAATTTATTCATTAAAATTCCGCCATTATTACTGAATAAAACATGCAATAAAACGAATAAAACAATATTAAATCAGCAGAGCCGTGCTACTTCATGAAATGACAAACGAAGAATCCCTTCTTCTTCTTATTTGTTAATGGCCTGTGACATAATAATGTCAATTCTGCCAATGTCAAGTGTTTATAGGTTATAGTCAGTTTGTTTGTTATTAGTCTTAGTCGATGGTCAATTGTCAATATTAGACGTCACGCGGAATGGCGTCTAGAATTTTCTTGGGATTCCTCGTCATTCAAATCACATTGCACCACAATACACATATAATTCAATTATACCCGGCCTGTAGTCACAATTTATTCATGAAAATTCCGCCAAGATTACTGAATAAAACATGGAATAAAACGGGTTAATATTAAATTAGCAGAGCTATGTTACTCCATGAAATGACAGACGAGAATCCTTTACATAACTAGTGTAACTCATGTTTTTGTAGAGCTAATAGTAATTGGCTATCCAACCCACTAATCCTATCCTAGTAGTAGTAAACTAGTAGTTGACCCCGAATTGAGATCTCGCAATGTCCGTATCGATCGCTGTCTGATAATATATTACATACTAGGTTACTACATAAAAGTATCAATGTATATAGAAGTCCTAGCAGATTTCGGTTACAGCAACTAAATAATGGACAGGCTTCATGTGGCGAGGGCTTCGTTGTTTTGCCCTCTCTACTCTAATATGGTTTGTGTACAACATTTTATTTATAAGTACGAGAACATTTGGGTCACGTCAGTACCGCGCCAATGTAAGAGATGACAGCTGGCCTTTTTTTAATTATCTCGTTTTTCGTTGAGATCGAGTCAACGTTCTTTGAGCTCGTTCACCTGTAGGCGGATTCACCACTCCGTACGCTGGGTTGCGTTCTCCCAATCAGAGGGCTCGATTTTTGATCGCTTCATGCGTCTTTTCAGAACATCCTTAAATCTTAGGTACTGGCCTCTCTAGTCTCTGACATACGTGGCACGTGCCTACCCCAGCGTAGTTGTCCCTCATTGGATACTCATCAATTCCTCCGATGTTTGCGCGTCTGTACGTCAGTATGTCCGTGTTTCTAACATAGTCTGATTATCCGATATTCACGGAGGTATTTGAAATCGATCGATTGTACAAATGTGCTTGCAGATCCAGGTCACAGAATAGACTAGGAGGTTAGGCACTACTACTGACATGACACTGACTTCGTTGACTTTTGAAATCATGTGATCGGAATACCTTAGCCAGTAATTTACCATAAGCATTTATTTCGGTATCTAGGTCACGCTTTGATGATATTGTGGTGCCAAAGTGTTTGAATTTTTCAACACGCTTTTTAAAACCTCAACGCATTGGTATACATTTTGAAAACTAGTTGTTAGGAGCCTCCAAGGTCATAACTTCAGTCTCATAAATATTTATATTATAACTTCAGTCTCATTGACACAAATTTTTGACTAAATTTAGTGCATCGGACAAGTCTGGTCAAGTCTGGACAGCTTTGTAAATATAAATCAGTAACGTACATAAGCACTGTTACAGTAGTATTAATCGACACTTTTTAGGCCTTCCACAATGCCTGCCTCTTGCTTCCGAGAGTGGATTGCCGATATTGCCAAGAAAGACCTTAGAGCAGTAGGCGAGGGATGACCGCCAGAAGCTTGAATGTCAAAACCTCCAAGTCCCCTCCGCCATGTTTTGCTCATGAGTCGACGTGGTTAAAGTATTAATAAATAAAAAGCTTTTATTAAAGAAGCGTAAGCTGTTTCAATTGAGCCCAAACACAGGTATTCTATTAATTATTATTCACTAAGATGTCCCAAATCAATTCAAAAAAGATAAAATGGTTTAGTTTTTACGTTATATCTTTCCTAGAACCTGGATTAAAAATAAAAGACGTTTTGGAATGTACAAACAAAGCATTTTCATATATGACGGTTTTTAAATATTTGTATGAGAACTTATTATGTCCTCCCTTCTGAAACCCTATATCTTAATAACTCTGTCCAAATTAGTTAAATAAGTTACCAACTTATTCCTCAATTCCAATCATTTAAATTCCCAATTTCATGCAGATCTCGAATATTATCGTCGAACAAACAAACATAGAAACATACAAATCTCACACAAGTTGCTCCTGAGATTTTCACTCGCTTCGCTCGCTTGATTAAATGAGAATTTATATGTGGATGTTTGTAAATTTAAACTAAATGATTTTGTTTGTGGCTAAACACCGTAACGGTAAATGCATTTGAAATACACTTGGTACAAATGTCGTCGTTAATCTGGAATAGCAAATAAATTCCCTTTTTAGGTACCACGAACGAGTGCAAAGCCGCAAAAAACTGGTCACCAACTTTCAACTTAAAATTAACGATTAATAAGAGTAAATCTGTACTTATTCATCTCAAATCAGTTACCATATTCATAACAATTTTAACAACGTATAACTGTAGGCTTCAAAAAATACTTTTTCTATTTTCATTTTTTCTTGCGCGATACTACGAGTATATAACTTTGTTAGGTTAGTTAGTAGAAGTGCACTTTGTTAAGTTACCTGGTTTTAGGACTCTACAGAAAGGGTCTGTCATAGTGAGTACCACCACAACGCTATATTCTGCCTCCAAGTAATCGTGTACCAACAATAGTGTTTTTAAACTTGACACAGTAAGAAATTGAAACGTTCGGGGCTAAATTTTCTCCTAGAAAAAACATTTGTGTGATGAACATAAATTTTTGTTCTGAGTCTGGGTGTTATAAAGTATCCTATGTATTCGAAAATATATTAAAAAAATATAAGTATTTTTAATCTGGTCACCATAATAAAAGCCTAACTTGGGGCTTGGTGGTGTTGTGTGCAATGTCCACCAATATTTAATTATTGATTTATTTAGTTATTAGGAAACGTCGGCAAACCGTTAGCTAACAAAACAAAAAAGCTTCTGTCGGGGATCGACAACGTGCGTGATACATCCCGGTATTTCAAGTGTCATAGGTAATAGGAACCACTTGCCATCAGGTGGGTCGTTTATTTACTATAGCTCCATTATTTAAAAAATCCAATGACCGTACAAACAGAACATTTCACACTTCAGTGATCCATTTCGCTCGTAATGGTTTTAAACCGAACGCCACGGCACAGAGAGCGATTGGTCGGGAGCTTGCATTGCACATGTTACCACAGTTTTAATAGCGTCGTAAGGGAGTGAGCTTCTGAGAAACGGCCTGAGATGCACATGGAAGGTTATAAATCGACAACTACCCGCCTGGAAGACGATTTATTAGCTGCCTCTAGGTACCGCTTCCTTTTACCTTCGGGAATTTCAACTAACTATCTAGCTCTACTTTCTGAGGTTAAATAATGTTGTGTGAAATGTGCATTGTTTATGTATTAATATATATATAAATATTAACATCCGCATCCTTCTGAGTCAATCCGCTTAATTAATGTTAGCATCCATGTAAATTGGTGCTAGATAAAACTGCAGCAAATTTTATATTCAATTCAATAAAAGAACAAAATGATCATTTGAACTAAATTTTCAAATAAATTTAGACTGAAATAATATATATCGTGCTTTACGAATTTTAGCTTCATATTCAACAGAATCATAAATTAAAGAAATACGTGTTTTAAATGTTCATGGAGTGAACAGAATCTGCTATGAATGTAAGTATTCATTCACTAGCATTATGGGAACAGGGGTTCTTCAAGACTAATCAGAGCCAACACGAAATAATTCGAGAGTTGTTCACGAGTAAGTTTACGTAAAGATAATGGCCGCCACGTACCTAAGCTTACACGTGCCGAGTACGCAACGATGTACCCTCGCATGATTTGTTTACAATATGCGCGTTTGTTCACGCGTTTGATCTTTATAAATGCAATAGGTATTTCAAAAATATCGCCGTCGGCGGAACTCTGTCTTTCATAAAAAATAGAATGATTTTAAGAACGACAACCTTGATGTTGTTTACTCGGATAGGTGCTCCGTTTATGATCATTTTTCATTCAGAGTAACTGACGTCTGTTCGAAATAGATCCAGGATAGTTATCTATTATCTTACTTTTTAATTCAATAATTTTTCTTACTATATTTGTAAGAAAAATACGTATATTTGTGCCTCAAAGACTCTTTTCGTGACTTGGCTCTACGACATGCTGTTTTCCTTCACCGTTCTTGGAGTATTTATACAATTAAATTCGTTTAATAAAAATAAATAAAATAACTTTACACATAGTCACACTAATGCGTTGTAGATAGAAACGGATAAGATAGATTTAATTTGCTAAAACTAGCTTCTTCCCGAGGGTTATCACACGTGGTACCTACATTAAAAAAGACAATGTCCTTTGCCAAGACTAAATCTATTTTCTCGCCAAATTTCATCACGATCCGTTCAGCCGTTTAGCCGTGAAGTCGTTATAAACAGACAGCCTTATTTATAATATTGTTAGGGTTCTGGTATTTAAATTTTGCTTAAAGTTACATAAAGATGCTTAAAGCTTTGACTATCTACTACTTTGACTTGACTACTATACATATCAATACATATCAAAACTTCTTCTTGACATGCGGAAACGAGCTTCGCTTAGCGTTAAGTTATGTCCCTGAACTTAGTGACGTGACTAAGCGGTTTCTATACATACTAATAAGTGTACCTATTTAATCCATTGAGATTTTGAGATTAAGTCCTCAGTTCTCGGAAATTTTAAAATGTATAAACATATGACTAAACCCTATCTCTCTCTCTCCTATGACATGCGCGAAGCACTAACATTCGCAATGTAAGCACCCACCTACCGCCCCACTCTATTCTATTGAAATTTCGCTGCATTTTCGATGCTACCGCCATTAAGCTTTGTTCTCCTGGTACACAAAAACCGAAGCAAATCCGAATCACCCATGCAATGCCGATTGATTCCGACAGTCGTATATCGCTTCATTCGTATTTATTTATTCATCTTCCGTATTCGCTTGGCGGTACCTAGCTGACTAACATTACAGCTTGTTAGTAACTCTTCGGCGGCCTAGGCTGTGGGTTCGATTCGCAGACAAACATCTGTGTTATGGACATAGATGTATGTTCTGACTGGATTGTTATGGTGTCTTATGTATGTATTTAATAAGTAGATATTATTTCTGTCATGAAGTTTCCATACTACAAGGTATGCTTAGTTTAGCTCCAGATGGTTCTATATGAATTGTCCATCAAAACAAAAATAAAACCATTAAAAGTGCCCTAGGTATGTTACCGTATCTACCTATTTTATTTACCATCGGTTACAATTAAAATTGGTCCGATTCAGGGCTACAACTTTGTAGTTGGAAAATTCTCTAATGCATTATACGTAATTCGGTTGACGAGTCGGGACTATTTTTGCGAGATTTACTATCATTATTCGCAGTTCTGCACAATAAATGTCCGCCATTATTGCTTGACCGGATCTGAGGATGCTGTAATGAATTACGCCATGAAGTGACTACCAAACAGTTAAAACAGTACATAACATTTCTATGGCTAAGTTTCGCTTTAGGGCATTGCTACGGCGTTTGACCTGGAGTCAGTCATTGTGTTGTTCGCTTACGATTATCATAAATCAACCAATTGTTCTTCACAATCCGATTCAAAATTCAATCATTTCTGTAACGCTTTAATAAGGTAAGGCAAACGTCGACGCGTTCTTATCTCTGCAGATGAGTAAATCATGAGTAAGAGCCTCATGATTTTTAAATTTGGTGCAAATGGGTCAATATTATGGGTAAGCTATCATAGTAGTTTGGTATGGATTGGCTTCCACTATCACTTTCAATTTACCTTAATTCCTCGCGACTCTTTCTTGAAGTGTAATGTTCACTAATCTATCTAAATACCTTTATACGACCAATTCTTGTACCTATATATGTATATATATAATCTGAATCTCGGAAACGGCTTAAACGATTTTCATGAAATTAGTGTGGGGTTTCGGGGGCGATAAATCTAGCAAGGTTTAATTTTTAGAAAACGACGTTTTATCCGTGTTTTATACCGAGCAAAGCTCGGTCATCCAGGTGCTAAACGATTAAACGAAAAACGCACAAGCCAATAAACGCTTCGTTTTTCCTTTTGAGTTACGGAGCCGTTAAAACAAACAACAATATATAAATGCCATTATGCGTAAGTACATCGAGACTGTACCTAGACTGCATGATACGAGACGAATCATAGGGTGGTATTTATGTCAATGGCATAAGATACAAAACAGAGTGATTCATGACTTTACCCATTGAGCAGACTACCTACAGTAGTACAAGCGTTCACAGACCGCACACATAGATTACAATGCATCGATCTGTGTAAATAAGCAACTCAGAAATAGATCGAAACCGAACCGCTGAAAATATTTTGTTTCGTTTATACGAGTACATACCTACATAATATATATTAGACTAGATTTTCTTTTATTTAGGTCATAAAAAACAAATCAATTCAATACATTAACTACCTAGTATTATGATAAAAACTAAACTTAAATACGTAACTAGATCAAAAAAAATTACATAAATAATCCAGTTCTGTCCCTGTTGTCACCAGAAGGACGCGTGTCCAGATCACTGGCAGCATTGCCACGTTGTATGGCAATGCTAATTCGCTGACCGATATAGAAGCCAGCATTCTGGCCACAGATGATCTGTATCAGTCGCTCCACTAAGTCTTTGTATATTTATTTATTTATAACTAGCTGATCCGGCAAACTTCGTACCGCCTCATTTTTCATATTTACTCACCTTTTAAACCTTCCCTGGACTTCCACAAATAATTCAAAACCAAAATTAGCCAAATCAGTCCAGCCGTTCTCGAGTTTTAGCGAGACTAACGAACAGCAATTGATTTTTATTATATAAATTAAATTTATATACATATATATGTTGGGATAAAAGCCAAAGCAGGAGCATTATGGACAGAGAAACAGTGTGACAGGAACAAAAGATGAGCTTAGCTGAAATTATGCTGAAAAGCAAAACGATTTCAAATCAATATTTAGAATATTTAATTTAACTAAGAACGGTATAAGGATTTAACTTTCAAAACTTTCGTGAGTTGTAAATTTTGATAAACACGGGCTTTACTCTCGTATTATTTTGTCGATGGAGGCACCGACATTGTTTAGATTCATTCGCTCGGCAACGAGCGGACCGAGGATCAAACTCACCCTGATGAAGATTCTCTAGATGAATCGAAACAATGTCGGTGCCTTCATCGGCAAAATAATACGTGAGTAAAGCCCGTGTTTATCAAAATGTACGGTATAAGGATGTTAATAAACTCTATGTGAGATAATAATAAAAATATTAACTAGTCACACAACTCCATCTAGCCCCAAACTAAGTACAGCTTGTAATAAGATAACCAAATAAATAAATAAATAAATAAATAAATAATCTTTTTAAATACATACTTATGATACTTTATAACACCCAGATTCAAACAAACATAAGTTTATTAGACAAATGTTTGTCCTCGGAGGAAACTGAATCCTCAACAGCAGGCTACTACCCACTGAGCTGCCAGGCCAGAAATTTAAATTGTAAATTATTTTTAAGTACATATCCTACAAAACTCTTTAAGTAAGACATTCTGTCGTATGCATGGAAACTTAGATAGGAGCGTATGTACGTAATACCTACCTGTAAAAAAATGGTGGTCTGTAAAGTCGGTTTACGAACGATAATTTTACGTCACACACAAGCCTAAAGCTTAGACCGATTTTGCCTCTCTATCGCATGTTCCGCGCTCTCGCTTGCGCGCTCAGCTCAGGCGAAACGACATTGAGTCATTAATTTTCGTGTGTGCAGTCGGCGTTCATCGATGTATAAGACGTTATCACGTCACAAACGGCTATTGCTAATAGAAACTGATAGACATCGATCTCTAATCGCGATGCAGGTTACAGACTTATATATTTAAACAAAATACTCAGCTCTCTTAAAATCTATGCTAAAACTAATAAATATTCCTTACAGCCAATAAAGGATTTACTTGCATCTTGTGACATAGTGTAAGGTGACCGCGTTTTCTCTAAGTACCTACATATCTACTTTAATTTAGATAGAAAGAAAGTATTGTAGGTATGTTTCTATACATTATTTATATATTTATACATTTGAATAACTTTAAAACCTTCACACAAACATTAGTTTTCTTTATAAATATATATATAGGTAAGTAGTAGGTATATCAGTTTTGTGGTACCCATAACACAAGCTCTACATATTTTGGCCAGATGATGCTGTGTGAAATGTCGACATTATTTATTTATTTATATATAATTTATAATAACTTTTAAAACTATCGTTTTTCATGGTTTTAAAAATCATTTACACTCAAAAAAGGATATTTAGCATGATATACGAGTTTTTCTCATACCCGATATTTCGGCACAGTTGCATTCGCTATGATCAAAAGATAAACTAATCTTCTCACATTTGACATTTTATCTCACATATCATGGTAAATATCCCGTTTTGAGTGAAAATTCATCTACACCTATAAAAGAGCTTAACCTGACTGACTGACTGATTTATCATCGCCGAGCCGAAACCGCTGAAGCTGGAAAGCTGAAATTTGGAAGGTACCTAGCTTCCTTTTACAGCAAAACCACCCACTAAGGCGGGAATTTTTAAAATTCAATCCCTAAGAGCGTGAAAAAGGGTGAAAACGAATGTTTGAAACGTTTTAACGCTGGTTGCGATTTGCTCGAAACTTGATATGAATAAATAAAATGCAAAATAAATGTATACGTGTTTCAGGATTTTTCAAAATAACCTTAACAAAGGGGTAAAATGGGTTGTTAAAGTTTGTTTCTGAACTTTTTAACAGGTGGTGTGATTTCTTAGAAACTTGGTTTGGATACATAAAATGCAAAATAAATGGACACGTGTTTCAGGATTTTTCAAAATAACTCTCATAAAGGAGTAAAATGGGGTGTGAATGTTTGTATGGAAACCTTTTTATTGGGTGGTGGGTGTGATTGGTTTGAAATTTATCAATAAAATTTGGTAAGGAGATAAAATGCATTTAATCTACAATTCCTCTCATAAAAAATGCGGACGAAGTCGCGAGCAACAGCTAGTTGATAATATTTGTAGCTCTAGATTTGTTAAATATGCGTCAAATTGCGAACATCCACTTTTTTTATCGCAAAAAATGTGGTCGTATTTGAAGTTTTTATGACGAGCATAATGAACCCTGTTAAAAAAAATGGGTGATCCGGATCTACCCTTTTACGATATGTTAACCCTTTTTTGTTCGTTATAAAGTAATATTATCTCACAGTTACGAGATCGTGATTTTTAGAGTTCGAAAGTCTAATAAGGAACCCCGTTTTTTTTTTATATTAATAATAATATTCCCGGACATTTAACCTAGCATCATCTGGCCCCAAAGTAACAGAGCTTGTGTAATGGGTACCACATGACAGGTATACCTACCTACTTATATACTTACTTATTTTTTTTTTGTAAATATATACATATTATACATAGGAAATACCCAAATAGACATACCTATACATGCAGATCATACTAACATTTGTCCCGCGGCGGGAATCGAACCCGCAACCTTCTGCGTCTCAGTCGGACCTTAGCCCATTGCGCCACAGAGGTCGTCGAATTAAAGCTCCTGCTCGCAAACTATTAGTTTCATAGTTTCATATTGATAACACACACTTTTGGTAGGTAATACGTACCTATTAGTAATTCCTTTGGGAAATAAAAAACCTACGAAACTTCCTAATATCGGGCGGATATTGTTGCATAGTCATTTTAAAGATATGTAGGTAACTACCTAATTTTGTTCGGGAAACTTCTCGAACATCCTCAAAATATTACAAACATCACAAAATAAATTACTTAAAACTTTATTTCACTACGACTACTTAACGCCTACTTTAAAACTGTACAACGAAACAAAAATAATTGATCTAAATAAAACATATAGGTAAGTATTATACATGCATCCTTATACGTAAAATTATTTCGAAAGACATACACACAAATATAACCTTTAAAACTAAACATGAGGTTAATCAGCTACGACGACTAAGGAATGCAGGCAATATTATATTACGCAAACCTAAAACTAACTATGGCAAATATAATATTACTTTTGAAAGTGCAAATATTTATAATAAATTACCGAATAACATAAAACAAGCTAAAACATTTCATAAATTCAAAAACTTATTAAAAAAATATTTATCAGAACAAAAATGAGTAGAACTCTTGATTAATACTTTGTCACATCTAGTTGTTGCCGATCCGTGTATCTCTAAACTCTCTTAGTTGCTGCACTTGCACCGAAATATCTCGGGTAGGCCTCGGATATCGAAGCGGTGGTGTTGACTTTGTTAGGGAATGAAGTAAAACTACCTTAGTTTTTTATTTTTTTATTTTTTGATTATTATTCATGTTAAACTATATGTATGCTCGCAAGCTATCTTTAGGTACTTATATTATATGTAATTAGTTTTTTTAAGTTCTCATATTAAGTGAATTGTAAATTCTTTGTGACAATAAAGTTTCTTAAGCCGTAAAATACTTTTAAATACGTTACCAAATTGTCTATTATAGTGTTGTTGCAAATAATAACTTATTCTATTCTAAATTCCCACTAGGTGCGTCCTGTCATGCGTCAGTTGGAATTCTTAAAAAAAATAGGAAATTGTGTACCTAAGTACATAGTTATATTATACTAGCTGACCCGGCAAACGTAGTATTGCCATATAAATATCTTTCGTGTAAAAAAATTTTTTTTTTTCATAAAAAGTCTCCTATGTTACTTCTAATGCCTCCAAGAATATGTGTACAAAGTTTCATGATGATCGGTTAAGTAAGTCGAAGAGCGTTTTTCGACTGATTAGTCGACTAATCACGTCGTCAGAAACATTAGTCGACTGATTGGGTTTTGGAATCTATCCTCATGTACTTACCTGATTCGAAACAGTCTTAGACCACATGTAATATCTTTCTTTCGTAGCTTAGGCCTATTATAATTCGTTATCTGATTCAAACAGGTTATATACGCAGTTTTGTTATTTTTATAAAGTGACTAGTGACCCGCCCCGGCTTCACACGGGTGCAATGCTGATACATCAGTCAGCGTTTGCAATGTAAGCGCAATATTTTTGATTTACGACATCAAATTAGAAACCTCTAAAATTATCACTTTTTCTCTACTATATTATGCATGTTTTATACATATAAACCTTACTCTTGAATCACTCTATCTATTTAAAAAAACCGCATCAAAATCCGTTGCGAAGTTTCAAAGATCTAAGCATACATAGGGACAGACAGACAGCGGGAAGCGACTTTGTTTTATACTATGTAATGATGGACAAAGAAACTAAACTTTTTGAAAGAAATCGGCTAACTGTATCGTTTACTTTGCATAGGAAGGATCGAAGGCGCAATACCAGACTTTCTACCTTGGAACACATCGCTTGTGACCTGAATAGCACGAGTATCTTAACAAGATAATGCTCTCCAGGTATTTAAATAAGAATTAAAATAGAACGATGCGATTTTTACCCAAGTCACTACCCAAGCGAGTGTTACTGTAAATACAAAAATGTTTATGTGGATATAATATTTTCTGGATTATTGCGTCCTCGTGAATCCTAAATGCTAATGTTTAATTAGAATTCTTTAATTAAATGAAACATAACATGATTTCCACATGTACCAGACATCGTTAACGAGTAATTAGGGAGCTTGCATGGTGAAATGAATTATCACGATTCATTGCCCGTAATTACATAAAAATGTTTATTCTTGGTTTCCGGCATTCAGGGTTCACATAATTCGCTGGCGAAAACTGTTTATTGTTGAGATCTAGATGTGTATCCATGTACTGTGCGACTTATGCGAATTCTTTGTTTACCACGCTAAAAGAATATTGCGAATATTGCCGAAAATTTGATACATCGTCTCATGTAGGTACATAGTTTCTGCACCTAAATTTGAATAAATCTTAAACTGGCAGCCACTAAAGTAATTGGTGATGTGAATGCGTTGTGTGGCGTCGGCTCCCTCGTCGCCAGCAACTTGAAAGCCATTTATTCCGTCGTCAGGCAACCGGGCTGGCATGATCTATTTGAAACCGATGACAGCCGTCTACTTATGAAACAAGAAGTACTTCAGTACGCCAAGTGGCTACTGAGACTAGGTACTTTGGGAGCTTTCGTCGTCGGCTCATTGAAAATTTAAAGATAACTTACCTACGCCTGAACACTTGATACCCATTCTTCTTTGATTGGACTAAGAACCGTCATTATAATGGAATGTGCTTTCCCTTGTTCAGATAATACCGAACGCCAGTTGCACTAAATAGTAGAGGTTACTTACTGTAGCATCAGGGTACATTTTACCCTTAGGTTCAGTTCAGCACAAACAGATGCGGTTCTGGGAAGAAGTCGTATTCTCCCAGCAAGATTTTATTCCTAAAGCAGCCCAATTTGTAGGTTTGTTTAGACTATCGCGGCTAGCTGCGCGCACATGGCCGACGACGGACGAGAGCCAGCCGATGGGAACTTCAATGTGCAATTACAAAATACAAGAATCTTCAGTTTTACGTTACTTAGGTACCTAAAAATAGGAGGAAGAGTAGATATAGTTTGTGGCATGATTTGTCGAGCCCGTGTACCGCAATTGTCGAGGGAATTTCGCCTCTATTTAAATGACAACCGCATCGTTCAACCCCTCGAAGCTCGAATGCAATTCTCTACCGATCTAACTAAACAGGACTATAACAATGGACTTATATTTTTGTAGACTTTAAGTCTGTTCAACAAGTATTATGTCCGATGGTATTATAAGTCAATTACATCAAATACTATATAATAAAATGAAATCAGCCATCTCCATAGAATAATGTCTAAAATTGATACTTAACTTTAGCGAAATCCTCATAATTTTCAGGTTCGGCGCCAATGTTTTCTGGAATGCGCGGAGTCCATGGTCAAATGCTGTCCGGGGGGTCATCCATCAGTGGGCTTGGGGGCTTCGGACTGTCTACCGCTCTGCCCCCCGATAGGAAGGTATGCTAACAAAAACTTCCAATCTATGTACCTAACCTACCTTCAGAGTTCTATACCTACATAATACGTACTTTCAGAGTAGGAAGGTATATAACAGCACGTAGTCTTAGCGAATGGAACAATATAACTGTTCGTCTACTCTGGGAACCGACTTCGATAGATCGATACGATAAAGCCTTTGAGTTTTCTTATAAATCAGAACGAATCGTTTCTTTTCTCATACAGAAATTAACCGGCGGATGCTACCAGATAATTTTATTTTCTACGAAACGCTTGTAGCATAGCTAACTTAGTCGTCCATAACAAATCGAAGAAGTTATTCATCGCTCTGGGAGCCTACTCTTGAAATCGACAAACGATATATCGGGACAATATCGTTTAGCAATATCGTTTCGACTCTAATTGATAGAACGCCGGCATTACTTTTTACAGTCGATGTCGTAATGCTCTACAACAGGCAATACGATAATTTCAATTTGACAACGAAACTGTCATTTAGATTTCGATAAATCGAAACCCATTAAAATTAACGGCGAATTGACAGTTGTTTCGTTGACAAATTCAAATTATCGTATCGTCTGTTATGGAGGATTACTATAATCGAGTGTCAAAAGTGATATTGATCATTCAATCGCTCAAAACGAGTCGTAACTAAGAGTAGGATATTGCACGATTGTTGACCCGATCTTTTAAGAGTAGCCCCTCTGAACTCGATGGCCACGACATCATCGCTCTGATATATATATGCCAATTTGTAGAGTAATCTCCCTGGCCAGTACCAATGATCTGAATAATTTATGACCGTTGCGGCATTTTCATCTAAATGCTTCCGTGCTTCGGAGGACACGAAGCAGTCGGTCCCCTGTTTTTTTGTTAGGTCATAACCGGGTTCAGCGACTCATTAGCTCCGTTTCCCGAGTTGGTTAATTACTCATACGAAAGTAGTGCGTAACGTGGCAATGCCGCCAGTTTCTGGAAGACGCTGCTCTCCAGCTCTGGATCTGTTGAGGTATCTATAGATCGTATTAAACGGTAGTTAGATAGCTCATCTGTTTACTTTATAAAATGATTTTGTTTTCTGTATGTACCTATATGGTTTTTTATTTTTAGGTATACTCCACGCCTCCGCCGACACCACTGCCAGCGCTGCCGTCTCCCGCTGCTATAGTCCCCGCTTCATCACCAGCCACCTCCATTCACAGCTACTATCACTAACTATAGACTTACTATCCTATAATCCCATTATTAGAAAACGTGGCATTTAAATATGGTTTGTTTTTATTTTATTCATATGTTAATGAATAAAGGTTGCAAAACATTTAAATAACACATAGCTAATGTTTGATTATAAGAAAGACTATAAATAAATTATAGTTCGAATCGAACTTCAAGTAGGCTTAAAACTTAACCGCAGATCGTGAGATCACATAAAGAAAATTGAACTTATTGTTAAATTTATACTATATACTATATATATAAATATATATTATCTATCATAAGCTCTTGATAATATTTTCACTGCTAGTAACCCTGACCACGTTACAATTGAAGTATCTACCTACATTTTGGTTGAACCATCTCTTGTGCTGTGTTGGGTTGTGTTGGGGAGTGTGGGAAGAAGTCTTGTAACTAGTGGTGTTTTGGTCCTAAGCTCTGAATCTCGCTCAGGTTAAATACCTATAAGCCGCACTCCGAGACTATAATGGTTATTAAAGTCGCTCCTTAGATATTCTTTGAGAAATGTATACTAAATTGGATAATCTATAATCTAAATGAGCGATTTAAGTAACCATTAAGGACTGACTGCGGCAATGAGAGACGAAATTTGGCCTGCTAGGATTAGTTGAGAGTGTCCTTGTAGGTACTCTTTGTGAGAATTACGTAGGTACTTACTGTAGATACTTAGAAGATTATATTTTTGCAAATAATAATCTAGACTTACCTTTTATTTATGTAAGTATGTTGTAAGTTTTTAATAAGTAAGTTGGTAAGTATAAACCATGGTAATAAAAATTTCGGAAATAAGTAGCTACATAAAGCACTGTATTTTTCTGTGTTATTATTTTTGTATTGTATTGGTTATAATTACCTATCTATAATCGTATATTATCAGTTTACGATATAATAAGTATATTTTTATAAGGTAGTACCTACTTATGTAGGTAAGTATTAGGTACGTAGTAAGTATTAAATATTTTCAAGTCATTAGTTAATTTCTAGAACATCTTTCACTGACAAAGTTTTTTTTTAAGAATCGCTTGTGCTTCATAGATTAAGATACCTACCTAGGTAATTTGTAAGTAGGTACTTAGTAGGTATGTATGTAGGTACCTACCTAGATAAATGATCCAAAAATTCATCCAAATAAGAAACTTCTGTTAATTTAGGGTTAAGTATTAAATAGTTTTATGCGCACACAATCAGTCTTTAATTCCTACCTACCCTTATTTAATTTCAGGCCAAGATCCATTTTTACTAGGTACCACTAGGTAGGTACACTAGACAACTAAATAGAGACGAATAAACCCCCAAATAATTAGGTGTACCAACCTAGCAACGCTAGGACTTTTTTTTTGCTTTATCTGTTGGAACGCTAGCATAGCGTACCTAACCTACCTATAGTTAGGTACCTAACGTTAGTTGCTAGGAAGATACCTATACTTGGATATGTAGGTTGTAGGTACCTACCATGTTTATTTTAGTTACAACACATTTTAGAGATCACAGAAGCATAACAGAATTAGGCCCGATAGATTTTATAGCTAGATACCTTCCTACCTATAGACTACCTATAACTAAAATATCTGAGTGCATGCTAAAATTGGCATTAGGTAGGTAGGGTAAAATACCCAGTAGTCAGCCTTTTAGTGGGTAATGAAATTTGTTTCAATTGTATTTTAAATATTAAATAATATTAATAAAAACAATAGCTTTTCTCCTTTGATGAAAACAAATTAGCGGAAGATGGGGCACGTCCATTCATTCGTCAGTGAAATTATAGGCATGATACACAACCACATGCATAAACACTCACACAGCTGTAGGTAATTCCATTTTACGTTGAACACTACTGAACGACAGAGACAAATCGATTTGTTTCGACAGTAGCGCGAGCGAGCCCACTGTCGTGCGTCACCGGCATACTTCGGGTCGAGTCGTGTCCGAGACAATGACTACCAAGGAGCGTCAGCAGACAAATTATAATTATATAGAGCAAAATAAAATAGCATTTACCTGAATATCCACGATTTTTGATAAAAACAAAGCGTTTTGCCATAAGTAGGGTCAACAAAAAAACATCATAAAAATGTTTTTAGTGTTTATTAGTTTTTATAAAAATCTCAATTAAGTAAATCTTAGGCCAACCTAAAGATATGTAGTACCTAATACCACACATAAATAATAAGAACCTGAATGATCTTTGCCTTTGTTTACGAACTACAAGAAGCCATTTATTTCTCACAAGTACATCCCCAGGAAACCTAGAAAACAAACAAACACGGAACGCTTTAACATTATAAAATCAAATGTTTTAACAAACACACTAGTGTTTGTTTGTACTAACATAAATTGTATTTTTTTTACATTACTCGTAACATGACAACTATTTAATTTATCTACATTAAAGTAATAAATGAACACTAAAAAATTATTTTAGGTAGGTAATATTCTTTTTATATAAAAGCCTTTTCATGTTTTGATATTCTTGTGCTGACGCTACTGCGAAAACAATTCGTGGGCTGCGGGCGCTTTCGCTCGGCAGCACGTGCGTGATCATACTTAACTTGTAGCACATAAAAGTATCGTATATTTCTATCTTGCTCTGCAAAATGGCGATCAAAACAATAAGCTAATTTACAAATATCATAAGAAATTTCAAGTTTTCGTGTACTTACGAGAGTCTTTTTGAATGATTGGTACAACGCATAAAAGCACTCGAAGGCATTTTAGTAACGGTTATCCCGCTTAAAATAATAAAAGAGTATCTTCAAGTCTCACGCGCGCGATGCTCTTGCGACTGAGAGCAATTAGGCGACGGAGACCTAATTTAAGCGGTCCATCCGCTTGAGGCGAGTCACCTATCTTCCTCTTATTTGTTTTAATCACAGCTTTTCTCCTAAAGGTTATTTATTAAACTCACTAAAAAAATCAACAGAACATTTAAATTGTACCTAATAGAATTATAAAAATAAAACATTAATTAAAATATGGCACTTTTCACACGTGCTCAGCCTCATTTCTCCACAAGTCAGCCATGTCTTACCCTGTAGTCAGCCTCTTACTTATTTTTGCAAATTTGGCTTCATCATCATATCAGCCTTTATGAAGTCCACAGCTGGACATAGGCCTTCCCAATAGATTTCCAGGAAGAATTATTTTGAGTCCTCTCCATCCACCGACTTCCTGCGATCTTTACAATGTCGTCAGTCCATCGGGTGGGGGGTCGTCCTACGTTTCGTTTTCCTGTCCTTGGTCGCCATTCGAGAACATTTACTCCCCAACGGTTATCAGTTCTGCGAGCTATATGGCCTGCCCGTTGCCACTTCAATTTGCAAATTTTGAGCGCTACTTTGGCGACTTTGGTTCTTCTACGGATTTCCTCGTTGCGGATTTTATCACGTAGTGAAACACCAACATAGCTCTCTCCATTGCACGTTGCGCGACTCTGAGCTTGTGTATGAGGCCAATAGTAAGCAACCAAGTCTCAGTTCCATATGTCATCACTGGCAACACGCACTGATTGTAGACTTTCGTCTTGAGGCTCTGCGGTATTGTGACGAGAAGATGTGCCTTAATTTCCCGAACGCTGCCCATCCGAGTTGGATTCGTCGGCTGACCTCTTTGTCGAAGTTGGCCTTGCCTAGTTGAATCGTCTGACCCAAATAGACATAATGGTCTACAACTTCGATTTTATCACTTTCAACATGTACCGGCACGGGTGCAACATGAGCATTTGACATGATTTTTGTCTTGCTCATGTTCATTTTAGGACCCACCTGTTGGGAGACGATATTGAGGTCGCTGAGCATTGTGCCTAGGTATTCCAGCGATTCTGTCAAGAGGACTATATCGTCGGCAAATCGAAGGTGAGTGAAGCGTTCGCCATTGATGTTGATACCATGTCTATGCCAGTACAAGAGCTTGAAAAAATCCTCCAATGCAGAGGTGAACATTGCATAAGCGCAAAAAAATATGTTTATTTACGACACCACATTAGAAACCTCTAAAATTATCAGTGTTTCTCTACTATATTATGCATGTTTTATACATATGAACCTTCCTCTTGAATTACTCTATCTATTAAAAAAACCGCATCAAAATCCGTTGCATAGTTTTGATCTAAGCATACATCGGGACAGACAGCCAGCGGGAGGCGACTATGTTTTATACTATGTAATGATGATACGCTTTCATCAAAAGACTACCCTTTATGTATGCCAAATATTTTTTTATTGAACTCTGTTTAAAAGGGCTTTAAGGTGCTATTTCGTGAAACAGCTACAGACGGCTGATTACTGGATTTGTAGATCCATTGGTCGGCCCGTGACATGCAATTATGTTAGTATGCGGCTGACTTCTGGTAAACCCTTTTCGCCTTAGATGAGTTATGATCAAACTAATGAGCAAAATTGGGATTAATCGCTCCGTTAATTTGAGCTAAATATAAGAAAATTACTAAAAAACCAGTAGTCAGCCACATAAGGCTGGCTGAGCACTGGATCTACATTAAACAATCGATACCCAGTAGTCGGCCTCCTAAATTACAGCATTCAAAGCAAATAAATGCATGTAATAGTTAATTTTATCACATAATAATCATTAAATAGTAACACAGCATCCCAATCCACCACAAATTACAACAAATAGACACAAAAACTTACAGAAAACTCATACGGGTCTCCTTAAGAAAAAAATTGTGACAGCGACACGCACGCCCAGTCATGTCTGTGGCGGAGGTGAAAAGGAATGCGTGTAGCTCGCCAACCTGACATGTTATTGTTTCGTATGTGTGCGTAATAGCCAAAAAGGATACAGGGATTTGGTTAAACTTAATTTTAAAGGCGTAATCCAATTTCAACACTATTTATAGAGATATAAAGTCCGTAAAGGCTGAGTACTGGTGCGGGGCTGACTACTGGGTCTACCCTACCTACTCTAGAAAACAACATGTAGAAAGAGGCTTCCTGCTTCCTACATGAAAAACATATGAAAACCTATAATATAATAATAATATATAATAATATATGAAAAATATAAGATAATTTATAAATTAATTACAATTACAAATTAATTCTATAGATTGCACCAAACTATTAAAAAATCAGACCCAAGTAAGCAAATAAAAAAACAAATGGAATAGATCTAAATTGCACAGAAATAAGTTCTTTTTATGCCTATTCCTACGAGAGGTCCAAGTAGTGAAATTTTAGGTGTAATAATGTTGGTGACGACATCTTTTGAAGACTACTTGAAACAAAGTTGTATGTAGTTGGGAATACATGGTTTATCGGATGCAAGTTCTAGGCTAAAAACTTCTTGTTAGCTGCAGTAGAGGGCGCACCTAAAAACTTTTACTGCTGTAGGTACTTACATAATACATCATCGACGCATTTCTTGTAAGATGATTGTTCTTACGAATTCCATAAGCCCAAATGGACCTAATGTGTTTGCTATACGAAAGTTTATCATAAAATACATTTGATCTAGGTAGGTACTTAGAAAGTCCTAATTATTATTAGCCATAATTTTCTCTGTAAGTTTTTTTTTTGATTACTTACCTAACATTTATTTTTTTCCCTGCTGTTCTGTTTTCCAATTTTAGATAGTATCTGTAATGTTAAACTATGGTCTAAATAAACTGAATCGAATT
Organism: Lampropteryx suffumata; assembly: GCA_948098915.1. Lineage (NCBI taxonomy): Eukaryota > Metazoa > Arthropoda > Insecta > Lepidoptera > Geometridae > Lampropteryx > Lampropteryx suffumata. Next base: position 22,524,844 of record OX402544.1, on the reverse strand, counting down.
GAATTCAATAATTTGAACATTTAGGTACGTAAGTATTTATTGTCTGTCTCCGTTTCAGCTTAGGCGAAAATGCTTTTGTATGTCTGTCCGGCCGGCCGGCGTTTGTCTGGATGTTCTCCTCTACAGGTCGCATTTCTGAAACGGTTCTCGTGAAAATTTGTGAATAGGTTCTATAACTACCTAGGTACCAAAATTTTTTTTGTCGATTCTCTTTTTGGAATGATGGCGGAGATATGGGGTTGAAAACGTAAAAAGTTAGTTAGTTTTTTAGTTAAGTAATTAGTTAAGTAATTTCGACAAGTATATAAAACGTTAATAATAATTATCCTAAGTAGGTATCATATTGAAATGTATCGTATTAAATATTATCCCTTTTCTTTTTACTCTAATTAGGTAGGTAATAATAAGTATCCTAAGCAGGTATGATATTGAAATGTATCTGATAAAATATTATCCCTTTTCTTTTTACTCTAATTAGGTAGGTAAGATAAGGTACGTTGGGGTAAGATCGGCGCTGGGTTAAGATCGTATGAATAAAATTTCAGTCAAATTAGGCCATATTTTATTATGCTGACAACATTGCCCATGACGCCATTTTGTCTGCCCCAATCTCTGGTTTCCTTCCTTCAATGGCTCCGGGAAGGCAGACATGTGCTACGCGCCATTAGAAAAAAAATGGAAATTTTTGTATATTTTGGTCTAGCTCCGGTCTTTCCCCTTTTACCTACTTTTAATAGTGTTTTTGGCTAGAATATAGCTTGTTTAATTACTATTTTGTCTGAATACAAAGTTTTATGTTGTGATAGTTGGATGGAACTGATCCAAACAGGCCTAGTCGCTTTAGGCCCAGATCCGGTGTTCCCCTATGCAGGTGCTGATCGGATAGATTTATTCGAACTTAACCGTTTTTAAAAAAAGGATGTGGCTGTCAAACTTTAACTTATTTCTGTCATGAATGTTCTTTGGATTTAGTTTTTTTATTAGTTTGTTTAATATTTTATATAGATCTTTTAGTAAGAAGATTCATAAGGTATTAATTTGAACACCTAAAGGTTTATTGTAGGTACTTTGATTAGGTACTATTAGAAGTAAGTAAAGTACTTATTATTTTAGTGAACTAGGTTAAAAAGGTATTAAAATTTTAAAAAACGTTATTTTTATTACGTTTTCAAAGACTTATTATTTCTTGAATTTGACAGTTGTCTGTCTGTTCCTAAATCCTTCTTAACTTGCTTAGTGAAAAGTAAATCCATCCGATGTTAGGTTATTCCTTCTTGTGACATGACTAAGTTTGAGAAACACAAAATCTCAAATTTTTTGCATCGGGGGTAAGATCGGATGCCTTGTACACAAAAAAAATCGATTGGAATAATTTTGTTCCTAAGAATTTTTAAATCATTTTTATATTATGTTATAGAATGGAAAAGATCGGATGTATTCCTTTTACGGACCTTGTTCTCCAAGCACTAGAAGCTACTTTTAAATTGAAGTCCGGACTTTCCCCTTGATGGCAAATTTTTCATCATGCTCATAAAAAAGTATGTTTTGTCTTTGCACACGTAAAAAAAATAAACAGTTGAGTTTACAAAACCAAACGAAATTCAGAGCTAAGCTACGTTTATCCATAAAATTTTGCGCCATAATCATAATTCAGTAATCTGACGTATACAGATCTCAAGAAAATCTTTTTTTTGCCGGATGCTTTCAACTGGTCGAAAATCCATCCGGTATTACCCCAACGCACCTTACCTTCTATTACTCCTGGCTACAACTAGAATAGATTACGAATTTACGAGGAGCGTAGTTTATTATGGTATTGATAGTGACCGATCCCCCGCATGCACCTATTGTACTAATAAATAATTTGCAAACATTATTTTTTGAGTTGCATAATTTGCAACTCAAAAATAATGGGGTCTTACTGTACCTTATGGCTCAAAATACTCGTATTTTGATCCACAAGGTATTATGTCATTCATTCATTCCTCATCTTATTAACAGGTATTTGACTAGATTAACTAAGTGCCCATTGCCCTAGCAAAATGTTGACGAGTTTCAGGGTTTTGAGTATGCATATAATTAGAGCATTGTTTCGTGTAATTGTGCACGAAATTTCATAATTGTGCGTTCACAGGAAAAAAGTTATGGACAAAAAACTGATTTTGCTAGGGGAACGTTTGCAACATTACTCCAGCAAGATTTTTTTGAAATAATGGACGTAGCTTAAAAATAATAAGTTGAAGGCTTATAATTGTGCACGATTGTGCACAAAAAATCAAATTTGCGCATCCAAGGACTTTTGAGATATTCATATTTTTGCTGACTATGGCGAAACTATGATGTCAGTTTACACGAGCTCTAGACAAGTGAGAAATTGGCTTATAATTAGAGCGTTGAGCTAACTAACCGTGCTGAAATTTTCAGCAATACCAAGCGACTAGTTAAGGAATATATCAAAAACCCATAATCTAATATAACCCGATCTATTTTCAAAGACTATAAAAAAGTGGTTCCATAGTACATAACAACGTCCACCCTAAATTGTCAGCGTTATAATAAAAATCACTATGTTTACCATAGTATAATTGTTCTAGCATTACAGTACCACAACGATTCTTATATACGAATGTTCGGTCGAATCTTCATTCAATTTTATATTCCTTCATTTCTTTTATTTTAGACATTTCTGACATGACACCAAACAGGTAGTATGTATTTATGCATACACTTGTAATTTAATATTTACACATAAACAGCAAAATGTTAATCATGATTATAGGCTATATTTCAAAAAAAATATTTCATCGTTCTCACATAACAGTATGAAAAATAAAATTTGAATAATAACATGTCCTAATATTTTAATTTACCTATATAAGTGAATGTACATTTTACAATCAAGTAAACTTTCTAATGAAATTCTCTTTCTAACATTATTGATGAAGCTGTAAAATTATAAATTTTTACTGTTTTCATACCATTTTCTCAGTCATAATAATAGAAAGTTTTGAGGATTCATCTGGCTAAAGCTAAAACCACACACACAGTGAAGGTTTTTAAAGTCAGTTGCCAACGCCAACGGTGCTTAACCAATTCTTATAATTACCTATATTTAGAAATAAATAGATAGGCACTTCTATTTTATTCTAGTGTGTTGTAGTTTGTAACCTACCTTTACCCTGAAATATAAATATTCTTGCCCAACACAGCAGCAGTCAACAAACAAAACAGTTAACACAAACAGCCAAAGCCAACCCTTCCGCCAGTGCTGCCAGACTGAATTTCAGAAGACTAATGAGGTCAAAATTATGTTGCGCTACTGCAGGAAATTGTACTATTTTCTTAGTTTTTTGACATGGCAATGCTGATAATTTATGGAGGTCGTTGTTATGTACTATGGCACCACTTTTTTATAGACTTTTAAAATAGACCGGGTTATATTAGATTATGGGTTTTTGTTATATTTCTTAAACTAGTCGCTTGTTATTGCTGAAAATTTCAGCACAGAGAGTTAGCTCAGTGTACAAATTTTTGGATAAAATCTGACTTTCTCACTTGTCTAGTGCTCGTATAAACTGACATCAAAGTTTCGCCATAGTCAGCAAAAACATGAATATCTCGAAAGTCCTTGGATGCACAAATTTGATTTTTTGTGCACAATCGTGCACAATTATAGGCCTTCCAATCCATTTATTATTTTTAGGCTACGTCCATTATTTAAAAAAAATCTTGCTGGAGTAACCGAACGCTAACGTTCCCCTAGCAAAATCTGTTTTTTGTACATAACTTTTTTTACTGTGGATGCCATTGGTGGATGCACAATTATGAAATTTCGTGCACAATTACACGAAATAATGTTCTAATTATCTGCGTACTCAAAATCCTGAAATTCGTCAACATTTTGCTAGGGCAATGGACACACTAACTAATAGCAATGAAGCTGTCGCTGGTAGTGTATATAAGCGTGAAGAGGAGTCTACAAAAAGTACATAGGTACTTTAGTTTGAGACTGTTTGAGACTGATATTATGCATCATCCATTACATCATTACATCAGCCTAGTATTTCTCTATGGACGAGACTTTTATTAAAACCATAGAGACCATAGAAACTTGCAATTCTTTTCTTGCAAAACAAAAACGATTTTCAGGTTATGTCTATGTTTATGTCGGAAAAGCAATGTTTATTTCAAGTTTTGAAGTATTTTCAATGAATCATGAGCATTCAAAACAAATTAAAACCTCTTTTAAAAATTCTGAAAGTTGTTTCGATATGGGGAAGTGGCGGTATTTTTATTGCATATCATATACGCCAGACCTACCGGACAATAAACAAAGTAGTGAACCCTAATGTTCTAGAACGTGAGAAGTACACGGCAGAGTATGTTTACATCGATGATCCATCGTACAGTATCACTTTGAAAATAGAGCAAGACAAAGAGTCGAGGCAATCGGTCGGCTTCACGCGTATTTGGAAGAGCTTGAAGCACTCTCTTGCGTGGAGACTGCTCTGGCTGTGTCGGCACGGCAACCGAGAGCAGCGTAACATAGCTCTGGAGCAAATCGCAGCGTTCAAGAACAACAGAAACTGGGACTGTCTGAAGCTCGCGCAGGCGATGGATCAGAATACGGCGGTATTACTCGCACGTACTCGTGGAGCCGACCAGCGCTACTTCCTTCCACCACCCATTCACGTGCGAAAAGCAGCATACAATTCCGAACTTTTATCATATAAGTATCACGACTTGATCTTAGCAGTAGAAAGCATCAATAGCCACAGCTGCATCAAACATTTCCTCTCTAAATATTTTATAAATATTCAAGAGCAAGCGATGGAGGCAGATAGTATTCCTACCAAACCGGACAGTATTAATGAAAAAGATCTGTGTATTTTATGTCTAGATGCACTCCACCACCATATAACGTTATTCCATACTAAGAGTTATGATGCTGATGTATCTACGGCTTTACTTATAAATAAAGGGCTTTTGCCTAGATTATCAGAACTTTTGCTGAGGTACAGAAATGATACAGAAATTGATTTAGCTGTACTAAGAGTGCTCACCGTGCTGAGTGCTCACTGCAATTTGCTCAAAGAATTCTTTCAAAATGGCCTAATCGGTGAACTGGCTCGACTGATCAGATCAAAAGATATTCGTTTAGCAAGTTCTGCTGCAGTTTGTTTGGCTAATTTATCTGGAGAATACTACTACAGACCGGGATTATATCTCCTACATCCGCTGTACAGAACAACAACCCCACACGTCTGTGACACTCTCCTGGTGCATGGCCTCAGAGGTGGAGTATTTGTTACTTGGAGACAAAGAGACAAAACATGCTCGGAACCAATAGGTATTATAGATGTTACAGTATCAGATGTAGATTGTGATCCTTGTGTAGAAACAGAATCTGCAGAGACTACATTTTTAGATCCAGAAATGCAGCAGGTTATGGAAAGTCTCATAGAAATTAAAGAGGAAACTTTTCTGATGGATTATGATGTTGTCTTAAACGATATACCCATAGAAGCTAAAAGGGAATCTCCCAATACTTATCAATTCACCTCCTACAAAAAACGAGTAGCACTATTAGAAGAGGAGCACGACAAGTGTAACCACACCTTATGCTGGCCAAAAGATTGGCTGCCAAAAGACTGCAACAACTTGAGAATACTGGGAGTCAACTACTGGACCACCTTATCTGATTGGCTAGAAAGATGTCCTCTACAGACACCAGACATTGCATCCAGAGCTGCAGAATTGGCTCCAACCCTTGTAGATGCTGGAGTCGGAAAGAAAAATGTGCCTGTTGTTTGGTTAGCTCATTCAATGGGAGGCCTGATAGTGAAACAAGTGCTGAATGAAGCATCAGAAAGCAATGACTTGATGCTGAAAAAACTTGCAGAGAATACAAAGGCAATCCTGTTTTACAGTACTCCTCACAAAGGCAGCTCATTAGCGGCCATGCCTCGCGCTGCTGCTGCAGTTCTCTGGCCCTCTAATGACGTGCGACAGCTTCAAGAAAACTCACCAACACTACTTGAGCTGCATAATGCCTTCTTGAAGTTCGCTGAAGAGTATGGCTGGGAGACAATAAGCTTTGCTGAAACTATGCCAACTCTAGTAACAGCATTTAAAGTTCCTATCCATTTTGTTCAGTCGAGTTCTGCTGATTTAGGTCGAGGAGTCTTTTATCAGTTGCCACTTGATCACTTATCGATTTGCAAGCCGGCTACGAGACAATCAATTTTGTATACAACAGTATTGGATGTTATTAATAGAGCTACAATGAAAGATGTTGAATTGGAGTATCCTAATCCATACATGCAGTGGCTTATGGATATGTTCTGGTGGGCTGTGAGGAGTAAAGCCAAGGATGTGATGGAGTCTTTCGATGAGAATCAAAGTAATGAGCGCCTGCGCTGGTACGAACAGAAACTAATTGATGCCTTCACAGATGGATTTACAGATTAAGTTTGAACTTTATGTACTGTTTTAATCTTTCATGAAAAATTGTGGCGAGCATTCCAAAGAATTCTGTAAACTAACATAAAGTGTGTTGTTTGCATTAATAAATGGTTTTAATAAAGTTTATTACTAATGTACTTACCTGCATAGTTATTTTATGAAATTTTGATATAAGTCGTAGTTTCTAGTCCAAAATATGCAGTGTATTCAAATTAGATATATATCAATAAAACATATATTCATGGTTAGAGGTGCATCCATACTCCGTACATATAAATAAATAAATAAATGAATATCTAAGTAATGTCGTGTTTTTCACACAGCATCATCTGACCTCACAGTAAGCAGCGCTTGTATTATGTGTTACTTAATTGATATGTACTACATGTATACTTTATTTTTTTTTAAATGAATACATAATATTATACATAGAAACACCCAGACCCGAGATAAATACTTGCTGATCATACAAACATTAGTCCCGCTGTGGGAATCGAACCCGCAACCTTCTGCGTCTCAGACGGTACAAAATTCGATAGTGCCTATACCTGCCTGATTGATACGTTTTCACGGCTTAGCGGCTGAACGGATCTTGATGAAATTTGGTAAGTTGATAAATAGGGCATAGCATGGGTAAGTACAGACAGAAGTGACTCATATAATATTTAAGCTCATTATAAGTGAACCCTGTTCTTTATGAGTCAATAAATTTCTCTAACCTTAATAGGTATCTACTTAAGAGTTAGTAAGCAGATACCTACACCTACTACAGATGCAAGGTTTACCTTTTTCAATGAAGAAACAAATATTAAATGGCAGTACAGTCACACGTGCAATACTAATAGCAGTATTGTGCGAGAGGTCATGTATCTATATTGTACTGGTTAGTAGTTATTCCTGTAAGCGGCCAGGGTCTTGCAGCTGTCACGTAGGTACGATATCTACGAACAGGTGTGTAAAAAGCCGTCATGTTTTACATTTTTATAAAGAACTAGCTGTCCCGTGCCCACTTCGTTGGGCGGTTACAATTCACAAAAAATATTAAAGAACCTACTAATATCGCTATTAAAAAAGATTCAAATTATTGTAATAATTACAGAAATTACGGATAATTAATGATAGATGGCGCTAGCAGCCACCCGCGGCTTCGCCCGCCCCGTTCCCGTTGTTTATCCGGGATAAAAAAAAGAAACACTATCCTATCCAAGATACTAACTATATTCATTTTAAGTATCATCCAAATCGGTCCAGCAGTTCTCGAGTTATACCTAAGTGGTGTAACTAACATGACTTTTTTTTTCTTTAACTTATATTGTCCCACTCCTGGGCAAAGGTCTCGCCCTTTACCTTCCACTCTTTGTTCTCCAAGGCAATTTATTTTTAATATATATATACCATGTATATATATATAGATAGATATATAGATGTTTGGACGAATTACTACGTTACCTAAGTAGTAATATGCAGAGTATCTACCTTTGAGGTTCTAAAATTTGAGGTTGACAATGCTGAAAATACAGTTGTAAAATAGGCTATTCCACAACTGTATTTTCGGCATTGTCAACCTCAAATTTTAATAGTATATGCTATTAAAACCTAATACAGGTACGTCTTTGGTAGGTAGGTAGATAGGTCTGTATGTCACTTAGGTAATTACATACTTCTACTTGGTAGGTACACAGATGTACTTTCTATAATCATACGTACGCTTTGTTTTATGATTGCATGCATCATAAAACAAAGCTCGATTTAAATAAACTGAACTCACCCTTGGCATCTTCAGGACAGCCCTTTATTGTATTCAGAAATAGGCTAGGCACGCTAACTTAGGCTACCTTCACCACCCACAGGCAGAATATTACATAGTTAATATATAACAATTCAAGTTTGTTGTGTGTCCCTTGCTTGGTGGATGTCAGTGTTGCTACCCGACGCCACCCCAATGGCATTGGGGTGGCCGAATGTCCGCGGCAGCCGTGGTGCTGCATTTCAAGCCGTGAGTATATTACCCGTTGGGCTATTTACATAGGCACAGCTTAGGGTGGGAAGACTAGCTGCTGGCCTCGTTGCAATTCTAATTACATATCAATTATTCAAGATATATCGATTGAATTTGTTCAGCTATCGTTTTCAACACTTTTATTTAGTCTACTCGCGAGTGCCAGCCGAAATCCTCGTATAGAAATACTAAGTTTTTTTTTTATTTAAATTTCTTTTATCATGTCCGATTCCGATGATTTCGATATCTCGTCCGAAAGCTCTGATAGCTTCTCAATCACGGAGAGCAGCAGTTTGCACTGCCCGACTCCTCGACGACTGGTCGATTTGATCGCAGATAAGTTGAAGAGTATGAAATGCGCTACAAACGGCGGCCAAACGCTTCCGCAATTTGAAGAAATGATAGATCAAGAGGCCATTCCCCACAAAGACTCTGACGAATACTCTTCAGATTCAGAAGACCCAAATATGTTGGCAATCATGCTTAATAATAAGAGACAAGCGCGACTGAATTCCACGAGATGCTCCGAGGGAAACCTTCATGAGCCAAGTTTGAGGAGAGTGAAGTTTTTGGATACAGAGGCACCCAGTTCAAGCCGCAACTTATTAGCATCTAAACAAATAGAGGTAGATGTACCGACAAGCGCAGAAATGGACCTAGACCTTCCGTCGTCATCAGTTGTAGAAGATTGCATGGTCCAGAACACTGGAAAAAAAGTAAAACTGGACAAGGGTCCTCTAGAGCATCTGTTTCTCCAAAGCGCGCAATCTATTTTTGTTCTCAACTTTCCTGATATGACCGAGCTTATAGAATCGATCACAAAAAGAGAAGTCGGCGAGAATGGAAATGAAAAACCGATTCAACATGAAAATACTGATGAAATACCAAATATACGCACTACTGCTGACAAGGGTGCCGAGGCCAATACTGAGGAGAATGCTGCCAGGCTTTTGAATAATGGTCAACTGAGAATGTACAAATCGGGTCGTATTACAATTTCATTTGGAGATAAAGTGTTTGAAATTGCCAAGGAATCTATTCCAATCGAACAGGAGGTGGTGTGTGTCGAAGTGGACGAAGCAACACAAACGAGTACAATGAGGTCACTGGGCGTGGCAGAACATTACTTTAACGTCGTGCCACAGATGGAAGACATTGACGATACTAACGAAATTGATGATAAACTTGAGGAAATAGCAAACGACACCAAAGAAAAAGACGAGATTGTAAAGGATGATACACAAAATGAAAAAATAAAAAATCTGGAGAAGTACGAAGGCATTGCAACGCATAAGCAACGCAGAAGTAGCGAAATTGTTACGGTAATCAACGCTGCAGAAGATGGCTTTAACGAAAAGATGCCAGATGAAAACTCAACTAAAACTGGTAAAATTCAACACCATTCACTGTGAGATATTTTAATTTTCCTTATATAAAGTAAAAAAAAACATTATTTTACCATATTTGACACATAAACCCCCATGCCTAAGGAGTCGTCGTTCACATGCAATCGTGCTGTGCAATGGTTACCTAGGATTATCAAAATACCTAATACGATTTTGGGGCTTCAGCACAAAATAGTTTCACGTACTTACCTAAGAATTTAGTCGTTTTAGAGTTTCTTTTATTTACTTGGATATTATATTATTTTGCTATGGAGATGAAGCGGAGAAGCAATAGATACGAGTTATAAGACCATGGATGTATTAGTCGAAGGTTATTAGTAAAAGTTACTAGTAGAAGTCACAGATTGTCGTCGAAGCAGTTAACCTACCTGAAAGCCTTTAACACTTATTACAAACGATAAATAAAGGTACAATTACTTGTACTTCATAATATGGCTGTTTATTTAAAAACCCCTTTGAACAAAAATATATCCTTTGTGGTGTCCCTAGGTTGTAGGATTAATTATTGCTTGTAGCTCAAAGCACTTGTTGGAATTTCAAAGTCTAACAAGAAAAGGATAGTTTCGCCATGTTTGTCTGCCAGTCAGGCCAGCGATTTATCAGACTTTAAAAATGTGTTTATCTATGCTCGAAAATATTAATATAATAATAACAATACCGGACATTTTACACAGCATCATCTGGCCACAAAGTAAGCAGAGCTTGTCTCATATGACTGATATACTACTTATATCCTTTTTTATTTTGTAAATACATACATATTATACATAGAAACACCCAGACCCGAGACAAATACTTGCAGATCATACAAACATTTGTCCCGCGGCGGGAATCGAACCCGCAACCTTTTGCGTCTCAGCCGGACCTAAGCCCACTGCGCCACAGAGGTCGTCAAAGTAAGCAGAGCTTGTGTCATATGACTGATATACTACTTATATCCTTTTTTATTTTGTTAATACATACATATTATACATAGAAACACCCAGACCCGAGACAAATACTTGCAGATCATACAAACATTTGTCCCGCGGCGGGAATCGAACCCGCTACCTTTTGCGTCTCAGCCGGACCTAAGCCCACTGCGCCACAGAGGTCGTCAAAATCTGTGTATTTTTTTATAGAACGCGTGACAATAACTGCAGATGCGAGACAAAATCAAATCGGGACATACTTGATATAGGTCTTACATAAAACACTAGGTAGTATTAAGACAATTTTTTAATTATTATATTATTTTATTTATCTCCAGCCACAACGTTGAACGTTGGGATCGGAATAAAATAAAATTATAACGGAATGTACACGCATCGGTTACAAAACATTATGTCACTAGGTGGGTCACAAAACTAAAAAGTAGGTTTGGTCAAAGCTGAGGTACACCCAAGGTAAATACTGGTAACGCTTATAGTTTACTTTTTACCCTATAACCCTATAACAGGGGTCACCAATTAGTTTCGCTTGGGGTCCGTTTTAAGAAATAAAATGACCATCGCGGTCCGCACAACATTTTATAGAAAAAAATATTTTTATTAAACAAACGTAATTACTTTCATTGCGGACTATCTGAAGTTTGGAGTAAAATTGGTGCAAGCTATTGACATTAAATCTTGGAGATCTTCATCTTCATATAGCTAGCACTACTAACCTAGCAGTTGTAGTTTAGTATGTCCTACGACGGACAGAATATATGTAATACTTGTTGATGCCCATAGCTTCGCACGCGTGGTACCTACATAAAATATAGCCTAGGTCCTTCTCCAAGGTCCTATCTATCTTATCTATCAAAATTGGTTCAGCGGTTTAGGCGTGAAAACATGACAGACAGACAGAATTACTTTCAAATTTAAAATATTAAACATAATAGTCTTATAGAAAATAATGAAATTAAATTAAATAAAAATTCGTTTGTTCATTTTAATCCGAATGTGTGTTTTAATTGAGTTTTTATTGAAATGAAATGAAATTAGAATAGTAATTAGTAATTATATTAGTAATTTAAGTAAACTAGAATTTGAAATAATTGTAGATAAATACAGATTAATATATATATGTACCTACATTATTATATAAAATACAGTAAAACAATAGAAATATATAAATAATAAAATAAAATAAAATAAAATTGCCTTTTTATTTCCTGCAAAAAAATAGTAACAGAGTTTTTGTTTAGTTTGCTTATTTTCTAACTTATTATTTATTACACGCTTATTTTTATATAACTTAATCTACATGAACCCCTCCTCAGGTGAAGGCCTCCTCCAAAGAAGCCCAGAATATATAAGGACTGTTTAAAACGATCTATAGATAGGTCAACTGATCCAGATCACTGCAAGAGGGCAGCGTCCCTAAGACACTGACAGCATTTGAATTTGAATAGTTTCCTTAATCAATAGTAGGATCTAGCGGCTCGAACAGCTAGATTCTAAACGATCATCTAGGTAAGTATTAGGCTGGTAATAATATTCAAATATTTAAATATATTTAATATTCGCATGTATATTTGCAAATGCGAATATTTTACAGCACTAGTCCAGTCCGAAGTACGTACGTAATAATACCCTTGGGTAGGAAATAATTAATTTAATCCTTTCAAACAACACTGAATACTTATCTAGTGAAATGAAAAATGAAATTTATGGAATGATTTACGTTTATTTTGATACAACACAGATCACAATAACATAGCATAGATTGATAGATAGAAAATACTTTATTGCACACCACAAAATACATTAGACTATTATAAGAAACAGTGTTTAGCTACACGGTAGTACAATTGGCGGTCTTATCGCTAGATAGCGATCTCTGCCAGACAACCTTATGGTGGATAGAAATCAATATAGCTGAATATGGGGTGATGAAAATAATATAAGTGATTTATGGTAAAAATAATATGTACTTACATACATATTTACAGGATAACAAAAAGTGAAATACAGCAATACCTAATATTACAAAAATAAATAAATAATATTGAATACAATATGAAAAATGAAAAAAGTGATATATGTTTATTTTCTGTAGCCAAAATATTACAATAAAAATAAGGTTGAGGTTTTCTTTTAGGTATAAAATACTTGTGTTAGAAAACCCCGCTCTTCTATATTCATTATATTAAGTTACAGAAAGGCACGCATATATTAAACTAAGGTAAATAAGTAGGTACCACTTAATTAATATAGTCAATAAAAGAAAAAAAACACAAATACAAAAACAAATGTTCCAATAACAATAAATACTAACTGAATTACACTTTTTACAATAATATGATAAAATAAATAAATAACGATATTATAAACTAAATAGCATAGTGATATCAAGAAGTAGTAGGTAATTTAATTACTGATCAGAAAGTATAATTTTTATGTTACTCACAACTAGTGGCTCCATCTATCCTTACGTCTGCTAAACCACTGCATCGCCTAATGCCATCTTACTACGTTTAAATCCTACTAGATGTCACTGGTAACCAAGATAAAAATATAATATTGTAAAAACTAAGGAATAGTACGCGAGTGATCTTTGTAGACCCCCAATAATATAATTACTACTTATTAGGCTCGTATTTTAGACGAACTCAAATTAATTTAGACTAAAACTAGAAATTAGAAAGTACAAACAACAACTCACTTCACAGAGTGCACTGAGTACCTACCTATTCAAAACAGATTCGTTATTTCATCTTGTGTTTTCGAACCTTAGCCTATGCATATTTTTATTGCAGTTAAAAATGAAAACTATTTTTTTGAGAGTTTAATTGATATCGGCCCTTTCATAAGTGCAGTGTAGGTACTCACCTAACCTATTTAAATGAACTTTTCTTATCCTCCTATATCTACCTACATAGTAAAAACATCACCGTTGTGGGATATGTTTAAAATATCTTGTAACGTGGCGGCTAGAAAGGCTTCAAAAGTTTCACACGTGTGCCCAAAATCGACTTAGTTCGAGCTCCACGGTCTTTGCGAAAGTAGGTCATCGATCCACAGAATTAACTATATAATATTCTTTGGCACAGTGCCATCTCTTTGTGCCGGGAGGTTGGCCCATCCCATCCTATTTAACACCATGGATTTTCACTAAGTTAAAATGGTTAAGAAACAAGGCCCTCCCGCTATCACAGAAAACATCAGATTTTTCCTGAAAATGCGTAAAGTAATTTAAACGGTGTTAGTAATTTCAGCAGCATGTTGCGGAAATTCATCTTGGTGTTATGCACACTAACCCTATACCGACCTTATTTTATTACAATTTTATGTGCACATATTGGTGGACAATGCACACACCATTTAGCCCCAAACTAAGCATACCTAGCTCGTTTTGTGGTGACCAGTTGACTGATAGAATTATACTCGTATAGATATATAAAAACGTACAAACTAAAATACTATAAAAGCCTATAAATAAATCATTCTTGATAAAAATAATATAGGAAGTACCTAACACTAAGTCGAAACCCTACATTTGGTGAAGTGCTAGCTATAACAGTAGGTAGGTACATACAAGCTCGTAATAATTATTATCCCGACACTTAAAACGATCTGTGGCCTTCATAGTAGATTAGCTTGCATAATAAATAACAAACAACGCTAGGAAGTGTAACAAACATTCCGTCAGAGACCTTCGAGCCTCAGATCACTGATGGCTTCCGGTGCCCGCCCGTGGCTTCGTTCATCTAAGTACTCGGATTTTGTTTATTGTAATGTAAATACCATTATATGAATGACTGATCGTCTCAATGATCGTATGATCGAGGTGGAGGGTATGAACAAAAGAAGGCGGTGGAAAACGGTAGGCTATTAAGGCTGAGTTCATCACATCACAATCTTATTATAAACAAACGCTGAGTTTTCCATTGATATTATTTCAATGATTTTATTTTCTATTGATTGATCCATGATTTTTAATGTAGGTATATGAGAAAAACAATAAGTAGATAGCTACTTATTGTTATTCTCATCCACATTCAAATTGGAGCGTTGTGGTTTTGATGTGGTGTGTCTATTTTCACGACTACCGACAACAAAACGACCAATAGGCGTTCACGACGACGACGTGAACACGATTTACTATCAAGTAGGTACTATTTCCCAACGAACCAAGTACCAACCAGTATATACAGGTAGTTGCCTATCTAAATGTCAGTCCTTGATGGCACAACTAGCCGATATTGCCCTTTCTCATCTTGTTATGAGAAACAGTCAAATATCTAGTTTGTAAATGAGCTACAAACAATCTTAGTGATCTTAGCTACTATCTATTGCGATAGTAATATCTCATGAGGCAAGTTGCACGATTTAAATAAACTGCAACTTGTAGGATGACTTTCAGAGGATGTAATATCCGTAAAACTAGTCCCCTTCAAAGCCGTACCTAAACGATTGCGGGTTTTAAATGTTGCTCAAACGCATTGTTTCACATATTCGCCGAGCATAATTCATCATAATTGCTGCGCCTGCCTGGTCTGTGATAAATCTGCACCTCATCATACCCTCAACTAGTCGTGCATTTCTAATGCCTAACATGGCAGACAGGTACAGAACATACAAACTGACATACATTGACTTAATTAGCATGCATTTTATAATTTTATACACCGCCTGCCTTCTCTGTGATGGTACATTGTGTTCGTGGTGACGTAATGCGGATTTAGCTGATGATGTCAACTCAAACTATTGCATAGTTTCTCTTGGTATACTGTTGGGACGAGACGAGACTGAAGCTGAAGGTCTGATCTCCACTATGCTGATAGTACCGAAAGGTGTCGTTTTATCATCCAAGTTACCATCAAATTACAGCATTCCATCCAATCATATTCAATTAGGTAACAATCTACTGGCAGCAGCGACTAAATATTTTAAACCTTAAGATGTAAAACATAAAAGACATCGGATAACAGCATATCTTGATCTAGATTTGCAATGTTAGCGTCTAGCATTAGCTACTTACTTGCCTATTCAATGCATGTAGACACACACATTAAGTGTGTGTGTGGGATGTTCTGTTCATTAAGGAATGTGGTTTACTTTACCTGACATCAAATAGGGAGTTGAGAATTTGTTTGTGAATGTAGTATGTACCAATCATTACTATATGTTCTATAATGACGTCTTCTGTTCTGATACCTTCAAAACACCAGAATGGCGAAATGGTTCTCTGTAGGCGCGAGGTTTGTCTTCATGAAGTTTAACTAGTTTAATAAGTTTAACTTTGATTTACAATATTTTTTGTAAGAACCTATGTACTGTAAGTAATTACTAATATTCTTGCCCTTATCCTACTAATTGGGGTCAGCCCGGCCGGTTCTTCTTTTCCACTCCCCTTTCATCCGCCATCCCAGTAGTCTCTCCTTTCTTACATTTCACACAGTCTATCCACATTAAAATCCATCGCCTTGTTGTGTCTGGTGTATCCCACTATTTCCATGGAAATACAAAATTGAAAAAGTGGGACTAGCGTTTTTTCCAAATTATATCCCATTACATATTTCTATTGCGCCAAAAAAACGCATGGAATTGAAATTTGACTTTTCCGTGCCATTTTAACTTTTTCAATAAGAATAGTAGTTCTTATTGAAAAATTAAATCAAATCGGAGCCAGTTGGTTAGGTTATGTTAGAGTATAGAGAACAACGCGCAAGGCGAGCGAGCAAAGCGAGCGAGCCGCCGCAGCGGCCGCCGAAGCGCCAGATGAATATAGTTACTATTTTCCATAGTTCGGTTGACTGGACAGCTGATTTTTTTTTCTTGGAGCTATCAACTTTCATACGGAAATGTGCACGCCGTCATAAGAGGTGATGCAGTGTTTTTTTTGCCGCCGCAGAGCAGTGGGAGAATCAGTAACAAGTATTTCTATCAATAGAAATACCTAATGGAAATAGTGGAATACACACGTTGTGACATGACTTTGTTCCCTCCACATGACAATGCCTATACCACGCTCATATTATTCTTAAATTTTTTCGTCACTACATTCATACTATCTCTGATTTCTCGTCACTCCGCACATGACTCTTAACATTCAACTCTCTCAATTCTTCTTTAATTCGATTTTTTTTAAACCAAATTACTAGTACTGTAGACCATAGACAAGGTTGCTGGTAGGGCAACACTTGACATTTTAAGTATACCTACCCAAAAAGCCATGCCTTATCCTGCATTATGTCATTTTGAATTTTCTGTGTAGGCCGGAAAAGGCGCGTACAAACATACACTATTCAAATCAAAATACCTAAGGCTCAACAAAAATTTTAATTTGAAGAATTTATACGTATTTTTTTTCTTACTTGCTATTTTATAAATTTAATTGTCTAAGCTTCAAGTGGTTATGCTAACAGATTGTTGGGCGGTTTGGTACCTATGCCAAGTTTGAAAAAACCACAAGTGGGTAGTATAAAAACGAAATGTCGTCAAAACAGCACTTTCATTATCACTTGTATTCTGCTTAACGGCTGAAAGGAACTTGATGAACTATTCACTGCTCCCCATTATAGACACTGTTTGCTACTGTAACTTTGTTTATTAATTTATACTTTATTTAACCCCACTTCGCACGGGTGCAATGCTATCACTAAATACACTAAACGCTAAACGACAGAATGTCTAATGTGATTAGAGACCTCTAAAATCATCAGTGTATCTCTAATATATTATGCATGTATAATAGATATAAACCTTCCTCTTGAATCACTCCATCTATTAAAAAAAACCGCATCAAAATCCGTTGCGTAGTTTTAAAGATCTAAGCATACATAGGGACAGACAGACAGCGGTAAGCGACTTTGTTTTATACTATGTAGTGATGATGGGAACTTCATTTACAACAACAATGCCAACATCTCGACGTCATATGGACACAGAAACCACTACAAGATAGATTGTGTTGCTTCAAGGGTGAAGTTTACAGAGATCACCAGCTTTAAGCAGGGGTGTGTCTCACGTTGCTATTCAAAATGTGCGGGAATGCTTTAAAGACACAGGTAGTGTTTTCTGAAGACGTGGCAGAACGCGGGCCACCACTCTAAAGAAGATCGATACATTCGACTTACTGCACGTCACGAGCGCATTGTTATTGCGAGAGCATTACAAAATCATAATTGGTTTAAACTTCGTGCTGTTCGATTGAAATTAACTATTAATTAACATCGTGTGGTGCTGTTAAGGTTTGCACGTGGGAATCTTGAGTGGACCATAGACCATTTTTTAGTGATGATAGGCGGGTTCGTTTGTGGCTAAAACCAGAAGAACGTTTCTTGGACCCCTGCAATCGAGTGATCCCTTATGCACAGCGAGTTGGTCCGGCCTTCATTCTGATGAAGGACAATGCTCGCCCACATATGGCGCGTACGGCCCAACGTGTACTTTCTGAAGCCGACATTAATGTTTTGTCCTGGTCTGCCATGAATCCGGACTTAAAATAAGTTTAACAAAAAATAACAGCTAACAGTAGTTTGTCAACGGGCGGAATGTGTACAAGGAACAGATTCCTGAACAAAATGTGACCCATCTCATAGAGAACAAGTCAAGTCAAAGTCAAGTTAAAAGATACTTTATTCAATACAAGCACAAGGATCACTTTGAAACGTCTTACATACTAGGTGAATTCAGGTGCCATTTCATCCTAACCCAAGCTCGAGAAGAACTGGCAAGAAACTCGTCTTGGTCCCTCCTAGCGCTTTTTTACATGATCCATCTTATAACCTTAACTACGAAATACGAATACAAGAGAGAGAGTTTATACATTTCAGGTGTGTCGGTTAACTGTCTGAGGGCAGAACGACATGAGGACATGCATTCTTATCAATAATATAGTCATTTATATTAAATAAATAATCCCGGACATTTCACACACCATAATCTGGCCCCAAAGTAAAGCAGAGCTTGTAATATGGGTACCACATGACTGATATACTACTTAAATACTTTTTTTTGTAAATTCATACATACTATACATAGAAACACCCAGACCCGAGACAAATACTTGCAGAACATACAAACATTTGTCCCGCGGCGGGAATCGAACCCGCAACCTTCTGCGTCTCAGCTGGACCTTAGCCCACTGCGCCACAGAGGTCGAAATTATAATAAGCTTTCATCAAAAGTCTACCTTTTATGTATGCTTTAAATTTCTTAATAGGTAGTTTAGTAGCATTTACAGGAAGCTTATTATAGAAGCGCACCGTGTTCCCCTTAAAGGACTTATTTACTTTTTCTAGTCGAAACCTAGAGATGTATAATTTGTGTCTATTCCTAGTATTGATTCTATGAAGGTCAAATTTTTTCTGAATCCCATCTCTATTTTTATGTGTGTATAACAAATTTTCATATATATATAGTGAAGCTATTGTGAGAATATTAATTTCTTTGAATATTTCTCTCAAAGATTCTCGTGGTTTCATTTTATAATTATATAAAATAAATCTAAATAAATTAATTTTAAAATGATATATGTATTTGAAAAATATTATAAATAATAGAATATTTTTTTTAACATCCCGAACAGACTCCGAAAATGCGTAAGGAACAGAGGAGGACATACTTGTTACTAAAGATCACCAGTTTTCAATAAATAAATAAATTAATGTTTATGCAACAAAAGTAAAGGTTCAAAATTCAAGTGATTTTTGTTACCATAAAAAAACGGCATTCAATGCTCTCTGTCCTGCTTTTACTAGTTCTTGAACTTTTTCAATTTCTTTTTGCTAAATTCTCGTTGTTTCGGTTATAGTAAACACAATAATAAATACATACTTAATAACTATTGGTTTATTAATTACTAGCTGACCCGGCCACGCGTTGCTGTAGCTCAGTAGTTCTAATACGTTGAAGGAGAGATTAACGTTAGCGTATATCGCTAACCTCAAAATTATCAGTGTTTCTCTACTATATTATGCATGTATTATACATATAAACCTTCCTCTTGAATCACTGTATTAAAAAAATCTCATCAAAATCCATTGCGTAGTTTTAAAGATCTAAGCATACACAGGGACAGACAGACAGCGGGAAGCGACTTTGTTTTATACTATGTAGTGATATGGAATGCATGAACATAACTAAATTACTTATGATAAAGAAAAGAAAAATGCTATGTTAATAATCAGTAATGTATGTCACTAATCTAAACTAAACTTATCAAGGTTTTTTTTAATGTTAGAACTAGTGTTCGGTAGAGGCTGAAATATATAAATAAAAAAGTTCAGTATCTACCTAGGTATTTTTCCTAAGAAAATTCAGAATTGCATTGCTCTTACGTCGCGGCTGCCTTACCCATTTTCCTTATAGCAGGTATGTACCTAGATAATTATTAGTCATGAAGACGTGCGCACGTGTGTTAAGTTATCTACCTAATACCTATAACAAAATATAACATAACAACATAGCATCAGTCAATTCTTTAGTCAGAATTTTCAGATCAAAGGGTATCTCTCTGGCAATTTTCCTCATATTCTTTGTTTGGATACCATCGTCTGCAGAATATTATAATATTATCATCCGATCTGAGCTCTAACCGAGGTACAAATTCCATGGGGTATTGTGTGTGCCCACAAATAATATAAAGGACCATTTTTTATTTTAGACTAGCCTTAGTGTGTTTTCACTAGTGGTTAATTTCTCAAAAATAAATCGTCTTCGGCATCATTTTTAACCGACCTTAAAAAAAGGAGGAGGTTCTCAATTCGGTTGTTTATATATATTTATTTTACATGAGAAAAATATTTTTTTATATACTTTCGGATTATTTTCCAGTCCAGTAGTTTGGTTTTTAAATCAAAATAGCTGGAATAAATATGTCCAGTGGTGTTTACGAATTTCGAAAAATGATAAAGTACTAGCTGGTGCCCGCGACTTCGTCTGCACAGGATTAGTACTTCGTGTTTTTGCAGCGCACGCCAGAATAGCTCACAGATGGCAGAATTTATTCCTACTTACTTGACAATTATCGTTATATTTTATAGCCTATGTGTTATTCTAATGTATAAGCTATATAATTGTAAAGTTTCATTAAAATACATTCAGTAGTTTTTGCGTGAAAGAGTAACAAACATACATACATATAAAAAGGTTTACGAAAATTGCGCGGACGGAGGAGTATGAAATTTCGCACACTTATAGTTTTTATGGAGAAGAAGTGAAGTATGCATTTTTTTAAATAACGCGTAAAAAATACATTCATTATTAATTAATTATGGTTGAATTTCGACCAGTGGGCGACCACTAGTTTCCAAAAATACTTACGACAAGTTTCAAGCAACGCATCACGCATTCATAAGTTTATTTAAAGTTACATACTAATGTACATGACCGTGAAGTATATCGATGATGTATGAGAACAGTTTTTCAACTAATTACAAATTTAATTGTCCTATAAACTAACTTATCTTTAGTTAGGAGCAATGGGCGTTGCTTTAATAATGTGTGATGGTGTAGTTCCCTGAATTAGACAGATGATGAAAAAAGTCGGTAAAATATAATTGTAGATACCAAAATAGATGTCCAAAATGTCTACATAATTTAGTTTTTTATCTTTTTTTGTAAATATGTATATGTATCATACATATATCATATCATACATCCCTTTTGTTATCTATCTGGGTACAGTTACTCTGTTAGGCGTCATATTCGCACCGGACCATATTTTTGCCGACCTCAGTAGGTATTTAATATACATTTTTCAATTAGATAATTGTTTGGGTACTAATATTTGTATGTATTATTTTTGTCCTACAGTTAGTAATGATAAAAATGGTCTTGTAGTATTAACAATTTCTGAGCGTAGGACCGGGATAACGTAAGTACCACGTCATTTGTAGGACAATATGACTGTTAACTTATATAAATATTAACTAAGTATTTAAAAAAAAACAATCAGCTGGTTAGCAATCATTTAAGATGACTTCGTTATCGATACATGTTGGAAGGATCTTTGATCAAACATTGATTTTGCAGGACTAATATTTTTTCGAATGATTTAGATAATTTTCATGAGATTTAACAAAATAAAATTCAGTTAGTAATAAATATTTGAGAATCATCAAATCGACATATTTTATCCTTGCTACCTCTGTTACCACAATCGAGTAATCAAGTGCCAAAATGGACCATGGATCCTGGACTAATGTAAATATTTACAAAAAAAATGTACCTATGTAAGTATATTTTGTTGTCAGTCATGTGGTACCCATAACACAAGCTCTGCTTACTTTGGAGCCAGATGATGTTGTGTGAAATGTCCGACATTATTTGTTATTATAATTATTATTTCAGTGAAAGGTCTTGCCAGACAGACAACAAAGTCCTAATAGGTATAAAGATATATATTTTTCCTTTTGAAGGACTCCTAAAAACACACTCTGATTAACTTTTGCTTTCGAGAATGCAACTCAGGCTCACTAGGTACTTAGGTACCTACTATTGTTCTACTGTGACTGTACAGAGGTCGCTGTTTATACATAAAGTACTCACCTATCTGATAAACCAACACGCTTATCGGAGCAGTCGGAGGCCTTGGCCTGTATTTGAACGTACATAGACGCATTAGACATACTTATGTGCTATTTTATATAATTAGGAGCAGTGTATCGGTTCGTGAAACTATTCGATTCAGTGGGAAGGAAATGAGTGGGGCTAACCTTCCATGTTATGAGCGAAGAACGGAGTGGCCACTGAAGGGCCAGCGGGCCAGTGCTATCTGTCCGATCGTCATCAACATTGCACTAGACCGTCTTTGTAAAACCGAATTCGCTATACCGAAACGACATCGCCGTTGAAATGTACGACAATGTCAAATGGTTTTCTTTTGTACCTAATGTCAATTAAACATTGTTGATTGTAATGTTTAACAGAAGTAGAGTCGAATTGACACCACCCGTTTTGAATGTATACAAATATTTAGTAGGTACTATCCTGCCAATCTATTTTAATGAGTAGGACACAAAAGAAAATCGACACGTGTTTCGCCTCTCCACAAAGCATCCTCAGTAACAATAGACTCGCTCCGCACTGGAGTGAAGAATATACTTCAGAATATGTCGCGTTTGAAACCGCGCCTATTAATTCTCTAGTGTGTGCTAGGCCGTCAGGGCCTTACACGAGGACACTTACGCGTCTAAGGATGTAGATTGAGTTGGGTATCATCCTAGGCAATTTTCTACTATTTAGATATTTAGATATTTAGTCTGGGTCATCTCGATCATGAAGCAAAAGCAATCCAGTCAAATATTTCGGTTCCGTGGCCGGATGAACGTTCCTGTCACCACGCCCCGCCCACGTACTTATAGTTTAGAAAGTCGCAAAGTACTTTCCATCTTCGCCTAATCCTTATTTGGCCTACCTTTGTTATTATGTCGCTTACTTCCACCGGTTTCATGCGTTTTTCATTTAGCATTGTGGTTGACTTCCCGCAAGTAAATATGTTAGCTACTCGTCAAGTAAGAATGTGTCATGATCTAGCTGTCTCCAAGAGCCGGGCACGCATGGCGCCATGCCAACTGGAAACCACTATTCAGTCTGTAGGTGTCATACCGAATTCCTATAGAATTTTATAACATTGGGCTTAGATTCAACGTCGCTTTTGTGCGTCGAGCGCGACGGACAAAATACGGACGGATAGGACTTTAAAACATTTGACAAAAGTAGCGCACTTTTTTACGGAAATAAAAATAAACCGGTTATTTTTGATTAAATCATATTTGGCTCAAATTATTGCAAAAAAAACATCCTCAATCAACCTTTAAAATATCAGATCTCTTAAGCCGAGTCAAGAATTTTGAATACGCCTCAAATTGCAAAATCATCTTTATATAATTTAACATAACTTTCAAAACATTCTATTACTATCGACTCATTAGGTACTTACTAAAAAAAAGTTTTTTTTTTAAAACTGCCTAAGTATATAAAACTTAATCTAAAATTCGGTAGACTCTAGGGACTTAGCGTTGTTTATTCTTCATCTTGATTACAAACAGAGTTTTTAAGATATTAAATAATTAAAATAGCCAGTAAAGTTGATAACATACAACAAAAAAATATTTCGCCAAATAACTCCACCTAATAAAAAGTGTCAAATGCTGTGTCCACGTATGCACTCATTTTTCAAATAAACTTAATAAGATTTGTTTTCATCAATATTATTATAAATACTTACGGGTATTTATCGCGTTTATTTACCTATTTTTCCCGACGTTTCGACAGGTTTACACTCTGTCGTGGTCCAGGATGGTCATCCCGTGACCACGACGTAAGTATTTATAATAATGTGTTCTGATCGCGTAAGTTTAAAAAACTTCATCAATATTTTACTGTGATTTACATATTTACATATCAATATAATCTATGCTAATATTATAAAGAGGAAAGATTAGATTGTTTGTAAGTTTGTAAAATTATTGGTAAAGGATAAACACAAAAAAAATTAAATCACTTTCACCTATGAAAGCCTTATTAATCCGGAGTAACATGAGCTACATTGTAAACTTTATATATATAATCTTCTGTGCATGTGTTTGTATTTAAACTCCTCCTAAACGGATGGACCGATTTTGATTAAATTTGCGTGTGTTCAAGTAGATTCGAGAATGGTTTAGATTTACAAATAGATATTTTTTTTAAACTATTTGTTTCTATTTCAAACGCGCGGACGAAGTCGTGAACGGGACATCTAGTTTATTACAAAAATATTGTAATGTAAAATGAAACCCGCGGGGACAGCTAGTCTTTAATAAACACACTATTAGACGTAAACAAAGATGGTTATAACATAAAACTTTATATCTGACTTCAATATCACAACATAATATTCTCTTTAACACGTACGAAATCAGTCAAAAAATATCCCATAAGTACATGTTATGAGAGGCTGTCCGCACCTCCCTACTGCCCAATGCTCCCCTTCCTCCCCTACCTATGGCTATTATTTTCAACTGTAGATGAACGCGGCCCGATAGAGAAGGTGTCCTGAACTGACACAATCAGAAACCCCTTAAGTAGTGGCTCTGTGGCCTGTAGACCTCGCGAATATTTTTCGAAATAACTGAAATTTAACTTTTTTTACGTTACAACCCCCATATTTCCGCCATTTTGAAAAATTTCCAAACACTGAATCGACAAAAAACTCTATATAGTTATAGAACCTGCTTACAAATTTACATGAAAATCGGTTGAGAAATGCGACCTGTAGAGTAGAACATCCGGACAGACGGTCGACATACGCAAGCATTTTCGCCTAAGCTGAAACGGAGACACTCGCTTCGCTCGGTCAATAAGTAATTGTAAGCAGGTAATTAATAAAGTAGGTACGTGGGAGAATAGAGTTCACACATATATTATTATTATCAGTGTTTTCAGTATACGTACAGAATTACTTACCTACAGCGGTAAAGGAAACAAGGCATAAGTACCAAATACTAAGAGCATGTGCATCATAATTATTTTGGCTATTGCATTGATAGCTTTTGTATAAATCAATGGGCTGTTGACTTGATTTCTAAGAGAGGGATAAAGGAAGTTCAACATACACTGGTAGGCAACATTAGACAAAGAGGCTAAATTTCAATTACTTTTATGCGTAGAAAAATGACACCTATTTGCCATGCAATAAGGTAGAAAATGTATATCCTGCCGTCAAATAATTATGCCAAAAACATGGTAGCTGTAGTGGGCAGCTGTCTCCAAGGCGTTCAGAATTTTATAACTTGGCCATGATATGAATACTACACATAGAGGCGTAGAATTAAATAATATAGGTATGACCTCAGTCAGACCGAAAAAATATAAAGACAGCGCGCCGTGATCAACCAAATTGAAGCCAACTTTTTATGTAACTGGGCATGTAAATGTTTCTATATAATTGGGTAAATTTGTATGATTGAGTCATATATTGTGTTGGTTCATTCATAAACAAAGCAATAATAATGTTGTGGACTACTATAATTAGTCCAAGGCTAGTTGTGTACATGTAATCACTTTCAAAATGATTTAAACAAACTACGCTGATTTTCCATTGTGGATTATTTCGGTTTTTTTTTAACTTTTTCTTATACAACTGGATAATTTATGAAAAACATGTCATAAATAATCCCAGTCGTTTTCGGTTGTCACCATATGGATGCGTGCTCAGAACACTGGCAGCATGGCCATGTTGTATGGCAATTCGCCGAACGAGGAAGCCAGCATTCCAGTAATTACTGTTATTGACCGAGCAAGCGCGAAG
Organism: Lampropteryx suffumata; assembly: GCA_948098915.1. Taxonomy (NCBI): domain Eukaryota; kingdom Metazoa; phylum Arthropoda; class Insecta; order Lepidoptera; family Geometridae; genus Lampropteryx; species Lampropteryx suffumata. The sequence continues at coordinate 22,498,765 of OX402544.1, read as the reverse complement.
CGTGAGCGAGTTTTTCGATTTCAGGTTAGGCGAAAATGCTTTCGTATGTCTGTCCGTCTGTCTGGATGTTCTCTTCTACAGGTCGAATTTCTCAACCAATTCTCGTGAAATTTAGTGAGCAGGTTCTGTAACTACACTCGTGAGCAACCGAATCGAATCACCCCTACAAAATTTACAAAGTGTAACTTTTTTCCAAAATGACCTGAGTAATGCATATAGAATATATTTTTTTTTGAAAGCTTGATCTTTAAGCTTCAAAATTACACCATTATTTTGAAAATCTACACAGTATTTTTTTAATTAATCAGTTTTGAATGGAAACACAACAAAAGTGAAGTTAATTTAAGTTAACATAGGGCTAATCAAAATTAAAATAAAACAGAAAATTTATGTTTAATACTCTTCATTTATTTAATCAATATTTGGTGTTGCCTCCTCTAGCTCTAATAACACTTTGAAGGCGGTTTTTCATTGATTTAATAAGTTTTTTAATCAGTTCTTGAGGTAGCCTTTCCCACTCCTCTTCCAGCGCTATCTTTAGCTCTGCGATGCTTGTAGGCGCCGGATTTCTGGCTCGTACCCTCCGTTTGAGTTGGTCCCATACATGCTCAATCGGATTGAGATCAGGACTTAATGCTGGCCAGTCCATGGTCCGAATGCCAACTTCATCCATGAACTGACGAGTGATTCGTGCTGTATGACACCGGGCATTGTCATGCATTAACAGAAAGCCGTCCTCGATGAAGCCTTCATAAGGCAAGACATGATCCAGAAGAATGTCTTCCACATATCGCGCAGCAGTCAGACCGCCTCCTTGGCCTCCACCAGGGATGAAAACGAGCTCCGTTTTTCCTTCCAGCGAAATGCCCGCCCACATCATACACGAACCACCCCCGTAGGACACGGTTTCGGCAAAACAGCACTGCGCAAACCGCTCGCCTGGGCGCCTGTAGACCCGAGCTCTCCTATCACTGCCATGTAGACACACTCTGGTTTCGTCAGTGAACAGGACTGACCGCCATTGCTCAGCACTCCAATTAATGTGTTCGCGAGCAAATTCAAGGCGCGCTTGTCGGTGAGCTGTGGTCAATTTTGGGCCTCTGGCAGGCCGTCTTGGAACGAGGTTAGCTTCTTTTAATCTTCTTCTGATTGTCCATTGACTGACAGACACTCCTCGAACTTCTCTCAGCTGCTGCTGGACAGAAACACCGGTAAGATGGCGGTTTCTGAGACTCGTCGAAACGATAAAACGGTCGTCTCTCTCAGATGTTACCCGGCGCCGACTGGTATCTGGCGTCCTGGAGTAAGAACCAGTCTCTTGGAATCTTCTGTACACCCTAAACACAGCAGATTGACTCAGGTTTAGTCGACGAGCGACTTCTCGCTGGCTGAGATCCTGTTGCAGCAAAGCAACAACTTGAGCGGCTATTTCTGGTGTTGTATCCATAGTGGTTGTGAATCGGCGATCGTAACTTGCGTAGGTGTGTTCAGGTCAACGTCTGATGAGCGACTGATAAGTGTGCACTGCTTGCACGGGGGTTTTATAGGGGGTTGGAACGCGCCCGCACAGCTACTGCATAAAGCGCATTTTTGATGCTTGCACTGATACAGCGCTATTTTAAAAAGAACTGAACAAATTTAAATGATAGTAGTGTTATTTTGAAGCTTAAAGATCAAGCTTTCAAAAAAAAATATATTCTATATGCATTACTCAGGTCATTTTGGAAAAAAGTTACACTTTGTAAATTTTGTAGGGGTGATTCGATTCGGTTGCTCACGAGTGTATATAGAGTACTATATTTTTTTGTCAATTCAGTTTTTGGAAATATTTTAATATGGCGGAGATATGGGGGTTGAAAACGTAAAAAAAGTTATATTTCAGTAATTTCAATAAATGTTCGTGAGGTCTACAGTTCACAGAGCCACTAGTTTTTGCATGTTTTTACTGCTCAGGATTAAACATTTTTACTGACAGTGTATAATTTTTTTTGTACAACGTTTACCGAATTTTGATGTGATGCGTACTAAGAGCGAGGAGCACGGTTTGGGTGACTGTGCTGTGCTGTGCGTGTGTATTTTATTTACATAAAGTAGCACGGTTTTGTAAAGGACAGCGCGCGCCGCTTTCTACCAAAGTAATAGATAGCGGCGCGCTGTCTTTTTATTTAGTATATTTTAATTGGTCTGAGAGAATGACATCATAACAGTTGTGTTAATTTTATTATACCTACTGTTTCGATTCATCCAAAAGTCCCCGGTTTCGTTTCATCAGCGTAGCTTTAACTACCACTACTATCTACTCATTGTAGATAATTAACGTAAATGATAAGTATATTACTCTATGTACTCTAAGTACTCTATGTACTTACATAGTGTAACCCGGTATACAGTGTGTATTTAGATCACTCCCAGAAGCGAAAACAACGCATTCAGGGGGTCTAGACAAAAACCTCACGCTCAGTGCCGGATTAAGACTAATTGATGCCCTAAGCAATATACGCCTGTGCCCCCCTTTCCACTAGTAAACTAGTATAATGTCGTATTTATAGATATGTAAAGATGTATCTCGTTGTACGAGATAAATCTTTACTTACCCTTGAATAGTGTGGGTACCTGAGATGGCCTGTGCCATCAAACAGAACAGAATCCGATCAGAATGACGTTAGTAGAGAGGAAACTTCACCCAACTCAGCTTGCTGGAGTGGTTCCATGAACGAAAGTTTTCAATTACAAATAACTGCTTTGTAACTTGACTGACGCCAACTAAATCATCTTCAATAGATGAACGAAGGCCAATGATGATGATGACCCTAGAATTTATGTACGAAAGACGAAAGAGATACGTGGAGTATGAATTACATATTTACATACATACATAGTGAAGTAGAACTTAAGTTGTATAATAGCAAATCGTATAACGGTCGTAGCTTCAAATCTGCTCTAAGTCGCGATTTACCCTCCCATAAGAAGTTATCACTTCAAAAACACAAATTAGTAATAAAAAAGTTAAATTTATTCACATGTATAATATATAATATAAATAATTAAAACAAATATCATTTAGTACGTAGGTCCTGATTTACTTCAAGTAGAGGACCCTATTAGTTCCACAAATAAGGATGTCATCGTAAAGATCTAAGTGCGTTTCTGACTAGGATCCTAAAGGATATTATATTTCATTCAGACCTTATTAGGACCGAGTTCAGAACTCAGTTGTCCTAGTTAGAACTTTATGAAAAACGAACCAAAATTTCTAGTTGGGTCATTGCTCTAGTCAATTTAAGCGAACGGTTTTTCAAATAGACTTATTTCATGTGCTACCAAATATTTTATGGTATTCTATATTAAGATATTAAAGAAATGTACAGCATAATATACATTCAATAATAAAATACATGTGAATCAGTTGAGCTATCTAAGGACCGTTTAAAACGATCTTGTATAGATAGCTCAACTGATCTAGATCATTGCCAGAGGGCAGCGTTCCCTAGACACTGGCGGGATTGCCACGTTGAATAGCAACGCTAATACGCTGAGCCAGATAGAAGCCAGCTCTTGGGTCACGAAATATGAAATTATTATATAAATTATTCTGTACATTTCTTTAATTATTTCTGTATTTTTAAATATAATGTGCTTTGTTTAGATATTACATATCGGTGCTGTTTATTGTGCTCCCCAAGACATGATGCCCTAAGCAATTGCTAAATTTGATTACCTATCCCCAAAGCTAACCTCTTCGCGGAAATATTAAATTGTATGGAAATAACAGCAGCAGTCGAGTTTAAGTCACGTGACTAATCAAGTTATCATAACACACAGACCATAATTCGATTATTTTTGGCCGTCTTGCGAGCAAACAATGCGCTCTTATTATTATTGATTTTATTTAAACAGAGCTAGAATTATTGACTCGGGTGTGAATTGGAATAAAAGCTTTGCTTTGCGATTCGAGCAATGGTAATACGTATTATTAATACGTATTATTAATTGAAATACACCATTTTATATAAAATACCAAATGACTAACGACAAGATACGACTTTGTGACGTCATACTATCCATACAAATATTATAAATACGATAGTGTCTCTGTCTGTCTGTTTGTTTTCACAACCAAACCGTTAACGGATCTTGATGAAATTTGGTAGGAATTTGGATGTATTGCATTGAGGGGAAGAACATAGGCTACTTTTTGTCTCAAAAAACAACATTGAAGGGGGTAAAATAGGGGTTGAAAGATTGTTTGGGCAACTCATATTTTCTAAACTTCGGTTCTTTAGATGCACAGAATGCATTCCTTACAAAAAATAAATAAAGGTTCTAAACATACGCGTACGAAGTCGCGGGTAACAGCTAGTAAACAATATATATAAATTATGACATATGCCGAAGAAGAAGACCATAATTCTGTTATAGGATTCGATATAGAATTTCGATATATTGTGGTCTGTGGTTCTGGGCGGGCCCAACCATGACGACCGACGGAATAAAAATTTGATAATAAATTCTAACCTATTAAAACTAAGTACTTACTTACCTACTTATTTTTATTTTTATAAAATTTAGTTAGCTTTAGCCAAAAAAAATAAGCGAATACTTGAATCCGTAGCCTTCCCTTGGCTACGGCAGAGATAACATCGCAACATGGTCATTCAACAATTGGAAAAAAAATTGTACGTACCTACTTATTATGTTAGTAGGTAAGAAACTGATTTATTTAGTCTGGTATTTGTAGATATAAGTAGATATATATTCAATGGATGTTTTATGTAAGTATGTTATGATAATAGACATTGATGACCAATAGGTAGGTATTTAACACTAGCACGTATGCTCACCTACTTGAGTAGGTATCTTACTTACCCAACATAAGGTAGGTATTGATCTATTGATCGTACCTACTAAACGCACGCATAGTACGCAGCGTATCAAGGCAAGATTTGCTTTGCCTTGTAGTCATTGCATTGTATTTTAGACTCTATTCTTAACGTTATACAGGTACACTAACTCGGTGTTGTAGGTAGGTAAGTATAGATAAGTAGTTAGAAAATTGAATAACGTCCAAGGCTATCGACTTCTGTAGTAATAAGGAGTAGTAAAAACTTGGTCAAGGCTTACGGTTGAGCTGTCAAAGTAGGCCTACGGTTGTTTCTAGCTGGTAGCTCTTTAAATATCTACAAGTAGACAAACGCGTAGGACATAAGCTGATTTCAAAAGATTTGAAAGACAGCCAAAGCTTATTGGTCCAAAGGATTGTCGATGACGTCATTGACATTATTTATACCCCTTCTTTCCTTCTATTCATATCCCTTCTTAGAAGAGGCTCTTTTATTTTGTTCTGTGTATCATTCAGCCACACTCATGCCATCGCAATATTATATTTTCACTGGCTGGCCTCTCAGCTCTCGTAACTCTGTCATCTGCTCCGTAGGTTATTTGTGCTCGATCCCCATTCAGTACCTACAGATTGTTATATGATACACGTAGCGTAGATGTTCGTTATGTGTCAAGTGTTATCTATACTTATAAAAGAGCTTACCTGACTGACTGACTGACTGATTCATCATCGCTGCGCCGAATTCACTGATGCTAGAAAGCTGAAATTTGGAAGGTAGCTTCCTTTTATAGCAAAATCACGCACTAAGGCGGGATTTTTTGCAATTCAACTCCTAAGAGGATGAAAAGGGGTGAAAGCAAATGTAGTGCGATTTGCTTTGAATAATTAAAATGCAAAATAAATGGACACGTGTTTCAAGATTTTTCAAAATAAGTCTAACAAAGGGGTAAACGGGGTGTCAAAGTTTGTTCCCTTACAGGGTTCAAATTAGTTTTGTAGAGTCAGACCGGCGGGGCGCCATACGATCGTGCATGCATTACGCTCATTAGTTTATAATAATTTTCGCGCGTTTTGACGTTCAATTGGCATCAGTGAGGTGACAAAGATGGCTGAGTTTTTTGATGGTGGCGGCGGCAATCGTAAGTAATGTTTTTTTCTGCAAATTTTAATGAAAACATTTTGATCTTGATGTTATTTCGTAGTTGTAATAAATATTTACCCATTCAACACGTTTTTACCGTAGAAACGTATGATTTGTCGAACAAAGTTACACTTTGAATCCAAAAAAATCACGTTCGTGACGTTCAGGTCTATCTTTACTTTAGACGGTTTTAGGTAATGATTGTCATTTGTTGAATGTGCTGGTAATTATTTTTATTTTCGACAGGATTGGAACTTACCAGTGAATTGATATTACACATACTTGGAGATAGCAACGATTCAGAGGTAGAAGTACTAGATGATGATGTGGAATTACCTTTTCAAAGGTCATCGATCCCTGTTGACGAATTTCCGAATGCGCCATCCCCACCCAGTACTGCCACCGCCTGCACGAAGTCATCTTGTAAATGTGGCCCAAAGACGCTCGGAAGTCAGAAGAAGAATATGGAGACAGGTACCATTTAATCAAAAAGCATGACTAACTGCCACAGGCAGTGCCACACTCTTCGATACCTTTGCTTGAAAAGTTGAACACCATTGAACTACACGTCACAGCGACACTAATGATGAACCGAATACCAGAACGCAAGAACATTGATATTGCTGCGTGGTGAATCACAGCAGTTCGTCTCTGTAACGATGTCGTCGTCATTAAATGGATGGACAGCAAAGCCGTGCTAGTCGCATCAAACTGCACTTCTGCAAAAGAAACAACTTTTGTGAAGCGCTGGAATAAAAATACCTCAGGAGTCAGGAGTCATGGACGTCTTTGCAGCAATAACCATCGCTAACTATAACCAGCACATGGGTGGTGTAGACATCGTTGATCAATCAATGGAGTATTACCGCACCTTCATGAAGACAAGAAAATGGACACTGAAGGAACACTGCATTTCATTGATCTGGCTGTTTGTAATGCATGGCGCCTGTTCAAATTAGAATGTGCAGTAGCTGAGATCCCAAGAAATAAAACCATGGACTTGCTAGACTTTAGAATGCAAATAGCTGATGGACTTACCAGCACACCTATTCGTAGAAGTGATGATGAAACCGAAAATGTAGAACCGAATACGCCAAAGTTTAGGAGATGAAATCAACCCTCTCAAGGTAAAAGGTATGATGGATATGGCCACCTCTCAAGCTTTGAAGATATCGACAATCCCCGCGCATGCCGAATGGAAGGTTGTAAGAGTCGATCAAAGCTTAGATGTGGAAAATGCGATGTGTACCTGTGCCTCTCGAGGAAACAAAACTGCTTTGCTGCTTACCATAAAAAAATAATATAGCTAATAATACTAGTTTGTAACAATAGTTAAGACTGATTCAGTTTTGATCTCCATAGTAGTGTTTTTCCCCATGTTAGTTCTTAGCAAGTTGTTCCTCTGTACTGTTACATATTGAGAATATGATTACATATTTTATTAAAATATTTGATTAAGAAATTATTGCTATATTCCTTACTCAAATGCACACTTAAAGTAAAAAACCCCAATAACATCACGATCGTGCACTAGTAAAGTGTAAGCCCAGACGTCACGATCGTGCAAGGGTAGTTACAGACCTTAGAGTTGTTTAGGATTTTTTTATTATTTGTTACGTGAGCATTCCATCCCCCCCAAATATATCACCGTGAAAAAATTGCAATAAAAAAAAAAAAATTGAGCCTGAAAGGGAAAGGAACTTTTTAACGGGCAGTGTGATTTCTTAGAAACATGTTTTTGATACTTATTAAAATGCAAAATAAATGGATACGTGTTTCTGGATTTTTCAAAATAACCCTCATAAAGGAGTAAAATTGGGTGTGAATGTTTGTATGGTAACTTTTCAAGGGGTGGTGGGTATGATTGTATCATATAGAAGCAAAATCAAGTTAATTGTTATAATGTGATATATATTAAAAACTCGCGGACGATGTTGCGAACGAGACAGCTAGTGACTGTATAAAATTTAATATTATGCATAAGTATTTATGCATTTAAAAGTATAATCTTCTTCTTGTAATTTAGGAGTTTTTGGTTACGGGTTCGATTCCCGCTGCTGTACAAATGTTTGTATGATCTAAGTACAAGTAAATAAAAAAGTATATCAGTCATGTGGTATCCATAACGTTATTTTTATCGGTGTATGATAAAGCTTCTTTCACAAGTTTCTCTACAGCGCAAGCCTCCTTGATCTCCTTAAAACGACACTACAGCTACCTTCTTAATTTGGTTCATAGCTATCAGTATGTAGTTTATGAAACTGTCGTCCTTCCGATTGCGGTACAATCATTTTCCCTCTTTTATTTTCAATCATTTTCAATAATGAAAAAAACGTGTGCGTCTCGTGACGCCCGACAAAAGTCATAACTTAAACTAATCTAACTAGCACTGTGGGTTACAGTGAGAGAGGAGAAGCCTGCCTACCGCTGCCGTATTCGAGAGAGAAAGGGATGCCAGACAGACTGGCGCCGTAACGCGTTGCGTAGCGAAGCGGTTTATCCACCCATAAGAAGTTATCACTTCAATAAATATTGGTGGACAATGCCCACAATTGATCTACATATTTACATACTAGTTATATGGGTGCTTATATCCTTAATGATTAAATTCAACTGACCTGGACAACTGGATACAAACTGAACAATAACAGTCTAACTGACTTAAGAAACTGAAAATAACCATCTTCGCCACATGGACGATATTAAACATATGCATCCACCAAAAATGAATTAGATCATCTAATAGAAATTTCTGAACAGTATCTAAGCGACATCTGTATGAATTTCGGAATAGATAAAAGCAATTAACTCTGTAGGAGCAGGTCAGGTGGTCAGAACTATCAACATAACTACCAAATAGAGCCGCTATTTCATAGATATTATAGCGCCGCTTATAGAATAGAATAGAATAGAATAGAATAGAATAGAATGGAATAATAGTTTATTTGACACACAACACGAAAAAGGTTACAAACATAGAGAAACAAACAGGAAAATGATTAAAGTAGGTAGGCCAAATTACACACTATAAGAGAGTACATTTGTCGCTTGTGTGGTGCCAAACAGGCTTGGTGAAAATGAATCATATAAATATTTAGGATTACAACCAATCTACACTGTTACACCACAAAGAAATCAGAACCTCCTTTTGCAGACTCAACTGAACTCAAAAACATAACCAAAGCCATTAAAACCTACGCCTTCCCTGTATTAACTTACTCATTTGGAGTAATAAACTAGACAAAAAATCTACAATGGCTGATTAATGTCTCCATGACAAATACTCAAAAGCGTGTATTTAGAGAAAGGCTAGAAGAAGGTAGACTTTATATACGTATAAAACCTATACAATCGGTAAATTTCAACATTAAAAGAATATTTTCGTTCAAAGTCAAATAAATCAACCCTTCACAAAGCAGTAAACGAATTAGATTGTAAGCACGCTCTCAATTTACGTACATAAACAGAACACACCAAAAATCAAGAACTGACTGACAGGCAGACTTTAAAATCAGAATGTGCTCAAGTCTCTCCATGGAAGGCACCAACAAGACTTGAGTCTACGCACCGTCGACAAACAGGCGTCGAACGATAATAATTATAATAATAGTACCGGACATTTCACACAGCATCATCTGGCCCCAAAGTAAGCAGAGCTTGTGTTATGGGTACCACATGACTGATTCTACTTATATACTTCTTTTTTTTGTAAATACATACATATTATACATAGAAACACCCAGACCCGAGACAAATACTTGCAGATCATACAAACATTTGTCTCACGGCGGGAATCGAACCCGCAACCTTTTGCGTCTCAGCCCACTGAGCCACAGAGGTCGTCACAATACAGTGAGCTCTTTCTGAGATTGAAGGGTATGAAATCAATACATGAACAAGTAATTGAGACTTGAAACTACCAAAAACATTTCAGTATTAGCAAACCGACTTGTGTAAACATTGTAAAAGTTCCTCCGCGACCATCCAACACATGGGGTGGGTCTGCGAAAATACGAACAAGAAAATAATAAAAAACTAATACAAACTGCTCCATTTTGAGAGAGCCATCCTAACTGACAATACTATTCACTTTAGATCTGACCCTCGTAGACAAAATAATAAAACCGCACTCCTCATCGACATAGCCACCAATAACGACGACCTCGATGAAAGCTTATTATAATTTCGACCTCTGTGGCGCAATGGGCTAAGGTCCGAATGAGACGCAGAAGGTTACGTGTTCGATTCCCGCCGCGGGACAAATATTTGTATGATCTCTGAGTGGGTGTTTCCATGTATAATATATAATATTTACAAAAATACAAAAGTACAAAAGTAGTATATCAGTCATGTGGTACCCATAACACAAGTTCCTTTGGGGCCAGATCATGCTGTGTGAAATGTCCGGGATTATTCAGGGAATAAAAAAAAACAACACCCTGCAAACATAATTATGTTATTATAAATATGTCGACTTGATGAATGAAATTACTCGTGTAGCGCTTGCAAAAAGTGTCCATAGTGACAATTTTTTTGTGTAGTACAGTAATTCCAAAACGACTATTTCAATCCCTTTCAATATTTGTTCTCCCAAAATACACTTCTGGCCTTTTGCAGGCAGCTATACTGAACTCGAGCCGAATTTTCTAAAAGTCTTTAGAAACTGACCTTGTTAGCAAGAATGGATTCGCCATTCGCCTGATGAAATCACACTTACAGATATGCAGTTGGTTTAGGCCCATGCATGTTAGTTATTTCCCGATTAGAACCCTTTAACCCAGTGTAACTTAACTTAAAATATATGCATAGCTTTTATTATTGTGACCAGATGTCAATAAACTATAATAATAATATTATAATGATAATATATATTTGATAAATAATAAATATTGCTGGACAATGCACAAAACACCATCTAGTCCCAAACTAAGCATAGCTTGTATTATGGTGACTAGATGACTGATAGAATACTTATATATTTTTAAATACATACTTATGATACTTTATAACACTCAGACACAGAACAAACACCTATGTTCTTCACAAAAATGTTTATCCTGGGAGGGAATCGAACCCTCAACCTACAGCACAGTAGATAGAGCTACAACCAACTGAGCTGACATGCCAGTCAATAATAATATTAATGTTTTTTACTAATTTTACTACACCTCTTCATAGAACTTCCACATTTGTTACTCTTTGGGTTCAGGTATCTTACCTAGCTTAAAGGTGGAATTTATTTTCCATCTTTCTCCAACACCAAATCTCGAATGCTTCTAGGATCTCAATATCTCCCTAGGTAATTAACGACTCCTCACACGCACACGGTTTACTCCAAACCCATGTATTTTTCATTTTAACATTCTTTTTGATTTCGATATTTAAGCAGTGAATATATGTGTATCTTATTACACAGTCGGGTCACTGACCTCTATCAAAAATGGCCATTTCAAAGGTTAAGCTGTTAAGTGACTATTAATATTTACCAAAATCTGTTTCGAAAAATAGTTTAAGAAAACTCGTAATTTGTATCTTTTAAATACCTATCCAACGATATGCCACACGATGGGTAGTAAAATATTGAAAAAACCCAACACCACTTTACATGTCCCCTACACTTATCATTAAAACAAATATAATTACGTTTTAAAAACTAAAAAGAAAACAAACTACACTACAAACTATTTTTGAGCCTATAATATTTATTTAGTGGAAAGTAGATATATTTTGTTTATAATACCAGCTGTCCCATTCACGACTTCGTCGCGATATATTCAATAAAACTTATACATTAATAATTACGTTTAAAAACTAAAAAGAAAACCGACATCATTGAATGAAATTTAAGCCTATAAAACATTTTTAGTAGAAAGTAGATGTATTTTGCATATACATATAATAATATGGGTAGGCCAAATAAACGCACTGCTCCAATGAGACAGTGAGGTATTGGAATAAATGAAAATATCATCAATGTATAATTTTTCTAATTTTTGTTGATTTTTCAGCTCGACCGATTTCGATAAAATTTCAATGGGACCATCTGGGAGGTATACCCTTTCAAACAAAAAAAGAATTTTCCAAATCGGTTCATGCGTTTTCGAGTAATCGGTGAATAAAAAAAAATCAGGTTGCACTCCGGGAGTGCCGACAGAAGTGAACACTTATTTTGGCTCGTTAGAATTTAGTAATAAATCACTTCAAAATAAGTAATTATGGCGACTGCCAATCAAATACTGAACGAACATAGATGATGCAATATTTTTTGTTCAGAATGTAGATAATATATCAAAGAACCTAACTCAGTAAACTTCTCCATTCAAAAGTAGACTGTAAACATGTGATTTAAGGTTTATAATCAAATGGGGCGAGCGCGGCAGCCGGCTGCGTCTATATCAAAGAACCTAACTCAGTAAACTTCTCCATACAAAAGTAGACTGTAAACATGTGATTAAATTTATGTGTCGCGAATCCAGAGGTCCTCATCTCCTCACCTCATCTAAAAATATGCGTACCGCGCTAAAAGAAGTTTTCACTTCAAAAAAAAGATTCCGATGAATTGAAAACCTTTTAGATGAAGTCGATAAGTAGGTATAAAACTCCGGCTTAGATCTGATCTGAGTGATTTTAGATCATGCTACTTACGAGTTATATACGGTACGGTACGGTTTTTGAAAATGGGCAAAGCATGCCGGATAGAGATAGTTTATCCCAAAGCTTTACAGCTTCCTGCGTAAAAGAACTACTGTAATAACTAGACGTTAAAATATTTTTTATTAATATAATTGTTTTTAGCTGGCGGCTATGGAAATATCGTGAGGATCAGGCGTTAGAAAGATGGAGGAACCCAAAACGTTCCAAACCGCCTTTTTCTACAAAATAGCTCTGTTTGAAGGGCTGTCTGGGATGTAGCGATAAATTATCGATTTTCTTCAAAAAAAATCGATGATTATTTAAAATTTTTGAAGTATTCAAGTATATCATGTTGAAATTTTGGTATACTATGTAGCTATGAAATTGGAATAAGAAATAACATGCTCTGTATGTACTTATGTTACATTATTTATGATAATATATGGTATAATCATTCTGCTCCTGCACCATCATCATACTTTTGTAGATTTGTTACTGAGAATCAGTCGTAATGACTAAACCGATCATGGTGAAATGTGTTACAACCAACGGAAGAAATTGCATGCTCTGTGTGTATTTTTGTTAGGTACATTGTTTGTTTGTTACATAGACTCAGTCGTTGCAGCTAAACCATTTATGATGAAATTTTGGCATACCAATAGCTATGAAATTTAGAATGTGATAGTTTCATGTGCTTCTTTTTTGTAGATATTTTGGAACACAAATGATGCACCACCCCTGGCTTTTTTGAGGGAGCTCAATGAGAGTTCAGACTCGGAGGAGAGCGAAGGGCATTTCTCCCTAGGTGGTTGGGAGTCATCTGACTCTGATATCTCTAATACCGAGATGGAAGTAGAGATGTCTGTGTGTGTGGGAAGCCCTGGGGGGACCACACATCCTTTGTAAGTATTACATTTATTACATTTATTGCTTTACTATATATTTTTTGTAGGTATTACAAAAACAAAAATCATTTATTTTTTATGTATATATTTTATTTAGCCAGCCAGAAGCTTTTAATTTATATAATATATGTATGGTTTATTATTATTTTGTATAAACTAGATTATTTTAATTTTTGTAGGTCTCCCCTGCACTTTCTTCCCCTGGACGTGGAAATGGATCTGAATGTCGACGAGGAAGCATTTGATGAAGCGGCCTTTAGAGAAAGGTATTTAATTTTTTATATATAATATAGTAGGTATATAGTGGTATCTGTTCATTCCCATGATACAATCTATCTGTTAACCAAATTTTATCAAGATTTGTTTAGCCTGAAACGGTGAAAGACAGACGAAACCACTTGTAAAATTATATATCGATATGGTTTATTATTATTTTGTATAAATGATGTAACTAAATTATTTTATTTTTTGTAGGTCTCTACCACGCCCTGTAATTGCCAGCCCGCTGTTAAGCGCAACGACACCAGCGCAGAGATAATAATAACTTACTACACTGACATCTTGATAAAAGAGTAAGTCCTCTGATACCTCTTTGCTGAACTATGACAGACACACTAATTACTGAACTAACTGTTTTGTTTGTTGTCAAACCTAAGTCGGACATGAAATGATCCAAAGTGAAGAAAGGTCGTCCAGGTCTCATGGAGAGAAACCTACTGTCACTAGCTAGGAGGGGCTAGCGACCTAAGCCGCTGTTATAATATCTCAATTAATACAATTGATAATTGTGGTATTTACTGAATGATTTTGCTCTTAGTTGAAAGCTCACAATTTGCTACAGTTGAGTATATCAAAAATGCGAGCTCTCAGTATGTAAATAGATAAATATTATTATTATTTCATTTTACAGATCGACAGTGGGCTCTGGAGTGAGGCGGAATGGCCTCGATCTCAGTGTGCTGGGCGAGGCGAACATATTCCAGTGTTTTTATCTTTATATACCTACTTGTTAGTTTGTGTATTGCAATAAACATATTTAGCAATAACTGCTTACTTACAACATTGATGATGATGATGATTACGTTAATGATGTGCAGAAACAATTATTGGAAACCTGCTAGGTAGGTATTTCGTATAATAACTGAAAGACTTACCTACTACTCGCATACCTACTAGTAGATTGAAATCTATCGATAGTCTCCCTTTAGGTGGCGCATCACTAGAGTTGTACCTGGTTTGTATGGGAATTTGACTGTTTGATTTAGATTTATTCGTTATTTTTTATTTGAAAGGTAGCTTTTTTATTGTTGTAAATAGTTATTAGGGTTCTAAACAATGCCTAGCTATCAATAATTTTCAGAAGATGATACGAGACTCTGCGTAATAAGCCTTGAAAGTATGCGGTTAGTTTCTAAGACAACAATGGTGGCAATTCGGTTGGTTCATTTCTAAAATTAGGAATTGTCTAAAATATATTTAATTAGTCATAGCATTTGTAAAACCTATTCGGTTGGTACCACCTAACTAAATTATTAACGCTTAATTAAGTTGGATAAAATTAAATTATGATTAGTTGGTAGCAGCAGAATACCAAAGGTTAATTTGACAGTTCAAAACCTAATTTTAGCTAAAATTAGTTAGGTTGGTGCCAACAGAATTGAGGCCATATCTAACAAAACTGTAACTTCTAGTGTAATAGGGAGATAGATATATTATTTATCTAATAACGTTAAAACCCATAGCAAAAATATAAATAAGTACCTAAAACACGATACGAAAAAAATTTACCGCCTTGCAGGTCATTGAACTTAGCCTAATTTTCAAGTACAAATAACTTGAAATTTTTATATTGAAGTAAGTAAAACCAAATAATATGTAACTTATCAAACAATATATTGACAAACATTATAACATATACTTAAAGAATAATGTGTTTTTATAATAAACCGCATATAGGTAGGTAGTATGAAGCGAGCGAGATTTTGCTGCTTACCATTTTTACATCTAGAATCTGACCAATTCTTATAAGAATAATAGATGAAACTACAATAATCTAATAGAAATTTTCAATAGGATTCTTTTGCTGTTCTTGGATTGTTGAAAGAAGCAGTATTTTGTTCAAAATAGTTGATTTTCTGAAAATACATCTATGCCGCCATTTTGTCGCCAACAGCGCTTAACGCCGTAGTTGGTAGTCTAGATTTAGGTTCGCTACACAAAGGGTTAAGGTAGGCTTGAGTGGAAGGAATAAGTAACAAATAATGGTGTGAAGAATTAAAAGGAGGGCGAAGACGAGTCGGAAGATTCAGCGAAGATGAGTTGGTACTTACGCAAGCCAAATATGAATAAAGACTCTCAAGCTTATTGAGTTGGTGTTCAGTTAAATAGAAGTAGCTGACGTCAGCTACTTCTGCATAAAAGAAGATAAGGAGCAACAATGATTTATGCTAGCGCAATTTCGGTGGACATAGGAAAAAAGTTTCGTAGCCGTTTTAGAGAGGCAAATGCAGCAAAGATCTTCCGGCTTATCGTTAATTGAGGTCCCAATGTGTAGGTAAGGACATCTATGTTTTGGACTAGCTCAATATATTCAATAATTGTTTCATCAAATATAACTCGCGGGAGGCCAGGGCAATCGATCCGATTATATCATTTTTTTATCATAATTTTCTTTCTGTTTTGATAGTCTCGTAGATTGTCTTTTACTTTTAATGTAGTTTTGTTTTAAATGAATTTTAAAATTATTTTGAGGGTTATGACATCATACGTACGATGTTTATCACATTTCATTGGCTTTCTTAGATAATGATAATCTTTGTTGTTCTTTAAAACATCGGCTATTGGTATTTCTAGCGTTAATGAAATGTAGAAGTAAGGAAGGTTAATCTAGGTTGTTTATAAGTTTAAAATAAACTGTATTCATCTGCTACTTTTGTCATTTTTGATATTTTTCAAAGCATAATTCAAACTAACTTTAAACTATAGTTTGTCTTTAACAGTTTGCAATGCCATTCTTCTACGTTACGAGTAAATAAGTAAATAAATAAATCTTTATCATAATGGTTTTCATTACGAGTAAGTAAGCTCTGCTTAGTTTGGGCCTTTGTGAAATATCTTGCGAAATTTATGATTCGTTTATTGAAAAGACTAAATCTTAGAAGTCGGCTGGCAAAAGTGAGTGTTGTAAACTTGAGTAGCTAAAGTAACATACCTACATAATAATTGTAACGTATTGGGATAAGCAAAAGAAGTAGTATGTAAAGTTTTTTAAACTTACGCGATCAGAACACATTATTATAAATACTTACGGGTATTTATCGCGTTTATTTACCTATTTTTCCCGACGTTTCGACAGGTTAGAGTCATCCCGTGACCACGACAGAGTGTAAACCTGTCGAAACGTCGGGAAAAATAGGTAAATAAACGCGATAAATACCCGTAAGTATTTATAATAAAGTAGTATGTATATTTAATTAATAAAGTACCTACTAGTAAATAAACGATGGATGAGAAAAGAACGCTCGATTCAATCGATGAATTTCGTACGGCCACAATGCCATACCAAATTCAGTGATCTATCAGTGTCACAGTACACAGCAGTGACTCATTGCATCGCCAATAAATTCATATTGACAGGATGTATGTCCTATAATCACGTCCTTAGCACTTTACCGATTCGATTGTTGCTGGTGTCCTGTTTGAATGTTTGGTATACGGTATTTTTGGCATTGACTGAGGTCTGGTCGACGCGACGGGCATATGGCTTAACGGGTGGGCATTACAATTTTACCATTCAACGGAGAAATGCCGCCAGCTATTTATCTCGCACTTGTGTAAACTTTAGTTATTTGGTTTAGAACTTTAGTTACCTTAGTTTCTCTGTGCACCTTTTAGGACCCTTGAAATGGAAGTAAGTCAATACTTATAAAAGTGACGTGTCGATTTGAAAACAATTTGATTTCGTTGTATTTTTTTGTATGTTATCTGATATCTCCGGCAATTATTAACCGAGTTTTATGGTTATTTTATTATCCTAGAGGCACACCGCCTCTGCGGTGGTCCCATATAAGTTTTGTGAGATAATGAAGTTGGAAAATATGATAAAAATACAAAACACCTCAACGCATGAGATAAAATGGACTGAAAATTAGTTGTTTGGTCACTATAGTAAGGTTGTTTAGCCAGGACCTATGTCTCAGCGGTCAACTGACTTGACAATACTCTTCAACGACAAATACCTCATATGCACCATTAAACAACTGTTTTCGGGATCTCATGTAATAATTTTGTGCATAATTGTCAGTTGCTCTGACATGGGCTTTGAAAATACCCTGTGGAACTTTAAATATCATAGTTTTCAACATACAGGGCTAGAAAGAGAGTTGTAAGTATTTTGCAAAAATGTGTCATCAGATTTTCCGCCATAGCGAATGGCACCCAAATGCACATTTTCCACAGATTTGGAACCAAAAGTCTTAGATAAATGTTAGTTTCTGCGGTGTCGTATAAATAACGTTGGAGGGATGCCAAAGTGCGCACGCGCATGCGACGTCTGTTCCCGTGAAAATTATAATTAGGAAATTATATTATGGCTCTGTTACTTCTAAACTCCAATCTTCTTCTTCGTATAGTGTCACTAGTTATGTCGAACTGGTGTGGTGGAAGGATTAAAGTGCGTTTCAAAGACTCCTTTAGTACACTCCAACAAGATTTATATACCTACGTAGTACGTACGTAGTATCATACATACATCTGTGTACTTTTCTAAAGAATTTACAACTTCCGCAATACATGATATCACATATATGATATCTATTTTGCTCCGAAATGGAATGGAAATTTTCAAAAAATCGCCGAAAACTGCACATTTATTTTTAATCAACACCTCCAGACATGTTGACTAAAAGGTTGACAGTTCTAATTTTACGAGATTTTTACCTAATAATTACGTTTTAAAAACTAAAAAAAACCGACTTCATTGAATGCAATTTGAGCCTATAATACATTTTTAGTGGAAAGTAGATGTATTTTGTATATTATATAATATGGGTAGACCAAATAAACGCACTGCTCCAATGAGACAACGAGGTATCGGAGTAAACGAATATATCATCAACGTACTTATACAATTTTTAGATTTATGTTGACTTTTCAGCTCGACCGATTGCGATAAAATTTAAATGGGACCATCTGGGAAGTCTACCCTTTCAAAGAAAAAAAGAATTTTTCAAATCGGTTCAGGCGTTTTCGAGTACCTAATTGGTAAAAATACCCAAAAAAAAAAGATTCCCACGAATTGAGAACCTCCTCCTTTTTGACGAAGTCGGTTAAAAAGCGCACAGCAGAATAACCTTTTGGCAATTTTTACTAAATTTAGTAAATTAGACATAAAGTTTTTTAAACTTACGCGATCAGAACACATTATTATAAATACTTACGGCATGACTCTCGTCATCCCGTGACCACGACAGAGTGTAAACCTGTCGAAACGTCGGGAAAAATAGGTAAATAAACGCGATAAATACCCGTAAGTATTTATAATAATAAATTAGACATGACATATAAAAAATATAAATTTTAGGCTAAATTTTAGGCAACCACAGAATACCAAAGTTCCGTTTGACAGTTCTAAAGCAAATTTTACCCTTTATTACCTTTAAAAACATTAGAAAAAATGTTCCTAGTGTGCAGGTCGTTTGATTATTAAAGTCATTTATCGAACACCTGCTTGTTTGACCGTTAATTATTAGGCAGATACATATCTAAAGCTGTATGGAAATTAGCCGACATCTGTTTATAACACACTACATAACGCTATCTGACTATATAACTTCGGTTCGCAGCTTATACTGAGGGCTGACTATGAGTTTAAGTCGAAGTGTTCACCTCGATCGAAAAACTGACAAAAAACTTGCACTCCGCGTAATGATTCTACCAGCCTGCTAGCAACTTATTTCTCCTATATCAGCTCGATTTATAAATGCGCATAATTTACAATACTTAATATACAATAATGTGAAACAGTAGAACCATCTAAGGACCGTTAACAACTATATAGTTTCAGATAGGTATAGCTCAACTGATCTGTAGGTATTTCTAAGGTTACAAACCTTAAAAATACAGATGCTACGCGCTGGCCGATCGTCATTCTGCCTGTCAGCAGTATGGCCATTTTACATTTTACAATCGAGTTAGGTTTGGATATACCTAAGTACCTACCCGAGAGTTTACAACAAAAAAATACGGCGGTGTATCGTCGATGATAATGATAACAAACCCCGATTTCTACACTATGTAGGTACCTATCTACGCTACGCACTAAAGACGATCGTGAACAAAGCGTAGTGCCATCGAAATATCGCGTATCTAGGCCAGAGGGCGATGACACCGAATATTATAATGCGTCTATTGATTCAAAGACCGCCAGTTTGGCTAACCCGCAAGATTTGAATTATAAGTAGGAATGTAGGTATTTATGTATATTTTTTTAATTCATATTTTGTCAGTAGGTATTTATTTATCTAGTTTATATTGTAAATACTGGCCTCATAGCGCAGTTGGTAGTTGATCTGCCTTTTGCGTTGGTTTTTCTTTTGTTTTTTAATTTACCTATTCACACCTTATGGTATAAATCATGGATAGTTCCATGATTTATTAAGCGAGTTGAATACATGTGGAATCAATTTGGTTAAAGTTTGGCATATCTACACTGTATTAGATTAAACTAAATTAATAACTGTGAATCCTTAATAACGATAAATAAACAATCAAATAGGTGTAAAATATGATCGTTGTGTCCAGGTTTTTAATTTTCATTCACTAGCGACCCGCTGATACTAAATATAATACAAATGTGATTATTTATGACATCACATTAGGAACCTCTAAAGTTATCAGTGTGTCTCTACTATATTATGCATGTTTTATACATATAAACCTTCCTCTTGAATTACTCTATTTTTTTTTAAAAACCGCATCAAAATCCGTCGTATAGTTTTAAAGATACATCAGGACAGACAGACAGCGGGAGGAGACTTTGTTTTATACCATGTAATGATTAATACCTGTGAATCCTTAATTACGATAAATAAATAAATAAATAGGTGTTAAATCTAATCGTTGTGTCCAGGTTTTTAATTATTATGCACTAGCAACCCGCCCCGGCTTCGCACGGGTACAATGCTGATACTAAATATACGACAAATGTGTTTATTTACGACATCACATTAGAAACCTCTAAAATAATCAGTGTGTCTCTACTATATTATGCATGTATTATACATATAAACCTTCATCTTGAATCACTCTATCTAATAAAAAACCGCATCAAAATCCGTTAGGTAGTTTTAAAGATCTAAGCATACATAGGGACAGACAGACAGCGGGAAGCGACTTATGTTTTATACTATGTAGTGATGTATAACAAGGCTATTAACAAGTTCGTACAGGCATCTCGTTTCCATAGTACAAGCGTTGCTTATTTTTGGGGCTAGATGCTGCTGTGTTTCACTATAATTTTTTTCACCATATCCCAGTCACTAAGTAGAGTTGGCATTGGCAGCAAAACTAATAACTGTTACAATAATTTAAATATTAGATAGTTATGTCCTTCATATCTTGGCTTTTGCATTTACAAATAACTAACCCTTTAGGTATATAATTATGTCACCGGTGACCGGAAGATTGTAAGGTTTTATAATACAATTACGTTTTTAAAACTAAAAAGACAACCGACTTCATGTATGTATAGGTATAAAAAATATCATCGATGTATAACATTTTTCGATTAATGTTGATTTTTAAAAACCGCACGAACGATTTCGTGAAAATTTTAATGGGACCACCTGGAAAGTATACACATTGAAACAAAAAAAAATCGAAATCGATTCAGGCGTCTTTGAGTAATCAGTGAACATACATAAAAAAAAGCTTCCGAAGATTATAAATGGCTGGAAGATTATGAATTCACGATAAAATTGAAAATATCTATGATATTATCGGTACCTAGTTTACTGTATTGTAGTGTGTACTGTGGTAAGTGATCTACCGGCTAAAAATACACTACCTACATTAGTTGTTGCATGGTAACTTAACAACCGTTACTTGCAATAGCGGAGCGACCCGGGCCAGTCTCACGTCATTAAAAACCAGTAAATTGCGACACAATAGATGGCCCAGCATTTTTCGTCACGGATTACACGTGGATTGACTTGATTGACTGGCCTCTCAGTCTCACTCGGCTCAGGTGGTAGCTCTACCTTCTGCGCTGTTGGTTTAGCATCGATTCCTTCAAGCAAACATTAGTTTGATTTTCTTCTTTCGTGTCAATTTTCTCTCTAAGAAATCAAATCTGCCTCGACCAAAATGTTGCTGCCGCTATAGCGGCGTCCGAGGCGGTGTTTAGGTCAGCTCTTGTGCAGGAGGAGGGGCAAGTAGGACAATCAAGTAGATGAGACATGGTTTGGAAGGGAGCACCACAGTAGCACTGTACACGTGACTTGATATACTTGACTACATTCGTTTGATTAACATGATAAGTAGATGTTTGTTCTACGTCTGGATATTATATTATTTATTACTTATATTCAAGTATCATTAGTAGGTATATTTTTAAAAATGTAAATTCAATCAGTCCTTTGGTTTCCATCCATAGTGCAAACTATGCTTACATTGAGGCTAGGATGGTCTATGTGGATTGTTCACCTATATTTATTTATTATTAAAAAAAAGAGACACTATATTTGCTTAAACAAAAACATATAAAAATTAGATGCTGCTTTATAAAATAAATATACGTACAATTACTTATAGATATATTTTTTTTCTAATTTTTAGTTTACCTAGTTTTGTATTGTTTATTTTTTGAATTATCTGACCTCCTGTCCTTAGGTTGGGCACTGGAAACTGCGTCACAGTGTTATACTTTTGCATTTTTCAGTGTTCACTTCTGTATTATGTACCTCAGTATTACGTTCAAAATAAATAAACTTATATTAAAAAAAAATCTGATACATAAAAAACACAATTCAGTTCACTGACCGCAGGTAGAGTGCCCAAAAGGCTGGCAACATTACCTTGTTGAATAGCCATACTAATCCTTTGTCCGAGATAAGCACCAGCCCTTTGATCATAGGTCTTGTTCACCAGTCTCTCTGATAACTCTCTGAATAGGAGCCACACAGAATAAAAAAAAGATCAAAATTTAAAAATTTATCAAAATTTACAGAACATAAAAATATTACTTATATCAAAAGCTAAAGCATATTTGATACACATTGTTGTAATGCTGAGAACGAGAAATCTAGAAGGAGTTTTATTAAAACCAGAACCAAAACTATCAAAAATGTATCTTCGTAGGTAGACAAGAACAGTCGACGAACTAGAAATGTTTTTTTAACAAAAAAATTCAAACCGCCGAAAAAACTGAAAAGGAAGAAATAGTAAACCTTTTTTATTTAACCTTAATAACTAACTTCTTAAACTAATGTAAGTATACCTAAGTAATTTTGAGTCCTAGAAATAAAAAAAGGTATATTATTAGAAATATAAAAAAAGGTTTATTATTAGAAATATAAAAAAAGGTTTATTATTTTTTCGTTTTCAGTCTTCTTATTTTTTTTGTTAAAATGTTTAATTTTATATTTTTTGTGGCTATAATCTACTAATTACTACATACTTAATTTTTATTACCATTAAAATAGCTACCTACCTTACTTTAGCTATCATTCATTACAATCAGTGAGTGAACAATCAATCATCCCCTGTTTTCCTACCCTTAGGGTTGGTTTTTTTTCCAAATCTATATGAATTATCGAAATCGGAATACTCAGTAAAAAGTTATGCGTGGTCATACATAAAAAAATAATAAAAAAAAATATACGCGTTCACTTGAGAACCTCTTTCTTTTCGTCGGTTAAAAAGAAGTCTTGAATGATCGTATTTTATGTCATTGATTAGACTAAACGAGAAGTTATTAGTCACAAGGTGTGTTATATTTTTCACTAAATAAATTAGAAAATTGAATGACTCTTTTCATGGAATTTACATTGAAATCCTACTAAAAATGTAAAAGTTTGTGGGGATTGTTGTTTGTGGGGCCCGATCACGCCGTTACGGCCGGCTGGATGGTTTTGGATGAAACTTCTGTGATCTGGAGAACATATTAGACTACTTTTTAAGTACCTCACCAAATATGGTACTTTATATTAGTACTTTAGTAAAATTAATTATACAATACAATAATATACTTAATAATTACGTTTTAAGAACTAAAAAGGCAACCGACTTCAAGTACAGTGTAAAGTATAAAGTGTACTTATATAAAAAAAATCATCCATGTAAACAATTATTAGATTTTTGTAGATTTTTCTAAAAACAGCTTGATCGATTTCGATAAAATTTAAAAAGAATTTTAAAATTCGGTTCAGGCCTCTTTGAGTAATGGGTATATATAACAAAATGATTCCAACGAATTCAGAACCTCCTTCTTTTTTGAAGTCGGTTAAATGAAATTTTATGAGTAATGAGAATATAATGAGACGCTGCCCTCTCGCAGCGATCTGGATCAGTTAAGCTATCTATAGATCGTTTTGAAAGATTCTTGGATAACGCTACTGTTTCACATGAATATTACCTATCCTTTTATTATTATGTACATTTATAAGTACCTAGTTATAGAAGTTAAATTTTTTAGACGTTAAATGTTAAACGAAATATTATTAAGAATTTTAAGTATTTAACTAACTCGTCCGCAACTTCCCAGTTTCTAACAACCTCTACATGCTATCCAGCGACTCTACCGCTCTTGACACATCTATAATATTCAATTATATTAAGTATAGAAAGATACTTACGTAAGCAGTCACGTAATTTTTTCTTTTTTCTACTCGTGGGCATGGAGTGAAAGTTGTTGAGCGGCCGATTTTGACATTGCTAAATATCGCAATTTAGAAGGTGAGGTGAGGCACATGCGCGCGGTAGGTACCTACTTTGTACGCCAATGGTGTACTGTTTTAGGTTTATGTACTTAACACGAACTGAGCAGAGACGCTTGCCCGGGTAATTGAGATTGCTCAATCCTGGGCAATACTTGGCAATTATAACCTTTAGGTAAGTAGTAGACGACCTCTGTGGCGCAGTGGGCTTAAATCCGGCTGAGACGCAAAAGGTTGCGGGTTCGATTCCCGCCACGGGACAAATGTTTGTATGATCTGCAAGTATTTGTCTCAGGTCTGGGTGTTTCTATGTATAATATGTATGTATTTACAAAAAAAAAGGTATATAAGTAGTATATCAGTCATGTGGTACCCATAACACAAGCTCTGCTTACTTTGGGACCAGATGATGCTGTGTGGAATGTCCAGGATTATTATTATTATTATTATTATTATATGTATCTTCTCGGACCTGGGTTAGGCTTAGGAAGAATTGGCACCTAAATTCACCTAGCATGTAAAACAATGTACTGAATAAAACTGATTTACATTTGAATATAGGTACTATAACTTCGTTTTAAAAACTAAAAATAAAACCGACTTCATTGAATGAAATTTGAGCCTATAATACATTTTTAGTGGAAAGTAGATGTATTTTGTATATATATGATGATATGGGTAGGGCAAATAAACGCACCGCTCCAATGAGACAGCGAGGTATCGAAGTACACGAAAACATCAACGATGTATACAATTTTTAGATTTTCGTTGATTTTCAGCTCGACCGATTTTGATAAAAAAAAAAAAAAAAAAACTTTTTCAAACAAAAAAAGAATTTTCCAAATCGGTTCAGGCGTTTTCGAATAATCGGTGGACATAGGTACAAAAAAAAAATCCGACGAATTGAGAACCTCCACCTTTTTGATAAAGTCGGTTTAAAATAAGTTTACAAAGCCACTGCTCTTGCTCTGACTGGCCGACTTTCCATATGAACATAATCTACCTCGTCCGCTGACTCAATACCTAGGTAATTATTTTGGTGATCATTTTTCTTGATCCAATTGATTCCTTTTTGGTTCCGAAGTCCCCGAGGAAACCCTTACAGATTCGCCATGTTTGTCTGTCTATCGGTCTGTCCAAACTCGCAGCTTTCAGATATACTAAATTAAATTTTGCAGGATAATTTTATAGGTGATAATAGTATATACTACTTTTATACAAATAAAAGTTGGTAATAAAAAATTAAAAAAAAATATTTTACAGGTTATTTAATTTTTAAAAACAGTAAAGTGGGTAAATCGTTTATAATTGTTTTACCCCGTCGTGTGGCATATTGTTAGATAGTTTTTTTTCTATTGTAGAGGTTTCATTAACATTTGTTTGATACAGTTTTTATTACGGACGACTCGTAATCCTTTGCATTCCGATCGTTCATTAAACGTGCTTGCTCAAATAGGTAGTGATGGTGGGCTTCACCTGTATATATAGATTAGATAAATATTGTTCATTATTAAGGGACTCTCTAGCCCTCGGCCTGTTCAAGCCGGAGTCTCTCAGGGCTCTGTCCTCTCCCCCTTCTTTTCACGTTATACATCAGCGACATCTTTCGACACAATCAAGTCGAGTTTGCCCTATTCGCAAACAACACAGCCATTTCAGACCGGAATGCTAATCGGGTGTGTATGAGCTGCCATCAACAAACTAGGTGCGTGGTTTCGGAAATGGCGCATAGAGGTGAAGTGAACCCGACGAAAAGTGCGGCAGTGCACTTTTCGTTGAAGTCACCCGCTCTCCGAATCATTATCTTGTTTAACAAACCCATTCCATGGGCAACATCTGCCAAATATCTTGGCGTGGATAGACGACTCTCTTTCAGAAAATACGCCGCTATGTCTGAAACCGAGCCAAATGATGAGTTTGGCGCGGTTTCGGACATAGCGGCGTGCAATTACTCTGATTACACCCTCTTATAAACAAGCAGAGTAAAATGCCCCTATTTCTAAGACCCATCATGACATACGCTTCCGTAGCGTTCGCGCATTCTAACCCAATTCAGACCCTTCAGGCTGTCCAAAACCGATTCATGCGCAGAGCCACTGGTTCAAGTCTCGATGTAGGTCTACGTTTCTCACATACCATATGTTCGAAATTTAGACCTACATCGAGACATAGATCTCGAAACTATAGACAAGTTCATGAAGCGCGCCTTCCGGCAGCATTATGATTCGGCTCCCCACTATCCGAACCCACTTGTTTCCACGATCTCAGATTATCAGATTGATCCACCAATTAAACGGTCCCTCCGTAGACCATGACAAGTTCTCTGTGATCCCGATGACCTTATCACCGCCGCTGCCGCCGCCGCCGATCACGCGGCGGCGACCCAGTCATCCTGTTCGGACAGAGTAAACACTCCACAGATACATCGACCTCGCCGGCGAGGTCGAAGACGTCTCTCCGTTCCCGCCCTAGTTGGGCCGGTCCCCCAGGAAACAGCTCAAGCCGAGGTTTGTTGCTAAGTGGTGCCCTTGCGTTTGTTGCCATAAAACCTAAATATTTTTAGGTCGAGCGCAATCTGCGCTCGCCAAGAGTCCGTAAAACGTTGTCACGGGTTGTCATTGTCACCAACCTAAAACCTGAGTTTTCACTTTCCAGATCCCTGACAGTGTATGGTCCTACGAAACCGGATCGGAACTGAAGGTTCCGAGGCGAAGGCGAAGGTCAGATAACGGTGATACTGCTTCGAGTTGAAGAAAAGAGGTCTAAAAGACTTCCCCGCCTCACCGTCACCGTCTACAGAAGCAGAAGAAGTGGAACACAGGGTCTCCGACTGGCTCACGCGGGAGGGAGCCTCGGCACCCTGACATAGTGGATATGGATACCAGATACCAGTCCGGGACCCAGGATAGGTCTAACGAGAAAAACCAGCCGAACCGTGTCAAGTTTGACAAGCAGTGACGACCCAGGTCGCCGACGCCGAACCAGCTGACGGCTGGCTGATTCCATAGAGAGGATGGTCAGAGGAAGAGCGCCACCAAGACAAACTCAAGACTTACCGGTCATCAACGGAGCAGTGAGCGAGGGCTACCATTCAAAATTCAAAATCTCGTTATTCAATAAAATTACAAGGACCACTTTGAATCGTCTTCTTACATGCTAGTGAATCTAGGTGCCGGTTCCTCCTAACCCCAGTTCAAGAAGAATCCGGCAAGAAACTTGTCTGGTCTTGACACTTTTTTGTATGATCCTTGACAATTTTGTTTCGGATGCAGAGTCGAGTTGGAGCAGATTCATCCCAAGCTTTTTTGTCATCTAAATAATCAGATATTTTATAATATGCTTTAATAGACAGTTTCTGTTTAATTACGTTTTTAAATTTGCCAATCGACAAATCTAACACGTCGCTTGGGACCTTGTTATAGAAGCGTACACATTGCCCTATAAAAGACTTATTAACTTAAGCGAGCCTAACAGTGGGAACAGCGAGTTTATCTTTATTTCTAGTGTTCATATTTTGATTATCGCAATTTTTTTTAAATAAATGACCATTTTTTTCCACATACATAAAATTTTCGTATATATACTGACAAGGTCATAATATTAATTTCTTTAAACTTATTTCTAAGTGATTCTCTGGGGCCCATGTTATAAATTGCACGAACAGCCCTCTTCTGCAACACAAATATGGTGTTAATATCAGCAGCACTCCCCCACAACAGAATGCCATAAGACATAATGCTATGAAAGTAGCTGAAGTAAACGAGTCTAGCGGTATCTACGTCGGTAAAATGACGGACCTTTTTAACAGCTTATGCCGCAGAACTGAGTCTCTTCGACAATTTATCTATGTGCGGGCCCCATTGCAGCTTATTATCTAAAGTAATGCCTAAGAACACTGTGATGTCGACGAGACCTATCTTTTCGTTTTTAATTTTTACATTAGCATTCACCTGTTTAACGTTGGGCAGTATAAAACGAATGCATTTCGTTTTTTTATCGTTAAGTAATAAGTTGTTTACATTAAACCATGTTACAACTTTGGAGATTGCATTGTTTACATCGTCAAGATTAGTAAGTCGTCGCTTTAATTTAAATAAAAGTGACGTGTCATCAGCTAACAATACAATCTCGTGATCATCCTTTACAAGTTTAGGTAGATCATTTATATAAATTAAAAACAAGAATGGCCCGAGTATTGATCCTTGTGGTACACCCATTTTTACCATTGACCCC
Source organism: Lampropteryx suffumata (assembly GCA_948098915.1). NCBI lineage: Eukaryota > Metazoa > Arthropoda > Insecta > Lepidoptera > Geometridae > Lampropteryx > Lampropteryx suffumata. Next base: position 22,470,079 of record OX402544.1, on the reverse strand, counting down.
GGAGAACGCTTTCCATTTACATCTACTTGTTGTGTTCGGTCAGTTAAGTAGGATGTGAGAAGCTTAAGTGAAACTCCCGTAACACCATAGTAGTGATGTAGTTTGCTGATTAGAGTTTCATGGTGAACGCAATCAAAATCTTTCGACAGATCACAAAAAATACCTAAGGCATCGCGTGATTCCTCCCAGATATCAAAAATATGTGATATTAACTCAACACCGGCATCAGTCGTTGTGCGTCCCTTTGTAAATCCGAATTGTTTACTGTCTAGTAAATTGTTGGTATTAAAATGCCGTTGTAATTGGTTTAGTATAAGTTTTTCAAATATTTTACTAAATTTAGGAAGTACTGATATAGGCCTAAAGTTACTAGGATCGGAATGACTACCTGATTTGAATAGAGGTATTATCTTGCTATGTTTCATTAAATCAGGAAATACTCCACTGTCAATACATTGATTAAATATGAAAGCTAGATCTGGTGCAATAATGTCAATTAGTGGTTTTATAGGACTGACAGAAATGCCCCAGAGATCAATTAGTTGTTTTAAAGGTCTTTTTTACATTAATCATTTTGAATGCCTTGATAATATCGTTTTTGTCCACATGTTCAAAGTAAAATTGTGTGACACATTCAGGTAAACTATCTTTTAACAATGATACTGCTATTACATGAGAAGAGTTTAAAGATTTTGTAGTGGAGACTGGAATATCAGTAAAAAAGTTTGAAATGCCTTTGCTACATCTAAATCTTGCTTATTATATTATTGTTAATATTTAAATTTATTACACTATTATGAGTTTTGGATTTTCCGGTCTCACTATTAATAATTTTCCAAGCTGCCTTTATTTTATCTTGACTGTTTTTAATTGTTGAGCTGAGATTTAGCAAAGCGACAAACATTCTTAAAGATTTTTGAGTATTTTTTTCTTTAAACTCTTCACTAAAGTTATACCATTTTTCACTGTACAATTCATACAAAGTACGCCTACTCTTATGAATACCTGCTGTTGCCCACTCACAAAATGTTGAATTGCCAGAGACCACAATAGTTTTGGATGTGAAAATGGAACTGAATACTTTATTAAATTCAGTGAAAAATGTATTGTATAAATCATTTGGATTATCATCATCATTATACAACAAAAAAGGCAAGTTGGTATCCAGGTTCAATCTTACTTTCTCTTAACGATCAGTGGTAACTGGTATATAATTTTTTTTTTTTGTGCATCTTTATTGTTCATTTTAGTTTCTATTTGAACTAGTTAACCGAAATGGTCAGAGTGAATATTACTAATTATATTTTTGCTTATTATGTTTACATTGGTAAAGATATTATCTATTCTAGAAGTTATTCTAGTTGGCTCCATAAATGTAGGTTCAAGACCAAATGAATTAAATAAACTAGTTATTCTGGTACTCAATGAATATTTCTCAAGCAAATTTATATTAAAATCACCGCATACAACAATTTCTTTGTTTGATTTTGTAATAGACTTATAGGAAAATGTCCTCCATAATTTTCTCAAAAATATCAAATGAGGCGGTTGGTGGGCTATAAGTGCTTATAACAAGGAACCGCTCCAACTCTATGCAGGCTATCTCAATGTCTTTCTACAGAGTGGGCGACAATGTCTTTACGTTCTTTGAATTTTATTTGTTTATTTATTAATATTAATGACCCGCCTCTTATAGAATGTACTCTGCAGAAAGAACTACCAACTTGGTGATTCTTGAAGTTGAACATGAGCTCATGACTTTTCAGCCAATGTTCTGTTAAGCAGATTATGTCAATATTGTTTGAGTTCATGTACAAGTATAGTTCTAATTCTTTGTTAAAAATTCCCTGAATATTTTGATGCACCAAGTTAGTAAACTTTATAGTTTTTAGTTTTTGTTTGATTGTTTTTTTTTTTAATATATTATTTGAATTGTCAGTGCTAGAGACATCCTCTATTGTCTTTTTATCTAATTTAAATTACTGGGAAAAAATTCCAGAGTCTGATTTGGAATGTCAATATTATGCTCAATGCATTGTGTGTAGCCAAGTTTTTGGCTGTAATACTAAAATAATAAGATAGCGAAACAGCTACCTGTCGTTTGTAATAATTAGGAAGGTAGTATCTACCTTTTGTCAAATAATATTTTTTACTAACAATGTTGTTAGTGTCAATCATATGGATTACATTATTATTATGCATGACATTGTATGCAAAACCTGATTTAATTTATATCTATGGTCATTTTCTGCTTGTGGCAAGCAGAATTGAAAGCAGCTATGACGGAATCGACCAATCTACACTAATTCTCACCGGCGGAAAACGTTGCAAGACTTAGATCGTGTCTTCCAGGTGAAGTGCGACTGACAGTGTCCGCGTTGTTATTGCGTGCGACAGACCCAGCAGTTATCATGCGAACATTGGAATAGTGCAAAGGGCGCCCAGAGATGATCATAGACAACGCGTTAGAAGAAATAAAGAAGCTACCACGACTGGGCGTGACTGCTAGTGATCTGAACGCTTTCGCCATCAAACTTCAAAACATAGTGACATTGATCGGTTGCCTAGATGAACGAGGCTATATACATAACCCTATGTTAGCCAGGCAAGCAACTGGCAAGCAACTGACAAGCTAGGACAGCATACTAGATCGAAATGGTGCTACTACGCTGAAGATTTTGGGCATTCACGAGAGCCAAATTAGTTACGCTGTCCCGCTTCCTCATGTGCGAGGCGCTATGACACATTCATACGGAGCTATGACGACCAAGAGCGCAGTGACTAACCCACGATCCGCAAACAACAGCCACGGATAAATGATTGTAACCGCAAGACTGTTTATGATACAACAGAGGATAATACAATGAAACAGAATGTCTGTTGTGGAGCCGGACACATAAGGCCATCAGAAGGAGCGCCGAACCTCATAATGTCCGACAACAGTACTAACTTTCAGGGCTCAGATGCAAAGCTGAAGAAAGCGTTCAAGGACTGGCTCCCGGCGCTAAAAGATTATACGCTAACTAAAATAATCAAGTGGCGTTTCATCGACCCTGGCGCACCGAACCAAGGGGGAGTCTGGGAACGAATGATAAGAACAGTAAAGGGGGCTCTGGCAGTAACTTTTCCTGAGCGCGCATCTAAAGACGAGGTATTTACTACCCTGACGACAGAAATAGAACATACGGTAAACTCTCGACCTCTGACTCATGTACCAGTAGACCTAGAGGACATGGAAGCTTTAACCCCGTACCACTTCCTGCTAGGAAATGCGATAGGTCTGCCCTACGCTGAGTGTGATTCGGCCGACAAGCGATCCCGGCGTGCTGTTCAGGCAAATTCGTTTTCGGCAAGATGGATAAAATAATACTTACCTACACTGGCGCCTCGAAATTATGTAAGAAAAACGGTAAATAACGTCAAACCAGGTGATTTAGTGAGGATAGTCGACGGATTGCTACCTCGAAACGTGTGGCCCCGTGGTCCAGTCGAGCGGATATACGAGCCATACGAGGGGCCCGACAGGGTGGTGCGGAGCGCCGACGTGAGGGGGTATCTTCCGAAGACTGGCGAGGAGGCTCATCGTCCCACCAGTAGAAGAGAGCTGCGAAGATCTACGCCGGGGGGAGAATGTTACGGATGACTCGTAATCCTTTCGATCGTTCGTAAACGCGCTTACTCAAACATCTCGAGCATCCTTCGTACTTACCTAGCTAGATCGTAGGTATATTGCTCGTACCTACGTAAAACGCGCTTGCTCCAATTAGAGAAATATGGTTCATTTTTAAGTTTTTAAAAGTTTGTAAGTACATGTATATAATTAGGCAGAAAAAATAAATAGAAATACAGTCCACTGAACGTGAGTAGTTTTTACTGTCGATATTCTGACAGATATATACCTACGTTTGATAATATTAAGCTTCCAAGGTATAATTTTTGATAGAACTCAGATTCTACAGGCTAAACCACTGTTTGGGATAGTAGGAATAGTTTTCAAAATAATAGGATAATAAAGGTTATACGGAAAATTAACCCAACTAACAAAGCTTTACTAGAATTTGAGTGTGCCTTCTTCATAAACATTATAGAAAATCATAAAGAGGAAAGATTTGATTGTTTGTTTGTATTGAATAAGCTCCGAAACAACTAGACCGATTTGAAAAATTATTTTACCGTTGGAAAGCTACACTATCCCCGAGTTAATAATAATAATAATAATAATAATAAAACGTTTATTTTGCGCCACATAAAGTTAAACATAGGTTACAAAATAATTATTATTAACCGACAGCAAAGAAGGACACCACTCAGCAAACACAGTGGCGTATCGTATACGCCATTGCGATGCTGATCTTCCGTGTTACATAGGTTACTTTTTATCCCAGGAAAACTGGTGTGTCCCGGGAAAAATCTTCAACGCAGGCGAAGCTGTACGCGGGCAGCTTGTGTTTTATAAGTAAGTACCTACTAAGTTATTTTGTTTTACTAACAAGGTGGTGTTGAATTCACAGTTGAATTGGTATGGGACCTTTATTTTAGATTTCTTGAACGAATTATTTTTTTCAGTTTCTATTTCACTAGCCATACCTTGCCCTTACTGAATTTAGAGAATTTTACACGCGCTTAGCTAATTTATTTAAGGTACCTTCTCCGAAGATCTTTAAAGCCTTTAAACTTAAACCTATTTCAAAGTAACAATCTAATTTGTGCTACTTAAACGTTTGCTAGTATAGGTTGATATCAGCTTGGTAACACATATTAGCATTGTAAGAATCCATCGCGGCCAGTAAACTCGTAATTCTAACTGTTCAGGTCGCATATATTTGGCCAGTGGGCTGTGGGAGTGTGGGAGCCCCATGGGTTAACACGAAAGAATTTTGCGAATCGCCTATCCTATTTCTACTCATTAAAAGGTTCTATCCATCTCATTCAGACGCGTTTCACCTCCAAAAGCTATGCGGCTCCAGGCAGGGTCCGACTTGTTGAACAGGTTTCTAAAAATAGCGGAAACTGCGTTTTTAAGAATAGCTAGGTTCAACACCTACCTATTTATCGTTAGTTTGATCAATTGGCTGCTCCACCGTTCTTAAAATCATTACTCAAAATTGAAGAAAGTATTGTAGTACCTAAGTACTTACCTAGGTGCTTTTGTAGTTGTGTACATTCTCCCCCATGCTCATCTCTTCGAGTGCTAGGTTTATTCGATTTCAATGGCACTCAGCGCATACGTACTCAACTTTCGTATTGTACCTACCCTCAATGTAATTTACTCGTGCACTCTGCATGAACTTGCCGTCTGAACTAAGACATGAAACAGGATATATCTGATGCTGTGCTGGGATTGATGAATTTGTAAATTTACTTACAAATTCTTTGGCTGTGATGTAGGTTTTATTTTTGTCACTTGACTGAAGCTTGTCTGCCTGAAACATTTTTTTTTATTCATATACTGCCACAGCTAAATTTATAATATTCAATTTGATAAAGAAACATTTTATAGAATTAACCGGTTTGAAAGTCAAAGTCAAAAGATGATTTATTCAATACAATCACAAGGATCACTTTGAAATTTTATTTTAGTAATTAAATATTAAATAAATTCTAGTTTATTCGACGACTTTGAAAAACACAAATTTTGAGCTATTAGATACAACAAAATAAATATAAGGTACCTACACAAAAATGAAAGGCGAACAACGGTCACTTTCTAAATCAAAGTACTTGCGATGCAAAAGTTCACAAACAATAACCCGGCCTTTAAAAAGTGTCGGCTTTATCGATTGTTTTTTAAAGTTATCATACATTACACAACACAGTTTGTTAATGTTAAAATGTACATTTAATATTCTATTTGTTTATGAACATCATCGATTGCAGTCCACAGCTAAACGAAGATATCTTAGGCGCGCCACTGGGCTCCATTTAACTGTACTAGTACATTAACTGTGGTCTAATACTTTATTGAGTTTCAATACATCTAATTTAGTATATCTGTGTCTGTGTGATTCGACTAGAAAAAGTAAATAAGTCCTATTATGGGAAACATGGTGCGCTTCTATAATACTCTTCCTGAAAATGCAAATAAAACGTATTATGATATAAATGACTATATTATTAGTGATAAGAATGCATGGCCTCATGTTGCTCTGCCCTATTTTGTATTAGTTTTTCGTAGTTAAGCTAGTTATATGGGAGGGCGTTGATGTCTGTAACACAGTTTTATACTTCAGCAGATGTCATCGTTTTCATACCATTTTTTTATACAATTTGTTGTGTTCCTAATAAAGATTATTATTATTATTATATATTATAACTAGTAGGTAGAATTTGACGAATAAGCGCTAGAACCAGGACGAGTTTCTTGCCAGTTCTTCTGGATCTAGGGTTAGGAGGAATTGGCACTTATATTCAACTAAGTAGTAAGTCATTTCAAAGTGATCCTTGTGATAGTATTGAAAATATTTGAGTTTTGACTTTGACTTTGAGTAATGCAGACCTTATACCGAACTTTAGACCGTCATTTATGTATGTACCTGTAGGTACATACATAAATACATAGTTAAATACATACATACATTAATACATAGTTGTGTACAACTATTAGTATGATGCTTTAGATCATGAAAAACAACATCCTGAAAAAAATCGAAAGACGGTGCCATTTATTCAATCAAGTTGCATTGGGTCCGTGCGGTGGACTATTATCTATATTGGTGAGTACGCAAGCGTTCCAGGAGTTCATTATAAGGCTGATTAGACAATTCTCGAACGAGTGAAATACAATAACAATGGCTCGCAATACAGCCGCGAGAGTTAGGTAACTCGTGACGCTTATCGAACGTCAACTCAGCTTGAACCACGGCACATTACATTCACCTGGCGTCGAATTCGTTTTGGTTTGTTTCATAATTTTATGTCCGATCGAATACTGAAATGCCACTGTTCTAGCTAGTGCTATTTTTAAGCATTTGAGACAAACTACTCATTCATTAATACCAACAACTCATTTGCTTTGACCTTTGAGACCCCAATTCAGTTCTTGGTTATTGGATAGCCAGTGGCCTTTGTTTGAGACCCCATTATCAATACACATGTCTTCAAATTAACAAACCTTTTATTTAGTTTGACTGCTCATTAACAGATCAAGAGTTAGTGATCGGGTAATTTTCGATCGGGCTAAACTTTTGCTTTGACACATTCTGTTATAGGTGATCTGTGAATTTCCTCTACGGACCATTTCAAGTTGAACTACTTCGACAACGGAAGACCAGCGCTCTGAGCACATGCTGTGTGTGGTGGCCGTTTTTAGATTTCCATTCCAAGTCACACAAAGAATTCTTATAGTTTCTCCATGTCCGTCTGTCTGTCTTTCTGTCCACCCCTAATCAAAGTTCAAGCTTGACCATTCGATTTATCGAAATGAAAATTTGTACAGTATTATTAGTGCCCCCTACAAATTTCAAAGTTAAAAATGTTTTTTTAGTTTTCTGAATGTTTTTATTATACTACCCCATCGTGTAGCATTTCGTTAGAGATGTCTTTTAGAGGTTTCTTAAACAGTTTATCGAGACAGATGTTCGTTTGATAAATATTAAGATTTAAAATTTAATATTTTATAAGATGTCAGTAAGTGTAAGATGTAAGTGTAAGTCAGATGTAAGCGTAAGTCAGATGTAAGTGTCTCTTCTTTCCGGTTGAACCGCTGTATCTGAAATGTTTTCCAAATTGAAGCATATATTCGTACTTTTATTATGGTGCTGAATTGTTTTGGAACCTCGTCCTTAGTCATTCTTATCCTTACTAACTTCAGAACCCTTTGCTTGGTCACACACCCTTGGTTAATTTACTTTTGTATTTTTAAATTTGTTAAGTTATATTATGGTAGCATGTTATTTTATATTTTTATATGTGTTAAAGACCTACTAAATATCAATAATAAACCAGCGTGCTATCTAGGTGCCGTCGTGGTTACTTTTAATAGGTTTTTATGATATCCTAAACTCGACACAGGTGAAAATTTAACTTATGGCATACGGGAAAGGGCCATTACGTGCCGCCGCCGCCTTAGAGAAAACTCTTTGACTCCTCTCTTACATGAGAGGTTAGGAGTATTTTTTGTGTGGTATATCCTTAAATAGGTAATTTAAAAATATTAGAAGAAGGTTTTTAAAATCGTTTTTAGTAGAGATATGCGTTTGAAAAATATTAAGGTTTGTTAAGGCCTTTTTCGATAGAGGCCAGTTTATTTACGTCTTCGTTGTTTTAAAGGATCGTGTTCACGCAGCCCACTATACCTAGCTACTATTTAACTAGCTCTCCCTGCTGCCGTATAATCGTTTCCACGATCGTAAAGGTAACTATTGCGGGCACCTACTTATATGTAAAAAAAAAAAGAAAAATCGATTTCATTTGAAATTTGAGCCTATAAAAATATAACTGCATTAAGAATCTTCCCTTTTTTTAAATCGTTTTTTTCGAAATTTGTAAACACGACTGGAAAGTCACGGGAAAGCAGAATACGAAATTTCGTTTACTTGAATGTCATATTCATTCAACTATTTTGATTTAAATATCAAACAACTCCCAGCCTATTTGAATTAAATTTATATGGGACCAACCGGAAAGTTTATCCTTTCAAATAAAAAAAAAAATGACGGAGTTATGAGGTAAAAAATATAAAAATACAATCGAATTGAGAACCTCCTCTTTTTTTTGAAGTCGGTTAGTAATAAAACAAAAAAAATAATATAAGGCAATTCGCGACCGCCAGGTTTAAAGCTATTCTATCTAGCCATAATTGAGTAGGTCGTCGAATTTATCGTCGTCACTTAGTACGTGATTGAATGACAGTAGTAGCCTTACTACTACTGTCTGTCTGGACTTGCTAAAAAAACGTTTATATCCGAAAAAAACCGTGGAAGGTTCAAAATTTATTGAGGTCAAATTATTGAGATGCGGGGCGGCTTGGGATACAGTAGGTACAACTTACACATCCTTCTCGTGATCATGTGCTATTAACTTGATGTTTCTTCAAAAGAGTAATCAATCAAAGTCACAATTTTATATAAATATCATTTAATCATTACATTAGGTAATAAGTCGCATTGCATGAAATAAAATAATTTAGCTACAATCGCATACGGCAATAACAAAGGCAACGAAGACGATGCCGAAGGCGTCGCGTTTCGCTGGGACCTGAGGATTCTTTGCTTCTTTGCTGTGGAATTATATTTATATAAAGAATCTGAAATTCATGAGTTTGCGCGTTCACGGCGCAAGAGTTGAAATTTTAGGCAGCGGAGAGAGGTGAGGGGCGTACTGCGCTGTCTCGGTTGCCGCTCGCTCAGGGATTGCCCAACTCCCGCCGGCAGAACCGCGCCAACTACAATTATTTCAATTTCGTAATTTCGACGGTACAATGATTCAAACCTAACTAACGGTTGCGACACAAAGATAACTTCAGGTACATACTAGTGCGGTTCACTCAATTTATACAAATAGGTAAAATTATGTATCAGTATTATTTCAGAACTAAGCCGTGTTTCTAACAGAAAGTACGAAGGTTTCGCAGCCGAATTAATGAAACAGCTTGCGTAATCTCCGACGTCACTGCGTACATGGCTATGGAAAGATGCGTCGGCGCAGGCGGTAACTGCTGCAGGATCCACGTCCGATGATCATGATGAAAGTATGCCGACCGAATAGGAGAGAGAAAAAGACTGACTGATAACAAAGTCGCGTCTTAGTCTCTCCCCGACTCGGAAGACATTTGAAGGTCCCAGGTGACTTCTTTCCAATTAATTCTTCAAGTCCAGGCTGCAATTAAAACTTTATTAGCGAGCGGCAGGCGCATTACCAGTCGCGCGAGACGTGACTCATCATGACGATACTAAAGGAAAATATATGAGGTTATTTATGTACCGCAAGCATACATACAATAACTCCACTTCTAAGAAATTTCTAAATTATTAATCCGAAAACAAATATTGGAAAGGATCAAGTGAATTTAACATCCACATCGCGGAAGTTTAAAACTAGATCACAAAGTTTCACATTCTTTATAAAAATTTTGGTACACTTCCGATTTTAATTGACTATCACTTTATGTTTTCTATTAACCGTTAGAAAAACCTCCGTTAAAAATATTACATTTATTGTTGAGTTGAAGTTAACTTCCGCTGGGTCCGGACCCGTTAGAAATCAGAGAACGACTGAAGCTGTCAGAGACCAAATTGCGAATGGTAGCACGTAGCAGAGATCCATTGCGTAGAGTGACGACTGTCGCAAGGGGGGGCACGGAAAGGGTCGAGGGAAGGGAAGGGGGGAGGCGTGTTGCGCGCGCAGAGAAAGGACGCGAGTGGTGATGTAATCACGATCGATGCACTCCGCAACCACTACGCTTCAGGAGTTCCTAGTGCCTTAGGATAGGATAGCCTTAGTGCATAGATGGCAGCACAAAGAGCTTACACCGGAAGTTAGTAGAAAACGAGCAATCAACAGGTGATTGACCATCTCCGTAGACACGTGCATAGTTCCACGTGGATAACAAAGTGTTCGTACCCAAACCCAGTCATGATATCCGAGCTAGTCTAGAATTGAGCGAGGCGCTATGTTCGGAATAACCCACTGCCGCTCATAGATTTATATAAACTCGATACTGCCGCTATGGTATCATGGGTATCGAGCGGTGCGGTGGTGGTAAGCTCGCTCGGCCCGAGTTCGTGAGTTTCCGCGTGCGCTCGCCCCTTATCTGGGTCACACGTGTAAACGTTATCCCCCCCAAGCCGGCCTTGGCTTACTTTGGCCAAGCGGCTTAGCATAGTACAGCACCTCCCCTTCTCCGCAGGATCTCCGTGCTCTTCTAACGACACCTTCAGGACCAGCCACCCCATACACAACTTTGTGAATTACCTTTTACAATCCTACAAATTACGACAACATCGGCGTTGTTTCGATTGCGTTTTATACTTACATTATTTATATCACAATGATGATGTTTTTTTGTTAAATTAGGCACATTATCTAATCTTGAAATCTAGGTCACGCACAAATAAAAGGTAGGTCCTTATCATATTATCTTAATCAAGCAAGACATGATTGATAAATTGTGCTCGATAAGGGAATAGAAAGACTATCTATGCAGTAACGGGTTTCTAAAATCTAACATTGACTGAAGGATTTTTCAGATGATTAAAAACCGATGTGTATAACTGTGTTTCCCTTTCCAGTGTTGATTTTACTACGTCCGCGGTTCTTACATATCGTTTGGAACGGATCCACGACACCGACAGAGTGAGCGGTGGAGCGTCGAGGCGACTATCTAACTAAGCAACCACAACCAGTAATCAACGAGGTCGGAGAGCCCAGCGCGGCCCCATCGAATAAAACTACTCGTTGCTGCAGATGATGAAAACAGCGTTTCGACCTCGTTCGTATCTAGGACAGCACCCGAAATAACTAGGGCACCGTTACTGCGCAGCCACTAACGCAATTCATAGTTTGGGCTTAGCACCAGCAAAAGAAGACCCGCGACAAATGGTGTGACTCCGCTCATCGTGACCGTTTGTTCCGAGACGCGGGGACAGGAATGTCATCGTACGCTGGTCGTTTCAATTGCCGAAATGGAATTCAAATTTTCGTGCACTCTCAAATTTGTTGGCTAAATTCTTGCAGAAGTGGGACGTGCTTGTGTCACAATGTTACTTACTTAGTGCTATTTATTAAAACAAAAATCACCCAAGCGGATGTCTCGATGATAAGTTATAGGTATTTGAGTGTAGGTACGAGTAGGTACTATACTTCGGAAGCTCATTAACTAATCAAACCATGTACTTACACTCATTAATACTTATTCTTCGACCAGGCAGACTAACCTACTATAATAATAAATATAATAGTATTTATAATATAGGCAGATTTTAATGAAACTTTTTTGATTTTATTATGAAATTTCCTATACATAGATATATCGATTTGGAATAGTATATAAATATTCCACTGTTTATGTAGCTATGTAGCTAGCAGAAGCTAGTCAAGTATATTAAAAAATAAAATTGTAATACAAAACATCAAAAATATTTGTAAAGGAGACGTTTGTGTAAATTCTCAGCTAATAATACATACCGAGAACTAAATTACTTGACACCTGTTTACTTCTACTAGTATTATGTAGAATTTTGTGTGCACGTTGCTTATTACTCAATCAGGTAATACAGAGTTAACCGATTTCCGTGAAACTTGGTATATATATAATATTGAACTTGGAATAAGGCAGTACATTCTTTTTATCTACGTACCGGGCTGCGGCCTGCAGCTACTTAGTAAAACTAAAAATCGTTTTGTATTTTTAGGAATATACTCATATGTTGTTTGAGGTTATGTTTTTTGATGGAGCTGTATGAATTATCCATAGTATTTAAAGTTCCGAATTCCACAAAAAACATAACACGAGAAACAAAGATTTTTTCTCATAATACTCGTATGACTCAGAGAGCAATCATGAATAAAAACGATCTGACTGACCTCGGTTAACAAAAAGAGTCGTATGGGCAATGACTTTAAATCAAATTCAATCAAATTGTATACATTTTTTAAACTATGAAAGATGGCTTTAAGGCATATTTGAGCCTTATGGAGTCGAGACCCTGGGCCCGTGGGGAACAGGACCGCGTTTTTTAAATTATTTTACGTCGTCTGGTAGAAACATTTCGTGATCCTAGAGCTGGCTCCTATGTGGCTCCTATGTGGTCCTACGTGGCAATTTCGCCTTCCCTCTGGCAGTGATCTATAGAACGTTTTAAACGGTCCATAGATAGCTCAACTGTTTCACATGCATTTTATATTATTGTATATTAATATTCAGTAGATTTCTGTAAATACATTTTCTTTATGTCAAATATCTAAGCATGATAGATTTCCCTCAAAGGATGAAACTAAATGTTGTTAATTTAATATAGTAGTTTACAATTTCTTTAGAAAAGACATTGGCAGAAAACGAATAAATAGTACTTAGGTTCTTAGTACGTAGGTACTTAGTAAGTACTTAGTAAGTACCTAGTACCTAATTGAGAATAGTCTCAATAATTGAGAAATGAGAAATCGTTGACAAATTAAGAAAAACTTTCATTCCATTTATTTACATCCGAGTCAATAACTCTAGCTTTATTTGAATAAAATCACCCGGAATATAAGAACACGATGCGAAACGGCTAAAATTAATTGATTTTGTGAAATAATACCGACAATACAATACTTTGCACTAATCATTAGACTTGGCAGATAGGTTCATAGGTGACGCAATTGTAGATTACATATTATAATACTTAGGTAGGAACCTGATATATTTTGTTGTTGTTTGAACCCAGGTTCAAACCGATGTTATTAGTTTGAACCTAGATTCAATGTTTAGATATTCGTACTTCTTGCCACTCTCTCACATCTTTATGCGTGTCCACAGGCGGTATATCTACGTCGTGTAAAACAATTATTTAAATGTCTTTGCCCATCAGCACTTGGTCAAATTGGATCTGCACTGCTATAGTCACAATATAAAGTAAATACCTAGGTAAGTAGGTAAGTACCTTACCTACATATTCCAAATAAAACAGAAAATATGAATACAAAATTATTTATCAAAAGGCGGTCGGAAGTTCGTAAGCATGCAATTAAGGACCTGAATAAATAAATAAAAATAATATAGACCCAGTAGCTTATGATAGATGATCACGAACAAAACAAGGAGTCTACCTATTCTTCGCAAATGTCAGAATTTAGGGTCGGATACAATTAATGTTGTAACATTCCTAATCTAACTCTGATTTAAACAGTTTCTGTTACGAAAAGGGCACTGAAATAAAAAAGACCGCGCTTGTCTGTTTTACTAACCTCTGTAACCAAAATTTTAACTCAATCTTTTCAAAAATAGTTCCAAGCTATTCATAATTTATTTCATTCTCTATCATCAGTTGTATTAGGCTTAGACATAATCTTCTCCGCGAGAGTTTCGCGTGAAACAGTATACCAACCTAGATGGGACTAGTTTCGAAACATCGAACACAACAAGAGTTCGTTGTTCGACTAAATAATACGAGTAACTGGTGACGTCTATGTATCCAATTAAAAAAAACTGCTACCATGCGCGTGCGACGAAGTAATAGTAATGCCTAAACATACCGCGACCCGGCTAATGCTGATAAGCACTAACGTTACACAGCACGATAAGGATTGTAATAGACACACTGCGAATATACATAGAGAATAATTCAATTTAATTATATTCCCTGTTGTATCAATCTGTGAATAACGTCCTACTACGCCCTAAGATCCTTCTAGTGCTGCCAGGGCCAAGTTTTCGTTGACCAGGGTTTAGGGAAGTATAGAATAATATTGGACTTTTATGACGATCTATCAACGAAGCAATTTTTTTAATAGCTGTCTCACCTGTTGTAACTTAAGGGACATCGAAGGTTTGAAGGGCCGCAAGCGAGCAGGTTAAGGAGGAATAGTATAATAAATTAATATTAAATAGACAATCCACAAAACACCATCTAACCCCAAAGTAAGCATAGCTTGTACAATGGGAACCAGATTAGCGATGACAGTTTTGCTAAATCTATACTAATATTATAAATGTGAAAGTAACTCTGTCTGTCTGTCATTTTGTTACGTTTTCACGCCTAAACTGCTAAACCGATTATGAAGAATTTTGGTAGAGATAGATGGGACCTTGGAGAAGGACATAGGCTATTTTTTATGTAGGTACAACGCGTGTGATGCCGCGGACAGCAGCTAGTACTTTATATGTACAGAACTAAGTGCAGAACAAACATCTATAAGGGTTAGAGGATTTTCTTAGGTGCTGGGTTTAATTTGGAGGTATAGGTTCTTTGTGTAAGTCAGCGGGTAACAAACTATGGTGTAGGAGCTAACAGGCTGCCAAAGGAAGGGAGGTAAGGAACTACGAAAGGGAATGGAAGGTCTACCTACGATACGTTTTTCACATAGCATCCAATTAACACAAAATAAACTTTATTAGAAATATTTCCATAATTTCCTTAATGCGCCACTTTGACCTTGGGACCCTCTTTTGATAAATAACAAGGTAATATTTTCCTTGTTGTTTTACCTGGATAATATATTACCTATACCTAGGTATTTACATTATATATAGACTTTAGTAAATTCTATAAAATGACGAAAAATACAGGAAGGCAGTGATGACGAAGCCATGACAATGACATATGAGATTCTTACTCGTACCTTAATAATAATTAATTAATAATTATAATAATTAATTAATTATTTTTATTTTACATGACGCATACAAACCGCCTGTGGGCACGCATAAAGTTGCAGTGACATATCTAATAAGTGAGAAATGCGCAGGAGTGGACCGTTGTCGTGCGCTGCATGCAAACCCCATTAATTTCCTTTATTACAAATATTATTGCAATAAAAACAAGATCTCCATATTTGTATGGATCCACATATATGGAGATACACTATGATCATTACTAGGAAGGGTTAATACAATATTGCCTACAGAGGATAATCAACCAAAAAATTATGTTCTTCCTTACTACTTTTGATTATTGAAGTTATTTGGAAAAGATGTAAATTAACAGTTGCATTTTTGCATGTAGCTCTAAAAGTGCTGGCCAAATTCATGGCTCATAGAGGTAGATACCTCATTTCAAGTTTTATGTCGTTACTGGTGAAAGGTCGGTAAGAAAGTCAAACCTATTTAAATAAAAAAGACACGAAGCGTATAAACTCTAAAATGACGATTAGATATAAACGACGATCTAAAACCGGAGGTTTTCCATGAGGCTGCTGATCACTTTGGGTATTACGTACTTCTGTTGCAATCAATTTCAATCAAATTATATTAGAAACTGGAATTGATTTTTACAGAAGAAAATGATTACACCCCAAACTGATATCACTTAAATCGCAAACATGCTGTAATGTTTAATAACAATCGCAAGGCTAGCTTAGCGGGACTCACCTGGAGTCCTGGACTTGGGGAGCGTCTTGCTTGGCGTCGCGTTTGAGGAATAGTGGCATTACCGAGTGCCATGATAGGTATATAAGAGGGCTCGCGGTAGCTAGTACGCTGGCGCGCGGGCCCACGTCGACGCAGAGCCGTGTCGCATTGTGCTCAAAGTATACAGCAGAATGTGTGCGCGGCTCTGAGACCATGCCAGCTCCCACTACCCTGCTTCCCGCGGCCACGGCGTCTTACCGAATCCACGAGAAGAGAAACGGCGTAAACGCAAATGGAACGCGCGAATTCGAAAAAGACTCTTCGGACTCCATTACTACGGAAATTTGGCATCTATTATCATAGTAAGCATTACTGCATTACCGAACACAGTCATAACATGCACCCTGAACTAAGTGCTACATTGCAATCAAGATGCACGGACATAAATATGCTCTATTTACTTGTGCAAAAGATCTTTGATAGCTGTTTAAGGTTTTTCCATTCTCTGCTGGAATAGAAAAACAATCTGGTGCTGATATAGGTATCCTATACTTAGGTAAATGCATTTTAACCTTGCATGCACTGACCTGGATTGTAACATGGTAGACCTATATTCCCGCTGGTATGTACCATGCCAAAACCTTCATTCGATCCGAATTTCCGCTCAAGCATTGTCCGTCGGCGCTATTATCCTATCTGTGAAGTGCGAAAACTAGGTCGAGTGTGCAGTGGATTGAGCTGATGAAGACTGACAGAGAGGCAGTGTATTTAACACTTACCTATGGCTATAACTGGACTAGGTAATTTTGCGTTGTTACTTGCGCTCCGTTTTAATGGGGGACAATGAACAATAAATATACCTATCCCAACGTGGGTCGTCATCACTCAGTAGTGTTGTATAGATCTTAAATGTATAAAATGTATGTGTTTACAAAAAAAAAGTGTATAAGTAGTATATCAGTCATGTGGTACCCATAACACAAGCTCTGCTTACTTTGGGGCCAGATGATGCTGTGTGAAATGTCCGGGATTGTTTATTTTATTTATTTATTTAAAAAATATTGCCCCAAGTATATGTAGTTAGAATTAATTGATTAGGTAAGCCTAATTAAAATTATTTCATATCCTTTGTCGTTTTAAGAGCATTCAGTCATGTTCTTAATAGCAATGACACACATATTTTTCACGCCTGCTACAATAGTTAGAGCCTAGGATCTTTCAATCTAAATGCTGGTGTCGCAGCTCCTAGTCACCCCGCTACGGTAATATAAAGCCGCCAATGCGCATGAATCATCGCAAAAATAAGGAGCTAGTTTCATGTGTTTTGTTTTTAACAAAGGCAAAGCCGATGTGTTACTTTGACGGAAAAGTATACTTATTGGCTTGCATGATCGGATTAAGCGGAGAAATCTTTTGGCAGATTCAACTTACGTAGTAACGTAGAAAAATTGGAATGCATGACAAGTAGAGGTGCCTAGTGCCTTCTCCCATCGGAATGCGTGAAAGAGAAAGTTCCTGTGTTAGTTACTACGCGTGGTATCTTTACTTTGAGACAACTGTTTCACTTTCGCCTGTTCTCAATTTGCTCACGGTGAGCGTCCATTCGTTTAAACATTAGTTAGACACTTTGTTTATGATTGTAACCCTACTCTGCTCAGTCTGCAAATATACCGCTTGCTCTTTGCAGTAACTATACTTCTAAATCTATGATTGAAGCACTATACTAAGGCATCGTGTAAGTGGGTTTCTTTTACCGGTATTATAAAAACGATGACTTCAATACAGATCTTTTTTTTTTGACTAATGTCATTTTAGTATTTTATTCTTACAGCCTTCTCTTGAAAAGCTCTTGTTTTCTGCAGTTTTGGTCTTCACGGTGCGCATGTCCCTTGGTACCTATATACCATATACTTATATAGTACCTATGCTTGACTGCATATTTTAAGGTAGGTACTATTTCAGAGAGGAAAATTAAGCGTAGGTAACCTACAGTTATGTTTCCGTATGCCAAAGTGCACTTTGACAAACAGAATTTCAGCTTCTCTGATAAGGTGTGACTAATACTAGGTACTTCGTATTGTATGACCAACTCTGACGATCTCTGATGAAGTTATGTACTTAGTACGTAAGTAAATACTCTGAACTCTCTGAAGTAACATTTTCTAGTTTCTCAGTAGGCTCGTTAGGACAGCAGAGCCGGTGGAGAAGGGGGCATCACATAATTAATGAAATAAATAGGTCGCGGGGTTTGAAGCCCCCTTAAGAGCAAGGGTGGTGGTCGAGAAACTAGGTGCCCTACATGTTCAGAGGGGTTCTGGTGCACGAATTTCTGATGTCTTTTCCGGAATTATTATTTGAAGATTATTTTTGAGGCACGCCCTTTTTTGTAATACGTCTTTTTTGTAGCGTTGTCTAAGTCATTTTTGTAACGTTGTCATGATGCCAAGCTATTTTCTTATAGCTTTGGTAAGTAGGTAGGTAAGTAGTAGGATTAGGATTAGTTGCGAGCGTTCAAGTGTCTCCATTACTAGACACAATTTTTCTCTCAGATGTAGGTGGAACCGATATCTTACCATGACATCCGGCAAGAAACTCGTTTTGTCCTAATGACCAGATGAGTTTCTTGTCGGATTCTTCTTGGACTGGGGTTAGGAGGGAATCGGCACCTAGATAAATAAACAAGTATGTATCATGAACATTTTATTGAATAAATTACTTAACATAAGTGTTTGCTCTGTGTCTGGTTGTTATAAAATATAATAAGTATGTATTTAAAAATATATTCTATATAATTCTATCAGTCATCGGGTCACCATAATGCAAGCTACGCTTGGGGCTAGATGGTGTTGTGTGTTTCAATATTTATGATATGATATAATATGATATACTTAGTGCATAAAATGGATTTTTTTTTTAAAATCGATTAGGACACATATTCACACATATGTGACACATATTATGTGTTAATTATAATAATGCAGGCTTATCTATATTGGTAGTGAATAGGTAGGTAGGTTGGTACTCGACCGATTGGAACAACTTTGCCGCAATTCTCATTTTTGCATACCACCGTGATAAGATTAACCATAGTGTTAGCTAGTGTTTCCGGAAACAGCACGTGTAACTTCCTACTCTTATCGCTTTTATATACAGAAACCTTTGACTTATTGTGTATTTATGATAAGATAATAAATAATTATTAATATTGCTGAACATTTCACACCATGACAACAAGTCCCGAACTAACGCCAAGCTTGTATTTTGGAAACGAGATGACTGATATAATACTTTATGTACTTGTAAATATATAGCTACTTATAACACCCAGACACTGAACATTTATTTATTTGTTTATTTATAGAACTAGATCGGTACATACACCA
The DNA here is from genome assembly GCA_948098915.1 of Lampropteryx suffumata. NCBI lineage: Eukaryota > Metazoa > Arthropoda > Insecta > Lepidoptera > Geometridae > Lampropteryx > Lampropteryx suffumata. Next base: position 22,450,711 of record OX402544.1, on the reverse strand, counting down.
TATACACTAGCTAAAACTATACTTACGGCAAAAAGGAACAAAGTCAAACATTACATAATGGTGTCAATTCGGTTGGTTCATTTCTAAATTTAGGAATGTCTAAAATATATTTTAGTTAGTCATATCATTTGAAAAACCTATTCGGTTGGTACCATTTAACTAAATAAGGAACACTTAATTAAATTAGATAAAATTATATTAGGATAAGTTGGTAACAGCAGAATAACAATGTTTAATTTGACAGTCTAAACCTAATTTTAGCTAAAATTAGTTAGGTTGGTGCCAACCGAATTGCCACCAATGTCAATATTAATATATATTGATTCAAGAAAAAGACTAACACGATAATAATTAATTAGTCACTTAATTCCTTTGATGAAAACAAATTTTTTTTATCAAAGCTTAATTCTAGGAAAATTTAAATATAATAATACAGAACTTAAATATGGTAATATAATAATTACAAATTTAATTCGCTTAATTCGCCTCGAAGAGATCGTTAAGCGCGGAGAGAGTGCATACCTACATCTGTGATTATCACACAAGAGTTTTGTCCTGGATGGGAGTTGACAACCTTCAGCGCAGATAGCAGAGTTACTACACCAACAGAGCTAAAAGGCCACTCAATTCGTTGCGAGTTTGGATGGTGTTCTTTCCTGTCCTGTTCCAAAAAAATTAATCATCCGGTAGTAGCGTCAAGTAGATTATTTTATGAAAAAAGAGTGGGGTTAGATTATTTAAATGTGGATTAGGTTATGGTTAAACCCATACTATAATATAATATTATAAATGTGAAAGTAACTCTGTCTGTCTGTCTCTCTCGCTTTCACGCCAAATCTACTTTTTAATTGGAAAAAAGTGTTGTAAAGAGTTGATAAGGGGGATGAAAGGTTGTATGAATGTATTGTCATTTTCAGAACTAGAATCATAAAATGTTAAGCTGTTGATCCTTACTAATATACTTACTAGTATTATAAACGCGAAAGTAACTCTGTCTGTCTGTCTGTCTCGCTTTCACGCCAAATCTACTGAACCGATTTAAATGAAATTTGGTACACAGATAGTCTAAAGCTTGAGAAAGTACATAGACTACTTTTTAATTGGAAAAAAGTGTTGTAAAGGGTTGAAAAGGGGGATGAAAGGTTGTATGAAAGTATTGTCATTTTCAGAACTAGAACCATAAAATGTTAGGCTGTTGATCCTCACTAATATCCTTACTTATCCTTACTAATATTATAAATGCGAAAGTAATTTTGTCTGTCTGTCTGTCTTTCTCGCTTTCACGCCAAAACTACTGAACCGATTTAAATGAAATTTGGTACACAGTTAGTCTAAAGCCAAAGAAAGGACATAGGCTACTTTTTAATTGCAATAAAGTGTTGTAAATTGTAAAGGGTTGAAAAGGGCGTTGAAAGGTTGTATGAAAGTATTGTCATTTTCAGAACTAGAAGCATACAATTGTAGGCTGTTGATCCCAACTAATATTATGAATGTGAAAGTAACTCTGCCTGTCTGTCTGTTACGTTTTCACGTCTAAACCGCTGAACCGATTTTGATGAATTTAGGTATAGATAGATGGGACTGTGGAGAAGGAGATATGCTACTTTTTATGTAGGTACCATGCGTGCGAAGCCGCGGTCAGCAGCTAGTAAATAAATATGAATGAAGTAATTTTAGAAGCCACATAGAAAATAATAAGCACCTATTACAAATCTGCCTAATATTTCTCCATAAGCTACCTATTTCTACTTTTCTACTACTTCAAATAGCTTCACTAAAATGCTGCTAACCTTCCCCTTAAAAAAAGTGCTTCTGACAAGTGGTGTTGCGGTGTTCCCCATCAAAGTAAGACTCTGACTGTAGTTTTGCTGTAGCTCAGTGAAAATAAACTGAGTTAAATAATATACTTAATATGAAAATGAAATAATATTTTTGGAGAACGATTTGCAGTATTCCCATGGCAGACAGCATAGGCAGCATAATATGCCGGCTGATGCGACTTTCTAGTAAATAAATATTGGTAAACAAAAAGCGCTAGAACCAAGACGAGTTTCTTGCCAGTTCTTCTCGGGCTTCGGTTAGGATGAATTGGCACCTAAGTTCACCTAGTATGTAAGACGTTTCAAAGTGATCCTTGTGATTGTATTGAATAAAGTATATTTTAACATGACTTGAATTGAAATACTCACACCATCACCATCTAGCCCCAAACTAAGCTTAGCTTGTACTATGGTGACCAGATGACTGATAGGTACTACTTATACATTTTTAAATGCATACATAATAACTTTATAATATCCATCTATGTCCATCCCACAAATGTTTATCCTGGGAGGGAATCGACTCCTTAACCTACAGCGCAGAAGGCATAGCTACTACCAACTGAGCTAACAGGTCATACAGTAGGTATATAGGTACGTAAAATAAAATAAATAAAGGTATATAAGGCCAGCACACGTGACAAATGTGGCCCTGGGCAGATAGATAGATACCTAGATTAACACTTTATTGTACACAAAAAGAACTCAGAAGAAATAATAGAAATATAATTGCCCATTGCACAATGTTATCGATAAACGCAATCTCTTCCAGGCAACCTTTTACAGAGCATGTGTTGAATACTGAGCCCATCACGTCCTGGCGATTTTCCTCTTTTCATGTTCATTAGGCTACTTCTTTTGCTGAAAAGAGCACTAAACCATTTGACAAACTAGGCTCAGCATCAAACTGAGTGAAAAGCAAAGTAAACTATATTAATAGTCCTGCGATCAGCTACGTGTTTAAGAGTTTTAAATATTAAGATAAGTTTGCGTGAAATAATACTTATCCTAACATGCGATTAGATTACCTATTTAATACCAGTTAGTAATGTAATGTATCAAAACTGCTGCCCTAATAATTAGTAATGCTAACCCAAGGATAATACATCGAAGGGCTAACAATGTCTCTGTTGGTAAGAAATAATTTTGTTGACGTCTAACGTATATGACAGGGTGTGCGAAGCGAACTAGGTCGAGTATCGTCCTACTGCCAAACCCACACAAGTGAAGCAAACGCATAGTCCTCTGCCAGTACGTTAGTATCTAGTCGTGGTGATTCCGTTGTTTTGTTGGTTTACATTTCGTATAATACGATCGGTGCTATTTTGTTTAGGATATAGGATAAAATAGTTTAGATAAGCATAACAAATTTTAAGAGCCAGTTTAAAAAAGTTATATATTTTTTTATATATATTGCATTGATTTTTCTTGGATGTTCCGCAGTTTTAGCAATTTACATGGCTACTAAAAATAAAGATAAATACGTCAGTCACATGGCAATCTAGTAACCTGTCATTTAAAATGCTTACGGTAAATTTAAACTGTGAATAAATAAAATAACATCCTTTGTGTTTAACGAGATTTAACGAAATTTTAAAAGTAGTCCGATACAGCAGAATCGCCACCAGTATTCTACTCTACAGATACGTAGAGGCACACACGGAAGGAAACACACACAGAGTCAGGCATTTTCCGAGAACTAGGCCGAAACATCACGCATTCTGTGTCGTGATCACATTTTACCAATGTATAGTGTTATCGCGACGCATAATGCCATGGCAATGGAAATCCATACCGCGATGGTCGGCCAGATGATGAGACGAAAATAATTAGAATGTTTCGTGCATGCACTCGACCGCTCATGTCTGGAATACTCGAGATCTGGGGGTTGATTGACCTACCATAGCCTGACCTAGATTAGATGCGCTTACACAGCCCTTTGATAGGAGTAGGTAGGGAGGTCAGGAGTAGATAAGTAAGAACTTAGTTTACTGTTTAGTCTACATAATTGTAGCATACGAATATTTAATATGCAATTTGGCAACGAAACTTTTTAACCATGTTTGCGTGGGTACCTGGTTTTTCCACTCAGCATCCTGAAGCTGAAATGCTGAGCCTGATATTCAGGTATTAAATTTGAACAGAGTCGTTATATAAGTAGGCATACAGCTACGAACAAACCCTCTTAAATGGATTGGTTAGGGGATTTCAGCGCTGACCCAGAAAACTTAAGTCACAGTTCTGGTGAGCGAGCTATTCGCCTTTGGCAAGATTCGAGCTGGTAGCCAATACCGTTTAGTGTGTGCTGCGAAAAACGTAGGTAAATGTAAATGACACAGCATTCGCACGTCCAGATGATGCAATGGGTCATCTTCAATCAAAAAGAGATCGCATAAATAAATAACTTTCGACAATATTGTATTTTTTAGGATTCCAAAGTCCACAAGGAACCCACCCTACAATACACGCATGACCATGTTTCAAATAAATTTATTTAAAACATAAATGTATATGTTATACATAAATAACATAAACATAAACACAAATAACATAAAAAACATTTTAAGTAACTTCGGGATTTAGGCACAGAAAAGCATTTTTTTCTAATACCCAATGCATTTGTATAAGGTTCTTCACCTCGGAACCCCTTTTTAAATGGAGACTGTGAGGTGTGAGTAGGTACCGAGGGTGGTTCACCATCTGACCCAATTCCCAACCCTCTTGGAAACGCGGTCTGACTGCAGGGAACATTTTTAATAACGAACGTGCTTTATGTGGTGGGTCTCCTTTACAAAACGAGGTTACCATGGCAACTAAGTTTAATCGAAATGAAAGATTTGCTAGTACCTTCACCAGACTAACTCTCGCGAATCTTGCAGTGAACTAAACCTTTAAACTAAGTGTTTAACGTAAAAACCTTAACATGTTTGTTGATCTTTCAACCATGCCTTAGCATACAGGCTACTTTTCATCTAGGTAGAAAGTTTGTTGTATACTTATGGGTTGTTGTATAAGTATACAACAAACAAACAAAGACGCCGACAGAAGCTTCAGCAAAATTTTGTTTATACCTATCTACCTGTACTTAAATCTAATTACAATTATGATAATATACATTTCACCCTCGAGCGGATAAATTAGGAGTCTTACAACTCTTACGTGACACACCTACCTACGTTAATTTTGATGAGTTGAGGATGAATCTTCTCCAACTCATCCGTAACAAAACAAGCAAGAATATTAAGGCAATACGAGTCTCTTGCCATGTTTTTTTAGGCCTGGGGTTAGAATAAAAGGGCATCTACCTAATTTAATTATTATTATAGGCCTGGCCTCAGTTCTGTTGGCACCAACCTAACAAATTGTAGCTAAAAATAGGTTTTGAAATGTCAAATGAAACTTTGGCATTCTGCTGTTACCAACTTATCCTTATTTAATTTTAATTAATTTAATTAAGCGTTCCTAATTTAGTTCGATGGTACCAACCGAATAGGTTTTACAAATGTTTTTTCCATAAGACTAGTAGTTTTGCCGGAAATCGAGATAAACCGTTTTTTACCCTTAAAAGCTCACCCCCTTCCCCTTCCCGACCTCAGATCGCCCGTAAATTATTTTTCCTTTCATTTTTATAATATCCTACTATTTTTTTTTATTTTTTTATTTTTTTTAAAGGCTTCTACCCTGGTCTATTAGCAAAGTAGTTCTGAATACATTCCGACTAGCAAAGCTAAACGTTAATAGATATATTAACGTACAAAAACCTTACTCAAGGCAAGGTAAAGATGAATATACATCGAAAATTAGAGTAATTTTTGTATTCGAGTTCCGACTTTAACGCAGCAGATTCAGTTTTTATCAACAATACACACGGACACGGACACGGGTAATGAACGCACTGTGCGTTTTTATAATTATTTACTACAGGTTCCGATTAAGCAATAGCAGCAGGCATCTACAATAATGTCGAAGCTCGCAGAGAAACAGCGTCGACTCGTCAACCGATCTTCACCTTTATTGCTACACGACAACGGAAGACCTCGTACTGCTGGACAAAGCGTTTTACGCTACAGCTACAAGACAAGCAGCTAGAAACCATCTGTCATCCTCCGTACTGGTTGAACTTGGCCTCAACCCCGACAAGCATTTTTTTGTATTTGATAAATGTATAAATTGTAAGAAACATTTTACCCAGGAGGCAGTACACAATGCCCTCACACTGTTGAGTCCAGATTCTACGGCATAGGTGCGGATTATGAGGGTAAATACTGTCTTAGAATGTTTGATTTTTTCAGTACAAAACGGCAATATCATATGAATACCTACTAGCAGTAGGTAGGTAAGATTTAGTAAGATTTTGGCCGGTACCTAACTAATATTTTGGGTTAATAATAATAATATTTATTTATTCAGATAACTAAGATCCATTTCATCCATAAAAGTAAAAATAAAAAAAAATATTGATAAATAACAGAGTAATATAAGTTAAATTAAATGTTAAAAACTATTCCTACTAACCTAAATTCTACCTTAATTAATATAATAGATTTGCCGAGCAAAAGGGTTACTCAGGGCTGACACCCAAAAACTTTGCAGGACACTGTCCCACCTGCCAACAAGAGCCCTAATAATCCTATTGGAACTACCTAGTATTCTGTTTTTAATAGAACCAATTTTTTTTCTCATGTCGTAAGTCCTCTCTTACACATGTCATATATATGTAGGTATGTTTAAAAAAAATATAGCCATGTGGCTGATATATTTTTGTTTACCTACCTAACCATAACTCAAGCTCTACTTTCTTTGGGGCTATGATGCAGTGTGAAATGTCCAGCACTATCTTTTACAGCCTATCCATGACGTGGTTTCCATTATCACCATATATTTAAAATAGAAGTGTCCTAAATCCATGCGCATAGCTTGCGTCATCAGTACTTACCAGGGGTTAACGCGCCTGAAATTATTTCCCAGATTGTTAGAACCCGTCCGTATTTAGGACATGGTCGTATCAATAAAGCAACAATAGGCCCCTAGATAGAATAAATGCGTCTATCAGGAAATTTGCGCTTAAAGGATTAGCTGACTACCTACCTATGCAGTTGAATATTCTTCTCTAGAAACTCAATAGGATACAGAGGGTCTTCAAATTGCCTCTTACATACTACTATAGACTGCCATAGAAAAATATTTAGCCCCAAAAGGATACGTAGGAAGGTACCTATCCAAAGGCTCAGTTTCTCTAGGCAAGCGCGAGCCACGTAGATCGTATTATCGCTAAACATTAGGCGAGATATTTTAGAAGGGGTCAAACGCATTTGTAATGAGTGAGGATTAAACAAAAAATACTTTAAAGTATAACCTAGTCAGGATCGCTGGCAGCGTGGCAGCGGATTGACAAGATTAGCACAGGATCGCGCGCGGCGGATGTTTCACACTAAGGGAGGCCTATACCCAGCTGTGGGTCAGGCTGTGGGTCAGGCTGTGGATCACAATGATACGAGTAGGTACATCAATCTTTTTGCCATCTACAAAAACAGTCATTCTCTGAAAATCTAGAAAATGTAAAGTGTAGCTGCTTCATTAATCAGTTCTCATACTCTTTAGTCTAGAGTTCTCAAAATAAAAATATGATTTTAGGAAATAAGATTCATTTAATAATTATTATTTTTTTACAAACGAATATTTATTTTTTCAAGACTAAACGTAAGAATCCGCAAAACTTAAGGCGGTACCTGCAACAAAACTACTTTTTGTATATATAAATAAATATTGATATCTAATGCACACTATCCCCAAACTAATCATCTAAAGTTAACATTATGTTATTGACTTTTTCTAATAATTATCTAATAATCGCGATTTCAGCACCATCTAATTAATGTGCTGAGGGTAACACCATAAATTTAGCTTTATATTTAGACATTATCACACAGAATCATCTTAACTTAAAGCTAACGCTAATTAAATAAAGCATAACGCATTAAATTAAAATTTAAATTATATTGACTTTTTCTAATAACAATAATCTAATAATCGCGATTTGAGCACCATCTAGTTAATGTGCTGAGGGTAACACCATAAATTTAGCTTTATATTTAGACATTATCACACAGAATCATCTTAACTTAAAGCTAACGCTAATTAAATAAAGCATAACGCATTAAATTAAAATTAAAATTATATTGACTTTTTCTAATAACAATAATCTAATAATCACGATTTGAGCACCATCTAATTAATGTGCTGAGGGTATCACAATAAATTTTGCTATATATTTAGAGATTATCACACAGAATCATCATAACTTAACTTAAAGCTAACGCTAATTAAATAAAGCATAACGCATTCAATTAAAATTTAAATTATATTGACTTTTTCTAAGAACAATAATCTAATAATCGCGATTTGAGCACCATCTAATTAATGTGCTGAGGGTATCACCATAAATTTAGCTTTATATTTAAAGATTATCACACAGAATCATTATCTTATCCTTATTAAATTAAAGTACAATTACCTACTTCAAATATATATATTTTTTAATACTGATTCTTTTGATTAAATTATTAAGGCATAAAATTCCTCAAAACAAAAACAATCCTCCTACCATATCCTAGGACTTAGAAACTACTGAACATGCATTATCCATAATCAACTCTGTCAACAGTGTACAGATTGCTCGAAGGTCTTCATCACGGCCTAGTTAATCAGAGTCAGAATCTTCCAGAATATACTCAAGCTGGTTTGACTTCATCTGAAAAAGTTGAAACAACTTCGAAGAGGGAGCCAAAGCACCTTTACCCACCCAAGACTTCAAAGACTGCGCGACATTCTCACTTTTCAAAGAAAGCGTCATATTCATATGTTTGTTCAACTTGGACTTATCAAAGAACTTTCCTGCATATTTAATATTAAGTTCCGTCTGTAAAGGTGGGTTTGGACCGAGTATTTTGTCTACATACACCTTGTTGTACGATGAGCTTGTGTAGTCTATGCCATTGCTTAATATGGTGGGGGTGGGTTTGTATTCCGGAAGGGGGGCTAGGTATTTTGGGTTGATTGTCGGGGCAGGGTTTACGATTTGAAGGAGAGAGTGGATATCTTTTCCGTGCAGTTGAGAGATCCTGTAGCGCTTGAAGCCGAGCCCTGTAACAAGGTATAAATAATAAATCCATGCTAATGATATTAATGTTTTTATTAGTTTGTTACTGGCTTTTTTTGGCCTAAGCTTAGTTAATAGTAGCTCTGCCTTCTGCGCTGAAGGGATACTGTTCTATTCCCTCCCAGGACAAACATTTGTGTGAATAACATAGGTGTATGTTTTGTTTCTAGACTTTATATATATCGTCGTATATATAAGTAGTAAGTATTTAAAAATGTATTTGTATTCCATCAATCACCTGGTCAGGATAATACAAGCAATAGGGGTTAGAATGGACCATGATGAATGGTAAGGGGACTACTGCTACTTTACAAGTAAGTACAGCGCGTACGAAACCGCGGGTAGATGTATATCATAGTAAAACACATAAAATATTTTTGAAATTCATTGAACCACCGAGGTAACTTCGCAGATCAAAAATGTTTGGTAGATAGTTATACTATAAAATAATATTTATAGAACTACTAAATCAAACTCGAGAACTTTTCACCTCACTGCGGCGAGGAAAATACTAGGTGCAAGAAAAAAAATATGTTATTATTTTTGCTGGCTTCAAATGACAATTATTCTAATAATTACTATTAAAAAAATTAAAGAAAACAGGCTTCATTGATTGAAATTTGAGCCAATAAAAAAAGACCGAATTGAGAGCCTCCTCCTTTTTTCGGTCGTCGGTTAAAACCACTTTACTTGAATGATGTATTCTTTCCAGCAATTTTGATTTAAAAACTGAACCGATTTTGATGATATTTCCATTGGAAGCATTATAATATACCTATACCTATTAATACATTTATACTATTTTTTTGATAATATATGATAATGAGTAATGACTTTTGTTAATGAGTGTACAAAAATAATATCAGGGAAGCAGAAAAACATACAATTAAAATTTGTTATTGAAGAGTGTGTGCATGGGTCAAAACAAAAACACATTTTGACAATTATTATCTACATTTATGTTTATGAGTGTACAAATGTATCAATGAAGCACGAGGACTTACAATTTCTCTTCTTCTACCCAGGAGGAGCATGAGGAACGAGACATGGCGGCTCGCTTCGCTCCACTTTATAAATATTAGGTCATCGCCCCTACCTTTAACGCATGCCTTCAGCAATGATGGAGGCGGGATAGAAGTGAACAACGCAACGCTTTCGCCCGGCGGCGTGCATATGTATAATACGGAACCCTCTTTGGTCTCAGACACAAACTGAATGCTGAGATACATTAGATCTCCAAGCAACAGTGATTTCACCTAGAGAAAAAAAAAAAAAATAAAAAAAAAAATATTAATCATAAACCTTCAACAGTAAAACTACCTATTTATCTAGATTTCCTATGAGCACATATACAAGGATTATTCCCATCTGTCTCCCTGCTTTGTCCCCTCAGGGGGACAGATGGGCCAAAAAGTTCTCTCTGTCCCCCTGTAGCAAAGAGGGGACAGATCGAACTTTTAATATTTAAATACAATACCTCTGCTGTATTGGTGAGGAGTCGTCGTGCAGATCAGGTGATGCTGCAGAATCAAGGTCAAAATAACCATGTTCTTGCAATATCATTGAAGTAACAGCATACAACATTTCGAATAGATCAAACCTATACCTATTCAACTAGAAAAGAGCTGATGATCTTCAAATGGCTGAATCGATTTTCTTGAATCATAGCTAACAACACACTCGATTAAATCACCTTTCAAATAAATTTAACTAAATACAAATGAGTTTACCCATTTAGGAGCTCCAATGCGATAGACAGACACACACATACACAGATACACACTTTAGACAGATTACACTCATCTGTTTGCTTCATGGGTCTACTATTAGCAATTTAAGTGGTAATAATTACGTCTTAAAAACTAAAAAGACAACCGACTTCATGTATATAAAAAATATCATCGATGTATACAATTTTTAGATTTTTTTTAAAACCGTTTGTCCTATTTCGATGAAATTTAAATTTCAGATTTTTTTACGACGACGAATTTTTGAGAACGGCCTCCTTTTTTTGAAGTTGGTTAAAAGTATCCTCAAAATGTTATAATTTACCCTTTATATGATATACGCCCTTGACTGTAACCCGAGCCTTAGTAGACATCTCCCCAGATTTCTGGTTGATGATCAGTAGATGTTTAAAGGAGGTAGTCAGAGGCACGTCCGAAGTTTACATTTGGCCCATGCCTATGTTTTACACAATAGTTAAAGTTCCAAGTTGCACTGCTAATAAAAATATTGACCACTAGCTGGAACGCTCGTAACTTCTTCCGTGCGTTAGTGTTTCAGTCTGTATTTAGCTATGATAGTTAGACATTATAGCCGCGATTTTTTTTTGTGGTAAGAGATCCAACTGCTGAATTAGTGCACTCATTGAGTGTTTGCTAAAAACCAAATTTTTACGCATATTTATGATTAGGAGAATATAATCTACCAGGTTGCCTATCAAAATGTGGCCGCTAGTATTTTTAGTAAATTTATTTTTAATTAATTTTTCCAGAAAAAAAATAATTCCCTTGTTTTTTAAATAAAATATCGTCCACTTCACGGCAATATATATAAACACTGAAAAATCAGGGTTGCCGTAGTGCATTTGCCAGCTAATTCTGCAGCCGGATCTTAGACTATAATGGGTACATGTAGTACATTATTTTAGGTCATCAAGTCTCCGTAGCGCACGCCGAATAATCAGTCTTATAGGCAAATGTTCGGTAGGTACCTTGTGTTACATTATTGCAATTTTAATAGGGATCTCTATTTATTTGATAAAAAAATTACAGAAAATACAAAAGAAATACATGTTACCCGCTATAAACATTTTGAGCTTTCTTTAGATAACATTTTTTTTAATTTATTTTGTTTTTCAGCTCAAACATGTACAAAAAATATAATAATTTCTCTTAATATTTTTTCATTTGTATGTACAAAGCTGCTTAGCGACACATGTGAAGTAACCATTTACAGATAAGTATTAACAGAATGGAATTAGCAAAACATAATTCGAACAAAGTGGACGTCTTTTGACTTGCCATTTCAATTTGTCATTAAACATAAGCACGTGTCCTACTTGACGCTAGTTAATGGGATCAGCCTATTAAGCCCTTGGTACTAAGCTGCTTAATGGCAAGTATAAAGTAACCGTTAACTCTGTAATATTAGCAGAAAGGTATTAGTAAAAATAAAGGTATTTGTTGACTTGTCAGGTGTCATCCTCATCATGTCATTATCATGTTATTACCTCTGGCCTTGAATCTTTGTTCCTGCCTTTCCTCAGAGTGGTCAGCAACCTGTCCGGCAATGTTCTTAGCTCCTCTGCAACTGGTTTCTCTGAGATCTTCTCTTGGAACTCGATGGCGTGCCACATGTGAGGATGTGTTGCCACCCCTGCAAATAAATAAAATTAATCTCCTGTCAAAAGTTAACCACTTGTAAAAAGTCCTCCTGTAAAAATTTTTTTGAGCAATAATCTGCAACTGATATGGATCAATCTGGAAAAATTGGTTTACCTAAATTGTTCCTAATAGCGAGGTATGGTACAATTGCTACATGTAAATTGGCCGTTAATGGCTCGATGTTGTGACATCATAATTGGCAAGTATTGCTTAAGATTGAGTGATTTGACTGGCCTCTCCGCTCACTTGATAGTAGTTCTGCCTTTTGCACTGTAGCTTATGGGTTTGATTTCCCAGGACATAAACTTGCGTGATAAATACGGATGTTTGTTTTGTCAGTTATCTGGTTCCCATAGTCAAATTTATGTATGGGACAAAATGATATGTGTATTGTCTACCCATATTACTTTCCAATAGCAATTGGCCGTGGAAGCATTCCTTTAGGTGTACAAAAAGTTGTTTTCAACAAATATACTTACGTTTAAGTCTCAATAGCCCTAATATGTCTTGTAACTCATTATGTGGCAGAGATCCAGCTGCAAGTTTACACACCATCCTTGCTATACTGCATGATATCATAGGCAGCCGAGCATCCTTGACCTCATGAGCCACAGTTTGCCATTTGAGTCCAAACTTAGGAAGCACACCAGCAACATCATATACAGACATGTCTGACATTATTCTCTCGAGTTCTTTTAGTTCTGGAAAATATTGTGACGGGTAATACGGGTTTCCTGTCAGGGTCAGACACAGCTTGAATTGGAAAACACGTGTTTGAATAGAATGGGTGACCAGTGTCATTTACCTACATTTGAGATATCTGGGCGTTTCGTGCTTTGGAGGGCACATTATATCAGTCCCAGTATTTAAGTTCATAACTCATGATAGCTTTTACACTGTCACCGAAGTTGGCCACTGACTCAAACAAAGCGGTAGTAGTAGAAGTAGACTGTTGGATAATAACCTGACTCTTATTTAAATCGTTACTTATTAATAAAATTAAAATAATTACTATATTTGCACTACATTGTTGTAAGTAGGTACCAACTCAAATTTAAACAGTTGGTATTTAGAGGATGTACAAACTGTATGAATTTGATTAAGTCTAATGTTTAAAACTTTTGTAGATACCACTATCTTATCTAGATGAAGGAAATAATGATGTACTTACTTTTCTCAGCCTGCATTTTGTTCTGTTTAACCGTATTATTAATTTACAAAGTAGTACGACTCACACACGTGCTTTTTGTAATTTAGTGGTAAAACAATTTGGCAAAAAGTTAAACTCAAACTGTATTCAGAAACAACAATATTTGCCAATTGCACGAATTAACATCAGTTTATAACGAACAAAACAAAGATATGGACTACATGGACACCCAACAAGACAAGGCGAGGCGAGGCGGCCGTTAAACTTGGATAGATTTGAAATTGATTGAATGAAACTTTTGAAAATCTAAAGGAAACAAAATTAAAACAAGCAAGCATCGCAATGATTGCTTATTTGCTTTGCGGTAAACGATGTTATTCTTACCCATAGAGGTACCTACCTAAGGTACCTAGTTGCCGAATAATGGATTTGGTAGCCTAGAACCTATGAAACTATGAGAAACTATGGCACCATGGACATCGAAACCCAGGCAGTCAGGAAGTTTATTTTATTGTATTGAATACAAGGAGGAGTTGAGTTGAGAGACATAGACCATTATTTTATAGCATAAAATTGTGGGATCTTGGTATCGAGTGTTGAAGGAGCAAGCTCTAGATAATAATTTACTTTTTCAGTATTTTTCAGATGAGTAAAATATCAATGAATCTTTATTTAACTAATAAAACATTAACGTTTAATATTGTTTTTTTATTTATTGAAATAATATTAGGTCCTTACATATGAAATTGGTGTTATGTCGTACTGGCCACTTAGATCTGAAATATATCATCTTTGGTTAAGAATTCAAAATTAATATTTATAAATCCAATTAGCTGGTATTATCCTCATTCGTTTTTTCTTTGTCGTCGCTCATTCCGCACAATGTAAAACTTGAAATATCGCTTTATTTAAGAGTACGAGTTCCACTACCAGTGCTGCAGAAACAGCTTGAAGGATTAACGATGTGTATGGCGCTGGTGTCGCAAAAGAAAAGAAATACGGTAATGTTAGCTTCATTCCATTTATGGTAATTATTCGATACTTATTTGATATTTGTTTATTATCAATTATTTCTATGGATTATTTTTGAAAATAAGTACCTAGGTAAAGTAAATAATGTATATTCACTTCCTGTTTAGAAACAGGCTGATGTTTGATTTTATTTCCGGTAAATTGTTTGGTTTATGGATTTCCGGTCAAAAATACATTTGGTAGGGTGGTGGGTTTCCGGTAGAAGCAAGAGGGGATTTTTACCTGGTGAGAACGGCATTCCTTGCTGAGCTGGGTTGGAGAACAGTCGGTAATAAGAGCGGAAACCTGGTGCCTTGCCAATCACTCGTTATATTGTACGATGGTCTTTTAGAAAGGTATTGTGAAGGAAGAATAAATGATTCGTGCAATGAATAAGGAGATTTTATTATAGATCAGAAAGTGGTAAGTACACGCCCATTATATTTTTAATTAAAGAGTTGTGCCAGAGTGGTTCAAAGTTTAATTTGATTTTGCTTTGGCGTCCTAAAACTCAAACTTGCCACGTGTCACTTCATGAATGGTTTTATTTTATTTTTATTAATTTTATTATTCCGGTAACAAGTGTTAAAACATGATCAATGATGAAACATTAGGTTTATATATTTTTATTATTCCACTTAGGTAGGAATTACTACATATATATACATACATGTTTGTTTTCTAAAGAGATATTATTCAGTGTTTTTCTTTTCTCTTTTGTCTGAGGTAACAAATATGCAAGAAGAGAGCAGTGACCGGCGGCACTTGGTTAGCCCTGCCCGAGATCTCGCTCGCCGCACGGTCGGAGCCACCGCAGTCGGAGCCACCGCAGTCGGAGCCACCGCAGTCGGAGCCACCGCAGTCAGGGCCATCGCAGTCGAAGTCGCCGTAACCGCAGTCGCCGGAACAGTCTGCATCATCAGGAACGGGAACTGCACAAGCTACGGGAACGTCTGCAGGCGCTGGAAGGGGCAGCACGGGAAGAGCGCGGACGTCTGGAGCACAGTCGCAGTGGGAGCCATGCTGGTCACAGTCGTCGCAACCGAGCACCCGAGGCTTCAAGACCGAGAAGCAGTAGCAAGGTTAGACAAAATGAAAATACTCTCGTCGTAGATACGTCTAATTCTAAGTTTTCTAGTAGTGATGTTGCAAAATTATTAAACAATTTGTCATCACAACCGTCAATAAGTGGTACTTTTAACAATAAGAGTAATGATGCTAAAAACATTATTCCCAATTTTGACCCGTCATTGAAAAACCAACGCATCGACGTTTGGCTAAAAAAAGTTAACGAGTGTGCCACCGTTTACGGTTGGGACGACAAATCGACTACACATTTCGCATTACAAAAACTTCAGGGATTGGCCAAGACGTGGTATGAGAGTTTAAACTCTATTTTATTCTCCTGGCAAGAATGGCAGGAACAACTTATCAATGCTTTTCCTCATGAACGTAACTACGGCCAATCTCTAGAAGATATGTTGCGTCGCAAAAGTAAATATAATGAACCGATAGAAGTATACTATTACGAAAAGCTTGCTCTTCTTAATCAATGCGAAATTGACGGCAAACGGGCAGTAGACTGCATAATTCATGGTATCACAGACAGAACAACAAAATCCAGTGCCCTAGCATTACAGTGTGCTCATCCAAATCAGCTTTTAAAATTCCTAATAAGTAACAAGGAGGGAAGCTTAGGGGCTTTTGATAAGTATAGGATTAGAGTGGTTGATAATGCATATACTAATACTAGCACAAACAGGGCTCAGAACAAAAATAACGATAT
The DNA here is from genome assembly GCA_948098915.1 of Lampropteryx suffumata. NCBI lineage: Eukaryota > Metazoa > Arthropoda > Insecta > Lepidoptera > Geometridae > Lampropteryx > Lampropteryx suffumata. The sequence goes on along the minus strand of OX402544.1, from coordinate 22,434,396 downwards.
AATCTGTTACAATTGTAAAGAAAAAGGCCATACTTACGCAAGCTGCACCAAACCGTTACTAAAATGCACAAAATGTATGAAATTTGGTCACAAGTACGAAACTTGCCGATTTAAGACTATTAACAACCAATTAAAAGATAACACCCCAAAAACAATGCACATTCTTTCATCGAGCTCTAGCTTTAAATATTATAAGGAGGTCCTAGTCAATGGGCAAAACGTAAAGGCTTTTATAGACTTTGGTAGCGATGTGACTGTAATCAGGGAATCTTTAGCGGCCAGTCTACAACTGAAACCAGATGGCAATGCTTTAATTCTCAGAGGTTTTGGAAACGAGTTGGTTCAAACGATAGGTAGTGTCGCCGTAGATATGGTTATTGATAATGTTCAAGCGCAGGTCGATTGTAGAGTAGTTGCTGATCAATACTTAGATTCCCCACTCTTGATAGGGCAAACATTTACAGAACAACCCCATATAGAGGTATATAAAAATTCAAAACATTTAAAATTCCTTAATGCAGCCAATGAGATGCCGTTCTCAGATACTCAAATAGAAGATGATACTATCAACAGTGTAAAAGTTGTAGTTAAATCTGATCTTCTCCTATGGGGTGAGGCATCCATCAAAGTGTGCGCGGTACCAGAATCAGATGGGTATATTCTAGTGGATAATAAAGTTGTAGGCAAGCCAGACCAACGTATTTTAGTACATGGGGGCGTTTATCCAATATCCAATAGCATAACTTATGTACACGTTACACCAATGTTATCGCCATTTGCTCTATGTAGGGACGTAGTTATTGGTCGCGCAACACAAGTGAGGGTTGTAAGAAAAATTGTAACATCGACACAGGATTCATCATGTAACGACATTGATGTCTCACAGATTCGATTTGGCACAAATGTTAACGAAGCTGATAAAGTTAAACTCATTGATTTACTGAAAGAATACAAACAGAGTTTTGCGTCGTCACTCGCGGAGTTAGGATGCACAGATATAGCAGAAATGAATATTGAACTCAATAGCAAGAAACCTGTCGTCTACCGTCCTTATAGGTTAGCATACAGTGAACGTGAGAAAGTGAGAGGAATGATTGAAGATATGTTAGAAGCTCAAATAATTAGAGAATCTGTTTCTGAATATGCCAGCCCAATAATTCTAGTACGTAAAAAGGATGGTAAACCCCGCTTATGCGTGGACTACAGGATGCTCAATTCTATCACTGTCAAGGAGCGGTACCCGATGCCTATCATAGAAGATGAGATAGCACGTCTTAATGGACAAGCGTGTTTCATTACTCTTGACCTGGCATCAGGCTACTACCAGGTACCCATATCGGAACAATCAAAGTCGCTGACAGCATTTGTCACGCCGGACGGTCAATATGAATTTAATCGTATGCCGTTCGGCTTGGCAAATGCACCAGCGGTGTTTCAACGTATGATAAACAAGGTACTGGGTTCTGCTCGTTTTAGTAAGGCAACGGCGTATATAGATGATCTTTTGATTTATGGAAAAAATGTGGATGAATGCTTGGATAAACTAAAATGCATTTTACAACTTTTATTGGACGCAAACTTAACATTAAATTTAGGAAAATGTGAGTTTCTTTCGGACAAGATAGAATACATAGGTTATGAAATTGGCGCTGCTGGTATACGACCTGGTAATAAAAAGATTCAATGTGTGCAGGATTTTCCCCGACCAACCAGCCAGCATTGTGTTCGCCAGTTTCTTGGTCTAGTTAGTTATTTTAGAAAATTTATACAAAGTTTCGCTTTAATCGCATATCCACTTAATAAGCTATTAAAAAAAGATGTTGTTTGAAAATGCTTTTATAACTCTGAAACATAAATTAGTAGATAGGCCTGTGTTAGCTGTTTACGATCCATTTGCCGAAACTGAGGTACACACTGACGCTAGCAAAATTGGTATCGGTGGTATCCTCTTACAACGATCAAACCCTAAAGAAACATTCCGTCCTATAGCATATTACAGTCGCCAAACCTCGCCCGAAGAAAAAAATTTTCATTCATATGAGTTAGAAACTTTAGCAGTCGTGTGCTCTTTAAAAAAATTTCGAGTCTATCTTCTGGGTCGCGAATTTAAAATCATAACAGACTGTGCGGCATTGCGATCCACTTTTGTAAAAAGAGATTTGATCCCAAGGTTAGCTCGATGGTGGCTGTTGCTACAAGAATTTCAGTGCACCATTGAATACAGGCCTGGGGTCAAAATGTCTCATGTCGACGCACTGTCCCGCAATCCGACGGTGATGAGAAAAATCTTAAATGGGTCGTTCCAAAGGGTGCTAGGTGGCAGTTGTGTCGGATGTGTCATGATGACATTGGTCATCTTGGTATAGAAAAGACTTTAGACAAAATTAAACACAGCTATTGGTTCCCCAAAATGTCAAGATTCGTAAAGAAATATGTCACAGCGTGTTTAGAATGTGCATATGCAAAAAAATCATCTTCACGTTTTGAAGGGCATTTGCATCCCATTACTAAAGTCGAAATTCCCTTTCACACTGTACACATTGACCACCTGGGACCCTTTGTCAGATCCAAAAGAGGCAACTCTTACATATTGGTTACAGTTGATGCTTTTACAAAATTTGCGTTCGTAAAACCAGTTAAGAACACTAAGGCAAATAGCGCTATCGCTGTACTAGAGGATATATTTGATACTTTCAGGACCCCCGAACGTCTTATTAGCGACAGAGGTACGTGTTTTACCTCGCATTTATTCAAGAAGTTCTGTACGAATAGGAAGATTAAACACGTACTAAATGCCGTTGCTAGTCCTCAGTCTAACGGTCAAGTTGAGAGGTATAATCGAACCATTCTTAGCTCTTTGACTGCTCTAAATATGAATTTTGATGAAAAAGATTGGGACAACAAAGTCGGTAAAGTTCAATGGGGTCTCAATAATACCACTCAAAAGACCACTGGACGATCTCCATCTGAAATAATGTTTGGCGTTAGTATGAGTAGTGATGTAAATCCTATCCTGAGTGAAGTGAGGCAGGATTCTCATAATATCCTAGTTTCTGATATTAGGCGAGAAGTTAAAGATAAGATTGACGTAGAACAGCAAAAACAGAAACAACATTTTGATGAAAAAAGGCGACCAGCCCGAGTTTATAATGAGGGAGACTTGGTAAAAATAACAAAAACTTCGTTTAGTAATGATGGAAAAAGCAAAAAGCTTATTCCACCCTTCATAGGTCCATATAGAGTTGTTTCAGTTCTGGGAAATGATAGGTATGAGGTCGCTATGATTCCGGGCCTAACTGGTTCCAAAAATAAACGGAAAACAACCGTTTCTGCAAATAGAATGATGCCATGGATTCATGTAGCTGCACTACAGGTCAATGAAGATGATAGCGATGATGAAAGCATAGATAGTCATAATGTTAATGAAAGCGAAAATCAAGTTAATGAATGTATTTAATATTTAAGGATGAGTAAAAAAAAAAAAAAAAAAATTGTAAATATATATATATATATGTATGTATGATACTCAATAACCTTATGCATTATGTAATTAATTGAATGAATGAGAGATTCAATTATCAGGTGTATATAATGTTAGCGAGAGGGAAGAGAATTAATAAAGATAAAAAAAAAAAAATGATGAGCAAGTCAAAAAAAAAAAGAGGGCTGTGCTTAAATGTGCTTAGAGCTGTGAGATGCACAAAAAAAAAAAAAAAAATGATGAGCAAGTCAAAAAAAAAGAGGGCTGTGCTTAAATGTGCTTAGAGCTGTGAGATGCACAAAAAAAAAAAAAAAAAAGAAGTTGTGCTTGATTGCGCTGTGAGAAAAAAAAAAAAACAATTGAAATGGGTTTATATTGATGATTAGCCATGTAATAATTATGATTATTAATTATAACGGTATGTAATTGTATGATATTAAAAATGTGTAAAAAAATGTACACATGGATTGGTTAACATAGACAGTTACTATTGTAAAATATTTAAAAATATTTAATTATAAGATGTATAGCATATTTAAGTTGTTTAGAACAATTGTTTGATGTATGAGGACATACATAGTTGTCAGAATTGGCCGAATGTTAGCTTCATTCCATTTATGGTAATTATTCGATACTTATTTGATATTTGTTTATTATCAATTATTTCTATGGATTATTTTTGAAAATAAGTACCTAGGTAAAGTAAATAATGTATATTCACTTCCTGTTTAGAAACAGGCTGATGTTTGATTTTATTTCCGGTAAATTGTTTGGTTTATGGATTTCCGGTCAAAAATACATTTGGTAGGGTGGTGGGTTTCCGGTAGAAGCAAGAGGGGATTTTTACCTGGTGAGAACGGCATTCCTTGCTGAGCTGGGTTGGAGAACAGTCGGTAATAAGAGCGGAAACCTGGTGCCTTGCCAATCACTCGTTATATTGTACGATGGTCTTTTAGAAAGGTATTGTGAAGGAAGAATAAATGATTCGTGCAATGAATAAGGAGATTTTATTATAGTACTTTTTGGTTCCGACGTTTTGGTTCTAGAAATTGGACGTGGCACATTGAACAAGCCCCGTGGACGGCCAAAGTGGATAATGAAGAATCAAAAGTTATGGTGGAAGCGGATCCATCGCAAGCTACTTCAGAGTTAGCTGCAAGCTTCTCTGTGAGTGATAAAACTGTTTTAATCCACTTGAAGCAAACAGGGAAAGTCAAAAAACGGTGGGTACCTCATGAATTGAGTGAAGCAAACCAGCAAACACGCGTTGTCTGCTGCGTTACATTCCTCAACCGGCACGATAATGAAGGGATTTAAAATTGGATCATTACCTGTGATAAAAAGTGGATCCTGTACGAATCGGAAGCGCTGTTCGCACTGGCTGAACCCTGGAGAACCAGCCAAACCGTGCCCCAAGCGAAAACTTACTCAGAAAAGTTACTTGTGAGTGTTCGGTGGACTAGTGCCGGTGTCGTTCACTACAACTTTCTAAAATCTGTTCAAACGATTACGGCAGATATCTATTGTCAGCAACTGCAAACCATGATGGAAGAACTAGCTGCTAAACAACCGGGGCTGATCAAACGCTCTAGGCCACTGTTGCTTCAGGACAACGCTAGACCACACATTGCCCAACAGACGGCTGCTAAACTAGAGGAGCTGCAATTGGAATGTCTGCGTCATCCACCGTACTCCCCGGACCTTCCTCCAACAGATTAACCTATTTATCCGGAATTTGGATAACTTGTTACAAGGAAAAAAATCATCTCCGATGTGGCAGTCCAAAAAGCCGTCAGAGATTCTCGACCCCGTAGTTTTTTAGTAAACGGACCAATTAACTACCTATGAGATGGCAAACGTGCATATACATATTACAATGGTGCATACTTTGAATAATTAAATATGTATTACAAAAAAAAAACAACTTTATTTCCTCCCATAAAAAACGCCAATTCCATATGTAAGGACCAAATACAAAATACGATACAAAAGAAATAGTAGTAAGCTAGTAAGGGAGAGGGGGACGCAGTGAATAACTTTTTTTTAAATCCCTTACCCTAGTAATATTAGGGTTGGGTATTATTTGTTTGTATAAAACGTAGGTTGTTGTTTTAGCTACAATATTGTATAATAAAATTCTCAATATAAAAAAAAATATAAGTTATAACGAATTAAAAAAGAAGTGGTAGTTAATCCACTGTACCTTGGGGTACCATGGATCACATTGGGGTGCAGTGGATAGTTGCCTTCATTTGTCAAGTAGTTATTGCAGTGCCCCACTATGAACCTACTGGTAAGTTGAATTGAGATACAAGAATTCAGATTGTTCAAGTCTTTTTAATTAAGTTTTCGTTGATCGTTGTTTGTTTCTTTTTTTAGTATATATCTATGTAAAGTTGTAGGTATATCTCTAATTATTCTCTGTGTTCTCTATTTTTTCTTTATAAAATCAAATCTATTCCATTCTTTAGCAAATTACCATAGTTTTTGAAAAAGGTGGTTTATAAAAAAAACAGCAATATTTTCATCAAGAAAGTTCGTTAAATTGATAAAAAAATTAAATGGTCACATACCGCGGAGTAGTCGAAGCCCTCGGACGTTATGGTATAGCGGCCACAGGTGCGTTGTTTAGCTTAGCTTGTCTTTGCGTATATATGTATGTGTGAGCTGTATTAAATGAGATATATATGTTTATCCACTGTCCCCCCTTGATTCACTGTGCCCCCTTTTCCATTTCATCTTTTTTTTTTTTAATACTTTAATGTGAACTAGTTTTTTTTTTAACTAGTGAAATGCAATATTATTACTTTATTACGTGAAAGTAGGTTATCATAAATAACCCTAAATATATTCTTGGTACATATAACTAATTTTATAAATGCGAAAGTAACTCGTCTGTCTGTTTGTTACGTTTTTACGCCTAAACCGCTGAACCGATTTTGATGAATTTTGGTATAGAGATATTATGGGACTTTGGAGAAGGACATAGGCTTCTTTTTTGTAGGTACCACGGAAGCGAAGCCGCGGGAGGCAGCTAGTACATTCATACATTCATAAAGATCATTCGGTTCATCAATGAACTGCTTGCAAAGTTAAGCGGATATTACACTACACGGTATTCAGGGCCCGGTAGTTAGGGAGGGCGTGGCCCCTTACAAGGCCATCGATTATTACACTGCACTGAACACCGGCTCCCTTACTCTCTGTGTACAGTCTGAATTTGAACGCGTGCGGATAGGGACGTATCATAGCACCTGTTTCATTTAATGTTTTACACCATTAAAAAAAGAAATGGCTTTGGTAGTTGGATCCATGAATATTATAGAAGAAAAAAGAGGAGAAGAAGGATCTGGGTCAAGCAATACTTGAAATTAAGAGAAAAGCACTCCAATATAAAAATACTCAGTGCTCTGATGCTCTGGAAATGATGGTTAACAAAACTTCCTTTTCTTCATTTGAACACATGGCGTCTAATCAAAATGGCGGCCGGGTCGCTCGAGTTAAATTACGGACACTCAATGGTGGCAATTCGGTTGGTTCATTTCTAAAATTAGGAATTGTCTAAAATATATTTAGTCAGTCATAGCATTTGTAAAACCTATTCGGTTGGTACCATCCAAATAAATTAGGAACGCCTAATTAAATTAGATAAAATTAAATTAGGATAAGTTGGTAGCAGCAGAATACCAAAGTTTCATTTGACAGTTCAAAACTTATTTTTAGCTAAAATTAGTTAGGTTGGTGCCAACAGAGTTGAGGCCATTACCTACGCAAGCGCTCTCCGCACTAGCCGCGCGGCGACTGAGTAACTGAGTTCCCTAACTGCCCTAAGTGTTATTACACTACTCGCTTGTTAGGGCGATTAGGGAGCAAGGCGGGACCGTCCGGTCACCCTAGTCAGGGACCCTTACGCTCTAACTCTTATTACACAACTCTTAGTTAGGGTAAGGGTCCCTTAAAAATGGGCAGTGTAATACCACCAATTGGCACCAACCTAACTAATTTTAGCTAAAATTAGGTTTTGAACTGTCAAATGAAACTTTGGTATTCTGCTGCTACCAACTTATCCTAATTTAATTTTATCTAATTTAATTAAGCGTTCCTAATTTATTTAGATGTTACCAACCGAATAGGTTTTACAAATGCTTTGACTAACTAAATATATTTTAGACAATTCCTAATTTTAGAAATGAACCAACCGAATTGCCTCCATTGAGTGTCCGTAATTTAACTCGAGCGACCAGGCCGCCATTTTGATTAGACGCCATGTGTTCAAATAAAGAAAAGGAAGTTTTGTTAACCATCATTTCCAGAGTATCAGAACACTGAGTATCCTTGTATTGGAGTGCTTTTCTCTTAATTTCAGGTATTGCTTGACCCAGATCCTTCTCCTCTTTTTTCTTCTATAATATTCATGGATCCAACTACCTACTTGGTACTTGGTACTTGGTGTGTGGACTGTTTTCCGCAACTAGGCCTCAGGTGGGCCCTTTTTGCGTGACGGGTGGAGGCTGCTACTCCAGCCACCCGATGTCCTCCAGGAAAGCCAGCAGCTCGCTCACGCCGGCGCAGGCTTCCTTGGGTGTCCTCGGTGTTCCAAGGTGTTGAGCTCGTTGGGATTCCACGCTGCTGCACTCCAGGAGCACATGTGCAGCTGTTTCCTCCTTGCTCAAACACCCTCTGCATAGTGGGCTGTCTGTAACGCCCAGTGTATAAAGATGTTTGTTTAATGAGCAGTGTCCCGTGACAATACCGACGATACGTCGTATTTTGTCACGTTTGAGGCTGAGGAGTTTTCGGGAGTATCTAGGATTAAGATCCGGTAGAGCCTCCTTCGACTGCCTGCAGCCTTCAGCACTGGCCCAGTATTTTTGGTGTAGAGTGGTTGTACGTTGGCGGATCCATGATCGTGCCTGGCTATAGGGAAGGGGGACCAGGGGCTCCGGTCCTGCCACCCGTAGTTCCGAGCCTTTTTTGGCCAGAACGTCGGCCTCATCGTTGCCTCTGGAACCACTATGACCCTTGATCCATTGTAGAGTAATTTTGTTGGATGTACTTACCTCCTCCAATAACTTATGGCATTGTGCGGTAAGACCGGTGTTATGCTCGTACCTGTTAAGTGCATGTAGAACCGCAGCACTATCTGAGAGGATTCTTATGTTGTAGTTTGTTACCTTCCTTTTTAGCACTGCAGTTGCGGCCTGTATTATGCCAATGCATTCTGCCTGAAAGATGGAGTTGTGATTGCCGAGGGGCGTACAGATGTGTATGTTTAGGTCTTCCGAGAAGACCCCTGCCCCCGAACCTGTCTTTGTTTTTGAGCCGTCTGTGTAGATTCTCAGTTCGTTACACTTTGAAGTGTCACACGGCTCTTCGTGTAATTGTATAGTGTATTTTTTTGTAGGAAAGTGTTTTTTGAGAGTCCTATCGTAGAGTGATAAAAGCAAGTGTTTATCTCTCGCATACTCTTTTAATATGTTGGTGTGCTGTGCCTGTGGTTCATGTTCCCAGAGTTTATGGGTCCAGAGCCTATGAGCTGCTGCAGCAGCTTCTTGTTGCACGTGTAGGTGTAGGGGTGTTAGGCCGATAACCGCCTCCAGAGCCACCGTTGGGGTAGTTCTCATGCACCCCGTCACCGCCACGCAGGCTGATCTTTGGAACTTATGTAGTTTGTTTAGGGTGGTAGTTTGTTTCGTTCTAGGCCACCAGACTAGAGCACCGTATGCTATCGAGGGCCTTATCACGGTGTTATAAAGCCATAGGGTGATTTTTGGGGAGAGGCCCCAAGTTTTACCTATCATTTTGCGGCATTGCCAGAAAGATATGGTTGCTTTTTGTATTTTGTTATCTAAGTGTTTGGCCCAGTTTAGTTTACTGTCCATTGTTATGCCTAGGTATTTGACTTCATGGGACAGGTGTAGTTGGGTGTCGAAAAGGACAGGAAGTTGATAGGTACCTAGGTTGCGTTTGTTTGTGAACATTACAAGTTCTGTTTTTGCTGGGTTTACTGTTAGCTCGTTTACCTTGCACCATGTCTCTACGACTTTCAGTGCATTGTTCATGATGTTGCACGCCACACTAGCGAAGTGCCCTGAGATTAAAATGGTAAGGTCATCTGCATAGCCCACCGTGAAGAAGCGCTCAGCATTCAATTTGGTGATGAGATTGTTTACCACCAGGTTCCAGAGGAGCGGTGACAGGACTCCCCCCTGGGGCGTTCCCTTTGCCACGACCGCCCTGGTTTCCCCCTGTACATCTACTCGCACTGCCCTAAGTTTTAGCATGTTTAAAATCCAGTCTGTTAAGGTTGGTTCGACATTTTTGTTTCGTAGGGCTGTCTTTATGCTGCTAAAGTTTGTCTTGTCGAAAGCACCTTCTATGTCTATGAAGGCTGCTAGGCAGAGCGCTTTGTTTGATATATCGCGTTCAAGTCTACTTACCACTTTGTGTAGGGCTGATTCGGTAGACTTACCTGCGCTGTATGCATGTTGTTGTGGGTGTAAGGGTGCGTTTATGAGTATGTTTTCTCTAATGTGCCTATCGCATAGTCTTTCCAGGGTTTTTAATAGGAAAGATGTGAGACTGATCGGCCTGTGCGATTTTGCCTCTGTGTAGTCACTCTTACCCGGTTTAGGTATAAAGATGACTTTGACCTCCCTCCACAGCAGTGGCACGTACCGGAAGGCTAGGCACGCCCTAAAGCTGCTTGTGAGCAACTCGCCTATATACGGTTCGCCCCACTGCAGGAGGCCGGGGAAGATTTTGTCTATGCCTGGCGACTTGTATGTTTGGAAGGTGTTGATTGCCCAGTTTACCTTTGATTTTGTAACTACCGTGTTCGCTACTGCCCAGTCCGTGTCAGATGGTGTGTGCTCACAGGTTTTAGGCCACTTGTGATCACTGCACAGTTGCGATCCTGGGAAGTGTGTTTGGATGAGGAGTTCATGTGTCTCCGCTAAAGTTTTGGTGTAGGTGTCATCTGGTCTTTTTATAGATCCAATCTCGCGCCTTGGTTCGGCGGCGAGGACTTTCCTAATTCTGTTTGCACTGCAGTTTGATTCAATGTTAGTGCAGAACTTCTTCCAGCTAAGACGACTGTTGCGGCGAATACGTTTCTTATATACGGCTTGGGCCTTCTTGTATTCGTCCCAATCTTTGTCGTCGTAGGTGTTTAGAGCTCTGTTGTACAGTTTACGTACCTTTTGTTTCAGTCTTTCCAGTTCCTTTGACCAGCCCTTCCTCCCGCCATCGGCCCCTCGGGCTATGGCGAGGAGGCAGGCATCCTCGAAACTTTCGGTCAGACTGGTAGTGATGTGTTCAATACTACCTTCTATCTCTGTTGTGTTTGATATGTTTGTCCCAAGTGTATTCCCCCGCAGGTGCTGCTTCAGAGAATTTACGAACAGTACCTTGTTTGTTCTGCGAGGGTTGCGTGTGGGTGCTGGTGTTGTTGTGTTTACCATTAGTTCGTACCTGATCCATCTGTGGTCGGAGCAGGAGGTTTCTTCTGAAACCCTCCAATTTTGTACAAGATTGGGACAGTTTCCTGATACCAGAGTTAGATCTATTATGGTGCGGTGGCGTTTCGTTACGTAGGTCGGTATCCCGCCAGTGTTTGCTATTGTGAGGGTGGTGGTAAAGAGGAAGTTTACCAGGTCCTCTCCTCTTGTGTTTGGTGTTGGCATCCCCCATATAGGGTGATGCGCGTTAGTGTCGGCTGAAATTATAAGTTTTGAGTTATTTATTTCACAGTGTCTTACCAGACTCGTAACCTCCTTTGAAGGAATGGCTTCGTCAGCAGGCATGTACACTGACGCCAGCGTTACGTCTTCGATCTCCCCCTCTATCAAGACTTGGAGTCTGACAGTTACTACGTCCCTGTAACAGAACTCGGTGAGGGGCACTGTTGTTATGTTAGGTGGTATGTAGATGCATGCTCGTGGGTTTGCACAAGTGCTGTCATAAAGTAACTTACCATCAAGGTTGTTAAGACCACACACACGCCCTGCCCTGATCCACGGCTCCTGGATCAAGGCAATGGTCTTGTTGTTTTGAGCCTCCAGCATTCTGCGTAGGTTAGCCGTTGCAGTGAGGCTGTGCTGGAGGTTTGCTTGTACGAGGTTATAGAGTGGGATTTGGGTCGCCATCATCAAGGCTTCCCTCCTCCTCTGACTCCTCCAGGTCCAGCTTGTCCTCCGGACTCGCACACATCACCTCCATCGGTTTTGAGCACGATGGTTTGGGTGACGAGTGCGAGGTCGGCGGCGCGATTGGTGGCGTTACTTGGCCGTCACGGGGGGCTAGCGGGACGCTGGGATTTGTTCGCTCGTTTGTTGCCTGTGGTGGTACAACCTGGGGCGGTACGTCTTGCAGGGTTCCATCCCTGCCGTAGAACCTGACGTAGACGTTGCCCAGGTTGTGAGCCAGTCTGCGGTCTCTCCTCATCAGTTCTGGGACCAGATCCTCCGGGATTCCCACAGCCACGAAGAGGATGTCGTCCTCTAGGTTGCTGTGGGTGTATACGGTCCACGAAGGGATCCTCGCCCACCTGTTTTGGTCTGCTAGTACCAGACTGGTGTCCTCCAGACTGTTGGTACAGTCTGGGATAAAGATAGCAGCGCGCACCTTCCTCACCAGCTCGCTCTGTTTTACAACCCTGAGCTTTGGTGAGGAGGTCGCCGGCAGTTGTTCAATTGCCTCTGTTAGCCATTTTAGTGAGAGGTCATCTTCGCACCACAGCTTCAGAGCACCCTCGGCCATGATTGGCCTGCCCATAAAGCGCGGTGAGAAGTCGATTGCGGGATTCTTGACGTCTTCCAGAATCCTGCGCTCGAGGTACCTCTTCACTAAAGTGATTTGTTCGTCCGTCATTGTTTGGTGGTCGGCCCTAGCCACTGCCACTTGGAGATTGCTCTGGGCAACTTCCGCGTAGCTGGGCGGGGCTCGACGCGAGTTGTCCAGTTTTTGTTTTTTGTATTCTCCTCTTGGAGATACAGTGTCGTCCGCCCGTGTCCTCTTGCTCGGCTCGTTGTGAGCCGGGGCCTGTGCCTGTCGTGAGACTGCAGCAGCGGCACGTCTTTGGCGGTTGCGACGGTTTTTGTTTTGCTTGGTCGTCCCCTTACCTCTGCAACCAACGGGCGCGGCGGTCACTACAGGCGGGCCTGCAGATCTCGCCGCCGGGGCATGCGGTTCGGGTTTAGACCTCGCTTGTTTTCTTTGTTTGTAGAAGTGACTCGGACCCGGGCCTATCGCCGGAGCATCCTCTGGTTCGATGTCACTCCTTTTTGTTGCGAGCTTCTTTGCGTCCTTGCCTTCCGGGGCGTTGGCCTCCTCGAGGGCTCGGACGTTGGTACCGGAGGGTCCGGCCTGTGGCCTTTGCACCTCCTTCCCTGCTCGCTTGTTCTGTTTTTTGTTATATTTTTTACCCTTTGGTTTCACAACCTTCCAGGCAGCAGTATTGGACTGCGGGACCGCGAAGGCCGCCTCCAGATCCTTTACCGCCTCCCCTGTTGAGGGGGTATCAAAGTGGTCAATTTTCGTTGTAGTAGACATGCTTGGGTTTTTTGATTTCATCATTCCGGCTCCCCACCCACCACGGAGTCCACGCCTGGGGGGTGTATATATGTATGCATATAGTACACCAGGGCTACCAGTCCGATATAGAGGGGCTGATCGCGTTGCCTACGAACCTAAACGGCACCACCAATGTTGACGTTGACCACCACCGTCACCACCATGGGCGTGCGCCGCCGACTGCAGACCCCATCGACCCCCCCCTCTCACCTCGGCAGCTGAAGGCCGACCGATATGCTGATTTGCCATGGTTGGTTAGACCGATGGCCTCCCGTTTTGGAGGAAATTCACACCGAAGTGGAGTGTTGCGGAAGATACATCTGTCCGCTCAGCCACCAGGTCAGTTGCATCCCCCCTCACGGGCCCCTACGCACAGCATCAAAAACGTAGGTGGTTCACCCCCCACCTACCCTTAAGAGGCAGGCCCACGGAGCTGGACCACAAGGCTCCGCAGCGGATTTGGAAGGGGTGGGTGTGTTGGACGTTTGGAAGGTGATGAGGAGAAGGTATAGGATGGGGTTTGGGAGGTTTAGGGGTTTGGGGAACCCTCACTCTTTATCCAGGCTTGGGACTGGCTCTGAGAGCGGTTTGCTGTTTGGGGCAGCTGCTAAAACTCCTACGTTTTTACAAACGGCTGCCCCCTACAACCGACCGCCAACCGAGGCGAGTTTAGATCCAACTACCAAAGCCATTACTTTTTTTAATGGTGTAAAACATTAAATAAAACAGGTGCCATGATACGTCCCTATCCGCGCGCGTTCAAATTCAGACTGTACACAGAGAGTAAGGGAGCCGGTGTTTAGTGCAGTGTAATAATCGATGCCCTTGCAAGGGGCCACGCCCTCCCTAACTACCGGGCCCTGAATACCGTGTAGTGTAATACCCGCTTAACTTTAGGCTACTCAAACTGTTTATTTTCTCTAACGACATCTTACTGTATTTTACATAGGTACCTACCTACTTTTTTGCTATGGAATTGAAATGACTGTCAGGCAGGTTCGTGTCTACGTCAGCCATTTTCGTGTTTGTTTCACTCCTTCGCTTTGTTCTTGGCGATGATGAAGATGAATGAACGTTTAGCTTAATAGTCATCCGTGATTTGATTCATACATTTGCTGATCGGGAAAATTTCCATCATTCTCGTGATCTTCATCGTAAATGTAACTGCTAAAAGTCGATTTTGTCGTTTTTGAGTTGAGTTGATTGTAAAAACAATTGAAACCGTAATTTTCACTCAAAACGGATAATTACCATGTCTTTTGAGTTTTGCAGCTTCCCGATATTGCATGCATGCATCTCGTAATCATGGCGCATGTATCTGTCTGGGCCGAAATATCGAGAGCAGAATAGCTCACATATCCCGTTTTATATTAAAAACCATGGTAATTTCAAAATTTTATTTCTCATTTGGAACAACCAATAAGTAGGTAGGAAGGTACTTATTACAAATGCGAAACTTTGTGGATGCTTCTACTTAGTTTTCGGCTCAATTAGGTAGGTAGGTAGGTACCTAATACGCCAGCTAAACGGCTGAACGGATTTGTATCATTGTAGGTATGAAACTTGATACCTATTGATGTAGACATGACCAATAAAGGCTACTTTAAAATGTAAGTACCTACCTACCTACCTACCAAGCGTACGATAGGTACCTATCGATCGAGGGCAGAAGGTACAATTAGGGAAGGTAAAATTTGTGCGTCATCATGGTCACGCGAGACGCTGCCGTCTTGCTTGAGTCGTACTGAAGTAGAAAACTGTTTATCTGATGTAACTGATATACCTAGAAGTACTCAAATTGCACCTTATAACGTCATCTCACTTAGAACTGATAATCACGATGAAAGGTCACGTAGCGATCTCTGCAGGAACCAACGCGTAGAAATATATAAAAGTAAAATGAGTACCTAAGGACAAATCATTATACTGTATTGATTCTTGACTGTCCTCCTAGCTCAGTTGGTAGGTACCTAGGTACTTACCTAGTCATCCGGCTACCATAGTATAATAAGCTATACGAAGTTTAAGGCTGGATCTTAAGCGGATTATCCATCAACATTATTATTATTCTAAGAACTCCTTCACAAATTATAAATCGGTTGGTAGGTAGGTACCTATATAACTTACTATCCCGCCGTAATATTATTAGGTACTTATGGCACTAGAGGCCTTAATTTACTTAGTCCTTTGTATGGATTTTCCTAAGGTCGCTGTTTGCAGCTATTAGAGTCCTTTACGAAGCAGTCAGATATATAATATAACTTGTAAGTAGGTACCTACTTAGATCTAACTAATAGCAAATACTACCAATTAGCTGTCACGTCCGGGACTTAGTCCTCGCGTTTATGAGCTTGCCGATGCAAACCTTAACCCTCTTTTTTGTCACTTAAGGAGCGGTGGGGTGACGAAACATAGGTACCTACTTCTACGACTAACGTAAACAATTAGCAAACATAAAGCGAAGGTCTCATCCAAATTGCTCAAGTAATTTTAACGTCAGTCGTCTACCTACCAACAGACGGAAATAAATTTTTAGAAATGCTAGATATCTTGGTGACGCTGCCCTCTAGCAGTGATCTGGATCAGTTGAGCTATAACACTCCATAAATAGCTCAACTGTGTCATTTGTAATTCAGAAGGTTTTGAGTATTTCACGTTCAGACAGAGACGTAGCGGGGGGACTCATATACGCAATCTGCAACCTCTAGGTACAGTTCAGTTATCAGATTTTTTCTTTATTTAACCTCTTTAGCCCTATAACCCACTGGACAAAGGTATCACTGGTTCTTTAGAATCAGTGTGGTGAAAGGATTAAAGTGAGCCTCAGAGGCTCCATTCATGCACTTGGCATATATCGCAACAAGAGTCGCATGCACTTCCACTTATCCAATTATTTACAGCACAGAACATAGCTTTGTAGATGACATGACATATGGGCCACCATGGTGGTTTTTGACCAACACCCTGGCAGCCTGACGGAGAGCAGCGTCGCGGTCGGCCGAAAAAAATATGTGATATAATATATTAGAAACTCCATAAATGTAAAACCTCGAGGCACCACCTCCCTTCAGTAGTTAGTTCAAGTGACGCTGTGATAAATAAAACAAACATATTTTATTTATGTTTATTATTAAGTACTGTAGCTGCCTTAGAAACGTCTCCGCCGGCTTGGGCGAGTTCCACTGCGCACTCGTCCAACTCGGCCGCGCACTCGGCCGAGTTCTTCACACGGACCATTTTGATAGCAAGATGCACGTCCCAGTTGCTCAGTTCCAATGCTTGCAAGCACTGCTCTGATGTCACCTGAAACAGAACACAATCAATGAGTATTTTTTTTCCGCTATTTAGTGGCTATATTATCGTTATTTAAAAGAGTAAGAGTGTTGTAACGCAACGCTCTTACTCTCTTATTTTGAAATAACGATTAAAAATTAAGCTTTTGTGATTTCATTATATAAAAACAACCGAGACGCGAATCTTAATTTGGTAATCGTTATTTTGGTCCTCACGATACAGACGCACTCCGCAGTAAACTGCGGTACGAACGTAAGTTCGTACCGCAGTTTACTGCGGAGAACATCGCCGGGCCCACCTTGGTGGGCTAATCGTTGAAAAATGCCGCGCCAGATGTTTTAGAGTTCCGCTTACTACACTTACTACTGCGATTAATAGCAATTAAAAGTCATTATATACTTTGTTATTAGGTACTTATTGGAACGAAGTTGACGGGGTCGCGGGTTGACGAGGGGACCTAGCAGAGAAAAAATGTAACGCGTAACAAAAACCGTAAGAGAAAGAGAGAATGAAGGAGATCGATAACCAGTCTCCAACACAAATATCTTCCATATATATAATAGTTTAAATGATTTAATGTTCTGATGAAAATTTATAATTATCATTGATATACGTCTAACATAATGTTACCTTATTAAATTTTCATTGTTATGTACATAACCGTTTGTACCAATGTACCAAAGTAGCAAAATATGTTATTCAAAATTTCTTGTATAATTAATACAATCATTTAAAAACAAATTTATAAATATATGTATGCAAATAAATTTATGAATATAGTTATTGCATCAAAATTAAAAAGTGGGGTAGGTAGAGAGAATAAGAGCCTGACACGTTAATGATTAATTATGCCAACCCTGCATAAGAATGGAACTTCGTTCTAAACGCGTGTGCCGCGACACGTTCACGTTTTTTTTTGGATGGAGTGTTGTTATGTGAATTTGTTAGTAAATATATTTTAACTATAATACGACTCCTCACGCAACAGTACTCACTTGTTTGAGCACTTTGCTCATGATCCTGACTTCGTCCGACTCGACGCCGCGTTGCCGGCCGCATGGCTTCTGGTCGGCGAACTCGAGCAAATCCTCAACAGACACATGGTCGTCACAGTCTGGGAAACATTTAAAATATTAGTAATAATAAATTAAAATACATGAGCAAGTAAGTCTGAAAACAAACCCTGGGAAAATAGCAATGAGATATCATTGTTTTTCAGGGTTCGAGGTTATATTTTCGTTAGAGAAATTTTCGATTGATTTAATAGTTTGTGACGGCGTAGGCGCCCTGAATTGGACCTATGGTCAAATTGTAGGTAACATGGTTAGGAAATTGATTGTATCTTGGGGAGGGACAGTCTAGATTTAATGTAAATACTACACTTGTTAGTATTATATCTATATATAATATTATAAATGCGAAAGTAACTCTGTCTATTTGTCTGTCTGTTTGTTACGTTTTCACGCCTTAACGCTGAACCGATTTTGATGAATTTTGGTATAGAGATAAATGGGACTTTGGATAAGGACATAGGCTACTTTTTATGTAGGTACCACGCGTGCGAAGCCACGGTCAGCAGCTAGTAACCTATAAAGTTGTTTTACTTTAGAGAGGTATATAACAGCAACATCATAGATAAAGGTTTGTTATATAAATACCTTTAACCAACCCTCCGTCATTCTCTTCACTGTCATCACTTCCATCATTGTAGTCTATTCCACCGCATTCAGGGTCATCAATAAAGCAGTTGAAAGGATTGGCGAAGTTGCTGGTGCTCGTGAATGGGTTTGTCGTTTTCTCTGCGCCATCGCAGACGTCGACGCTGATCTTCGGCGGAGGCACAGAATGGATCAGAGCTGTCGTCAATGCGTTCTGATAAATGTTGGGTTGGTTCTGCTCGAGTGGAGGTAGAGGCGGCAGTTTGAGAGGATACTTTCGAACGTGGCGCGGTTTGTCGACTAGCTTCGGTTTAGTGCTGCGCGGTGGTAGGGGAAGCTCGTTTACGCTCTGCGGATTGTACAACTTCTCAATAAGTGTCCTAAATAAAGAATGCCCGACATATCACACAAGATTATCTGGCCCCGAAATAAGCAGAGCTTGTGGTATGAGTACCACATGACTGATATACTTATATTCATATTTTTTGTAAATACATACATAGAAACACCCAGACCAGAAACAAATACTTGCAGATCATACAAACATTTGTCCCGCGGCGTGAATCGAGCCCGCAACCTTCTGCGTCTCAGCCGGACTTTACTCAACTACGCCACAGAGGTCGTCTATATAACTCGCAATAAGATACTATTTTACTATGTTATGAACGTTATTAGAAAGCTAATTTGAACTTTAAGCAAATAAAAATCCTTAATGATTGGGAAATAGATAAGATAGATAGATAGAAGATAGATTTTATTGCAAACCATTGGGCTAGTAGAAAAAATAACAATATTTTGCTAGTCGGTAGTACAATGGGCGGTCTTATCGCTATGTAGCGATCTCTGCCATACAAGCTTAGGATGGATATAACGAAATGAAGCTGAAAAAAGAGTAATGATTGGAATGGAATAATAATAAGAGAGTTATTATTAAAATAATGTGTAAGTACATACAAATTTACAGTGTAAGAGAAATATACATACGTCGATACTAATACAAAAGTATATTACAATATGATAAACTAAATAAACCAATACAAACCTATATCTTGAATTACACAAGGAATCAAGCAACAGTTAACGACAGGACAAAAAGTATTTCGTGACCATAGCTTTAAAAAATACATTTGATTTGGCCCGTCTAATAGCGTCTAATAACGCGTTTAGGCCGCTGTTGCGGCTTCCGCGATACTGCAGTGTGTATATGTTTGTGGAGGCGCATACCGACACCTGCGACGCCATCTGGCGCAAAAAGACCGCGTCACTGCTGAGCAGGCATCGCGCGAGCTGCAACAGCATCCTGATCGCGATCGCTAATTATTATAATTGTCCTGTGGTGGAGAAACTCATAAAGAGAACTAAATCACTGGTAGTTTTTAAATACTAACCTAGTTTTCAGTGCATACTAACACCATGCACTATATTGTTGTCTGAATAAATAAATACATTATTAATAGCCTCAGACAGTGCGTTGCATAGTTGAACAGCCTCTACTGTAGGAAGTAAGGAAATAGCATAGTATGAGGACGTGTGGACAGGAAATAATAGAATGAAAAAGAAAATATTACAACGCAGATGAAAGAGCTACTACAAAGTGAGACGGCAGGCTAGTCGAACAATTTAATATTGCGGTTATAATTAATGTTGATAAGTATTGCAATCAGGAAATGCACTTACGCTTGTTGCGACTTGGTCAGTGACTTCTGTAGACAGTGGCCTGAAAAACAAAAAAAAACCTAATTAAATACACACAAGTATCGAAATATATAGACTGCTTGGAAAAGTATTATCAAAAAGGCAATTTACGTTATTGCATGTTGTTTTATAAATAAACGATAGCGACAGCAATAGAAAACAGTGGCAAGTGTAAAAATCTATTTAGACACTAGTGCATAATTCTTTAGTACATTGTACACCTAGGCGAGAAAGTGCCCAATTCCTATCGAGTGTGTCATTTGAGGCCCTAGGCGCAGCCCAGGTTCTTAAAACACACGAGCTAGGAATTGCACTTTGATACATAGTGCTTTATACTACACCTACGAGGAAAATAAAATAAAATCTTCACGATCACTCGACGACATTCTGTAGAATTAATAAAGTTACCAAAACCAAATTCAAACTTCGAAGAAATTCCCGCGCATGCCTTTGTTACATTACTCCAATATTATTACAATCTCGCCAAGTAGTCCAATGAGTTATTTAACTGACTTATTTTTATACAGTGTTCAATAGCACTTTTCTTACTGTCCCTAGTTAGGGGGAGGGCACTTTGTTCTTGTAATTTTCTAGTATATAGTATATTCTCTATTTTATAGTAATTTTCACTTTCTTTCACTGTAACACTACACTAACGCAAACGGCTGGGCGCGTTTGAGCGTTAAGCAAAGTAAATTAGGTAAATCCAAGCTTTCTACGACCTTTTGGTGGTAGACTATACAAAGTCGGTCTTGGTGGTACACCACAGTTTAAGATATACCTACTCCGGTGTATATACTTACTAGCTGCTGCCCGCGTGGTACCTCCATAAAAAGTAGCCTATGTTCTTCTACAAGGTACCAGCTATCTCTATTCCAAAATCGGATCAGCGGTTTAGGCGTGAAAACGTAACCGACAGACAGAGTTACTTTCGCATTTATAATATTAGTAGGGATATAATATGAGTTGCCCAAACAAACTTTCATCCCATATTTTACCCCTTTCCAGGTTGTTTTTTGTAAAAGTTGTAGCCTGTCTTCTTCCCCTGAATGCACTACATCTTCTTACCAAATTTCATCAAGATCTGCTCAGCTGTTTAGCCGTGAAAACATAACAAATAGACAAACAAACAGATAGAGACAGACAGATAGAGACACTTTCGCATATTACTAGCTGTCTCGTTCGCGACCTAGTCCGCGCGTTATTTTTTTATAAAAGAGTTATCTTATTGTAAATCTAAACCATTCTCGAATCCATTTATACACACACATAAAAATTCATTCAAATCGGTTCAGCCGTTTAGGAGGAGTTCAGTGACATATACACGTACAGTAGAATTATATATATAAAGATAGTACGGATATTGTCTAGTCTCGCATAGTGAGATGCCCTACCTCGATCTGATGGGTTTGTGCATGGAGTAGAAGCGAGTACGCATTTCGGGATAGCGCGGTGCTGGCTTAGGGATGGTGGAAGGCTTCTGCGCATGCGCTGATACAGGAGTCGGGTTCTCAATCAGACTCGAGTATGCTAGCTTACTCTCCTTAGTTATCGTCGACTGTGAAAGAAAGCATTGTTAGACTAGACTAGCAGTGGGCTGAAGGTCTGGCTGAGACGCAGAAGGTTGCGGATTCGATTCCCGACGCGAGACAAATGTCTGTATGATCTGCAAGTATTTGTCTCGGTTCTGGGTGTTGCTATGTATGTATTTACAATAAAAAAGTATATAAGTAGTATATCAGTCATGTGGTATCCATAACACAAGCTTTGATTATTTTGGGGACAGATGATGCTGTGTGAAATGTCCGGGGTTATTTATTTTATTTATAGTTTTAATACACATGTATTTTCAACTTTGATTATGAAACTATTTAGTTAGATAAAGATTTAATATAATGATACAAATAAATATATAAATGCACACAACAGCATCTAGCACCAACCAAACTAAGTATAGCTTGTATTATGGTGACCAGTGGGGCGATTATGGAACTTTGATACTAATAGCTTTCAGTTACTATTGATGAGTTGGTATTACGGATTGCTGCGATTTCTATCGGCTTCTATCGCTAGTTACAATGTGAAGTTGGTGTCAAACTATAACTCGACCAATTTACAAAGTACGATTGTGGTAGGAACCGTGTTTAGCGTATTAAGCATTTAGTACATCGTATATGATTGTTTGAAATAATGCCTATTGCTAATCGAAATTGATAGACATTGATGCCGATTGCTAATCGAAACTGATGGACATTGATAGTTTCAAGAGGTCCATAATCGCCCTACTGATGACTAATAAAATACTTATATAATTTTCACTCAAAACGGGATATTTACCATGAGTTGCATGCGCCATGATCATGGCGCATGCAACTGTGCCAAAATATCGAGAAGCAGAAAAACTCATATATCATGGTAAATATCCCGTTTTGAGTGAAAATTATGTGCAAAACCATGATAGTTTTAAAAGTTATAAATACTTATATATTTAACAAAAAATATCTTTCAATTCTATCCGTGTTTTGATTGAGTAATATCAATAAAAAGCGGTTACTGAAACTTATAGTGTCACTAGTTCTTTCTAACCAGTGTGGTGAAAGGATTAAAGTGCGCCTCAGAGACTCCTTTTGTGCATTATATTGTGATTTATTTACAAGTGGCCATTGCCAGTGGCACAAGATTTATGTACCAGGGCGACCGAGCTTTTCTCGGTATAAAACATGGAAAAAACGTCGTTTTCGAAAAATGAAACCTAGCTAGATCGATTTATGGCCCCCGAAACTACCCGCATACTAAATTTTATGAAAATCGTTGGAGCCGTTTTCGAGATTACGATTATATATACATATATACAAGAATTGCTTGTTTATTAGTTAGTAAATATATAGCCTTGTGGATTTTTTTGTAACGATGAGTACATAAACATGTAGTACCTACATTATTTTATGTATCATTAATAATTTACGCAACGCACGCGAAATAATGACTTTGGCAGCCATATTGTTGATACCTTGGGATATATCTGTTTTTTTTTATAAAATATTTAGTAGCTTTGTAAACGTGTCAGCTCAGTTGGTAGTAGCCTCTGCCTTCTGCGCTGTAGGTTAAGGATTCGATTCATTGCAGGATAAACATTTTGTTGTGAAGAACATATGTGTTTGTTCTTTGTCTGGGTGTTATAAAGTATCATAAGTATGTATTTAAAAATATATAAGTATTCTATCAGGCTCTAGGTTCTTATTGGCACTTAAACTCACCTATGTAAGATGTTTCAAAGTGATCCTTGTGATTGTATTGGATAAAATATATATTTTTTTCTTTCTGTGTCTATATTTACAGTAAAGAATCGCTGGTGCCCGCGACTTCGTCTGCGCAAAATTAGTTCTAGGTGTAATTCTAACGGTTTTTGCAGTGCACGCCAGAATAAATCGCAGATGGGAAATTTTTGAAGTGAAAACTTCTTTTAGCGCGGTACGCATATTTTTAGATGAGGTAAAACCTCTGGATTCGCGACACCGTTACCGTCTGGGGCGAGACGCAGCCAACTGCCGCGCTCGCCCCATTTGATTATAAACCTTAATTCAAATGTTTACAGTCTACTTTTGTATGGAGAAGTTTACTGAGTTAGGTTCTTTGATATAGACGCAGCCGGCTGCCGCGCTCGCCCCATTTGATTATAAACCTTAATTCACATGTTTACAGTCTACTTTTGTAAGGAGAAGTTTACTGAGTTAGGTTCCGTGATAAATTATCTACATTCTGAACAAAAAATATTGCATCATCTGTGTTCGTTCAGTATTTGATTGGCAGTCGCCATAATTACTGGTTTGAAGTGATTTATTACTAAACTCTAACGCGCCAAAATAAGTTTTCACTTCTGTCGGCACTCCCGGAGTGCAACCCGATTTTTTTTCTACTTACTTGACACTTATCGTTATATGTTCGTTAATTCTCACAATATCTTTATAACCTGTGTGTTATTCTGATGTATAAGCTAAATTATTGTAAAGTTTCATAAAGAATCCATTCAGTGGTTTTTGCGTGAAAGAGTAACAAACATACATACAAACTTTCGCATTTATAATATTAGTAAGGATTCTCACTGTTATCTGTGGGGCGATTATGGAACTTTGATACTACCAAAACATTGATACTTTCAGTTACTATTGATGAATTGGTATTACGGATCACTGCGATTTCTATCGGCTTCTATCGCTAGTTACAATGTTGGTGTTGGTGTCAAACTATAACTCGACCAATTTACAAAGTACGATTGTGGTAGGAACCGTGTTTAGCGTACTAAGCATTTAAATACATCGTATATAAAACATTAAACAGATGGACAAATATTTAGTACAATTCCGCTAATAATAAGAAATAATAAGAATAAGTCTCATTCTGACGTTGGTCGAAGCAACAAGTCTGCAGAGCAGAGTGTTTTTTCGTCGGGGTGCGGAGTGAGTCAAGTGTTCCTGAGGATGCCTCGTGGAGAGGCGAAACACGTGTCGAATTTCTCTTGGAGGTAACTCTTTAGGAATAGATTAGCGGAATTGTACTAAATATTTGTCCATCTGTTTAATGTTTTGTAATGGATTTCCGCAAAGTCACGCCTGAATCAATTATCTACATCGTATATGATTGATTATAATAATACAAGCTACGAAAACATAGTTTGTGGCTAGATGGTGTTGTGTGCATTGTAAACCAATATTTATTTATTGTACTAACCTGTATATCAGGAACACTATTCGCTTCTTTGCTAAAGTTGCGGCGTTCTGCATTTTTTCCTGTTTAAAAAATATTGTTAATTTTATATTGAATATTAATTTGATAAGATTAAAGTTTAATTTATTTGTTTCAACATTATCTTATTCATCCCTAGGCTTACATACATTATCTTCTTTTTCTTATCGTATCACTAGTTATTTCTAACCAGTGAGGTGAAAAGATTAAAGTGTGCCGCAGAGGCTCCTTTCGTGCACTTAGGTAAGCCTTAATGTAAACTCTCGACCTTATACATACAATATACAACGTCAGCACTATACTTGCAGGGAGTGGATTATATCATACTGGTTCCTATAGAAATTATATATTAATCGGTTGTATTCGACACAAGACACAAAAGCGTCCACGTTTGCGAAAGCCTAAGCTTGCCTAAGCTTTTATGTAACAGTGCAGTTTTGCATGTTTTGTTTAGTGAAAAGATTAAGTTTGATTGTATCACGTGTCATTTAGGGTAGGTACGATAAGGGTAGGTTATATTATAACAATACGAACCAAGTGCATCCTTGTCCAGATCACCATGATGGTTATTGTGGAGGTGAAGGTGCGGGAACTTGAAATGGAACTTTGCACGGTCGTTCAGCGACACTGTCTTATTACCGTCGAGATCATTCATAGACCTGCAAATATATTGTTATTTAATTAATTGATTGACCAAAGTGATACTTGCATAATATATCGATGACCCCATTGAACATTGCTTCACTTAGGGGATTTCTTAGGTCTAAGCAAGCAAGCAAGCAAGCAAGCAAGCAAGCAAGCAAGTTATGAGTGCTTAGGAGTTTGTAAAGCTTACATAAAGGGTAGACTTTTGAAAAAAGCGTATTATACCTAATATAAATTAGGTACTATATTACTGATAAGAATGCATGGCCTTATGTTGCTCTGCCCTTAGACAGTTAACCGACACATTTGATATGTATAAACTGTCTTGTATTAGTTTTTAGGAGTTAAGGTAGTTATAAGACGGATCATGAAAAAAAGAACCAGGACGAGTTTCTTGCCAGTTCTTCTCGGGCTTGGGTTAGCAGGAATTGGCACATCAATTCATCTAGTATGTAAGACGTTTCAAAGTGATCCTGGTGATTGTGTGAATAAAATATCTTTTGACTTTGACTTTGTGCATCTAATTCAAAACAACGAGTTTTCTTCGAAGAGAAACGTCTGCTGACAAACATCAATTCCGTGCATTACTCACTTGGTGGTAATTTCGTTGGCCATCGCGACCGCTGTATCCAGGGTTTTCTCGTCGTGGGCCGACATGGGCTTCATTGTGTTAGTACGCAAACCTTTTTTTTTCTCCATTTTAGTCAAGGTGTGAGACCTGAAATATTTTATTGAATCTAAAAAATCTTATTATATTATTCAGGAAATATTTTGGCTGTTTTAATCTGTTGCTGTGTTTATTAATTATCATTATATTGAAAAGGATAACGCAACGTTATAACGCAGCGTTAGTTAACTATGCATAATATTTAAGATGGATTATTTTTAGTTTCACTTTTAAAAAAAATATAATTTTATTTTTAGTTTTCTTGCAAAGCAAACATTGCGCTCTTATTATATATATTGTTATGCGACTTCAAAAAAGGAGGTTTCTCAATTCGACCGTATTTATATTTTTATGTGTGTTTGCGGATAAATTCGTCGTTTATGAACCGATTTTGATGATCATTTTTTTGTTGGAAAGGAGATATCCCAAGGGTGGTACCACGATAAGGAAACTAGGATCTGATGATGGCATCCCAGAGAAATAGAGGGGAACCTTCGAAAATCGTAGTGGCGACTAGTGCGTTTGTTAATTTTTTTCATAAAGTATTTTAAAACTATTTAATGAACGGCGATTTTTTTAGTTTTTAAAACGTAATTATCTCTAGTTATTTCCGGTTTTATTGGTAATTTTGTGTTTTTATTTAAATATAGCTAAATTTAATTAGAGCTTAATTAAATAGTTATTGACTCGGGAGTGAATAATTAAAATACAGTTTTGTGTTTCTTTGTGATTCGAGCATAAATAATCCCTAGTTATCTTCTTTATATATATAAAAGGCGATGTATGTATGTTATCTATAGACTTTGAAACGGCTGGACCGATTTCGAGGAAGTTTTTAGGAAATCTTCAGATTGATCTAGCGAGTGGTCCTGTGAAATAGCGATCGCATCAACAGAACTTATTTTTTTTTTGCATCAATGAAATTTGGTATGGATATACATAGATTGGATATAGGATATGGATGCAATAAACAATATAAACACTGGACACAGGCAAAAGAAGAAAAATAAGATTTAACATAGATGATTAGTATTCCACTAACGTTTATTGAGATTATGCTAGCCTATTTGTTTGGCTACTAAAAAAAAACACTGAATCTGAAAAAGAATTAGTGCATCGATACAACATCGAGAGCGTGTCAAATGTTACCAAAACTGCCATATGCAATGTCTCAATGGATTAGAAGGTATATGATTTTTCCAGTTTCTATACTGTTATTGAGGCAATATGTGATTGAAAACGAGATGGGATATACGCGCAGTGTGAGAAAAAGCATGCAATGATAATATATATAAATAGCCTATTTTAATAATACTAATGAAACCTGTTGCATTCAATAAATTTATGTACGTTTTAATCATGTCACGATTGAGCGAGTGAGAGGGACACACATAAAACCACCATTAAGATATACATAAATAAATAAGTATTGGTGGACATTTCACACTACACTATCTAGCCCCAAACTAAACACAGCTTGTATTATAGTAACCAGCCGAGCGATTATGGAATTACATTACTATCAAATGAATGCAAACAACTTTTAGTAACTATTGATGAATCAGTATTACAGAAGGTTGATATTGATTGTCAGACATGCTGTCATATGAATAGAAACCTCAGACCTAGTAAATATAAAGACGGAGCGCCGTGATCAACCAAAACGAAGTACACATACACTCAAACAATGCTCCTTGTAAACATCGTACAAAACGCTTATCTAGTGCTTATCAAGTGCGTTCGATGACGTTTAATGTTCAAAATAACTTAAAAACATACGATTTACGACACCAATTTTCAATCTATAAAAAATAGGTGTTATTTTAAGTGAAAAGTTATTCCGTGACTTTTTTGTGTCGGAATCACCATGAAACAGGTAGAAAGCATAATGTTATTTGTACGATGCTTACTAGACAACATGACATATAATATGTCTCATAGAATATTTATTAGTACAAGTAAGTATGCATGTACTAAGAATAAGGACCACTCAAACACCTAGTATGAGTGTGCGTCAGCGCGTGTGTTTACACAGAGCACGGGTTTGTGCCTTAACTTTGATTGCTCGCGGCACTGTCTTTATATTAATTTGATCTGAGATAGAAACCTACGTAATACGTAAAGTATTACGTATTCACAATAAAACGATTGAAATTATGCTAATTGCTAATCAAAACTGATATAATATTGAATGAACTTTTGATAGTTGCAGATGATGATATGGAGATGATTGTTAGAATACTTGTATATATTTAAATACTTATGATATATATATAAAGTAAACAAGCAGACCAACCTGATAGCCGAGTCGATGTCAAAATGTTTAACCGGCGCACCCTGAAAGCGTAATCCAAATGAAAAACATGTCCAACTTACGCATGGAGATACACCTGGTCCTCTTCTATATGTACATATTTTTGTTTACATCTATCACTTATTTGCCGGAATCTATTTAATAACTGCATGCTTTTCTCGTGTACGAAGTTGAACATCGCTACTAAATACACTAAAACGACTAAGAGAAAGGTACTATGAATTAACAGAACAACCGATCGTAAGCTAATGGATTTCGATAATTACGTGCGCTTACATACATTGTTTACATTTAAAATCTAGACATTTCATTATCTCGGTCGTTGAGGTTAAAATATAATTATAACTTTATCTAAAATAGATGTGGTTTTTTTACATGAGTGCACGTGGGATCACGATCGGCGCTACTACATTGCTCATGCATATATTACCGAATTATCAGGATGTTCGAATTTTGTTATAAATCCATTGTTATATTGTTATATTTCATGTTTTGAATGATTTTGATGCATTTTGCAATGAAATAATCCTGATAATTACCATTACAAAAATAATTCACTATATACTTTTCCCGACTGTTTGATTAATGGTAGTACTGCAAATAACTACGTGATTTCTACAGCTCTGAATGAAAATTATAACGCGACTAACCTACTAGGAATGAAGCCTAATGCAAATTTTAACAGGTATTTTTAACGTTAACAATGGAACAATAACTAGTTTTAATCTATGTATGACAAATTTTTATGTATGGGAGTCAATAGTTCAGTCATATCTGATTTTTGATACTGGCTTTGGCTTCATACAACATTTTCAATAGATGCAATATTTTATTTTAATTTGTACTCTGAAAAATACCATTTAAATTGCCACAAAAAAAAACGATAATAAATATGCATACGACTGCTCATTTAACTGCCCATACAAATCTCTTACCGATCATCCACAAGCACGACTGAGTAAACGGAATAAGAATAAAGTAATTTTAGTTCCAAATACTTATTTATATCAAAACAATAAACAATGAATTATATATAAGCGGCTATAAAGTGCCGAGAGTTCAGTCCGTAGATAGCCAAGTCTTCGTAAGATCCCTGTGAATCGAATTTAATAAAATTCACTGAACACATATTACGTAAAGTTGAAAATATTAGTCTAGAAATATTGCCATAACGCCTTACTAATTATATGTTTTAAGAAAAATAACGTATAGCACCGAGTTGATTAGGGGCCGACTGTAGCTGTTTTTAGAGTACATTTTGCGATAAACTTGGACTAGGTCAATAAAATAATCTCCGACGAACTAATTAGAAGTAAATAAAAATTAACCGTACGTTTAATAAAATATCGAACTGATAACATTTTTTGAAAAGCCACTGATACGAAAATCACAATATAACCGATATTTTTTGTAAAATATTTTCTATCGCACGTCCACCGAAACAAAGGAACTATAGAGTAAAGTTTAAAAAACTGCAAAGTTACGTCTATAAATAAGATTTACTACAAGGTTCCGACCTGTTTTCAGTGAATGATCGATCGATGTAGGTTTCTGTATTATTTAATCTACATATTTCTTCTCTTAGGATCGAATTTAAATATATACTAGTGACTAGTATTTGCCTGCGGTAACGCTGCTGGTGCAATATGCTATTTATACTTACTGGATCCTCGCGTCTCCTGCCGTCAAGACTACGAAACATGGACTCCATTTCGTCGAGTAAACTTTGACTAAAGTCGCCATAGCTCTTCTGAAATACAATTAAAAATAGCTAAGGAACTGTGAAAAGAAAAGAAACCAGAGGATTGCTTGCTTATGCATACTAATATCACTAATTCGAAAGTGTGTCTGTATGTCTGATTGTGTGCTTGTTTCCTTTGCACAGCTAAACGGTTGAACGGATCTTGATAAATAGATTATACCTTAGGGGAGAACATAGGCTACTTTTTATGTAAGTACCTCATGTGAGCAGCCGCGGACATATAATACATTATAATAGTATTATTTTTGCTTTTTTTTGCTCGAATCACAAAGAAACACAAAACTTTTATTTCAATTACATGTATTCACAACCGAGTCAATAACTCTAGCTTAATTTGAATAAAATCACCAAAATTACAAATAAAACAGAAATTACTCTGGAAAAAATTACAATATAAGAGCGCAATGTTTACTTCGCAAAACGGCCAAAAATAATCTCAATATTATTATTAATTTAATTTATACTTACCGGAACGCCAGAGCTGTCAGATGTCACGAAATGGTCGTGCCGCATGTTTTCAGTAGCGTTGCTCTCCTAGATTAAAACGCATATTGAGAATCCTACTATTATAATAAACTAGCGACCCGCCTCGGCTTCCCACGGGTACAATACTGATACCAAATATACTACAGAATGTCTAATGTGATCAGAAACATCTACAATTAACAGTGTTTCTATACTATATTATACATGTATTATACATTTAAACCATTCTCTTAAATCACACTATCTATTAATAAAACCGCATCAAAATCCGTTGCGTAGTTTTAAGATGTAAGCATACATAGGAACAGACAGCCAGCGGGAAGCGACTTTGTTTTATACTACGTAGTGATATGAAAGTTTGTGTCGATGTTTACTTGTTTTAAAATATAGGCTATTTAAAGATACTAGAACGTTTCTTGAATAGTTTTTCGATACTGATAATCGTTGGATTTGAATATTAAGTTATTCGTCTGTCTGTTCGCTCCTTATCAAAGCTCTTGCTTGTTAAATAGGTCTAACGATACATCGTTATACACGATGGGTTATTAGAAGTATTTATTTCATAACTTTGTAATAGTTACTAATACGTATTACCGTGATAATTTTCATTACGGTTAAATTTATAGTCTGATAGCAGGAGCTTTAATTAGGGGCGAACAGACAGACGGATATAGCGAAACTAAGGATTAGTTGTAGGCTTCGAAAACTGAATGCATCATGCTGAGTTGGGGCCAATTTAAATAGAATAGAATAGAAAATATTTATTAAACGTCACATCAAATACAATACGAATATAATAAAAACTAGTCTATGTACAGTGACGAAAAATAGGCTGCTGCTTGCTACTGTAGCATACACACACACACACCTAATCATAATTGTATTATTAATACCATGCGCCTTGTTATTTTCTTGTATTTTGTGTGTTGTGTGCTAAGAAGCAAATAAATGTCTGTCTATGTCTACTCGTATGTTTAATTTTTATGCATATGAGAAGTGTATCATTTTGTTACTAATGTAGTATAATGTTAATATGTATGATGTGTGTGTGTGTTTAAATAAATTAATAGACTTCGGAAAAGAAGGACCATTTTAAAATGTTTAAAATGTTAAATATTTAAATGTTTGAATGTATACAATTTATTGCCTCTGTAGATGAATACCAAACTATGTAAACTGTATGTGTATATGTTTTTGCCCTTGACTGTACAAATCAAATAAGTAAGTAAATCGACAGCAATATCGCTCGTGGTTCAGCATAGGTTTAAAACATCCATATAGACATTCAGATTGATAATATTAGTAGCATAGCAAGGTAAAAGAGATTCGACACAAATTCAGGTTATCTACCCGACACCAAAAACCTTCATAAATCTAAGGATTATACAGTCAAATAACGTGCGCAGGAGTTGTTATGACGCACGGTATTAGAATTGTAAATATATTACAATTGTAAAGATATTAGAACAGTAAAGATATTAGAATTGTAAAGATATTCGAATTGGAAAGATATTGGAATGGTAAAGATATTAGAATTGTAAAGATATTGGTATTTCGAAATATAATTTCTTTAAAACATTTATCTATTGTATAAATTTGATATTTTAGCAATTCAATAGACAGGACCGTATGGAACAACAGCAGTGCTGACGTCATTGGGATCTATTTTGATACTTAAATCATGAATATATCAAGTGTTTTTCACTTTAATGCTTGTAAGTGTGTCAATATATTCCTTGCATGGTAATAAAATGCTTAAAACGGTGTTGCAATCTTTTGTGATTGACAAGCTCGTTCGAATATTGTATTTTAATATCTAATTTGAATGTATAAGGAGTCAACCCTTTTCTGAGTGATATTTATTTAAGCAACTTACTAAAACACCTGAATTTTCCTTCCATTTTCTTCGCGAAGTTTCCATGAATTATGATTAGTGGAAAGTTTACACAATTATAAAACCTTCTAGCTCCAAACTCAGCATAGAAACTACTATGAGATGGGAACCAAATGAATGATAGACTACTTATATATTTTTAAATACATATTATTGTTATTTTATTATATGCTGATAATGATGGTATTTTAAAGTAATACTCACTGTGTCTGTATCAGAAATTTCGTGATACTCATGAACCTCGTCGTTTTTGGACGAAGCATCCTCTTCAGATTTATGCGATCGTCCCAAGGTAGCGCATTTAACCTGAGCAAAATGGATTAGAATAGAATAAACTTTATTGTTTTACTGTAGGTACAAAGATGGATGTTTTTTAAACATTCGTATCAACAAAGTTACCTATCTTGGGCATACAATAGCACTTAAGAACTAAGCCATAAGATATAAAATAATCTATATAATAAAAATCAATTGCTGTTCGTTAGTCTCGCTAAACTCGAGAACGGCTGGTCTGATTTGGCTAATTTTGGTTTTGAATTATTTGTGGAAGTCCAGGGAAAGTTTAAAGGTAAAAATGAGATAAAGTTTAAAGAGTAAATATGAAAAAAAACTTGCTTTTTTATTTATTGATTCTGAGGCGATACGAAGTTTGCCGGGTCAGCAAATATTAAATTATATTATAATTACTGTCAGTTAAGCTGTAGTTTTGGAGTAGGCTTAAATAATAATACACAGCTTTAAACAATGTCAAGTGGAACCGATTAAATGATACAAAAAAGTGCTAGGACGACTTTCTTATCAATTCTTTTCGGGATTGAGTATAGGAGAAATTGGCACATAGTATTTAAGACGTTTCAAAGTGATCCTTGTGATTGTATTGAGTATAAATGTTTCGACTTTTGACTTTCGACCTTTTACTCTCTCACAGGACGCTGTTAGTTCTTCTTATAGTGTCGCTAGGTTATTTGATCCAGTGTGGTGATAGGATTAAATTGCACCTGCCACTGTCTTCGAATTTATTAGGTACTAGCTGTCTCGTTCTTGACTTTTCCGCGCGTTTTAAAAAGAAAAATATATCACAATAAAACACTTTGATTGACCAGTATAAATAAATTTGCATTTTTTTTTGCTTATTTTCAAATGTTTTAGTAGTTATTCTGCTACATCGGTCCAGCCGTTCTCGAGTTCTAAATGGTGTAAATAACATCTCTATATATATAAATCTTCTGTGTGTGTGTGTTTGTAACTAGACTCCTCCTAAACGGCTGGAACGATTTTGATTATTTTTTTTGTGTGTTCAAGTGGTTTCGAGAATGGTTTAGATTTATAATTAGATATTTTTTTTCCTTTTAAAGTCGCGAACGGGACAGCAAGTATATTATATAGCTTACATACCGGTTTCCACATAAATTTTTTGAGAATCCATTGGTGCATGACTGCATTCGAACCCACGATCTTAGGATCAGAGGGCGTGGCCACTACAAAACACAACTCAAATGTGTTTATGTTCAATACAATCACAAGGATCACTTTGAAACGTCTTACATACTAGGTGAATGTATGTGCCATATCCTCCTAACCCAAGCCCGAGAAGAATTAAAATGAAACGTCCTATAGAATTTTTTTTTGGGATCCTTCTTATAACTACGAAAAATTTATATTTTAGTAATTTAGTTGCATTTTCTGAAAGTTTATTATAGAAGTGCACCATGGTATTAAAGGGTATATTTATTTTTTCTCCAATATCATTATTACGCTGATTTTTAATCTAAATTTTGATTTTTA
Source organism: Lampropteryx suffumata (assembly GCA_948098915.1). Lineage (NCBI taxonomy): Eukaryota > Metazoa > Arthropoda > Insecta > Lepidoptera > Geometridae > Lampropteryx > Lampropteryx suffumata. The sequence continues at coordinate 22,400,399 of OX402544.1, read as the reverse complement.
TGAGTGTATAATACTTTGACGACCTCAGTGGCGCAGTAGGTGAACATCCGCCTAAGACGCAAAAGGTTGCGGGTTCGATTCCCGCCGCGGGACAAATGTTTGTATGATCTGCAAGTATTTGTCTCGGATCTGGGTGTTTCTATGTATAATAAGAGTGTATTTACAAAAAAAATATGTATGCAAGTAGTATATCAGTCATGCGGTACCCATAACACAAGTTCTGCTTACTTTGGGGCTAGATGATGTTGTGTGAAATGTCCGGCATTAATATCATTATTATTATTTTGAACTGCCTTTTTTTAAGAACAAAACCTGTATGAATATCGGCTGCTTTTCCCCAGAGAATGATGCCACATAACATAAGACTATGGCAGTAGCTGAATTGCACTATAGACTAGTTCAATTCAGCTACTTCCATAGTAGCTGTAGCTTAATTAGTAAGCCATCGTATCGTGCTAACTGCATATGCAGTACAATTGACCACAAGTGCTCCCGTAAACTATAGAAGGAATAGTGTTTTCCCTATTGACAGTATTGTATTGCCTAAGTTTGCCGTGTTAGGCTGTGGGGCGATTATGGAACTTTGATACTATCAAAACATTGATACTAATAGCTTTCAGTTACTATTGATGAATTGGTATTACGGATCGCTGCGATTTCTATCGGCTTCTATCGCTAGTTACAATGTGAAGTTGGTGTCAAACTATAACTCGACCAATTTACAAAGTACGATTGTGGTAGGAACCGTGTTTAGCGTATTAAGCATTTAAAAACATCGTATATGATTGATTGAAATAATGCCTATTGCTAATCAAAATTGATGGACATTGATGCCGATTGCTAATCGAAACTGATAGACATTGATTGTATTGTATCAAGAGTTCCATAATCGCCCTACTGAGCTTTATTTCTTTATAGAACATAATCAGTTATTTCTATCACGCTCCCAGTATACAGTTATTACATCCCAAAGCCTTCAGTTTTGGAATATATTAATTAGTTGTAGTACTAACCTTGTTTAGGATACTTTTACTCGTGGTTGGCTCACAGTTCGACTTGCTGGAAGATTTTTTCAGATTTTTGTTTCTTGACTCTCCATCTGAAATAAAATATAATGGTTAACTGATAAGTTACTACTTACATAATTGGAGCATTACATAAATACTAAGCAATAGATATTCGCCCGTGTAATAATACATTTTAAAGTCTGTGAATTCGGACACGAACCGCGAGTGTCAACGAGGCTTCTAATTAAATTACTTTGTTTTTGACCTCTGTGGCGCAGATGGCGAAGGCCCGCCTGAAATGCAGAAGATTGTGGGTTCGATTCCCATCGCGGAACAAATGTTTGTGTGATCTGCAGATATTTGTCTCGGGTATGGGTGATTTTATATGTATAATTTGTATGTATGTATTTACAAAAAAAGTATAACAGTCATGTGTCACATAATAAGCTCTGCATACTTAGGGGCTAGAAGCTGTTGTGTGAAAGTTTTATATCATTAGAGTAAGTAATTCTTGAGTGAAAAAAATAGTTTGGGGCAACAAGGGCCGGAAAATGGTTTGTGAGACTGGATAGTGAGCACAATTTTATGGTTCAAGTAGTATTTAATAGTGCACGAAAGGAATTTCTGAAGTACACTTTAAAATGGTGGTTTGGTGGATGGTGGATTAATCATACAATAGAAGAATAATTATGAGTAGGGTATGATACCCACATGCCAAGTCGACCTCATCGCAGTCATGCGTTTCGGCCCTGCCTGTAGTTAGTAGCGGGTATGGGGACACACACCCAGCGCCTGACAAATGAGATGGTGAATTCGGATTGATCAGCGGAGTTTGTTCTAAATCCTCCGAAGGTTTGTATGGAGTCACAACTTGACGAGGTGGTTGCTGTAATTCAAAAATACATTTATAAACATCGAATTATTATTGTTATATTTATTAGTATCCATCGCAGTTACACAGTTAAATGCAAAATATACATACACGTTTTTCAAGGTTTAAAAAAAAACTTAAGAAAGGTAAACTTAATAACGCGTGAACAATATGCTTGAAACTGTGTTTGAAAATATTTTTAAAACAAAAAGTGGTAAAAGGATGTTACAGAAATGAACGAAAGAATGAATGATTTAATCCGATTTTTAACACATGACGCGATCGACTCCAAACTATAGTTAACTTTTTTTATAGAAAACTAGCTGTCCCGTTCGCGAATTCGTCCGAACGTTTTAAAATAAAAAAAATATTACAATTAGATATTTATAATCTAAACCGTTTTCGAATCCACAATTTTGATGGTTTTTTTTGTGTGTTGAACACACACAAAAAAACCATCAAAATCGGTCCAGCCGTTTAGGAGGTGTCATTAAAAACACACGCACAAAAGATTAATACATATAAAGATAATGAAGTTCTTAATTAAGAATTTTGAAATACATTTCTTGAATGAAGTGTAATGGAGTATAGAAGTTAGTATGTAAATTTAAAAATCAATTTCGATTATTTTAGCACTCTCCTGTGGAACTGACTGCTGGCGTCTGTTTTACCAGGGGGCTGATTCTGTTAATTTCTGTAAACTCGATTGGAATCGAACCACAGCTGAATCACAGCTGTTGACGTGTTTTCAAATTTTTTTCTGTGAATTATGACTCAGCCCACGCTACAAAATACTTAGTAGGGAGATTTTTGCTCTCGAGTTCTTGACTTGTACGAGGTGTGTTCAAAAAGTACCCGGAATTTTAGTTTTTTCAAAAAAATATTTATTTATTCATCTACATCAATGTGGTCCCCTTTAAAGTAGCCCCCCCCCCCAGATATAATACACTTATGCCAGCGTTTTTTCCAATCTTCGAAGCACTCTTAATATTCACTTTTTGGTATGTCCTTGAGCACTCTCAGCGATTCGGCCTTTATTTCTTCAATCGAGGAAAAACGCCGTCCTTTCATGGGTCTCTTCAACTTTAGGAACAGGAAAAAGTCACACGGAGCCATATCTGGTGAATATGGAGGTTGGGGCATGACTACGGTATTGTTTTTGGCCGATGAGCGATGTTCATGCGATTGTTTTTTTGGTCAAAATTCAGCAGTTTTGGAATGAATTTTGCTGCCACTCGTTTCATGCCCAAAACATTTGAATTTTTTTTATTACATGAGCCAATTGATATGCCAACTTCATCAGCAACTTCTCTAATTGTGATTCGGCGATCATTCATAACCATTTTTTCCACTTTTTTCACATTTGCATCGATTATTGACGTGCTGGGTCGACCGGAGCGCTCGTCATCTTCAACGTCTTCGCGGCCATCTCCAGACCAGCGAAATTTAAAAATTCCGGTTACTTTTTGAACACACCTCGTATAAAAGCGATCCCGTTTTCAAATTCACCGTTAGAACCGTTTTATAGTAAGAATTTATCTCCATGTAAATGAGCCTTTATGTTAACTCATTCACTGCCACCACGATTTTCTTGAAGTTTATCGAGATGCCGCCGTATAAAACCGCGGACACGCTAGGCGTGCTCGCGGCATTGCTTGGAAAAATAGATTTTAGTAGGTAAATTTATTATAACATAATATAAGGTTCTCAAACTTTTTTTACTAAAATTCCCATGCATAAATGAATAAAGTTTTATTGTGAACTGTAACATTGGCATTGTTAACAGTGCAAGTACATTTGTTTTGATAATATATTGAGTGACAATCATATTTAAACATATTTTCAGTCTTATATGAGTGAATTCATCTAAATTATTAAACCAATAAAAAACTTTGAACTGCAGAAAGTTTGTTTACGTTATTTATCTCGTATTATCGTAATGTTGGTTGATTAGCCTAACCTAATTACATAAGTATGAATTAAATTCAAAATATTCAAATGAAATACATAAATTGATTTCTCATCTTTTTTTCAGGAAAAGTTAAATTTGTACCGGAAACGGAAGATATTAATGAAGACAAAATTTTTAGCGAGACAAACGAACAGCAATTGATTTTTATATAATAGAGATAATTTTACTGTACGTGTGTATGTCACTGTGTGTGTATGTATAATTATATTAAGATATACATCGGATAGGTACGTTTTTTTTTCATTGATGGCGCATGGAGTTGTATAAGCGACTTCATATAAGTAGTATATCAGTCATGTGGTACCCATAACACAAGCTCTGCTTACTTTGGGGCCAGATGGTGCTGTGTGAAATGTCCGGCATTATTTATTTATTTATTATTTATTCATACATGACAGTACTGTATACGGTAAAAACAACGGTCCGATAAATTATGACATTCCGTTTTGTCATCAAATACTGGTTAAAGATCTCATATCGCAAACTTATAACTCTGAAATTAGCGAAAATTTAATTTAGTTTAATAGAATAAAAAAGTTTGGGAACCTAAGGATAGCTTCAGTAAGTGAACACACCTAGCGTGTTCTCGGCACTACAAAATACCTATTTTTCGTAAAAAAAATCTAACTAGTTTTTTTAGGAAACCGCTTCAATATGCCATAGCCTATCCTTTAAAAATGATGCACTAAAAATTTGAACAGAAAATCTGGCCTAGTTTTGGAAATATAACCGAAACATTCAAAACACGCCTGGCGTGTTCTTGGCGTAGAGACTTAGATTAGCCTGAACACGCGAGGCGTGTCAGTGGCAGTGAATGTGTTAATAGTTACGGTTCACTTGCAGATTAGATAACGTTTAGCCAAAAATATAACAGAACAGGTTTTTGAAGAATTATCGAACCGTAATCAGAATCGAAACGTAGTTGGCTTTGAATAGAACGATACATGTTATAAATTTACAGAATTACCTCCCAGATCATTATAATGCTGATGTATATTAATTATTAACTACTTGTGCATCATTAGCGGGACAACGCCTTTGGAAAAAATACTTACTTTTCAGACACAGGATAAGCGCTCTACTAAGGAGTGGAACTGATTGTTGGTGTCTGTTTTTACCCATCGTTTTAATATCAGAGTCCAGATCGTTTTATGCTATACAAAATAAGCAATAGGAGAACGGAAATCATTAAATCATCCGAATCATTAGAGAGTTTACTAAGAAGTGAAACTGATTACTGGCGTCTGTTTATAGGAACGTCGCGGGGCATCAAACCTTGTATGGAAAATACATACGTTTAAGACACGGAAGAAATGTATTACTAGCGGCTGTTTTACCGGTTCATTATAATTTTAAAGTCTAGAACAATATAACCAGTGCATAATAAGCAACGGGATGACGGGAATACACTTACTTTTCTGACACAAGATAAGCACTTTACCAAGGAGTGGGATTCGTTGCCGGCGTCTGATTTACGGGTAATAATAATCTCGGATTTCGTACCATTATAATACTGAATAAGCAACGGGACAACGAGGAATATATATATTAAATACTTCTTTTCAGACACGTTCTACGCACTATACTAAGGAGTGGTCAAACGCTTAGACTATACTTAATTATAGTTATGTATGTAGTTATATTTGTTATTTTATGAGAATCGATATTATAGTGAGTAGGGATATTAAGGGTTATCGTTGGAAATCGGTTTAACCGGTCGAAATATACATTTGGAATATAATAAATACATTTAAATATACCTACCCTTAATAACCTATCCCTAGCGTGGTGTTATGGTAACACAATAACTACTTTGTTACCATAAGACCACGTTTTGAAAGCCCCAGAATTATCCAAGGCAGGTTTGCATAGTAAAGCACAATACAGTTTTTATAGTTACGAAAATATTTTATTATTAGTCTGATTCTGTCTGGTCGTTGTTTGATTATGCAATCGGCCTCAGTTCACCTCGCAAAGCTTCGGCGTAAGACCCTTCCTGATTTGTTACCTAGTAATTAACAGTTTGCTTTAACAACCGAATAATTATAGTCGGTACTTTCGATACATATTCCAAGCACAAATCAGGCAAGAGCGGTTTCTCTCAGTCGACACACCATGCCCATACCCAATAATTGTTAATTGTTAGAAACACAAAAACTATATTCTCAGTCAATATTATAAACCAAAAGTAGGTACTTTATGTTAGTATTGCACTAGTTGCACAGTGTTAAATTTCACAATATGAAAATTCGATATATTACTTGCAATTACAAGTTTCAAAATTAGATCATGAACTTTGGTCTGTCAATTAACTCACAATAGTTGGTCAGTGACTCGTACGATGAATAAAAACATCCCGTAAAGCGCGCATAATGCGATTTTCTCGCGAAGATATTGTTCGTATATTTAGTGACTAGAAACATTTTTTGCTCAGAAATGGTCGGCTGAGATACCCAGATACATGTCTACATTCGTCATCGTCATTATCAAATACTTACACATTCAGCTGGGTCCCGGTAGGACATATCTTCGAATTATGCGCCTTCCAGTCCCACGTGACCTGTGTGCTTAACGTCTCCCTGCGGGCTTGATATCATGCTGCTTATCGCTTGCTCGTGCTGACGTCATTATCAAATACTTACACGTCCAGCTGGGTCGAGGAAGGATATATCTCCGAAGAATGCGCCGTCGAGTCCCACGTGACCTGTGTGCTTGACGTTTCCCTGCTGGCTTGATATCATGTTGCCTATCACTCGCTCGTGCTGACGTCAATGTCGTATACTCACACATCCAGCTGGGTCGAGGAAGGATATATCTCCGAAGAATGCGCCGTCGAGTCCCACGTGACCTGTGTGCTTGACGTCTCCCTGCGGGCTTGATATCATGCTGCGTTGGATAGTCCGCTTGCCAGTGTACGTGTGACGTTTCACGTCACTACGTAGTAGAGAGGAGCGGATACTGCGCGCGGATTGGCGGCTCGCGTGCGGAGATAGCGACACGTGAGATATAATCTTCTGGAGCGAATGACAGTCAAATCTTATGTTGTGCACGTTTTTTAGTTGCTTGGAATACACGTTTTTCAAATGAAAATACACCTCTTTATAGACTGTAAAAATGACTGACGCTACATTACGTGTGTTCTATTATATTTGTATATTTTATTGATCTTTATATTCGTTTAATAAAAGAAAAGGCGAGTTGTTTCTTCGGCATGTCGATAGTAAATTTAAAAAAAAAAAAATGTTTTTATTCAATAAAATCACCAGAACGATTTGGAATCCGTGCTAGTTAAATGTAGGTGCCGTTTCGTCGATCTCAACTTATTTGCATGATCCTTGTTAATTTTGTTGCAGATGCCGAGTCGAGTTGGAGCAAATTGAATTCTTATTCGAAACACGTACCAAGAATAGTGTGACGTAATTGCTTGCACAACATAAAATTTGATCAATGGCTGTAACCCATGTATGAGCAGCACGAAAACTGAGGTTAATAAACAGTACAATGAAACACAAATTTGAGACACCGTAACCAGGAATCAGTTACAAAACTCACACATAGCGATAGCAAAACGATGTAATAAATGATCTCAGTAGATGACCTATAGAGAAAACATGGCACAACTTGAGGACATTTTTTTGTATATCGCAAAGAATACACAAAGGATACGATCCCGAATCAGGGCGACCGATTCAGCCGTTTCCCTGGAATAACTAAAATTCGTAAAATACGAATGTTTACATCAAAGTCTGAAATAAAGAAACATTAACAAAATTTACGTGATTTAGCTCATATCAGTTGCCATGTAAACTGGTGTTAAATTATGCTGCAGAATTTCCAAGGAAAATCAGTTGAATAACATAACAAAATGTCAATCTTAACATATAAAAACTTTACTTTAATTTGGACTTTGGTGTAAGCAATATAAAATCGGTGATATTTTACGAAATTATAGCTAGTAGGTACGGTGAAACCACAGAAAATCACCACCAACGATTTGATATACATATATGTCTAAGTTTTACTATATTTTCATTATGATCTCATAGAAAGTGATGACACCATGTATACCTAATTATCCGAAGATACACAATATCGGTCGGTATTCAGCATTAGCCGCCATCAGTTCGTAAATAAAAGCGTGCATGAAGTTAGTCAAAGAGAAGTACATTAAAGCGACATCTATCGAAATAGTTTGAACTGTTTTTTTATTTTGAAATTAAATGTATTTATTTCATTGGATACTTTGAACAAAATAATTTTAAGTGTTTGTTTTAAGATCAAAGTTAAAACTATTCTCGTATATGACTATCTATCCGTACGTATCTGCGCGTCGCTGAAAATTCATACTATATGGTGTATTATATATGTAATATAATATAATGTAATATAATCATGACTTTTTGGGTTATATTAGTAAAAATCTTTGACTGAAAAACATCGGTTAAAAGTAGTTTTGACCAAAAGGGTTCGTCAGTGTTTAGTTGCGAGTGGTTATGGGTATAGAATGTTTATATGTATAATATGTATTTACAAAAAACAAAAAAAAAAGTGGGTATATCAATAGTATATCAGTCATGTGCTACCTATAACACAAGCTCTGCTTTCTTTGGGGCCAGATGATGGCGTGAATGTCCGGCATTACTTATATATTATACAAAATTAAAATTAAATAAATACATTTACAAAAAATATATAAGTAGTATATCAGTCATGTGGTACCGATAATACAAGCTTTGGGGCTAGATGATACTGTGTGAAATGTCCAGCATTATTTATTATTTTTAAATCGATTTTATAAAGCGCCAATGCTGAAAAACCGAGATATGGTGTATCCTTAAAACTACTTGCACTAAAAAGCTGTAAGCCAATCATACGTCGGGTTTTACATAGGGCTTCGTGTGAATGGGGTCGAACAGGCCGCAGGTCCCACCCGGCAAAACTCCATACCACATCGATGTCTTCGTCATAGCTCTGTAATTCACATGAAGCTTTAGAAGAATCCTTCCAATGTTAATACATAAATATTATCATACAATTTTAAGTACGATAGATTAATACAAATTACATTAACGAATGCTTTAAAGGAATGTACCTATCTATATTATAACGAATTAAGAAATTATATTTAACTTTCAAAATTGTCGTAAGTTGTACTATAAATTTTGATAAAAGTATCTTCTTTGTTAATGGCCTGTGACATACTAATGTCAAATTTGCCAATGTCAAGTGTTAATAGTTTATAGTCAGTTTGTTTGTTATTAGAGTCTTAGACCATGGTCAATTGTCAATTCTAGACGTCACGCGGAATGGCGTCTTGAATTTTCTTGGGATTCCTCGTCATTCAAATCACATTGCACCACAATACACATATAATTCGATTATCCATACCCGTCATGTAGTCACAATTTATTCATTAAAATATGTTACTCCATGAAATGACAGATGAAGAATCTCAAACGCGGGCTTTATTAACGTATTATTTTGTCGATGAAGGCTCTGACACTTCAATCAAGTTCATTTATTTTAATAGATATAGTTTTTTTTAATAGTAGATCAATGTATCCTACCCTATTTGTGCATGAAATAAATGACATTGACAACATTAATTAATAGATAACTCAATTAAATATTGTAATGTAATGCATACTAAATTTTAAACAAAAACGAAATTATTATATTTTTTCGGTCATAAATTTACCTAATGTACAACACTTGTGTTCGAGTATGGTTTAAGCTTTCTTTGAAACATTATATAAGGTAATTCTCTTACAGACTTAAGGATCTTATTATAAATGAAAGGAGCCGTACAAAAGATACTGTTGCGCATCATTGTAGTCTTTGAGTCCCGAACACAGACTTTATAGTGGCTTATTCCGTTAATCCACCCTAAAACAGCCACCCTAAGGTACATACTCGGAAACGCATGTCTATCTATCCACCCTGGCGGGGTGGATGACCGGAATTCACATCTGATTGTCAGAGTGACACGCGTTTTCGAACATCCACCTTAGGGTGGATAAACGGAATAAACTTTTATAGTCATCTCGTCTAGAATGAACCACAAGATCAGAAAGCCACATAAATAAATTTCTGACCAACATAGCTGCCTCAGAAATATAAAGCAAATATTCAAGATCCTATGTATAATAAATAATGGTTTACATGAATCCGCCATTTTGAGGTTCCGACGCATCGAACCATGTTCCGACGCATCGTTTCTGCTGTTTAAAGACTTTAATAACGTCAGTTGAATTGCCCCAACATTATATTGATAATAATAATAACAATACCGGACATTCCACACAGCATCATCTGGCCCCAAAGTAAGCAGAGCTTGTGTTATGGGTACACATGACTTATATAATTTATTTTTTCTGTAAATACATCCATAATATACATAGAAAAACCCAGACCCGAGACAAATACTTGCAGATCATACAAACATTTGTCCCGCGGCGGGAATCGAACCCTCAACCTTTTGCGCCTCAGCCGGACCTAAGCCCACTGCGCCACAGAGGTCGTCGAGGTCGAGGTGATGACGATGATGCTGTGTGAAATATCCGGCATTATTTATTTTATTTTACCAATGATAATTTCAAAAGTTTTAAATACGATGCTTACTCTTTTCCCAGAACTGTTATGGTTTGTCCTGACTTATATTCGAGTAAGTTGGTTCTTCTACAGTCTTCAGTCTTAGGGAAGTTGGTGGTTGCCTGGACCTGATAGAATGAAACATAATTTTAGTGGCACATATAATACGAGTGAAATGTTCTGTTACTATTTTCCTAAAGGATCATAGTATTGTAAAGATTAGTGGATTTTAAATGTTAAATTGCATGAAAAATAAACATATACAATAGATATTAGATGACAAAAGGAGCCTCTGAGGCGCACTTTAACTCTTTCACCACACTGGTTTGATATTACTAGGGACACGATCAGAAGAAGAATAATTAGACAATCTACTCAACACCATCTAGCCCCAAACTTAGCATAGCTTGTACTATATACTTTATACAGTTGTGGTCATATAATTAAGAACGATTTGAAGTTATAGAAGTTTTTTATTTAAATCGTGTCATACACAGAGATGTGTACCTTCTCAGAAGCAACTAGTTATGTTATAAAATAGCCACATTAATAGAGCAACGTGGCTTAGGAATAAAGAATAAAATCGCAAACTATATTATTTATTTTATCAAAGTAACACATTCAAATAGTACTGAAGCTGGACAAATAATTAAGAACGATTTATTAAACTGTTCGGGAATTGTTTTGTATGATACTTACATTTAAAAAATTACATAATATATAGCGCAGAAAATTAAAAAAACAATTTAATACATTTTTAACTACAATTAATAGTTGATAGCATATCCACGACTTTTAATTACTGCTTTACACCGGCGAGGCATTGACTCTATGAATTTTTGACATTTCGAAAGAGAAATAGAGTTCCATTCTTCTAAAAAAATGTCGTACAGCTCTCTTAAATTCCCACACTGTGTATTTGAAACCTTTTTCTTTACTTCGAACCACAGATTCTCTATTGGGTTTAGATCTGGGCTGTTAGCTGGCCAGTCTAAGACAGAAACTGATTGCGCTGTCAGAAATTCCTTTACGGTGCGTGCAGTGTGCTTTGGATCATTGTCATCCTGGAATGTCCAAATAACCGGTAGAACGTCTTCAGCATAAGGTAACATTGTTTCTTTCAGTATATTTTTGTATTGGAACTGATCCATGTTACCTTCTATCAACTTTACAGGTCCAACACCATGTCCAGAAAGCACCCCCAAATTTTGACATTTCCACCACCGTGCTTTAATGTAACTTTCGTGTACTTAGGGTCGAGTGCTGTATTCGGGGGACGTCGTACATATCGTTTTCCATCAGAACATACTCTGTTTATTTTCGTTTCGTCAGAAAAAAGTACATTTTTCTACTTTCATACTTTCTCGCAAATGCAAGCCTTGTCTGGCTTGTCTGTGGCAAAGTTTCAACATGGCTACCTTTCTTGCTATCCTACCGGGCAATTTTTCTTCTACCAAACGTCTTCGAATAGTGCGTGCTGAGATTGCTGAAGGGTTGTTTTCACCAAAATATTCTTTTCTCAGCTCATTAGACTATTTAAAAGGATTTTGTTTTGCAATACGAACGATGTTTCGGTCATCTCGAGGAGTTGTTTTTCTCTGTTTAGGTACACGTGGAACATTCGAAATAGTTTGATAGGTAGCAAAATGCTTTACAGCGTGGAAAACCATCGTTTTTGAACATTACAGATGGTCGGCTATATTTTTATAGACCAATTCTTCCGGCGAAGTTTTATTATTACTTCCCTTGTAGATTTATCAGAACTTTTATTTTTTCCCATTGTTTTTTCATAAGAAGCAATCACTTTTAATCTTTTACAGCACTAAATGGCGCCAAAATTATACAAACAGTAACAAATCAACTGAGTGTTCTCTATTTAAATTTGAATAATGGTATAAACTATTTAGCGTTCTTAATTACGTGACCAGTAAATAGGAATATGTACTATGTTTAGAAGTAGTGTAAAAAGTTTGTCTATTTATTTTTAGCTAATCATGTGTATCAATGAATACAGTGGTATTATGAAAAGTTTTACAATACCGAGAGATATAAAAAAAAATGCATGCAATTAGTTTTGCGTCTTAGTTTGAAAAAATGTTCCCTTTATATCAGCGTTCTTATATGATATGATAATGAATTATATGACCATCTCTGTATATAGGAACCAGAGGAAAGACCGAAAACTTTTGATTAATTTTATATTGTAGATACATTATAACACTAAAACACAACTAACATCTATGTTCATCACACTAATGTTTGTCCTTGGAAGGAACCGAACCCACAACCTACAACGCAGAAGGTAAGAAAGACCGTTTTTTTTATAAGTTGAATGGGTAATGTTTTAATTACTCAGATTATTATTATTAGTTTATTATTATTATTATTAGTTTATTATTATTATTATTATTAGTTTATTATTATTTGTTTTGAAAATGGTAATTAAATATTTTAATAACTATAAGATGTTATGGTTTCCCTTCTGCAAGCTATGCTTAGTTTGGGGCTAGATGGTGTTTGTCCAGTTATATTTATTATAAATTTATTCATTTGAAATGATTAAGTTGGAGGTAACATATTAGAAACATATTTATTAATATTTTTTAATTATTATTCCTTCAAATAACGAGCAGATAGCCAGTACATAAAGGCAAAATATACACAATTTGTCCATAGAAAAGGTTATTTGATATCTGGGTATCAAAACCGCGATGATTTTTTTCAAAATTCGTGAATGCCAAAATATTGTCAAAAATGTTAATGCCCGTTTTCCTGTAGCTAAAACGGTTAGGTTAACTGCCTTTACTACCCTGTCTCAAAAATATACTCTGCATATATTTACCTCAGAACTCTACCACAAATTATAATTGCTTGCAAAGCTGACCGCCCGATAAGAACCCAATAAGTGAAGAAAAGTTTTACTTATCGGGTACTTATAAAAATAACTATTAAATTAAAATAATGTCGGTAGTAGCTCTGCCTTTTGCGCTGTAGGTTGAGGGTAAATTTCCTCCCCAGACAAACATTTGTGTGATAAACGTAGGCTTTGCTGTGTCTGGGTTTGTTATTATGTATGCATTTAAAAATAAATTAGTATTATATCAGTCTTCTGGTTCCCACAAGCTATGCTAAATTTGAGGCTATATAGTGTTGTCTGAATTATCCATCAATATAATATATACTAGATGAGCCGGCCACGCGTTGCTGTGGCTCAGTAGATCTGTTTAAGTTAATTTACACTGCCATCTGTTAGAAACTTATGGAACTTATTGTAGGAAAACATTTGTAATAAAAAACATTGAGGTCAATTATCATGATAAAAACTATCATATCTTTTAGGTTTGACAACATTTACACAACACAGCCTGAATTCATTAAAAGTTTATTCTGGTCAAACACCGTGACGCGAGATTTTTATATATAAAGATAAAATAATAATAATAATAATAATATAGATATTATATTTATATATGTCGACGCAAGACCTAACTGATAAGTTAAAAATAACTTAAAGTTTAAAATTAACTAGCCTATTTATGATTTGGAATATTAGAATCCATGCTTATTGATATCTGAGGAAAAATGTTAAGTTTTGATTTGTTGCCTTCCGGGCAACAAACGGAACTCAAGATTATTTTAATTTTGAACCTCAAAATTACTGGTTATTTTTGTTAAACCATTTCTTAATTTGTTATGAATTATGGTTATAGTTTGGAGTTCAGTTTGTTTGAATAATTAATGTTTTGGAATCCGATTTCTGGATAGCGCGAAGATTTAAAATTTAAATGTTTAAATGTTTTTGCTGAAGATAAAATTCATTAGAAAACCTTTTTATGTTAAAGAGAGTTAAAGTAAATTCAAGGTGAAAGCGGAAAGCGCGATGATTTGAATTCAGGATGTTTAAATTTTGGTTTTAAGAGAAAATTTATTTCATGTTAAAAATAGGTTTAAAAATAAAAAAACTAATTTAGAAAACCTTTTTGTTTGTTACAAAATTATATTAAGTTTAAAGTGTAGTGTGTGAAAGTGTAATGACTTCACAACGATGCAGTCATCTTGAAATATAAAAAAATGGCGAGTCGTTGGGAACTTGGGAAGCCACAATTTTCAAGAGAGCACTTTCTGATGAGCTCCCGTGGTGAAAAGTCCTGTGAGTATTATTGTTATAATTGACCTTTTAAGGTTGTTTAAAATAGTGTTAATAATAAATTGTGTCTGAATATATTGGGTGTCTTTATCATTTGCAATGTGTGAGCCTGGTGATGGAAGCGGAGATGCCAGTCTCCCTGACATCACTACCGGTAGGTACCCTGATGCCTCGTTATATATAATATAATACTCTGAATATGAATTATGAATGAATGCTTCTGTTGAATAGGCTAGGTAGTAATGACTTCTACAATACAATACCTCCTCCGGTCTAATTTCACGTAACTTCGGCCCCAGCTCCTTGAATTTCGGCCGAGTATTGTGATCGTGCGACCAACACTCGAGCATCGTTGTGTAATACGCATCGGGACAACATTCAGGCCGCTCTAACCTCTGAAATAAATAAACGACACTTACTACTAACTATAAAATAAATAAATTAATAAAAAATTGTGGTCGCCCACTGGTCGAAATTCAACCATAATTAATTAATGTATTTTTTACGCATAATTTAAAAAAAAAATGCAGTCTGTACTCCTTCTTTATTTATAAGTGTGCGAAATTTTAAATTCCTCCATCCGCAAAATTGTCGTAAAAAGGGGTACAAAGTTTTTGCTTCACGTATTAATATATAGATTAGTGAACACTACGCCACACCATCTAGCTCAAAACTAAGCTTGTATAGAACCTGATGACTAATTTATGAATAACAAATTGTTGACGCGGCTTAATCCGTGTACATAAATAAAATGTAGCCTATATCAAAAAAACAAAATTAGAAAAAAATATTTTGGAACAGATAACAATTGTAATTGTAAATGAACGATGAAGGATTCTTATTCTGAGAGGGATGTTATAAAGTATGTGTTTAAAGATATATATGTATTATATCAGTCTTCGGGTTTCCATATTAGAACCCTTCTTAGGTAGGGACTAGATGGTATTGGTGGCAATTCGGTTGGTTCATTTCTAAAATTAGGAATTGTCTAAAATATATTTAGTTAGTCATAGCATTTGTAAAACCTATTCGGTTGGTACCATCAAACTAAATTAGGAACGCTTAATTAAATTAGGATAAGTTGGTAGCAGCAGAATACCAAAGTTTCATTTGACAGATCAAAAGCTAATTTTAGCTAAAATTAGTTAAGTTGGTGCCAACAGAATTGAGGCCATTGTGTGAATTAATATAAGAATAAGTGCTAGTGACTGTGTTACGGCGCGGTAAAATTTATTTGTGTTGCCACTATCATAATTAATAT
Source organism: Lampropteryx suffumata (assembly GCA_948098915.1). Lineage (NCBI taxonomy): Eukaryota > Metazoa > Arthropoda > Insecta > Lepidoptera > Geometridae > Lampropteryx > Lampropteryx suffumata. Next base: position 22,384,550 of record OX402544.1, on the reverse strand, counting down.
CTTGTAATGCATTGATATATTACTTATTACTTACTGATTACGTTGCCAGCTTGTAATAATAAAATTAAATAAATCTAAGTTATAAATTACAATTTAAAAATTAATAAATTCAATGTAAATTGAATTTATTCATATAAATAAAAAAGTTTTTATTTGTAACACATTACAATAGACAAATAAAATAACTTGAACATAATAACTTAATTAAGGGTTGCCGCAAAATCGACTAACTCAGCATATTCGAATTGCATAGTCAACAAATCTCGCTGGTCTTCCGTTAAGACCGATTCTGTTTAGCGGACATAAAAACTATATCTAAAATAAAAGAGAAAAAACAAAGCTTACAAATTTATAAAAAAGAAAATATAAAGAAATATCAATATGATATTACACGCAGCGCCATCTAGTCCCAAACAAAACAAAGCTGTGTAATAATGATAGTACTATTGGAACCAGAAGGCTGACCTAACTTACTCAGCATTAATACTTATAATTATAAACATAAATGCACTGTCAGAACCTGGATAATTATCCAGGTTCTGACAGTGCACTGCGTTGCTTAACTATGCTACAAGCGCGGTGGGATGTTAAAGACATACCTGATAGTTAGGCGCGTCTATAGCTTCTAATATCTGCTGGCCAGAGAAAGCTGCCCACGGCTGGAATCCATACGTAAACATTTCCCACAGACATACGCCAAATGCCCACACATCGCTCAACGAAGTAAACCGTAAGAAGAGAATACACTCTGGAGCGCACCTGGAATCAATCATTATTGTCAAAATTTGTGTAAATGTTTGTTACTGAATACACCGATATAATAAATTAAAATAAATATTAATGAACAATGCACACAACACTATCTAGCCCCAAACTAAGCATAGCCTGTACTACTATGGGAACCAGTAGGGCGATTATGGAACTCTAATTACAATCAATGTCTATCAGTTTTCGGCGTAACTTCAATCATTCGTTTGACGAATTTGACGTTTCGATAGACATTGATTGTAATTAGAGTTCCATAATCGCCCTACAGATGACAGAATACCAAACAATATCGTATGATACCATATAACTCCCAGACCCAGAACAAACAACTATGTTCATCACACAAATGTTTATCCTGGTAGGGATTCGAACCCTTAACCTACAGCGCAGAAGGCAGATCTACTACAACCTGAGCTGAGAGGCCAGTCATCATTTTATTATTATAAAAAACCCACATCCCTTACTTATAATACATAAAAATTAAAAGATTGAATTTTTACATCAGTACATATTATTAAACAAACAGGCCCCGTTGCGTCAGAACGCGATAAACTCAAACTGCCGTACAGATCACAGAACAGAGAGAACAATAGAAATAGCATGATGACTTTTTATTTGGAGAACCAGTGTAGCTGAACTCACACAGTCATGTAGAAACAAACACACTTAGAAATAAAAGTTATAATTGGTTCAAAGTCAAGTCAAAAGATGATTTATTCAATTGCTTTTAATTTCTTAATAGGTAGTTTAGTAGCATTTTCAGGAAGCTTATTATAGAAGCGCACCGTGTTCCCCATAAATGACTTATTAACTTTTTCTAGTCGAAACCTAGGGATGTATAATTTATGTTTATTCCTAGTGTTGATTTTATGAAGGTTACTATTTTGCTGAATCGCATCTCTATTTTTATGTGTATATAATAAATTTTCATAAATATATTGTGAAGCTATTGTGAGAATATTAATTTCTTTGAATATTTCTCTCAAAGATTCTCGTGGTTTCATTTTATAAATGGCACGTATTGCCCTTTTTTGAATTACAAATATTTTACCAATATCAGCTGCTTTCCCCCAGAGAATGATGCCGTATGACATCACACTATGGAAGTAACTGAAATAAACTAGTCTAGCTGTAGCTTCATCGGTTGAAAGAGAACGTTAAAAAAGACAAAACTATTAAACTAATTTTATTGATATAAAACCTTAGTGCCATCAGAACATGGTTCAAAACTCAATAAAATAAAAAGTACTAAAATGAAAGTCTACTTAGCAAGAGATGACGCTTTTGCGAAAGATTTTTGTTTTAGTCTCAAACAACATGAAATATAATTGATAACACGTATAATTGGGTACGTCAGGTTATATTTGTGGTGGGCCACATAAAAAGCTGCAATGGCTGTTATTTGATTGCCCACTAAACATAGCTACTTCCTTAGTGATGTGCCAAAGAGAATACAAGACGAAAGTATCGATATCGATTATTATACCTACCTACTGATGGCTAACAAATACGATTACGATGGGTAAGTCAGGTTATATTTGTGGTGGGCCACATAAAAAGCTTTTCGTTTCTTAATATCTTTTTATACGCTTTATATTAGCTTCACTTGTATGTATGTTTGTATGTTAGTATGTTAGTATGTTTGTATGTAACCGACTCCTTAGGAAGCGATTTTGACCCACTTTAAACGGCCAGATTTTATTCAAATTTTGCACACCTGTCAAAGACCGATGACAATGCAATAATTAGAAAAAAAAAATAACCTTTTATCCAAAAATTAAAAAGTAGAAAATAAATAATAGTTTAAAAAAACTAAAAAACACGCTTTATATAACCACACTAAAAAATAGAAAATAAATTTTAATAAAATATAAGTAAGAAAAAAGAATTTTATTTAAAAAAAAGCGTGTTTTTTAGTTTTTTTAAACTATTATTTATTTAACACAAACACAGGTTTACAACTCGTAAATACAAAAGTATTATATGACCGGAACTGATACATATCTACGTGAAAATTTAATTTTCTTGAAATAGAACGTACTTGTTTAGAAGCTGTCTTTTTTGTGAGTTTTATGTTTATTTTAATAAATGATGGATCCGCACATTTATGTACCGTTCTGTTATCGCTATTATCAAATCACTGCATTACTATCCGCTCTATATGTATCATTTTCTTTTATTTTTTTCTGAGTGACGTAAAAGTCTTCTGAATCAAGTTTCCGCTTGTCTTCCTTTGGCGTTGAGGAAGTTTCTAAACTCCGTTCTGCTGATAGATGTGCCTGTAATTTTAAATACGTTTCATTAGATTTCGATTTTATGAAATGATAATGAAGGTAATTAAATATAATAACGTAAAATTTTTAGAGTTGGTATAGCTGTGTCAACCATGTATTTGTGATCAAAGTGATCTGAAAACGGTCTGTATCTTCTGGTTCCTTTTAATGGGTGTAACTTTTTACATGATGAAGTTTTCGATAACACATTCATCAGTTTATTAGGATCACATCCCTAATTGAATAGCGAAAGCTGAGGTTTAAGAGAAACGCGACCTTAACAGGTATGATTCACAGTCTGTTTTTGTTTGACGGTTTTGCATTTTAAACAAAACTAAAATAAAACCGTTGAAAACAATAAAATAATACTTACCGGTGATATGATATGCCCCTTTTGTGAAATTTTTGGTTCGGCTATCGTTTTTGCACTCCAAAACAGCACAATACGGCATTTTTAGATTTTTTTAGTTTTTTTTTGAGAAACGTTAACCCTGACAAGCTTCAAACAAGACTGATGTGAGCGAAGCTTGTAGTGCGCGGTATTCCGCATACTAGGTGTTACGCGGGCTCCGCCCACATACTAGTTCTATCGTTCTTTCTGTTGTGTGGTACAGATTTTTATACTGTTTTCAAAAATTGACGGAGTGACTCTTGAGGAAAGTTTATGTGTATAATTCACCCGTGCGAAGCCGTGGGTTACTACTAAATAATAACAAATGTTTTAGGGGTTAGGAAAAACATTAGAGATTCTGATATGTACATACAATTGCATATAAAATCGCAACTGTTTCCCGCAGAACGGAGTTTGATTTGCTACGGACCTGTTATACTTATTTTCCTTCATTCAAGACCACATTCTTCATACTAGTGCGTCGGTTTAAGGTACTCTGACCTGGCCTTTCTCTAACACTTCCCCAATTTTCATCTAAGTAAGTAAGCCTAGGTCTTCTCCATCTAACTACTCCACTTAAACTTTCCATTCCACATCCTTCATTCCCTACATACCCACACCATCTTAAAATACCTTTATCAATGTTTATCAGTACGTTATTTTTACTCCACAACACTCTTTTATACTGCTTCTCATTCTATAATTAATTGTTAAACTAGACATACTTAACCAAATAGCTTGTAACACTCTGATATCTTACCAAGCCACTGGTAGTTTGAGATTCACGTTGTAATTTGTTTGATAGTAGTCTTTTCCGACGCCCAACGCTCGGGAGAGTCCAAAGTCAGAGATTTTCACTCTATCCTTGCTGAAAACTAATATATTTCTTGCTGCTAAGTCCCTGAAAGTAAAGAAAGATATTATTGTAGACATTATGGTACTTAATAATCTGAGCACACAAATGCTCTTATTCATAAAGGTTCCGTCAGGTTGGTATGAGTAATCTATATATATATATAAATGTTATGTTGGTTTGTGTACGCTTCAAAAACTCAAAAAGTTCCGCACCGATCGAGCTAAAATTTTAGTATGATATATAATCTGCATCAAGGATTGTTTTTATCTAGTTTTTTTTTTGTACCAGAGCGAAGGGTGGCGGGGTACAGCTAGTGTAGTATATTTCGTAATCCCCAGAAACAGGTATAATGTAAAAAACACAAAAAAGACATATCCTTATATCCTCTGTTGTAAGTTATCCTGCAGATTCCAGGTGCTGTTGTATCATTTGAGTAATCAGAAATCAGGATATCGAATTTGGAATGATCAGACCTGTGGAATTTGGACAGATGCCTTCTTAAAGTAGAATAGAATTGATGATCTTCAAATAGCTGAACAGATTTTCTTGAATAAGTGAAAACACTCAACTAAATCAGCAGCAGTCAAACTAATAAATCTATAAATTCTGTATATCCGTTTGGGAGGTACGATGGCAGAGCTTCGCATAAATATTAGACTTGTTGAGGTTCGTTTTCGTTTTCATAGGTACCTACACTACTTCTGTAGATACACACAGATATACACAACTCAATCTCGGTTAATAAACCAGGGCAATTGGTATCTGTTATTGATAATTATTATGAAGTTGATAACTAAAATAACAACAATAATTGGTACGATCTGGCATTAATCATTTCATGTCATCTCTCACCCGCACAATATTGTAATTAAAAGTACCGTTTAAACAGGTCATAAAAAAAAATAGCTATAAAATTTGTACGATAGTTTGTGCTTGTGATATAGTGACCCACTAATATTCTACGAGTGATTCACGCTACCATCTAAATCAGGATTAAGATTTGAGCCGAAGTGAGTCAACCACATGTATTTTATGGGGTCATGTAAACTAGCATTATGTGTTTACCATTAGTACGGGTGATATCATCGCAGTCTTACACTAGTTTTATAAAGTTTATGTTGTAATTAAATATTAAGGCAACTCCTTCATCAAATTATTTTGACATGTGTTCAAATTGCGATTTTCAGAAAATATTCAAATAACGAATTCAGATTTTTTAACGTGTTGTTTTAATTGACGATCTTTGTGGCGCAGTGGGTCAAGGCTCCGCTGAGACACAGAAGGCTGCGGGTTCGATTCCCGCCGCGGGGCAAATGTTTGTATCTGCAAGTATTTGTCTCGGGTCTAGGTGTTTCTATGTATAATATATGTATCTATGTATACACCAAAAGGTAATACAATAAATATAATTATGCAGAACATTTCACACAGGATCATCGGGCTCCAAGGTAAGCCGAGCTTGTGTTATGGGTACCACATGACTGATATACTTCTTATATACTTTCATTTTCTTTTTTTATATACATATTATCACATACATACATAGAAACATCCAGACTAGAGACAAAACCCGCAACCTCAGCCTCAGCCGGGCCTTGCGCAGAATGAGAAAACATGTGCCAACTCCACTTAGCGTATGATACGGACAGGGAGACGATGAGTTTGAACTGCAGGTTTTAAACAGCAGCATTTAGTTCAACAAAGACTCGCATACGTATGATTAAACTTTTTGCTTACCTATGAATCAGTCTTTTGTTTTCCAAATAAGTCATGCCGTCACATATTTGCTCGGCAAAAAAGCACAGGTTGGGAACGGGAAAGTTTGGCCGAAGAGACACTTCTCGAAGGCATTCTAGGAGCGAGCGTAGAGGGGCCAGCTCTGTCACCTGAAAAGTTAAACAAAAATAAATCAAAATACTAGGCTCTATCTCATAGTCATACATTAGCTAATGTGACGTTAAAACCTGCTGCTTCACTACATAGTATAAAACAAAGTCACCTCCCGCCGTCTGTCTGTCCCTATGTATGCTTAGATCTTTAAAACTACGCAACTGATTTTGATGCGGTCTTTTTTAATAGATAGAATGATTCAAGCGGAAGGTTTATATGTATTATACATGCATAATATGGTAGAAAAACACTGATAATTTTAGAGGTTAGTGTTTATTGTGATATTGGTTCAACGTTTTAGAACTACTGAGCTCCATCAACGCGTGGCCGGGTCAGCTAGTCAATTAATAAAGTTAATGGAATTTATAGCATTTCGATTATAAAATGAATTCAGTCAATCAATTAAATCTGTTAAATCAGTCCGAAAACGGCCTCATAAACATTGCTTCAGTTATGTCGCCCAAAAGATCTCCTGAAACTACATCTGGTAGGTCATAATTTTCAATCAAAACGGGATTATTTACCATGATATATATCAGTTTTTCTGCTTCCAGATATTTCGGCACAGTTGCATGCGCCATGATCAACCGTAAATATCCCGTTTTGAGTGAAAATGATGTGCAAAACCATGATAGTTTTAAAAGTTATATTTGGTAGGTCATTGGATCACCTTGACAACTTTTTATTCCATTAAATAGACTACTTAACCTTCATAAATATTTAGACCATGGCGGGTGTCTTATGGTTTATGTGGTCACTTTATAAATGATTCAGTCCTAGCGTGCACTGCGGATTCGATTTATTTTATATTTCCGCTGCTTCCTGCAGGTAGGGTTGCAAGTTTTGGGAATTAACCGGAAAAGGCTGCATGCTTCTTAAAATTGGCCAGCTACGAGCATATTTTCTAGAGATATTTGCCGGTGAATAATCCATAGTGCACGCTATGCCTAATCTGCAAAGCAGCACATACCAGCATGAGAGAATCCATGTGTAGCACAACCCCGTACAAACGTACAATGTTCGCGTGATCGATACTGTGCATCACTGCTGCTTCCTTGAGGAACTCTGAAGAGTTTGACGTCATTCGCTCGTGTCCAAGGCATTTGATAGCAACTTGAAGCTGTAAACAATGAAAAAATAAATATCCGAGGACAATTTACACAGCACCATCAAGCCCCAAACGAAGCGTAACTTGTACTATGAAAACATATAAGAACATATAAGAATAACTAGCTGCTGCCCGCGGCTTCGCACGCATGGTACCTACATAAAAAGTAGCCTACGCCCTTCTCCAGGGTCCCATCTATCTCTACACCAAAATTCATTAGACGTGAAAACGTAACAGACAGACAGACAGTTACTTTCACATTTATAATATTAGTAGGGACCAACAACCTTAAATGTTATGCTTCTAGTTCTGAAAATGACAATACTTTCATACAACCTTTCATCTCCCTTTTCAACCCTTTACAACCCCTTTTTCTCTCAGGCTTTATACTATCTGTGTACCAAATTTCATTTAAATCAGTTCTGTAGTTTTGGCGTGAAAGCGAGATAGACAGACAGAGTTACTTTCGCATTTATAATATTAGTAAGGCTTATAACTACATACGAATGAACTTCATGGAATATCATTTATTCTCGGACTTGGATTAGGACTATTCAAAGTGATCCTTGTGATTGTATTTAATAGACCTGATATTAATATGTACATATATTATAATGAATATGAATGTTTACGTGGACTTTGTTCGTTACTCAATCGCGCAATAATAACTTCTTGGTTTTAGATGAAACTTTGTTGAGGATGTAGTATGTTATCTGGAATAGCATATAGGCTACGTTTTATCAAATTATTTACAGGTTATCAGCAGCTTATAAATAATAAATATTAGTAGACCACACACAGCATCTAGCGTCTAGCATCGAAACTAAACGTAGCTTGTACAATGTAAACAAGATGCCAGACAGAATACTTATATACACATAACTACATACTTATAACACTACTAGCAGCTGCTCGCGGCTTCGCACGCGTGGTACCTAACCTACATATAATTACGTTTTAAAAACTAAAAAGAAAACCGACTTCATTGAATGAAATTTGAGCTCATAATACATTTTTAGTGGAAAGTAGATGTATTTTGTATATATATAATATGGGTAGGCCAAATAAACGCAACGCTCCAATGAGACAGCGAGGTATCGGGGTAAACGAAAATATCATCGATGTATACAATTTTTAGATTTTTGTTGAATTTTCAGCTCAACCGATTTCGATAAAATTTAAATGGGACCATTTGGGACATTTTAACCCTACAAAATACATCTACTTTCCACTAAATGTATTATAGGCTCAAATTTCATTCAATGAAGCCGGTTTTCTTTTTAGTTTTTAAAGAGTAATAATTATATATATTATATTATATTATATATTATATATTAGTTGTCCCGTTCGCGACTTCGTCCGCGCCATTTAAAAAGATATTCCATACGAACATTCACACTCTATTTTACGCCTTTATGAGAGTTATTTTGAAAAATCCTAAAACACGTGTCCATTTATTTTGCATTTTAGGAATCCAAACGAAGTTTCTAAGAAATCACACCACCTGATAAAAAGTTCCCAAACAAACTTTGACACCCCATTTTACCCCTTGGTAAGGGTTATTTTGAAAAATCCTGAAATGGTACGTGTCCATTTATTTTGCATTTTATTTATTTAAATCAAGTTTCAAGCACATTGCAACACGCGTTAAAAAGTTTCATATATTAGTTTTCACCCCTTTTCACCCTCTTAGAGATTGAATTACAAAAAACCCGCCTTATTGGGTGGTTTTGCTATAAAAGGAAACTACCTTCCAAATTTTAGCGTTCTAGCTTCAGCGGTTTCGACTCGGCGATGATGAATCAGTCAGTCAGTCAGGTTAAGTTTTTTTATAGGTATAGATAGATAGATATATTCCCCAGACACTGAACAAACAAACACATTGATAACACAAAAATCACTCAAATCAATGTTATTGTAATGACTGCATAAATATTCTGGTACTTGCGATGCCGATGGTACTTTAAACGAATGAATACAAGAGTTTTAATGCGTTGTTATGTTATCTAGATAAGCGCAAACATTCTGGAACATGTAATGTGTATATAGGGGCAGAGATAAACAATTTGCTTTCAGAAACGCATTACGCATAATAAACGCATTACGGGTCATTCACTCGCAAATCTCAATCTCACTACAAAACAACATCCACAAGTTGCGAAAACTGTGAATGTTTCAGGTACTCGTACAATATGCGTACTCAAATAAAGGAATCTTCAAAATTAGTAAGATCCTTAGGTACTTCGATCAAATGACGCGTTTTGACGGCGCTCAAATTACGATTTTATCGAAAAAAAAAAACAATTAAGATAGTTAGATAGATTAACACTTTATTGTACACAAAAAGTACACAGAAGAAATAATAGAAATAAAATTGTACAATGGACGGCCTTATCGCTAAAAGCGATCTCTTCCTGGCAACCTATGTATGGACAGGATAAACAAAAACAGAACGCGAAAAGTTACTTAATATCATCATCATATCATCATATCAGCCTCTAGAAGTCCACTGCTGAACATAGGCCTCCCCAATAGATTTCCAGGAAGAACGATTTTGAGCCCTCTCCATCCACCGATTTTCCTCGATCTTTACAATGTCATCAGTCCATCGGGTGGGGGGTCGTCCTACGCTTCGTTTTCTTGTCCTTGGTCGCCATTCTAGAACTTTTATCCCCCAACGGTTATCAGTTCTGCGAGCTATATGGCCTGCCCATTGCCACTTCAACTTGCATATTTTGAGTGCTATGTTGGTGACTTTGGTTATTCTACGGATTTCCTCGTTGCGGATTTTATCACGTAGTGAAACACCCAACATAGCTCTCTTCATAGCACGTTGCGCGACTCTGAGCTTGTATTGGCCAATAGTTAGCGACAAGTCTCAGTTCCATATGTCATCACTGGCATCACGCACTGATTGTAGACTTTCGTCTTGAGGCTCTGCGGTATCTGTGACGAGAAGATGTGCCGTAATTTTCCGAACGCTGCCCATCCGAGTTGGATTCGTCGGCTGACCTCTTTGTCGAAGTTGGACTTGCCTAGTTGGATCGTCTGACCCAAATAGACATAATGGTCTACAACTTCGATTATATCGCTCTCAACATATACCGGTACGGGTGCAACATGAGCATTTGACATGATTTTTGTCTTACTCATGTTCATTTTAAGACCCACCTGTTGGGAGACGATATTAAGGTCGCTGAGCATTGTGCCAAGGTCTTCCAGCTTAATATACTAATACAAAAATTATAAAAAACAAAATATTATTGTAACGATGCTAATCGACATACAAGATAAACATTATAATTAATAAATAATAAATAAATAAATAATCCCGGACATTTCACACAACATCATCTGGCCCCAAAGTAAGCAGAGCTTGTGTTATGGGTACCAAATGACTGATATACTACTTATATACTTTTTTTTTGTAAATACATACATATTGTACATAGAAACACCCAGACCCGAGACAAATACTTGCAGATCGTACAAACATTTGACCCGCGGCGGGAATCGAACCCGCAACCTTTTGCGTCTCAGCCAGGTCTTAGCCAACTGCGCCACAGAAGTCGTCATATTGACACATTGACATTGACACATACAAATAACTATCTATAAAAAAAACATAAATAGAGATAAATGATAACAGTTTCCAGAAATAGACAGATAATGATCTTGAACTTTGACTTTAAAGATATAGATAGATTTGGATGCGCGGATAGATGCAGGTAAGGAGTTCCATAAGCGAGCAGCTTGAACAGTGAAGGATTCAGCATACATAGCTGAACTATGGACAACTGTAAAGAGCTAGACAGTGTCAGAAGAGCGCAGAATACGATCGTTTGCCTGATGCACGAAAACAAAACGTTCCTTTAGATAATTTTCCTTTTGATTTGAAAATGTTAAACAATGTTGAAAGGACTCTGTATTAATTCGTTTATAATCTTATTAATTGGATAAGCTGCAAGTACTACCGACGTCGTCATCAGAAATAAGGTCTAAAATACTCGATAACATCATCACTTCATTTTGAATTTTAAATTACTTACAGAATTTCCAATAACTTTATACATAATTAGAAACGAATTAGAAAGGCAATACCAGTTTTTACTAACACTACGAGATAACTAAATCAGAAGTTCTATATAATTAGAAATAGCCTAAACCAAAACAAATAATTACTTTGAAATAACTAAAAACTAAAAACCCACTTCATGTGTTTTAAAAATATCATCGATGTATACAATTTTTATATTTTCGTTGATTTTTCAAAAACTGCTCTACCGATTTCAATAAAATTTTAATGGGAAGACCTTTGAAGCAAAAAAAATCCAAATCGGTTCAGGCGTTTTGAGTAATGGGTGAACATAAATAAAAAAAGAAGAGAAAAAAAAGGTTCCAACGAATTGAGAACCTCCTCCTTTTTTGAAGTAGGTCAAAAAGGTTTCACGATTCGTTCGGCGTTATCTAAAGTTACGATTATGACATCCATTGGATAGTGCATAATGCTATGCAATTCATAAACTGTCAAAGTGATAGTTTGTAATTAAACATTACTATAATGAAAATCCATATCTATCCATTAACAGTAAAAGTATATCTGTCTGTACGTTTGTTATCTTATTACGGCTAAACCGCTAAACAGATGATGAGATTGGGTAAGGAGATAGATTGTATCTTGGGGAAAGAAATATGCAGTTACCACACATGCGAAGCCGCAAGTAACAGCTAATAATGACATAAAAAATGGTTACTAACTCTTTGGCTTCCTGTAGTCCAAGTGCCTTGTTGCACAACTCCGAACTGGCCCATGCCTAGCTCCTTATTGATTGTTATATCTTCAATGGATATAATGTGCTTTGTAGGAATTTTAAAATTGTTTTCTGTAAATGGCAGGACTTCCAATGGAATAGCATTAGGGCTGTGCGGATACTGAAATGAATAATTCAACTTGAATTCACAAAACATCGCTGATGTGTCTGCTGGCTCCGAGAATAGTCCTTTACAGTACTAGGTACTAGTATGTCTCGAAAGGACATGAATTTTAAAATGCATACATTACACTTCCAACATCAATAACATTCACCACAACCCCACATGGTCAAACCATGTTAACAACCTCAATTTAATGTTCAATCATAAATAACGATAATGTTGTGCTTTTTAAGACATAGATAATCAATGCGACATCTATTACTAGCAACACCAACATCACAATTCTGGAACAGCATGTGTTACAATCAACATATGTAAGGTTGTAATAACAATAAATCAGTAGTAACTGAACACTGTTAGTTCTCATTGCTATAAACATTAGACATTGATTGTATCAAAAGTTCCATAATAGGCAAGCATTTGTTTGACTATAGATTAAAAAATACTAACCAGATCATGTTTCTTGTTTGAACTGAGGAGTCTCTTAATTTTAGTTAAGTACGGGTTCGGAAAGTATTTGGAATATATTTTTTTGTAACGTCTCTGCTCTGGTTTAGACAAGCCAATCTGTACAAGGTCTTCCGTGTCTACAAACTTAAGCTGAGATACTTTTGTTACCTTTAAGATTTCTCTGTAACAAACAAATATTCATCAGAATAACTCCGTTTAAGAATGCTAGAATAAATACTTTGTTAAAAATGCATGAACTCATTATGAAACAAATTACGTAAAGTTATGTATAATGTTTTAAATATGTATTAAACACAAAACTCTAATGAATCGCATAAGAAAACTAATACAAAAAATTATACGATATGATATGGTTGGCTGTATAAGTATATGTACATATAAGAGTTCAAATTGCTAGGCAAGCTCATACAATGTTTATAAGTAGCATAGGCATAAGCATTTGATCAACATCTATCGCACCAATACTCAAATCATAAGTACTTCATGTAAAGCTTTAACAAAAAAAACTACATACTAAGGCTACATATTTATTAGATTATGAAGGCATAACCTACATAAGAATAACCACTCTCTGTATAGCATTGCAATATAAAGAAATTAGAATAGGTATGGACCTCACAAGAACAACCTACTTAGATAAGAACCTACATAATGCCTGCCTTCCAATGCGTTAAGGTAATGAGCAAGACAGTTCTAAACATCTAGGAGTAAAATAACCTTGTTTCATTGAAAATTTGCCATTCAACTTTGTAATCTTTGTAGCTGTTTTATCATTTGTAGTGGATCCACTTATACAAAGTTTACCATTGTTAGTTAGTATGAACTTAGTCCATACAGAGCATGCTTTGTTTTTAGTGGAAGCCAGGCATAATATTTGAATATGACTTTTGTCAACACAATACTAAGAAAGCAGGCACACATATAGCTCAGATAACCAAGTGCATTCCACAGTACTCATATTACTGCAACTAATACAGTTAAGTAAACATAAGCTTTATAAGGAGCATTTATATATGTTGACTGCCAAGCCTCAATCTCTCAAATACAGTTTTGTCAATGTGTGTTTTTAGAATAGTGGAGTACTGCACTATTTCTATAGTGAAATTATGTACATATATACACTGTTAGTAACACAGGTCTCTGAATATAGGTAAAGTTTAAGTTCCAATATAAAACACAGACCTAATTTGTCCGAAATGGACATTATAACTAGTATGTTAGTGTATTGTTTTTTTTTTTATTTTATAAAGACCAGTGTCATTTCCCCTTGAGCAAATTTTATAAACCATACAGTTAGTTTTTATTGTACAAGTCACAGGACAGTTTACAGTTTACAGGACAACTGTATGGAAAGCTATAGGATGTATTTAGGTATTTCATCAATAAAGTTTGAAGGTGCTAACAAGTATACCTTTAGATGCTAAGATGGCATATGTTGCATGCATAGCAAAAAAAAAAAAAACTTAATACTATTCATTAATTACCACTCGCATAGCAGCCACTGCAAAATGTAAAAATGCAAAATGCAAGCAAGATTTCTACGCGATCTGTGCCTACTTGGTTTAGCCCTTGGCGCAGTTTGTGGTTTGTGCCTTCGGTGGACTTAAATACGGCAAAAGAACGCAATCTATGACTTTGTAACGGGAATAACTATAGTTATCTAAGAAAATTGATTACCTAAAGAATTCATAATATTGTTGAAGTTCCGCTTCTTCGAGAAAATCATTTAAATTTTCACGGTCATCGCTTATATTTTCTGAAATTAAACAGTAATTTAAAACTTTAAAGATAGCTTTTCTATCAGCAACACACTTTTATTTAATGCTAAGCTTACCCATAATATCATGTAAAACACACTATAAATGAAATTAATCAGTATTCTTTAAATTTTTAACGATTAATTCCATCAATAAACAACATTTGTTATTCTATTCTGTTTTCTCGTACACATCTGCTGCTTGAGAAAACAAATACATTACATACTAAATACAAATACAATCACTAATTGTATCAGTCAAACGTCAGTATTTTTTTTTTTTGGGATCAAATGTGGTAAGTCAGTCAATCATTTAGAGTTGTCTTGTGTGGAATCGATCTAAAATTGTCAAAAAATCGATATTTTAAAAAGACTGTTCAATGGTTTTTAAAGTGATAACTTCTTAGGAAAATATGGCGAGACGATCTAGATGCATTCGAGCGTAATTGACAAACTGTGGCCTTGGAGCGCAAAGAGTGGAAGGTAAAGGGTAAAGGTAAACCTTTGCCCAGCAGTGGGACACTATAGGTTAGAAAAAAAAAACTTCTTAGGGTAGGGTAACCACTTCGTTGCGTAACGCGTTACGTAAGAGCGCCTGCGGAGCACGCAGCGGTAGGCATGCTCCTTTTCTCTCATTCTAACCCACAGTGCTAGTTAGATTAGCTTATGTTAACTCTTCTGTCGGGCGTCCCGAGAAGCACACGTTTTTTTTATATTGGTTTCTCTATTTAAATGAACTGTAATATGTACATGTGAACCAATACCTTTACTAAAGGCACCTGAAGGCTTCCATTGACATAGGCTTTAAAGATTATCGGAGTATAGCGTGCGCCAAATAACAAATATGTCACCCCACAAACTTAAACGTCCAATTTAGTTTTTTGTGTGAGATAATAGTAGTGCTCAGTCTCAGGACTAAACCTGGATCATGACCTTAATCAGATCAGGTCATATTTTTTATGAGTGCAAAATTTAATAGAAAACAGTGCAGCTGTTATGATTTTATTTGAGTGGCAAAACACACAAATATTTAAGCAAATATACTATGTAGTGGCGTGAAAAAGCTTGTTAGCAAAGAGGAGTAATACAATGCCTTACTAGTCTTTATTGCACGCACGTTATTACCATAAAATAATAAGCTAGGTGCAAGACTTGCTCTATGCCTATTCTAGTTTAGTTCAGTCGTTAAAGAGTGATTGAATACCAAACATACACATCATTTTTCAGATCTCTAATTGATAGGATACGATTATGGCTTTACTAATAAGCTAGTCAAATTGATGAATATTATCGGCTAAGCAGGCAACATAGCATTGCGTTCCCACCATAAATAAAAATCGATTTAATCGTATCTTTATTGAATGGTGTAGACTATCGATAAAATAATTTATTTCAGCATCACTAGCTGTCAAATAAGTGTCAAC
Source organism: Lampropteryx suffumata (assembly GCA_948098915.1). Taxonomy (NCBI): domain Eukaryota; kingdom Metazoa; phylum Arthropoda; class Insecta; order Lepidoptera; family Geometridae; genus Lampropteryx; species Lampropteryx suffumata. Next base: position 22,368,678 of record OX402544.1, on the reverse strand, counting down.
TGTCATTTGGAAATACAAAAAAGTGTTTCAATTAGAGAAAAACCTTTTAGGATAAAATACAAAATTACAAGTTCATTAAACTATTTTAAATATCTTAATTATATAAGAATATCGTCAAATATATTATTAAGTTTTTCTAAGTATGTTTGTACATACCTAATTACGATACCTTCTTGAATGATTTGTGTCTTTATAATATTTTGATTTATTTTTTCTGGCAGCACCGACACCTTCTCTTGGTTGGTTCGCAAATATGGCGTAGAATTGTATAAAATGCAGTGGGAGGTATTTAAATGAACCTGTCAATTCAGAACTTTAACAAAATAAGACATGCACGTAGAATAAGATTTCATAAATCGTTTATAGTGTAATAGACGAAAATGTCAAGTGAAAAGTGAATTTTACGCAATGTAGGTATACCGTTCTGTGTTAAATCATTTCTAAAATATTTTGATTTCCATTTTCACTCATTTATTGCTTGGCTATTTGTTCGATGTTATTAAAAATACCTAATGTAATGTTTACTTTTAGGGACGTAAACATCTCCCTTAGAGTTGAATTATATTTTAGAACCCTGTTTTGTCAAGACAAGTTTTTAGGTAAATGTACAGAGCGAGTCAGAACTCCGAAATTTTTGTTACTGTATTCTGTTATATTTTGTATGAACATTATTGTTTTTTTTTGTGTTTACTGATGTAAGTATGTACCAACTTACTTATTAGTTAGTGCGGTATTTGTAAGAACATATTTTAAGTGAATTTGGGACTCTAAAGTGATGAAGAAAAATGAAAACATGGCAGATGTTTGGCTGTACACCTGTGAAGCAACCCAAAAGGTAAGTGACTCTTAGTATATTCATGTTGATATTTTTACTGATCTACAGATCAGTCAGACTCCAGACATATATGTGTTTTTTTATACTAAAACCTGGATTGGATCCTACCAACAGGGATTCGCATATAATTTAAACTTGGTATAGGTTGGTTTTCTGGTACCATATTTATGGATCCACGGCACTTCACTTTTGTTTACCCCTCATCTCATTGAGTAATTATCTATTCCAACAAAAAGAATTAAAGTAACTAGCAGGCATTTGATAATTTTTGTTAAACATATGCCCACAATGGTTTCCCTGATATTATTGTTGAAATTTTAGGCTGACTAGCTGGTTTAAAGTGTGGAGATCTGCAGTGCAGATCAGTGCAGTTTGCGGTGCAGATTTTGATTTATAGGAATGATAATATCATTGAATTTTTAATTTAATTCAATCAAATTGATAGTTGTTTAATCGTTAAAATCAAATAATCATAACTTTGTTTGGAATTGCAATGTCAACTATCAAAAGTAATGTTTATCATTTCATTGTTCAAAACAAGTCGAAATTATTTACGAAATGATGTTTTTAAATTGCAAAAAATTTGCAAAAAATTATTGTCTTGTTATATAATTTATTGTTACGTAAAAGTAGACAGAGTAGGCTCAATATACAGTCAGCGCTAAAGTTGATTGAGTGTACCTATATATCTGAGTATTCCATCCATGTGGCTTCTGTATGCATGCTTACTAGTGCTGTACAAAGATTCCGCAGGTGCGGTTATACAATACATATTCATTCTCTGCTTCACACCATCAGTAAAACTTATTCCAGGCTAAATCTTAATAAAACAACTCACATGAACTCTATTCATACTAAACTAACTGTTATTGTTGTTGTTCTTAGATCACAAACTAGACCAGTTTTATTTAAAAGCTTTGGCTCCTATAATACTAGGTTATAATATGAATAAGACTTCCAATTCTATCAATTTTCCGTGTCATTCATTAACCATTGTGTTGGTTACCCATGTCAGTCCTTCTATTGTTGTAGGTACATACACTGCATTTGTCTGACACAGATGGAAATTTTTTAAATTACCAGCAATTGCACTTAATAGGGGATATTTGTATAAAGCATGTAGGTACCTAATTTCCTCTGAAGATTTTACTATGTCAAATTAGGTATTTATACTGAAGATATTATGAGCATTTAAATAAATTATAGGTAGAGGTATAATAGATGTTCGTATTTGTAAAGACAGATTTAATTCTTACTATTTTGTTATTATTAAAATACAAATAATAATGTTGATGGGCAATTCTCACAGTATTAAATTCTAGAATATTTAGTATTCAATCTTTATAAAAGTAGCTTTGAGATCTCTTTATAATTGAGATCTTGCGATGTCCGTATTATGTTGTTGTACAATAAGTTAGTACCTAAACTCCGTCCAACGAGACAAACTAATATGGCGCTCTCTCCCTTGCACAATCGTATGAAAGTGATAAGGACGCAGCTCCGACTTAAATGGCCAGGATTGGTAAATGGGCGCGGCTAATTTATGAAAATGTTAGGCTCGTTTACATCGCTGATCTAAATCGCTTACTAACTCTGTCATCTAAAAATAATAGTTTTTTTACAAATGACAAAAGTCTACTTTAACATAATCTGTAATTGAAAGCAAATATTGAGTTGTTGTGCATAAAACAAATACATATGCTAGGATATGAACAAATTAAACAAAAAATATTTTCTTAAAAAATATGCTAGGATATGAACAAATTAAACAAAAAATATTTTCTTAAACGTTTATTCGCTTTCTGGATCACTCGAGTCATCCTCCAAGTTTATAAATAATCGTTCTTGCATTGTTTCCATATTTCTATCCATTAGGTTCATTTTAGGTTCTACTACTTCTACCACATGTCCAAAAACACGCCAAGTCAACAAGTATGCAAGAATCAGTCCAAAAAACACGCCAAGTCAACAAGTAAGTAGGAATCAGTCCAGTAAACAAGCCGGGTCAACGTAAAACCGAACACTGTGAACACACTGAAATAAGCACCAAACAATACGTCCGCACCGCTCAAGAGACAGAATCGGACTGATTTTTGGGCGCAACGTGTACGCGCCCTAAGTTCCTTATCTCCAACCAATGACGTTCAGCGCTTGATTTCCCCATTCGTTCGTCTCGTTGGATAGACTATAGTACTAGTATTTAGTGCCTAGTACTAACTTACCTACTCTTATTTACAAAATAGTTTTATGGATCAGCTCCTAACTTCATGATCATATCACTTCACTGTTACCTGAATAAATGTAGCACTGTCATTCTCGACAGTACGTCAAGTTTCAGCAAAGCGATGACCAGCAACCTGGCTTCATCATCAGATCAGTTTGCTGTTACGATAATTCATTACATACATATACAAAATAGATAGGTACAATGTTTTAATCAAGAAAATACTAAAGAAAGTTCTCAAACTGAACTATTTCAATCAGAAATCGTTTTAAGGCTGAACTTAAAACGAAACTTTAAAGTCAACGAAACGCGAATGGCAGTTCAAGTTAGAATGGTTTTTTACGTTATTTCTTTAAAATTATACATCCTTGTATAAAACTCGTTCATAAAATTGTTTTGGAATGTATGAACTAAACCCTTTCATTGTAACGTTTGTTTAACTGCACTTATGTACTTATTTACTAAAGTTTAACCGAATGCTTCATCGATCTTAAAAAAAGGTTGATCTGTGTATAAAAAGTTCTCATTACACACTGGCCACATATACCAGAATTTTTAATTTGATGAATTACTTCAATCGTCTTTTGTTTTAGAGTTTGATTAGTTTTCTTCCTTTGTTTGTTATTTTAATTAACTCATTGCAATATTTTTCTGGCGCGTGCATTAATTTTATCGAATTCCGTTTTTTCAGTTTTTTTACAAAAAGTATCGTGGTTGTGTTGCTCACACATAATTAAAAAACTAAAGGAATATCATCCGGCATTATCAACGTAGCTCAGGTCTCTAAAGCTCCAAATGAAAATAGTGACAGTTACAATGAGAGCTTCGATTCGATTCGCTTCGAATGAGCTACAATGGCTTAAACATTGAGAGTTTGCAAGTCCAATGTTCGGCAATACCGGTAGACTGAAGTATACACGAGACGGTCAGAGCAAATTCGCAATAGAGTCACATCAGTGAGGGACGATCGGTGTATGGTGAGTATTGTCATTAGAAATTGCATTTTGACTTCTTCTGAGGTGAGAACTACTCTCTATGAAGTTTGGCAAGTGACAGTTAGCGCTAAAACCGTAAGAGGATGTCTCCAAAGAAGCTGGAATAGAGACTGGCCAGATAGAGCCCCCTTACCACATAGAGTAGCTCGGTCCAAATTTGTTAGCTCATACTTAAAAGTACACTGACGAGATTTGGTACGAGAGTGTACGAAATAACGTCCATGGCAGTATTCGCAGCGAACAGGCTACGAACTCGCGGAGTGCCAGCTTCGCTTTTAACTCCCTCTCAAAATGCTGTTATGATAGTGGCCTTAAAATTAAGCTATTGAAACGTAAAATTACTTTCATGAAATATGTGAAACCCACTACGAATTCAAATAGTATTTTATTATGTAACTAGCGACCCGCCCCGGCTTTGCACGGGTGCAATGCTGATACTAAATATACTACAGAATGTCTTTATATACAACGTTATCTAAGAGAATAACATAGACTAAGAGATAGACATATACCATTGCGCGCTTATGTGTAGACCTTTTTAAGGTGTACAATACTGTAGTAAATTATTTTGATCTATCTCGTAGGGTTCGCCAGCGTTTGCAATGTAAGCGCAAAAAAATGAGTTTATTTACGACACCACATTAGAAACCACTAAAATTATCAGTGTTTCTCTACTATAATATGCATGTTTTATACATATAAACCTTCCTCTTGAATTACTCTATCTTTTAAAAAAACCGCATCAAAATCCGTTGCATGGTTTTAAAGATCTAAACATACAACGGGACAGACAGACAGCGGGAGGCGACTTTATTTTATACTATGTAATGATATAATTCTATTAGAAAAAGTCAGTCTCGTGTAGTACCAACTGTACAACTGTAATAGTAGGTAATCTAAACACGTAAAATTGTATTAAACAACTGCCTTTGAAGCCAGCAGTCACGTTACTTGGCTGCTTAGCTTCTCTGTTGGGTAAGCTTTCGCTTGAGCTAAGGGGTCGCAAAGCGGGACGAAACCTGTTAAACTTAGAAAGTTTATGTTCTGAAAGACTAACTTAACTAACTGAAAGACTAACTAACTTAGGAAGTGAAATAAATTCGAGAACGTGCTCCTTTGCAGTTTTGAGATTGTTTAAATGCTGTATGACTGAAGCGCAAGTTCCCTGCAAAATATAATTTACAATATTGATAGATAAAATGTGTCTAAACATTAGTAATTTCCTAGATCCGTAACACGCCGCTGCGTTTATCTAGATTGCCCAGATTGACAACTAGTTTTTGCTGAAACGCTGATAGAGTGTCAGTAGTCAGTACTAGGTGTTTTGATTGGGTTGTCGAGGGAAGCCGGATACTGACAAATCCCGGTTGCACCAAGGATATTATTGCGTTCATTTTCCCAGGCTGTACGTTTGTAACTATTGTAGACTTTGTCTACCTTGTTTTCATAACTGCGCGAATCTCAGCGTCTGTAATGCTGGATCAGTGTTCTCATCAAATCAAAATATTTTCCATATTCAATTCTAAGTTACTTCATAGAGTTGGGCTGGCTTTTGTCAGATTAACAAAGAGGTGATGCATAATCAAAACACACCAGCGCAGGACAAGTGTTAATTGCGTTCTACTACCTTAAATTATAAAGTTTGAACAGGCAGTGTAGTAGAGCCAGTAGGTACATGCATTTTGAGATACATCACTATATATTATGCATCCCTGTTCTATTTCTAGCTTTTATGTTATATACAATCCTCTAGGAGATTAAGTTTATCCACTGCTATAGAATATATTTGTATTGTACATTTTGATAGAAAAAAATAGTAAAATCTGGCGCTGCACCTCATAATGTACTTGTTCAACTAGCCAGGTATTTCTACTAAGTTGATAATCATACAAAATACTATAAATAGGAAAATTTGTATTGATGTTTGGATATTGATATATATATGTTTGTGACTCAATCACACGGTAACGGCTGAACGAATCTGGATGAAACTTTGTTACAGACTACATCTCTAGTCTGTAACCTGAAATAAATAAATAATGCTGGACATTTCACACACAGCATCATCTGGTCCCAAAGTAAGCAGGGACCTTGTATTATGGATACACCATGCCTGATATACTTTTTTTTGTAAATAAATATGATACATAGAAACACCCGGACACGCGACAAATACCTACAGATCATACAAACATTTGTCCCGCGGCGGAAATCGAACCCGCAACCTTTTGCGTCTCAGGCAGGTGTTCGCCCACTGCGCCACAGAGTTCGTCAAATAGCATAATACTTTAATGTATGTATCACGCATACGAAGCTGCAGACAATAAGTTATACAGGGAATTCAGGAACTAGTATTTTAAGCCTGAACGAGGAGATTCCGACCATGAAAATTAACAGTTGTGGGGGTACAAATCCTAAGAATTAATATTTTCAGATTTCCATACAAAAACATTCAAGAAATAAAATTGACATCCGTTTTTATTTTGTCCGTTACCTACCTACATACCTACCTAGTTTCGCGTGAGTTCAAATTGTCTGCTAAGCTAGGTTAAATACCTACCTAGGTTGGTGTATGTAAGTATCTTTTGACGTAGGTATCTACATTAAATACTGACTGCGGTATTCACACAAGCCATGTTGTTTCGTTTTTAGCACAAAACTAAGTAGATATTTATTTAGTAACTACCTACTAATCCAGCGGCTAATTTAATTACCTATTCGTCTCTTGAAAAACAATGTTTTTAATTTTATGGTAAAAGAAGCAACTACTTATTTAGATTACATACCGTTTAATGTCTTGTTCTGGGCGGATTCATACAATTTTGAAAATTGACAATAACAAACACCACATTACACGATTAGTAGGTACCTATTCTAGGTTCTACCTCCTAGGTATCCAACACAAAGCACTTATGATTGAGTTAAGAAAACTCATAGTCACTCTTAAAAATCATGATTCATGGTTTGGCGCGGCACTAACACTCAAAATCTTATCGTGTCGCGTCGGTCGTATTCCTCATTACTGTAGGGTAGGACAGGACGTCATGATGATCACTCGAAACGGAATGACGAAACTCTTTACAGGAACTATGAAGTTGACCGCACGACGTACAACAAATCACTGAGCAAAAATCAATTCAAAGCCAAATAAAATCCTTTGAAATTTCCGACATTTTTTTAGGGTTCATTTTTTATGTGAAAATTCAAACCTATCACAATGATGACAATCAATGTTGGTAAATACTACTTTGTTCTTAGTGAAGTTATTTTGTTTAGTTTATTCTGTAGTCATGTCAATGCTTATTTCTTGGTCACTGAATCCATTAACCATTCTGGTTCTGTCACCATCAATCACTAGACTCTTTTTAAGGCTACTTACAGAAAAATACCAGTGACAAAAGAAATTAATGCAGCACAGAGTGACCAAGATAAAACAAATGACAGGATTAATAAATAAATAAATGAATAATGTAAATAAATTCTTAACCGGAACAACGACAAAAAATACCTATTATAAAAATACCTACGGAATCTATTTCAAAAAAAAAAATTGTCGGCTTATTAGAAAGGTAGACTTCTTTTGGAATTAGCTGAGATTTATTATTTATTATGTGGATTGAACTCTTCTGATTGTTTGACACCTTCTTTAAGACGGATAAAAAGCCGCAAAGTCACAGAGTCGCACAATGAGATGGACAGATAAAACTATGAATTGAATTTCTATGAAGATCTACCTACCTATACTCCACTATACCTATACTCCAGCCATATTCGAGCTATAATGTTTAATAACAAAGCGTTGCTAGGCAACGATGTGACGGCATGGGTAAAAAACATTTTTTATCAATGCTCATTTTTGAAAATGCTAGCTAAAGTGTATGATAATAGGTACCTAATACGCATGTGGTTTAAATTTACTTGAGTTTTCCCCCGTTTTTGTTCTGATTTTGTATATAAACCATTATTTTCTGATTTAGTTTGTTTATAATTGCATAAGATATTAAAATACGAATATGAGCGCGCGAAATTGTAGTTTGCGAATAGCGGCGTTTTAGCACACCAAATTTAAGGGATGTTTTAAATATATGTAACTGAATTAAAAACAAAAAAAATACATGCATATTCCCTATTAATAATTATTATGAGTAAATATTTGAGTTTTTAACCAATAAAACTGTACGAGAAGATAAAATAAAAAAACGTTCATTTTTTACTTCGCACTCATTTGGGGCTCACCAACTAAATGACATAATACAAAAATGTTCACGATTTCTTCCAAAGAAGCAAGAAAGTATTAGGGATGGCACTATTATCAACAATCACAGCCAATCCTAAATAAAAAAGAAAAATACTTACATGTGATTTGAAATGTTTATTACTCATTTTTTTATCTTTTACATGACTTTACAAATCGTATTATGAATAGTTTGATCGATTTTTAGGGTAAAACGATTAAAAGTGTGAAATTGTGAAATATTCTGAAGTGAAAACCTTAAAAATCTGCTGTTGTGGTTTGTTTACAAATATTATGTCTTGAATATGGCTGGAGTATATGTAACCTACCTACTTACGGAAAATTTTGGTTAGGTACCCAATGCTTTAATTTTTTTATGAAGATCCGAATCAAGTTGTTTTAATAACGAGTTGTGAACATGTTATCATCATCATCATCATCATAAACAATTCCTATTTATTTGCAATTTTTTCAGATTTATTGTTGTTGACACATTTGACAGAAGAACAAACAAGATTCTTTTAAAAATACCAGCTGAACTCAACTAAAAAACAAAAATTGTCTTTCCTCTCAGAGGCATCACAATGTAGGCAACTTTAATGTTTGTGTTGTTGCGTGAAATCATACTTCACTTTGAGGTCACGCTCAGAGTTCAATAAACAGCTGATTTTAAGGATGTTACCATTTGTAGTAAGTGCAGTTTTGAAGCAAACTTTGCTGCTCATTTCTTCAATAAAAACATTTGAACTTTTAAAAGTGGTAAAACATATGTTGTTTTCGAAAGAATCGAGAATCGAGAATCGGCTCACCTCGGCATAACATACTAGTTTCAGACTACCCTGTATATGCAAAAGTTTCTAAATTTTCTTATTTTAGAAATAAGAGCGCTATTCTGGGAATGAATGGCACCTATTTTGCTCATTTCAATAGAGCAAGTTAGTATCGAGTTTGTCCGAACTGCCTCACAAATACAATACACTAACTTCATCAAAGTCGTTTCCTATAATTTAAAAGTTAGCCAACTAGTTCCTGTTCGTAACTTGCGTCTACAGAGGCGAGGCTGACAGTCGAGATAACCCACTTATAACCTAGTATTTACTAGTAGCCGAGGTGGCGACATCGATGCGGATCGAAAAATTAACCGTTCACTTACCTATAAATGTATCTAGGAATATGAAAAGATATGCTTTACGAATCAGCAGAGGTAAACCATCTAACATTATAAATGCGAAAGCTTAATTCGTCTGATTCTATGTTACTCTTTCACAACGTAATCACCGATTACGGATTGAGATTTAATTAAGAAAGTATGTTGTACATAGAAGATTATTTGTCAACTTTTCTCATCATAAACCTGCCCCGTAGGTTTATAAGGGGTGTCAAAGCTTCTACGCAGGTGAAGCTGCGAAAAGAACTCTTCAACTATGAACGCTTGATAATTTGTTGTTTGAATTATGTTGACTGTTGGAAAAATAACATTTTAATTTGTCCCGTCAACCGTCCTAGTTTATCACATCGTTAAATCTTATAAAGTTATGGTCAAATGCATAAGATCATTTAGTTTACCTATATATTTTATTTATTAAAATACCATACCTACTCTAGTGTAAGATTTGTGAGAACTTGTACTTGCTTTCAGGAATTACCTCCTCACTGGTCTTCATAATAGTAATAAGTTATAATACCAGCCTCAGACTGCCGATGTCAAGTAAAATTGCGGAACTATTAAGCGGGGGTTTTATACTTGCATGCATGCTGCATGCTGTCAGCTGTTTTAATTAAAAATATTACGTCAGTGACCTTTTTTTATCAACAATGATAAAAAGTTCACATTAAAGATAAAATAAAAAGACGGCATTTTATTATTTATTAGTTGGAAAAGCTTTCTCGTTATAAAATAAAAACAACGAGTGTGATGGATGACTGCTGCGATAGTAACTTGGTAAGGAACAAAAATCTCTAGAAAATTCAAAACTCCTAAAACCGTCGTGATTGACAAATAGTCAAACATTACCAATGCATGGTTTGTCCTCAATACAAACCAAGTTGAGGAGAAAATATTTATTCAATGTATGACTTGTACCGACTCATCATTTCTTAACGTATTATGCATTCAGAACTTTAGAATTATTTATTACCTTCTTGGATATTGGATTTTGGATATCTTGGATATTCGTCCAGCTTGATTTCTACATCGTCGGCCCATTTTGCTTGTGGCGGGCGGATGGATGATCGACGTTTCACGTGTCAATATTTTTTGTTTCACCTTTGAATACCTGGCACTTAATGGTGGAAGACAATGAATTGTATGTAACCCCAAAAACTTTTTGAAAGTCTTATTGCCTGCAGCGCATTTTGAGTGGATTCACCATAGTGTGCACCTAACTGCTAATCGAATAAAACAACCCCTCGAATTTAGTAAAAATGCGAGACCGAAGGGTTTTATTTCACGACTATGCTTACTCACATGCACTTTTAATGTAAAATTTCACTGCAGAGTTTAGATAATATTAAATTGGTAAATTTTGTTCCGTTTCATATAAAACTTACAAGCATCACTGCGCCAAGTTTACCTACTCTATATAAATCGAGTCGAGCTCGAAAGCCAGCAATTATATACGTGCGCGATAGCGTTTGCTTTAACCGACCGATCTACATTAAAGATAGGGTAAATAAATCGGATCGATTTATTTAAGTGTTGTTTAGTGTCTATAAAATCTATAACGACGATATTTCGGCCAGGTCGTAACTCTGCGCTTTAATTTATTTATAGGGAACATCTTGTCGCTGTTCACAAAAAAGGGGACGGGCTGTTGTACACTGAAATTGAATGGATCGTTTCTGCATCAGTACAATAATTGTATTATTTCATTTACTAGATGGATCAAACATAGCTTAATTTATTTTACCACCTACCTAATCGTAATTATTGCTTATTAGTTACTCGGGTCAACATGCCAGTTTTTAATAGTATAATGCGAAAGTTGCGGTGGATATAGTATAATAAAAGTAGTTACACCTGCCAGTCAAGTTATATAATAAGATCCAACGGTAACCCACAAAGTTCAGAGGCTATAAACACAGGCTATTCGTCAAGAATATTTGTCTATAAACCAAACCAGACGTTTATTAAGTTATTTCGCTACAAACATTTTAAGTTCTTAAGTTTTAATACTGTCAATAGTAGTAGTACAGTAGACACTAGTTAACATATTTCTGCACACTACCTACTTTTCAATAGTATATTATTGAGCGACTTAATTAACCATATTATGATTTTAAGCGTGGCATTATAATATTAATTATAATGAATCTTGTAAAAACAGACACTGAAAATATACAAACCTAGCAATAGAGCTCAAAACCCATTGGAGGGTAGATACTGTCAGAACTATACCTATTGTAATTTTATCTACAAGCGTCATCCCATACATTTTACATAATAGTTTAGAAGCCCTCGATATCCAAGAACTCGCTTTCCGATATCCTAAACACTTGTCGGTATTGTCCGCAAGTTTTTATCCATTAACCAATAATCGTGATCCATTTTTCGTTTGGCCAAAAGCTCGCTAAAAACGTAATTTCCTCAAAAGATAACACGAGTTACTGTATCGGGTTCCAAAAAATGCAAAATTACACAAAAACCCTACTAAAAAAGATACTCGTGTACATTACTAGTACATACGGCTTACATACTCGTAGTACTTCTATTTGGCATACAAACTCGTACCAGCTAGAACACGCGAGGCCCAAATTATAGTAGAAGCGGAACACGGACGGAAGCCTCAAAGCACGAGTGACGATGTAATTTGATCGTAGCATTTTTAGTGTTGTCTAAGTTTATATTATAGCACATCTATGTCATTGAAAATTATTCGGGAAAACCGATTAATATGAGTTTTTTTTTCCAAACTTCTAATATTTATTCCAATGGATATTGAAACCTCCTTCCTTATTTTATCCAATCTCGACTGTTTAACACATTCAGCCATTGCCATTGACCATCAGTTCGACAAGCCTGAAGATAGAATTTATCCCTTAAGCATAAGGGACATCCAAGGATCACAATGTGTGACTTTTCGATACATCATCTATTTCCATATTCACTCTGTTTTTCACGTCCATCTCGCCGTCTTACTGGATGGATGAACTAAACGCCATTTTTTGATATGAATTTCATATCGTCCACTCTCCTGTATCGTCATCTCCGTATTCAGTTATTTTTTTACCCGTACCACTCCTTTCACACAGTCCATCCATCTGTACATTTTTATTTCCTCTGTATGCTCTTATTTCATTCGTCACATTGGTTCCCCAAAACTCAGATCTATTTTTTTAGTACCTCAATACCGGAACTGAAAAATTTGAAAATATCGTCCGGGTTTCCGGTATTACGGTATGCCCTAAACATGACGGAAAATTCAGTATCTCCTAGCTATTATTGTATACAACGCTGGTAAAGATTAAGAGGCATATGAATTAGATAGGCCTACCTGATAGGCAAGCAGGTAAGTGATCCTACTTAATATTTTGCTCAGACAAACCCCATAATCGAATGGGAAACATCAGATAATATTTGCTGATGGTACTTTCTAACACTTTTGTCTAGGATTATATTATATTAACTGTAGGTACATTCATTATACAACTCACTGTGACGGTTGGAATATTCAGAAGCACAATAGTAATAGTTTATATAAAATGAAAACGGCTAACGAGTAGGTATGTTCGATTAGAAGATCAGTTATCTATACCTATAAAAGAGCTTAACCTGACTGATTCATCATCGCCGAGCCGAAACCGCTGAAGCTAGAACGCTAAAATTTGGAAGCTAAAATCCTTTTATAGCAAAACCACCCACTTAGGCGGGGTTTTTTAAAATTAAATCCCTAAGAGGGTGAAAAGGAGTGAAATCGAATGTATGAAACTTTTAAACACGTGATGCGATTTTCTTGAAACTTGATTTGAATAATTAAAACGCAAAATAAATGGAAAAGTGTTTCAGCCAATACCATAGATTCATTTCTGTTCATCTCGATTCATATGTTTTACATTATTTTTCATTGGAATTCATTAGAGGTTTCGTCTCCGTACACTTTCTTAACTATTTTATGGATCCACCACTCTGAGCTCCAACAGTTAAAGTAAAGGAACAAAGTTTTATTAATATGCAATCATTTTGAAGCCGATCTCTCAAGAATTGTAACATTCATGGTTTTCTTTAAACTATATTTTCTGGAAAAACGGCACGATTCTACTCTTTTCGAGGTGGTTCGTTCTGCCACTATTCAAAATAATTCAAAAAATAAGCATTAAATTTGCTTCCTTTTTTAATCAATTTGGTATTCGTAATTTTTATGTTCAATGGCCAAGCCCATCTATATAATCATTTCAATTCGGAAATCGTCCGTCCGAATCGTAACATATTTTTTGAAATTCAATCCCTAAGAGAGGTGAAATCTATTGTATGAAACTTTTTAACACGTGGTTCGATTTGCTTGAAACTTGATTTGAATAATTAAAATGCAAAATAAATAGACACGTGTTTCAGGATTTTTCAAAATAATTCTTACAAAAGGGTAAAATGGAGTCTCAATGTTTGTATGGGAACTTTTTAACGGGAGGTGTAATTTCTTAGAAACTTGGTTTGGATACTTAAAATGCAAAATAAACGGACAAGTGTTTTATGATTTTTCAAAATAACCCTCATAGGGAGTAAAATAGGGTGTGAATGTTTGTATGGAAACTTTTTAATTGGTTGGGGTGGGTCGATTGGTTTTAAACTTATCAATAAAATTTGGCAAAGAGATAAATTGCATCCGAGAGAAGAATTTAAGCTACAATTACAAAAAAAATGCGGACGAAGTCGTGGGCAACAGCTAGTGATTGAATATGAGATAGCTGTTAAACTAAGTAGCAATTGAAAAACACTCAAATATCCCATAAATTTTAGAGGTGTTTTTCTACTGTAAACAATATTTGATAAAAAATGTGTAAGCTGTATTACGTAACCATCCGAGGAGATCAGAACAGATGCACGTAGAAAAGTGTGCAGGGTTAACTTTTTTGCCGTAATTTATAAAATGAATTGCCGTTTAACTTCGCGGCTTCGCACGCATAGTACTATGCGTGCGAAGCCGCGCGCAGAAGTTACATAAAACGCTGACGCTGACCAAATTTTATCAACATATATTCAGAAAATAGATTTTTTTTCCGAATTGAAATGATTATATAGATGGGCTTGGCCATTGAACATAAAAATTACGAATACCAAATTAATTAAAAAACGAAGCAAATTTAATGTTTATTTTTTTGTAATTTTGAATAGTGACAGAACGAACAACCTCGAAAAGAGTAGAATCGTGCCGTTTTTCCAGAAAATAAAGTTTAAAGAAAATCATGCATGTTACAATTTTTGAGAGATCGGCTTCAAAATGATTGCATATTAATAAAACTTTTTTCCTTTACTTTAACTGTTAGAGCTCAGAGTGGTAGATCCATAAAATAGTCAAAGAAAGTGTACGGAGACGAATGAAATTCCAATGAAAAATAATGTAAAACATATGAATTTACTATATTAGAGTATTGGCAATCGAGATAAATGAATCTATGGTATTGGCTAGCACGACTTCATCCAGACTGTGATTATTTCAGTCTCATATGAGTTTTCATAGGATATTTTAACATTATTATCTCTTGCAAGAACTTCTTCAACGTAATCTTGAAAGTTTACGACGGATTTATGTCCGCTATGAAGTTATCTTCTTCAATGTTAACTACGATGGAAGCAAATTACACCTGAGAGTGCCCTTGCAGGAATAGACGTCAATGTAACGTACAAGTCTTTAGCTTTTTCTTCTAAATATTATCCATTTTACTATCGAATTACCAAATGTGCAGATTGGATCAACAGTTCGAAAATTATCGTAAACAAACTTACAAAGTCAAATCGCCCAAGTTACCTTTGAAATGTTCGCACGCTTCGCCCACTCGATCAAATATAATACTCTTGGCCGATAAACCGAAAATTGTAGAGATTGTAGATGTAGATATTGTATGTAGTTGACTAACAGTCAAATCTACATACAATATACCCGAATATACAATTCGCGTTTTAAAATGCGGATAAAGTTGCCTACTTGTGCCACAAGTCACTATAAACATTTTTGTCTTTAAAAATAATAAATAAAATAGCACGCTCTCTCACACAGTTTAAATCAAAACATTTTATAACTAAATGTAACTAGAGCTGAAGCGAATTGCTTAATTGGCGACAGAACAAGCGACAATATTAAGTTGGCTCTGTCGTCGACAACCCCCTGCTGCACTGCAGTATACAAATATTATCTTAAATATCTACTGGCGCAAATAGGTCGTGCTCGGTGGGGTGAGATCTCTGCTATTGACAGAATTGATGTCGGGGAAACCGTTTTATTAGAACTGGTTTGTTACCTACCTCTACCTTCCAATCATGACGCAAATAGTGCCATTCTTCGAAGCATTGATTTAATTACTTGGCGGATGCAATCATTTGTTTGTTTAAGTTTCTTGCGTTGCCTTGTTCTGAAACAATTGATGATCACAGAAACATTATTACGTGAACATAATGTTGATAAATTATATCGACGCAGTTTTGAAATACTGATTGGGGTAACATTATATCAGCAAGTCACATTATAACTTATAATGTCGTCCATGACATTTATTAGTACAGACTGGTAGAGGCTAGATCTATCCCCCAACTCCCCCTTGGGACTTCCAAACTACTTCAAAGCTTTCAATGTGCAGTGAAGAATAATATGTTATGTGGGTCGCAGAAGAGCTTGCGAAATGTACCTATGTTCTTTACTTGGATATGTTTCATCTTTGTGTCCTTTTGTGACAGTGTGTAAAATGAAAAACATATTTGTGACATATAAGCAACGAGATTAACATTTACTTGTTTAATACTTCCCCAACTGTTTTAAATCTATGACTAGTTAAATATAATACTAGTATATATATTTTATCGTAGATTAAAATATAATACTTATGTCATATTTGGTATTATATATATTTGAAGATCTTCTCGTCAGTTTTTTCCTTCTAGTCTTATCGTCGTGTTGTCACGTCGCGTCGTTACGCTTCAGGCGTCAAAAGACATACCCTCTATCTCATAATTATTCATTAGCTAACGTAGCTTTTTTATTATTAATTATTCTATTATTAATATTAATTATTCATTAGCTAAGTATGGTCTGCCCTTGTGATTCTAATGCCACAGATTTTATCAATACTTTACCTAATAATTGATTGTAAGATATACCCTAACACAGACTTTCGACGCCTGAAGCCAGGTGAATTTCCGCTCACATTTTGTTTTATCAGAACACTCAGTTGATAAGTTGTATTTATCTACCTATAACAATAATTACCATACTTACCTACTTAAGTGGAGCGGGTCAAACTCATATAAAAAAACATTCAAATCGGTCCAGCCGTTTAGGAGTTCAGTGACATACACACGTGTATATAGAATTACTAGCGACCCGCCCCGGCTTCGCACGGGTGCATTGCTGATACTAAATATACTACAGATACTAAATATCTTTATATACAACGTTATCTAAGAGAATAACATAACCTAAGAGATAGACATACCATCGTGGACTTTTTTGTAGACCTTTTTAAGGTGTTCAATACTGTAGTACATTATTTTCAATTGCAATTCAGTAAATAGACCGAATCGGGTCAGGCACTAAATTGCAAAAATAAACCTTTTAGGTGTCCGGATTCCGATTCCAAGCCTAAAATAAAACCCCCTTGGAAACTCGGTTACGGAGCCCTTCAGACTGAATATATGTATGCTTGTGTTGACAGTTCAATTGCTTAAAAAAGCTGGTTAGAAAGGCTATAATTGATCTGTCAGAAGTTCCGGCGCAGCAAATTCAATGTATGCAAACTGATATTTTTTTTTTTATAAATATGAATTGTGCGAGTTTATCATCATGTCCCTACCCTTACCTCACAGGTGAGATGGACACAACATGTTTCCTTCTGCTGGTTCCCTCTTAGCCGTCATCTAAGGATCCTCATCTTTCTTACTTTAATCGTCATTTCTTTTGCCTGCATTACTTGTGTAGCCACCCAATATCGTATCCACAGCTCTCTTCTCTTCACAGAACATTCATCTCTCCTCATAATATGCCCATACCACGCTTACCAATAACTTAAACGTGCGAGTTTATACAAGTCGTATATTTTGAAAAAATAATCGTTGCAGATATCTTATCTGAACAAAAAAATAATAATATTCTGAACATACCAAACAAAACTTAAATTACTAAACGGACTAAATCTGGATCTTTGATTGTATCTTAGGTGTTCTGGCCGCTCTTGATAATCCTTACTTCCTTACTATTATTATAAATGCGAAAGTAACTCTGTCTGTCTGTCGGTCTCGCTTTCACGCCAAAACTCCTGAACCGATTTAAATAAAATTTGGTACACAAATAGTCTAACGCCTGAGAAAGGACATAGGCTACTTTTTAATTGAAAAAAAGTGTTATAAAGGGTTGAAAAAGGGCATGAAAGGTTGTATGAAAGTATTGCCATTTTCAGAACTAGAAGCATAACATTTTAGGCTGTTGATCCCTACTAATATTATAAATGTGAAAGTAACTCTGTCTGTCTGTCTGTCTGCCTGCCTGTTACGTTTTCACGTCTAAACCGCTAAACTGATTTTGATGAATTTTGGTATAGAGATAGATGGGACCTTGGAGAAAGACATAGGCTACTTTTTATGTAGGTACCATGCCTGCGTAGCCGCGAGTTATTAATATCTTATTACTTTGAAGATTATTTCGAAATTAGTACGTCTTTGTTTATGTTATATTTGGCATTTCTTTATTAATAGCTATAACATTATTACTGTTTATTGAAGTTTATTTCATCAATTACGTATTTCGACTTAGATACGTTTCATATGCGAGTCTGAAGACTCTACTCACACTTAGCCGAGTTTATTTTCTTTTAATAATATTCGCGGGCGCTGCTAGTTGCGTGTTTGCGCCGCATTTAATCTTTGTTGTAATTTCCGCGATAAATAAACCTCATTAGGATTGGTCTGTAGGTAGGTAGTGCATTTATGTAACTGTTCAGATAGTCAATCATCATCATCAACAGTCAATAATTTTTGGGCTTGTTAGATCGTTTTGTAAAAGCGTTTACACGTAGGCCCAACGGTGGAGAATACAAATGAAAAACTTTATTTTTTCAATAAAATCAGTTTCAGTTCAAGAAGAATCCGGCAAGACTCGTCTGGTCTTATCACTTTTTTGGATGATCATTGCCAATTTTATTTCGGATGACGAGTCGAGTTGGAGCAGATTCATCTCAAGCTTTTTTGTCATCTAAATAATCTGATTTTTATAATTTTCTTTAATAGACAGTTTTTGTTTTTAAATTTGCCAATCGACAAATCTAACACGTCGCTTATTAACTTTAGCGATCCTAACAGTGGGACAATGGGGGTTTCCTATGAAGAATTAAGTACTGTGAATTTGATGGTGAATTAGGTTACTCTTAAAAAAGAGGAACGGGCGGAACTAGAAAATACGGACTCATCTTGATTTCTGTACGGGAGCCGCCTGTACCCAGTACCAGTACGCTTCGTTCGCAGCGTATTTGATTTTAACACAGAGTTATTTCATTAGGTATTCAGCTAGTTATTTTGAATTCGGTACTGTTCGCAGGTAGCACTGGACACACAGACCAACTATTCAGCAAATGAACGGTCATAATTTTGAGCAAATATAATCATTCGCCGAACAAACGATACATTTTTAGCCGACCTATAAAAATTATAGTTCTAAATAAATAAATATGAGTAGACCATGCACACAACACCATCTAGCCCTAAACTAAGCATAGCTTGTATTATGATGACCAGATAATTGATAGAATACTTATATATTTTTAAATACATATTTATAATAACAATGCTAGAAATTTCACACAGCATCATTTAGCCCTAAAGTAAGCAGAGTTATAGGAACAACTGATTTACAATTTGTATATTAAATTAATTAAACTATGACTTAGACTCCTTTAAAATTAATTAATGTACTCCTTTGATGAGACGCACTCTAGCTCGACGAGCGCGATGAGAGATGAAAAATGTTTTCGTCGTTAACTTCTACCCGTAATATTATAAATCCGTTCAGTCTCTCTTTCGGCGAAACGTAGTATCGGCTTATAGTGGAATCACCAAACCATTGTATTGGCAAGAGGTTTATCGGCTAACCTATCGTTCTTTGTAGCGTTTGTTCTATGAATAGTGCTATCGGTGAGTGATGGTATCGACATGAAGTTATTTCGTAGATACTGTGGTCCATGCGGTAAATAGTGGTTCTGTGTTCATTTCTTTCAAGTTTAGTTATATGAAATTGAAAACTATTTCTTTTAGTATATTCAAAACTCTAGTAGTATTGTAGGTGTAGCTCTAGGTGTAGGAAAAAACCATAAATTTGATTGTTACTTAGGACTAAATAATAAAAATCAATTGCTGTTCGTAAGTCTCGCTAAAACTCACGGCTGGTCTGATTTAGCTAATTTAGGTTTAAATTATTTGTGGAAGTCCAGGGAAGGTTTAAAAGATAAGTAAATATGAAAAAAATGCTTGCTTTTTTATTTATTGATTCTGAGGCGGTACGAAGTTTGCCGGGTCAGCTAGTACATAATATAACACTGACTCTCAAGAATGAAGTAGGTCTATTCTAAACTGGAAAATACATTTCAATTCCATGGCCTAGTTTAGTACGAAATCACGGAGCTAACGTAGACGGGAACCGGCAGGCGGAAGTACCTTACGTGCCTGCGGCATCACTTGCTTGGATGTTTTGGAATTACAATATACAATATGGAATGTAGAACTATGCAACGGAAAACGAACATTATTTGTTCCATTTTGACTATTTGACTTTTACTAATTTCCCCTCAAGGTCGTTAACTTTCTAGTATTATTAGCATTATATTGTCAGCTCTTTGCTTACCAGCAACTGGGTGGTTTTATGAAAGAAAATGTTGATTTGTTAAATAGGTATATTGTTTAAAACATAGACTTTCTAATCTAGTATTCTAGTAATCTATCAGCAATATTATATACGAGTAAGTATAAAGTATGCGTGGATAAACAAGCTGACGTTCATACAGATAAATTCAATGAGGTTCAATAAATAAGGAATAGTCTCGTGAGACAATATCTATGCGCAATACGTACAAAATGTTTATTGGCAATGGCATGCACACGTGTGCGCTTGTAGCAAGTGAACCGTCTTCAATATGACGATTCCAAATAATTATTTTAAGGCTCGAGCGAACGCTAAAAATAAGCGCTGATGTGATGTCATTAAATGTTACGTACCTATCCGACGACGCCGACACGCATCTGACTATGTCATCAGTCGACTCGCCATAATCATCTGTTCAACTGTTATTTCAATGTTCCCATCATTTACGGTTCGCTTTATTTTCTCTTAAGCCCAGATTAATTTAGGGTTCCACAAAATGTAGGTTGAATTAACCGATATTACCAGCTAGTATGGTAGTAAGCATGTTGGGCCCCGCTTGTTTTACAGATAACGCGTTTCAAGGAGCTCTGTTGAAGTTGTCTAAAATTAAGTATTATATTTATACTAGGTCTGACTGTATTAAAATGCAACAGCTATGGACCCCAATGTCATGTCATACAAAAACTGTATGTAGAGACCGACTAGTCGCAGTGCAAGTAGGAATCTCTGCGCTTCTACCTAGGTACTTATTCTACGAAGCAATTTTGCGAAAACTAAAAAACGGGTAAGGTGCAATCACTAGTACACGTAAATGTGAGGTTAGCTAACATTTGAAAGTCACCGTGCAGCGTCGTAGGTATATACCAAATTTCCGAACCCTAGTTGAAATATACGTTAAAGACATATCGTGGCGCACGGAACTGTTGTACCCTGGAGCTAAGCCAGCCCACTCAGACGCCCAGTGCCGCTGTGACTCGTTCATGACGCCGCATATTTTTAACGTAACAAACAGCGCAGACACACTCTCGAGTGCCAAATGTAAAGTTCACTAACATAGATTTGGCAAGAGATGCTATTTACGTGAGAGAGGTAGGTACCTATATGCCACGAAGGAATAAATAATACATTCATAGTTATTAATTTATACCCTGTACCTGCGCAATGGCCTAGATAGCAAACTGCGGACTTACTTCGACAAATACTACGTAGCACTTCTACGTCGGTACGTAGATCTGCTACGTAGATAAGTAAAAGTTAGCGCAAGTTGGCGCAAAAAAACGAATTAACATTAACTATTTCATAAATAATCGGTACGAGATATCGATAATATTTAGCACTTACTTACCTACTCAACACTATCACACACATTGTTGTTACCGGATGCCTGCTTTATTCTTCCATGAAACAACCCATCGATTATGTGTCCGAGTTACATTATATAATTATTATAGTTGATGTCTATGTTGTGGTAATGTAAGGGTCTGGTCTAGTAGACCCCAGCTTAGGGCCCAGGCATTTGAGTTCGTTAGTATGATGAAGCAGATGAAGTACTTAAGGTAATTAATATTATACCACTTACTCGGCAACGAACTGGCTTTGCTTTTGCTTATTCAATTAACTCTGATCTAGTGTAATGGTATAAAGTAAGCTCATGCCCCAGAACTCATTTAGGGCAGGCTTTCCGAGGAATACTCGCATGCTAATTAAATTTTGTTTTACAGTCGGGTAGGGCGACCCTTCTCTTATTGTTCACGTACCATGTAATCCTTGAAAGGAAGATGTTTTTCTTTGTTTAACTGTAACCAAATTAAACGTCACAAGCAAAAGTCAAAAAACTAAATATATTTTTTCAATACTTATTACAAAGATAATTTTGAAAGTATTTAATTACACAATAAATGAGTAAACTAATAAGTATTGGGGTGTGAGGGGGTCAAGTGAAACAATAGTGAAGCTATATTATCTAAACAGCACGATCATTATTCCATTCAGATGATACTAAACTCATTCCACTGTTTGTTATATGTGCGAGCTCGGACAATTTTAGCATTGTCTAAAGATGAAACTACCGATGAACTATATGTCTGAAATCGGATGTTGATTTACACTGCACATCAGGACATCTCTCGTCGGACATCATCGGACACAATCAATCTTCAGTTAGGTCGACGCTTTCCGTCACGTCACGTCACAACGTACGTGTGATAGCCAACCAACGCATTTACTGAATTATATAGTTCTAGCTACTAGAAGCACGATCAAAGCTAAAGCGAAATGAACACAACGAAATTGCCGAGCGCGGTGCAGCGTCAATCTTGCAGGAGAACTTGTTTAAATGATTTTGTGTTTCGCTTTGGTTTCGGTGGTTTGGCGGTGAGCCATGCCGCGAATCAAATAATTGAATAATTGGTACTGAAGGAGCGAACCCCAGATTAGTATATTAATATTTGATTGTATTATTTGACTGGGCTCTAAGCTCAGTCGGTGGTAGCTATGCGCTGTAGGTTTAGGGTTCGCTCGTAACAGGACAAACATTTGTGTGGTGTACACTGGTGTTTGTTCTATCTGGGTGGTATAAGTATATATTGAAAAATATATATTTATTAAATGCTTACTAAATCAGAATCCAAATTCTCATTACTAAAGTAGGTGTTTTATATAACTTTTTAGTCAAGGTACCAACTAAATCAAATTAATTGTTTATACTTAGTAGTAAAGCTTTTTGTGGTAGAACTCGTTAGGGGAATGAGCTAATCAATACCGGAATTGATATACCGAAAAAAATTGTCTGAGTTTTGAAGAACCAGAGAGACAGATGAAAGTGCATGCCAAGGAAATACAAATGTACAGATCGATGGACTGTGAAAGGAGTGGTACGGGTAAAAAAAGAAGTGAATACGGAGATGACGAATGATACAGGAGAGTGGAAGATAAAAACCAGTTGTACCTACAGATCCCACCTAGTATCCAAAACCGTATCAAAGAATGTCGTTTAGTTCACCCATACAGTAAGATAGCGAGATAAACGTGAATAGCAGAGTGAATATCGAAATAGATAAAATAGCGAAAAGTCACAGGAACTACATTGTGATTCTCCGATGCCCCTTATGCTTAAGGATAAATTCTATCTTCAGACTTGTCGTACTGATAGGCAATGGCAATGGTAAATAAAATTTTGCTGGATTGTGTAAAAAATATATGTAAGAAAGGGGTGAGGTGCCGGCTGATAGAGGGTATTATAAGAAAGATACATGTTTAGCCGACCGAAGCCACATAGCGTGGGATAAGGGTAATAAGATGTATAATTCTGTAGATAAGGTATTAATAGGTAAGTTAACTGATAGTGGATTGATCTCTTTTCGTATGTACCTACATGATTGCATATGAAAATACATTTTTGTTCATGCTTCATGTTTCTTATTTTCGCTGTGTACTACATTGTATTTTCTAAAGTCGCATTTTTACATTATTAATACGAAATTTAAATAAAGACTAACATGTTTCTTTAAATTCAATTCTACATTGTTGTTTTTATTTGAAAATGTAAAGTTTGTAATATAAATGCCAATACCGGAATTAGTACTGGTATTCCGGTATGGGTCTTCAGTATCATAATGCTGTATCGGTATTGAGATGTTTTCGGTTTTTCATGCCCTAGGTAGTACGCTCTAGTCGGTAGTAGGTATACCTCACAAGTCACCACCCGTGGTATTTAAATATGGTTTAGATGGTGGAGGCATATGATATTGGAAACAATATCATATGCATATCATAATGTGTGCCCGCGACTTCTTCTGCGCGTAATTCTAACGGTTTTTGCAGCTCACAGATGGCAGATTTTTTTCCTACTTACATGACACTTATCGGTATATTTTGAACAATTCACACAATACCTTTATAAATCATAGCCTATGTGTTTTTCTGATGTATAAGCTATATTATTTTAAAATTTCATTAAAATTCATTCAGTAGTTTTTGTGTGAAAGAGTAACAAACATACATACAAACTTTCGCGTTTATAATATTAGTAAGGAAGTAAGGATAAGGATAATATCATAATAATACTATATTATTACTATATAAAAAAAACCCGCTATTTAGAAAAAAATCCCAAAACTGAATCGACAAAAAAAATCGATTTAGTTATCACAACATTTCTCGAGAATCGGTTGAGAAATGCGACCTGTAGAGGAAAACAGACAGACATACAAGCATTTTTGCATAACCTGAAAGGGAGACAATCGTTCGCGCTTCGCGCTCGCTCGGTCAATAAATATTATAACAAGATTTTCCCAAAGTCACTCTTTTGTCTTGAAGAAAATTGCCGGACACATGAAAATGTGGAACAAAAAGTCTAAGTTCGACATGGTAAATAGTTTTTTAATTAGTAGTCATTCACGTGTGGTGAGTGGTGAACAATTCTTTAAATGTCATTTCAGTTCAGCTCACGACCTTACACTATCGATCGTCCAATTGGCATTTTCCTTTCCGGACAAGTTGATGCAATATGCAACTCCAATTATGTTATGTCTGGCTAATAACTAAACCTAATTTCAACTGTTATCGATAACTACCACTTTCGTCGTGTTCTTAAACGTTTCGAAGCACGAAAGCGCACAGGTGAAAATAGTGGCATTTCCAGGGGTCACCCATCGAAGGACTGAATTCAAGAAATAATTATGATGTTGAAAATATAAATATAGTTTGTGTCGTGGAAAAAAGTACTTATTATATTGTTATGAGTATATATATTATATTTTGTGCTGAGACGCAGAAGGTTGCGGGTTCGATTCCCGCCGCGAGACAAATGTTTGTATGATCTGCAAGCATTTGTCTGGGGTCTGAGTGTTTTTATGTAAAATATGTATGTATTTAAAAGTAGTATATCAGTCATGTGGTACTCATAACACAAGCTCTGCTTTCTTTGGGGCCAGATGATGCGTGTGAAATGTTCGACATTATTTATTTAAATAAAGAAGGCAACATATTTTAGCGCCACGTTAGTGATAGACCCCAAGTATTTAACAACAAAACAGCTTCAGTTCTAAAATAGCATGATAGCGATCACACTTCTATTAATATTCTATAGTAAAACACATGTGAGCCCGCGCGACTAAAATAAATTGTGAATTAGCGTACTGTGTAGTAGGTTAGGTAAGGGATACCACACAAAATGTTTTGTATCGCTTTACGATTGAGGAACGTGATGTTGGACGGCCTCCATGCCGTTTTATTTAATTCCTCAAAATCTAACATGCTTACTACTAATTCCCGGGTTAGGAATACACATCCTGAGATCTTTAGCTCCTTAGAGCTTTGAGGATGTATAATCCTTATTGGATATTAGTCGAAGTCGGGTAGTCGGAGGCACGACACAAGATTATAATCAGCACGTGCCCCACGCTTTGCACAGTAATAATATACGATATCTTGATATATACTAGTGGTAATGGTAACCCATTGGTCAAATTCGAGCATAATCAATTAATAATTAACGTATTTTTTATGTAAAATTTAAAAAAAATATTTGCATTCTGCACTCCTTCTATATATAAACTATAAGTGTGCTAAATTTCATACTGCTCCGTCCGCACAATTTTCGTAAAAAGCGGTACAAAGTTTTTGCTTCACGTATTTATATATCTATAGATAAATCTTCTGTGCGTGTGTTTGTAATTAAACTCCTCCTGAACGGCTGGACCGACTTTGATGTTTTTTTTTGTGTGTGCTCAAGTGTATTTGAAAATGGTTTAGATTTACAATTAGATTTTTTCTTCTTTATAAGACGTGCGGACGAAATCGCGAGCGGATACTACTAAAATAATTGTTACCAATGACACACGCCTTCAAGTGTATTAGGTTCTAAGATGTGCCGGTTTTTATACACGAATATTTCCATCACAATTGGAGAGAGACATGATGTAGTGTACATACATTTTAAAATGAAAAATACATTAATAAAAATTAAGTTTTAAAAACTAAAAAGACGACCGACTTCATGTATCCGACCGACAAGGTACCGTCTACACAAGGTAGCTACTGTAAAACGTTGAGGAGTTCCCTTGACTGAGTTGATAAATTAATCAAGCCAAAACACCAGGTAATTACTGTAAATTGTTGAGGAGTTCCCTCGACTGTTTTTCGGCTCCATCATCAGATCGACTCCAGACCTTCATTATATAGTAATGTTTTAAAATACTTAATGAACAAAATTAACAAACTCACTAGTCGCCACTCCGATTTTCGAAGGTTCCCCTCGATTTCTCTGGGATGCCATAATCAAATCCTGGTTTCCTTATCATGGTACCACAGTTTGACGTGGAAGACCCAAAAAGAGATGGCGAGATAATCTCGATACCTTTGACAGAGCTTGGGGTCCTAATAGCTCAAAACCGAATTGACTAAAGAGATCAAGGGGAGGCCTTTGCCCAGCAGTGGGACACAATAGGCTGATCGTAATCGTAATTGACAGTTTGGGTATAGGGGTAGCAACAGCAATTATAAGCTTTTGGTAAAATTGAAGACGACATAAAAGCAAAACCGTTGGCGTTAGCTAGCTTTGATTGCAATAAAAGCTTGTAAAATAAAAAAATAATGGGCCATTATTTTCATGATACGAGGTTTTCCAATAAAAAGTTTGATGATCACTGCATTGTACTGTAGGTACTGAAATCCTCTTATATTTAAGCACAGCATTC
Source organism: Lampropteryx suffumata (assembly GCA_948098915.1). Classification (NCBI taxonomy): domain Eukaryota; kingdom Metazoa; phylum Arthropoda; class Insecta; order Lepidoptera; family Geometridae; genus Lampropteryx; species Lampropteryx suffumata. Next base: position 22,341,642 of record OX402544.1, on the reverse strand, counting down.
CGTCAACGTAAACAAACATAATGTAGCCAGTTCCGTTGGAGGTGGCTTGCACATTTGCCTTAATTACAATTGATTATAAAAAACGTGTGCGTCTCGGGACGACGCCCGACAGAAGTAAAAACATAAACTAATCTAACTAGCGCTGTGGGTTAGAGTGAGAGACGAGGAGCTGGCCTACCGCTGCCGTATGCGTGAGAGAAAGAGTAGCCAGACAGACTGGCGCCGTAACGCGTTACGTAACGAAGTGGTTTACCCTCCCATAAGAAGTTATCACTACAAAAATAAACAAATTGATTAGTGATTCACCAACTACTTTCTGTTCAATATATGCTCTGATAAAGTACTAGCAATCCGCTAAGGCGTTGCTTAGGTGAATTTTACACCACCTAAACCTTGCTCAAGAATCAGTGCTCTGTAGTTTGTGACTTTATCACGTTCAGACAGACGCGGCGAGAAGAGATTGTTTTATAAGAGACTAGCTGCTGCCCGCGGCTTCGCGCGCGTGTTACCTGCATAAAAAGTAGCATTTGTCCTTTTCCAAGGTCCTATCTATCTCTATACCAAAATTCATCAAAATCGGTTTAGCGGTTTAGGCGTCAAAACGTAACAAACCGAAAGACAGAGTTACTTTCGCATTTATAATATTAGCAGGGATTGTTTTTTAATATGTACTGATATGTAAAATAAAATATACAATGATATTTGTTACTGCTATGTATTCTTTTCTATGTTATTTTGTACTTACAATTACAATATAACAGAAAAAAATACAAAGCAGTAACAAATTGGTGTAACCTTATTATAATTATAGGAGTTGTGCAAGCTACCCTCAAAGTGTAAACTAAACATGACGCCTGCTAGTTCTTCGCTTGTGATCACAACTTTTTTATAGCGCCTCTGATCAAAAGAATAAGTTGAGCGTAACATTTGCCGTGCCCTACTTCCTTACAAGCGTGAACGTGCTTGATTTTGTTTGAAACTTGTTTTTTTCATAACCTGACAGATACCCTACACCATTATCTTTATATATATAAATCTTCTGTGCGTGTGTTTGTAATTAAACTCCTCCAAAAACGTTGGACCGATTTTCATGATTTTTGCTGTGTGTGTTCAAGTCATTCGAGAATGGTTTAGATATACAATTCGATATTTTTTTATTTTAAAACGCGAGGACCTAGTTTCGAACGGACAGCTAGTATAATATAATAAAGTCGAAACCGTCTCTGTCTTTTTGTTGACTTTTTACGTCTAAACGGCTAAACGGATTTTAATGAAATTTTGTATGGAGATAAATGGTTTCTTGACGAAGGACATAGGCTGATTTTAATGTAGCATGAATGCGAAGCCACGGGCACGGGCAGCAGCTAGTCATAATAAATGAATATTACGAGGGCTTGTAAATTTGACTTGACATACTTGCCATCATCAAGTTCATGAATAATAATAATATCTTCAACTGGAGTTATTCCAAACCAATTATTCCAGTCACTCACTCTACTTGACTTACCCAAACACACATTTAGTGTAATGCAAAAAGCAGTAATTTTAAATACTTGCCGAATCGTCAGAAAGTTTCTACAAGCCAACCTCTCAACCGACATACAGACACCAAATAATGATGCCCAAGACTCATCAAATCACCTATCATCTGATGCGCTCTTGGCTTAGGCCCGTAATTATTATTAATTTTCCGGCATACAGCCGAGCTGATTAAAATCGAAACATAATAAATCATAATAACAATTTCACTCTAACAAACCACACTTACTGATCTGCACTTGGCTTAGGCCGGTGCATGTTAGTTATTATCCGGTTAGAACTGTTTAAACAAGTGTAAAGAAGTTAAAAACAATAATGTTAATAATAATCTATCTTATAATCACAATTTAACTAATGTGTTCTTTAAATCTATCGTCATTATTATTTATTGACATTAGAATTACACTTTATACATAACCACGCTAACTAATTACAAGTATTTGAAGAAAAAAGATTACATGCTTGTACGATACTGTAAAACTAGGGCGTCTACTCTGCGAATCGCTTTTGATATATCGATACGATAAAGTCGTTGGAATGTACATTCCAACGACTTTATCGTACAGTACAGTATATACAATTCAGTCGAACTGACAGGTGGTTTCGTTGTCATAAGCAAATTATCGTATCTACTAAGGAGAATTCCGCCATCGATTGTCAAAAGTAATGTCTTTCGATCCATCGCTAAAAACGAGTCGAAACGATTATAGTTAGAGGTTTTGCACGATTTTTGACCCGATATATCGATTGTCGATTTCAAGAGTCGAGTCCCAGGATAGGATATGATGATCAGTATTATATTAGTTTTATCATACTAATCATCATATCATAGAATACTATTTGCTGTATAAACTGTGGTCTTATATGTTTTGGTCTACCACCTTTAGACATACTTCTGAGCTTTCCAGAGCCCGGAGATTATAGTCGTGACAACTTTTTTGTTTTTTGTTTTGATCCTATCAGTAAATTCCACTATCTTCCTAGCTCTTTAAATTGATGCAAAACTACAGTGGGGACCACAAATTGAATTGCTTCTATAATTAGCTTCCTCAAAATGCAACTAAACTACCTATTAAGAAATGTTAATCATACATAATGGAAGGTTTTGATGAAAGCGTATTATAATATAAATTAACTATATTATTAAAAACAATGCATGTACTTATGTGGCTTTGCCCTCAGACATTTGAAATGAATAAACTCTCTGTATAGTTTTTCGTAGTAAAGGTTATAAGATGAATAATGCAATAAAGCGCTAGGACCAGGACGAGTTTCTTGCCGGTTCTTCTCGGGCTTAGGTTAGGAGGAATTGGCAAATTCACCTATTATGTAAGACGTTTCAAGTAATCCTTGTTATTGTATTTAATAAAGTATCTGTTGACTTTGACTTTGACTTTGTACGAACTCCTACCAATTGATTTTAAATACTCCAAATGATATGCCTTGGTAGAGTCCATACGTCTTGAAGGGGTAATCGGGCATTTACTATGCATGCGGCGCACTCACGACTCGTGTTACGGATATTGATAACGAGTCATTGCACACCTTTATTACGCTTCTTGCCTACTCTAGCTCTCATTTGTTTTGGTAGAGAGGCCAGCAAAATTGCCTCTACTTTTCGTAGAGGCGATTTTCCTATGCAGAATGCAACCTTATCTCGTATTTCTCATTTTATAGTACGACTGGTATCTTAGTTCTGTTGCCTTCTGCGCTGTAGGCTGTTCCCAACCATATAAATAAATAAATAATCCCGGACATTTCACACAGCATCATCTGACACCAAAGTAAGCAGAGCTTGTGTCATGGTTACCACATGACTGATATACTACTTATATACTATTTTTTTAGTAAATATATACTTATAATACATAAAAACACCCAGAACCGAGACAAATACTTGCAGATCGTACAAACATTTGTCCCGCGGCGGGAATAGAACCCGCAACCTTCTGCGTCTCAGCCGGACCTTAGCCGACTGCGCCACAGAGGTCGTCTGTGTTTATATGTTTGGAACGATATCGTAACTATGTAGTTTAAAAACTTATTAGTATTCTATCAGTCATTTAGTTCCTATAGTACAAGTTCCGCTTAGTTTGGGGCTTCTTCTTGTCGTGTCACTTGTTATTTCGAACCAGTGTGTTGAAAGGATTAACGTGCGCCTCAGTCTCCTTTCGTGAACTTAGCTTGGGGCTAGACGTTGTTGTGTCTATTGTCTACCAATTTTTATTTGTTTGTAGTAAATTCGAAACTCCCTCTGTTGAGGGAGGCGATATGTTGATTGTTGTGTGTTGGTTTTCTTGTTACGTTTTCACGGCTAAACGAATCTTGTTGAAATTTAGTTAGGAGATAGAGTTTATCTTGGAAAAGGAAATGGCTACCTGCTTGGAGTTGCTCGTAGCAAGTAGTGTGAATATAATTGCCTAATTAATGTGCTGAGAATTAAATTAAATAAAACTAAATTGCGAGACGTGATTGTATTATTGATGTTATGTGTGAAATAGAAATAATATTTTAAACTGATGTGCGCAGTGTGATACGATAAATGCTATTTACCTTTAATTAAAGAGAGCGAGCTCCAACATCTTTGTCCATTTTTCTTTTGTTTTCATTTTTCTAATTCACTTTTTATTTTTATTATTCTACCACGATATCATTCACCAAAATAGCCTTTCTTTCAATAACAATACTGATGTATTACTTAGTTCATAATTGGGCAACCCGCCCAAGTTCCAACAACTGGTCTTTGGGCGGGTTGAACAAAATGATTCGCCAAGCGCGTGTCGGACCATGCACAGTGAAGGAACCCGAATTAGGATTTTGTAAGAATTAGTAGTAAATTAGTACCAAATAATTTATAAGTATCCAGGTAACAAAAAAAATATGGAACCTTCATGGATTTTTTTATGATTTAATTCTTAACCTTGTACTCAAGTAAAGCAGTACAGGCTGTGACAATTTAACCATTATAAATTAGATACTGTTTTAAAACTATCCCCAGACAGCTGTTTAGCTGGTAGGACTACTCCTACCAGCTAAACAGCTGTCTGGGGATAGTCTCTCTACGGAGACTTTGCTAAAAATGTTCACTTCTAAACTTATTATATATGAATCTAATCTCAGCATCGAAGAACTCACACAATTGTCGTATTATCTTCGAACTATACGGTAGGTAATCCAGAGTGCAGCTCACTACACTACAATAAGGCCAGGGACTGCCAACTACAGGGAGGCAGGGACAAAGGCTACCTCCCCTCATTGCATATCGCTCTCGGCCTTCGCAAAGATTGCGGGTAGGGTACCCGCAATCTTGAAAGTCTGTCTTGAAAATTTAATGATTTTCCGATTTAGTTTCTTTAGTTTGTTACTTCATGTACGACGTGTTTGATACCTACGTTTAATATTTATACACCAAATAACTCTAGCAATCTTAGCTCTTCTATGTCATGACTCCTGTATCTTGTAGTCAGCCACGCTAAATATTGGAAAACAATAAAAACAAACGGTATTTAGGCAGGTAAATCCCTAAAATAACCAATTTAATTATCTACTTGTCGTTATACTCGTATTTCAATTTTATAAGTTCGGATAAAACAACGATTCGCCAGCTTAGTATTGAAATTAGAATTAATTGGCCTCACCTAGCTAGATTTAATTCACTTGGTATTCAAGAGAAATCCCACTCTCGTCCATTAGGCAAAACATGGAATTATGGCAAAAGCTTTTTGAAAAAAAAATATTGAACTGTTTTTGTTCCAGTTGCATTTTTCCCCCTAGCTCTGATTATTAAAACGGAAGCGAGGGAAAAGCTTCGTAAATTACAATTGCAAAAGTATGTTAAGTGGTAGGTAAGCTTCCTTTTACAAGGCATAATACCCCAGTTCATGATTGTTTACCGGGAATGGAATAGTACTACTGCACAACGTAAGTGTCGGGTTTGATTCGAGAAATTAAATTGGAAAAAGAATTTAAAATAATTACGTTTTAAAAACTAAAAAGAAAACCGACTTCATTGAATGAAATCTGAGCCTACAATACATTTTTAGAGGAAAGTAGAAGTATTTTGTATATATATCATATGGGTAGGCCTAATAAACGCGCTGATCCAATGAGACAACGAGGTATCAAAGTACATGAAAACATCATCGATGTATACAATTTTTAGATTTTCGTTGATTTTTCAGTTTGACCGATTTAGATCAAACAAAAAAAGTTTTTTTCAAATCTGTTCAGCCGTTTTTGAGTAAACGGTGAACATACAAATAAAAAAAAAACCGACGAATTGAGAACCTCCTCCTTTTTGATAAAGTCGGTTAATAAATTGCTAGATTTGACATACTTTAGCTAGACAATACTAAAAGGATTTTTAGCGTGCTGTACTCGTACTTCAAATGTTATAAAAATATGTCATGATAAAATAGTTGCATGTCTTATATAGTGTTCTTTTCTCTAGCCGTCCTTTAATTTGAAAAGTTATTGTACTTACGCGTAATTGTAATGAGTTTGACTATATTTTTACCGACAACATTAACAGTAAAAAAGCCAATACTTTTCGTAGTAGGTAATTTTTATTCTGTGGTTTGGTTGTTATGTTATATTTAGTTCAGAATAATAGTAAGATAAAAAAAAGCACTTATAGGACGGAATAGCTTTAACTTTATCAGGCTATGCAAATGTACTAATTCATTTTGAAACTTCTACCTATCTATCGCTTACCAGATTGGATGAAACTTTTCCACTATCCCTTGTTTTTCAGGCTGACGATGAAATAGTTTTTAGTTAGGTTGAGTTTGTTAGCGATGTTTTGTTTAGTTTTGATTATAGTCATTTTGGTTCATACTCCTTGGAGTTTAACATTGGTTTCTGACATAAAAGGCCTTATTTTTAAATGCCTATCAGCTTGAACACTGCCTAAAACGGCTTAAGATTCACCCTGTCACTATTTGTCACTATCTTACAATAACGTTTTAAAACTAAAAATAAAACAAACATTATTGCAACAAAATTTGAGCCGATATAAAATTCGAATCCAATTGGGTTTATATAAGTATGGGTTTTGATAAATACGGGTTTTACTCACGTCTTTTTCTGTCTATGGTGGCACCGACACTGTTTCGATTCATCTAAAGAATCTTCATAAGAGTGAGTTTGATCCGCGGTCCGCTTGTTGCCACTTGCGTTCGCGGTTCACGGAAAGTTTCGGTTTTGAATGTGGAATTTAATCAGTATCAAACAACAACTAAGTGACAGTGACTTTGGATAAATCTGCGAATGTTTTTTTTTAAACCTATCCTTGGCACCAGCTCACAAAATAGGCGAACCAAACGACACCTGAGATAAGCACCCTTGTATGTATCCTTTATAATATAAACCGAAATTTATATCCCCAAACTACTGATGCGATTTTGATTAAATTTCCATCGGAATCGGAATCGGCCCAATCGGAAAGTTATATCCTTTCACATAAAAAAAAGCATTTTTCAAATCGGTTCATAAATATAAACTCTGTAATATTTGACAAAGAGGAAACAAACATATAAATATAAAAATAAAACCGAATTGAGAACCTCTCCTTTTTTTGGAGTCGGTTAAAAAACCTTACATTAAAATGACACTTAGTGCCATCCCTTTTTGCCATCCGGTTTTATTTTTATTTTTTAGGATTCCGTACCTCGAAAGGAAAAAACGGAACCCTTTTGTTGTCCATCCGTCCGTCTGTCTGTCTGTCAAGACCCTTTTTCTCGGGAACGTGTGGAGGTATTCAGCTGAAATTTATATCAAATACACAGGTCTACTGTCCCTTTACATAAATACCTACAGGTTTGTCCGGAACCCACGGAGCGCGAGTCCGACACGCACTTGGCCGGTTTTTTTTATATAATATATCGTTACCTCTGTAAAATATCACAGAGTTTTTATTTAAATTTGTCAGTGTAAAGCGAACCAATATTCATGTTATGTAGGTAAGGTATGGCTTAAAGTTTAGGGGTTATAGTAAAAAAGACAGCAATCGAATATTTCAATATTTGATTTGAACCTACCGAGATTTGTTGTGTGTGTATGGATCACTTGTAATAAGTGCATGAAAGGGTTAATTACAATAAAGCTACTAGGTACGCGTTGATTGAATGCTAACACGCGGAAAAAAGTTAGCAAAACGGGCTAAGCACCAACTAATCAATACGTTATACTTTTGTGTTAGAAACTCAAGGCTAGGCTAGGAAGTTGTGAGTAGTCAGGATGTGAGAGAATAAAAACACAAAAAAATAGTTTCATTTTAAGTGAAATAAAACGAACAAGAAAATACTGATCGAGTAGGTAGTAAAAATCATCTATATTTTTCTACTTATATTTGTATTATAATTTATGACAAGTACAACGCACCACTAAACCGCTAGTCGTAGAAATCGTTTGAAGGGTCATGCTGAGACGTATTTCTCGATCTGCACTCCTTTTAAAAATATGTTTCTCGTAGACTTCGCAAGATGAACAATAAATTATCTCATGCCTTTTGAAAAATTCGGCATTTTGACTAGCTCAAACGCGGATGTATCTTATATTTGCCTAGCGTGACATCTTCCGGACTTTTGTAGCAACAGTTGGAAGAACAGTGTCTGTTAACAAAACGCGGTTCCAGCAAGTGAGAAACTTAGTAAGTTCCTCAATACAAACATAGGTGGCGTTGTCAACATTCAGTAGCGCCACCTTGTTGAATATCTACGTACAAGATGTTCACAACAGCAATTTTGTTTTTAAAAATTCACCTAGATGTCGCTACCGCCTAGAATATACGTTCTAATGAGAAGTAGGAACGAGAAAGCTAGATTTCGTTAACAAAACTTTTTTAATTAGCTTTTACTGGAAGTGGACACCAAGGCAGGTACTTAAGGTCGACGGCGTGCAAGTGCCAGTTTGATACGCCAAGGTATGGGTTGGATTGTATCTACGTACAAAATGTTCACAACAGCAATTTTGTTTTTAAAAATTCACCTAGATGTCGCTACCGCCTAGAATATACGTTCTAATGAGAAGTAGGAACGAGAAAGCTAGATTTCGTTAACAAAACTTTTTTTAATTAGCTTTTACTGGAAGTGGACACCAAGGCAGGTACTTAAGGTCGACGGCGTGCAAGTGCCAGTTTGATACGCCAAGGTATGGGTTGGATTGTATCTACGTACAAAATGTTCACAACAGCAATTTTGTTTTTAAAAATTCACCTAGATGTCGCTACCGCCTAGAATATACGTTCTAAAGAGAAGTAGGAACGAGAAAGCTAGGTTCCGTTACCAAAACTATTTTTAATTATCTTTTACTAGAAGTGGACACCAAGGCAGGTACTTAAGGTCGACGGCGTGCAAGTGCCAGTTTGATACGCCAAGGTATGGGTTGGATTCCTCATTTGTAATACATGTACAAAGAAGGTTCATTGCTCTGAGTAGGATTTACCGAGTATCTAGTCCAGCTGATTGTTAAAATGTCAAGCGACGAGCTCGTAGCTCGAGCTCGACGAACTTGCTATAACTTGTATCATATAGCAAGTTCTACCAAGTAAAATGAAACACTGCGTTAATATTATAATGAAGCGAAAACCAAGGTATAAACTGAACAGAAAATTCTAATATTTGCGAAACATATTATATAAGAAAAAAAAAAAGAAAAAAGAGCCCACGCTTATTCCTAATTTATATTGTTTAAATCGAATGCTTTAAAATAAAATACATGTCACAGTGTAACACTAAATCAGCAGAATCAACACACAAAAAACATGTATGTTACTCAAAAGAACTCAAAATCAGTCTTATTTAGATTGTGGTTAGTAAAGTAATATTTGTCTGATTATGACGCCAATCTTTTTCCTTACATCTTTTGGAATTTCGATCTCTTCTAGTTTACGAAAGTTCATCTGTTGAATCCGTGGGTTTGGCACTTCATTTCTTCCATATTTACCTTCATCGGTTCCTAATCTTCTTCTTCTTATTGTGTCACTAGTTATTTCTAACCAGTGTGGTGAAAGGATTAAAGTGCGCCTCAGAGGCTCCTTTCGTGCTCTTAGGTAAGCTCTCGATCTTGCCAACAGGACCCGCAGGAATGACGAATCAATACATGTTTGGGGCTAGATGTATGTGCGTCGGCAGCATGAACTAGAAAGTGAAGATGGTGAAGATATGTGGGCTGGTTATACCTGGCATGGTCGTCGTTTCTATGGTTCATTAAATGGGTCTTTCTTTATCGTTTTTTTACTATATCGGTTCCTGGTAAGTTAGGTCTAGGAACTGCGTAAGTGTGAGTGGTAAGATGCTTGTAAGATCGGTAAGATTGAAAGAGATCTATTGGTAAAAAGATAAGAATAGTTGCATTAATACCTCCAGTTATCTATTGACTAATAAGTCCTCGAATTTAGTGAAAAATACTGAATTGTTTGTCATTGAATTGTTAATGTTAATGTTAGTGACTGGCCCGTCAGCTCAATTGGTAGTAGCTCTGTCTTCTGCGCTGTGGGTTGAGGGTTCGATTCCCTCCCAGGATAAACGTTAGTGTGATGAACTTTGGTGTTTGTTGTGTGTCTGGGTGTTATAAAAGTATCATAAGTATGTACTTATTTAAACATATATAAGTATTTTATCAGTTATCTGGTCACCATAGAATGGTCAGCCATCTGTAGGGCGATTATAGAACTCTAATTACAATCAATGTCTATCGAAACGTCCAATTCGTCAAACGAATGATTGAAATCACGCCGAAAACTGATAGACATTGATTGTAATTAGACTTCCATAATCGCCCTACTGGTCAAGCTATGCTTAGTTTGGGGCTACATGGTGTTGTGTGCAATTGAACACCAATATTTATATTTTATATTCATATATATATTTATAATGTAATACCCAGTTTCAAATAGTTATAATATGTATGGTTTTAGTTGAATCGGGATTAAAATGTAATGGACAGAAAAATCCATGGACGAACAGGGAAGCGCTCATTTATAAGTAACTCCTTATATAAAAATATAACATTTCTACAATCTTAGTTATTGTAGGTAGTTTCGTACAATACCTATTTCATTTGTTCTTGTGTCGTGTCGCGCAGAGATTAGGTCTGTTTCCACTAGTTCTTATTAAAGTCATGAAAATGATTGTATTTTTATACTTTGCACCTATCACGGTATGAGACGTATGCAGGAAATGTAAAGTAGATACTTAGGACACGTAATTAATTAAGAATTAAAAGAAAATCACGAAATGCCACATCGCATCATGTAATTAATGTTGCATTTTGTGCAGTTGGAATAACGTTTATTTCATGTTTTATAAATAACTAGCTGTCCCGTTCGCAACTTCGTCCGCGCGTTTAAAAAGAAAAATATATAACATTAAAACAGTGCTTGACTCTGCTGAACTCGCAACTTTAAAACATGTTTTATTTTTAATTAAACATTTTGAAATGTTTCAATAGTTATTCTGCTATTCGGGGCGGAAATAAATCAAAAACATGAAAATCGGTCCAGCCGTTCTCGAGTTATAAATGGTGTACCTAACACGACTTTGTTTTATATATAGATATACTAGCTGTCCCGTTCGCAACTTCGTCTGCGCGTTTTAAAATGAAAATATATTTATACGAGAAATCTAAACCATTCTCGAATCGCCTTGAAAACACACAAAATTTTTATCAAAATCGGTCCAGCCGTTTAAGTGTCTAATTACAACAACACGCACAGAAGATTTATCTATACCTATAGAGAAGCCTAACCTGACTGACTGATTCATCATCGCCGAGCCGAAACCGCTAAAAAGCTATTAAGCTGAAATTTGGAAGGTAGCTTCCTTTTACAGAAAAACCACCCTACTACCACCCACTAAGGCGGATTTTTTGAAATTCAACAAAGAGGGTAAAAAGAGGTGAAAACGAATATATGAAACTTTTTAACACGTGCGATTTACTTGAAACTTGATTTAAATAATTAAAATGCAAAATAAAAGAACACGTGTTTCAGGATTTTTAAAATAACCCTCATAAAGGAGTAAAATGTAATGTAAATGTTTGTATGGAATTTTTGAATGGTTTGGTGGGTGTAATTGGTTTAAAACTAATAGTTTGTCAAGGAGATAAATTGCATCCGGAGAAAGATTTAAGCTACAATTCATTCAAAAAAAATATGCTGACGAAGTCGTGGGCAACAGCTAATATAGCAGCTATTTATATATATATATATAAGACTAACGTTTAATATTATCTTTTCGAATTTATCTCGAAATACATGGCGCATGCCATGTATTTTTTGTATTTTGTATTTATGCTAGTTTCGAATTAGTTTGACACAACTGTGCCGAAATATCGGGAAGCAGAAAAACTAGCATATACTCGTAAATATCCCATTTTTAGTGAAAATAACGTTTAATTCTATTTTATATTTGTATCTTAATAATATTAATGTAGTAAGAAGGCATTTACAGCTAATTCTGAACGTTTTCAGTAGTTTTCTGGTTTTTTTTTGTTTGGTTTAATTTTTCAGTTCATCTGCTTAGTCCATTAGCTTAAAAAACGTGCCGTCGCGCATTTTATTCAAAACATGCTTCGGAATTTTGGCTTTATATAAGAAGTTAATAAAAAAAGCGAAAAGCGAGGGTTCTAAGAGCTTTACTAATAACTGTTCCTCACCATAAAATTAGTCAAAATTGTAGAAGAGTTTTAGTTTCTCTGTATAATTATTCCTATTCAAACGCCAAATATATGTAGGCATTTAATTAGTAAATGACGGTCTAGTTAGTATATTAGGTCCAAAACCGCGCATTGACTACAAGGATTCAAAGACAGCAGGATTTGTTAAAAAGGTAAGTACCTACTTGAGGGATGCAACATTTGCAATGTAAAAACAAATGACAAATTAGCATCAATAAAACAAGCTATCGGGCTAGTGGAAACAGACCTGGAGTTATACTCAGGTTACTGTACACTGTTTAGAGTCGTATCGATCCTGATTTCGTGACATGAATGAGTCTTTATAGTATAAGGCAAAGCAAGACCTAATGTTCATTTCTATTTTAGTATCAAAGCGAGACTAGAATTTAATCCTCCCTTCTCTCCGTTTTGCTGAACATGTACAGTACAATATAAGCTTAGGTCGCACAATGTCCTTGATTATTTTCGCCTGACGGGATTGCCTATTTGTTCAACTTCCAAGGCCTTTTTATAATATGCGGTTTATGCATTGTCGTGCAATATCTGAACATCTAGCTATACATAAAACTGGCATGCTAACAAGTAACTTTTGTTCATATTTCAATTAAAATAATAGCAAGAATATACTTACTTATACTATTAATAATAAAGACATTTCAGACAGCATCATCTGTGTGAATGTCCGGCATTATTGGAACGAAGTTCCTTATCACACGGTACGGACTTGGCGGATGGGGGCTAGACGAAAAAAGTGTAAGATTTTTCCGTCACGTATTTCCGTCACGACCCTTTCTTTAATGTAGACGGTTATCCATATTATTTTCACAACTCGAAAAAATATATAATAAATATATCCTTCAATTCATTAAGTAGTTATTTCTGCGTTTCGTTGAACGCTAGTAATTCATTCATTTATATTTGCTAATCAATAATATAATACGTTATCAATAATAATATACTACGATAGGAACTTCATTCCGACCGAGTGTTATTATTTTTATTTACTTTTTTGTTTAGTAATCATAGAAACACCCAGACCCGAGATAAATACTTGTAAATCATACAAACATTCCAGCGGCGGGAATCGAACCGGCAAACTTCTGAGTCTTGGCTGGACCTTGGCCCACTATGCCACAGAGGTTCCAAAAATCTTTCACTGTTTGATAACTACAATTTTATGTTTTTTTTCGTGTATTTCTGTCTCAACCTTTAATTTCTCACAACGTGTATTTTATTGACGACCTCTGTGGCGCAGTGGACTTAGGTCCAGCTGAGACGCAAAAGGTTGCTGGTTCGATTCCCGCCGCGGGACAAATGTTTGTGTGATCTGCAAGTATTTATCTCGGGTCTGGGTGTTTCTATGATTACTAAACAAAAAAGTAAATAAAAATAATAACACTCGGTCGGAATGAAGTTCCTATCGTAGACAAACTGAGACAAACTCAGGTCTGGGTGTTTCTATGTATAATATGTATGTATTTACAAAAAAAAAGTATATAAGTAGTACATCAGTCATGTGGTACCCATAACACAAGCTCTGCTTACTTTGGGCCAGATGATGCTGTGTAAAATGTCCGGTATTATTATTATTATTGTTTTTCACAAATATATCGTCATCTCAACCCACTGCTAAATTGTATGAAATGTTTTTCCGATTCAACTTAAAATAATGTATCTGTCTCTAAATAATAGATTTTGTACTGTTTAACAAACAGCGAAGGTATTTTATCATAATTTATCATTATTTTGTGATATTTTACTGTCGGACGTATTCGTACGCATGATAGTTCATTATATATTCGTACTTGTTCTATATATTAAATCCGAATTGTAATTCGTTCGAGTTTATCGACTGACTGACGTCAATCAACCGTTTTTACAATTTGTTTGCGTGTTATTTAGATTACATACGTCATGGATATTACTTAAATCAAGTAGAGACTCATTACATATATTATTATGTTATCATAGTTAAGTAGTTGTTGGAGTTGTTTTTTTGTTTTCAGATGATATACATTTGTAGTCACAAAATTTATTCGTGCACAGGACAAACATGACATTGGCAAAATTGTGGTTCCTTCCACAAAGGCCATTAACCAAGAATTGAATTGAGTAGAGTCTGCGTCGATTCCTTGGTCATGTATGTACATAAGCTTAATCTTCGTCTTTTTAACGTGGTTCTTTCGAACTACTGTGGTGAATGGATTAAAATGCGCCTCGAGGGAGCCCTCGAGGCGCTCTTGTGCACTTGGCACAAGTTTTCGAACTTTTTAGGTTCTGCGACATTCCGGTTTTCTGCCTATATTTTACTTCGTTTAACTGGGTATTGTAGCTCACACATATGTTTCCAACATAAAAATCTATTGATTCACGACTGAATTCGTAGCGACGAACTTAGAATCGGAAGGTGGGGCCACTAGCACTAAATCACCATAGCTCTAAGCCTAAGTATGTGCAAATGGAGGATTCGTTTGTCAGACTTACTAAAGGTGCTTTACTACAAATGAACCAATTTGTAGGGTTGCGAAGTTTACAAGAGACCCTTAACACAAGGCGGTAGGTAGGAGGTAACTTAAGACAACCTCTGTGGCGCAATAGACCAAGGCCCGGCTAATACGCGAAACAAATGTTTGTATGGTCTGTAAGTATTTGTCTCGGGTCTGGGTGTTTCTATGTATATGTATGTATTTAAAAAAAAAGTATATGAGTAGTATATCAGTCATGTGGTACCCATAACACAAGCTCTGCTTACTTGGAGGCCAAATGATTTTGTGTGAAATATCCGGCATTATTTATTAATAAAAAAAAATCAAAAAACGGTTTTTTGAGATACCTACCCTACAAGTAAAGTGAGGTTGATTATAAAATATTTTACTACCCCATCGTGTGATATCGTTGGATAGATCTTATAAAAATATAAGGAGTTTTCTTAGTCAGTATTTCGATACAGTTTTTATTTTATTAATCTTTGAAGTGGCGCTTTTTTGATAGAGATCAGTGTCGTCGTCCCGCCCATCCCGCCCTAAAGTGCTGTTTGGAGAAACTAGAAATGTTTTACAAAATATGTGGATATATGATGAAATTACAAAGGTAATTATCACGGCATTATTATAATTATTTCAAGTAATACCCCGATTTGAGAAAACCTAAACAAAAAAAAAAAATCCCCGCCCCATACGATTTATTTTATTTTTCTTAGTAGGTAGTATGGAATCGGTTTGTGACCTGGTTTTATACTAGGGTAAAACCAGGATAGATGCCTTACTATTTGAATGAGCCTCGTGATTTCAAAACTATTAATTTACTATGAATATCTCGTATGAATATAGCTAGTTTAATCTTTTTTCTTGGATTACGAGCTGTTTTTGTTGACCTTACATTTACTGATTGTGCAGCAATTGAGTTTTTGCAGAAGCATTTTTTGTAGATAGTTGCCTACCTATATGGATAGATGCCTCACAATGAAAATGCAATACATCATGAAGATGCCAGTGATGTAGCATAGATGCCTTATAGAATAAACGAATGCAAAATACAATTTAAAATGTTATATTTGAGCATAACAGACTTCTAATTAAAAAAATACATTTAAATTATGAAATTGATCATCATAATTGAACATTAATAATTATAATAGTTTCTGTAAAGTGTACACATTCCGTGCAGCCAATTCTGTGCACATTATACATTAAATCCAGTCGGAAGTTGAATTCGTATTATTATACTCAACAAAGCATTCTATTTAGTAATTTTCGTATGCCTGTTTGCTTTCATGTTTGCCATTCTTAGTTTTCACCACTGGCAAACCTTTTGTTTTTTTTCCTTTAACTTTATAGTAGTTATTGGTTGAGTCTTCTTCATTTTCGCTGTTTGACCTGAAAGTAATGTATTTTTGGTATCTTATTACTTCACCTTCACTGAAACATTGTATGTTGTTGGTTTCCCTTTCTTAACTTTTTTGTCGTGTCGTATAATCTTTTTTCTCGAGTTTTCATTTTTCTTTTGTAGTTTTAGTCTTTGTTTTTCTTGTCTAACTTAGTTTTTTCTTATTTTTCTTCCTTTCTGCAAAATCCTTCTTTTCTTTGATTTCTTCGTTTGAATTCAGAAGTCTGCTGAATTGCTTAGCCCTCTTAGCTATGGTCATAAAATTTGTGGTATTGGTAAAGCTTCAATTAGGATTTTAAAAGGTGTTTCTTTTGCTACTATGCTATCACGAATAACAAAATAATATTACACAAAATATTAATTAATTAATTATAAATATTACACAGAACATACTGACAATGTATAGAGCTCTGAGGGTTAAATACCCTAAGGGCAGCAATATCGCGAAAAATTGGAGCGACTATCCTTTTTGATACAGATATACGCCTTTCTAATTTAAAACTAAACTAAAATTGAACTTTTATGAAATTTATGACTACATATAAAGTTATGCAAAAGTGAATTAATACTCACGTCTGAAACATTGAGGCGTTTTCTGCGTTCACCGCGGAGATGATCGCAAGCACAAGCGAAATAAGCGCAAAAAGTTTATTCAGCATAATCGCCTGCGGGGGACTAAGGTGTGTGGTGCGTACGCTATTTTTTAAACCTATTCATTCGTTGTTGCGATTTCTGAGAGTTGTGTTTTTTGAAAACGGGGCACCTATCCCACTGCGGCATCTATCCTGGTTTTACCCTAGTCATTCTTGTCAACATGCGCTTGGCTAATTTATTATTATTGGCTAGCTATTGTAGCTAGCCCATTTATTTTATGTGTCCTTGAAGATTTATAACTATCGGCGGTCTTAGTAAATGCATTTTACACTTAGTCGTACGTAACCTTCTAGTTACAAGGTGTGCTTTAACTAAGAGAAGTTGTTATAAGTTGCATCAGGTACTTACTTATGAACCTAATAATATAATTAAAATGCTTTTTATAGATATTATTGTTAACTTAAATTCAAAATTTAATTAAATTATATATAAATATCACTTAGTAAACGCCGATTAACTGCGTTTATAGCATCTAATTAATAGATTAATAAATATGGGTTGATGTTTCACACAACACTAATCAGCCCAATCAAAGCAATGCTTTAATATGTGTACTAAATGACTGATATACTAGGATGCCTACTTCTAAATACATCCCTATTATACATTATAACGCCCAGACAGTACAAAAATCTAAATTTATCTAAAAAATGTTGGTACAAAATTTTTGTGACACCTACAATGCAAAAGGCAGAATTCCTACCAACTAAAGCTTTGAGGCCAGTAAAATAAATAAAGGAGACCTCCATACTTATATAATCGATCTATACATCTTTCGCGAATTAGTACCTCGTAAAGTCGTAATAAAATTCCGATCAAGTTTGCTGACGTAAAAATGTAGTTTTAATAATTTCACCTTCAGCGGAAGAAAAAATATGCTTTCACCTTCAACTTTCAAGCCAATCAAGTTGCATTGCACATTTCTAATAATACATTACAAGAACATTCCTTACAGACAACCTCTGTGGCGCTGTAGGGCAAGGCCCGGCTGAGACGCAGAAGGTTGCGGGTTCGATTCCTGCCGCGGGACAAATGTTTGTATGATCTGCAAGTATTTGTCTTGGTTCTGGGTGTTTCAATGTATAATATGTATGTATTTACAAAAAAAAAGTATGTAAGTAGTGTATCAGTCATGTGGTGGCACAAGCACAACCCATAACACAAGCTCTGCTTATTTTAGGGCCAGATGATGCTGTGTCAAATGTCCGGCATTGTTATTATTAGTTTCAAAATCGGCCCTTCAATATCTATCTATCTAATACCAGTTAAACGAGCAGTTCTTGTATATATAATCTGGATCTCGGAAACGGCTCCCAACGATTTTCATGAAATTTAGTATGCAGGGGGTTTTGGGGGCAATAAATCAATCTACCTAGCTTTCATTTTTAGAAAACGTCGTTTTATCCGTGTTTTATACCGAGCAAAGCTCGGTCATCCAGGTACTAACAATGATCCATTGATCATTGGTACATGGACATGGATGGACGGTAGATTTAAATTTCTTGTAAGTCATTACTTGGCTATAAAGGTATATATATAGGGTGGGTATATGGTGTGGCTTGGCTATTTTAACCTATTCGACTAGTATTTTCAATGCGAAATTGTAAGTGAGTAGGTATATTTGTGACAACCTCTTCGCCGCAGTCGGCTAAGGTCTGGCTGAGACGCAGTAGGTTGCGGGTTCGATTCCCGCCGCGGGACAAATGTTTGTATATTAAATGTTGATCTGCAAGTATTTGTCTCGGGTCTGGGTGTTTCAAATAATATGTATGCATTTACAAAAACATAAAAGTAGTATATCAGTCATTTGGTACCCATAACACATGCTCTTCTTACTTTGGGGCCAGATGATGCTGTGTGTAAATGTCCATTACACACAGCATCATCATCATCATCATCATCATCATCAGATTATTTATTTATTATTATTTATTTGTTGCTCCCTCACACCGTAACTACCAACTCAACGCATTGGAATGAAAGGAATAACATAATTGGATTTTACCCCTATCTACATATATATATATAAATGTTATGTTGGTTTGGGTACGCTTTAAAAACTCAAAAAGTTCTGCACCGATCGAGCTGAAATTTAAGCATGATATATAATCCGCATCAAGGATTGTTTTTATCTTTTTTTTTTTTTTGTGCCACAGCGAAGTGTGGCGGGGTACAGCTAGTATATTATATTATACCCTATATTTCACAAAGTTTGCTCTCTTTCAAGCACTCCCTATGCATATTCTGTCGAGTAGAAAATACTTCGTGTGTTTCTACGCAGGCAAAGTTGCGGAAGCTCGTCGGTTCGGTTAGTCCATCTATTGCTCCTAAAGTATGTTTCCCAGGAGTAATACCATGTCCATGTATTACTACTGGTACAATCCAACATGCTCTATAATGTCAATAATATGTTTTTGGGACTATCAGAAACAAAAGTGTTAAATATTTTTTACAAAATTATTTTCCTCTTTTCTCTAAAAAAGTTAGTTAGTTTTATATATTTTCTTTATATTATATGCCCTTTATAAAGTAGCTAGCTGACCCGGCCACGTGTTGCCAGTAGTTGCCATAGTTCAGTAGTTCTATTACGTTGAACCCATAAACGCTAACGTCTAAAATTATCAGTGTTTCTCTACTATATTATGTATGTATTATACATATAAACCTTCCTCTTGAATCCACACACAATCTATTAAATAAATCGCATCTAAATCCGTTGCGTAGTTTTGAAGATCTAAGCATACATAGAGACAGACAGACAGCGGGAAGCGACTTTGTTTTATTCTATGTAATGATGAAGATTTCCCCGTCCCCCTTTTCAAGTACATAAGCTTATCTGCTGGCGACAAAGCTGACGATGTGGATGTGGTAGGTAGTGCTTCGGATGTAATGGATTCCGCCATTGTTGATTTAATATACATACTTACAAAATAACAAATTACTGTTTATTTCTCTCGATAACAACACAATGATGACATTGATTGCGTATGTCAATGATTTAAATATTATTTATTTTTAACCGACTTTATCAAAAAGGAGGAAGTTCTCAATTCGTCGGAATCTTTTTTTTTATGTGTATGTTCACCGATTACTTGAAAACGGCAGAACCTATTTGGAAAATTCTTTTTTTGAAAGGGTCACAGGTGGTCCCATATAAGTTTTATCAAAATCGGTGGAGCTAAAAAATAAACGATAAATCTAAAAATTGTATACATCGATGATGTTTTCATGTTCTTTCATACCTCGCTGTCTCATTGGAGCGTGGCGTTTATTTGGCCTACCCATATTATAATATACAAAATACATCTACTTTCCACTAAAAATGTATTATAGGTTAAAATTTCATTCAATGAAGTCTGTTTCTTTTTGGTTTTTAAAACGTAATTATTAAATATTAAATATAATATTAACCTACCCTACTTAAGATAAGTGTATGAAGGATGTTGTATCAAGTACTTATATATTATCTCCTTGGTATTGACGGCTTGGCATTGTCGACGCGACTGTTGTTAAGTACTAAGGGTGTTTAGATAATGTTGTAAAAATACATGGATATGTATTACTCCTGGGAGAAATATTTTAGGAGCAATAGATGGATTAACCGCGTTGGTTATATTAAAATACTTGAAGTTTGCTAGCAATTTCCTTGATTAATAATTGAATAGTATTGAGCGACATAAACATTACATACAAAACATAAAATTAAATTGCGCAAAATGGAAGCCGTTAGCATCCGGAGTATAGTATATCATTTACCTAAATGGTTCAAATCGTATCGTATCTCAGGACTCGCAAACAGAAAGTTAAATTGTATTGTATATCAGGAACACACAGCAGAGCAGTGTATTCCTGATATACATTAACGGCCTTAAACCTAAAGAGTTTCTAAACTTGGCTCTTGCAGATGATAAGGCTTTTATATTCTACGGAGACTCCTGGATTAAAGTATCCCAAATTACGTCTTCAGGCCTCGAATCCGTGTCAACATGGATGGATACAATAAAACCTATTGACTCTTACATATTGACGCCTACCCGACCCTCAGCGTTTTGTTCCTAGTCACCCCGGCTGCGCGGCTTCTATGCAATACTTCTCGAACTATTGCAGTCCTGATAAAACCGTTCCAGTATCGCCACATAGGCGGCACCACCGCGAGAATAATTTGGAGTCATGCCGGTATAGTTGAGCTTTATGAAGGAACAATAGGCAATAGGAAATAATGTTGTTTTCTTTACTACGAGTACATTACAATTACAACATTTAATTGAATTACAACATTTTATACGATAAAAGTCAAATTGGGATTTTCGATAGAGGATTTTTTAACCGACTTTATCAAAAAGGAGGAGGTTCTCAATTCGTTGGAATCTTTTTTTTTTAATTTTTTTTTTGTTTGAAAGGGTATACTTCGCAGGTGGTCCCATATAAATTTTATCAAAATCGGTCGATCTAAAAAATCAAAGAATATCTTAAAAGTTTATAAATCGATGATGTTTTCATGTACTTCGATACCTCGCTGTCTCATTGCGTTTATTTGGACTACCCATATTATATACATATATACAAAATACATCTACTTTCCACTAAAGGATTCCGATGAATTGAGAACCTCCTCCTTTTTGATAAAGTCGGTTTATAATGAAAAATAGCTGATTCTATGTGATCTATGCTCGCACAGTGATCTATGCTCGCGCCAGACAGTAGCTACGCGCGACGAGACGACTCTACTGATTCATTGCTCTATGTCTATATTTATATTCCATCTCACGGGAGGTAGTGTTGCTTTGCTGTAGTAGTGCATACACATACATATTGTTTTAGTGTGCGTCTGCCGAGTACTCAATGACTGACAGCTCTAAGCACACGCACGCATGCACCTAAAAACTGTCTCTGCAAGACTTATTAATCTAAATTGATTCCCTCTAACGAAGTGCGTTTAATAAATTGATTCACAAAGCGCAGTTCGTTTAAATCTCCTATACTTCATAATAACCATCTAAACCTATGTATATTCGGACTCATCGTCGTTTAGTGGCATATATTGATAACGTTCACAAAATCAATTATATAGGCGTAACATTGATGATGATCTCACATGACAAAAGCAAATACGACCTCTTTTGACGACCTCTGCAGCGCAGTGGGCTAAGGTCCAGCTGAGACGCAGAAGGTTGCGGGTTCGATTCCCGCCGCGGGACAAATGTTTTTGTTATCTGCAAGTATTTGTCTCGGGTCTGGGTGTTTCTATGTATAATATGTATGTATTTACAAAAAAAAAAATGTATAAGTAGTATATCAGTCATGTGGTACCCATAACACAAGCTTATGCTTATGCTCTGCTTACTTTGGGGCCAGATGATGCTGTGTGAAATGTGCGGGATTATTTATTAAATTGCATGTGTGGTAGATTGCTTTAACTGCTTTATATATTTAAGCAACCGGATCTTGCGCCTACAAAATCACTATCACACTGGTTTACTAGACTCTCTGCCAGTCCGTATTAACGTATTGTATCTTGGCATCGAGTCGGCATGTAAGTCCCCTTTGCTCCGCCAAATTAACATTATTAACATTTCTGTGTTGTTTCGAGCACAGCAAGCGTCCTCGAAACAACACTGAAATTTTGTACGATTCGAATCTGTTTAGAAAACTCGTCAGTTAGAACCCTTAACTGTCAAGCATGCAAAACATTTCTAATTCCTCCATCCTATTCATATCCACTGCATTAATATGACACACAACTACGTTAAAACACATATGTTCATGTATCATTTATACTATTGTCTAAAAATTAAAAAACATATTTCTACATATTAGTACCTAAATAATTTCATCATCATCATAATTTCAGCCCGATTGCACCCACTGCTGGGTATAGGCCTCCTCTTTATTATGCCACTCTTTCCGGTCCCTAGCAAGTTTCATCCAGTGGTTCCCGACAGCGCTGACTATATCGTTCGACCATCGGGCGGGTGGTCTGCCTCTTGGCCGTTGAGCATCCCTTGGCCACTTTCCATTAAGTCCTAATCCACAACCAGCAAAATTCAACTCTATTCTCTCATTTAACATATTGCACCCGTAATGTGCGTACAGACCTAATGTCGTCGTTCGATAGAGTCTTAGCTACCAATAACACAGGTTCTCCCAGGGTAGCTAGCGCACTTGCAACATTATTACCCGTTCTACCCTCAACACTTAAATCTTTTTTTCTTGTTGACTCTTACGAATGATTTTGTATACTAAAAGGTATATTACCTACCTAGATACATACAAGTAAGGAAATCAGAACTTACTTAAGTACTTCCTTACTTTGCAAATTAATGTTACAGTAAGTTAAAACACTAATATAACTTTACTTATAAAAAAAGGTAAACATTTTAATGAAACATAATAATTTGCATTCAATGAAACATAAAAACATAATAACTTAATAATTTACGTTTTTATTGATACTAGTCGTCCATAATTAATTAATAATTAATGTATTTTTTGTGCATAATTAATAAAAAATATTAGCATTCTGCACTTCTTCTCTATATTAAATTTTATTTTTATGAAAAATTGTAAAAAACATTGGTTAATAATAGTGTTTCTAAGCCCATGTTAGGTTTGTCTAAACACTAGGTTCTCGTTTAAAAAATAATATAAGGTAACATATGCGAGTATAAAAAACACGTTAAATATTATATTTATTATATCTAAGTAGGTAACAACAAGTAAGAATAATGAGCGACCGGGCACAGCAATAACAATACTGCATACATTCAAACGAACATCTTACAATTAGGTATCTACTACTGCAGGTAAAAGGTTATATAAGGCATTGCAAAGATAGCTACGCTTGTGCGCGTGCGCTTATACTACTAAATAAAAAGAAACAGGCTGCTCCATATTTTTCAGTGATTTAAAAATTTTCATGATATTGCTATAAATTTTGAAAATGATTGTTTAGTAGAACTATAAAGTTTTTTAGTGTAATTTTATTTTAAATTTCTAATGGTAAGTTATTAATAAGTTGAGGAATTATGTATTCACAGGTTCTTTTGCCATACTCATTTTCATTTTATATATACTATAAGTGTGCGAAATTTCAAACTCCTCTGTCCGCACATTTTCGTGAACTAAGGGGCTTAAGGGGTACTAAGTTTTTGCTTCACGTATTAATGTATAGATTATTAAGTAGAATAAAAAAGCATTCTCACGACTTTCTCGGGTTCGCTGGTCCTCCTCATTATATAGGTACTATTTCTGTTATTATAATCTTTACCCTTTGACTTCGAAAGCAGTGCTGGCTGTCTGCCGAGCGACTTAGAAAGAGATGGAATTCATGAACACAATGAGATTATTCTGGAGATGTGTACTTATACTACACATTCCAAAATAATCTAATTTTGTGTTTACACGCTAAAGTAAGTCTCAATAACCAAAACACCGCAAATGAACCCTTGGCAGTGATGCTTTTGATTACGTTCTATCTGTCTGCTGGGGTAGGTACCAAATCCAATTTCCAATCAGTAATGCAGGCATGCTCCGTGCCGGCTTTATGAGTGGGATAAACAGAATTTGCTTTTGCTAATGACAAATAATAAATGAAATGACGACTATAGGAAAATGTTCGGGAAATCATGAACGTACTTATAATTTTTACTGAATCTTAATATAGAATTTTACTAAACACAAGACAAGAGTTTTTAAGTATGGGTCTGTCTCGGTGCAAAGGGGTAGGTAAAAATTAGGAAGGTTATACTTACTATTTTTTTGTGAAACTTGAAACTAAACATTGAAAGAACATTTGCTAAATAAAAATAGAAAATATTAATTAAACGTCACGTAACAATTACTGCGAAAATATACCTTAAGCACAGTTTATACACAGTCTGGGAAAAAAGGTAAGTAACTAATATAAAATACGTATTGTCCATTTTATTGTCCAGCTTCATATTAGCTTAAATCTGTTTTATCGCTCACACACATCTGTGAATCCAGGATTAAGCGCAAAATAGCTCGATGTCGGATCAGCATCATAATTTTCTATATCTAGTGAGTTTGCAACATTCCATAATAGGCTTCCTAATAGAGTTATAATAAATAAATAATGCTGGACATTTCACACTGCATCATCCAGCCCCAAAGCCCCATACTACTTATATATTGCAAAATAGGTACATACAATTATATATAGAAAAACACCTAGAAACGAAACACATTAGCAAACACAGATCACACAAACATTTACGACGGGAATCCACAACCTTCTTCATCTCAAGGGTGCCTTTGGCCACTGCGCCACAGAGATCGTTAAACACTTGTTAGACTGTCGAGGACGGTCAGAGCACGTCTATGCAAACTAACTCTTATTGACGAATTGAATACCAAATTGAAATCTGGAATTCATTTGTTTGACGGTATCGCAGCAATCCGTTGCACTGCATACATGATTGCATTGTCTCTTGTATTTCGCCCGGGGTAAAAAGTTCTAATATCAATACAAATCCACGAACTCAACGGCAGCAGGCAACAGGAAATTGTTCTTGCTTCGTCGGATCGGATAGGGCGCGAATTCATTCCCGAGATTACAAGCATTCAAAATGCATACGTATCAGGCAGTATCGTTCGATTCTGGTGGCATAAGCTTTGCGTCAATAGGTAGTAAAAGCGTCAAGTCTACTATAATTAACTGTGTACTAATATATTTAGATGTACAAGAGTTTTATTTATATTTAGATCACACGTCTTCTATCCACATAATCCTATTAAATGAATATGGAGGGTGAATTCCCATCGTACTCATTTCATCTAAATTTTTTTTAAATCCACCAGCGATATCACAAAAATATAATTGAGCAGTTTGGTAAAGTTTTTCAAAGGATTTGCAAACCAAAAGTAAATTGCTCAGCTCGCAACCGCCCACTAATATAAAAATGTTTCACACATTATTTTATAACGTTTGCCGCAATCATTGTATATCGATATTCCAGTTCTTTTTCATCTTATCGTGTTACTAATTATATATAACCAGTGTGGTGAAAGGATTAAAGTGCGCCTCAGACTGGTGAAAGGATTATACTTTTTAGTTTCATAGACATGCCGGTTTCCTCATGATGCTTTTCTTTACTTTTTCAGAGTACTAGTATAGCGCACAAATAATTGGACTCGAACCCACGAATGTCCATATGATTGGAAGACGGTGCATCTACCACTAGACCACCAATGCTCTCGATATGGCCGTAGTATGCAATCATGCGTTAGTAGCATTCTTTAATTATTTTTTTTATGAAAGAGGAAATAATCTGATTTAATTTTCATAATATTCAATTTAGAAATGTATCCTGAATTGTCCTCTGATTCGCACAATATTTATATATATTCTACCTATCATTACACAATACTGCGACTACGAGTGTACATGGAGCGTGTGCATCGATATAATTCGGATCGATGATCGCATATAGGTATTTGTCGGATTGCAGTTGGCATCCATAGAACTAAGCAAGATAAACCGAGACCTAGCCTTAATCGGATTAGGAGCGCTGTCGCCTGCGGTATGCATTGTCTACACGAGATTCAATGTTCTGATAAAACAACTATAGAGAACTTCAGCAGAGAACATGTTTAGGAGAAAACCGTAAAAAGAGATGAATAAGTCTTATTGAAATACCATTTCTGACATTATTAGAACAAAAGCCATATTTTAGGTACTCTTAGCCACCAATTTTAGTTCAGAAATACATCATTAATATTGTTTATGAGCCGTTAAAACGTGCCTACGCTTATGCAATGCGTTCAATTGATATTAAACTATAAAGTACCTTTGTTAATAGTTAGACCCTGATGCAGCTGATCGTACTTGTTACATCGAATAAGTACTTTGTTAGTAAGCAGAAACTGTTGGAAGTTTCAGCCACGGTACGACACATTTATTACAAAGTTAACTAATTATAAATTCTGAGTGCTCTGGCGGACTAACTTGCTATAAGTTTTCCATTTTGTTGACTAAGGACTTATTGTTAATCGGTCACAGAAACGCATTCCAATTCCATAGTATATTCGATTCAGCGAAATCAAATTGATAAAATACTAAGTAAAAAAAAACGTTTTTTCCTTTTTCTTAGAGTATGTTTACGACTGTACTGAATAAAACAGTGGTCCAGGGAGTTGGATAATATTTATTATGATCGTTTGGACTGGACTACGTGGCGGGCTCTCAATTTCGTGACCCTACCTGGGAATTACTCCTACTATTTGTAGACCTTTATGTACATAATGTACATTAATTAATACATTATGCTGACTAGCTACCCCGTTCGCAACTTTGTCCTCGCAGTTTATAATGAAAAATATAACAAAATAGCCTACATCACTCAACCGACATTAAAAAAAGAGAAGGTTTTTGATTCGGTTGTATTTTTATGGGCTCAAATTTTATTTAATGAAGTCTTTTTTCTTTTTAGTTTTAAAAACTGAATTATTTTAATTCCATGTACAGTTCCAATTCACATTCATATATATTTTTATTAAATACAATCACAATGATCATACTAGGTGAATTTAGGTGCCAATTCCTTTAAACCAAGCCCTAGAAAAATGGTCAAGAAACTCGTCCTGGTCCTTGCGCTTTTTGTATGATCCTTCTTATAACTAGCGTAACTACGTAAATCTAAAAAAGGTAGCAGTAGTTATTCATTGCAAATCAGTCAGTTAATTGTAAAAGGGTAAATAAACCTGAGGTCATGCGTTCTTATCAACAATATAGTCATTTATAGCACAAGATTACCCTTTTTTTAAACATCTTAATATATTTAGATTAGTTGCATTATCAGGAATTTAAATTATAAAAGCGTACCATGTTCCCCGTAAACCGTAAAGGATCTATTAACTTTTCCAAGCCGAAACTTAGAGATATACAATTTGTTTCTGTTCCTAGTATTGGTTCTATGAATATTATTATTTTGCTGAAACCTATTTATTTTTTTATGAGTGTTAATATATTTTCATATATATATTGTGCATATATATAAATGCTGTGAGAATATTCATTTCGTTGAATATTTCTCACATTTGTAAATGGCACGGGCTCCCCTTTTTTGAAAAACAATTTTTTTGAACATCAGCTGCTTTTCCCCAGAGAATGATGCCATATGACCATAATGAACACAGCGGAATTTGCTAAAATAAACTAGTCTAGATGTAGCTTCATCAGTAAGCCATTGTATCATGCAAACTGCATATGCAGCGGAACTAAACCTAGCAGCAAGTATTTCAATTTGTCCCCACTGTAGCTTCGCATCAATATGACCTAGGAAAATCGTGGAATCTAAAAGATTCATTGCCGCTCCATTTATTTCAATCTTGGTCGGTTGGTTGGTTGGTTCCAATTAAAATACACTTTGCTAAATGTAATACTAGCTGCTGCACGCGACTTAGCACGCGTGGTACCTTCATAAAAAGTTACATATGTCCTTCTCTAAGGTACCATTTATCTCTATATCAAAATTTATCAAAATCAGTTCAGCGCTTTAGGCGTAAAAACGTAACAAAAACGTAACAAAAGCTGCGGAGCCTATTTAATCGTGACCAAGCTTTAAGTAATCTCAAATGTTTTAGTTAAAAGTTTTAGTAATCTCAATTGTTGTTAATTTATTTTGTTATCTAGGAATTTCCCCTTTATTGAGTCTACGCTTGACATTTCGTATATTATATTTCCTGTATTATATCTTCTCCCTTGTCAATAATATAACACTATATATCTTCTCCATTGTCAATAATATAACACTATATTTCTTCTCCCTTGTCAATAATATAACACTATATTTTCGGAATCCATAATAATACATATAACTATGTTTTTATTGTATTTCTAGAAAATAACAAATTGGTAAAAATAAACGAACATCGTGCAATTGTCAAATTATTTTTATTCGAAAAAGTGATTAGTTTTACCAATGAGATGAACTTATAAAATAAATTTGTACTGATACTAAAAAGATTGTCTTTTTACTGTAGATCTTCGGCATTAATTAAAAAAGTGACTTACACTTATTTATCGTTTAATAAGTGTGGATAAAAGTAACGATAGATAACGCTCCATCGTTATTTTTGTTTTGGATGAGCTTTTTCCTTATTCAATATCAGCCTTCTATTAGTTTGGTGTCCCTTTTGTTCCCTAAATAACCCGATTTGTAACCGTGGCATCTTTTCTCTAAGAGTTGGGTTACCAGTTCCATTAAGTCAAATCAAGTCAAAAGATACTTTATTGAATATAATCACAAGGATCACTTTGAAACGTCTTACATACTAGGTGAATTTAGGTGCCAATTCATCCTAACCCAAGCCTGAGAAGAACTGGCAAGAAACTCGTCTTGGTCCTAGCGCTTTTTTACATGATCCATCTTATAACTACCTTAACTACGAAATTCTAATACAAGAGAGTTTATACATTTCAAGTGTGTCGGTTAACTGTCTCAGGGCAGAGCGACATGTTCTTATCAATAATATAGACATTTATAATATAATAAGCTTTCTTCAAAAGACTACCTTTTATGTATGCTTTAAATATCTTAATAGGTAGTTTAGTAGCATTTACAGGAAGCTTATTATAGAAGTGCACCGTGTTCCCCATAAATGACTTATTTACTTTTTCTAGTCGAAACCTAGGGATGTATAATTTTTGTCTATTCCTAGTATAGATTCTATGAAGGTCACTATTTTGCTAAAATCAATCTCTATTTTTATGTGTAAGATTATTATTTTACGAATGCCATGCCTCTAAACAATTAGTATTTCGATGCCTTAGCACGTACCGTATTTTTTTAAATATTATGTTATAATTCATGCATTATTTTATTATCATTACATAGTATAAAACAAAGTCGCCTCCCGCTGTCTGTCTTTCCCGATGTATGCTTAGATCTTTAAAACTAGGCAACGAATTTTGATGCGGTTTTTTTAGTAGATAGAGAAATTTAAGAGGAAGGTTTATATGTATAAAACATGCCTAATATAGTAGAGAAACACTGATAATTTTAGAGGTTTCTTATGTGGGGTCGTAAATAAACACATTTTTTTGGGCTTACATTGCAAACGCTGGTTGAACACTATGAGGTAGATCAAAATAATGTACTACAGTATTGTACATCTTAAAAAGGTCTACACAAAAGTCCGCAATGGTATATGTCTATCGCTTAGTCTATGTTATCCTCTTAGATAACGTTGTATATAAAGACATTCTGTAGTATATTTAGCATCAGAATTACATCCGTGCGAAGCCGGGGCGGGTCGCTAGTGTTATATATATCATAAATAGTTTTATCAAATGACATGCTTACTGATGCCAACTTTCAATTGAATTCTTTTTCGATTCAATTCCTTTATTATTCAGAATTGAGAGAAAATACATTGTCTAAAAATTAATTGTAAAAGTAACAAATTGCTAAAAGATTTTTATTATAGAGAGTATAATAGTATATTTTACCACTTTAAAATTGAGAGTAATCATCATCTATGATAATACCTTTAAACGAGCAATCTAACAAATATTATATATGCGAAAGTAACTCTGTCTGTCTGTTTATTACGTTTTCACGCCTAAACCGCCGAACCGATTTTGATGTAATTTAGTATAGAGATACGAGTATACTAAATAATGATATGAGACGGATTTCTCATAATATCTACTAGTAGAAATAATGGGAGGAAAATTCACAATAAACATAGGTATTCACAGTACCTATGTTTCAAATGACGTTTCAAAGTGATCCTTGTGATTGTATTGAATAAATCATCTTTTGACTTTGACTTTTGAGTAGGAGTAGTAGTAGAAACAGTGAGAATAAGTCGAAAATACCTTAAAGCAATTTAAAGATTTATTTTTGTTTTTCCTTCACTACACAAAAACTAGTAATGACAAGTTGTTGGCCTGCTGTACTAGGACGGTGAGTGTGACAGGATAGGAGTACTAAAGTAATTTTAATCTAAAAGTGTAATATAAATGATGTAATTAATCATTCTAGCTTATTTCAGTAAAATAAATTCAAAATACATTAGAATTTATTATACACAGTTGTTCCAAAAATTTCCGGTAAATGGTTTGTTTGGTAAAAGCCAGGGGCAACCAACAGAACTACCAAAACTACGAACAAACAATCAAACAATACAACAAACTTTACCATTTTACGTAACTACTATGCAAAGCGTGGGCTTCTACCAAAAGTATTTTTTGGACAACCTTTGGACCTTACCCTCTTGTGCTCGATTCTTATAAAATCGAGAACAGGGGGGTAAACTTATATCTATATAAGTTGATATCTATGTGAAAATCAGAACGGATAGCTTTTTAAATCAAAGAACAACTAACTGGTGAATACTACAAACGGGTACTTTTGTATGTCATACCTTAGAGATTTGCTGATTTATGTATTGTATACAAATTTATATTTGATTGTCCGTATAATGTATACCATACCATACCATGGGGATTTTTCGGTCCACTGTAATCTTTTCATCACACTGGTTAGAATGAACCAGTGACAGGATATAAAGAAGAATTATGTTCTAAATACAATACTATCACGACTCACATCGTTACGTTCAATTTCGATATCACCCGTTTTTAATGGCAACATCACGTCTCAGTAGTAAAGTAAGCTCTTCAACGAAAGATACAAATCAACTTTAGTTCAGTTAATTATATATTTCAACTAATGAGAATACGAATATTATTTCAAGTTTATGTAGTGAGTCAATTCAAGTAAGTCCTTTAAATTTGTAAGACATTTACAATCCGAAACACAGTTTCAGAAACTTATTAGACGAAACGCTCCGTTGCTTTTACATACAAGCTGTACACAGTTAATTCAGTCTAAAGTCTAGTCTAGCTAGTTCTTCCAAGTTCTAAAGCGCTGAAGTTCGAATTAGCTTGATTAGTCTTTTGACGCGAGTTGCCCGGCATCGTGAATTCAAAATGGTGAGGTAGTAAAATAAATGCGAGCAGGTCCCGCGTTTTATTTATTACATTTACGATCAGAGTGGGCAAAGGCCTCCGTTAATTCCGTTGATATGTAGGTTTATAACCAACAAAAAAATAAATGGTTAGTACCTAACTATAATTATCTGCGGTAATCTGGGCAACAGTATTCTGTAGTTTCAATCCAAAACTATTTACAGTTTATTTCGATATTCTTTGTCCTGATGTTTCCATTTCTCTTTGTGTAGCTGCGTTATACCTATTATATTTAAATAAATATTCAATAACAAATATTGGTAGGATTTGGGGTAGACCTTTGTCCAGGAATGGGACGAAATAGGATAAAATAAAAAAATGCTGTCCAATGCACGCAACACCATCTAGCCCCGAACTAAGCATAGCTTGTATTATAGTATGGTGTGTTATGACTGATAGATTACTTATATATTTATAAATACATACATACATTATGATACTTTATAACACCCAGACAGAACCAACACAAATGTTTATCCTGGGAGGGATCGAATCCTCAACCTACAGCGCAGAAACCAAGGCTATTACCAAAAGCTGAGCTGACAGGCCAGTCAAATTTAAATTAAATATAATCCCTTTTTTCAACACCAATCTATGTAAAACAACATTTGCACAGCGTCACACACTTAGTTTAGCAGCACATTTACGTAATAAAATAAACAGGCATTCCATACTACACAACACAACTTACAGAGAGTGTAAAATTAAAATTAACAATTATTTGCAGAGCTTAAAATACCAACAAACCAAATACCTACCCACAGGCTAAACAAAACACACTTCCCATATTACTAACATATACATACAAAATCTACTCACACACACACACACACACACACACACACAAATTTGAAGAGAGGCTGTAATTTTATTTATTGAAATATTTTAGTTGCATATTTTTATTTTTATCTCTTTTTTGTCTATCTCCTAATACGATTTTATAATCTCGTCTAGTGAAGCTTTACAAAATAAAAATATAAGTTCAAATACACATATACATACATAGCAACTTGTTTTCCTACACTGTAAAAAGCCGAAGCAGAGATCCCTCACGTCTATTCACAAGTAAATTATGCTTAGTTAGAGTGAGACAATGTCTAGACTTTACAGGTTAAGGCGACACGTCTTCATTCTGAGTATTTAGATCTAAGTTACTTAAGACTTGTAAAGACTTTTTTTGGAAATAGAACATATTATTATATTTTTGCTTTAACACATTTGACGTTACAATTCTGCATCAATTTGTATGGTGTTATTAACAGTGATATATGCACTAGGTTTGTTGAGTTGCACTAGTAAATAGATTCCTTGTTACGCAAACATCCCCCTAGTCTGAAATTGTGTACATAATATATGTCTACCTACCTCCTAATCCGGAGTAGCTAAGCTATCACAGCCAGTACCCGATTACTAATTAAAATGGATGTCGGAGTTAGAGCAGTGACATTGATAAAGCTTGTATCATTTTCATTTTGAATAGGGTCCTTCCTTGCCCATTTCCCAAATGTTCATGGATATCTAGATCGAGATTTATTCATAAATAAATAAATATTAGTCGACAATGCGCACAACTAGCATAGCTTGTAATTGTAATATGGTGACTAGTTGATACTTATATATTTTTAAATACATACATTTGAATGTATTTTGAAGATTCTTTATGTTATTGTGAAATCATTTCACATTGTATATTGATTGACGAGTTTTTTTTTTTTCTTATTTTTGA
This sequence comes from Lampropteryx suffumata, assembly GCA_948098915.1. Lineage (NCBI taxonomy): Eukaryota > Metazoa > Arthropoda > Insecta > Lepidoptera > Geometridae > Lampropteryx > Lampropteryx suffumata. The sequence goes on along the minus strand of OX402544.1, from coordinate 22,308,163 downwards.
TAGATTTTTAATGTGTGTTTTTAACGTAAGGTTGTTGTCCTCAGCTCAGCTGGTAGTTGCTCTACCTTCAGCGTTGTAGTTTGGGGGTTCGATACCCTCCTAGGAAAAACGTTTGAACAGAGGTGTTTGTTTTGTGGCTGGGTGTTATAAGTATTCTATAAGGCATATGGTCAGCATAATAAAAGTTATAATTAGTATAGGGGCTAGATGGTGTTGTATGCATTGTTCACCAATATTTATTTATAATTATAATTTATATTATTCATTGTTGTAGTGGAAGAACATACATGCATAATCTACATAGGTCACTGCATAGGTACTGTTGGTGTTGCTGTTAGCGTACCATAACCCTCGTAGACAACGATTGCTCCTCCTCGAGAATTGACAAAAATTACATTTGGGTAATAGATGTGACATGCGTTTTATATAAGTACCACGCGACTAAGCCGTGCGCAAAAGCTAGAAGACCCTATAAAATCTTTAAAAAATTGGTCAAGTAGGAAAAAATGCGCCTGTTTGTCTGTTTGTCTGTGTTATTGCCAAATTTCATGATTCTATGTCAAACGTACGCATAGGTTTTGGTTTATTGGCGAGTTTGAAATATGCGGCATAAATTACCGTACTTAGGTATTTTTTATTGTGTTTTCTTAGAAACTAGATTTTTTGGAACCAAGGGACCGCAGACCTAAGTATGTGATATTAATTTAAGCTTGAACCCTTCACTGGTTCCTGGGCCCTTGCTCTGGAACGCCCAGTAACGAATTGACATACAGACAGACAAACAGACGGACAACGAAATGAGCCTATGGGGTTCCTTTATTTAATATTTTTTTATTCGGTTCGGAACTTTAAAAACTACATTTGCGTGTACAAAGTCATACATTTTGTTGAGAAATTAGTTATTTCTATTCTCGGAAGAAACTTTGATAGTCGCCATGCTACGGGTACTGGTTAATCATGAGTATACATCATGTAAATAAAGTAGTAGGGTCCGGAGCAATTCACTGACAAATATTTGCACAGCCAAAACTATAATTACTAATAGACACCTAAAGTTTTGAGGGTAAAATTCAACCCATAATATACAAAGAATAAGGCTTAAATGAAAAATTGTATTCCTTGAACTTCCTAAATGTAAACTTGGCTTAAAATATGCTTTAATACAAATGGTGGTGCGATTTGCTTGAAACTTGGGTTGGACACAAAATGGACTCGTATTTTAAGGTTTTTCATAACTTGGTAATATTTATTTATGAGAAATATAAACCGATGCCCTCAAAAAAAAGCTTGCAGAGAAAGAACCACTACTTCTACTTACAATCATGGTCTTAATCAGAATTAGAACTCAAAAGCAATGTCTATGTGTTTTTTACATACCATTGCAATATGTAACGTCGTAGACATACGACTAGAAAAGCCAGTTACCACATATTCAAGATATTCAATTTAAGATCAAACAAGAAACGTTTTTAACCTTATCTTAAATACTCAGCTAACTGTTTGAACAGTTAAAGTTGAGTTGAGCGTGTTGAAAACACTCGGTTTGAAACACGTTCATTTTTGTTTCCTTGACGAAGTTCAGCGCGTGCCGTATGTAAGAATTGTTTAGTCATTGCACTGTAAGAAAATATGAGGCCGGAGGTTGCTTTAGAATTGTTGAATTGTTATCAAACAGACACACTCAATCGAAATTATTACAATGTCCAACATGCACTCTATTCGAATGTCAATTCACGCTTCTTATAAGTAGTTGTAATACAATTCGACGACCTCTGTAGCGTAGTGGGCAAAGCCCCGGCTGATACGCAGAAGGTTGCGGGTTCAATTCTCGCTACAGGACATTTGTTTGTGTGATCTGCAAGTATTTGTCTTGGGTCCGGGTGTTTCTATGTATAATATGTATGTATTTACAAAAAAAAATGTAGTAGTTATATATGAAATACACTTAACACAAGCTTTACTTTACGGCTAGATGATGCTGTGCGAAATGTCGGGCATTATTATTATTAGCTTTATCAAAATGAATCTTAAAAAAACCCTAGATAGGTTGAAATAATTTTATCCAACTTTTCTTTAATCTTATATATTTTATTTAATAATAGTAATGACACCACACCCTATAAAATAGCTTAACCTGACTGACTGACTGATTCATCATCGCCGAGCCAAAAGCTAGAAAGCCGCTGAAGCTAGAAAGCTGAATTGTGGAAGGTACCTTCCTTTTCAGCAAAACCACCCACTAAGGCGGGATTTTTAGAAATTCAACCACTAAGAGGGTGAAAAAGGATGTAAACGAATGTATGAAACTTTTTAATGCATGGTGCGATTTGCTTGATATGATTAAATAAAATGCAAAATAAATCACGGACACGGGTCAGAATTTTTCAAAATAACTTTCATAATAAAGTTAAATGAGTTGTAAATGTTTGTATTGAAACTTTTTAATGGGTGGTCAAGTAATTGGTTTGAAGCTTATCAATAAAATTTGGCAAAGAGATAAATTGCATCCTGCGGGCCTAGCACGGCACGAGGAGAAATAGTCTTTCCCCCGTTTTTATCCACCTGTGGTGGACAGGTGGTGGTGTATTTCCACTGACAGGTGGATAAAAAGGTGGAAAGACTATTTCTCCTCGTGCCGTGCTAGGCCCGCTGGGGAAGGATTTAAGCAACAATTTATTTTAAAAAAAATGCGGACGAAGTCGCGAGCAAATAGTGTGCCTGTAAAAGTCATTATTTCGCGTGCGCTGCTAAAACTATTGATGATACATAAAATAATTGACATCTGTTTATAGTACTCATCATAACCATTACAAGTTAAGTCACAATATAAGATTTTTGTTCAAAATAGTTAATCAAAACACGGGATGAATCGTAAGATGACATTCGTATCATGATATTAATCCTTATCCAACTAATTAATTTCATTTTGGTTTCTATTCAGTTTTTTTTTTAATAAATAAATAATCCCGGACATTTCACACACCATCTAGCCCCAAGTAAGCAGAGCTTGTGTTATGGGTGACTGATATACTACTTATATACTTTTATTTTTTTCTAAATACATTCATGTTATACATAGAAACACCCAGACCCGAGACACATATTTGCAGATCACACAAACATTTGTCCCGCGGCGGGAATCGAACCTGCAACCTTCTGCGTCTCAGCCGGTTCTAAGCCCACTGCGCTACAGAGGTCGTCAGTTTATTATGTACATGTAAATTACAACACTCAAATGCACTTGTACGAAGCCGGGGCGGGACGCTAGTACTAAATATTTTTTGTCTTTTATGTACCTACCTACCTGATAGATTTAAACCTACCTCCTTACTAATCGATCGATACGATACAGACATCGCGAAATCTCAGTTCGAGGTGAACTGCTAGTAGCGTAGTAAGAAGTAAGTATTAAGAGCTAGTTGAAACTACCAGTAGGTACTTATAGTTTAGTAGTTACTACTGCGCTGCTCTGTAAAGCTATTAAAGTAACACAAAGCTGAATAGTTGCCCATTTTTCTGTCACAATTGTAAAATTTTATAATTTTATAAATTTTTATGTATCGGACAGAATACACACAATCTGTAACGTGATGAAAAATAAATGGTTTTTATTCTATTTCTATGTAACCTTCTCGTATTTGTTTTTGACGCTTAGATATTGCTATTAACCACGGACCCCTGGGCAAGTTTACTCGCATTTGGAGATTTTATTTCACTTAGAATATTTTATTTACGTTTTGACGTCACAAATTGGTTTCTATCTCAGAATATGAGTACACATTCTTATATCTAGATATATTCAAATAGAGATTTAAAGAGCTGAACCCTTGCGCTGGGGTGATTAAAATATTCAATTTTCAAGGTCGGGATGTGATTGTAACATCACTGATCCTGCAAACTCTGGTGTATTGTGTGACGTACGTACACGACGAAAATAAAACAGTCATTAACAATTTAACATTTTACTAAGCAATATAGAAGATGTCGATCCAGACGTACATAAATGTATGTCGCATAGAATTAGTATCCTATTGAAAGGCTGCACAGACGAACGACGCGACGCTATTTAGAAAGTTTGTTGCCCTGACTTATGTACTAGGAAGGTTTATTTCCATGGAAAATCACAGACGTAGCAGCTGGAAAAATATAAATGTATTTTACAAAAATGTTATGTACCGAGCATTTTTAAATCTCGAAGGTCGTGCGCGTATACCTCGGGACCACGTTTCCTCGCATCTGTTTTGTAGGTATACTCTACTCAGTCCAGTTTCGATAGATATAAGTTTTCCGTCCATTTCATTATATTTTGTAAGTGACTGACAGTTTCTAATCAATAATTACACATACATTTTGTTTAGTTTCAGTATCATTATGTTTACACACACGAATATGACAAAATCATACCCATGATAAATACTCACTTACCATAGTCTTCAATTAATAAAAAAACGAATTAAAAAAGTATCGTTATCGTTCCCATTATCAATATCAAGCGTCGATCATGCTTGTATTCTTTCAAGCACAGTGGTGCCTATTTGTAAAGCCTTTTGTTGTCGAGCGACCGTATCCTTTTACTTCCAATAATGATAGGTCCACAATATCAGATAGACGTGACATGTACAGGCATACAATATGTTCTTCTCTTGTCACCGCACACCGAGGCATTCAGATAACTAGAATAACACCTACAATCTTCATTCAGGCCCATACCCTCTGACGTCCTATTAGTAACTAAAACCTAATTCAGAACAATAGATATGATATTTGTACCTGTAATATTTATTAAAATGTTAACGTCGACACTGCTGGCTTCAATTTAATTAAAGAATTAAAAAAAAAACTGTGTCATACCGCCGCCGCCGGTGCCGATGCCGGTGTATGATGTTTTATGAACAAAAGGAAGGAATAAAGCCTGCATTTTACTGTACTGTGTAATGGAATTGTAAATTCATGGAAATGGTTGTAGGTTTCAATTGAATGTAACAATTATGCCGCGGAATAGAATAGTAGTGGCGCCGGCAGTGCGCTCGCCTCGGTAGGTATCCGATGCCCTTTAATTATCTCCGTGAACGCTCGAGCAGCACAGGTATAGGGTTAAAAACTTGTGAAAAAAAATATGTTATTACAATAACAACGATAATATATTTCTTGTATCAACATTTAGTATACCCAATATATTTACTAGTGGCTCTGTGAGCTGTAGACCTCGCGAACATTTCGAAATATACCTATAACTTTTTTACGTTTACATTTTGAAAAATGTTCAAAAACTGAATCGACAAAAAAAAACTTTATAGTTATAGAACCTGCTCACAAAATTTCACGAGAATCGTTTTAGAAATGAAACTTGTAGAGGAGAACATCCAGACAGACGCCGGAAAAACGAAAGCATTTTCGCCTAAGCTGAAACGGAGACACACGCTTCGCTCGGTCAATTAATAATAATATAATATAATATTCAAAATTCAAATAGTACAATAATATAACAAAACAAAATCTTAATAAGATAGAGGTAAATGCTTAACACGAGCCTAAAGCCTCGCTGCTTTAAACACCGTCAGACGACTTCAATCCTGTAAGGTAGGTACACATGCTTTATGAAAATGGAGCAGGTAAGCTATGTAACAGCTTTATAAAATATCATCTGAAATTCGTGAGACACTTGCCTGCCCTTCGGTAGGACACGCGACTTTATCGACTCGGCCTGGCCTTGGTATTAATTATAACTTGGATCGTTATATATTTTGCCGTTGTAACCGCGTAACCCGCTGCTTGTTTGAGGCATTACCTTAGCAAATAATGTCCTTACGTTTTATTTATATTTGACTTCGTCTGCGCAGGATTAGTACCCACTTCGTGTAATTCTAACGGTTTTTGCGCAACACGCCAGTATAGTTCGCTGCTTGCAGATTTTTTTCCTACTTGCTTGACATTTATCGTTATATTTTGGACAATTCACACAATATCTTTATAAATTATAGCCTACTAGCTGTTACCCGCGACTTCATTCGCGTATGTTTAGAACCTTTATTTTTATTTTAGAAGGAATGCATTCTGTGCATCTAAAGAACATCTCATAAGTTTAATCCCCTATTTTACCCCCTTCGGGAATGATTTTGCACAAACGTTGAAACAAACACATGTTTTTCTTTATTTCTTACCTAAAGCCTAAATATGAATTTTCAGATCCCTAACTTTAAATATGAGTTGTCCAAACAAACTTTTATCCCCTATTTTACCCCTATTTTTTTTTCAAGGTGGTTTTTTGAGACAAAAAGTAGGCTATGTTCTTCCCCCGAATGCATCTTCTTACCAAATTTAATCAAGATACGTTCAGCCGTTTAGCCGTGAAAACGTAACAAACAGACAGACAGAGACACTTTCGCATATATAATATTAGTATAGATGTGTTATTCTGATGTATTAAGCTATATTATTGTAAAGTTTCATTAAAATCCATTCAGTAGTTTTTGCGTGAAAGAGTAACAAACATAAATACATCCAAACACACAAACTTTCGCGTTTATAATTTTAGTAAGGATTATGCGAATAATTGAAAATCCCAGATAACAAAGCGCGTTTTGGAATTCATGGCTGGTAGTGTATATATAGTAGGTACCCACGTTCTGCGTAGGTGTTTGTGTGCGTAATTGTGCATGTGCTTAAATTTAAATGACGTAGGTAAGTTTTAATTCAATTCAATAAATTTAATTTTTGTATATCGTATTTTAAGAGCTGTGGATTTTGTAATAAATAAAAAGAAATTTAATAATAAGGTAAATATTTTTTTTTAATTATTAATAATTCTATAAAGATTATTATTAATTCTATGAAGATTATTTAAGTTTAACCCAGACCGAATTCGACCGAGTTTAGTCTCTTCTTAGCGTTTATTTTTTATTTTTCTAGGGTTCCGTACCTCGAAAGGAAAAAACGGAACCCTTATAGGATCACTTTGTTGTCCGTCCGTCTGTCTGTCGGTCTGTCAAGACCCTTTTTCTCAGGAACGCGTGGAGGTATCAAGCTGAAATTTATATCAAATACTCAAGTCTACTGCCCCTTAAAGCTGTGAAAAAATCAAACTTCTTAGCCAACGCAATCAATAGATACAGCCGTTTATGCCGCAAATTTCCGCAAATTTTCGACACTCGCAAGGGAATCAAAACCTACTGGGTACTTCCCGTGAACTCAGAATCTTGAAATTTGTTAGGAAGCAAGGAAAAATTGCGAAAACCGTAAATTTTTAGTTACATCATATAATAAAAATATTAGTAATAATTTTAAACTTACTACCTCTTTCTTGAGATCTAGAAGATTTATTTTTTGCAATAAAAATACCAGAACTATGACTCGATTGTCGTGATGGGTGAACTTTTACTTATATACCTACAGGTTTGTACGGAACCCTCGGTGCGCGAGTCCGACTCGCACTTGGCCGGTTTTTTTTGTAGGTAGGTATGTAAAACTCAAAAGAATTAGGCCAAATGAGTTTTACACAAATTGTTTACAATTTATAAAACGGATACTTACAATAATAATAGGTTTTACTGTGAAAATATATAGATAAATATATAATACTAATAAACAAATTAAAAAAATCCAAAATCAAAGTAAGTCTATAATGTAAATTGACTTCTCCTAATACATTGGATGGTGAGTTTAAACGTGTGTGCGTTTGCGTGTCTGTGTGTATAAGTGGGTTATCCTGATCGTCCCAGTCTCATATGTGTTTGATTTTCACAGGATAACCCATAGTGTGGTGCGTTGTGTGTCAAAGTCAAAGTCAAAAGATGATTTATTCAATACAATCACAAGGATCACTTTGAAACGTCTTACATACTAGGTGAATTTAGGTGCCAATTCATCCTAACCCAAGCTCGAGAAGAATTGGCAAGAAACTCGTCTTGGTCCTAGCGCTTTTTTATAATGATCCATCTTATAACTACCTTAACTACGAAATACAAATACAAGAGAGTTTATACATTTCAAGTGTGTCGGTTAACTGTCTGACGGCAGAGCGACATGAGGCCATGCATTCTTATCAATAATATAGTCATCTATATTATAATAAGCTTTCTTCAAAAGACTACCTTTAATGTATGCTTTAAGTCGAAACCTAGGGATGTATAATTTATGTTTATTCCTAGTGTTCATTTTATGAAGGTCACTATTTTGCTGAATCCCATCTCTATTTTTATGTGTATATAACAAATTTTCATATATATATTGTGAAGCTATTGTGAGAATATTAATTTCTTTGAATATTTCTCTCAAAGATTCTCGTGGTTTCATTTTATAAATGGCACGTATTGCCCTTTTTTGAATTACAAATATTTTACCAATATCAGCTGCTTTCCCCCAGAGAATGATGCCGTATGACATAACACTATGGAAGTAACTGAAATAAACTAGTCTAGCTGTAGCTTCATCAGTAAGCCACCGTATCGCACGAACTGCATATGCAGCGGAACTAAGCCTACCAGCAAGCGTTTCAATTTGTGGTCCCCACTGTAGTTTTGAATCAATATTAAGACCTAGGAAGATCGTGGAATTTACAAGATTCATTGCCTCTCCATTTATTTCAATGTTGGACGGGCTATGAATAACATTTGGCAAAGTGAATTTGATACATTTAGTTTTTTTGGAATTAAGCAAAAGATTATTTACAGTGAACCAGTTAAGAACTAACGATAAGGATTCATTTACGTTATCGCATATACTGGTTTTACCTCTATCAACTTTAAAAATTAAAGACGTATCGTCTGCAAATAAAACTATATCACAAATATTTTTTACAAAAAAAGGTAAATCATTAACGTATACTAGGAATAAAAAAGGGCCTAGTATCGATCCCTGAGGTACCCCTATATCAATAATTGATCCCAAAGACCTCTCACCACCCACGTCTACTTTCTGGACTCTATTGGATAGATAAGACTGTATGAGGTCAATCGCCCGGTTTTTAATGCCATAATATTTTAACTTTGTGATTATAAGAGTGTGTATAAGAGGTTAATTGTTTGTGTGTTTATATACAAACATTTTACACTTATTCAGAATTAGCTGCTGCCCGCGGCTTCGCCGCACGTTTTTTTTTATACCGGACATTTCACACAACATCTCACACATTATAAGTAGCATATGTCCTTCTGCAAGGTACCATCTATACCAAAATTCATCAAAATCAGATTAGCGGTTTAGTTGTGAAAACGTAACAGACAGACAGTTACTTTCTCCTACTAATAATTTATATTATTACTAGGGATTAATAGTCCTGAATTTTTGATTTAGGGTTAATTTAGAGCCACTAAATAAGTCTAGATCACAACAATTTAAAAGTTCTTTGAGCACGACACTAGACTCAGTTTTGGGCAGTGCTATAATTGTCTATAGAAATTAACACCTTTACTAGTTTTTTTTAATCTTTATCCCATACAAACTACACTCTTTACCCTTTTTAAGATTTTTTTAATAATCCCCGTTTGTTTTCTATTTAAAAAATCTAAATCTAGTGGCAAGCAAATTGCACCACGTACCTACCTATAAAAAAATCCTATACAAACTTAACCCCTTGTTTTGTTTATTATAGGGGTCCGTATTTAGGGCCTACAAAGAACCCTTAAGTAAAGATTTGCCCCATGACCGTCTGTCTGTCTGTCTGTCCACTCCTAATCAGAAATCTTGCTCATAGGGTATTAACCATAGCTTAATGAAATTTTGCACGTGTTTTTAGGGGTTACTACATCATCCTGTGGCATATCGTTAAAGCTCTAAAGTAAACTAAACTGATCTTGGCCAATTTATTTAGGACTCATTTTGGAAAACCCTAAAGCTCGTGTCATCTATGTTGTATTTATAGTATAATATAATAATTATAATTATAATAATAATAAACTTTATTTGGAACAGATAACAACAGGTACATAAACATTGAGAGTCGATGACATCTGCAGAAGGGTAAAACTGTGTCGCAGACATCAACGCCCACCTCCGAGAAAATATACAAAGTTCCTTAACATTATACATTGACAACATGTAGTTAGGTAAAGTAGGGAGGGGAGGGTGTGTTTGTGTAAGTGTATGTGTGTGGGTGTGTTTGTTAATGTGTGTGTGTGTGTGTGGGTGTATGTGTATGCGTTCGTGTTCATTTGTTATTTAAGAGGAACCAATAGGTCTTCCGTATCAGTATAGGTTAGTGTCTGAAGCCATTCATGGGTTTTAGATTTACATTTTCTAAAAGGAAGGGGAAAGTATTAAGTAAGTAAGTAAGGGAAGTATTCAAATCAAGTTTCGAGCAAATCGCACCACGCGTCCATACAATCCATACAATACAACCTTTAACCCCCTTTATAGTAAGTTGCCATACAACCTTTAACCCACCATTCCCTCCCCTTTTTAGAGGGTAGAAATATATCGCAGCTTGTATGTAATTTAAAAGAAACTAGCATAAGGTGAAACTCCCATTCAAATCACTCCAGCTTTTTTAAGCCAATATTATTGTTCAGACTGATAAACAAACAAACAAAAATTCGAATGAATTAACACAAATAATAGACTAATGCTGAAAGTTAATGATTTACAGTACCTACTTACTACTTCTTTTCGAGTCGCTGCTTCAGTGGTTAATATGGTTTTAGACTAGTAGGTGTCGCATCTCAATCGAACTGTAGCCACGTTAACCTTACGCGACTACAGTTCGATTGAGATGTGTCCGTACACTTGCACAAGGATCCCTTGTGCAAGTGTTCGGACACAGATGGCACACGAGTATATGCACCATATATTGTGTCGGAGCTCCACAGTCGCATTGCGTCAAGCTAAGGTCCCTAAATCCACATTTGCACATGTTAAATCTACAGCGGTCAACCAGAGTGCAAAGTCGATTTAGCGACTCCCACACAGGCCATGGCAGGGCAATTTTTCTTACAGGATGATAAAATGAAAAGGTGGAGATTTAAGAGGTGGAGATAAAATGAAAGGTTTCTTTCTTTTCTAAGCTTATGTTTTGCAGCAGCTGGACGGTCGTTTAAAGCCTGTGTATTGCGCTGAAAGCTTTTGCGGCTTTTGAATCGAGCTCGTGGAATTCCGCGTCCATATAAGAGATGCCGGCTTTAGCTTGGATTTATCAATGGAACATGCTACGGCCTGTCGCACACACGGTGGTGCGATACATGCGGGATGTAGCTAGTTGAGAAGACTTTATTTGATACACCCAGTTATTACGCGGCACGTTTCGTTGAGCGCTACATTAACAAGCTTGGTATGTGCAGACCTGTGCTACAATAGTCACGCAAACTCACCGACGGAGAAGCACAGCGCCTAAACATTTCTCATAATATTTTAATGTACGCATTTTTCGACATCTACATTTTTATTTTAGTACAACAGAAAAACAGTTAACTCGGAGAAGTAGACGCTTGACTTGCATCTACCTATTTCCTTTACAATGAAACTATACTGCGCGACTAGTTACTGAGTTTTCGAACATTAATAGATTTTCTCTAGCAGGAAATTGCTTTTCGTACAAAATGGGCTAAAGAAATAAAAAATTACTTATTATTAGTAAGTATATTTGACTATTTGAATAAATAAATAATTAATGCCGGACATTTCACACATCATCATGTGGCCCTAAAGTAAACAGAGTTTGTGTTACAGGTAATATATGACTGATATGTGTAATAATGTAATACATCGATATAATCTATATAATAAAAATCAATTGCTGTTCGTTAGTCTCGCTAAAACTCGAGAACGGCTGGACTGATTTGACTGATTTTGGTTTTGAATTATTTGTCCAGAGAAGGTTTAAAAAGTGAGTAAATATGAAAAAAATGTTTGCTTTTTTTTGCCGGGTCAGCTAGTATAACACTAAAGAATGAAACCTCATCTATCACGCGTCTAAAAAGTGTAACCTCATTTTAGTTTGATCGACGTAGCTTTGAAACATTTTGAAGTAAATATGACTTATTTTCTCGCGTATTACTTCGCTAGTGACATTCATTTTGATAGATAGTTATACTGCTTGAAGTAGAAAACTTGGTGGTGTCAACTATTTAGAAATGTTTCCTTAAGGCGGCTCGTTGACCGAACGATATTGACGCGTATTCATGGCGCGATATTTGTTATCAGAAAACATTCAAATAAAGAATATTTAATATTCTGAATATTTTAATTTGCTTACTTTCCGCATATTTGTGTAAACTGTAAGTTAAAATGACTGCAACTTAAGAAGATAATGATTATTCAACATTTTAGACATTATTTCATGATTAAAAGTAAAAACTAACAATTTATTTATTAATAGTACATACATAAAAAGTAGCCTATGTTCGTTCCTAAGATACAATCTATATCCATACCAAATTTGATTGATGCAAAAAAAGAAAAAAGTTCTGTTGACCCGATTGCTACCAAACTTCACAGGATGACCCGCTAGTTTCCTTAAAATTTCATCGAGATCTTTTCAGACGTTTCGGAGTCTAGGGAACATACATACATACATACATGATTTTTATAGATAAGAATATAAGAATAAGAATATTTATTGCCAAAAAAGAATTACACTAATTGACAGTATCAGCGAGGCCCAAACTAGGCGTAGAAGCCTGTATCTTGGGTCTCATGAGCTCGAGTTACCTAATTAATACATTTTTGGCATTAAATATTAAAAAAGCTATCCTAGTAAACAAACCCCACAAAACTATAATTAGGGTTTTTGAAGTTGCCGTTCTGTAGTACTCAGAATTTGGACTAGCATTTGGAATGTAATTTTTATATAGTTTGTTAGGATGAGTTTGTAAAGATTGTTAGGAATTCAGCACATTCTAAAATTTATAAAACTTCTACGTGTGTGTCATTTATTAGTATTCTTATAAGCGGCAATAGGTTTGCAATATACAATAATAATAATAATACCGGACATTTCACACAGCATCATCTGGCCCCAAAGTAAGCAGAGCTTGTGTTATGGGTACCACATGACTGACATACTACTTATATACTTTTTTTTTTTGTAAATACATTCATATAATATATATAAACACCCAGACCCGAGACAAATACTTGCAGATCATACAAACATTTGTCCCGCGGCGGGAATCGAACCCGCAACCTTTTGCGTCCTAGCCGGACCTAAGCCCACTGCGCTACAGTGGTCGTCAATAAATGAATTTGAATATGATCTTTTGTATATAAATCTATCATGCATTATAACAATTTCATATTGTGTCAAAAGTTATTCACTGTTTAAAATAACGCCATCTTTTTTTGTTAGATAGTAACAAATAGTGACAGGGCGAATCTTAATAAGTGTTTAGACAGTGTTCAAGTTTAGAGGCTTTTATAAGTAAGGCTTCTGCGGGGCGATTATTGAATTATGATACTATCAAAACTTTGATACTAATCGCTTTCAATTACTATTGATGAATTGGTATTATGGAAGGTTGATGTTGATTGTCATACATGCTGTCATATGATTAGAAAACGGAACGTAAGTAATAGTAATCCATCTTGTCAAAACTGGTTCTAATTACATTCAAACTAATGATTGAAATTATGCCGATTGCTAATCGAAACTGATAGACATTGGACAATCGCCATGCTGATCTTGCATAAAAACTGCTTCTTAATATAAGTATTAAAAAAAATTGGGTTGCACTCCGGGAGAGCCGACAGAAGTGAAAATTATTATTTAGGTTCGTTAGAGTTTAGTAATAAATCACTTCAAAATCAGTTGTTATGGCGACTGCCAATCAAATACTAAACGAACACAGATGATGCAATATTTTTTGTTCAGAATGTAGATAATTATATCAAAGAACCTAACTCAGTAAACTTCTCCATACAAAAGTAGACTGTAAACATGTGAATTAAGGTTTATAATCAAATGGGGCGAGCGCGGCAGCCGGCTGCGTCTATATCAAAGAACCTAACTCAGTAAACTTCTCCATACAAAAGTAGACTGTAAACATGTGAATTAAGGTTTATAATCAAATGGGGCGAGCGCGGCAACCGGCTGCGTCTCGGTAATCTCGGTAACGGTGTCGCGAATCCAGAGGTTTTACTCATCTAAATAAAATATGCGTATCGCGCTAAAAGAAGTTTTCACTTCAAAAATCGTATAAGTAATCAAGTCACATTCTGACACCAAGAACTTACAGTTATAATACCCGCGATTCGGCACGCGTGGTACCTACTTAAAAAGTAGCAAACATATATATATACATTGTATATACATGTACATACAAGTAATGTAAATAAAGTGGTTATGGCAAACGTATTAGAAAAAGAAGATTATCCAATATTACTACACAACCTATTCATGTACGCTTAACTAAGTTTTCACTGGAGCTAACAGAGTCAGATAAAAATAGACTGTAGTCGTTTCAATTTTATTATCGATGTTGGCTTGGCTTAATGGTTAAAAAACGTTCTCGATACGTTATGCAATTTCAATTAAAACTTTTCTCAAACGGACTGGCACTGACGACGGAATGGAGTCTCAAATTAAAAGTTTAGAATGGCTGCTATTTATTCATTTGGGTACCGACTCAGCATTAAAGATTTCTATTTATTCATCATCCGCAGCCCGATTTCACCAACTAGTAGGGAAAGGCCTCCCGCCCTTGTGCGGCCCGTGGCTGACTTTTCCGTCTTACCATCTTGCCAACGGGCTTCCGACGTTCCTATAACGTCCATTTGACGTTAGGTTGTCTAGAAGATATCGCCATATGCGATAAGATTACCGTTTGCAGGACATGTTATACTGTAGCCGTAGCATTAATTTGTATGTATCTAAAATGTTCTCGAAAAAAGTTAATTTATTATGTAGGTACCAGCGGTCCCGTTCGCTACAACGTTCGCGCGTTTTAAAAAAGAAAAATATATCCGAATAAAACATTTTGCTTGACTTTGCTTCTTTAATACACAATTGTTAATGCGCGCACAATTGTCATAACCTAACAAACCGAACATCTTCAAAGGTTGTATCAAACTGAACTCACTACTTAAATTTTTTTTTACAATTTCTAGGGTTCCGTACCTCGAAAGAAAAAAACGGAACCCTTATAGGATCACTTTGTCGTCCGTCCGTCTGTCTGTCAAGACACTTTTTCTCAGGAACGCGTGGAGGTATCAAGCTGAAATTTATATCCAATACTCAGGTCTGCTGTCTTTTAAAGCTCTGAAAAAATCGAACTTCTAAGCCAACGCAATCAAAAGATACAGCCGTTTATGCCGCAAATTTTCGATAATCGCAAGGGAATCAAAACCTACAGGGTACTTCCCGTGAACTCAGAATCTTGAAATTTGGTACGAAGCAACATCTTATAGCACAGATAAAGGAAAAATTACGAAAACTGTAAATTTTTTGTTACATCATCCAACTCTGACTCGATTGTCGTGATGGGTGAAATTTTACTTATATACCTATAGGTTTGTACGGAACCCTCGGAGCGCGAGTCCGACTCGCACTTGGCCTTTTTTTTTGATAGTTCAGTATTCTGCTATTCGGAGCGGAGACAAATCCTACAAATCAAAAATCAGTCCAGCCGTTCTCGAGTTCTAAATGGTGCAACTAACACGACTTTGTTTTTTATATATATATAGAATATTATTATTATTATATCTTGGCCAACATTCAGTAATTGCTTTACACCATCTATCGTCACCACGCCTCATGATGTCTCCTTTATATTTATATTCACCATTAAGTAAAATAACAATGAATAATTCAAGGCAGGTATGATGGAAGCTTCATGATAAACAATTGCAAATATATTATAACTGAGGTAAATTTAATTTTGGTGACATCAAAGGAACAGATGGCCAAGTCAAAGTTCTCTATGGTATTACTGTCTCAACACCGGCATTTCCAAAGAGTAACATAATAATTATTATAACTTGCCCGTCGATATTGCTCATTACGATGTCCGGTCCTTTTGACGTCATTTAATATATTTTGTTTTCATATTTTATCATCGGATCAAGCTTTGGTGATTGTTTTTGAAGTGATAACTTCTTATGGAAGGGTAAACCGCTTCGTTACGTAACGCGGTACGGCGCCATTATTTTTGGCTTCCCTTTCTCTCGCGTATACGGCAGCGGTAGGCAGGCTCCTCCTCTCTCACTCTAACCCACAGCGCTAGTTAGATTAGTTTAAATTATCACTTCTGTCGAGCATCCCGAGACGCACACGTATTTAGTTTTTTTTTTATAGTTTGTAATTCGAATAAAAAAAATCTTACAATAGATTTAAAACTTAAATGACATCCGACTTCATGTATTAAATATTGTGTATAGGCAGCTACCGTAAAACGTTGTGGAGTTCCCTGGACTGTCCTTCGACTTCAACATCAGACCCCTAATGACAGTCTCAACCCATATAGGTGTAAAGTCTTGATCAATACAAATTAATCAAGCCCAGACACCAGGTAATTGCTGTAAATCGTTGAGTTCCCTTGACTGTTTTTCGGCTCAATCATCAGATCGACTCCAGACCTTCATTAAATAGCGGTGCTTTAAAATACTCAATAAAAAAAATTTACAAACGCACTAGTCGCACTACGATTTTAGAATTGCGTCCCCTCGATTTCTCTGGGATGCCATCATCAGATCCTGGTTTCCTTATCATGGTACCACCCTTGGGATATCAACTTTCCAACAAAAAAAAAATTATCAAAATCGGTTCATAAACGATGAAGTTATCCGCGAACACACATAAAAAATATACATACTATCGAATTGAGTAACCTCCTTTTTTGAAGTCGGTTAAAAATGCAAAACCAAAATGCAACAATACAGTAATTGAAAATACCGCCACCTATTATTAGTTAATAGGTACCTCCAACAATAAAACCGTGTCAACCTCAACGAAGTACAAATAATTGCCACCAAAGGAACGACGACATCATTTAATTTTGTAAAAATAAAAACACATGTTTAAAAAACTTTTTATCGAATTTCCCGACCTTATGCTATATAATGAAATTAGAAAATGCTTTTATCAGGACCTAATTTAGATTTTTCATAAACTTGAATAACAAATCGATACCTGTAATGCCATCTATTGCTATTTATTTGAACTAATTTTCTTTTCTTAGGGATGAGACCCCATGGTACGAAGCAACGTCTTATAGCACAGATAAAGGAAAAATTGCGAAAACCGTAAATTTTTAGTTACATCATATAATAAAAATATAATATATATTGGTGGCAATTCGGTTGGTTCATTTCTAAATGTAGGAATTACTAAAATATATATTAGTTAGTCAAATCATTTGTAAAACCTATTCGTTTGGTACCATCTAACTAAATAAGGAACACTTAATTAAATTAGATAAAATTAAATTAGGATAAGTTGGTAACAGCAGAATAACAATGTTTAATTTGACAGTCTAAACCTAAATTTAGCTAAAATTAGTTAAGTTGGTGCCAACCGAATTGCCACCATTGTCATGTTATGGATTACATTTTGCAATAAAAATACCATAACTATGACTCGATTGTCGTGATGAACTTTTACTTATATACCTACAGGTTTGTACGGAACCCTCGGTGCGCGAGTCCGACTCGCACTTGGCCGGTTTTTTTTATAAGATTTGCCAGTTTCCTCACGATATTTCGGATTAAGTGAATTAGTGGTGCATAATCCATTCCTTTAGAACGACTTTGAGAATTGAAAAGCAAGGGTTACCACTTCAGTGATCTACCACTTCAATCTGATTTCTCTATCTAATATCTCTAGTCTCAATATAGTTGAATTATTCATCATATTCTGCTTTAAAATTCACTCAATTCCATGCTCTATCTGGTTAATCTAGAGTGATTTGCATGTTAGAGTGCTGTTGGTCCAAGAAATGTCTTATTAAAATATAAATTGGATTGGTCTTTATTTTTGCAAGATAATTGTATTAATATATTTTTTTTTCATATCAACGCTTTCAGAGCATAATGTGACATTAAATAACGAAATATATAATTCTTGTTGGAAACCAACACAGAGTCTTATTAAATCAAATCAAATCAAAATATTTGCAACTAAGAAAACATATAACAAAACATGGAATAAGAGCATAAAACAAACATAAAACAATATAATAGCATATACGTTAGCTTAGTTGCAAAAAGGCCCCAACTCAGCGTGTGCAGGTTAATGACCTGCGCTGTTCTTCCGTTGGAGCCTTTATTTGGGACCGAGTAGGTATTAGATAAAAATACACAAGTGGACGTGATCACAAGTAATAGAAATGGAGGTAACAGTAAACCATGAACAAAAATAGTGACATAAGATTTATAGAACAAGTATATTAGGAGCCCCCACACTTTATCATCTTTATGCACCTCACGTGTTTAAGATGCAGTAATGATTTTTCGAATAAAAATATGTATGGAGAAAAACATGAAAGTCGATATTTCTCGTGCGAGTGCCCGTTATTTCGTCTGGTAAGAATAATTTTCTTATTTTTTAAAAAAATTTGACATATAGCACATATAAGGCATTCGATGGACTTCAGGTGAAAAAAATGTTTATCGATTTTTTTATGAATATATTGTATATTACTCATTATTCAAATTACATTACGATATATTAATAATATTTCAACTCGCCTAATCATTGTTAAGTTTTAATAAAATATTTCACCTATGATAATAATTTAAAAAAATATATAATTGGTGTAGGTAAACGCATTTTACAAATGTACAATAAATAATTTTCATTCATTTATTCATTTTACCAAAAAGTCTCATAGAAAAAGGTCAAAGGTTCTCTCAAAGGTCTCCGTCATGTCTTCACAACTTTTAAAAAGTCAGGACCCTCTAAAGCACGGAAGCACTCAGATGAAAATGCCAATGCTGTCACCCCCACAAAGTCCTATCTAAGTGCCAAGTGCGACGTTAGGACAAACTTTGGGGCTATGTCGAGTTTTATCGGCTATTTCATAATTATTTGAGAAATAGCCCCTAGATTTTAGTAAGTAAACTTGTGTATCCTTTTTCAATAGCCCGGTATTATTTTTACAATGAATTTATTTGAAATTGGAATGACGTATGCCTACAAACTTATTCTACGAACAGGCTATAATTGAGTTCTCTGATTTAACTGCAGCCCGCGGCTTTGCACGGCTATTTTTAATGTAGGTACCATGCTACCTACATTAAAAATAGCATAGGTTAATTAAATACCTGGTAGCATTAATATATATTTGGGACATGGGTTCGTTCTAAATATCAAATTTCATCTAGATCTGTTAAGCCGTTTAGCAGTGAAAAAGTAACGAACAAAAAGACAGAGAAACTTTCTAATTTATAATATTAGGAAAAAAGGAAAAAAAACACAAATCTGCTACTTCAAAGATGCTCGTACTATTATTTTATTCCGTGTTACCACTTCACCGCCGGTGGCCAGAGGTTAAATTCTGTTATTTAATGAGAGAGTAATCTAAGGAAGTCGCATCGCAGTCTGATTAGTGGCCTTGGGCCTTTCGTGGACAAAACAAAGGCAGCAACTAAGGCAAAAGTCCCCCCTCCTCTCCCGTTGGTCAGAAGACAATTAGATAAGTCTATTCAATTAGAAGTAGCTAAAGTTGGTAGCTAAAATAGTGATTGTGTCGGTAGAGCTTTTAGTTTATTAGCTTGCTGAACATTATTAAAAAATAAACTAAAATAATACTTAATTACAGTTACATTGGGGCGGAACCCTTGTGAAGTCTCCAACCGATCTGTCCGTCGCAGACTAGAATCGTTTCAATGCTTCGTAACTGACGTGAGATATAAACCGGTATTACATTTTATTCGGTAGGTCCCGCATTTACAGTGAGTGTATGCGGTTATAAACCTCACGTGCTTCTGATACGAACCACACTGCTTCATCGGCAGCAAACCAATGTGACCGCTTACTTATGCCTGATTCCTGAAAATTAAATACTTCAGTTTACGTATGATTTTGTAAAACGTTTGAGTTCTTAATGAAAATAACTTATTTTTATATATTATTGATTTCTCAAAAAGATTTGGTACTTGCACACTTGCATGACAAAATATCACAAGAGGTGTCGTTCTGGTTAGGTAGGTCACGTACATGTATTAGTACTAAATATGTACAAGTAGGTATCGCTTATCTAATCATTCATATAGGTAGGTGCTCGGCTTTATTAATTTAGGAGTAATTTTCGACAGCATGTTGGGCTAATTTATATTTAACCCTTAGCCAGGTCGAGCAAAGTTTCACATATTGAGACTTAATTATGGTTTAAATTTAACTCAAAACGGGGTATTTATTTATGATAAGTGATGGTATTACTCACATATCAAAACAATGTTAGAGTAAACCATGGTAGTTTTAGAAGTTATGTTAATTGTGTTAGGCAAATGAGTAAAAAAAAACAATATCTTAGCTTTTAGAGTTCCTAGGTTTATAAGGAACTCTTATTGTTTCGCTATGTCCGTCTATCTGTCCGCCCTTAATTTTATTCTTGCTCGCAGACTGTGCGTTTTTTCATGACTAAATTTTGCACGTTACGTATTCATGACTATTAGTAACCCCTACAAAGTATGAAATAAAAACTTAAAAATAACGGTTTTCAGGGATACCTCCCCAACATGTTTAGATGGTTAATTTTTAAATATTGTATTACCCCATCGTGTGGCATATTCGTTTCAAAGATACTAGGAGCTTTCTTAAACAGTTGTTCGATACAGATATCGCTTGATAACTTAGCGATGAAGTGGTCATTTTTAATAGAGATCAGTGTCTTTCCCCTACCCTCTCCCCTCTCCCTACGGGCTTAACTGCTGATTGGAGAAACTCGAAATGTTTATCAAAATTGTTGGATATATAATTAAATTACAAGGAAAATATCACGATATTACTAACATTACTAGAGTAACAGCCTGATTTGTTAACCTTAAAAAAAATAGGCCCATACAATTTTTTTACTAAGCTAATTAGATGGTGTTGAATTTGTTTAGAGCTGACCATTAGCCTTTCATTACCTTATTGACTTCGGAAGCTTTCACTGCTCGTGATCACATGCGCTTTCCCAATTTTTGTTTTTATCATTATTTCTATAAAAAACACGTCTTCGTGCAAATAAACAAAAATATCAAAAAAAAATTATCAGTATTGTGACCGTCATAATACTCAGAAATTTCTGATGCAAACATAGGTGTTTTAAAAGTTTTCAAAACATGGCGTTGCAAAAAGCGAAACATGACATATTATTTTAGGTTTTTTAGTCTCTTTCTTGGTACTGCAGAAGCGACATCGGTTCCATGTGCCTGCATTATAAGGCATGCGATGCCCAACATTTCTCAATCTCACTTCATTTTCCACCCAAAACTGGCCCGCTCCTATCATATAAAAAAAAAGTTAGAAAATTAGTGCCGTCCCTTTTAGTACGATAGTGACAAGTAGTGACAGGGCAAATCTTAAGCAGGGTTCAACTTGAGAGACGTTTATAAGTAAACCATACATGTTCTCTAACTCGGGCGGAGAAGTTGTCTATGAGACTTTTAGCCAATATTAGCCGGAACTCTATGTGGCTGCTACTGATTAAACATGTGGATTAATTATACACAATATATGCGTTTATGCAAGCCACATCTACATCTAGCTTGAACCAAAATAATCTCAACCAATTTGTTTTTGCTAATTGAGTACCTACTTATGATAAATTAGTTTGGTCCGTTATATCCACACCTATCTACCTAGAAGGTTCTATCTAGAAAATCTATTCTATTCTATCCATTCTGATCTATTTTTGGGGCATGATAAACATTGATAGACAGACAGACACAAATACGGGTATTTAGATTGTTTTATTATAATATATGTATGTATAAATATAGCTCAGCTCTCCCTAAAACATTCAGTGCTGCGGGCGACATTAATTTCTACGGGCTTTATTGATAAACCGCGCTAGCACCGTTTGCATAGCCGTAGTTACGTATTTAACTGGTAACTAGTAAGTCTATTCTAAGAATTGATTATGAGCGCTCGACACCAGTCTTAGATTTTGAACTTGAACTAGTGGAAATTTCCGTGACATTACGCGTAATGTCACGTGCATTTCATACGAGCACATTTTTAATAAGAAGGATTAAATTTGGAAATTATTTTCTTAGTGTGCATCAACAAATTAAATCCTTTCTTGTCTGTCAACCAAAGCATGACTATGATTCTTATTAGATAAATAATTAATAAAAGCGCTCGTTATACACTGAGTCTGGTAGTACAGCTGTACCTATTAAATTATGATTAGATAGATTGATATGGCTACCCACGGAACCCTAAAAAATATAACCGAGTTTCTTAAATAATTAAAAAGATGAAGAAGAAGAAAGCTTATAATTCATTGCAAGCGACATCAATTATCTATTGATTATGCATAGATTTGATGCGACTTTGAGTAGAAAATATTGAAATTAAATGTAATTAAAGTGAAACCATTAATATGCAAAGTAGATCGGCTGTTTAGCAATGTAGTGGAGGTCGTGAGCTGTGCGTGCCTCTGATCGATGGGGTTGCGTGTATAGCGCGCGGCGCTGTGAGGTCGCGCTCTGGCGGCGGCTCCACCGACCCTCATCCAGCGGCGTCCATGGATTCTCTTTGTTCTACAACACCGCCTTTTCCATAGTCGAATTTATTCGCTTAGTTCGCATTGCCGCGCCTACCTCTGACGCGCATGCTCACCACGGTTCTCATGCGTCCCCACTACGTCACGTTTTAAAATGATATGCGGTGCAAAATAGCGTATATTCTGTCGGTACGTCGTCACAGTCGGAGTAACCGCTGATGCGACAGCTCCTGTAGAGTCTCAGCCCAGCAGCCCTATTGTATCGCTTTGTAGTCCCGTCGCAGTCAGTTAGGTGTTAGGAAGGGAGCGCGGTAGCAGAGTTATCGATCTTTCGTGTGCCTGTTCGTGCTCAGTGTTCTCTCGGGATATTCGTCCACTCGTCGCCGTCGGCGCCGGCCTTGTTGCTCTGTTTACTGGCCGCGCGTACATTAGTTCCATTCGCGTGATCATGCTCTGCGGACACTAATTGTTAACGTACACTTGGTTTTCCGCGACCGTACCTTCTATTCCCTGAACCCTTGTTGCGGCTGGTTAGCTGACGTATTTCATCGATTGAACACCGAATTTTTGGTAAGTTTTAAAGATCATTTTTAAAATATATTTTTTACTTTTATAAAATAAATATTATGTTATTTTTTCTATCACCATATTTTTTATATATTTCATTTATTATTTTTATTTCACTGTTTAATGTTAAATTCATTTGGCGTGTTATATTTTGTATCGCTTTTTATTATGTTAATATTTATAATAATACATTCATATAATATTATCTGTACTCTCCTAATCATAGTAAATCACCGTTACACCTGTAATTGTCTATCCTATCCTATAGAGTCGGCAAAGTGTTCTAAAATATTTCTATTGATGCCGTAGCCAGCCATCTGGTTTATATTCTAAAGTTATATCGTAAACCGCAAGAAAACATCGGTATTTGTAGTGTTTGGCAGAATACTCCTTTGCAGAATACTACAGGAGTTATCTTTTATACAATCTTTATGGAAAAAGAGCCGAGATTTTGTTACAAGATGTGAAAAATGCCTTCGTGAAAAGCTTTTCACGTGAGGTATTTCTTGTCTTACTGCGCATGTCTATGCTTCAGCTTTATCGCCGGAATTTAGAACACAAAATATGTTGCCAAAAGCTTTTAAAAGATGTTGGTTAAATATCGTAAAATAAAAGAATAACGTTTGTTTTTACTCCAAAGATATTTTAATCAGAAATAAATGGTTCTTTTAAAACCAGCTAAGTACTAACAATGCGCCCTATATAAAATTGTTTAGGCTTTATCTTAAACTAAACGTAATCCGATTCCCAACCTGGCGGGTTGAAACTCCCGACTTTGTTTGATACCCTGCAGTCTTTTTCTTTGGGACTTTTTCAACACGTTTTCTAACAATTTTTTCTCCATAATAAAAACGAAAAACAAAATCAAACGAAAGCTTTTATGTGCATTAACAATTGTGCCCGACAAGTAAGTGAGTTTGTTTGATCGCACTTTGATCAAAAGCGGCAAAATGTATCTACGGTTTTGATTCTTTACGAAATTACTTGAGAATTTTATCGAGGTGGCCTATCCAATTTAAAGATTTAAAAACATTAAAATCTTGACACGACAAGTTTTCTCGATAAATTAGCCAGGGAGTTCTGATAACAGAACTTAGAACTAAATAACTCTGACTACAGAACAGTTTTATATACCTTAGTAGGTAGGTACCACAAGGCGCTTTCTTGCATTACTGGCACACCA
Source organism: Lampropteryx suffumata (assembly GCA_948098915.1). NCBI lineage: Eukaryota > Metazoa > Arthropoda > Insecta > Lepidoptera > Geometridae > Lampropteryx > Lampropteryx suffumata. Next base: position 22,283,836 of record OX402544.1, on the reverse strand, counting down.
CAGTAGCCCGTAACGATGCTTATTACAGACAAGGATTCTTAGATGCCAAGAAGAAACTAGTAGACCACTAAACACCTACAGTTTGATTGATACACATTATGCTCAATTACATCGCAGTCGGGCGCATTGTTATTATTTTTATCAATAGCTCGTGTTTTCAAGGGTTTATTGTTCCAACGAGGGTTGCTGAAAGAAATGCTTACATCAACAATACAAGGGCAATTGCGAAGATCAAAGACAAAAAAATAATTATTAACGATCGATAGACTCAGTATTCTTACCAAGCAGACATTATCTTACCTACGAGAACATTGTATATTTTATGCTATACTATAACATTTTTGGCTTAAAAAGGTAAAACTGAATCATGTATATCAAATTAATAAATAGTAGTCATATTCGTTTTGCGACACCCACAATCGTGCACAATATACCGAGATTATTTGCTGTTTGGCTGAACTTATTCGTGGGCAACTAATAAACACCTCTTTTGATTTGCTAGGTATAATTGGTATTTATACAAACAATTTGTTTTCTCTTTGTTTAGTTATTACGTTATATTATAATCTATACCTATAAAAGAGCTTAACCTGACTAACTGATTCATCATCGCCGAGTCGAAACCGCTGAAGTTAGAAAGCTGAAATTTGGAAGGTGGCTTCCTTTCATAGCAAAACCACCCACTAAAGCGGGATTTTGTGAAATTCAACCCCTAAGAGGGTGAAAATAGGTGAAAACTAATGTATGAAACTTTTTAACGCGTGGTGCGATTTACTTAAAACTTGATTTGAATAAATAAAATACAAAATAAATGGACACGTGTTCTAGGATTTTTCAAAAAACTTTTACAAAGGGGTAAAATGGAGTGCCAAAGTTTGTATAGGAACTTTTTTAACGGGTGATGTGATTTCTTAGAAACTTGGTTTGGATACCTAACATGCATAATAAATGGACACGTGTTTCAGGATTTTTCAAAATAACCCTCATAAATGATTAAAATGGGATGTGAATGTTTTTGTGGAAACTTTTTAATGGTTGGTTGGTGTGCTTGCTTTGAAACGTATAGTTTGCCAAGGAGATAAATTGCATCCTGCGGGAAAAATTTCAGCTACAATTTATTCAAACAAGACGAAGTCGTGGGCAACAGCTAGTAATAATATAATAATGACGTTTATTTCGTTCTACAAAAAGTTTTACTTAAAGTTTGATAAATATTAATCACAGTAAAATACGTCACTCAGCATAATACACCACTGTGATGCTGATCTTCCGTGTCTCCTGAGTTCGTAGCGTTCCACAGCACCTGCGGTGCACAACATTTTCTATTTCTATCATGAACAATACACACACAAAAATGTAATGATCATAGGGGGAAATATATAATAAAGCAATAACTATAGATTGCTTTATCAAGCTTTTATTTATGTTGAAGATACTACGATTCAATTTTATTGTTTTAAAAAAATATATTATTTCCCCCTATGATCATTACATTTTTGTGTGTGTATTGTTCATACTAATTTCCAATTTTAACAAAATTAAACTTTTTTCTTATGTTTTTTTAATATACTTTACTTAGGTAAAACAATACATATTAAGATTATATTTTAATACCATCAAAATTTAGTGATTTTTAAAAAGCATTGGTCGATTTGATTAAGGATCAAAAATTTACCTTACCTACTAGCTGTCTCCCACTCGCAACTTGGAGGCGACAGCAGACAGCGCGCTCGCCGAGACCATTAAAATATATAATAAAATAAAAAAAACACATTGCAGTGATTCATTAGTAGTTCATTGGTTATATATTAAATAGCTTTACATTTAGTTTACTTTTAGACTCCACTACCTACCAACCCGGTGTCTACACCTATTAATAACTAGCTTCTGGTCGCGAATTCGCACGCGTAGTGCTAACATAATAATTACTTTTTAAAAACTAAAAAGAAAACCGACTTCATTGAATGAAATAATATTTTTTTAGTGGAAAGTAGATGTGTTTTGTATATGTATATAATATGGGTAGGCCAAATAAACGCACTGCTCCAATGAGACAACGGAAATGAGGTATCGGATTATACGAAAATATCATCGACGTATACAATTTTTAAATTTTTGTTGATTTTAATAAAATTTAAATGGGACCACCTGGGAAGTATACCCTTTCAAACAAAAAAAGAATTTTTCAAATAGGTTCAGGCGTTTTCGAGTAATCGGTTAACATACATCCGACGAATTGAGAACCTCCTCCTTTTTGATGAAGTCTGTTAAAAATCATTCTATAGGCTAGATGATGCTACAAACAAACATAAAAATCCACACAAATTTACGCATTTTGATTATTACTAGGATTAAGCAGTACCTACGTGCGAAACAGTTCAGCAAGCATTTTTTGTAACCAACCCGTAGAGTAGGTATGATGACAGCCTGATCTTATCTTCGTCAATACAGTTCGTGTCAAGTGTAGGCAGGTTAGTACATCTACACCGTAGAGCTGCTGATCTAACTTCACTTATCTTGGACAAGTGGCTCTCGTAAGAGTTTTTATCTTAAGCATATAATTTTTTTACAGTACGAACAATTTTAGATCTTAATATAAAAAAGGTCAACTGCCATTGGTAGTGATTCTGTTGTTTTTGTCAGGTTAGCTAAAATTTCTTATAATGCGATCTAATTTTGCTTACACCGAAGTCCAAATTAGACTAATATTTTAAAATGACAGTTTAAATATGTAACTTTTAATGACACATAGTAAAATAAGTTAAAATTTACATTTTTATTAATTAATTTAATTGAGTATTAACAAAATTTCAACATCAATCTTATTTTGTTTTCACCCAAGTCTGAAATATAATAACATTTTAAAATATAATTTCTAAAATCTAAATTTAGATGCCATGTGATTGTTGAAAAAAATTGCGGAAAATCATGTAAATAATGAAATAGCAGAACAAAATGACAATTATATAACATGAATTTAAAACTGTTATACTAATTTTGACTATAATTTGATCTAAATAAGGTATAATATTAGGCTATTAGCTAAACCGGCGAAACAAGAATCACCAGCACTATCTCTCAAAAACAAAAATCACTTAATATCTTTCAATCTATATAAAATCACATAATTTGCTAGCGTGGCGTTAAAGTATAGTATGCCCTTGTCGTTCTAATGGTAATGAATAGAGACGACAACAGATTTAAGTTACATATTTTTTTCAATTTAAACCATTTATCTCATCTTACAATAATAGCTATTTATGGCTTCACTACAAGCTATACAAACAATAAGAAAGGGAATAAGTAAATACATATTGGTGGGCAAACTCACACAGCACCATCTACTCCAAACTTGAACTAAACAGAGCTTGTACATAGGTACTATGGAAAGTAATGACTGAAATAAGATTTAAAATTTAAATGTTTTGTGTAATATAAAATTTGTTCAGCGATAATTTTTTTTTTGTGTCATTGCCCTGTTTTTGTAGTTTTAGCGGACTAACAATAATTTCCTAAACCTCGAACAAACAAATGACAAATGAAAAATGAGAAATCTAATTCTTCTTCTTCTTCTTCGTTAATGGCATGTGTCATAATGATGACAATTTTGCCAGTGTCATGTGATTGTTTGATTGTAAATTCTTTGTCGAATGTCGATTGTCATTTGTCTATTCTAAACGTCATCGCGGAATGGCCGTCTAGAACTTTCTCGGAATTCCTCGTTTTTCAATTCACATTTCACCATAAGCTTATAATTCAATTTTCCATACTTGTGCTATGAAGTCACAATTTATTGATTAAAATTCCGCTAAGATTACCTACTGAATAAAACATGCAATAGCAAAAGAAAAAAAAAACATTAATTTAGAAGTGCTATGTTACTTCATGAAATGACAAATGAAGAATCTTAACAATGAACATCATTGGCGTGTTTAAGATTATTTTAGACATCGTGAAAATGCGGTTTTTAATAAAACTGTGGAATATCTTAAGAAAATACATTCAGAATAAAATATACATTTTAACTTATTGTGAAACTGTCATTTTAAAACAGTAAAGAGTAAAGATTTTCAATAAAGATCATTCGTATTTACAAAATTTTGCTAGACCAGCGAAAAAACATTATCGCCAGCAATGTCTAAAGAAAAACAATATAAAAGTGTGAAAAGCCCGCGTACTCATTCATTTATAGCCTTCATTTGTTCAGTATGAATTTACAAAAAAAAGTATATATCTAGTATATCAGTCATGTGGTATTCATAACACAAGCTCTCCTTCTTTGGGGCCAGATGATGCTGTGTGAAATGTCCGGTATTATTAATTTAAAAAAAAAATTAGTTTTCCCATTGAATAGAATAGTCGAAAGTATAATAATTATAAGTAATTATAATTAAAGTCCGGGCTGTGGTGTGGTTTAGCAATATTTTAGCAAACTATCAAGTAATTACGGTACCCCTTAACGTACTTAAAATTTGCATTGCACCTTGTTTTAAATTACGTTCCATACAAGATATAGCTTGGTTCATTATATGGTGAATACATAGGTATCAAGGTACATATCTATCTTTATGCAATACCTATTTCATTTATAAATTCAGTCCGCAAGTAAATCTGTACACATCCAATCCTCCATGGATCCGCTTATTCAAATATCGCGAAGTGCATGTAAAATAGAAAATACCGAGCGAGCAAAATAAATAAAACATCTATGCTTCTCCCACAGAGACTAATGTCGTTTAAAAAGGAAAACGGTAAATAATCTAATCATTACGTACCATTTGTTTAGACTCGCATCGCATGTTGCTTCCAGGGCTAGCTAATTGAATTTCAATTGTATTATATACATCCCTGTTACATTACATACATTTTACTTAGTAGGAAAAGGTTATTCGGTCAAAAAGGACGTAGATATATTAACACACGCACATCTCTCACATTGAAATAATAGTTAATATATAGGCAAGATTGTCTATCTAACACTAAACTGTGAGTGGCAAAGTATTGGGTAAAATATCGTACATGGCATTATCGTAAGTGTTTTGTTCTGATAATCCATCGTTGATTTGTTTTAGCACTTGACCACTCCCAAAAATGGACACCTTAAAAATCTAATATCTGTATCAAAAAAGTGTTTATCCTCCTTTTATTTGTAAAAGACCTATTCAACGATATGCCACACTATGGGATAGTAAAAGAATAAAAAAAAACAACTTAATTTTACAAGTAGTAAAGGTATCCATAAAACCAATTTTTTTTTATTTCATAACATTGTAGGAGCCACTAATACGTATTACCGTTCATATCGACCTAACTAATAGTCTACGAGCAAGAATTCTGATTAGGGCCAGACAGATATACTAACAAACAGACCGACAGACAGACATAGCGAAACTGTAAAGGTTCCTTGAGGACTTCGAAACCCTACAAAAAAAACATGTGTGCAATTCACACGTGGTAGAAGTGAAACCTTCAAAAATTTTAGAACCACGAATATAAGAAACACTGTATAATGCTTCCTATCTCATTTTATCCCACGTTAAATCTTATGAATTTATGTGTCTGTCTCTTTTTACTGTCGCTTTTTCGTTTCATCGACTTTCAAATCACAACGATGCTAAATAAGTTTTCACTTTAATGAATTAATTTAAAAAAACATCACAAATACTTGTACTAATGTATACTAACTTGACAATCTCTGCTACTCCACCTAATTACCTATCTACTCTGCTAACAATGATCTTTTGCTATTCGTTCCAATGTTCCGTATCAGATCTAACATAGGTATTTGCTTGACAATATCTCTGCACTGTCCTGTACCCGCTATCGTCAGCATATTATATCTGGAATAGAACATCATAGAACAGAAAAATACGTCGGTTTAGGTTTTACAAAATAAGTTTAAGCATCCATAATCCATATATACATCGTAAATTCGAAGATGTCGCTCTCTGTATCTGTATGTCTGTTTGTTTGTTAGTTAACTTTCACGGCTACATGGTTGAACGGTTATTACTATACGAATATATTGTTTTATAGATATTTATTGTGTGTATTATTATAGTGTTATGATGGTCTTAAGTAATACAAATACCTAAGTAAAGACCTATTACTAGTATGTACGAGTATGTAATGTATTTATGTTTTGTTTAACCTCTTTGGAAGAAACTGATTATTTTTTAAAAACGTATTTGTTAACGTTAAAATAACAAATAGTATTTTTACGGAGGAACAAATAATCTAAAGAAGAGTTATGATTATAACATATTCTCTTTTAAAACAAACATTTTCAACGCGTAACGCCGATGTATTTTTGAGTGAGGTTTTTTGCACGCCTAGTGGAAAACAAGTTATCGATCAAGGTAACTACTGCAAAATTATCTATATCTTATATTTGGTTTCGAATAAATTTCATTAACCATATATTATGTGATGTCAAAGTAACATAAGAACGAAGTAGAAAGCAACATCAAACAAAATAGCATAGTACTAGGTATATTTTCATTCGTTTGGCACTAACGAAATGAAAAAATAAGCTGTGTCACAATGGGCTAAAAGATTAGTTAATTTTTTGCAAGTGTGGAATATGAAATTCAGATGGAAGTTAAAAACGCCATTACGTAATAACGTAGATGGTTCGCGGTTTGGCGCGAAATAAAAGAAAATGTGGGCTTTAATATTTTTTGCGTTCCTCAAGTAATCCCCAGGATGTGCATCATGCAATCTGTCATTTTATTTACTTTTCAAATTAGGTAATGTAGAATAGGTAGTATAACGTACAGGATTTAACAAACAACAATTTGTATGTCTCCCTAGTTTTAGTGTGCTCGTTTTGGTATTGACTGACGTAGCTTCTTCAACAAAGGCGGACGGAGGGAAAGGACACCTGTTCAAGCTTGATACTTCACACAAATTATTTACACTCTATGAATATCATTTGTACAATCCAGGTTCAGTTCAATTTAGGTTTTATTTTGCTGGAGGACACATTTGAATAAAACTAGTCTGGCGAGGCTAGACGTTAAAGTAAATGCCATAATACTTACTAAAATAAATGCTTAACATTTTCGCGTTTTTATTGTCGTGAAAATTGTTTATTAGTAAGTCAGAATGATGCTCTTAGGATCCAACAAAAAAATTCTTGCATTCTCGAGTTGTACTCAAGCCTAATTTAGCGCCTAATTGAATCACGTAAACAAATTGGTTTTGTGCATGCCGGTAGCGGCGAGGCAAGGCGGGCGGGTGGCTAATTCAACATCCCTTAGTGTAAACTCTGCATACCTACCTACACATAATTACAGATGGCCTGAATTTAACGTTTATTTAAGTTGTTTAAACTTTTTCATTGGTTGTTTTATTTAATAAACCAACGGTTTTCTTTTCTTCCGGTTTGTAAAAAAAATGTAATGCATGTTTTTAGCGCTACATAAAGCTTAACAAATAAATATTTCACGTTACGGGTGTACGGGGATCACTATCACGATCCTTTTATCTGCTGATAATACTAGTGTGTTATAACAGTTGAATAAAAGGCATTTTTTAAATATTGTGATAAACTATTCTCTGTACGGGATTATTTATTTATATTTATTTATTTATTTTCTTCGGCATGTTATGGTTTATCTCAATTTACTTCAGAAATCCTAGATTTTGTTTTGGGACCACTTTTATTTGTGTCACGGCCACTACCTGTGTATAAGATTCCAATCCAATATGCCATTTGAATGCCTTTGTGAGCATCCATGAACCTGAATTTTAGAGTTCATTGGCGCCGAATTGCCATCAGGCCAGGTCTGTTTAATTCCGTCTACATCAAATATACAAACGTGGAGATCCCAGAAGCTAACAGCTACCATGTAGGTTAACATTGACATGTCTCAAAGTTTTCATTGAACTTAGCCTGTGGATAATATAATATTTTTTGATAAACACGGGCCTTACTCACGTATTATTTTGTCGATGAAGGCGCCGACAATGTTTCGATTCATCTAAAGAATCTTCATCAAGGTGAGTTTGATCCGCGGTCCGCTCGTTGCCGCTCGAGTTCACGGTTCGCACGGTTCCAGTGCGTGTATAGTACAACACACGAAAGTTTTGAAAGTGAAATATAATATTTGTATTCAGTTTAGACTGGTTTACATTCCATACATGTTAATTATTGAAATGATTATTACGATACAGTCTGTAATCTGATTTACAGTCTGACCTTACCTTCTACTACTCGTATATACAAGTATACATTAAATTGATTAAAAAAACCCGACACAACAAATACCATCTATCTATGACCTATTCATTGACACCATTCCAATGAGGCTAAACATGATAGTTCTGCTGTATGTTGGTGAAGAGTAGGGTATCCTGCAGTTTCCAGGTGATGCTCCAACATGAGATAAAGGTTACAATGTTCTTGTAATATCATTGAAGTAACATTATACCAAATTTCGAATCGATCAGACCCGTAGAAGTTGCTAAGATGACTTAGCAACTTCAACTAGGAAAAAACTGATCTGATTATATTATTATATGATTATTATTATTTAGGCCATTTGAAGGCCTAAATAAACATCGCTACGATGCCACGGACAGATGCACACGTTTAACTTATAACAAACAGAGGGCTTGCTTCGGGGCTTAAAAATGGGGTGAATAGAAAAAGTCTTGAATTTAAACATGATTTTAATAAAGTATATTTATTTTTAAGATTGGGCAGTTTAGTATACCGGCCGGTACCACTGACTTTTCAGTTTTTATGAAGAAATACTTACAAGTTCTATACTAAAAAATTAAGACATATCAGTCCAATTCATTCCGTGATATATATTACATATAGCTAGTGTATATATATTACACTAGCTGACCCGGCAAACTTCGTACCGCCTCAGAATCAATAAATAAAAAGCAAGCATTTTTTTTATATTTACTCACCTTTTAAACCTTCCCTGGACTTCCACAAATAATTAAAAACCAAAATTAGCCAAATCAGACCAGCCGTTCTCGAGTTTTAGCGTGACTAACGAACAGCAATTGATTTTTATTACATAGATTTGACTTATTTCCTATTTTAATGAGAATGAGAGTCCAAATATGTTTGTCAAGTGATGAATATAAAATGTGTAGAGGAAGAGTAGAGTAGAGTATGTATAATACGAAAATAAAATAAAAGCTCAAATTAATTGTTTCTTAGTGCAATGATATTTTCTTTTTCTTATTTGACGATTTCTTAATCAGTATGTGCATAGGTAGAAAATACCTATAGCTGCGAAGACATTTATCAGTTATTTTTCAGTTGTGGCGAGTTGCAATTCGCTCGAAATTGAGTGGAAACATTTTCGCGATGTAGATTTACGCTCACGAACACATTAATGTTGAAGTACCTACTCCTATTTCTATTGTAGATGTTTTCCATCAAAGTAGTTAGATTTTCTTAAAAAGAAGTAAAGTAGGTATCCAAACTCTTGCATCAAGATAAATACCAACCGTGTAACAAACTGTCTCACTCTACTGGAAAATCTATATGGGTACATTTATATATATTGGATCGTATACCCGCACAATTAGACAAACGATTCTGACTTAGGTGTTCTCATCTAATCAAGTATTCGCAGTCGTATTTACATATCCAGTAAATGAAAAAAGTATACAACAAGTAGCTCCAGCGGTACCCTCGGATTTAGGTAATGACTGACATCGGTAATGCTCAGTTGGTTGCTCTGCCTTCTGCGCTGTACGTTGAGGGTTTGAATCTCTTACAGGGCCAACAATTGTGTAATGAACATAAGCGTTGGTTCAGTATCTGTATCTGTTCAGTTATAAAGTATCATAAGTAAGTATTAAAAAAATTAAAAAAGTATTCAATAGAATACTTATAAATTTTTTACTAATAAGTCATCTCGTCACCATAATATAAGCTATGCTTAGTGAGACTAGATGATGTTGTGACCGAGGTTGCAGCGGAATCCAATAAAAAAAATAATGTCAGTTTGTTTACAAACTTGGTTTGGCTTTAGCCAGGAATCGATTTATAGAATTTGTAGAATAATCATGCAAAGTTCAAGAGACCCCTATATCTCAAAGGTTCTATTCGTTAGGGAGGCTTTTAGTCAAAGTGTCACTCGAGCTTCAGGCAAAAAATCCGACTCGTTGCGCCAATTCTCACATTCGATTTTTCTTGTGGCTGTAATGTTCGTGAGTTCTATTTTTACACAATGACCGAAGCCCATTTTATTTTCGCATTAAATTGTGAAATAGGTACGGAGTACCTGGAAATAATAAAAATATTTTGTAATATTTCACATGACGCTGCATTTAAAATGGCAAATCAGAAGCCTTATTTTAACGGAGTTTAACATTATATCGAGGACTTACCTACTGAATTTATTGCATTATTTTTAAATGTTTGAAAATCATACCCTCTGCGTCAAACCTTACCGTACTATTTTGAATAACTTACCGTACTTTTTATGAAGTTCATACTGTCAGTATGAACTTCATATAAAGTACGGTAAAAAAGTACCTTAAGATGAAACAAGTTGCGACGACGACTAATTAAAGGTAATTGTCAAATATGATGATGACTGAGTTGAGTTAGCTACATCTTTCGACGTTACCATCAAAACTATATTGCTCCACTTGCGGCAAATTAGTAAGGTAAAAAAGCTCGACCAATGGGTGGCACTTGAACTGAATGATCATCAACGCTACATACGCATTGAGGCTTGCCTTGCGTTGCTCAACAGACACAGAAACGTGCTTTTGAACCGCATTGCTACCTGCGATGAAATAAGGGAATCTTTTTGATAATAGGCATGGCCCTAAAGGCATTGATAAATTGCGACTACGCTAGCAAAAATGTATCGATAGCATTAGTAAATGATTCGATTAATAGAAATAAAAGACATCTTCATAGGTCTGGTAATATTATTATTTTCGGCCTCAACTCTTATTATTTTTACATTTTCCGAAGTCAAACAAAGTTTCGCCATGTCCGTCTGTCCGTCTGTCTATTTGTATTTTCTTTAAAATTTAGCTCCTCTACATGTAAAGTTGTCATGTCATTATCAGTTTTTCGATACAGATATTTCTTTGATAAATATTCAACTTTGAAGCCGTCATTTTTGATGGAGTCCAGTGTCCTCATCTCCCAACCCCTAACGGCTTTTACCTGGAAAGAAAAAATGATTACAGTAAGATTAAATGATTGTACTTATTTACATTATCACTAAATCTCCTGATTTGATAACTTAAAAAAACATGAAAGCTCTATACATAGTAAATATATTTCGCTAAAAAGATGGTGTTAAAGCCTTCATTGTGCGTGGTCACATACTCTCAACTTGTTATTTAGTACAGTCGATAGTATTAAATGTTATAAATAGTACTTATACATTTCTTTCGACGCATTAACATAAAGCTTTAACCTAAGTTTATAAATATTAAGTTAGTGACATAAGTAAATTTTAATAAAAATATGAATAGTTAATTTGTATTTTGTAATTGTGTAAAACATAAAAGTTAATATTGGAACAATTGAATAACTGCAGCCTGTCGTGTTCGGCATTCATTCATTGCATTCATGTTCGAGGCGGTTGCTACAATATTCTACTTATTAACTCGTGACACGACAACGTAAACCACTTAGTACTTTTGCTTTCTTCACGGAAAGTTAAGTTCAGCCTCTTGTTTCAACTAGTTACTTAGTTGTATCTAGCCGTGACCTGACCCATTTTCACATAAGAGACAGAGTATCAAAACGGAGTGCTCGCTTGGCTGAAACGAATCTTTTACGAACCTTTTTTTTATTTTTCTTAATCGTCGTTTACCTCATCAATATAAAAATCTAAACCTGATTAAATGAACGATATAGCGATAACGCACTGCCTGAACTGTTCGCCGTAGATACCTGAAAATAATATCAGCCCCTATAGAGTCCAGTTCCATGCTGGTTTAATATTGATTATATTACTTAACTAGCGACGAGCCCCGGCTTCACACGGGTACAATACTGTAGTACATTATTTTGATCTATCCCGTAGGCTTCAGCCAGCGTTTGCAATGTAAGCGCAAAAAATGTGTTTATTTACGACATCACATTAGAAACCTCTAAAATGATTAGTGTTCCTCTACCATATTATGCATGTATTATACATATAAACCTTCCTCTTGAATCACTCTACCTATTAAAAAAAACGGCATCAAAATCCGTTGCGTAGTTTTAAAGATCTAAGCATACATAGGGACAGGCAGACAGCGGGAAGCGGGAAGCTCTGTGTTTCCGCATGGACGGTAATTGGTGGAAAATCCAGACATGCAACATTTAACTAATATGTAAGCAGATAATAGTGCTATTATTTATGGACAGGACTAGAATTATAGCCTCTACTTTTGTACATCTTTTTTTTTAAATCATGTACAAAAAAATATAATATTACTTATGCTGCATTGTGATTTTGAAAACTTGTTAAGTACTATAATTTGAATCGAATATCACAGCATGACTAATTCGTTATCAGAATTCAAGATATAACAAAACTTGTAAGGGTGTTTATTATTAAAAACAATCTCGCCATCTGTACTTATTTATATATATATTATATATATTAATACTAGCTGCTGCCCGCGCCTTCACACGCGTTGTAAGTACCTACAAAAAAGTAGCCTATGTCCTTCGCTAAAGGTCCCATCTATTTCTATACCAAAAGTCATCAAAATCGGTTCAGAGGTTTTATCGTGAAAATGTGACAGATAGACAGACAGACAGACAGACAGACTTTCGCATTTATGATATTAGAAGGGATTATAATGAGGAAAGATTTGAATGTTTGTTTGTTTGTATTGAATAGGCTCCGAAACTACTGGACCGGTTTCGAAAAAATATTTTACCGTTGGAAAGCTACACTATCCCCGGGTGACATAGGCTAATTTTTATCCCGGGATAAATCTTCAACGCAGGCGAAGCTGCGCGCGGACAGCTAGTAGTTATATATAGACAGTAGGTGTTTATAGTAAATAAAGTTGAGTTGATATGAACTTTGTCACGTCTTTTTATGGTTATAGTTTATACCATTTATATAATTATTTATGCTGTAAGCTGCAAGCGTTATCGTAAAAGGGTAAACACATAAAGAGTAGTTTATACCTTTTGTGGCTTATCGATTCAGTGTAACCCGCATTAGAACTCACCAACATAATATCTCTCTATAAATATATTATAGACATAAATAATAACTGTCTAACAGTAATCGTACCGGCCATCATTACTGGAACTACGTCGGAATGGTTTGAAGTTCTCTTTTGTTTGCGACTAGCTATCCGGCTTCAAGTCTGTTTCGATCACACAACTTCAACGTTGGCAACCATATCTATCGGTTATACTTATGATAGGTAACATAAAACACGGCTTTATTTGATCGTAGTCGAAGAATCCAGTGTTCTAAAGATATGATTTTTGTAAAAAGCTAAAAGTAATGTTCAAATGTATCGCGTTTCTTTATTTAAGAATTATCTTTACTAAATAATAACAATTCTCTAGGTATACCAAGGTCCCTCGATAGACAGCTTTAACAGGATGTTTAAGAAAATTGGGTTTATGCAGCGGAAAGGACTAAAATAACGCAGTCTTTTAAAATACGGCTAGCGTGCATATTTTGTAGGTAGGTGTTTCATTTTATGAGTTTAGTCGCACAGAATTCATGACTCATGCAATAAAATTGAGAAGCGACATAAAAATACATAAAAGTACGCTGTTTTTTTATTATAAGTACCTATTTTAATCCAGACTTATCATATGATGTGCCGATATGTCAATCAAGAGCTAGCAACAGAGAAGGAAAACCTAAAACAAACCTGGTTCGGTGCCAGCCATTATTCACCTGTAACCGAACCGACACCACATGTACTGATTCGTCTTTCCTGCGGGTCCTGGAGGCATGGATGAGAGGTTAGTGTGGGTACCTGGGAAAGCCTGTTATATCAAACAAAATCCCAATCAGAGTGGTGTCAGTGGAGATGGAACTTTTCACCCAGCTTGCTGGAGCGGATCCATGAACGAAAGTTTTCAATTACAAATAACTGCTCTGTAACTTGACTGACGCCACCTAAATCATCTTCAACAGATGAACGATGATGATGATGATGTCAATTAGGACTACATTGTTAAGACTCTTTCGAAGATTCTCCAAACCTTGTCATTAAGCACTGTGTGTAAAACGTCTAGTTGTCTAGTGTAAAAGATGGAAAAGCTTTAAAACAATACCGCGGAAGAAAAGACTAGAACCTACTAGACTACTTCAAGTGAGATGGAAGATAGAGTACACAATGCATACCTACTCACAAAGTAAGATATAGAACATGCGCATTAATATGTATTGTATATATTATGATGTATTGTATAATCAAACAGAGCAGTTTCACCACGGAGCTGGGCACGGGTAAGGGGCTTACGTACATTGTATTAACGTTTGAATTATGTCTATTGTCCACGGGCACAAAGGATCTACCGTCCCTTGCTTGTCAAGTTTGCATGCATGCGAGCTTTTGAAGATGTTCTAGTTTTTACATGAAAAACTGACCCGACGAAAAACGGTTTTCGCTCATGCGATCCGTACACAGAACAGTTTGGTTGAACAGGCTTTTCTCCAGACGTTGTTTAATGCTTATCTTATTAATTTCATATAAATATGAAAATTCCATTCTTTAGTTGTTGTTTAATCATTCTGCAGCAACTGTATATTTAAAGTATATTTGAAAGTGACATAAAATAACATATAGGTACCCATTTATTTGCAGGCATAACGCAAACAAAACCGTAGGCATAATCTAGTTGTGAATATGGAGAAGGTATAATCTCTGTGATTGAACATACGATGAAGGGGCATGCTCGTCGTTGCGTATGATTAAAGTTGACTACTGGGTTTCGTAGATTTTGCTACGATATAGATATGCCTTTACTATAAATAACATAATATCTTTGAATGACAGGGGAGTGTAGAAAGAATTAACCGGTTGTGCCGTACTCACTTAATGGGATAAGGGATAATGAGATGATCTTTGAATTATTCAATACAAGGTTGTCCATAAGTTAATTACCACCCACTTTTCTACCGTATCGATATCATAATGTTTTCCAGCAGTCCCGGAGTATATTAACAACGATTGCCTTATGAAAACTTTGACGATATAAATACACAATGGTTTATGTTACCTACTCTGCAAGGAAAATATTAAACGTACAGGCACAACGAGATATTAACATCCATATCTTAATGTGTACGTACAAGATCTGTA
The DNA here is from genome assembly GCA_948098915.1 of Lampropteryx suffumata. Taxonomy (NCBI): domain Eukaryota; kingdom Metazoa; phylum Arthropoda; class Insecta; order Lepidoptera; family Geometridae; genus Lampropteryx; species Lampropteryx suffumata. The sequence continues at coordinate 22,268,554 of OX402544.1, read as the reverse complement.
ATCCATGCTACCTAAATTTATGTGATATTTCGTGGCGTTGGCTGGCTAGTATCTTTAGACAGTTAGCTGGTAAAAGTTTTCCTAGTCGTATGACCCCATTTGGTTTTACCCTTATGTCCGTTTTTTGTCGAAAATGCTGACGCTTACACACGATACATTGACACGCTGATCGTAGCTTTTAACCCCAATTATGAGATAAGAGAAAATATAAAATGGTAACATAAAAACCGATAAAAGTCTATTTCTGTATATTGACTGACGTTAGTTTCCATTTGCTTGTAATAACAAGCATAACACTGGTATTAAAGGGACTTTTCTAATAATTTTCAAGCTATCCAATATACCAATGTCACCGACCGACAACGACGCTACTTGATATGACAACCCTTGTGACACGACACGACACGACTATCGCCTCTGTGATTAGTGTCATGTTGTCTTTCTTTGTACCTCTGATGCTATACTTATGATAGGGCTGAATGGCCTGTGTCCATAATTAAACTTCCATAATGTCAGTTTGATTTGTATTTCGTACGATATAATACGTGCGACAAAATTATTGAACTGTAAGTTTGATATGCACGTAAGAGTTTGCAATTGCGTTAGTAAAATTATCCTTAATCGACGGTATAGCCTTTTCTCGGACCTAAGTGCACGAAAAGAGCCTCTGAGGCGCACTTTAATCCTTTCACCACACTGGTTAGAAGTAACTAGTGATACGATAAGAAGATGAATTAGACAAAGTTTACAGAGTACATAAATAATCTCTTATAAGTCTGAACTCACGAGTATTGCTTTAGCAGTGTTTGAAAAAATCTCACATTTTAATTATCAATGCGGTTATAACGCAGTAGATATTGGCCTCAATTCTGTTGGCACCAACCTAACTAATTTAGCTAAGATTAGGTTTTGAACTGTCAAATTAACCTTTGATATTCTGCTGCTACCAACTTATCCTAATTTAATTTTATCTAACTTAATTAAGCGTTCCTAATTTAGTTAGATGGTACCAACCGAATAGGTTTTACAAATGCTATGACTAACTAAATATATATTGAATAATTCCTACTCCTATTCCTAATTTTAGAAATGAACCAACCGAATTGCCACCATTGTGAGATTAATTTTAATTAAACTCGCCACTCTTTTAAATGGTTGGTGTTGGTAAATATACACGAGTTAGTAGTTTGTAGTTATACCTAACGTAAACGATTTCGGCGTAGTGGATTTAATTTGTAACACAAAACCTACATATATACAAACTTTAACTCGTTAGTTAAAAGTTCAGTCTACTGAAATGTGTGATGCAATTAATATTAATTAATTTGTCTCGCTCGGATGGGATGGGAAACAGCGCGCGAAAATACACTGCTACTGCTTAAACAGTTACAACTAGGTAACCTTATATTAGTAACTAGCGACTCGCCCCGGCTTCGCACGGGTGCATGGTCATGCTAAATATACTACAGAATGTAGCATATACAACGTTATCTAAGAGAATAATATAAACTAAGAGATAGACATATACCATCGCGGACTTTTTTCTAGACCTTTTTAAGGTGTACAACACTGTAGTACATTATTTTCATCTATCTCGTAGGGTTCAGCCAACGTTTGCCATGTAAGCGCAACAAAATGAGTTTATTTACGACATCACATTAGAAACCTCTAAAATAATCAGTGTTTCTCTACTATATTATCCATGCATACTATATTATACATATAAACCTTCCTCTTGAATCACTCTATCTATTAAAATCAAAATCCGTTGCATAAAACGTTGCATGTTTAAAAGATCTAAGCATTTATCGGGACAGACAGACAGCGGGAGGCGACTTTGTTTTATACTATGTAATGAAGTTGACAGAATAAAAGCGTAAAAGTTAAAGAAAAGCTAAGAACGATAAGTTATGCTATTTTAGCACCAAGTACAACAATTTCAAGAGTGTATATTTCGTAACAGCTTCGTGCCTGAAGGATACAGGGAGAACAAAGACAACGTGATTCCGTGTGTATGGACAAACTGCAAACCTCTGCATGTATGTAATTTAGAAAGGGCGTCGTGCGTGACTCTTTGTGTAATCTTCTCAGACCTCAAGTTGTTAAGTGTTAGCCGGTACACAGGTGTGGCATATTGTGATTAGTAGAGATATTTGATGGATCAAATGGAATTCATAAACAGTTAAGTGCCGTAATTAAAACGCTCAGAATGGCACGTTCTATTTAACGAGATCAACCACAGTGTGGACTGTGGACTGACAATAAACGTCAAACAATAGCAAACTGAGCGTTCGCGTGCATCATTGGTATGACCTTTATTGCTCTATATATTTCTCTACTCTAATTTAATTGAGGCTTTTTTCAGAATTCTTAACTTAGAAAATCGTATTTTAAAATGTCTATTTTATTTTCATTTTACTGTTTTGAATAATAATTATTATAAGTCGAGCAAAATATTTCGCAATTTAAAATGTCTAATTTAAATGAAAGACGCCATTTATATATATAAATCTTCTGCGCGTGTGTTTGTAATTAAACTACTAAACGGCTGGATTTTGATGAAATTTATTGTGTGTTCAAGCGGATTCGAGAATGGTTTAGATTTATAATTTGTTTTTTTTTTCTTTTTAAATCGCGCGGACGAAGTCGCGTACGGAACAACTAGTTTTATATAAAATAACGAACCACAAGATACGACTTTGTGACATCATACTATAAACACTTGACATTGGCAAAATTGTCATATGACACATGAAGAAGAAAAAGAAGAAGAAGGAGCTGTTCATGAAATTATGGAGGCATCGCGTTGACTAACATACGTGACCGGCATATAGCCTGAAGTACGCTCGTGCGCTGCAGAACTGTTGCAACTTCTCCTTGACATGCATTGTCTTTATTTACACCAGTCTGTGACGAATACTAATGACAAAAAACAGATTTGGTATTCTCTCATTTTTAGGGCTTGATACCTTCTATTCACTTTTAAATTCGGGCTATTCAAATAATATAAACAAAAATACAATGAAGAATATAATAAAGTTTACAACACACACACCTTATTCAGGTCAACATAAATTAAAGATCGAGTTTTTTTTTACCTACACCTTATGTGATATGTGTGTTTGTGTATGTGATGTGACAGAGTACTATATAACCATACTCCCCTCTAATAAGAACCAACGTCTCTGAACTTCTGTCAAAGGTAAATCAATGTTTAATAGAAATCAGCCTTTTTGACGACCTCTGTGGCATAGTAGGCCAAGGCCCGGCTGAGAAGCAGAAGGTTGCAGGTTCGATTCCCGCCGCGGCATAGATGTTTGGTATAATCTGCAAGTGTTTCTATGTATAATATGTAAAAAAAGTATGAAAGTGGTATATAATAGTCATGTGGTAGTGGTACCCACAGGGGTGTATGAGTAATGCTAAATTATTAAAAAAAAGTCTATTGCCGTCTTTCATTACAAGAAAAAGTTAAATTTAGTAATATACAACATAAGGTTTTGCTTTTTTGCTCCTTATTTATGTAACCAAAAAAATCGGTATCCTGATGTATACATAAAATCCTTACTAATATTATAAAATTGAAAGTAACTCTTGTCTGTCTTGTCAGTCACGTTTTCTCGCCTCTGAACCGATTTTGATGAATTTCGGATAAATGGGACCTTGGAGAAGGACATAGGCTACTTTTTATGTAGGTACCACGCGTGCGAAGCCGCGGGCAGCAACTATTTGAGAATATGTTCGTTAAGATCGTAAAGTACGCACTTTACCTAACATAATATGAACATATATTGAAACAAGTTATTGTGAGCTAACCTCGAATTTATCGTAAAACTATTTTTGCGTACACTTAAATCTTTTAGCAATTTTTTCATGGCGATTGGAAACATCCCAAAATAACCAATCGCGTACTTATAGCTTTTGTGACGTAGTTCGTTCGTAACCGCCACTTCAATTCAGTGTTCAGTACTGTCTGGATCTTAGAAAGTGGTTCAGCTGAGAGCTTCTTGTAATTCAATTTGATACCTTCGTGGCAAACTTTCCTTGTAGACTCGACGAGCGATAGTCGATAGCCAAAGTATAATATCTCACCTGATTTTGTATTACGAAAACTTCTGACAGAAGGTAAAAAATAACAAAGAGCTGCTTAACTCGTACATAGTTGTGAACTTGTATCATATGTACAAGTATTCGTTTATATGATAGATATATTCTGTAAGATAATTTTTCATGTAATATTACGAAATATATTGAATTATTTTATGTTTATTCTTGAACTAGCTGACCCGGCCACGCGTTGCTGTAGCTCAGTAGTTCTAATACATTGAACCCAATATGCTAACTTCTAAAATTATCAGTGTTTCTCTACTATATTATTACATATAAACCTTCCTCTTGAATCACTCTATCTATTAAAAAAACCGCATCAAAATCCGTTGCGTAGTTTTAAAAATCTAAGCATACATAGGTACAGACAGACAGCGGGAAGCGACTTTGTTTTATACTATGTAATGATAAAGTTACCATTTGAACTAGCAACAACGTATCGTCGAGTTATTATTATGCTATAAATTTGTGATAGGTGGTTGCATAACTGTTTATCCTGATCTGTGTAGGAAGTGGCTTATGTCTAAGTCAGGCGTATGATTATATGTTGGATTACTCGATAATTCAATGGTGGTGCGTTTTTATTAGCTCCTTTTGGATTTTAAATAACCCCTTCAAAATTTCGGTTAACTAGCAAGCTTCAATAACGTAATTGGTGTAGCGGTTGATTTTGCATTTTATCTTGTATCCCCTCGTTCCACGAAGGACTTAATACATAAACAATGTTTCTATTCGTTTTATTAAATTCCTAGTTACCAGTATTATTCATGTTGCACAAAACGTTAAAAACGTTAAACTGTCATGCCAGTCTTGTCAAATTACACGCTCGCTAGTCAAGTGATCTGTTGTTCTGTTGTGTTCTGTTGGGAAGAATACGATGAAATACGTAGAATAATATATCAATATATATAAACACTAGCTGTCCCGTTCGCGACCGTTTGTCCGCGCGTTTTAAAAAGTTAAAAATATATCTAATTGTACCGACTGCAGCGCCATCTGCTGGGCTGATTTGAAATCTAAACCATCCAAGGCGCCAGCCAAACGCATATAAAAAAAAAATCAAATCGGTCCAGCCGTTTAGGAGGAGTTCAGTGACATACACACGTACAGTAGAATTATAAAGATAAAGATATATATTTATATATATCTTGTTATTTTATATACATAAGACTAGCTGTCCCGTACGCGACTTCGTCCGCGCGATTTAAAAAGAAAAAAATATCAAATTATAAATCTAAACCATTCTCGAATCCGCTTGAACACACAATAAATTGAATCAAAATCCAGCCGTTTAGTAGTTTAATTACAAACACACGCACAGAAGATATATATATATATATATATATATATATATATATATATATATATCTAAGCATACATAGGTACAGACAGACAGCGGGAAGCGACTTTGTTTTATACTATGTAATGATAAAGTTACCATTTGAACTAGCAACAACGTATCGTCGAGTTATTATTATGCTATAAATTTGTGATAGGTGGTTGCATAACTGTTTATCCTGATCTGTGTAGGAAGTGGCTTATGTCTAAGTCAGGCGTATGATTATATGTTGGATTACTCGATAATTCAATGGTGGTGCGTTTTTATTAGCTCCTTTCGGATTTTAAATAACCCCTTCAAAATTTCGGTTAACTAGCAAGCTTCAATAACGTAATTGGTGTAGCGGTTGATTTTGCATTTTATCTTGTATCCCCTCGTTCCACGAAGGACTTAATACATAAACAATGTTTCTATTCGTTTTATTAAATTCCTAGTTACCAGTATTATTCATGTTGCACAAAACGTTAAAAACGTTAAACTGTCATGCCAGTCTTGTCAAATTACACGCTCGCTAGTCAAGTGATCTGTTGTTCTGTTGTGTTCTGTTGGGAAGAATACGATGAAATACGTAGAATAATATATCAATATATATAAACACTAGCTGTCCCGTTCGCGACCGTTTGTCCGCGCGTTTTAAAAAGTTAAAAATATATCTAATTGTACCGACTGCAGCGCCATCTGCTGGGCTGATTTGAAATCTAAACCATCCAAGGCGCCAGCCAAACGCATATAAAAAAAAAATCAAATCGGTCCAGCCGTTTAGGAGGAGTTCAGTGACATACACACGTACAGTAGAATTATATAGATAAAGATATATATTTATATATATCTTGTTATTTTATATACATAAGACTAGCTGTCCCGTACGCGACTTCGTCCGCGCGATTTAAAAAGAAAAAAATATCAAATTATAAATCTAAACCATTCTCGAATCCGCTTGAACACACAATAAATTGAATCAAAATCCAGCCGTTTAGTAGTTTAATTACAAACACACGCACAGAAGATATATATATATATATATATATATATATATATATATATGGTGTCTTTCATATTAAATTACGAAATATTTAGCAAAACAGTAAAATGAAAATAAAATAGACATGTTCGGGTGTACTAAGTTCAAATAAGATAAACATTTTAAAATAAAGATATATTTATCATTTAATATGTTATATACTTATGCTTTATAGACAAGTGATCCATCCGTTCTAAAAAAGCTAAGATGGATACAGCATGATTTATAATTAAGGTAATAACATGATAATTATACAAAACAAAAGACTTAAACTTATATCACCTATATTTTTGTGTAGGGTTTAAAAGTACTTTAGTATGACACCCGGGGTGTTGCACTATCTACTTTCGAACAAGGAAATTTAAAAGTACTTTAGTTGACACCCGGGGTGTTGCACTATCTACTTTCGAACAAGGAAATTTAAAAGTACTTTAGTATAACACCCGGGGTGTTGCACTATCTACTTTCGAACAAGGAAATTTAAAAGTACTTTAGTATGACACCCGGGGTGTTGCACTATCTACTTTCGAACGAGGAAATTTAAAAGTACTTTAGTATGACACCCGGGGTGTTGCACTATCTACTTTCGAACGAGGAAATTTAAAAGTACTTTAGTATGACACCCGGGGTGTTGCACTATTTACTTTCGAACGAGGACATTTAAAGTACTTTAGTATGACACCCGGGGTGTTGCACTATCTACTTTCGAACGAGGAAATTTACCGAGGGTTCGAAGCGTTATTAGGTTACTGCGCTTAACTGAATAACACAGTTAAGCAACCGCCAGGTGTAACGTTATTAAAAGCATAAACATATTAGCACCTGTCGGTTATCAGGTGTAGATAGCAATTTTTCTGTTTGCGCATCAGCTAATTGTAGACATGGCAGAATATAAACAGCGGATATTATAAATTATGTTCGTCGATGATGTTCAATATTGTTCTAACATTAAGAATCTCTGATATATAAATTAGGTGGTCTCGAAAACCGCTGAAGTCGTCGGTGTCGATAGCACAATGGGGTTCGAATGTTACTTATCTGCCTACTTTAGTAAGCAGTGACTTGATACTGTTTCAGTGGAAGGATATAGGTATGTGGACGTGAGACGACAAAAGAAATTCACCGACCATTTAGCTGACCCTTTAAAACATTATCTAACAAATTATAAAACATTACTGACAAAATTTCACTTTATGTGATGTTATATTTTGATTATTTACGCTCTACTTAAATTAGATTGTAGTAATTTGAGACTTAGCGCTGATTCTTGATCTGGTTCTCATTTTACTTACTGTAGGTAGTGCAATATTACAAGCAGACGCTATTTATACAAAAACGTTTCGTTAGCTACAATTTTGATAAAACTGATTAGATAAGATTGTACTTAATCTTTTGTGTTCTGGTCTGATAATGTACTAAAACTGCAATAAGTTTAATACACACATTATATAACCATAATCCCTCATTACGTTGTCATCATTTCAAAAGATATTTCTACACTCATGCACGTGGTGGATATTCAATTTCAATAATTAAATTCTCATGCACGTGTCTATAAATGCGCATTAAATCTGAAAATTGCATTTCCTAATTTAAACTGCTCGGGGCTGTTAATTAATATTAATTTTAGTAAAGTAATTGAGCAATCAGGAACAGCGCTAGTCGAAGCGAGCTTATTTAGATTACAAAAACTAATGATGCGATATATTGCTCGTTTAGTTAATTATTTTGGAAGTGCGAGGCTACGTGGCAAAGTTGCAGGTGAATGGTTAAAGAATGAACATCGGTTACGGTCCTGTTCGCGTCGCTTGGCGGAAGAAAGCCGCGTGACTCGATGTCATGCTTTATCTTTATCGCGGCGCCCTGCTCTGTCCTGTCCATGACATTTCCACGCCCTGAACCCGTTCCGCTCTCGCACTAAATACCATTATTCACTCATGGTGGCACCGATACAAAAAGGTACAATAATATATTTACATTATTCAGTTTACTTACTAGTATTGAAGTGTTTGTAAACCCACGTATTCACATAACCATAACCAACCACTTGCTTCCTAACTTTTATTTTCATACGCTGATGTAATACTAAAATACTAATGTGATAAACATTTTTGTACATGAAATTGTTACAATGTTATAAAACAAACCATAAAAAATACAGATTTTATTCTACAATTAGAAATTCAACTTTAAATCACTTTCTGAAGTGATATTCCTAAGAGATACTAAAATAATGCGACGCAGACTGAGCTCTGGCGGTAAACCTTCTTATCTGCAAAAGTAATTCTACCTGAAGTGGGTCTACATTAACTAATAGTAAAACAATTTGAAAGTTTCTCTGTTAAACTATCTCCCATCTCTTCTCGACGTCAATGTTGAAGATTATAATAAAATGATTATGGACCAGTACTTGGTTTCCATGCTCATAATAATGAGTGAAGAAATTTACACAATAATTTGAGTAATTCAAAACTTACAGAGATAAAATAAAAATAACGTAATATTAGAGTGCCTTACAGTGTTAGCATAGGAAATAAATTGTACAAATAAGTCTAATAATATTAATATATATTATAGCAGTATACAATACAATACAAAACAATATACAATTCCGTACTTATCGACCTGTACTCTCTTGCATTACTCTTTTGTCTCTTGTATTAAAGGCATACATACAGGGTAGTATTTTGAAGAAAGCTTATATTCATATAAATGACTATATTATTGATAACAATGTATGGCCTCATGTCGCTCTGCCTTCAGACAGTTAACCGACACGTTTGAAATGTATAAACGCTCTTGTATTAGTTTTTCGTTGTTAATGTAGTTATAAGATAGATCATGGAAAATAGTGCTAGGACGAGTTTCTTGCCGGTTCTTCTCGAGCTTGGGTTAGGAGGAATTGGCACCTAATTTCAGCTGGTATGTAAGACGTTTCAAAGTGATCCTTGTGATTGTATTGAATAAAGTATATTTTGACTTTGGCTTTGACTCGTAGATACGTCCGACTAGGCTGAGATTTGAGGATGGTATAGGTGTCGTGTGAGCAATCTCAAACAAAACTGTCCTCGGCAGTCTTATACTAAAAAGTACTACTTGAATTAAATGTTCTAGGTTAGACACAATTATAGCGTCGGTATATAATATTATAACGAAAAGAAATAGACATAATAAATAGAAAATGATTACTTAACGTCAACAAAACAGATTCAATGATAATATATAAAAAATAAACTGCAACGTATTTAGGTTTTGGATTTTCCAAATAAACCCTGAAAAAGGGGTGCAATGGGGCGTTAAAAATTGTATAAAGATATTTTAATGCGTGGCGCGCTTTGCTTGAAACTTAGTTTATTTACCATAAACACACAATTAATATATTATACGTGTGTTTCGAGTTTTTTTCTAAAACGCCCATAAAAAGGCTGCATTTGGGTTTTCAAACTTGCTTAAGGTTTTTTTAACGCGTGATGCGATTTGCTTTAAACAAGTTTTTATACCTCAAATACAAAATTAATGGACAAGTGTTAAATTTATTTTTATTTATTTTATTTATTTATTCATTGTACAAAATCCACAGATCTTAAAATAATATACACAAAACTTAAGTGTACAACCGACAGCCAATAACGAATTTACATTATAACTAACAAAAAAACCGACAGTAATCAGGTGTGATGCTTGTGTGCTCAGGTGTGTGTAACATGTGATGCGGTTCGCCTGAAATTTGGTTTGCATACCATAAATACAAATAACATAGACACGTGTTTCAGGGTACCAAACCAACCTTTTAAAAGAGGTGCAGTGGGGGTTTAAAATATGTGAAAAATGAAAAAAAAAAGTGCTTTAAATACAAAATAAGTCGACATGTATTTAAGGGTTTTTCGAACAAAACACTTAAAAAGCAGTTCAATGAGGGATTTAAAATTGTATAAGGACATTTTATAGCGTGGTGCGCTTTGCTTGAAACTTAGTATGTGTACCTGTAAAATACATAGTTATTAGACACGGGATAATGTGATTGCTAGTGGCTGCTTTTCTGGATCATTATAATTTTAAGGTCTGGTACATTATAAAGTACTTATGCTTAATAATAAGTAACGGGACAACTGGAAAATATGTTTTTTTTTATACACAAGATAAGCACTTCGCACGGAGTGAAACTCATTGCCGGCGTCAGATATACGGATCATTATAATTTACGGATTTACGAGTAGAGGTAGGCCAAAGAAAAGATGGATGGATTGTGTGAAGGATGACAAGAGTAAGAAAGGAGTGAGTGTTGAGATGACGGCTGATAGAGGAGAATGGAAGAAGAACACATGTTGTGCCGATCCCACATAATGTGGGAAAAGGGCAGGAAGATGATGATATAATCTCGGAGTCTGGATCGTTATTAACTATACCAAATAAGCAATGGAACTGCGGGAAATCAAACCCTGTACTAAAATACTTACTTTTCAGACACAGTCTAAGCATAAATTTAAGCGTGTCTTAAGTTATTAAGAGTCAAATGCTTAGTCTACATTACATTTCATAGAAGTACAGTTTGTAGGTTTGTTTGTGATTGCGAGTATTAAATGTAGAGAACATCTATGAAACTATAAAACCGATTCTAAAATTCACTGATAGATAACCACAATATTACGAGTGCTTTAAGTTGTTTTTTAATGTGATATATTTTTATAACGCGCGGATGAAATCGCATGCGAGTCGCATGCGCATCAGTCTATAATAATAAATAATATCTACACTATTAATATTATAAAGAGGAAAGATTTCTATTTTTGTATGTAACGAATAAACTTAAAAACTACTCGACCGATTTGAAAAATTTTTGAAAAACCCCGGAAAAATCCCCGGGGTGACATAGGCTACTTTTTATCCCGGGAATATTGGTTTGTCCCGGGAAAAATCTTCAACGCGGGCGAGGCTGCGCGTGTATAGCTTATGGCAGAAAAATGGCTACCACTCGGCATATGATAGAGGAGTGTGAGGGCTGCTTATCGCTTGTTTTCAGTGGTGCCATCATGCAAGCCAATGCAGCAAGCTACTGCCACACGCCTCTCGTGTAGCACATACATTGTTCTAACTATAATTAGCAAATATAAAAAATGAGAACTTGAAATCCACTGTGTCTATGTATAATGTGCATTAAATATCATGTGCTTTGTACCTGGCTCTACAATATTAATTAATTTTTAACGGCCTATTACCTATATTAACAGATATGTGGGTTGAAGATGAGTGGGTAAAATGGAAACACGAATCTCATAAAATACTTCATGAAATACGGAGTTGCCGAAGGTTTTGTTTGAATCCGGAATTCTCATGTCACCCACCACTATTCAAATCCAAGTCGGAAGTGAAATTGAGCGTAAAATTAATACCTACTTTCATTTCCAATTTTCCATTGAGGTCTTGAATACATTCTTGCCTTTATCTTTCTTCTTTTACCTTTCAACAAGTGGAATAACGAGAAGGCTTTCATCCAGAGAATTAAAAAAAAATCCATCTAGATATTTGTTCCAAGACTCATAAGAGCAATAACAATGAATGAGTGAGTAGTAAATGAGCTCTCAGTTATCAGAAATGAACTGTCGGTCTAATACGTGCTAGCCAATGACGGATTACAAAAGAATAGTAATTTACAATAATAACATGCATTAGGTATAATACAACTTTGTCAGTTTCTGACAGTCCACTACTATCCAACCGTGGGCAGGTCACTAATAGCGGTCACTAAGAACGGGGCTTTGTTTTTCCCTTATTATAATACTCGCGTAGCATATATAATCTTGCTCTTAGTTGCACTTAGAAGTACATACATTATCTTGTTGCTTTTATACTGTGCAGAACTTAATTAACGTGCAGAATAGCGCGGAGTTCATCGTCCGTTCGTTTCCACAAATGATTTTCTTATACTGATGAGTTCAATCTTGTTTGAGTATTGAATGCAGTGCACTTTTGCTTAGAACAATTCACATGTAATTAACCATATTCCTAATTGTTACAGGCATCAAGATGGGCTGTTTCGTCAGCAAAGACAAGCTTACCAAGGAGGATATGGACTTCCTCAAAACCAACACGTCCTATGATGAGACCACTATCAAGGAGTGGTACAAGGGCTTCAAGGTAAGAATTTGAATGTGTACCTTCATGACACAAAATATTATAATTATTTATCCTAATTATCTAGCATTTGGAAAAAATAAAACACAGTTAATCATATGTACTTTGATGCATAATTATCAAAAAGTTGTCCAGTCTGCTCCGTTATCCATAATGGCCTGACATCTTTGAGGCACGCTTTCGAATATTTTTTCTGCGTACTCACGGGATAATGATTTTCATCCGCCCTTAAATTACGAATAAGCTCGAAGACAGTTAGTCTTTTTTTGCTTCGAAGCTTAAGCCCAAATTGTTGTGCCTTTAAATTGTGTTTACGTCAGGAAATTGTGAGGACCTATCCAAGACCTCGTTGCCATTACGAGTATCTTGTTACATTATCTGGTGCACAGGCGACTACGATAGGTTTTTGTAATGTCAATGATTCACTTGGGTTTGGGAACAGCCTTTGGGCAGTAGTAATAATGCTTTCTGGTCTAGTTGGTTCATTCTTACAGCATTCAGAGAACCGGTAAATCAGTTATCGGCAGTTGACCAAGCGCGAGATGTGATACTCGATGATACCCTAAACGAATCTTCTTCAGAAAACATTATCTTGACGCAGTCGCGGTCTTTGTGTCCTTGTGCACAGCTCATTATTTTTTCAACGTGCTTTTCTGAACGGAGTGGTTTCTTCAATATTTGGTATTTTAACGTTATCTCCGCTAAACGTCATATTTAGTCCTTTTTCAGTTTTTCTTGTGTGGATCGCAAAGATAAACGCGAAATTTTGAAAAAATGTTATCTGGTTATGCTTGACGGACGACGACTTTCTTGTTTTACATGTTTTGGCAGGACATCGACGTGACCGACGTGCGGTGTCAAAACGAACGGTGCTCGTATTTCGTAACAAAGCCTCCAGTACTTTTTTGTTTTAATTTTTCGACCAGGAATCATAAAATCAAGGCTAAGATTAGGTGGTTTTTCCAGGTCTTGCGAGATACACATTGGCCACATTGTTTTACAATAATCTGGTTCAGGCTGATGTTGCTCTTCCTTTTTTTTTGTATAAATGGAAACTATGTTGCGCTGAGCTAAACTTTATAATGTAAACATTCAAAGTTGAGTACAGTTAAATTTGTTTCAAAGTGCCAGCAAATATGTATATTTCATCTCAAGGAAGTCGTTTTAGAGCATCACGATTTGCAACTCTTGCGAACATTAACACGGAAATGAAATATTTTGTTATTAAATTATGAAACTTATACAAGTTTATCGCTATATACCAAATAAAATAAATTCGTGCCTAAAATCTCGCATGTCTATAATTCACACCTAATCAGGCGGCCGGCTTCGTATCACAGTAGAATATAAATGTATTATTAATTTGTTGATATAATTATTTTCACTAACCCATTCGACTCTGAACGCTTTAGTGACGTTAGGTAAGACTATTTTTAGTTTTCGAATTGCATATTTTTGCTGCACCTACTCTAGCTAGTAAGGCTCTTATGTGACGTTTTATTTATTTTTCGTTTTCTTTTATTTCCCTTGCAGCAAGATTGCCCGAACGGAAGGCTTACACCCGCCAAGTTCGTCGACATGTACAAGATGTTCTTCCCATCCGGGAACGCGGTGGAATTCTGCGATCACGTTTTCCGTACATTCGACATGGACAAGAACGGCTACATTGACTTCAAGGTAACATAGGTCGTCGAAATCATGCACTTCTAGAAATATCTCCTAAAATACACTGAAAACAGAGTGCGAAACCCATCACTGTCTCATTAAGGCTCTAAAACGTTTACTTGCACAACTGACCATAATTGCATTTAGTCTAGTCACAGTTTGCAAATTTAAATAAAACAATAAATCATAATGTTTATTTTGCTACCGCCACAAATATAAACAACTTCAATAAAACAAAAAACAAAACGGAAACTATGAGGCTTAGCTTGTTAACATTTTCATAATTCGTGATTGGCATCCCTACATCAGTTAATACCGAACCTAAGTGAAAAATAAACTGAAACCTTTTCGCTGTGCGACAGCGAATAAAAAACTCGGACTGTAATGAAAACACGAATCACGGATGTAGGGATGAACTTCCCAGAAATGTAGGAATGACATTTCATGGTAAAGGGTATTTTTAATAATCAAAAAGGTATTTTTTAATAATCAAAATAAATTTAGTTTGGTCCCAAAGATAGATGAAAATAGAACATTAGATTTTCGGAAAAAGTTTTTCAGTTAACTGTCATAATCGTCCAAAGTAACGTCTTTATTCTTTACAGAATTAGATATGCTATATATTTATTTAATAAACCTTAAAGAAAAAAACCCGCGTTAAAATTCAAAAACGAACATCACCTTTTCTGTACGTGGCTCCATGTATTCGACTCGCAGTCGCGCAACACGCGTGCTCGTTGCGGCTCAACACATTTGTTCGATTCGTACATTGTTCGACTCATTCATCAATTTTCAATCAAAATCATTCGGAACTCTGATGAGGATTGATTATTTCCTCTCTCGCTCGCTGATATACTCATAACGTCATGTTACTCATAACTACGGGTGTTAAGTTAGTTGAATTGTTCCAATAATTTGGGCGCATTAATGTAACATTTCGAATGAATAGTTAGATTTTGAAAAAGGCTATGATTTTGAGTATAAAACGTATGTTGACCCTTCCGTATGCCAAAATGTTTTTGCCAAAAGTTTCTACAAAAAACTCTTAAGATCACGCTTCGGTTCGTCTCTGAATCTTATTCGTAGTATCGTTCGAAGTGGCGTATCGCTAAGAATTTTGCGCAGTGAGCTCGCCTATTAAGTAAAGTAGCAGTCACTATTTAATGTATGTGCGTTCGTCGTATCGCCTCGCAGCTCGATACATTTTGGATGAATCACACCGCGTATGGTTCCCGTAATAATTATAACCACTAATGATTCTCCGGTGTGGATTTCATACATTGGGGGTTGCAAGCGATAATTATGCATGTGAACTTAATTAATTAAGTTCACGTACATAGTGCAACTACATAAATTAGCAATGCGACGATACGTTAATCACAATAAAAACTCGCCGGTGCGATATCTGATCTGGTGTTTGCTTTTGCGATAGTTTAGCTGGCGCCGCCGTGACCCTGGTCGACCCTTGCCTTGTATCTGATGTTAGAGACTCGATGTATATCGAGATGGTCCGTTTGTTATAGGAGTTCCTCCAGGCGATTCATGTGACCTCCAGCGGCACTCCCGAAGAAAAGCTGAAGTGGGCTTTCCGCATGTACGATGTCGATGGCAATGGCGTCATCGACATCCAAGAGATGACCAAGATTGTTCAGGTGAGTGATTATACCTTCATGCTTTATCTGATACAAGAAAACAATTTTCTAGTTCAGTTTAAATTTGGTCTAATGTATAGTCAAGTCATTGTGAATGTATTAATAATTTTTACATGCGATTAGTTAATCCATTCAGTTCATATTCACTGGATAATCAGCTACGATTTGTTTGTATAAAAATCAAACAAGTAAAAATACAAAATAGGACACATTTGAATAGGTACACAGTAAAAGAAACACTACAGGCAAAATGTATATGTAGTTGTACTTATAAAATGTTAGAACTTCCCGATCAAAACACGTATTAGCACCACCTATCGTTATTTTTTAATTCAAGGGATTTAAACCACACAATTTTTGTCACACAATCGAAATGCAATGAAAATGTATAGAAATCCACTATTTACGTTCTACTGACACCTAAAAAGTCACATCAGATATTCAAGCGTATTCAGGTCGACCCGAGCTTCAGGTCGAGGTTTTAGATTGAGTTCTATGCCATTTCATATATACATACATTGTATATTAGATTATAAACACGTTTTTCTCCAATCCAATTAGTTAAGGAAGATCAATTCAATTTATATTAAACATAAATCTGTACCGTAGTCATTACCTATTTATCAAATAAAGGGATTAAAGGTATTAGGTATCTCTGCATTGTATTAGTCTGATAGTATTGCAAACTGTGGATCGATGAGATATACTATTACTATCTTCAACATTTCTCGCTCATCTTGCTAAGCTGTAGTGTAAATTGAATTATGCGGGTATGGAGTTCTCTATTGTGTAGGTATATATAGACGGATGGACGGAGAAGTGATTCGATACCACGCTACGTTCATCTGTATTGTTGCCGGACATATGTCGATCCTACTGTACACAAAAATCAGCCGTTATTTGTTTCAGCTACAAAAAGATTTGCTGAAAATTACATTCCCTACCATACCATGGACAAAGCTATTTCATTGCATACAAGATATATGATTACCGAAAAGATTTCAATATTTACGTGGCTCTGGCCCAATCAAACTTGCTTCAATTTACAAGTACATCTTTCCATAATGCACATAATTGAATTCCTAGTGTACAATCCTGTACAAGACATGATAGAAGGTGCACTTACTGGTTAAGTTCATTTTGTTATTAGCGAAGTGCTGGCAGGCGCTGGGAATAATTTATCGAATGGTTTGCTACCTGTCTCCCGGTTACCTTTATCTCGAGGGAAGGGAAGTGCCTCACTCGTCTACGAGAACTATTTTATTCCTTATCTTGACGGAGCCAAATACACACAATGCAGTAGACTTTTATGGTTTACTAGTTGTAGCCAGCGGCTTCGCACGCGTCGTACATACAACATACATATAAAGTAGAGGATAGTAAAAAGTCCTTGTAGGACAAAGACTAGGACTAAGACACAATTTATCTTACCAAATTTTATAAAGATTAATTTAGCCGTGAAAAGGTTACAAACAAACAAAGCCATTTCCGAATTTATAATAATGTGTAAAGATTCGGCAGATTTCGCCATACACTGCAACTGCTTTGTTTTTTTATTAGTTTCAAGTAGTCAAATAGCATGGAAACTTCAATGCCATATTTTTCAATTTAGCAATATAACTAATAGTTAAATCTCTAACAAAACTTGTTAGAGGAGTTCGTGATTGCTGTTCGTTAGCAAGTTATCCAACTGTGTTTAGCAAGTTGCGTTTAGTAAGTCTAGTAAATTTAAACGGTTGCTCTATTAAGTGATGGCTTTGTGTACATAAATATTAACAACTTAGAAAAATCTCATTTAGTTAAGGAGAATGTAAGGAAAAGGAAAATGTTACGTCCTTTTTCTTGCCAAGTTTCTCTCGAATCTTTGATCAGTAGCATAAGGGTCGTCGACCTGGCGGCGTTTGTTATACGATCTTACGGTTGAAAAAGGAATGGCCTAGAATAACTATTCAAGTTATATTTTAAAAGGGTTTCGAAGTTTAAAACCTGGCTGTTTACTGTTATATCAGCAAACCGTAACAATTTCACACAAATCAGCCCAACAGAAGTTTGAAACAAATATAACTTATGTTCAATTTATTTAAAACTTCTGCGTTCACTTATAATACTTGTCAGGTCGATTTCGGGTTAATCACTGTATAAATCGATTGAAATATTACAAATGTAAGTATGTAGCTATTGTAATGTTAGAATAACGATGTTAGTTAAAGTACGCTTAAGAGTAATATATCATCATGATTCCAAAACATTTAACAAAATAATTTTTAATTTATGGTCACCGAAAGTCAAGAGACAAACAAAATAAATATTACCTACTCGTAGACGAAAACAATATATCACATTAAATACCTTTACGTATTATTCCACTTCTTATCAAAGGAAATATCCTTTTTGTTCATACTTACTCGTGAATAATAAAAAATACTGTTACGAGATTGTTGGTAACATTTTCTTGTTAAGAAATATTGTTGTTGCGATTAAGTCTCTGCTGGTTGAAGTGGAAATGGGCGGGACACTTGGCAAGAATGGATAACGGGAGATGGACAAAGGCGGTAACGGAGTGGTGGTCAAGGGATGCTCAACGGTCAAGAGGCAGACCGACCAGAGTGATCGAACGATATAGTCAGCGTTGTCGGGAACAACTGGATGAGACTTGCTAGGGACCGGAAAGAGTGGCATAATAAAGAGGAGGCCTATACCTAGCAGTGGGTGCAATCGGCCTGAATGATGATGAAGATGATGATGATGATGATGATGATGATTATGATGATGAAGTGGCTTCTAGTTTAGTTATGCTTGTTAATTGAAGAAATAATACCTAGTTATAAAAGATATTTGGTATGTATTTTTAATATTGTACCCCCCAATTCCTCGTTTCAAATAAATTTCATTTCCAAATTTCAATTTAGTTTACTAATTAGTAAGCTAATTAAAACATAACCCGTTAAACCTTAGATTTTGATAAACACGGGCTTTACTCACGTATTATTTTGTCGATGGAGGCACCAACACTGTTTCGTTTCATCTAGAGAATCTTCATCAGGGTGAGTTTGATCCGCGGTCCGCTCGTTGCCGCTCGAGTTCACGGTTCGCACTGTTTCGCATTGAGGGTTTATCAAAATGTATAGTACAACTCACGAAAGTTTTGTTTTGAATTCCTTATTTGAATGTTTTCTGATAAAAAAATCGCCGTGAATATGCGTCATAATTAGGGCATGCAAAACCGGAAACACCTCAATACCGGTACCGGTGAGTTACGATACGATACGATACTATATTTTGTAGCATTGAACTTAAAGAAACTTGTTAGGCGTTATTTAAATTTCGTAATTTTCTTAACAATCACTGCAAGCAATGTAAAAATGATATAAATTCGATATAAATTCAAAATAATACGTCTTTAGAAAATACAATGTAATTACACAGCGAAAGTAAGAAACATGTAGAATGAACAAAAATGTCTTTTCATATGCAATCATGTACAAACGAAAAGAGATCAATTTACAATCAGTTAACTTATCTAATAATTAAAGAAGGTACTAAATCTACATAATTATATATCTTATTGCCCTTATCCCACGCTAAGTGACGTCGGCTAAACATGTATCTTTCTTCTATTACACTCTATCGGCCGTCACCTCTCTTTTCTTACTTATATCAATTTTACACAATGCAGCAAACTTTTATTTGGCCTTCCTCTACTGTCCATCCACATTTATATTTTGCACTATTCTCTTCTCCTTACCTAACATTGAACCCTCCTCATGACATGTCCACACCACACTAACCTACAAATCTTCAACTTATCTGTCACAAGCACGACTTTTAAACTTCCTCTAATATATTTATATTCTAATGGATATTCAAACCCAATATTCCTAAATTTATCCAATCTCGTCACATCCATCTAAGCATTTGCTTCTCCGTCGTATACACTCTTCTTTCTTCACTCTTTATTTCCATCGCCATTGCCATTGAGCATTAGTACGACAAGCCTCAAGTTAGAATTAATTCCTTAAGCATAAGGGGCATCGGAGGATCACAATGTAGTTCCTGTGACTTTTCGCTATTTCATTTATTTCCGTATTCACTCTGCTATTCACGTCCATCTCGCTGTCTTACTGGATAGGTAGACTAAACGCTATTCTTTGATACGGTTTTGGATGTTAGGTGGGGTCGGCTCAACTGGTTCTTATCTTCCACTCTCCTCTATCATTCGTCATCTCCGTATTCTTATTTTACTCATACAACTCCTTTCACACAGTCCATACATCTGTACATTTGCATTTCCTTGCTCTGGTTCCCAAAACTCAGATTCATTTTTCGGTATTTGAATTCCGGTATTGATTTGCTCATATTGAAAAAAAAGTCCGGAATTCCGGTATAACGGTATTCCGGTATTCATGCCCTAGTCATAATCATTTTATCAGGGAGTATTAGCTCACACACACACACACACACACCACAAGCCAAGATTAGCCGAGATGCGCTCCGTGACAGCAGCTCTAAACCGTTTAATGGAAATTCTCCGTCATCTCCGGAGTCGCGGTCTCGGGTGCAAACTTCGTTAGTTTGTGGATTCAAACCGAAGTTACCATCCACTCAAGATAGATGATCATCGATCGTTATTATATTAGCCTTCGAAACTACCCAGAGTAAAGATACATTCTAACAATTTAGCGGCAAACTTCAATACCGAACCAGATAACGACCGTTTCCAATAACTGTGATGTTAATAAACCTGTTTTCTTACTGATAAATACTCATTGGGTAATATTTGCACCTTGTACTACATAATGATTTATTGATAGAAGGGTACTGATTGAATGCGGCCAAATTCGCAGTAATGTTCGGAAAGTGATCTGTTTAAAAATGTCCATGTACTCGTAACTATGTTGGGTCAAATTATATCTTCCTTACATACATCAGGCCAATTATAAAGTTTTTCAACTTATCTACGGTTAAATTATGTGTGTAAATAATAATATTAAAGACAAACGTAACTATATTGAAGTGCTTCTCGTTTTAATTTATATACTACGTAACACCGGTGTGTAGGTATAATCACCAAACATATTAAACTACCAAACTACCTTAAAAGGCAAAAATCAATAATAGCATCGAAATTTGCAGCACGTGCGAGTCTAAAAGACCAATCAAAATGTAACTGACATTTTAATTGACTGAAGCGATTGCAACGTTGGGCCAATTTGGCCGCGTCGCTATTGACCTCGCTGAATTTCCAATTATTTGCTCGTTTTTCATTTACCTCACTTTAGTCAGATGCCAGTTCTGATGTTCCGATCGTTTGAAATGGCTATATTGAGTTCGTTCAAATCGTTTTTATTTGTAAAGTTGGCAAACCAAAAATGGATTTTTGTTTTAACAGCTTGATCAAAGTTTAAGATTTTTACTTCCACATAGACTAGTAAGTAAACATGAATGTACAATAAAACAGCTTTAATTAGAAGTTTAGTTTTAGTTAAGCTTCAATTACTCGTATGCACTCGAATTACGTTCAATATCAGAGCGTTGAAGGCAAAATATGATGTGCTGGTACCATACAGCGGAAAATTATGATCAGCCATTGATGTACATATTATAAACAAGTAAGACAGTATAGTAAGACATTGTCCAACTATGTTACGTACCTACATAACAATTTATTTACCTACGTACATCTTTATCTATACCCATGTTCTAGTTTACAAGCCAATGGGAGAGCTTAAATATCAACTACCGCCCACTAGGGCGTAAGGACGCTACGCTTGCAGAGACCAATACAATGCAATTTTCCTGTGCACTAACACATCAGACAGTGTTGACATCAGCTGATTATCGAGTTATTGCCTTTGAGTTAGTAGTTACATAACGCTGACTTCGGTTTTCGTACCACATCGAACATGCTTATTTCATGAATAGATTTCCTTTCACTTCTATAGTTCTTTCAGCATCGATTACGAGCTTATACTTATTCGTAGCGATCCTCAAACAGGCACTGCTCTAAAACTCTATGTTAAAAACCTCATCAGTGGCTCGTTAAATTGTTTAGTGGAAGTTTTTGAGTGCTCGGTTGGTTGCGTTTCAATTCTTCAGAGATTTCTATGGACGGGAACGTCCGAACAGTATCGACTAATACAGTAAAAACATTTTGTGATGTTACTTTATTAAATTATTCCCTTGAAGTGAATAGTTTGAAGCCAAATGCAATTCAAACGAAGAGAAAAAACACAACCTTATATAGTAGATAATCTAGGACATTAAGATTCTAGATGTGTCCGTTCTTTATTGATACAAATATGCTTTGTTGTCAATATTTCAGGCCATCTACGATATGCTTGGCGCTTGCTCAAGTAACAGACCAGCTGACTCTGCGGAGGAGCGTGCCAAGAACATCTTCGCTAAGATGGACGAGAACAACGACGGGCAGCTTACGCAGGACGAGTTTCTCAAGGGCTGTCTCCAGGACGAAGAGCTTTCCAAGATGCTGGCGCCCTAAACGATCTGGGCATCTACCATACACACTCCCCCTCCCCGTCTGTTACCTACTACCCTTATGTTTTACGATAACCCGACGGCGTCTCGTCTCAAGACGAAGAAGGCAATTTAATTTTTCACGCTACTGTTGGTATACGAACGACCGCGACTCGCGACAAAATTACAATTTGCACTACGGAGAGATTTTAGAGCGTTTATAAAGATTGTGGTAATTAGGTACGTGATAAAAGTTAAGACTTTTGGATGGTTTTTTAAACCCGATTGCGTCGCGTCACTGTCGGCATAGCACGCGCTGCTACTCTCGTAGGTAGGTCTCAACACCAGACCGCGTCTTCACTTCCTCCTTCTTGAGCGGTATTTGGATCGGGAGTTAGCCATAATATTCACGCAACATGCAAAACATCTATGAAATGCATAATGAAAATTGATCTCGGCATGATCGAAGTATATTTCGCTTTTAGCACTCCACGCTTAACTCCCGACGCGAATGAAAGCCGTGCTTCTCCAAAAACCGACATGTCGTTATGCTGTCGTTTAGGAAAAAAAGTAATTTAAATTTAAGATATAGTATTGGTGTAACGAAATAATGTCAATGAATTAATGAAATATTCAAAAATTTAAATAAATGTCCATTCCTTTTGTAAATGTATTTGATAAAAAAGTCTTTCGCTGTCGGATTGTCCACTTCTATAATCGAATAAGTATGTAGTCCGAACCATTTCCCAGTTAAAGTATATGTATATGTTTCTCTACGATCCTCGGTCTATTTGATGTTCTGTCCGACGAAAGTTTACTCTATCTGCACAATATAATCTAATGTCAATCTTAACGTTTAACTAATAAGGCATTTAGTGTATTGTAGTTTTGTGTATAAACAGAACCGGTCAGATTGATGAACTTTCTCAAAGCATTGCACGCGAATATATTATCACCGAGTGAGGAACACGCTTAACGATCTGATCAGTTCTGTTTAATATGTGAGTTAACCGTGAACCTTTAACATTTAACGTTTAATCTCTTTTTGGTATATTGGTGTTAGGTAATCGATGTTATTCGTTACTTCGTCAGGGATCTTCACTTTCGGCTCAGTTAATTCTGATTTCAAGCTTGTTATAACCATTTCCGTTTAATGCATCATCCTACTCTAATGGACTATTCAAACAGCCTATTTCGAGCCTCTTCGATATTTAGGTATTCAAATAATTTCCCCACTAACTGTGCCTTCTAGTTGTCTCTGTACATAGTTTTTATTCTTTCAGTACCCCTTGCTATTCCTGGATTCTTGATCTGGTTTCTTTCTTCCTGGATCATATATAAATGTTACGTTTAGTTATTATGCCATAGCGGCCAAACATAACGAAATTTATATTGTTTAGTGTGCCCTAGTCCCATTGCTTAGAATGTAATATGTTAGCTTTTAGTGTTTCGTGCAACATACGTTGTTAGCTCGTTTTGTCGAATTGCCAAAAAACTTAAGGGTCGCGATTATTCACTGTTTAGCTACGGCATCACGTTTTGGGATCGTTTTCAGAGCATCGATCAATGTGTAAGGAACGCAGGTTTGGGGGAATCTGAAGGAAACCTTGTTGAGCTTTAGTCTGTGGAGGTTTGAAGTGTATCATAAGTGGGAGATCGTTCGTGGTAGTCGCTGTAAAACTTGTTATATTCATTAATTATTTGGTTGGGTCCTCTCCGAAGGTACAAAGCTCATTACAATATAAATAAAAGTAATATTTGAGTATTTTTTTCAAATCTGGCGTTCATAGTCATCTTATGAACCGTTATGCACTGGAAATTTAACTTAATCTCTAATTATTTTGAGACATTCCAATTTAATTATTATTGTTATTGATTATTTTATAATTACTAAATTATAACGTATAGTTTATATGCACATGGGTTATCAATCCATTCCATTTCAATTTCCTGTAAAATAATTGCATTTTTATCTGTTTATGAATTCTTCGCTTCTCTAGAAAATAAATTCAGTTTAATCAATCAAAATAAAATCGTTTAAACATATGAAAATGTGCATCAAAATCAAGTAGAAAAACTGAATAAACTCGACTGATTTTTACAACTAGGGAAAAGGGATCAATGTTAATTCTCATTTTGAACCTGGGCTTAGTTTCCGCGACAGGGTGTTGTTCAAACATATCACAATCGGCCACTGACTGGAAATTATTAAATTTAGTCGGCACAACTTGAAGATTCATTAGGACACGCATATTATCGGCTTTTAATACAAGGACGTGACATATCTCAGTCGAGAAATGAAATTTCAATATTTTTGTCAATTATTTGTTTTATAATTCTTTGATTTGTGAACGCGACCCAGGCCTATGTGTCAGTTGCTGTTAGGTGCTGTATGTGTGGCTCCTTGCTAGTCGTTAGCCCTCTGGACTGTAGAAACTGCTATATTCCTATCCCATTTGCTGATCTGAGATTCTCGACGAGTACGTATCTACTTGCACAACAGTATTATAACAATTTTTGATCTCTGTACTAATTCTGTAGTGTTTAAAAACTTTCTGTCTAGGTGTTAATGATTAGGGATTTTACCATTTTACGTGCCATGTTGATTATTACGATTCGATTTACCTTTTCATAATGATTTGTAATTAAAACAAATTTTGTTACTTATATATTTATGATTGTGTAAGGGCTGAGTGAAAACTGTGTCCTTATATAAATTATTATTATTTATCTTCTTAAAGAAGAAATTATTAATTGTTTAAGGCAATTTCTGTTAATTTTTGCTTCTTTGACTAAGTATATACTCATTTATTTGCCCAATTTGATAAATTATAATAATTTCGCTTATGAAGACATAATATTGTAAGTACTTAATCAATTAAATCATCAAGTAGTAATTTCAAAGTTTTCTACTATTTATTGTATAATTTATAGATTTATAAGTAGTCATTCTATAATAGTAAGCTTCAAGCACAAATTCATATAATCGCGTTTTTTATTTGTATTTGTATCATGTACTAGATATAGGTCATACTATAAGGTATTATTGTAACTAGCTGCAGTAGGCGCACAAATCTACTAAATTTAATTACATAGTTAAAATACCCCGTAGGTTTCTCTAACTCGAAAGCATACATTTAGCCCGAGTGCACTTTATCGCCAATTACTTGTTTAATTTGTTATAAAAATCTGATGTTTGTGTTAGTGGGTCTCTGTCGAAAATGATGTCTTGACAAAACAGTACTGAGTTAGAGGTTGTTTGAAGCATTCACGCGGAGACAGGAGGTCACTCTGATCACTTGTCGCGGCGACCATCTCACGTGAACTGGCTCTCAGCTCGCTGCCCCGTTTCATACACAGAAACTTCAAGTCTGAGTCAATTTTTTAAATATTTACATTTCGTACTATACTCATTTTACGTACATATTATTTACTGTATTGTACGCTGCACTGAGCGTGTTTTTCAATCAACAGTTAGGCACGTGTAATAGATGAGTAACCACCTCCCAATTACGTATCCGTTGTATTTCTAAGAATACATATTTTTAATGATTCACATTTTGCCTATTCATGTATAATATACAAATTATAAAAAATATCCAACAATTTATTTGTCTCGGCGTTCTAGTCAGACATCGACATGTTCAGTTTAACATGTATTCAATTGATCGGGAAAAGTAATGTACTTTTGCGAGTACTTTTTTGTACTTTTGTATATACTTAGTACACAAAGTTTTATGAGATTTGAAATTTAAAAGGTATCTGCTTTCAGAGCCTAAAGATACACTAAGACACCCCCATAGGGGTTCATATTTGTCCGAAAAAAAATGTTGTAAACGATGTTGCTTGGTATTTACATAGCGTGACTTCGCAACTGGATATCCGCGATCAATACCACCTATCCAACTATTTAATAACGACATATTCCGATGTAAATCCAAAGTTTAATTTCAATATAATAACAATGACTACTTTGAATCGCCTTACATATTTGAGTATTGTTAACGAATGTCAAAATTAACAGTTAAACTGAACACATCGTTGTGCAAATATAATCGCTCATTTCTCATATTAACAAGTACTAAGGAGATGTCATGTACTTTGGCTTATTTAATCAAGATTGACATGGCTTTTCCACACTCATCATAAAAGGTTAGGTAAAAGGTGAGTACAATTACTTTTATCTTGGTTTTCATTATTTTTCAGATCTAATAAATGTTTCAGGGCACATTGACTAACTAAACAATTTAAGAGTGTGCTGAATAATTGACGTCTTATAAAAATCACAAGAGAGAAGTTAATATGGGTAAACAAAATAGCAAACTGAAGCCAGAGGTGCTGGAAGATCTGAAGCAAAATACTGAATTCTCAGGTAAGTACAGTTATTATATATTTTGTAATCCCGCAACAGATGGCGCTGTACTTCTTCGTTAATGGCATGTGTCATATTGTAACAAATTTGCACATAAAATTTGTGCAATTTTACCCGTTTTATTGCATGTTTTATTCAGTAATCTTGGCGGAATTTTAATGAATAAATTGTGGCTGCGGGACGGGTATATTGTGGTGCAATGTGATTTGAACGACGAGGAATCCCAAGAAAATTGGAGACGCCATTCCGCGTGTCGTCTAGAATTGACAATTGACCATTGACTAAAACTAATAACAAATAAACTGACTATAAACTATAAACACTTGACATTGGCAGAATTGACATTAGTATGTCACAGGCCATTAACGAAGAAAAGAAGAAAGAAGACGTCACAAAGTCGTAGTCGTAGTCGTAGTCGAAAACGTATGATGTCGTTGGTCGTTTGTTATTTTTTTTTTAAATTGATGTCGCTTTATAAAATAACAAGGTGTTGCTCGCGACTTCGTACGCATATTTTTTTAAAGGTATTATAGATTAAATTCTTCCCCAGGATGCAATTTATTTCCTTACCAAATTTTATTGATAAGTTTCAAACCAATCACACCACCACCACCTATTAAAATTTTACTCCTTTATGAGAGTTATTTTGAAAAATCCTGAAACACGTGTCCATTTATTTTGCATTTTATTTATTCATTTTATTTTTTCACCCCTTTTCATCCTCTTAAGGGTTGAATTTCAAAAAATCTCGCCTTAGTGGGTCATTTTGCTCTAAAAGGAAGCTACCTTCCATGTTTCAGCTTTCTAGCTTCAGCAGTTTCGGCTCGGCGATGATGAATAAGTCAGTCAGTCAGTCAGGTTAAGCTCTTTTATAGGTATAGATAATACCGATTATTTGTGCTCAAATCACAAAACATAAAACTTTTATTCCCATTATTCACACCCGTGTCATTTACTCTAGCTTTATTTGAATGAAATCACTAACAATACAAATAAAACCCGAAACAACTCAGGAAAAATAAATAATATGAGACACAATGTTTGCTCCGCAAAACGGCCACAAATAATCCAGATGGCGCTGTGTTTGTGCTGCGTTATTCAATACTACTACTTACGAGTCAGTGGCAAAACTCAGATAACGGTTACCAGCCTGCCCGAAATCTTCTGTCATTGCTTTTCTTCGTTTGTCATTTCATGAAGTCACATAGCTCTGCTAATTTAATATTTCTTACTCGGTTTATTGTAAGTTTTATTCAGTAATCTTAGCGGAATTCTAATTAATAAGTTGTGACTACACGGGACAGGTATGAAGAATTGAATTAACTGTGTATTATGGTGCAATGTGATTTGAACGACGAGATATCTTAAGAAAATTTTAGACGGCCATTCCGCGTGACGTCTAGAATTGACAATTGACCATCGACTAAGACTTTAACAAACAAATTGACTGTAAACAAGCAAACACTTGACACTGGGAAAATTGACATTATATTTCACATGCCATAAACAAATAAAAAGAAAAAGTAGTAAGACGTCACAAAGTCGTATGATGTCGTTTTCGATAAAATAAATAGCTGTCCGCACGCAGCTTCGCTTGCTTCGATGCTTCGATTTACCAATTTTTCTGGGATAAAAATATAGCCATATAGCCTATGGCACCCGGGGATAGTGTAGCTTTCCAACGGTAAAAGAATTTTTTCAAATCGGTCCAGTAGTTTCGGAGCCAATTCAATACAAAAAAACAAATAATCAAATCTTTCCACTTTATAATACTAGTATAGATTAAATTATTATAAATATATACGGGTAATTATCGCGTTTATTTACCTATTTTTCTCGACATTTCGACAGGTTTACACTTTGTCGTGGTCACGGGATGAAGCATCGGGATGGTCAGTCATTCCGTGACCACGACAGAGTGTAAACCTGTCGAAACGTCGAGAAAAATAGGTAAATAAACGCGATAAATACCCGTATATATTTATAATAATGTGTTCTGATCGCCTAAGTTTAAAAGACTTTAGTATAGATTATACGCATTATTTTTGCTCGAATTACAAAAAAGTTTCATTCTCATTATTCACTATTCACAGTCAATAACTCTAGCTTTATTTCAATAAAACACTAAAATTAAAAATAAAACCCGAAATAAATAAAATAAAAAAAATAAAAAATATTATTTTTACTGAGTTAAGTAAAAATAAATAATTTGAGAGCACTAATATCTACTCACAAAACGGCAAAAAATAATCCAGATGGCGCTGTGTTTGTGCTGCGTAATGCAATACTATTACTTACAAGTCAGTGGCAAAACCCAGATGACAGAGTTACCAGGCTGCCCGAAAGCTTCTGTCATAGTTTACCAATTTGTTAAACCGAGACCGACAGCTCAAGATGCTATACCTGTAAAAGAGCTTAACCTGACTGACTGACTGATTCATCATTGCCGAGCCGAAACCGCTGAAGTTAGAATGCTGAAAAGGCATAATTCAAAATCAATAAATGCGCGACGGCACTTTTTCAAGCTTATGGATATGGTACTGAAGTACATGAAGTACGTTACTAAGCAAACTTAATGGAAAATATATAATAACTCAATTAAATACTGATTGAGTATAAAGCGGCCTCGGAAAATATAAATATGTATCTAAAAAAACTCATTAATGTCCATAAAAATACTAAAACGTTGAGAATTTGCTGTATTTACTCCTTACTACATTAATATAAATTAAATTTATAACTAAATGAATATAAGTTCATAATAAAATGCATTTAAAACAAAAAATATTTAGTAATAAATTATAAACTTAAGACCGCTCGAACTCAGTACTGCAGGTATTTTGTTATAAACCTCTCGTGTTATCCGAAGCACAATAGCTCTCAAATGAAAATGTCACTGCGTTCATCCAAAGACTGATCTCGCAAAAGGTTGCTTAACTTTGTTGAACTGTTAACAATGGCTGTACCACGAGCTATTCCAATAATCATAATCTAGCGCTATCCATTTGGGATTCTGTAGGCTATAGATTCTAGATTACGTGTAAAAAAACGCACAAGATTTCAAGACTACTTACATATGATTTCTGCAATGTATATGCTTTTCAGATGCTGAGATTCAGGAGTGGTACAAAGGTTTTCTAAAAGATTGTCCCAGTGGTCACCTGTCTGTGGAAGAGTTCAAGAAAATATACGGAAACTTTTTCCCTTATGGAGACGCAAGTAAGGTAAGCATCTGTGTCATTTTTGATTACAAATAAAGTTTAGCATTAGACAAGAATAGGTGGCGAGTTTCAATATTGTCTTCACCGAGTGGGAAATAATGTTGTTAATGAAGACTCAAGTTGTGAGACTACCTATTATTATTCGAGATTGTTATATATTCAATATTAAAAACAACAAGTTTTCACGTTCTACAGTTGGCAAATTATCGACTACCACTTATTCGTTTAGGTCAGTTGCCAACTAAGTGGTTGGCAATTTAGTGCGTTTTAATTCACCCTGTGTTCACAAAAACAATAATTAATAAAAGATGTTTACCTATTTTCAGTTCGCAGAGCACGTGTTCCGAACATTCGACGCGAACGGGGACGGCACGATAGATTTCCGAGAATTCTTGTGCGCTCTCAGCGTGACATCGCGCGGGAAGCTCGAACAGAAACTCAAGTGGGCATTCTCAATGTACGACCTCGATGGAAATGGGTACATCTCGCGGCAAGAGATGCTTGAAATCGTCACTGTAAGTTTTACAACCATTTTTGCGGCGCCATCTAGTGCCAATAGTAAAATGAAAATGACTTCACCCCAGGCGTCTGGCATCTAGCTTACCAGTTTTATCTAGTGCATGTGGATTAACTAATAATATAATAATAATAATAATACCGGACATTTCACACAGCATCATCTGGCCCCAAAGTAAGCAGAGCTTGTGTTATGGGTACCACATGACTGATATTCTACTTATATACTTTTATTTTTGTAAATACATATTATACATAGAAACACCCAGACCCGAGACAAATACTTGCAGATTATTAAGTATTTGTTACCGGCGGAAATCAAACCCGCAACCTTTGCGTCTCAGTCGGACCTAAGTCCCCTGCGCCACAGAGGTCGTCTATAGTAATGATACGATAGTATTCGTGATTGTAGCACCGATGTTCAGTAGCCGCCATTTTGTTACGCCATCTTATCGTAATGTAAATCTGCATTCCAGGCTATATACAAAATGGTGGGAAGCGTGATGAAGATGCCGGAAGACGAGTCGACGCCCGAGAAGCGAACCGACAAGATATTCCGCCAGATGGACCGTAACAAGGATGGCAAGCTTTCCTTGGAGGAGTTCATAGAGGGCGCTAAGAGCGATCCTTCCATCGTGCGTCTGCTCCAATGCGACCCACAGTC
This sequence comes from Lampropteryx suffumata, assembly GCA_948098915.1. NCBI lineage: Eukaryota > Metazoa > Arthropoda > Insecta > Lepidoptera > Geometridae > Lampropteryx > Lampropteryx suffumata. The sequence goes on along the minus strand of OX402544.1, from coordinate 22,237,391 downwards.
GCAGTGATGCACTAGCTCTCCACGGTCTATCCACTCTCACCTATAAACCTATTGTAAATTATCACCCTTATTACCATGCTTGTAAGAGCTAGTGCGCGATGAGAAGCGTTAGTTACACTTTAGCCGGTCGCGTGAGACGCGTCCTGTTCTCGGGCTGCTCTCTTGATCAACACATTCGAGTCTCACTTAAAATCTCCCAGTTTGTTAAAACAATGTATCCATTTCAGTAGGTAGTTCCGGCAGTTGAATTCATCCCGGCGACAGGACAAACGTGCGGCTATGATATTGTGTGTAGTGTTTAAAACTTTCCCAATGATAATAGTTAGCATAAAAACACCTTTTTCGCCCTAGATCTTTTTGCCTCTTTGATAAGCGGGACCGGTCTTGTAAGAAAGGTGGCGTTCGCTTGATTTAAATAGCGTCATTTTAGAAAATATATTATTGATATAATTCGATGGGTAATATAGATGGCTGTGTACCTCATTATAACAATGTTTAGTATGACAGTGTTCCGATATATTGTATGTAATTTCAAGTTATACATTTTTTATACAATCAAGTTATACTATATGTATATTTTTGCATTTAAAAATCGTCAATTCAATGGATAATTGTCTGTAAGTAAGATTTTAATATTCTTAATGTTTCATAGAAATGTCCGAACGCGATCTTTCATTAGTCCCGCTTATACAGCTAAAACATTATCTAACTTTATCTAGTATTTCTATTAAAATGGAATATAAATGTTCAACAATAAATTAGGTAATAAATAAATAATAATTGTTATGTGGTTGCTACGTGACAGTGATAAGGAATGCGCAGATCTAATGGCTCAGGTCTCGCAATTCCGTCAGTCTCGCGTCGGAACCACTTGTTCGTATATTTGGAATTATATGTGTCTTTCATATACATACAAAATATATTATTATAGATAATACTTAGCGTTATATATCTGATAGCTAAAGCCGTAGTTTGTACGCTCTTGACGTTATTATCACATCGATTATATACATTGTAATGTTAATTCATTGGTTGGGTGTAAAAAGACATGTTTTCCGAAAACTAAAGTAGCATTTTTTTATCACAAATAAATAACTCCTGGTGTTAGGATTATCTTTCGGAAATAATAATCTTTTTATACCCATTATTACAAGAGGCTTGATAGGTGACTATAAGTGTGAGTGACGTCACTCTTAGAGTGATACCTTCAAATCAAACAGTATTCATATAGCTTCACTTAAAAATTACATCAGCCCCGTCGCCTGCACTCAGTTAACACGCAACCTGTTTTCGAGTAATTCAATTTGGGATATAAATTAAACATTGCAAGATTTCAAAAAGCTGAGACATTCAATTCAGTTGAGTTACAGATACATTAACACTATTCGGTTATTGTAGTAGCATCGTAAAGGCGCGATATATGTGACGTCACTAATAGATCAAGGAGCATGGAGCTTATGCTCCGAAAGTAAGATGCAAATCTCACGCAAATGACATCGTCATCTCGAACGATACATTCGGGTGAGATATCTCACTTATTGAGTATAAACTCACAGGCTATTATACTTGGTTGTTTCCAGATTCTTTTTTTTTCATTGCTAGTAATTTATAAGTGCTACCTGCCTTAACTATATATTCTAAAATCGTATGTAATTATATTACATTTTCTAAGCAGATGCTAGCATTGATAAGACAGTATAATAATAGCACAATTATGAAGACGACTACGCCACAAACGAAACAGACAAATATGATTATACAATTAATATTAATTTGTTCTATGGAAGTACTTATTAATGCTGATCTTTCGCGTAGCTGATATTGTTAAGATTTAGTTTTAGTAATCAAAAAAAATATAAAACCATATTTATAGTCCTGAGTCATTCAAGTATTATTATTTTTTTAAAAATTGATTTGTAAGGGTTTTAAAACATTATTTTAGTGTAAAATATGACGATAAACAGAAGTTAAGATCTGGTAAAAAATTCGAGATACAAGTTTAAATTTGGGGTCTTACTTGAAAAGATGCGCTAGTCGTTTATAACAATAGAAAACCTCTACCTATCTACCCAAGTGTTTCTTATATTATATGAATTGGTACTATTTACGTATTAATTAGTAGCGCATAATTAATTATGGATTAGTTTGAAATAACTAACAAATCGTACGTAAGAAAATAAAAGAAAACAAGAAAAAAATAATACAAGCTGTTTAATAATAACTTCATCCTCGGGAATTGATAAAACTAATTATCTAGGGATAAATTACGTTGATTATTAAAACGGCAGAAAATCTATCAAATATTTTTTGCTAGTCCGACCGACATACCGATTTTAATATAAATATTCTTAAATCAATAAGCTACGAAATATTTTTATTTCAATATTAGGTATTTATAAAACTGTTTCATATTCCGCTTCCGCTAAATAAAAAAATATTGTAAAAAAAAATAATGTATAATGTAACTTTAAATTATCGCAATGGCGCTAGTATCTTGTTGCAGTAAATTCACGGAAAAAGTACCTGAAATCAACGAAAACGATTAGCAGTTTGTAGGCCCACGTTCACCATATAGTTTATTAGTTAAGCCTGTCAAGGCGTTCAAAGCCTGTCTAATCAAAGATTATTTGATATTATTGAGTGTTTCACCAATCTCTATCGGGTGCCTATGACATGAGGGTGGCTCTTTGTTTGGACGTTTAAAAAAAAAATTAAGGTTTATTTGCTTGACATTGTGTGATTTACCTAACTTCTTTTATAAATTGATTCGGTTTTCTCGTGTTATTTTATGTTGTAATGGGTAATCTTAGTGGATTTTTTATTAATAAAATGTGATGGCACAAATCTAGAGAATTGAATTATAATTGTATTATGTAGTTTTGTATCATTACATAGTATAAAACAAAGTCGCTTTCCGCTGTCTGTCTGTCGCTATGTATGCTTAGATCTTTAAAACTACGCAACTGATTTTAATGCGGTTTTTTTAATAGATCGTGTGATTCAAGAGGAGGGTTTATATGTATAATACATGCATAATATAATAGATAAACTCTGATAATTTAGAGGTTTCCAATGTGGTGTCGTAAATAAACTCATATTTTTGCGCTTACATTGAAAACGCTGTCTGAACCCTATGAGATAGATCAAAATGATGTACTACAGTATTGTACACCCTCAAAAGGTCTACAAAAAAGTCCGCGATGGTATATGGCTATCTCTTAGGGATAACCATTCTGTAGTATAATTAGTATCAGCATTGCACCCGTGCCAAGCCGGGGCGGGTCGCTAGTGTATTATATATTCCATAAAATTTTAGACTGTCATTCCGCGATAACATTTTGACATATGACAAATGACGATCGACCTCGACTTTGTGAGCATAATTCAATTATTATTTTAGCTAGAGAGTAGCCTTTGTGGAAGGACAGAACAATATCACTTGACATTGGCAAATTTGACATCAAGACTTAGTCTTCAATTCTGCCTTCCATTATAGGAAGAAGGTTTTATTAGTATTTTTTGTTTTTATACAAAGTACCTGGATGACCGAACATTGCTCGGTATAAAACACAGATAAAACGACGTTTTCTAAAAACGAAACCTAGCTAGATCGATTTATCGCCCCCGAAACCCCCTGCATACTAAATTTCATGAAAATCGTTGAAGCCGTTTTCGAGATTCAGATTATATATTATACCTACAAGAATTGCTCGTTTGAATTTATTAGATAGAGCTAGAGGTATTGGCTCGGGTGTGAATTTTTGGAATAAAAGCTTTGTTTTTTTTGTGATTCGAGCAAAAACAATCCGTATAATTATTTCATAGGAATAGACGAATGACAACATACGACTTTGTGTCATCATACCATAAACAATATAAATACTTGACACTGGCAAAATTGATATTATGGCACATGCCATTAATGCAGAAGAAGAAACTTACGGAGACTTAAAATACAATGACATACATATTACTTTGATACGGATTCTTCGTTTGTCATTTCATGAAGTATCATAACTCTGCTAATTTAATTTTTTTACTCCTTTTATTGCATGTTTTATTCAGTAATCTTAGCGGAATTTTATTGAATAAATTGTGACTGTATAGGACAAGTATGCACAATTGAATTAATATATGTATTATGATGCAATATGATTTGAACGACTAGGAGGCCCAAGTAAATTCTAGACGGCCATTCCGCGGTGACATTTCGAATTGACAATTGACCATCGACTATCGACATCGACTTTAATAACAAACAAATTGACTATAAACAAATATAAACACTTACAAATATAGACACTGGCAACATTGTCATTATTTTGTCACATGCCATTAACAACGAAAAAAAAAGTACTGAGACCAAAAATACGTTAACATTCGAGTTATTTTTGATACCTGATTAATTAACAGACAGAGCAACTAACAAAGTATGGTGAAATTGGGCCTAACATAATCGTTATCACAAAATATATGATACATATTCATATTCTCAATATATTGTTTGTAATATCAATATCTGTTTTGCATAAAGTTGAATTGGATTAAATGCACAATTTTTTGTTGTTATCAAGGTATTCGCACAATACTACTTATATTATATAATTGACGGAATTTATACAATCTATAAAATATCCACTTGCTTGGTGTTTTCATGGACATACAAATGTATGGATGTATATTTTTGTGTATGTATCACTACATACCTACAAGTAAGCAGGTACAGCCGATCAGGATTTGTAAAATGACTACAATTGGTAACTGTATCTGCTACTCGTATACACAGGCATCATCTTGAGTAGGTACCTACCTACATACGGTACTGAACTCTAGAAATCATAATGTATACTGAGGTACTATGTTTATTTACCGCTTCGCTAGCTTTTTCCTATCGAATACTAGGTTACCTGAAGCTGTTATTACCAATATAGGTACCTAACCCTAAAGTTAATTATATTACTTTATATTAAGCTATGTGTACGTGTATTCTAGGTACACCCAATGTAGTACGAGTTATTCTATATTATATGATTTCATGTCTAAAATATTACATATTGTTAACCAGCCAACATTGCCTAGACTAGAAGAAATGTGGAAAAGGTATGAAACATTGCGAACTGTTTGATTGTTAAATCAGACTATATATCTACAGCTAATTTTGGGTCTGAACTCGACCGACGTGCTCTTCTAGCTTCTTTGGCTTGCACTTTGAGTGACTATCGTATAAGACAGATAGGTATGCATTGCACTACACCGCCTTTATACACAAAATGCAGTTATTTACAAGTCTCGAATAACTAATACGTGCGTCGGTTAGCACGCACCTAGGTAGGTACTTTCTTTACGATGATGTTTTCTTGCTAAAGTTTACAAATTTTAATACTTAAGTGTTTATAAATAGCTACGTAGGTATACGATTTATTAACTGCCGATATAACATAACATAATATAAGCAGATCTGTGTGATCCCCTATAGGTACTTATGTGCAGGGATTGCATAATCAATCTTTACATTATGTTCTTATAGAAAGTTAGTATAGTTTATTTACTTGCATATAGCTAATTATGTTTAAAAGTGGCTCTATTTACTTTGAGTTAAGTTCTATAAATATAAAACCACGAATGAACGGCAGTAATATCTACGTAAAATCGCTGTTAAAAACCAAACTCGCTCCCTTACCTTTGTCGAACGAAAAAACTATTAGCCTTGTGTGCGCAGCAGCGTCGCGCACTAAGCGGCAACGTCTCCTACCCCCAATTCTACAAAAAAACTTCCACGAATTAGGCTTGCTGATTCCATAAGCAAATATTACTTATGTTAGATAGTTTTAAAGACCGAATGAATAAGCAAATCTCGTAATAAATCCATGTTCTAAATAAAATGCTACATAAATTATACATAGATGAGATATTGAGAGTACCCACGAGCATGCGGGTTCGTCATGTTATCTTCGTGCTATGACGCAACTCGATGCATTTCGAGCCGCGCGCCGCTATGTAGCCGCAATCTGTTTGGGCATTGATTTCCATTATTCTAATAAAACGAAAATTAGTTATTTCGTAGAAATACATTGGTGCCTACTAAATTAACTGAATTTAATAATATCCAGTACTAAGATGAATTGTTTTACAGTCTTCCAGTATTACCTACGTTATGCAAAGAAGCGGACTACGGTTTCGTAGCATGGCTTTCATAACAAATTAAAAATAAAATTTATTACATTACATACTTATTGGATTAAAATTTTATACCTAGATTTTTAACATCTTACTAGTTTATTGCTAGCATTATTGTGGGTGCTAATTTATTAATAACCTCTACGTTTGCATACAATAATATAATTACAATAATTGCAACTTATTCATGATACTTTTAAAGAGTAGGTACGTGACACTATGAAGTTACAGCATAACTATTTCTTACACTTTCATTAATTATGCTTATTTTTATTTATCAATTTATGGTGTTGATCTTAAATCTATGGTGCATACATTTTTCTTATGAAATGAAAGATTGTTGAATAATGATAGGAGTGGGCATATATAGTTATTTACTAATTCCTGTCCATAATTAAGCATTGCATATTTACAATAGTATTATAAATCAATAGAATATCGTGTTTCATTCACACGGTTTTTTCGATTCAGTGTTCTAGAATTTTACCAAGTTATCTCTATACATTGTAAACATTGCTAAGAACAAAACTACATACAACGAAATGTAAATCTATTTATTTTAACTAAGCCATTAATTATTGATATCGCTAAGAGACCACCTAAAGGTATTAACGTCTTTAGTAAAAACGTAGATACCTACTTACTCTGAACTACTTATACCTATATACTGATGTACCTACTAAGTAGGTACTGACTGTTCATTGTTTGTGTAGGTACCCTTATCACTAATAGCTAAGTATCGAAAGAACTGGTAAAGGGATAATACATTTTATTAGGTACTGTAACTGCAGCATAAAAGTTTTTTTATACTACCTACATTTAAATCGGTCAAACTTATCACAGACAATCATCGGTAAAAATCGACATCCCGAAGAGATAAAATTAATACCTACACCTAGGTATTAATTTATTCCTAAAGACATCCATCTGTGAATTTCGTATAGTATTTTAGTAGGTATGCTAACTGAAAATCTCAGGGTGCTATTGACTTTTGAGTGTCGAGCATAGCATACACTTCCAAATGGACTTCCTTCTCGGGTGAAATTTAGCAATATTTTTGATCTATCGTAGTTACATATCTAAGTAATAAGGTATATACCGACGAATAGTTATACCGATATAAGTAGGTCAAAAATTGAATTAATAGCAATAACGTTAAAAAAATTAAAAATAAGTTCTTGGCAAAAACGTTGATAATCTCGCTCGACACGCGTATTACCTAAGCCTAAGGACCAAAATGTACATTACAAATTGTGTAGATGTATTGTAACAAGTGGTGTCCCTGTCGTTTAAAGCCACGTACAGACATGCGAGCGTTATAGCTGCGCGCTTCAGCTGATATGCAAGTACCTAGTACGTTTTTAAGGCCTACGCCTACGTCATTCGATAAACAATGCTAGAGAATAGCGCGGTTTAAAACGCTAGTGCGTGCTAGGCTTAACGGAAACAAACAAAGTTGGTTTCCGTCTATTCGCTCATAATGTACGCTCTTATGTCTGTACGAGGCTTTATAGTCTCGTTATTAAGTACTTACTTTCTTATATCTAGATGTTGTGTAAGACATATCACTGTAATGATTGTTCGGTGTTGTGCTCTACATTTTTAATCGTCGATATTCGCAAATGGATAAATAATTGTATTTTATCACTTCATCTACACTTTATAATAGCACCCTGCCCTTTAAGTACCTACCTAGGTACCTTAATCCGACTATCTATGTCTCGTTGATATTGAAAATGTTTCGTTGAATTAGTGTTAACCTGCAGATCGAGCTACTTGATCAGGTTAATAATTGTAGGTAGGTCTTCCTGCGTCTGTTTAGTCGATTCGTGAATCCTAACATTGTTTTCTTTTAAGACTTTCTAGTTCTGGTTTTAGATTTAAAGTTATATCTATTTATTAAATCTTTCTTCTCTCAAAATGTGTTTAATTTTATTACTAATTCCAAATAATCCTACCTAAAATCTGATTAAGATGGTGTCACCTTTTTTTATAAATTTTTGCGATCAGTATTAAATTTGTAGATATCGGGATATTGTATTGGTGTATTGCCTTTTGATTTATTCCCGACGTTTCGGTTATGTTAATGAATAAAATTAAATGGTTTCACGCGATATATACCAGTTTACTTCTAAAACTATATGGTAGGTATACCTAACCTTTTGAAACCGATGAAACAAATGTTGGTTCACACTTGGCAAAGATGGCGATATGCAAACGTTCCTTGAGTAAACTTTGCATTTTTTTATTAATTTGGCGAAACTCGAATCCCCGTCCCCAATCAGAATCAGCCAGCTGAACGCTAGGAACTTACCTACTATGCAACCATCCGTGTATCAGCCAGCCCTTTTAACCTATTGTACTCTTCGTTAACATTCCATTACCGAAGAAAAACAAGAACATATAATAATATTGTAGGTAAGTGTTATATATTATTGCAAATTCTGTTGCAAAAGCACCAAGACCGCAGAAATAACAAAGAGATGGATTAGCATGCGTGATTACTGTGAAAATCATTACTGCTTTAGTACCTAATGATGAACGCCTAGTACTTTTATTTTAAATTATAATACTTAATCAACATAAACCCTAATCGTATAATAATATACCTAGGTACATTTGCTTCAAAATATAGCCAAACAACCTGCTACCTGCGACTTCGCACGCGTGGTACTTGCATATAAAGTACCCCAAGATATGTCCCATTTTCGTCCCCAAGATATGATAATATCTGATTACAAAATTTGATTCATCCTTTTAGTCGTGAATAAGTATTTGTTTGCTACTTAGCAAACAAATTGACAAACAGATACATTTTCGTGTTTATAATATTAGTATGGTTAACCTTCTTCGTAGCACCTGCTCACCTGGTACCTACTTTAGCTTTACAATCAGGACATACATAACTACTTGCATTAAATCTATTTATCAATCTTCATTATATAAATGCAAGCTTTTGGTGACCTCCTAGCGGTGTTGCGTTCCCAGTAGGTACATATTCCTTTAAAAGCTAAGACAAATCTAATTCACGCGAATCAATCATCTAACAAAGTAGACTAAATAAATCCAAGCTTTAAATGACGTTTTAGCGGTTCAGCGTAAATTCCTAGTATGTTTTACAAATGAGTACATAAAAAGTAGATTTTTCCAGTAATGACGGCTGGAACAAACAAGCGAGACTTTTTAAGTCTCATTTCTTCCATCAATGGTAGTTACCTACTGCAAATGCGACAGATCGAAATCATCAGGTTCTAATTAGTATAAAATTAAAAAGAGTACCTATGTATAACCACAGAATACTACCTACGTACAGAAGACTAAATGCATCGATGTTGATAGATGCTATCAGCGTGCCTAGACAAGCGTACACTTACTTAAACCAAATAATAACGTTTTAAAAACTAAAAAGACAACCGACTTCATTGAATAAGTTTAAAAAAAACAGTCGAATTGAGAACCTCCTCCTTTTTTTAAGTCGGTTAAAAATAATCATCGAAATCGGTTGGCGTGCTATTGAGTTATTCGTCCATTTGTCGCGCGCATACTTAATGCAAATTTAAGACTTGGATTTAACATTGGACCAAATTGTAATGGGACCACAAGGGAAGCACCAGCAAGCACCAGCAAAATCGGCACACCCAGTCGAAAGTTCTGAAGTAACATACATAAAAAAGTCGAATTGAGAACCTCCTCTTTTTTTGAAGTCGGTTAAAAATAAAACAAAAAAAACTGGCTTTCCGATCCTTATGGTATCCACTTGGATGAAATGAAATTTTGAAATTTTGCTTTCTTATACATGAAGTCGGTTGTCTTTTTATTAGTTTTTAATAAGTAATTATTTAATTACGTGACGGACAGACAAGAACTTTTCTCTAGGGCCGGCATTGTGCTTGTGATACCTTCTGGTATTGCAAGCGTCATAGGTTATAATAACCACTTAGCATCAGGTGGTCCGCATGCTTGTTTACTGGCCCAGTTGTACAAAAAAAAGCCTGTCTAAAATAAATATAGGTAGGTATATTGGCGAGCAAGTCACTCAGAAACATCAAGCCACAAACTAAGTTAAACTTGTACTATAAAATGGGAGGGACACGTTGATGACTGTTAGAATATCTATTCATACTTTTAAATACATATACATTAACTTATGTAACACCTATGTAACTACATAAATGTAACACAATTTTTTATTGACTATCGAACCCATAATATGACCTAAGGACAACGCGGAAATTATTTCACGGCGTCTGGTAGATACATTGCGTGACCCAAGAGCTGGCTCATTACTGGCTCAGCGTATTAGCATTGCCATTCAACGTGGCATTACCGCCAGTGTTTTGGGATCGCTGTCCTCTGGCAGTGAACTGGATCAGATGAGCTAGCTATAGATCGTTTTAAACGCTGATTAGATAGCTCAACTGTTTCTCATATGTTTTATATTATTCTGTATATATTTATTGTCAATATTTCTGTAAATAAATGTATTTATCATTTAAAAATAATGTTGATGTTACTTTTATGGTAACATCAACATTATTTTTCCAGAACATTATTTTTCCTTCTTTTCAGAAACTGACAAAAGGAGCCGAGCATCGTTTTTCGACGCAGCGTCGCAAAGCGTCCGCTTAGCCACGCGCACAGCAGTGTAACTGTCTAAGTATCTACATACTTACAACACAGAAATGTAATCCTTCGTACAAATAAACTAATTGATAAACAGTATAAAACCTAATAAAAATCATCTTTATTTAGAACAATAGAAAACTGAATTAGCAAAGTCCACGCAAATTAAACCAGTTAAGCTCAATAAAATTACACGGCAAATTGATTTAAACCCTTTTACATAATACAACTACTGTAAACCTACCTGCGTACCATACATATTATATAGTAGGTGCGCTCTAAATTGCGTATTTAAATAAGCTATATAGGAATACGTAAGAGGTTATAGATGTTGGAAGCGAGTTAGTTCGCTCTGTATGGTGTATACTATAAGGTGGGTCCGAAGGGTGGCAGGCGCCCCCCGTGGGGGACGCGCCTAGGGGGCCTCGTCCAGAGAAAGTAAAACATCCTGGTATGAGGGAGGCTAGTATTGTCAAGGCAATGTATAGGTATAGCTTTAAACTATATATCGACCCTCTATACTATAGCCTGCGGAGTACTTATTTACATACGTAGGTACCTACATATTTATTATGCAGACATAGGAAATGGAGCAGGTTGGGAGGACGACCGACGGTTGGATGTTCGGTTCTATTGCACGTGCTCCTTATTCCTAAATTGTGATATCAATTTGAATATTGAACACTAGACATAGCATTTTATATCACTTTCTCGCAGACTGCAGAACATAATTAAATCTAGGGTGGTCACATCTACGTATGGCCCACCAGCCTAGATTAGATTAGACTAGTAGGTACGTAACTTATTTTATGACCACGTGACAAGTAGCAATGAGTTTAGGGAGGTTTAGGGTAATCGTAACGGTTTGGCGCGAAACCTAAAAAGTTTGCGGGTTTTAATATGTTTATAGTAGTTTTAACTTTATTTTATATAATCTTCGACCTGCCGCCTTCACATGCTTTACTTTACCATCCGATGCCATATAGGAATACCTATAAAAAAGGCATAGAATGTTCTAAATTCTTCAGGACTTCGACTCTTGTCGATTCGTCGGAAAAATAAGAGAGAATAATTATTAGATATCTACGAGTTATTTGGATACGTACTTATATAGGTCCATCGTATCATAATCAAAACTAGATGATGACAACAATCACCGATCTGATATATTTTTAGCGGCTATACCCATCTAGGTACTGCTAAAATTGTAGCACTGTGGCGGTCTAATCAAGTATGCTACACAGTATATATTTATATATTGCAGGGCATTCACAACACCACCTAGCTCTAAACTAAGCATAGCTTGGTGACCAGATGACTGATATAATACTTATATATTATTAAACACATACTAATTATATTTTATAACACCTAGACACAAAACAACACTTATGTTCATCACACAAATGTTTATCCTGGGAGGGAATCGAACCCTTAACCAATAGCGCAGAAGGCTGCGCTACTACCGACTGTGCTGACAGGCCAGTCCTAAAGTCAAAATTGTTTATGGTTATGGAATCAATCTATTATCGAGCATAGTACATCTGTAGGTCGATTACACAATTTGGTTGCAATCAGTTTCTGTTTGAAATAGTTAAGAAAGCATTAAATATAGCTGATAGGTAAATCCAAAAACCATATTTACCAATTTAAAAAAAAAACTGATTTAATTCGACTGCAAGTAGCGTAATGGCTTCGAGTCGCGCGGAACAACTGAACAGGTCGATAAAAAATCTCGAAAAATTACTTCCAAAAGAAATTCTAATCGTGCGACGTGCCGTTTCGTTCGTCGTCTCATGATCATCTGCCGGGCGATTATGGAATTCTGATACTATCAAAACTTTGATACTAATTAACGTACATATGTTTTCAATTACTATTGATGAATTGGTATTACGGAAGGTTGATGTTGATTGTCATGCATGCTGTCAAATGAATAGAAACCCCAGGCCCAAATAAATATAAAGACGGAGCACCGTGATATTCCATAATAAAGCCTTAAAACCGTGCTCCTGTTTGTAAATACCCGCACCCATGCACACGCATATACCGAAATTGTGCTCCTTGCTCCTTGTTTGTAACTTCTTCGTCTTCAATAAACTTTGTTCAAAACCCTCGCGCTTTAGGTCAAGTGCGTTCGATAACGTTGTGCATAATTTACGAATAATAAAAAATGGTTTATTTATATAAAATGGTGTTATTTGAAATAAAACGTGATTCTGTGTCATTTTTTTGTCACGGAATATGTTAATGTTTTTTGTAAGATGTTTTCTAGACGACGACATGACAGAATACTTAATAGTACAAGTATGTTTGCATATAATAAGACCAAGAACCACAGTTTGTGTGGATGTGTATGCGTAGGTGCGTGTATTTACATAGAGGAGCATGGTTTTGAGGCTTCACTTTGCTTATTAACGCCCCTCTGTTTATATATTTATTTGGACTGAGATGGAAACCGAACGTACGTAATAGTCTTGCCAAAACTGGTTCCAATTACAATCAAAATAATGATTGAAATTATGCCTATTGCTAATCGAAACAAATAGACATTGGTTATGTCAAAAGTTCCTTAATCGCCATACTGAACCCGTCGAAAATCTGGCTTAGAAAGTTAGATGAAAGGGATACGAGGACGTCATCTGCATGAGATTCTCGTAGTTATCTCACTTTCTGAGCGACTTTCAGGCGACTATCGACCTGGAGACTCATCTCCCAGGTCGAAAGACGTCAAATGCTAACAGGCTGCGCCCCTGAGATCATAAAGAGCTGTTCAGATATATTGTTGCGTGATTATCTAAAACAGCACTTAGTTAGCTTGTGAACCTCATGGGTTTGTTCCTATCGTGGAGCGCTTGGACGATTTTAATTAAGTTTTATCGAAATCGGCACTGAAGCGGCGCGGGGAGGTCGTCACATGTAAATGCGAGCGACACACCGCCACGGGCCGGAACCTACAGCCGCAGTAGCCTACATCGGGAGGAATGGAAAATATATATCAAGCCGAGCGAAAAGTCCACTACACACCCAGAGGGTGGTGGCTGGCGGGGCCCGGACGTGCGTTCGATTCAAACGAGCCGTGGCCGCCCCCGAGCCCCGTGCCCTTACGCGCCGCACCGCAGCCGCACCGCAGCCGCGCCGCAGCCGCAACGCAGTCGCTCCGCGCGTCGCGCCGAATCGCCACCGCCGGCCGCCCCGCCGACGTCGCGCCCGCGTTCAAACACGAGACCTGGCGACCCACCACCTATTCATTTCGCAGTAGACACGACTTTTTAGATGTAATTTCAGATTTTCCTTAAGAAACTCCCAAGTAAAATAAATATGCTTAAACCCGACCCTACGCAGGAAAAAGAGGAAAAAATATTAAAAATTAAGAAAATATTTGTTTTACAGTTAAGTAAACATCTCTAATTACGACCTGTTCAAATTATTATTTTTTCTTTGCTGCGAGCGAGCGGGCGGCGCTCTAATTAACATCTATTATAGGTATTTCGGTATGAGAGGAGTATCATTCGGCAGGGGTGCTGAGTACACTCAATTAAACGAGGTGCGTGCGCCCCCATCCCGCGCCGCCACCGCGACGGATACTGGACTCTGCCGCCAGCCATAACGTATCGCGTTGATGATGCTAGTGCTAATACTGCCTCACTCCTTACTAGCTAAGCACGGACATACCATGTATCGTAAAGAACGCGGAAGTATCGCAATCATTCAATAGTCTAAACTCTTAAAACCAAGTTGATTGACCTTGACTGTTACTCAGACTTGGCGGAAAAGCACGTTACTATAATATTCGCTCTCAGGCCCTGTTGCGTGCAATATTGTCATTAGAAAGCATGCTACGCGTTTACTACAAGTGCCACGGAGATGCTACGCGGTCGCTACACGTGCTACGACAGCGTCATCGACGTCGGCAGCAGAGATGGCCTCATCTAGGCATGCTTGGAGATGCTCGAGCTGGCATCGGCAGGGCGGCACGCGGCACGTTGTAAGTCCGGCCATCCGACGCGGCCGTCCTCCCCCCGTGGTCACCCGGTCGGAACACCCCGCACGCACCCCGCCACCCTCTTTAAAAGCCATTGGCGAGCTTCAAGAGAAAGTGCCGCGTGTGTACGCTCACATGCGAAGAGCCATCTTTGGCGGGCGCGAGGCAGGGAGCGGATTATGTGGAGGCTCCTGCCGCCTCGTATGCGTAAGTGCGTTCACACAAAGCCTTCCCACATACATTTGCATAGTGACATTGTACGGTAATAATGTATGTGACCACTCGCTTACCTACGCCCTCTACGTACGTCGTGCAGCCTTCCAATAGATTACCCGGAGCCTCCTTTGATTCTCCCGGATCTGCTCCTCCTATCTCGGCTTAAGTAATGACATGAAAACAAAATAACAGCGACATTTCCTGGAGGTTCCTCAGCCACGTCGACCAGTTCTGCTTAGTTGATGATAGGGAAAATCTTATAATTTACTTGATACGTAGGTATTTAACTATTTAACAGTATGCTACTTGTGGTCAAATTACACACACATAATAAGGTATCTTATGTCTCAATCTAAGCACTAATAAAAGAGATCATGATCGACTTTGGCGTAATTATTACCAATTGAAGCATTTTTTGACCCACATTCGCTAATATTTGTTTGAGCTGACGGAGTGGGCCAGACCCTTTATTTAAATTTTGCATCATCAATCGATTTCAAATTGTGTAATCCTTATTACCCATGTAGCTGGCTACATTATTGACACCGATTATTTTATAATATGATGCTCCAAATAAATTCAAAAAACTCTGACATGTTTATAATTTAATCGAATTGAAAAGCAAGCGAATGACCAAATTACATAAGAATTACCTAAAAAAGTAGGTACTGGTTCTCCACGACAAGTCTCGTCACTTCGATATTGTCCGATTCTATCGATGAGAAGAAATTTAATGTATAATTTTGATTTACATACGCAAGTAGGTACACATGTGCGTATAAGAGGATTTCTTGAAGTTTCGTCGATATAATAGAAGGGGGGTGGTGTGGGGGCGAGGAGCGGTGCGGGAGAGTGGGCTCGGACGCTCTCGTCTGTGTGCGTATGTCTCGGACATGCACGCTACGCAAATTTCTCTAACGATTTTCCCTGAGTGTGAAATGTAAAATAAGGGTTAGACGAGGCTCAGCTCCTCCCGCCCCGCGCTCCTCGGTTCGCCAAATTGATGACCGGCCACCCTTAGGGAGATCTGTTCAAATTTAACACATATCGTATTTAAAAGTAAAACGCTTCGGTACCTTATCCTTTCTCATTAATATTCCCTTGCAAATTGTTCAAATGTTTCGCCTTTACGAAAAGGAGTAAGCACATTTTGTCGTTAACGAACTTGGTTTGCGATATTACCTATTGATATACATAATTTAGGAAAACATCTTTCACAAGGGTTTCACAGAAAATTAATGCTCACTATCGCTACATAACTATTAATACTAAAATTGTAATTATTAAGGTATATCCTTGAAAATGAACGAACACAAAATTGAATAACAGTGTTGCCTGCCGGGTTAGATAAAACCGGTTATCTACGCCAAAGCTAACTGTTTTTATCGTTTTTATAACACCCGCATTCCTGTTCACCCCTATCATCCCCTTGGATGGCTGCATCCCTCGCGTGATTCTCTTATTAAAATTTTGTTGATTTCGGTTCTCTTCTATTGATATTTCAAAGTTACTTAGTTTTAAGGTTACTTGAATGCTTATAATGTATGTTAGATTATAAGGTATTTATTTTCTTTGGGCCCCTGTTATTTTATTTTATACACATGGTTTTGTTGCCTGAAATAAAGTTTATATTATATAATAATAATAATAAAATGATTTGTTACCCCAAAATTACAATCTATTTACAGTTTTAACAGTGGGTTCTGCAGTAGGTCGCGCCTGTATCGCGGAAACCCTAACTATGGTTATCAGTATAGGTATATACTAAATATAACTAAATATACCTATACTAAACATTTAGTATATACCTATACTTAATGTAATCCCAGCCATTATGAGTTTACGAGTGTACGTGATTGAGTAACAAAAACATTTCAATATAATTAACATTCAATTAACCTTTCCAATAATAAAAAATACAGTACTTATTGTACATATAACAATGTATGATTACATTATAAACAGAACAAAACTTATGTTAAAAAAAGAAACTTGCCAATGAACTATAATTTCAACAAATCTACCCAAATTGCAACGCTAGCTCGAACGGGCGAGGAGATGCGCCAGCGCACCATTGTTCCCTCGACCGGCGCCATACTGTAAACGAGATGAGATTTTTTTCGATACTCTACATCGACGCACTATACCAGTGTGGGTATTATTTCTAAGAAATCGTCAGCATTTGAACCACAGCTGATGGAGTAGTTTCTATAATAGAAGCTGGTGGTTAGGATGTGTGGGTGCAGTTGTCGGTGTACAACACCTGTTGTGCCTGCGTTAGTGTGCGCGAGGGTGAGTGCGGCGTTGGTAGATGCATTTTTTAGTGCCTTGGAGTAGATTTGGCAACGTCGCGCAATTTAAATGCATCACGAGTTTCTAAGATGGCGGGTTTGATTTATTCTAGTGACACTGCGCCGTGCACAATCGAAGAGCAGTTTTTGAATTTTTTTTTAAATGTATCTCTCTACGCCGTGAAATAATTTTTGAATAATTGTAAAATTTAGTAGTATTTTTACATATTTAAAACTTGAGGGTACCAAAGAAATTGGGTACCCTCAAGTTTTAAATATGTAAAAATACTACTAAAGTTCACAATTATTCAAAAATTATTTCACGGCGTCTGATAGATACATTGGGTGACCCAAAAGCTGGCTCCTATCTGGCTCAGCGTATTAGCATTTCAACGTGGCAATGCCGCCAGTATCTTGGGATTGCTGCCCTCTGGCAGTGATCTGGATCAGTTTAAAACGGTCTTTAGATATACTCACTGTCCTTGTCATTCTAATGTCAAACAATAGAGATGGCAACAGATGAATTAGATAGTGTGTGTTTATAGGATAGGTATACCCTTAATATTTGATATCAGAAATTATATTATTATGAAGTACCAACCTAAAGTCGCCATCATTCAGATTGTTCAATTAGGCACCTAACGACATAATGAATCCAAAACTTCTTAACCTAATTCGAGTTTAAAACTAAATCTGGTTTTAAACATTATTTCGGCGCGTCTGGTAGACACATCGCGTGTCCTAAGAGCTGGCTCCTATCCGGTCCAGTCCAGCGTTGCATTAGCATTGTCATTCAACGTGGTAACGCCGCTTGTGGACGTTGCTCTCTGGCAGTGATCTAGATTGAATAACTACTATAGATCGGTTTAAATGGTTATTAGATTACTTTTTTTTATAAAAACTCAACTATTACACCACTACTAAAAACTATATACCTACTAGGTACTTAGTACCTACCTACTAACTTACTACCTTTAATATTTATTTTGGTTTTTTGTATGTCAAATATGTATTAACTTCAAAGTAGGTACCTAATAACAAAAAAATCACATTATATCTTCCTTTGGTAACAAACATAATAGGCATTTAATATTTTGTGCCATAGGTATATACCTAATACTAGCTACGGCTCGCGGTTTTGCACGCGTGGTACCTACATAAAAAGTAGCCTATGTCCTTTTTCAAGGTCCCATCTATCTATATTTCAAAATTCATCAATATCGTTCAGCGGCTTAGGCGTGAAAACGTAACAAACAAACAGACAGACAGAGTTACTTTCACATTTTTTATAATATTACAAGCTGTTATCCGCGACTTCGTACGCGTATGCTTGCTTAGAACCTTTATTTTTTTAAATAATTTTATTTGTTTTTTTTAGACAAAAAGTAGTCTATGTTCTTCCCCCGAATGCTATACATATTCTTACCAAATTGCATCAAGATCCGTTCAGCCGCTTAGCCGTGAAAACGTAACAAACAGACAAATACACTTTCGTTTATAATATACTAGCGTAGCGACCCGCCCCGGCTTCGCACGGGTGCAATGCTGATGCTAATAATACTACAGAATGGTTATCCCTAAGAGATAGACATGTACCATCGCGGCCTTTTTTGTAAACCTTTTTAAGGTTTAATACTGTAGTACATTATTTACAATACTGTAGTACATTATTTTGATCTATCTCGTAGGGTTCAGCCAGCGTTTGCAATGTAATCGCAAAAAAATAAGTTTATTTACGACACCACATTAGAAACCTCTAAAGTTATCAATGTTTCTCTACTATATTATGCATGTATTATACATATAAACCTTCCTCTTGAATTACTATATCTAGTAAAACAAACCGCATCAAAATCCGTTGCGTAATTTTAAAGATCTAAGCATACATAGTGACAGACAGACAGCGGGAAGCGACTTTGTTTTATATTATGTAGTGATAAAAGGTACTTGCTGCTGCCCATGTCCTTTTCCAAGGTCGAATCTATCTCTTTACCAAAATTCATCAAAATTTGTTCAGCGGTTTAGGCGTGAAAACGTGACAGACAGACAGAGTTACTATCAAATTTATAATATTACTAAGGATATATATAGGATAAAGTTATATAGACAATAAACTAGTAGTTACCTACTATGTTATGGCGAAGTATGTAATAAAATTATATATAGGTACTTAATTAGTAACAGCTTACGTAGGTTCTCGTAATTTGCACAAGAAGAAACAAACTCAGCATCCATGCAGTTCCGCAGACAACAAATATGAAGTTGAATGATTGCGATCTAATAACAGGGCTACGTCCATTTTAATCTAAAAACAGGAATGTTCGCCGAATTCATTCAATGTGACCTCAGTTTTAAAGTCAAACCGGAGCACTGACTAAGCGAACTGATTACTTTTTTATTTGCACCGCCTATGTGCACACGTCCATAAAGCTGTTCTTGCAAAAATATAAATATAAACATAATATAAATAATAATAATAATCCCGGCCATTTCACACAGCATCATCTGGCCCCAAAGTAAGCAGAGCTTGTGTTATGGGTACCACATGACTACTATCTACTTATATACTCTTTATTTTGTAAATACATACATAATATACATAGAACCACCCAGACCCAAGATAAATACGCGCAGATCTTACAAACATTTGTCCCGCGGCGGGAATCGAACCCGCAACCTTTTGCGTCACAGCCGGACCCTGGCCAACTGCGCCACAGAGGTCGTCTAAACTATTATATAGGTATACTATAAAACTGTTGGCATAATCACTAGGTTCAACGTGGACCTAAAATTTGAGAATAGTCCAATTATAATAATTTATTAATTCAACGCAAAATTTCGATAATTCGATATTCGTACCAAGTCGTTTGACCTTTTCGATGCAAACGCTATGAACGTTATTTGAGTTTGAAGTTTTTTGTACCACGTCCTTCAATACAATTTATGCATATTTATGCACGTTTGTCTGTTTGCTTGCATTGAAGGGTGAGATACTATAGCACAGATGGCATCGACATAACCCTTCTGACTGTATCCAGATTCTCAGGGTTGGGAGGCACCGTCTGTAATTTCAAGGTCCTTAGAATCCGGACAAATATTATGTTGATCAATACAAATTAATATAATTACGTTTTAAAAACTAAAAAGAAAACGACTTCATTGAATGAAATTTGAGCCTATAACACGTTTTTAGTGGAAAGTATATGTATTTTGTACATTATATAATATGGGTAGAATAAATAAACACACCGCTCCAAAGAGACAGCGATGTATACAATTTTTAGATTTTCGTTGATTTTTCAGCTCGACCATATTTGATAAAATTTAAATGGGACCACCTGTGAAATATAACCCTTCAAACAAAAAAAGCTTTTTCCAAATCGGTTCAGGCGTTTTCGAGTAATCGGTGAACATACATAAAAAAATAAAGATTCCGACGAATTGAGAACCTCCTCCTCTTTGATAAAGTCGGTTAATAATATTAATCAATACCCATTGAAAGTGTTCGAAAATTGATAAAGAGAAACCACTTTTTGCTGTCAAAAGTGTGAAAATTTGTATGTTCAATTGTCAAATCTAAACGTCATCAATTTGAATTCCTCGTCGTTCAAATCACATTGCACCATAGTACACTTAAAATTCAATTGTCTATACTTGTCCTATGTAGGCACAATTTATTCATTAAAATTCCGCTAAGATTACTGAATAAGACAAGAAAAGAATATTAATTTAGAAGTGTTATGAAATGACAAACGAAGAATTTATAATTATAGTTACTTTAGATTACTATAATGTATAATCATGTTGCACTTTAGTCAAATTCCTGACTTTAAGATATCAGTGGTGCTAGTGGCCCTGATTCTTTTGTTTCGCCGGACTAACTAAAATTAAAACACGAACGTTCTTATTTTGTTTAAAACAAAGTCTAAATTCGAGTAACATTTTTAAATGACACTTCTTATATATACTTAACTGACGTGTGATTAGCGTGTTTGGCTCATTTTTAACCGACTTTATCCAAAAGGAGGAGGTTCTCAATTCGTCGGAATCTTTTTTTTTTATGTATGTTCACCGATTACTCAGCTGAATCGATTTTAAAAATTCTTTTTTTGTTTGAAAAGGTATACTTCACAGGTAGTCCCATATAAATTTTATCAAAATCGATCGAGCTGAAATATCAACGAAAATCTAAAATTTGTATACATCGATGATGTTTTCATACCTCGGTGTCTCATTGGAGCGGTGCGTTTATTTGGCCTACCCATATTATATATATATACAAAATACATCTACTTTCCACTAAAAATGTATTATAAGCTCAAATTTCATTCAATGAAGTCGGTTTCTTTTTAGTTTTTAAAACGTAATTATAAACATAATGTAAAGACGTGTTGATAAAACTACTTAAAATCCTATTAAAATCAATTTAACAAAAGAACAAAATGTAAATTTGAACTTATTTTAAAACAGTACTTTAAAAATGTTATTCTCATTTGGGATTTGGTGTAGGAAAAGTAAAGATTGACAGTAATTTACGAAACTTTAGGTAGTCCTGGGGCCAACCGCGGTCATTTTGAACGTCTGAGACCAAAACTCAACCAAAGCTATACCAAAGTCAAAACGTAATTTTTGACATATTTCACCGCGGGTCTCACTACCGCGCACACTATAACGGACACGATTAAAAATTAAAAAGGCGAGAACTAGTTAGTAAACACCTTTGTCCTGAGAGCAGTGCTAAAACTGCTTAAGACATTCTTCCCGCAAAAGATAAACTTTTCACAAATTAAGTCCATTGTGTTATATCTAGTGCAATAAGCTGCAGCTTAAGTAAAGACAATGTTATCTCGTATCCTTTGTTTCCAGCTGGTGTAATTAGCGGAATTCGAGTTTAAACTTAAAAAAAATAATGTTATCTAAATATACTTCTCATTTCTATAAGTTTAAGTAATCTACGTGCACCTTACCTACGTTTTTAGGGATCTGACGTCCACATGGAACATTTATGATCTCGCTAGGTTTGTTTAAAATAAAATAATTACATACGTTTTAAAAACTAAAAAGAAACCGACTTCATTGAATGAAATTTGAGCCTATAATTCATTTTTAGTGGAAAGTAGATGTATTTTGTATATATATAATATGGGTAGGGCAAATAAACGCACCGATCCAATGAGACAGCGAGGTATCGAAGTACATGAAACCGTCATCGATGTATACAATTTTTAGATTTTCCT
The DNA here is from genome assembly GCA_948098915.1 of Lampropteryx suffumata. Lineage (NCBI taxonomy): Eukaryota > Metazoa > Arthropoda > Insecta > Lepidoptera > Geometridae > Lampropteryx > Lampropteryx suffumata. The sequence goes on along the minus strand of OX402544.1, from coordinate 22,214,862 downwards.
TGATTTTTCAGCTCGACCAATTTTGATAAAATTTATATGGGACCACCTGTGACCACCCTTTCAAACAAAAAAATAATTTTCCAAATCAGTTCAACCGTTTTCGAGAAATCGGTGAACATACATAAAAAAAAAAGATTCTGACGAATTGAGAACCTCCTACTCTTTGATAAAGTCGGTTAAAAATACATATTAAGAAGTCTGCCCTATCTATTCATTTTGATAAACACGGGCTTTACTCACGTATTATTTGTCGATGGAGGCACCGACACTGTTTCGATTCATCTAGAGAATCTTCATCAGGGTGAGTTTGATCCGCGGTCCGTTCGTTGCCGCTCGAGTTCACGGTCTGCCCTACCTGTACACCTCTACTCAATAAAGCTAATAGTATGCGAGAAAGAGATTTTCTTTCTTGCAAACTATTAATTTTATCGTTTAAAAAATTTTGCACGGTACTTATTAAATTTTATTTTGTTTGCTAGTATGGCATATCGTTGGATAGGTATTTCAAATAAATGAGGAGATTTCTCAAACAGTTTTTCGATTCAGATATTCGTTTGAGAATAAAGAATAAATAAATAAAGCTTTGAGGTAATCTTACCCACTAAACCGCTGTTTTGAGTACCTGAAAAGTTTTCTTAATAGTTAGCTTACATAGATATAGGTATGTATGATAAAGACGCAGAAGGTTGCAAGTTCGATTCCCGCCGCGGGACAAATGTTTGTATGATCTGCAATTATTTGTCTCGGGTCTGAGTGTTTCTATATACGAAAAGAGAGAATTTTGATTTAGAATTTTCGAAGAACTTACAGCTTACAGCAGGGGAGAACTTACAGCTAGGTACATTAATATGAATTACAAATAATACATGGTTATAATACATGTATGCAGAAGGCCAATTGTAAGTTCACACTGATAGATATTATAAAATGTAAATTATAATTATATATATAAATTTTATATGTAATGAAAAATATAGTACAAGTAAAAACCTAAACAATACAAAGTAAAACAAAATAGAAAATAACTAGAAATAGTTCAAAAATACACAGATCAATATATATAAAATGTATAATTAGTATATCAGTCATATGGTACCCATAACACAAGCTCTGCTTACTTTGCGAGCAGGTTGTGTGAAATGTCCGGGATTATTATTATTATTAATATATTAAGACGATAACTATTTCGGCTAGTAACGCTCTACTGTATTTATTTATTATTACTAGTGGTCGCTCAATGGTTGCAATTCGACTATAATAAATTATAATTAATGTATTTTTTATACATAATTTAAAATAAATATAAGCATTCTGCACTCTAATTCTAAACTACTAGCTGCGGGCACAGCTTCGCGCGCGTGGTACCTACATATATAAAAAGTAGCCTATGTCTTTATCCAAGGTCCCATCTATCTCTACACCAAAATTCATCAAAATCGGTTCAGCGGTTTAGGCGTGGAAACGTGACAAACAGACAGACAGACAGAGTTACTTGCGCATTTATAATATTAGTAGGGATAAGTGTGCGAAATTTCATACTCCTCCGTCCGCGCAATTTTCGTAAAAAGGGGTACAAAGTTTCTGCTTCACGTATTAATATATATATTTAAATCTGTCATACATGAGGCGGTTCTGATATTAGGGCGATTGTCTAAAATTTATTGAAAATGAAAAAACATATATAAAAAAATACACCTGAAACTAATAATTAATATTGGATGTAAATGTTTGGTTCTTTATTTAATATTTAATTATTCAATTTCAACATCTAATTTAAAAATCAAATAACATTGTTGCATTGTTTTTGTGTGATTTTGCAGAACTCGTAGTTTTCAGAAATAAAAAAAACAACTGGCATTAACTGGTATTCAATAGTATCTACCGAGGTGAATATACCCAAAGTTAATAATCTAATTTAAGCAATTATTGCTTATTTGTCATTCATAAGACCAATTATATATATATTGGTGGACAATGCTCACAACACCATCTTACACCAAACTAAGCAGAGCTTGTATTATGGGGACCAGATAACTGATAGAATATTTAAATATTTAGAAATACGTACCAGTAAAGGAGTTATGTTTTTTATAAATGATAATAATAGTTATAATATGAAAATAGCATAGCAAATAGCACAAAACAAACACCTTTGTACATCACACAAATGTTTGACATGGGAGGGAATCCACTCCTTAAACTTTACCCCAAATGGCTGAGCTACCCAAAGCGCCTCAAATTAATCAAAAAAACTCAAAATCACTAGACAAGGAAATTATTATTATAAAGTGATTACCAAAACATGCTATTTGAAGTTGGGGGTGATATTTTAAAATGTTTTTCAAAAAACTTATTAAACATTACATTTGTGTATTATTTATTTAATTTTATTCAAAACTAACTGCTGGCCGCTTCGCACGCATGGTACCTACATAAAATGTAGTAGCCTATGTCCTTCTTCAAGGTCCCATCTATCTCAATACCAAAATTCATCAAAATCAGTTCAGCGGTTTAGAAGTGAAAACGTATCAAACAGACAAACAGAAATCCCTTCTCTTGAAATATCTTGTAAAATCGCCACCCGCAACAATCCGAGCGGTTCCCACCGTATTTTCGCTAGAAAGTTGTCTATTTCCAACTTTGTTTGTCAGTCGTGTGTTTATTGCCTTCGTCCCTCATAAAATGTTATGAATGATACCGTTCGCGAGCAGGGATTAAACGGTTAGTACGAGTAGGTCCGCTCACATCTGTATCTGATACCGAGGTAGGTAGCTACTCTTTGTATATACATCCACTTCTTTTTACTTTAAAGTACTTATTGTTTTATTTTTATTATTGCTATAGTAATAGTGTCAGAAAAACTCTTGAATATTGTCCTACGAGTAATAGACATTGAAGGGAATTAGAGACATATTTTATAAAGATATATTAAAACGACCTAGTTCCTATCTATTGTTATTCTTCTATAGGTATTATGAATTCTTAAATAAATTAATACTTACAACAATTCAATTTTAACAATTTTTCAATAAATCTTTTGTCTATTCATATTCATTTCTTCTGTGCCGCGGTGGGCGAAGGTTTGCCTGAGACGTAAGAGGTTGCGGGTTTGATTCCCGCTTCGGGACAAATGCTTGTATGTGCAAGTGTCTCGAGTCTTAAGTGTTATTCTATGTATAATAAGAATTGGTATATTTACAAAATAAAAGTATAATTTTGTAGTATATCAGTCATGTGGTACCCATAACACAAGCTCTGCTTACTTTAGGGCTAGATCATGATGTGTGAAAATATCCGGCGTTATCCTTACTAATATTATAAATGCGAAAGTAACTCTGTCTGTCTGCCTGTCTCGCTTTCAGTGTAAAGCCTGAGAAGGCTACTTTTTAATTGGAAAAAAGTGTTGTAAAGGGTTGAAAAGAGGGATGAAAGGTTGTATGAAAGTATTGTCATTTTCAGAACTAGAAGCATACAATTTTAGGCTATACCACGCACGCGAAGCCGCGGGCAGCAGCTCGTTTATTACTTATATAGGTATTTTATTTTATATATATTAACAGTCCTCGATTCCATCAAGCAAATACCTACGTCAGTACTTTAAGATACATTATGTGATTATGATTACACAGGTAAGATCTTTATCCATTAGGTATTCCATACAAATAATAAAATGCCGAGATGCTCGTAACTAGTAGGTATTAAAAGAAAGTACTTATCAGAGAGCTGAGATATAAAACTAAAAATCAAAAGAACAAGTGTGAAACAGGGGAAGCTTCAGCGTTCCTGCGAAGGAAGTTATCGGCACAGTCCGAGAAAATCGATGTTTTTCCCCCTCATAGTTTGCATGGCCCGCCGTGTCCGGCAACAGGAACGGTGCGTGCTGCGCAAACCTCTCGCTATCTACCCACACACTCTTCGTACCTATACCTACCTCTCGATATCAACGCGCAAATATTTTCTTCTTCTTCTTCTGCTTCGTTAATGTCATGTGTCATAACGTAAATTTTGCCAATGTCAAGTATTTATGTTGTTTATAGTTTGATGTCACTAGGTCGTATCTTGTCATCTGTCTTTTGTTATTTTATATAAAACTAGTAGCTTCCCGCGGCTTTGCACGCGTGGTACCTATATAAAACGTAGCCTATGTCCTTCTAGGTCCTAGGTATCTATCTCTATACCAAAATTCATCAAAATCGGTTCATCGGTTTAGGCGTGAACACGTGACAGATAGACAGACAGACAGAGGTACTTTAAAATTTATAATATTAGTATTTAGATTTTTCATATAAAACAAATATAAGGAGCAAAAATACGGATTATTTTCGCTCAAACAACAAAGAAGCACAGAGCTTTTTTTCCAATTATTCTCACCCGGGTTATTCACACTATAGCACTAGATAAATTAAATAAAAATCTCTAATAATACCGGAAATAAGTCGAGAAATATAACTAATACCTATAAGAGCGCAATGTTTGCTGCAGGACTGGCAAAAATAATCCCACACAAAGGTACCTATTTTATTACATAGAACCGCGAATTACATATTTTCTGACACATCTATATATACAAAACAATATTCCAACTTCGAATTAATTCTCCAGAGTATGGCTTTTGAAAAAATCACAAATAATATTTTTGTGGTTTTGTTTTACATTTTGATAGATACCTATCAATCTATCAATCTATCTATCTATCTTTATTCAATTGCCGTACGTTAGTCTCGCAAATACTCAAAAACGGCTCAACCGATTTGAATATTTTTTTAACGTTTTGTTCGTCTCAGTTCTGTGGTAGTGTACAATATACCTAATAAATTTTAGGTGGTACAAAGTTCACAAGGTCATCTAGTTTAAAATAATTAATAGCTTCCTACTTGCTACAGAGTTCGCCGATACTGATGTACTTACCTAGTAGGCACGAAGTAATGTGGAAGAAAATTACGAAATTGTCTTCCTCGCTCCCCCTTTCTGACCGCGCCTCTTTGCCTCCACGATGCAAAAAATTCAAAGCGTTGCGCAGCGTTCGGTTATTCAATAGATGTCTTCCATGCTCTCCTTTGAAACGCGTTTCTGTTATCAGATATGTTTTTTTGAACATAAAGTAATATTGCCAAAACATTTGGAAAACAGTAAAACACATCGGCTGCTATTTTTTAGCAAGTTACTGTAAGTTGTCCATATGATAGCATAGGTATACAATGTTTCAATTCACTTTGATGCTGCTCGAATTTTAAGTAAGTAGACCTTTCAGCGGTCTTCACACTAGGCAAGCCTGTATCGTGAGCTATTTCGCTACGACCGCGGGGTGTTCCGAAAATATATACATATAATGTACTTCTATGTGGCAAATATACGTAAGCCCAGCGCCGGCGTCTTTACCGCGTCGCGTCGGTCTGTAGACCGTCCACGGCGGTCATAGGTAGAGTGTTTTCACCTCCTTCCCTCACTTCACAAAGGTCACAACAATGCAGTTTATAAACATGACAAACATGGACGGATAGTAGCTGGAGCGCATAGCAGTAGGTTGCGGCACTACCTACTCTTAAGTACTTAGTACTTACGAGTACTTCAAGTCATATTTCAAACAAAATCAGTTCCTAAGTGAAGAAAAAGGTGATGTTATCTGACAAATAATTGCATCAAACTTTTTAACGATAAAAAAGTATTAGCTTGCAAGCAGAAGCTTGTTTTTTCTTCTAAGTTTATTAAGGAAGAAATTGCGTTTAGGATTCGTAGGAACTCTCAATATTTCCAAATTATTGGTTGTGCATCTGTCAGTTTGTCTGTTCCTAGTCAGAACCCTATTAGATGTTGAATTACTAATCAATTTTGATGGTAAAGAAAGTTCGTAAATAATAAGGTGGGTATTTACTACTTTTTTATTTTTCACCTATTGTACCCACAGAGGTTTTATCATAAATGATGTATACTAAGTCAGTAAGTAGTAGGTACACTTCGCTGTGCCCTTCATTGTGCTTCTCTGTGCCTGTTCATGATCGGACACGTGCTTGGCAATTTCTTTTATATTTTAGCCGCGCGGAACACAAGCTTCTCGACCCGGCGGAATGCATTCAGAACGAAACCTTATTTTAAAGAGGATAAGTGAGAGATTTGAAAATGCACGCGTTGAAGTGCAAACGTTGTCTAAACGCAGAATATTTGGAAGAACATATTATTTTGTGTGTGGGTCATTATTTAAAAAATATCGATAACACATCGAAATACGTGTCTTAGACCTAACGAGAACGAGATGCAAATCTATTATGAGATCTTTATACCTATATGTACCTATTTCAGTTATTGATTCCAAACAAGGAAATTACTTACCTACATTAGTTACGAAGTCGTGCATGTTTTAATTTTAATAAGTGGGTAAAACATATCTTAAACGCTAATTAGTTTTTTTAGATTTGCGAAATGATTGTACTAAGGTTAAAACATATACCTAGGTACCTATAAAATTGAAGGTGACTTGCATTGGCTGCAATAAATTATAATGTTGTCAGAATAATATTCAAGTTAATAAACTTTATTTATGGGTATTATTTCACATCGTTTCTAAGTCACATTTCTTCCATAAAATAAAACGAGATTTAAAATTTAGAGAATTTCGTCGCAGGGCTCTGCCCGCCCGCATTGTAAGGGTGGGTGATATCGCTGTCCTTCTCGGACGCAGCATCACCGGACATTTCGACCGGGCATTTCAATTTTGAGAAAGAGTAGGACCAGCTTCGCCCCCCGCGCCGCGCTGACCCCGCATTAGCCATCTCTCTCGCACCAAGGACACACAAAAGGACGCAGGAGCGATAACTTCATCACCGTGTGACGCTCTCGCTCACTCGCACGCACGTCTCGGTGGGGGACGACGTTGCGAATTGTTATTGAAGTCATGCCCCCGAAGGCGACTTCGGGAAGGCTGTCAGTCGCTCTCTAGTAAACGACCGCAGCGTCCGTACCCGGATGAAGAACATCGCTCGCGCGCTGCACTTATCGCATCGCACAAACTACCGCCGCTGTTAAAAACAAGTGCCAAGTTTTTTGCCGCTAACAATTCTGTGATTATCAAAGTACAAGACATTTTAAATAATATTTCTTCTTGAACTATAAACTTTTGAAGAGTGTCGTGGTCAGTGATTTGGGTGTTGTGACCCTGTGTCCTGTGTCCTGTGTCCGGCGCGAGCGGAGGTCCGGAGCCGGCCGTCAGTGCAGCCGACGGCGACTGCGGCGCGCACGTGGCTGTCGCGACAACGCGCGCGGAAATGCCGCGAAAAACTTTCTCGGGAAACATTATTGTGTAAAGTTTAGTCGCGAGGGGAGACGCGCCGGCCGCGACCATGTTTCTAACCTGTAGCGCCTGACTCAGCGTGGACTACATGTACGTCGAGACGAGAAGTGACGTTTTTTTATTTTATTTTCGTTGGAGGAGGCGGAGCTCTCCTTTGGATTGATGATTTAAATGGATAACAGCGGTGCCGTATCGTCGACTTTACAGTCGAGGGACTATCATTGTAAGGTTTGCGATCTCTATTTGGACTCCGTCGATTCGTTGGAAGTTCATTTGCAATACCATAAAGAGAACTTGTACGTGAAGTGGGGCACGCAAAACTCACAAAATGATACCGAGAACAATAACGGTACCAAAGTGAAAAGCGAGACGACGGTGTCAGCTCCTGCTGACTCCAGCGATAACATGATCACTAAGCCAAGCCCAGAGTTCCAGCAGCGCGCCACTCCGGACACCTCGCAGTTCCCGCATCCGGCCACCCCTCAGAGCTACCACAGCGCGCCTTCGCCCTACCAAAACCCTGATCAGACCACCTTCTCACCGGGTGCTCAGTTCGGTAACAGCTATTCCCACTCCGGATTCACCCAGAATCAGCACTCTGATCAAATCAACTGGGAACAATCGCAATATACCCAAGAGTATCATCATCATAAGCCGAACCGTTTCCATCCATACAGCATGCAAGATCGCGCATCGCGAGTATCTTCGTCAAGCCCACTATACGGACAGCCGCTTAACCAGCCGACTCCTTCGCCGTCACCGAACCAATGTGACAAGTGCGGCTTCGTGTGCGACTCTGCGGTGCAACTCAACGAGCACTGCAACAGCGCCCACGCTGGGGGCGCCGCTGCACAATCTTCTTCGATGCCATTTCAACAGTTTGCCGGTAAACAGTATAATAATTCAGGGTATCCAAATGATAACTTAAAAATTAAAGAAGAACAAGAGGAGTCGTCGGATATATTAGACTTAGATTCTCAGAAAGTTGTGTATCAAGGAAATGAAGGTGAAACATCGAGTACTGCTTACGAAGAAGCACAATCACAAGGACGCGAAGTCAACAGCCGGTCGGTCCCGATGATGCCTTGGGAGGCCCAGAAGTTGTACTCTAACCCGCAACTGAATGGAGAAGTAGCTCTTTTCAAAGAACAAAAAATGTTTTCAGAACAAAAACCATACCCATCAGATGCCAAAATGTTCCATCCTGATCAGAAATTTCCATATTCTCAAGAAAAGTTTCTCGGAGTACATCATGATCAAAAACCATTTATGCACGTTGAACAAAAAATTTACCCCGGAGTCCAAATGCCACCTCTTACAGATTACGCTGTTTCTGTAGCTTCATCTAACGCTGATAATATGAAGCCGCCATATCGACCTTATGATTCACCGGCACCTCCACAAATATCTAATTCACAACCTGCGAATCCAACATCATCAACATTACCATCTATTGGAGGAAAAGGGGCTAATTGGAAATCAAATGAAGCGAGACGGCCAAAGACATATAACTGTACAGCATGTAACAAGTGGTTCACTAGTTCAGGGCACTTGAAAAGGCATTACAATACAACACTACATAAGAACGCGGTGCGATCATCGGGTCATCCAGATCCAGCCACAATGCCCATTTCTAGCCATCACCATCCAAGTCGCGATCCGATCCCAGGAAGGGGTCAGCAACAGAGCGCTGATTCAAACACGCAGAGTCCAGTGCCATCCGACGACGCTCGCAGCGTGGACGACGCTTCACTTCAGTCGCCCTACGCATCGCACCGGGTCGCCGCCATGCAATCCAAGTCGCCGTACACGCATCTACAACAGGGTAACATAGATAATAATTACAGTAATAATCCATTAGCTAATCACTCTTTACAGCACCAAGTTGGTTCTCATCCGCTCAACATAGGTAGTCAACCGCCTGGGATAGGTATACCGAATGACAGTAGTCATCAAGGATCTAAAACACTTTCAACGGCTGGGAATCCCCCAAACGGGGAGGCAGGTCCCTCTGTTTCTCAAAATCACCATATGAGGGGCCTGCTATCAGTGTCAACCAGCAATATTTCAACTCCAGCCCTAACGCAGAGTACGCCAGCGCTTACGCCGCACACCCTGCCGCCGTTCAGTCACTTGGGTGTCAACCCGTACAGCCCGAGGTCTACGGATCCTTTGGGAACTTCGGTGCCGGACCCCACGCACACCCCATTATATTTGGGTCAGAATTTTCAACAGACTATAGCACCGAGTTACCCAAACGGGATGGCCCCCCACGTTATGGATATGGCTATCAACAATCTGCCTATAGCCAGCCCGGCTACTTTTGGTGAAAACGCATCAGAAGAAGTCGATGTTATGGAGCAGGAAACATCGAGCCAGTCTACTGGCGGACGCTTGCCGAGTTTTGCACAGCTTCAGACTCAGAGCTTCAGCGTATATGTTTCCAATTACATCACACAGCCTAACGTGGGGGGTCAAGTAGTTGCCGACGAGTCGACCGCCGGCTACATTATAGTGGATCCAGTTCACTCACCTCTCCAGTACAGCAATTCTGAAATTGGGGGACATAATGTGGATTACGACATAAGCGTTTCACCTAAAATTATGAAGGAGAGCGTGATTACTTACAGTCCAGAACATGTCAAGTTATACCCTTATGGTTATGCAGTAGGAGGGAAAACGATAAAACGCGAAGACGATATCCATCGAACAGATTCAAACGTATATCAAATTTTGGAGATTGAAGATATAATGGACTATGCAAATAAAGAAAACTATGCTACACAGATGAAGTCTCCGGCCAGCCCGGAGAGTGCAAAAGCAGAGTGCGAGAGTCGTAGCGCAGTATCCTCGACGTCGTCGTCATCAACGGTCACTTCACCGTCTGCCGTTTCATCTACTGTGCCCAGTTCTCCGCTCACGGAGCGCAATCAACTTAAAAAATCGGCACCAAACACTGTACACAAATGCTACGAATGCGATAAATTGTTCAATAAGGCTTGCTATCTCACTCAACACAATAAAACTTTTCACTCCGGAGCAAAGCCTTTTAAATGTGACCGATGTGGCAAACGATTCTCTGATGACGTCTCATACGAAGGGCATTACTTCAAACATACAGATAATAAACCCTTCAAGTGTAGCGAGTGTCCAAAGTCTTTCAACCACAAGACAGACCTGCGCCGGCACATGTGCCTGCATTCCGGCTGCAAACCGTTTGCCTGCGACCACTGCGGCAAGGGCTTCATCAGAAAAGATCACATGGTAAAACATTTTGAGACTCATTTCAAAAAGAATTCACGATCTTCGTCTTCGACGTCCTCAGTGACATCGACGTCGTCCACATCTCCCTCTTCTACTGTAAATCTGACTTGATTTTCAAAAATTTATATCTATTTTACGTTTCACTTTGAACAAGAATATAAACTTACGTGTGGATTAGGACATTTTGCTACATAAATATCCCTTAGTCCTTATAGGGCCGCGTCGGGTATTCATGCGCATCAATTCGCTTGTTTTTTGTTGTTCATTCAACCTAACCTTGTCGGTTGCAAGGTGACTTTACATGCCTGGGTGTCTGGGCGTTAAGCATATACTCATAATTGCCTGACGTTAGAGTAATTCGCGATATCATTTTGATCGAACCATATCATTTTTACATATTGAAGTACGAAAATATCGTAGATGCTTAGATTTAAGATAATAAGTGTTGTCCTTCTGTGGCGTACTTAAGTTTTTTTAACTTTTATTTTTTTAGTTAGGGACAAACAATGTACTTATATGTATAAAAATATGAACTTCTGTTTATCAGAAAAAAATTTACTTATGTTATTTTTGACTAAAAATTTGATGGGGATGGAAAGTTATTAATTCAAAACTTGTGTATTGTGGGCAGAAGCAGTTTTATAATTAGTTAGCCAGTATTGTTATATTTTTTGAGTATTAATCTTATACTGAAATATCTCATTTCAACAATACAAATATTGTGCAAAAAAATAATCAAAGAACTGCATTTTATACTCACTATTTTTATTTCATTATAAAATTGTTACCAATAAATAACCTCATCATAAAATAAAGTAAAATGCTGTTAAAAAGGGCTTCTTGTTGAACTTCAGAACTCAAAAATGGGGTAGATATTTAACACTTTGTTACATTACTTTGTCTATTATTATTTTATGTTTTTTTAATTAGTCATTTTTATGGGTTATCTCATTTGTTCGATTATTGAAATATTACTTTGCACGGGACTCCAGGCCAGTTTTTTGGGAATCAGGCGTTTGTTGTATCAAAGGTACTTATGTAGGTACTTAATAACAATAAATTAACATTTATATGGAAAGGACACGACTAGTGAAAATTACAGTAATAACTAGGTAGTTACAAATATTTTGTAGCAGTAGGCATTTATTATTGATATTTTTTAAATAATTCGTACGTTATGACAGGTTTCTTGTTTAGATTTGTTTTACAAGGTTAGGCGCATTTAAGAGGTTTAGTGTTCCTCTTGTGCGATGTAATTAATTAATAGGTATACAATTTAATATTGTAGCTACTTTAACGACTTTGTTTTAAGTTTATATTTTTAACGTTGTATTAATAAAAGATGTTCTTGTAGTTAATTTCCCGGTGCTTCCTACTATTATTTTGTGTGTTGACATTTTTAAATATAACTTTTAAGAGTTAGTTTGAAGTCTTTGTTTGAAATTCGGAATCATTTCCTCTAACTAATGTATGTCCAAATAGTTACCAGTAATGTTATTTGAACGAATTTAGTTTATACATTTCTGTTTCGTTAGTGGTAGGAAAGTAGTCTTCCTAAACGTTGCCAAATTTATTCCGCCAACTCTTTAATGCGAAACAAATTAATTTTTAATAATTCTTAGCCTAATGATAATGAAATTCTCTAGCAATAATTTAAAATAATAATGTAAATGTTTTTGTATAGTTATAAAATGAAATGTCATGACATTGATTGAACTATTCAATGTGAACGTAATTTTTGTAAATATTTGTTTAAAAATTAATAATTCTACAGAACATATCAAGACCAAGCTGCGTTTGCGCAGGCGTGTCAGAATAATTATCTAGCTATGTTTAAAATTAGTAACAGACCTTCATCGGTTGTGTTATAGTTGTTTTTAACACCTATTTTCATTATAATGAATATTTTTATGAATATATTGACACGTCTTTCAATCGCTAACATATCAAAATCAATGGTCTTCACGCATTATTATACCGAATGTTATATTTAACCATTAAATTGAATAAAACATGCAATGTAAGCATTATATCGACTTAATTTTTGATAATGATTGTATTTGAATGTTGATTATATTGCAGAAATATTTTTATAGGCATAGAATATCCAATACAAATTGTACAATAATGATCTACCTCATCAGTGTTTATGCATAACAAAACAGTTACTTATGCTCATGGTAATTATAATAGATTGTTCAAGTCATTTGGATGTATTTTAAAATAGCACAATAATTAAAACAACCTCTTTGAACTATTCGTACCGGCAAGGCCTACCTCTTAAGAATAAAATATATCAGAATAATATTTAGAAATGTTATCTTTACCAGTGTTCTTTTACAATACTTGCCAAACTTAAGTAATTAAATTGAATATAGCAGACATAGCAGATAATTATTAAATTTATATACTGATATTTATACGAAATGTTTGTGGAAAGTACGAGTGTTTTGATTGTTGACAAAGTAATTGTAAAATGGAAGCCTAGGCTTCATAGCAATAATGTAACAGTGAATAATTATATGAAACAAACTACCTCAAGTATCGAGTAATATCTATAAGGCAGATAAGACGCGTCCCACATTCTTGTTCGCCTATTGACCAGCTTACAAAAATTACCTCAAATTTGCCTTCCATTTTATTTTTAAATGTTGCAATTTTATTAAATAAATAATATAATTCCGGAGAAGACATGTGGGGCGACATCTTACTCTATTATATTTATATTAAATAATATCTATGTTAGAATGAATATTTGTCTCCCTCAATTTTATAGCACAAACTTGTAGTATCATTTAGAAATAATACTTTTGTAAATACTATAGTAATGAAAATATTTGTTATTTATCATATTATATTATTGCACTCATCGATGAACTTATTTTAAAATAAGTTTACCGTATGTAGTGGTTTCAATCGTTTATTAACATTAGTCGTAAGACCGTGTAATTTAAGATGTTTGTGATGATTTATATCTTATGTATAACATGTTAATTTAATAATCAGTTACCAGGTGATTTCTGTTACATTGAGTTGAGTAAAATTTGATCAGTTCAAAATATGATGAGATGTTGTTTTTTTTACATGTTGTTCCCATGTCTATTTTGACAGCAAAGTAAATGCTGTTAATGTCTAATTAAATTTATTTTATTATAGGCGTAGCACGAAATTGAGGAGCCACAGACGACGACCAGGGATCGGTATCTGCGATTAATTGTTTATTTTGACTGTTAAACTAATCGTAAAAGAGAGTAAGTAAAGTCTAAAAGCAGATATTATAACCTGGTCGTTGTCTACATTGTATTAGAATAGTATTCATTTTAGATAGTCTAGATTAAGCGACAGATCTGGCACTCCGCTACGGCGATTTATGTCTAGCTATGCGTTGTGTTGTGTCGGATTCTCGTGTGAGTTTGTCATTTAATTTTAAGGGTTTTGGATCTCAATTTAAATATTTCTGGCATCTAATAAATAACAAATGAACCATTACGTGAACACGACACAATATATAACCAAATGCGAAATTTCCTTTGTTGTAAGCCATGCGATTTTTGTGTAATTCTTGCTTATCTCAAGTCATTGTAGACTTAATTTTATATTTTTCAATTATGGTGGTTGCATTTATTTTGGTTGGTTTGGGTATAGGCAAGAATCGGGTTAAACGTGAGTGAGGCTTCACTGCAATTATGTTCTCAATTCAGAGAAGTTACTTTCTCGGGAAATTATGTCAAACAAAACTTTTTATGAGTACTTTTCCGTACTTCTACCTACATGTTGAAGTGTAGCTTCACTTTTTTCACCTTCACTTACAACAGAGCTGTAGCAGTAGTTTTCAGATCTGAGTTATTAATATAAATATAATGTGAAAATCGTTGTTTCATTTTCTGTTCCCCATTTGCCGAGGCGAATATGTTTTGAAATCTTATAGGTAGGTATAAATAAATAGACATTTAACAATCTATCTTGAAGTATGAACACGGCCTCATAAAGTTTCTTTCACACGGTGAGCTATAATAGGTATCTAACACCTGCAGAAATAATTTTGACGGTTCTACGCACCTGTGACGATTCACGGCACGGCATATGCTAGTCCTCAAACGGGTAATTCATTTAAATTTTGCCTTTATATTATCACAGTGTTTGATAGGAAATATACGTAACCTTTTGGCAACACAATGATAAATAAATGTCACAGTGGGATATTTTACTATAGCGAAACGTCTGAAAGCGACTTTAACACCTATTGATAACGTGTTAAAGTGATAAATAGGCACGACTACATACTATAATATACTACAAATATTACAAGTACTACAACTTTTTTAGACAATGGAAACGATATTCAACTTTTATGCGTCTAAGTATGTAAGAAGGTACATGATATATTTACGCCGTCATACTAAAAGTACCTAGGTAGGTTAGGCTTGACTTAACAGTTAGACTGGAAACACTAACGGCCTTATTTAGAAATGTCTCCTCATTTCTGTCAAAAGTTAATCACTGTTCAAATAGTGTCATCTCTTTTTAACCGACTTCTGAAAAAGGAGGAGGTTCTCAATTCGTCGCAATCTTTTTTTTAATGTATATTCACCGATTACTCAAAGACGCCTGAACCAATTTGTAAAATTATTTTTATGTTTCAAAGGTATACCCTTCCCAGGTGATCCCAATTACATTTTTTCGGTTTTTAAAAAATTTAACAAAAATCGAAAAAAATTATACATCGATGATATTTTCGTTTACTCCGACGCCTCGCTATCCCATTGGAGCAGTGCGTTTAGTTGGCCTACCCATATTATATATACAAAATACATCTACTTTCCACTAAAAATGTATTATAGGCTCAAATTTCATTCAATGAAGTCGGTTGTCTTTTTAGTTTTTAAAATGTAATTATTGTAAGACTGGGGCAAATAGTGTAAGGGCGAATAATAAGCATCGTTTGCCTAAACAAATTGTGAGGCGTTTATAAATAAGGCCTTAAAGTAAGTAACAAAGGATAACTGATATGGTGGCATTTGTATTTGTGGGGAATTCCCCACTAAACTAAACAAAACGCACTGCTCCAATGAGAAGGCGAAGTGTCGGTGTAAACGAAAATATCATCGATGTATAAAATTTTTCCATTTTTGTGGTAGACTGTACTGTCTAGTATCTATCAAGTTAAGTCAAGTCAAAAGATACTTTATTCATTACAATCACAAGGATCACTTTGAAACGTCTTACAAACTAGGTAAATTTAGGTACCAATTCATCCTAACTATCCTTTCAGATAACAACAGATAATTACGTTTTAAAAACTAAAAAGACAACCGACTTCATGTATGACAATGGATGACATATTTTTTCGGTTTTTTTCATTTAAAAACCTACTGAATTCTTTTGAAATTTATATGGGACCAATCAGGAAGTATCCTTTCACATGAAATCAATTTTTTTTTCAAATCGGTTCATAAATGACGGAGTTATGAGATCACAAACATAAAAAAAAACAATCGAATTGAGAACTTTCTCTTTATTTGAAGTCGGTTGAAAATAGGTGTAAATCGGAAAATAAACGGTGTGGAAACAAAATCTAGTGATTTCAAACGGAAAATAATAATGTAAGTACTGAAAAACACAGTTCGGTGGCAGCGGCGGTAAGTTATATAATGTTAAAATATATAAGATATTTTGTTGTTAAAAAAACGATGATGAGATGCTCGCGGTAAGCAAGTGGAACTATCAACGGATGCAGTGACAACCGAGGCTTCAAAATGATGGTAAGCGTAAGTACTTTTTTTTCTTTAAAAAATGATTAAAAAATATTGGAAAAATCTTTTATTTGTTTATTAGAACTGTGGTTTGTAAATAGGAACATTTGTTTTACGATCTTGAATTCGGAGATAAATGCCCTCAAACAGTGAAGAAAAAAGTGAGGAAGCCAGGATACCAAGGAGAAGGATAAAGATAGGAGCTTGAGACGTACTAAGCCACAAAGCCCACAAAATGGTCAAATAAAACATCATTTATGTACTGAAACGAATTACTTATATATAATTACTAATATATAAAGGTGTCTCTGTCTATCTGTCTGTCTGTAAGATAACTCGGTTAAACGTCTGCATGGATCTTGATGAAATTTGGTAGGCAGATAGATTGTATCTTGGGGACATAGGTAACTTTTATGTAGGTAACACGCGTGTAAACCCGCGGGCAGCAACCGGTATATGTTAATATGCAGCAATAATTAAAAAAAAAAATATGAAATTTATATTAAAATATCTATCATTTGTAGATACCATAACAGTAATTTAATATTATATTTAATAGTATCGGTGGTAAAGTAACATGGATAGCTTTTCAACTTTCAATCAATCCAAACTTAAGACGACCTCTGGGGCGCAGTGGGCTAAGGTCCGGCTGAGACGCAGAAGGTTGCGGGTTCGATTCCCGCCGCGGGACAAATGTTTGTATGTAAATATAATTTGTATGTACTTACAAAAAAGTATATAAGTAGTATATCAGTCATGTGGCAGGTACCCATAACACAAGCTCTGCTTACTTTGGGGCCAGATGATGCTGTGTGAAATGTCCGGGATTATTATTATTATTATTAAACTTATTAAAATATAATTTAAAAAACATATCTGCGCACGCAGTTATTATTTTATTTGTATATTTACAGTAGTTTTATTATAGTATGTGAATATTATATTTACATTAAAACACTTTTATTACAAGTTTTTGTAAATAATTCTAGAAACTACTTCACACGTAATAACTGACATGTTCAAGGTCCTTAAAGTGATAGACTCGAGAATATTTCTGGTACAAAGGGACAATATACCCGTTATAGCACCATTTCTCTTTAAGAGGAGGCATGGACTCCCACTAAGAGTGCTTAGATGGTTATATAAAGGTGTTTGGGAAGATAACAGACGTAACGCATGAATCAGTTAAAATAAACAGTTTTATGATTAATTGACTATTTGTTCTTATGGGAGGGTAAACCGCTTCGTTACATAACGCGTTACAGCATGTCTGGCTTCCCTTTCTCTCACGCATACGGCAGTGGTAGGCAGGCTACTCTTTTCTCACTCTAACCCGCAGCGCTAGTTAGATTAGTTTAAGTTATCACTTCTGTCAACGCACACGTTTTTTTTAGTTTTAAGTAGAAGTGAAATAAGAGAAATAAATGAAAGAATCATAAGTCATTTCGTAAAGTGTAAAATACACCTGCTTATATGAATAAATATAGATTTATTAATAACGTGCATATAAAAAAACATATTAAATAAAATCTATAAAAAAACTAGGTACATGTATCTACATCAAATGTACATAATGTACTATTTACTTACCTATCTATAATTAATAATGTAAAAAAAAACGTGAATTAGAATTAGAATTTATTTATTTCAGAACAACAAATAACTTACAGTATTTACCAAAACGCTAGCTGTCTTAATTAAAATTTAAAATATTCTTAAATTATTACATATAATATAAAGGCTGTCATCAAACAAGTCTATATGTTGGAACTCGTGTACGAATGCGTTTAACAAATTAAGCTGTCAAATTTAAGAAATTAACAAATTAAGTGAAACTGTATGTAAGAAAAATACATGCTATCCAATTCTCCGTACAAAAGATTTAAACGAGCTATCGTTTCGTTCTTAAACCTCAAAAGCTCGCAACTAAATATATGTTTGGTTTTGTTTCAACTCCAAGTAACTCGTCATTCCTTGTGCTACTGGTTTCTTCTTATATAATCTGTAAATTCGATTACAAATATTGTAATTATATTACAATATAGTAATACAATTATATAACTGTAGTAATATAGTGGTGTCCTTCTTTGCTGTCGCTTAATAATAATTATTTTGTAACCTAAGTTTAACATTAAATAAATGTTTTATTATTATTATTAATAACAATTTAAGATCATAAATTGTAATTAATAATAATAATAAAACATTCTTACAGGACCCGTTAGATTCTGTATGTAGGTATTTACATAAAAATGCGTATTTATGTAGTATATCAGTCATGTGGTACCCATAAAATAGGGCCAGATGATCTTATTATAATCTCTTAAAAATAAATAAAAAAACATATGTGAAATTCACACATGGTAGAAGTTTGTTTGAAAACCTTTAAAAAACAAACACATAATTCGTAAACGTATACAAAACACCACGGTTGTTGTGATGCCTTTTCTCAAGCTTTGTACTACGCATGCGCGCACATACACGTAATAATAAACACGTATAATGCTTCCTATCTCATTTTGTCCCACGTTAAATCTTATGAATTTATGTGTCTGTCTCTTTTTACTGTCGCTTTTTCGTTTCAACGACCTTCAAATCATAACGATGCTAAAGAAGATTTCACTTCAAAATGAATATTAAAAATGTATACATATTATGTAAGGTGTTACAACTCAACAGAAGCAATTAGAATCTCTTAAAAATATATAAAAAAATGAATATTATGTGATGTTACAACTTCAAGTAACTCGTCATTCCTTGTGCTACTGGTGTCTTTTTATACAATCCGTAAAAAAGATCATAAATATTGTAATTATATTACTGTACTAGCTGTCCGCGTGCAGTTTCGCACGCGTTTAAGACTTTTTCCGGGACATACCAATTATCTCGGGATAAAAAGTAGCCTATGTCACCCGGGGAAAGTGTAGCTTTCCAACGATAAAATAATTTTTCAAATCGGTCCAGTAGTTTTTAAGTTTATTTGTTACGTACAAAAATACAAATCTTTTGTCTTTATAATATTAGTCTTGATATAATATTTACTTAAAAGTAATATAATTACAATGTATAATCTATTCTAATAGGAGCCGTTAGTCTCTTAAAAATAAATTTAAATGAATATTAGGAGAGTGCTTTGTTAGTGAATAGTATATGGAAATCTAATGAACAGTCACTAAAATATAAATTTGTTTAAAAAACAGCGATAAAAAATATATCCATATAATGACTGGCAGTTGGTAGTAGCACTGCCTTCTGCGCTGTAGGTTGAAGGTTCGATGCTCTCCCAGGATAAACATTTTGTGTGAAGAACATAGGTGTTTGCTCTGTGTCTGGGTGTTATAAAGTATCTATCATAAGTATGTATTTAAAAATATATAAATATTCTATCAGTCATCTAGTCACCATAATACAAGCTATGCTTAATTTGGGACTAGATGGTGTCTGTGCATTGTCCAGCAATATTTATTTATTTATTTATTTAATAGATAATAATATAAATGTACTAGATATATAAACTTGCTGTTCGCACAGTTTGGCTCGCTAAAGTTAGTTAATCTTTTATAGGGCCATGTGTACGCTTCTATAACAGGGTCCTAAGCGACGTGTTAGATTTGTGGATTGGCAAATTAAAAAACAAGAACACGAGAACACGATTTATTCGGTTTTAAACCGACTTCAAAAAAAGGAGGAGGTTTACAATTCGGTTGTATTTTGATGAGATCAAAATTTATTAAATGAAGTCGGTTTGATTTTTAAATAATAAATAATTAATCCCGGACATTTCACACAGCATCATCTGGTTCAAAAGTAAGCAGAGCTTGTGTTATGGGTACCAGATGACTGATATACTATTTATATACTCTTTTTTTAATACATAAAAACACCAGACCTAAGACAAATATTTGCAGATCATACAAACTATTGTCCCGCGGCGGGAATCAACCTGCAACCATTTGCTTCTCAGCCAGGCATTTGTCCACTGCGCCACAGAGGTTATCTTATTTTTTATAACGTAATTATTAGTAACAAACCTGATTATATTTTTTTTTGTTTTTAATATTTGCCCGAAACCTTAAAATCATGAAAAAGACCCGCAGATTAATAGGCCTTCAAAGCAGAATTCCACTGCGGTCACCCATCCAGGTACTGACCACGCACAATGCTGCTTCGTTGATCTGTTAAGTACAACTAAGTTTTTTATGCTACGAGTGCTTCGGCTATACCACGAACGCTTCTCTTTTTCATTCCCATAGCAAGGCTCCACTCGTCACCTATTATTTTATCATACCAATAATGTCCAACGCTACTTAATTCAAGTATTTATGGACGAGAAAACCTGTTCCGGTACTGGAAATTTTAAATTAGTGAGATTATAAAGCTGTTCAGATTATATTTTACTTATTGCATTGCAATATCTTTTGTTGTGAACCAGACACATTCCAAACTAATACACATCAGATAATTTCGCTGAACCCAATAATTGTTGACAATTTAAAATCTAAATTTGCTCATTTTATTAAAAATCCACATGACATCATAATTTAAATTATTATTGTTATTTATTGATTGATTGATTTTTTTCGTTTGCTTTGTAATTCTTCTAACCAACAATTCTAACACTAACAATTTTATAAACGTGTTACTTACAAAATGGATGTACTATGTCTGAATAAATGAATTTTCAATGTCATTTTCAATTTAGATATGACTAAAAAACACACTAGATAAATGCTAAAAGTATGATGATTTATCTTCTTGAGGCAGCACATTAGAATGAACTTCTTTAAATAATAATATACATATTATCACGATCTCGTTGTCTACTCCTTATGATTCGACCTAGGGTTAGTAGAATAAAATAAAAGTTTATTTGTAGCATACACACACGCACCTTAAGAAACAAGCAGTCAGTTAGGTAATTAAAACAATTACGTAAGAAGATAGAACAATAATAATAATAATATTAATACACAAATAACATTGACCTCTGTGACGCAGTGGGCCTAGGCCCGGCTGAGACGCAAAAGGTTGCGGGTTCGATTCCCGCCGCGGGACAAATGTTTTTATGATCTGCAAGTATTTGTTTTGGGTCTGGGTGTTTCTATGTATAATATATAAAAAAAAAGTATATAAATTATTAATTATTTAACTAAGTAATATTTTAAGTTTTCTTATTTTTTTTTTGTTTACTCCTGTTCTAATTTTAAAATTGTTCGTTTTGTCACGGCATGATGTCACCCTCCTTGTTCGGCGCAGTCTGAAAACCAGCGCTATTTCGCACTGTGTGAAATAGCATAAAGCTGAGACTGTGCTTTTTTGACAAGCGCAGACTAGGTTTGGAACAAGGTGGGTACACGTAGGTTTAGTATTAGTTAGTTAGTTAGTATTGGTTGGATCTGTGTACCTACTATACTATCGTAACTTTTATCAGTGTGTGTGTGTCAAAATAAATTTATTTCATTTCATTTCATTTTAAATATATCAGTCATGTGGTACTTACCCATAACACAAGCTCTGCTTACTTTGGGGCCAGATGATGCTGTGTGAAATGTCCGGAATTATTATTATTATTAATACAGTGCACTAACTGCGGCTTAAAATCATTTAGTCCTTCCCCTGTGTGTGGTCCAAAGATGTCTTTTCTCAGCGTTTATGCTACTCCCCTAAGAAAATAGCGCTGGTTTTCGGACTGGAGTGACTTCACGGGCTCATTCGTGAACATGGTCAAACACAAATAGGGTAAAAGGCTTATATCCTAATTGCAATAAGATATTCTATTTTAATGGTAACTAATGACGTCAATACTAACTTGCAAAACAATGTATTTATTGCGGAATAAACGAGTACGAGTACACACGTCATATTTTAGGTTGAACGAACTGAACGGTGCAGGTTAGGCCGTCATAATTGTTATTCAGCTTAGAAATTAAATTAAGGCTGAGTGTACACTGACAACTTAGACAGCGCAGACTGAGAAGAACTCAGACTCAGAACATAGAAGAGATTTTGGGGATTATGTACCTATGACTGTACCTAGACGCGGCCAGCAGCTACTGTGTGCGAATGGCGTGTTACCCTGATGCCGTGTTACCCTGGACGCATACACATCATGCAGATGAAAGATTTTGGATCTCCGTCGTGTCCTGAGACAATTTGTAGGTACATGGTGTCACTATATCGAACCAGTTTGGTTAGTGGATTAATAAGCGTACTCGTTCTCCTGGCATGTCTTAGAACAGTATGTCTTAGAAAAATAATAATAATAAATAATGCCGGACATTATAATAATAATCACAGCATCATCTGGTCCCAAAGTAAGCAGAGCTTGTGTGGTACCCCACATGATTGATATACTACTTAAATACATTTTGTTTTGACATCCGAGTCAAATATTTGCATTTTATACAAATATTTGTCCCTCGGCAGGAATCGAACCCGCAATCTTCAGCGTACCACCGTAGGGAGTCGGCAGTCTTGGTTTTTTCTCCCACATCTTGAAATGTGATTGTTTAGGGGTTTTGCACACAAGACCGTAAAGCTAGAATTGAATAAAGTTTTATTTCTTTATCATTTCTTTTTATTTATAAAAAAAAATCAGTTACAGAAATGTACTAAATAATATAGTAATAATATATAATAATATAATAATAATATTCATATGAAAGTCTTGTAAAACAGCTGAGGACCATTTGAATCGATTTAAAGATATGATACTTACGGCATTGCCACCTAGATATAGTTTAAGTATCTTGCAGTGTCTATTTGTCCGCGGTTGGTTGCCCGGTGTTGCGCTCCTTGTTAGTGCTAGTTTTATATAGCGTTATTATAAATGTTTATAAATTTTACCAGCTAGATTTTATTGGGTTATCGTTCTCTATGACCGCCTGTAGGATTGCCCGCCATGTAAGTCTTAA
This sequence comes from Lampropteryx suffumata, assembly GCA_948098915.1. Classification (NCBI taxonomy): domain Eukaryota; kingdom Metazoa; phylum Arthropoda; class Insecta; order Lepidoptera; family Geometridae; genus Lampropteryx; species Lampropteryx suffumata. The sequence continues at coordinate 22,191,646 of OX402544.1, read as the reverse complement.
TGATGTCATTCGTCGGGCCCTTTTCAGCGTCAACGTACCAGCTGTTCTCCAGCCAAACGGTCTGATACTTGTTGATGGTAAGACTCTTGTCCCTTGAGAGATGGGTAGGCCACTGGTATAGGACGCTGGTTGCGTCGACACTCTGATCGCATCCCGTCTGTCGGGGACTTCTATTAGAGCTGGTGCGGCGGCTGATTGTACCGAGGACCTCAAAAGGCGCAAATATGCCTGTCTCGATTGCAAAAATGTTACCAGCCTTTTGGAGCCAAGACCCTGGATCGGAATCCTGTTCCCCAAACGAGCCCATCACTTTCTCAAAGTTATTTCACGGTGTCTTATAATAACATCGCGTGACCCAAGAGCTATCTGGCCCAGCGTATTAGCGTTACTATTCAAAGTGGCAATGCAGCCAGTGTCTTGTGGACGGTGCTCTCTGAGAGTGTTGATTCAGACCACTGTTGATCGTTTGAAACGGTTCTTAGCTCAACCGTTGATGTATTTATTTTTGTAATAAAAAAAAATTACTTATATATTTAAAAAAAGCTTTTTTTCGGTGCTAACGTTAGTTCGAATGTTTTTAGGTATTGAAGTCCAACAAAGAACCTATATAGTTTATTTCTGTGTGTCAGTATGTCTGCCCCTAATTAGAGCCTTTGCTCACAGACCGGCTAAACTGCTGTTTGAAGAAATCCAAAATATTTTACAATTATAGTTAAATCTATTGAGAAATTAAAATGGATGGAAAGAGAATTTAAGTAACAGCCTCATTTGTAAACTTTCAAAAAAATCAAAAGACCCGAAACACATTTTTTTTGCTATGCTAATTAAATATTGTTGAATTTGTTTGGGACCACTTGACTTCGGCATCGCGAAACCGCCTAGGTATCGCAGTATTTCATGAATGGATATGCAATATTTATTTAATCCTCTAAAGATTACGAATGACGAGAACGAATCCTATTCTAATAAATTAAGCAATGTTCGTAACAAGCGTCACATAATAGATGAGGTTAGATTTAAAAACTTGGTAATCTCTATGCAGAGAACGGGCGAACGAAGCATGTTTTTGCACACAAGTTTGGTGGTATTGTTTGTAGTATAGATGTTTTTTAAATAATATGGTATGGTACTAAGCTAGATATGTGCGAGTGCTACATGAAAGTGAACGCGTCGCGTCGCCGTCTCTGCGCCCCGGAGCTTCCACCCGGACGGAAGCTCGATGACCCACACCGGTTTCACTTTCGTCCGAAGGTCAGTGAATCAAAGCTGCGAGGGGTGCGACTACGTTTACCGACATCGAGAGTTTACGCGCATATACTATCTATATACATCTAGTCAGATTCTGGCAGAAAAACATGTTTAGGAGCAATTTGTCGAACTTTGCAACCAGTCTGTGCAGGTCAATGTCAATGACATGAATGCGAGTTAATAAATATGCATTCGATATTTCCAATACAAACAATTATGTTATCAAAAGGCAGCCTTTACTATAAATAAATAAAAAAATAAGATTCCGACGAATTGAGAACCTCCTCCTTTTTTTAAGTCGGTTAAAGAGGCTACAAAATTAAAAATAAAATAAAATATATGACGAAAGCTGTAAGATCGATCCCCATCGCAGGACATAACGTTTGTCTGAATGGTATTGAAATTGACTTTTTTATATCCGATCTCGTGCGAAAACAGTACTAACGAATGTTGTAAACCTGAACTTGACCACCATCCAATGACTTGTCGAATATTTCTGAGTATGGGTTGACCTGGACTCTGTTGGAGTCATTCATTTTATTAACACCTCAATAAAAGTATAATAAGTTAAAAGTCACACTGTGTCGCATCGTAGCTCCCAAACGGATGAAATGATTTCGAGTTTTTTGTTTGAAAGGTCACTTGATCGAGCATGTTGTAGCCTGTTACTTCAATAATATTGCAAAAACCTGGTAACTTTGCCCTGATGATGCCCTAGAATCGGCAGGATACCGAACTCCTCACCAAATTATTCAGAGGTGTTTGGGATCATTGGAATGATCTCAATTAATAGGTAATAAATAGAGAGATGTAATTTTTGATAACGGGTTATTTAAAACTAAAATTATATATTACTAGCTGACCTGGCCATGCGTTGCTGTAGCTCAGCAGATCTAAAACGTTAAACCAATATACGCTAACCTCTAAAATTATCAGTGTTTCTCTACTATATTATGCATGTATTGAATAATTCTATATATTAAAAAAGACCGCATCAAAATCAGTTGCGTAGTTTTAAAGATCTAAGCATACATAGGTACAGACAGACTTTGTTTTATACTATGTAGTGATTACATAAATGTACGGAATTATATACAGTAATATAAAATACATGGGCAACAGTTGAGCTATCTAAGGACCGTTTAAAATGATCTATGTATATATCGCTCAACTGATCCAGATCACTGCAGGCAGCGTTCGCAAGATACTGGCGACATTGCCACGTTGAATGGCAAAGGTAATACTCTGGACCAAATAGGAGCCAGCTCTTGAGCCATGCATTGTTTCTAACAAATACCATGATATAATTTTGGGCCACGGGCGCAGGGTCTCGACTTAAAATAACTCAAATATTTATACATGTTATAAGTTCCGTTTAGTTTATACAATGTGTCAAAATCCATACTCCATACTAATATAGGTATAAATGTATCTGTCTGTCTGTAAGTCCGCCTGTCTGTATGTTTCCATTTCACAGCTAAACGGCTGAACGGATCTAGATGCAATTTGGTAAGCAGATATATTGGGAAATTACATAGGCTAATTTTTATGTAGGTACAACGCGTGCTAAGCCTCGTGTAGCAGCTAGTTTGTTTATAAAACAGGGATTTAGGTAACATGCAGTTAATAAAAACTAACGTTGTTTACATATCTAATTATCAGGACACCCATTTCTATAGCTACATGCCTACAGACACATCGATTTACTCACGGCTACTCGCTGCTAATAATGTCGAGGTTCGAGCCGTAATAACAACATCATTTAATTGAACACATATCAATCTTTCAGCACAGCTGTATTTGTCGCAGCACTATCTATTTTCTTGTTTATCTATTTCATTTAGTTAATTTGCATTCAATTCTGTTCGATGCCGTTTGTCTTAGATTTGTCGCTTTGACATTTGCGACGAACTCGCTTGATTGTACATAAGTATCTACAGTTAGATTTATAATCATATTCTTCATTTGTCATTTCATGAAGTAAAAATATTTTTTTGAATTTCTTGTTTTAAAATAAATAATAAATAAATAATCCCGGACATTTCACACAGCATCATACGGCCCCAAAGTAAGCAGAGCTTGTGTTATGGGTACCACATGACTGATATACTTCTTATATACTTTTTTTTTGTAAATACATACATATTATACATAGAAATACCCAGACCCGAGACAAATACTTGCAGATCATACAAACATTTGTCCCGCGGCGGGATTCGAACCCGCAAGAAGTACTACCTACTTCTAAATTAATTATCACCTTCCCGTGTTATTGAATGTTTTATTCAGTAATCTTAACGAAATTTTAATCAATAATTTGTAACTTCATAGCACAGATAATTGAATTATAGTTGTATTATGTTGCAATGTGATTTGAATGACGCGAGGAGGAATCCCGATAAAGTTCTAGACGGCCATTCCGCGCTGACGTTTAGACAAATGACGATTGACTAAGGACTTTATAACCAATCAATCCCTTGAGACTGGTGAAATTTACTACAAGACAGTTGCCAGTATAGGTTGGTATAATCTTACATACATCAACTTGGGCTTAGCGGAGTAGTCACTGTTTATCGCGGAGCATCGCTGGCGGTGATTCAAAATATAACCACAAATTGGTTTCTGAGAAGCGGCTTCTTTCATGGATAAACTCTAATATTAGCTGATTGTACCATAATATTTAAATGGAAAAGTTTACCAATACTCGAAATATTGGGTAGTGGATATTTAAATCGTTCTAGAAGGACGAATGACTAAAGATTTGTAAAATTTTACTATACTCGTGGTGTAACTGTAAGCGGTTAATTATTATTTGTTGGTATAATATATAACTACTACATACTACGCACAAATCGCGATAGGCTTTATGGTTTGCAACATTCTGAAACCAAAACTTTGTTTCACTCAGTTTAAAAGTTGTGATCCAAGACAAGAAACAGAGTAATTTATTCGGTATTCAATTAATTTCCGGTGCAAATCAGCTCGTGTCCGTCGATATCATAAATCAGGTACATCCCGTGGGCGGAATGGCTTTGCGGTGGATGTTTCGAGAATCTTGCAAATTTAAGTAGTTCTAAACTGAAAAAGCCTTGTGGTGGATAGCGTGTTCAAAGTTCAATCACGTCGGGGTCACCATGAGAGGATGGACACTCCAGAGTTTTACAATACTGGAGTGAGGAGATCATTCAATACTACTCGTAAAAGTGGCGAATGATGACATCACAATAGATCACGATCACGATACACGTCAAAGATAAATATTCATTCACAGATCTCGCTGAACTCTTTCAAAAAAGACTGATAATTACAGAAATGTACAGGAATAATATAAAATAGTATTACATGATTGTAATACTATTTTAAGACCGTTTAAAACTATCTATAGATAGCTCAACGGATCCAGAACATTGCTGGAGGACAGCATCCCGAAGACACAGATATGAGCCCGCTCTTGGGTCAAGCGATGTTCTACAAGACTGTTCCCCACAAGCCCAGGGTCTCAACTCCAAAAGGCTCAAATATGAAGGCCCTAGATAATTCAAGATTCAAAATATTTCCGCTTTTTGAGCATTAACAGAAATCTCCGGCAGATGGGAGATAGAAAAGCGTGGAAGAAAGGGAGGGAGGCCTTATCCCTGCAGTGGGACATTGCAGGATCATAATAAATATAGATTAATATACTAGACGTTTTATATTCTTTCCGTTGTACACACCAACTATTAAAGAAAAACCCCTAATTGCCCAGCTCGGGGAGACATTGTGTTGGGGTAGTATTTTAACTATTTTATTACCTACCATTAAGCATAAGCTGCAAATTAAGATCACGTCAACTTGAGGACAAGATTATGATTTTGAATATTCTGGACCTTATTTGATTAAATTCTGTTATATGAATTTAATTAGAAACAGTTGGGCAACGAAGAAGTTGGATGCAAAATATTGAAAATACAACACTTTTTATGATAATTGATATTATTCAATTAACTAGCAGATAGCTACTAAATGTAATTAAAAAAATTCTTAACGGAAACGGATGATTTTAATCCAGAGATCGCGTACGTATGGTGTCGTGAGTGCTCAATATAAGTTAAGTTTTTATTATTTGCTGTATTGTAAGTAAACAAGTAAATATTTCGTTTCGAACTTAGATTAGGTACAATATTTTTGATAAAATGCATAACAAAATGCCATCGTTCTCACTCTCAAGTGATGCTAACGACCGTTCGTACTTGAAAAGCAAGAGGTCATTGTCGCTTTGACGCCATTATGTTTTGCAATTATTTATATTAGACTAGCTGTTGCTCGCAACTTCACTCACGAGTAAAAACTAAAAACCAATCAAATAAACCTACTTATCTGTTCAACATACCCACGCGTGACGCAAGCAGACCAGAGGGACTAGTTAAGATCCAATTTCTGTTTGTGTGCACGCTTGCGAAGAGATACAATTATATGGATGCTAGCTGCTGCCCGCTCCAAGGTCCCATATATTTCTCTACAAAAAATCATCAAAATCGGTTCAGGGGTTTAGGCGTGAAAACGTAACAGACAGGCAGAGTTACTTTCGCATTCATAATATTAGTAGGGATTATCACTAGCTTATAAGATGTCATTTGACTGAAACATGATTTACAATTTATCTTTCCACAAAGGCGTTACCGTAAAAGAAAGTAAGCGTTCGGTATTTGTCTACCTTCAGTGAGTTCCTTTTTACCGCGTTCCTGAAAGTAAAGCCCTTTCAAAGGCCTTTAAGCTCAGTTGGTAGTAGCTCTGCGCTGTAGGTTGAGGGTTCAATTCCCTCCCAGGACAAACATTTGTGTGATAAACTTGTGTGTTTGTTATGTATCCGGCTGTTAAAGTATCATATGTATTTTAATATATATATAAGTATTTTATCAGTCATCTGGTCATCTTAATGCAAGCAATTCTTAATTTAGGGCTGGATGGTGCATTGTCCACCAATATTTGTTGTATTAAGACATCTATTAAAATGACCAAAACGAACTTTTTCAACTAGTTTAATGTAATTTTAAAATCCCAGGTTATTTTTGTTAATTTCTTAGTGCAGCAAATCTTAGAGAAGTGCGTTGATAGTCAATCAACTATTTTCTATAGATGAAACTCGCGGCTACATGTAGCCTATTTGTTAATCCAATCCGCATCTAAGTTTTATCCAATTCGGTTCAGCCATTTTAACGTAATTGAGTAACCAACAGACATCCAAACATCGTCAAATATTCACACATTTATAACATTAGTAGGATAATACAATGCCTAACATAATTTTACAAATGTTTTTCTCAATTCTCGATCTTTTTACACAGCTGCCAAGCCTCGGGTTATTAGCTTAAATTGTATACTAGGTTATGGGTTCATTCATTCAATTAACTCAACAAAATTTGTGGAAAATCACTTTTTACCTCAACATTTTATTATGTATAGTGTAATATTCATAACAACAATAATGTTTTATGGGATATTTGGCCACTGCACAATATATTGAATACTTAGAGTACCTTAATACTAAAAGAATTGCACATTAATAAATAATAAACCCGGACATTTCACACAGCATCATCTGGCCCCAAAGTAAGCAGAGCTTGTGTTATGAGTACCACATGACTGATATATTACTTATATACTTTTTTTGTAAATACATATTATACACCCAGACCCGAGACATTTGTAGATCATATAAACATTTATTCCGCAGCGAGAATCGAACCGACCCTTGGCCCACTGCACCACACAGGTCGTCATTCGGTTATGATCAGCGCTGTTATTGTATTCCAATGTCAAATATAGTTTGGATGGCTGACCGCCAATGACATTTAAGTTAGAGAGTATTTCCGTCCTTTGATGTAATAGAGCTGAGTCATCCCATGATAGAATTCTACAGCTAGCCAGATCTATAAATTTATGAAACTTTACGTCATGAATAATACTCATATCGTAGTTATTACTTCGATTCCCGCCGCGGGACAAATATTTGTATGATCTGCAAGTATTTGTCTCTGGGTGTTTCTATGTATAATATGTATGTATTTACAAAAAAAGTATATAAGTGGTATCAGTCATGTGGTACACAAGCTCTGCTTACTTTGGGGCCAGATGATGGTGTGTGAAATGTCCGGTATTATTTATTATTATTATTATATTATTACGTAGGCAATATACTTTTTAAATAGAATATCTAATAAAATAATTCATGAATCTTGGATATTGTAGCCGTTCTTCCTTATCCAAATTGGAAATATTTAAATTTGTCCTTGTTGATGTCCAGATAACCCCGGTCTGCTGGTCAAGTAATACCTACGTAAATAAAAATGATTTGATTCTGAACAAAAAAACTAAAAGTGCATGCGCTGGTGAGTGGCCGTAGCTTTGAAGGAGGCTGCAAGGGGAAACGGTCCTTGACCTATATCGAGTCGTTTTAGCGACTACGAACAACTCTTGATGTTGTATTTAACACCATGGTGCTATATGTACTTACCTACTTCCTCTTTTTAGTATTTTCATACGTTAATGCAAACTCGGTTCTGAGACGCATAAAATCAGTGCGCAGTGAACATGTTCCTTTCGCGATGGCAGGAATCTGAATATATTTACATATTTAAGTATCATTGTAATTTAATTAAAACAGTGTTATCTAAACTTCAATTGTTTGACTATTAAAAAATATCTAGTTTAGATAACACCATTTAACTGCGTGAATGGTATGCACGTTTTTTTGAAAAATAATTAAAAAAAAAAAAACCTTTAGTTAAATAATATACAAAAAATCGTGGACAATTCACACAACACAATCTAGTCCCAAACTAAGCATAGTTTGTGGTGACCAGACGACTGATATATAGAATAATTTTATAATATTAAATACAAATTTTATAATATTAAAGCATCATAAGTATGTATTTAACATACCTAATACAATTACTAGCTGTCCCGTTCGCGCGTTTCAAATCAAAAATATAGGTATCACATTAAAGCAATTTGCTTTTGGGCTGAGACAAATCCAAGAAATCAAGAATCATGAAAAGCGGTCCAGCTGTTCTCGATTTATAAATGGTGTAATTAGCACGAGTTTGTTTTTTATATGCATACTAGCTGTCCCGTTCGCGACTTCATCCACGTGTTTTAAAAAGAAAAAAAATCGGGTTGCACTCCGGGAGTGCCGACAAAAGTGAAAACTTATTTTGGCGCGTTAGAGTTTAGTAATAAATCAATTCAAAATCAGTAATTATGGCGACTGCCAATCAAATACTGAACGAACACAGATGATGCAATATTTTTTGTTCAGAATGTAGATAATATATCAAAGAACCTAACTCAGTAAACTTCTCCATACAAAAGTAGACTGTAAACATGTGAATTAAGGTTTATAACCAAATGGGGCGAGCGCGGCAGCCCTGCGTCTCGCCCGAAACGGTAACGGTGTCGCGAATCCAGAGGTTTAACCTCATCTAAAAATATGCGTACCGCGCTAAAAGAAGTTTTCACTTCAAAAATATATCTAATTGTACCCACTGCAGCGCCATCTGCCGGACTGATTTGTGAATCTAAACCATCCAGGGCGCCACCCAAACGCATACAAAAAAATCATTCAAATCGGTCCAGCCGTTTAGGAGGAGTTCAGTAACATACACACGTACAGTAGAATTATATATATATGTATAAAGATAGATAGATATAGATGTTCTGGGTGTTCCAAGACCCAGAACAAACATCTGTGTTCATCACACAAATTTTTGTCCTAGGAGGTAATCGAACCCTCAACCAACAGTCTCAGATAAAGGTGGTACCTATTGTTTCAAAAAGACAGCGTGTGTCACCTTAAAATATCATGTTAGGCTTATTAAGTTAACTTTTCGAAACTACCCACATTTTTCATAATAAATACAAGACTAAAATACCTACATATATAACAAGTTACAAGATGAAGAGAAGAACTTCAATTATATACCTAGTAATTTGGAATAATTGAATTATCTAATAAACGTTTTAATCAGTTTTTAGATAGCTTAAATGCTTCACATGTATTATAAATCCATCTGTATGTCTATGTGTCTGTTTGTTTGTCACTTTTACACGACTAAACCTGGTCACGGCTTGATTAAATTTGGTAAGGAGATATATTGCATATTGGGGATAGATATACACTACTTTTTTTATAGGTTGATATTACACGCGGGCAGCAGCTAATATTGAATAATATATTGAATAATACAGAATAATATAAAATATTTGTGAAACAGTTGAGGTATCTATGGACCGTTTAAAACGATCTCAAATGATCCAGATCACTGCCAGAGAGCAGCGTTTCCAAGATATTGGCAGCATTGCCACGTTGAATGGCAATGCTTATACGCTGGCCAGATAGAAGCCAGCTCTTAGGTCATGCAATGTATCTACCAGACGCCGTTAAATAATTTTGAAAACGCCGTGGGCTCCTTTAAATAAATTAAATGTAATATATTATAATTCAGAATAAGAAGTAAATAAATAAATTATAAATAATCCTGAAAATTTCACACAGCATCATCTGGCCCCAAAGTAAGCAGAGATATTGTTATGGGTACCACATGACTGATATACTACTTTTATACTCTTGTTTTTGTAAATACATAGAAACACCCAGACCGGAGACAAATACTTGCAGATCATACAACAATTTGTCCCGCATTTGTCATTTGTCAATAAGTAATTCTCTAGGTATTCTAAATCTTTTAAATATATACGAATCTATTTATATTTTCAGATCAATGTTTCAGGCTCAAGATAAGTTTCCAAAATGCAATCAGTGGTCCGGAAAGTACGTCTTATCGAATTAAGCTATGATTGAAGAATCGATAGAATCATCCACCACCCTTTTCCAAGAACACTTAACATTATTCTAAACCAGCCACTAGAAACATTGATTAGAGGTCCCATTGAGATTAATCATACAACATCTTTTACTTGTTCATCTATTCTGATTTACATAAACTCTTGTGAACTGACTTCCAAAAATTAATTGAACTTTAACCCTTTTTGTAAGAAGGTTCTTTGTACAGAAGAGCCAGGGTTCTAGTCCAGAAGTACCTACCTACATAGATAAATATAAGTAAACAAATAGATTCATAAATAGTACCGTAAATTATCTAGGTTTCTTCAGATAGTAGGTTCATATAAATTGACTGGCCTGTTAGCTCAGTTGGTACTACCAACTGAGTATTCTTACAGTATAGTACAAGCTATGCTCAGTTTGGGACTAGATGGTGTAGTGTGCGTTATCCTCCAATATTTTTATTATAATATAATATCCGAATAATATAAAATTTATATTGTTCACAAATTTGATTGATGCGAACAAAACAAAATGTTATGAAATCGGTCGAGCTTTTTTCAAGATTATCGCAAAGCAATTGATTTTTCTTTAGAAGAAGAATAGATAGACTTTCATCTCGACTTGGGTTATGAAGACCTAAATTAGCAAGTAAATACACTAAGCATCTAAGAAGACTCAAAGAGAGTGATCTTTGTGATTGTGTTGTGATAATTAGAATTCATATGAAGTGCTCTGATATTATTTCAGCGTTGTATCAAAAAATATAGATTCGTCTTAATACTACATCTAAATATCAGTCCCACCAATTAAGGCGCTTGTCCTTGAATATCAGACGACCTTAGTTAGGACTTGAGAGTTATGCATAAAGAATCAAACACTAAATCGAGTCTCAGACAAAAACTGGTCGGGTCAGTCTTGCACTGACGTCACCACACCGAAACTCACTCGCTTCCGAACGCGAGATAGAAACCGACAGGAATATAACTGTGCTCGGCTCTGTCTCGGGCACCAGCACAAGGCTATGGTCTAGTAACCATGCAAGTTTCACTTTCAGTTGTTTTTTTGTACTTAGGTTTTGGCAATTTTGTGTCTAGACTACTCATGGCTAACAGGGTGCCGTTCCGTACTAGTCAATTATAATGCTTCTAACCATTCTTAAGTGTTTTTAAGTATTTCTCATGCCTAAGGAACTTATTTTTTACCCGGCTACCAAAGCACCTGTATGTTTATGTTCTTATTGGGTGTAAGTTAATTGAAACATTACGTGTATAGGGTACATGTAATGTTTTAATTTGCCATGTACTATTTATTCATGTACCAATGCGAGAAGTATTTATATATCCGGAATTGTTGGTAGGTATTTTTCGAACCGCAAAGTGCGTTGACTCAACTCGCAGGATTCACGCACAAGAACTAGAGTGTCTTTAAGTTTGACATAAATATCTGAAATTGTCAATGGGATAATCACTACATAGTATAAAACAAAATCGCCTGCTGTCTGTCTGTCCCTATGTCTTAGATCTTTAAAACCACGCAACGGATTTTGATGCAGTTTTTTTAATAGAGTGATTCAAGAGAAAGGTTTATATGTATAATACACGCATAATATAGTAGAGACACACTGATAATTTTAGAGGTTTGTAATGTGATGTCGTTAATAAACATATTTGTAGTATATTTAGTATCAGCATTGCACCCGTGCGAAGCCGGGGCGGGTCGCTAGTATATTATATTTTAAGGCTGCTGAGATGTTTCTGTCACTTTCCTTATACAATTTTGAAGGATGTCTCAAGCGTTTGAGTTGGTCTCATGGAATATTTTTGGTCGTCTTGCGAAGCAAACATTGCGCTCTTATATACATTATAATGTATTTCTCGAGTTATTTTCTGTTATTTCGAGTTTTAGTATTAATAATTTTGGTGTTTTTATTTAAATAGAAAATCTAGAAAATCCAGAGTTATTGACTATGGTGTGAATAATTGGAATAAAAGCTTTGTGTTTCTTTGTGATTCGAGCAAAAATAATCCGTAGTTATTGTATATGAAAGAACCATCCCTACTATATCCTTACTAACTACTAATATTATAAATGCAAAAGTAACTCTGTCTGTCTGTCTGTCTGTATGTTTGTTACGTTTTTACGCCTAAACCGCTGAACCGATTTTGATGAATTTTGGTATACATGGGACTTTGGAGACGGATATATGCTACTTTCTATGTAGGTATCACACGTGCGAAGCCGCGGGCAGCAGCCAGTAATATTGTAAATGCGAAAGTAACTCTGTATGTCTGTCTGTCTGTTACGTTTCACGCCAAAACCGCTGAACCGATTTTGCTGAATTTTGGTGTAGAGATAGATGGAACCTTGAAGAAGAAGAAGAAGAAGGAGAACCTTTTTTTATCAATGAAAGACCTACGTTTGACCACGAACTCGCCTGATGTTAAGCGACGATGTGGCCGACGATAGGGCACGCAGGTCTAGAAGATACCTATTTACTCCTGACTTGAAGAGACCCAAATTGTAGTTTTCAGGAAAGACAGACGACGGCAATGCATTCCAAGCCTTGGCTGTAGCATTATAAATGTAGAAGCAAAGCGTTTTGTTCTTAAGGGTGGTAGATTGACAAGGTATTGATGGTATTGAACGGTGCGTCTGCTTGTCCTGTTGCGAAAAGGAGAAGGTGGAATGAGATTGTGCAATTCCTGGGCACATTCTCCGAAATGAATTCTTTATAAGATCGAAAGGTAAGCCACTTTACACCGGTTTAAGGTAAGATTTTTAGACTCTGTTAAAGTAGTTAACGGTAAGTTATAATAGTTAATAGTAGCTATCGTTAAAAACTAGAACAAAAAAAAAATCTGGGCGCGAAAGTTTAAGAAAAATGTATTAGATTTGTTATGTTTAGACACTCGTTCCTAGCACTTCACTACATAGTATAAAACAAAGTCGCTTCCCACTGTCTGTCTGTCCTTATGTATGTTAAGATCTTTAAAACTACGTAACGGATTTTGATGCGGTTTTTTTAATAGATAAAGTGATTCAAGAGTAAGGTTTTTATGTATAAATACATGCACAATAACAACCTCTAAAATTATTAGTGTTCCTCTACCATAACACTAATAATTTTAGAGGTTTCTAATGTGATGTCGTAAATAAACACATTCTATGCGCTTACATTTCAAACGCTTACGGGTTATATCAAAATAATGTAAAGTATTGTACCGGTGCGAAGCCGGGGCGGGTCGCTTGTAACTTATAATAGGCAGATGTGGGTAAGATGTTTTTTAATAGCCGATTCTTCTTAATAACTAAAATGCTTTATGATTTGATTAGAAATACCTAAACTACTGCAATTATCGAAATTGTAGTGAGTAGCACAAAATACAGCAAGTCCTCTTAAACAGATAAAGCATTGTCGCTTACTTAGCGGAAAGGCGAAAGGCCTAATGCAGGTCTACAATGAGATCAATTTGTTTATTTTAAAAGACATTAATATTTAAATACTTATCTCAATGTTAGCAGACGGGTGTTGACCCTCGTTCTTTTGGCGCAAAAACTCGCAGTTACTCATAGGTCAATGGTGCGAGGCCGGCTTCTTTGTTGTCCTTTTACACATACTAGCTTATTTAAATTTGTATTATTTACAGTGGGAATAAATCTTGATGTTTCTCAGAATGTGGACAATTAAATACTGGATTCGATATTCAATTTATACCTACCAACGAGTGATTGGAATTGCCTTGCTTGAGCAACGTTGTTGTAGACGCATTTCAATTTAACGCGTTTTAAGTCTGGTATGTGTGATACGCACCCATATCTGTATATAAAAATGAATGGTCGTGTAAAACAAAGTTAGTGACACAAACTCGAATATGCCTTTTCAGATTTTTTTTGAAGTGAATACTTTTTTAGCATCCTTGTGATTTGAATATCGATGAAACGAAAAAGCGACAGTAAAAAGAGACAGACACATAAATTCATAAGATTTAACGTGGGAGAAAATGAGATAGGGAGCATTATACAGTGTTTCTTATATTCATGAAGCCAACATGTTTGAAGGTTTCACTTCTACCACGTGTGAATTGCACACATGTTTTTTTTTTGTTTGCCTCTTTACTAGGGTATTTAAAGAGAGCGCTGGAGGTCTACTGGTAGTGGCCCAGTCTTCCGATCCTAAGGTTGGGGATTCAAATCCAGTTGTGCATGGTTTTTCCGATTGAGAAATGTGCGTTATTACCAGTACTCTCGAACGGTGATGGAAAACATCGTGAGGAAACAAACGGGCATGTCGTAGAACCTAAAAAGTTTAAAAACATGTGCCAAGTGCACGAAAGGAACCTCTAAGGCGCACTTTAAGCCTTTCACCACATTGGTTCCGAATCACTAGTGGCTCAATAAGAAGATTGCTCTAGGGTGGTTTACAAACGAATTTTAGGGGGTACGAAGTCCACCGGATCATTTGCTATTTAAAATATAAAACAGGATGCATTGAAAGGTGACTTAGCCCTGCAGTCAAATATTGAAGCAAGAGAACGACTTGACCAAAAGGATCATTCGACTAGTTGAAGTAGTATTGCCAATGACTCCCAAAATTCTTCGCTTGCAGGCGTATGCTTTTTATCATACCCAACAGATTCAACAATGCGAAGCCTTAGGCTGGAAGAAAATGGCTAAAGATATTTCTTCAAACTCACCCGGATATAAGAAAGTTCCAAATTGTTATTTTTGTTAATTTTTGTAAAATGTATAGTCGTAATAACGCCTACAGCACGGCTTTATTCTGGCAGTATGTTCTAAATAAGACCCAAAGGAAGGTTTATTAAAACCCTTCCAAGAGTCAAAACCGTGATATTTACGTGATTTACTAGAGATGAATAGGTATCTACTCGTATAGGTCCTTAGGTAGGCCTTACATGGGTTCCTTTTAATGATTCGGTGGCAGAAATTAAATATAATCGGAATTACTGAATCGATTGTAGTTCATCTAGTTTACATAGAAAAAGCTTTGCTTAGTTTGGGCTAGGTGGTGTTGCTATTAGAAAAATAATAAATAAATAAATATATATTGGTGGACAATCAACACTACACCATCTAGCCCCAAACTAAGCATAGCTTGAACTATGGTAACCAGGCGACTGATATAATCCTTACTTCCTTACTAATATTATAAAATTGAAAGTAACTCTGTCTGTCTGTCACGTTTTCACGCCTAAACCGCTGAACCGATTTTGATGAATTTTGGTATAGAGATGGATGATTCCAAGACGGGACCTTGGAGAAGGACATAGGCTACTGTTTATGTAGGTACCACGCGTGCGAAGCCGCGGGCAGCAACTAGTACTTATATTTTTTTAAATACATACATATTATGTTTTTATAACACCCAGACACAAGAAACATGTTCACCGAACAAATGTTTGTCCTTGGAGGGAATCGAACCCTCAACCTATAGCGCAGAAGGTAAAGCTACTACGAACTGAGCTAAGAGGTCAATCAAATATACAGAATAATAATATAAAATAAATGGAAACAGTTGAGCTATCTAAGGACCGTTAAAATCGATCTATAGCTCAACGATCCAGATTAGTGCAAAGTCCCAACGTCCCCAAGACACTGGTGACATTGACACGTTGAATGGCAATGCTAATACGCTGGGCCAGATAGGAACCAGCTCTTAGGTCACGCATTATTTTTACCAGACGCCGTGAAATAATATTGACAACACGATGAGCTCATATTTCCTACGGGCTCAGGGTCTCGACTCCGAAAAGGCTCAAATATGTAGGCCCTATTAACACCGGCATATTTGCTCCTTTTGAGGTCATCGGCACGATCAGCTGCCGCACCAGCTTTAACAGAAGTCCCGGACAGGTGGGATGAAAGGGTGTCGACGCAAAAATCATCCCATACCAATGACCTACGTATCTCCTAAGGGACAAGAATCATACCAACATCACGTATCAGACAGTTCAGCTCGAGAAATGCTAGTTCCTACGTTGACGCTGACATGTGCCCGACGAATGACATCGTTAAGACTCGCATTGCGGCTAATCCTACCGTTGGCCCACGATATCCCGTGGAGACCAAGCATATCGGCCGCTGTACCACACTGGCACTGATAAACGCAGTACCGTGTTCCTAACCGCAGACAAATTTCAATTCGAATTGAAATTCTGTTTTTTTTTAATTGTATTGTTCAAGTCAAAAAAAGCAAATCAAAGCGTTTCATCGCAAACCCGTTAAACTTATATTATACCAGCTGCTGCTCGCGTGGTACATACAAAATTGCCTGTGTCAATCCAGTTCCAATTATTTATATATACCAAGTCTTTAAATGGATTTAACTATAATTGAGTGATTGTATAACGACCAAATATTACATCATCCACATAAACATTTGCATTTATAATATTAATATGATAAAGGTCGATAAGTAGATGTACAATAGCACATTACCTAGATAGGTACAAAATGGGATAAAGGCAGGAAGATGATAAATAAATAATTAATAAAAAAATCATGCCCGATATTTAACACTGCATCAAAGTAAGCATAGCTTGTGTTATGGGTACCACATGACTGATATACTTATACACTTTTCTTGTAAATACATAGTTATTGTACATAGAAAAGCACCCAGACTCGAAACAAATTGTTGCACACCATACAAACATTTGTCCCGCAAATCAAATCGATCTTTAATATCGAACCTGCAAACTTTAGCGTCTCAGACAGGCCTTCATCCATTGCACCACAGAGGTCGTCAAAATAAAGAAAAAAAAACATTTCACATTTCACACAGCATCATCTGAAATCATCATCATCAAAGAGAACTTGCTGTACCGACTTAATAAGTAATAAAAATAAACAATATCCCGTTTTGTACCTATTTAGGTACAAAGCGGGATAAACAATCAATTACACATACAAATTTTATTGTATGAACGATGTTGATACAATTTACACTCCGTCCCAACCATAACTTTACAAGTTCCTCTGTTAACGGCAGTACATTTTACTGAACCTGTTCCCAATGGCAGTGAAAGCGTGAGGTGGGTCAGTTCTTAAAGATCTTAATAAGCAAGCAACCAACTAAGAAAACAGATAATTTTCTTTGACATATGCATATTGATTTGTAATTTGTCTGAGCACATTATTATCACGTCAGACCACACAAGACATATCTGCGCGGCATTTTAAAATGATATCACCTTCATGTTACTTTCAATATCGTTTTGGTTTCATTTTTACATCTGAATGTGACTGATCTACCGCAACAATATAACACGTTGCCTGTTTGAATAGTCACGACTTTGTCCTTAGTATCTATTCTATTACGCTTTTATTGCTAGCAACAAAGATATGTCACATTATATACTATTATTTATCATATAATTATATAAATATATTAAATTTCGTTAGCCATTTTGATTTAAAACCCAAACTACTTAATCGATTTTGATGAAATTTCTATAGGACCAATCGGAAAGTTATCCTTACACATAAAAAAAGATTTTTTCTATTCGGTTTTTAAATGACGTATGAGGCACAAACATAAGAAAAATACTAACTAATTGAGATTTTCCTCTTTTTTTTGAAGTCAGTTAAAAACTGGTACTTGTACATGTTTATTTTGGCTGGTCGCCTATCGTAGGTACATCTTAAAAGCCGACTATCTTAGAAGCTTTCAAAATTAGGTAAAATGTTGTATACAGCTGTATTCTCTCACGAAATTGAACTATCATTATCACCATCGTCGTTCAAGATATTAATAACTAATTTGTTTAAAGGTCACAATGAGATCACGTTTTGATATTTGCCGCTGCAACGCTCGTTCTGCTTAAACTTTTTGCACTTTTTGTCTTACTAAAATTAGTGTAGGCAGAACACTAAGCTCGCAATCGAATGTTTGAGGTTTTGCAGTGTTTACCGACTTCAGAAGGTTCTTTTCCACAGTTTTTTTATGATTATTACAGCATAAGTCCAAGCATTTATGAAATGATTTCAAAAATCGAATTTCATGTAAAAGGATAATACTTCCCGATTGATCCTATATAAACTTCATAAAAAACGGTTCAGTAGGTTAGGTTTTAAATCAAAAAAGCTGAAAAAATATGTCATGCACTTGGATGAAACGAAATTTTGATATTTTGATATTATACATCAAGTAATTATTGATGCAGCGGCTTGTTTTATGCACATTTTAAAGTGGTTGGATATACTTTCCGATTGGTCCCATATCAACTTCATAAAAATCGGTTCTTAATTTTAAATTATAAAAACTGAAAAAAAATTATATATTGCTTTTTTATGTCTTTTTAGTTTCTAAAACGTAGTTATTTATTGACATCAGAATGACAAGGACAATTCAAATCAAAAAAATAGCAGGTGATTATGAGAGACCGATTGATGGTTTCGTTGAAGACAGAGATTATGCAATGCTAATGCAAGACGGCACGAAGTCACTAAACGAAGGAGTTTTAACTTGTTTCGTATTAAAAGCAAATTTCTTTTTTGGTTTTACATTAATTTATTATTATGGCACCTTACCTACATATCTAAATCTATCGTACATATCTATCGTACGTATCTATAAAAAATACATTGACAGGGCCTTGTCATTATATATACGAAAATTTATTGAACGGGCACAAAAATGATCATTTATTAAAACAAAAAATTCGAAAATCGTAGTATTAACACTAGAAATAAAGATATACTCGCTGTTCCCACTGTTAGGCTCGCTATGTTAATATGTCTTTTATAGGGCAAAGTGTACGATTCTATAACAAGGTCCCAAGCGTTGTGTTAGAATATTGACGTTTGGCAAACTTAAAAACATAATTAAATAGAAACTGTTTATTAAAGCATATTATAATATATCTGAATATTTAGATGACAAAAAAGCTTAGAATGAATCTGCTCCAACTCGACTCGGCATCCGTAACAAAATTGGCAAAGATCATACAAAAAAGTGTTAAGACCAGACGAGTTTCTTGCCGGATTCTTCTTGAACTGGGGTTAGGAGGAACCGGCACCTAGATTTACTAGTATGTAAGAAGACGATTCAGATTGGTTTTTGTGATTTTGTTGAATAAATAATGTTTTAAATTTGTATACCTAGGGCGCGAATTATATAGAAACGGCGTAAGGTGCAGGCGCAGGCGCAGATCAGGCGTGGAAAAGAAAGGCAAATTGGAACAGGTGACAAAACGACGTGCCTGCGCCACGCCGCTTCAGTATAATTCACAGCGTGTCGCCTACCTACATTTTGTATTGAAACGTTTTGAAGCGGCAAGATGTCTGCGCCGCGCCTTCACCTTACGCCGTTTCTGTATAACTCGCGCCTAAGCTGTGCATACCTAAACTGTAACTAACATTAGTTATGAAAGACAAGACGACTGCATAAAATATGTGAAATAACCTCGATGTAATCCGTAAAAAAATATTAAAAAAAAAATAAAAAAATATTTTAAACTACGTTTATATATAATACTAGCTGTCCCGTTCACGACTTCGTCCGCGCGTTTTAAAAAGAAAAAAAAATCTAATTGTCGACTGCAGCGCCATCTGCCGGCCTGATTTATGAATCTAAACCATCCAGGGCGCCAACCAAACGCATACAAAAAAAATCATTCAAATCGGTCCAGCCGTTTAGGAGGAGTTCAGTGACACACGTACAGTAGAATTATATATATATAACTAGCGACCCGCCCCGGCTTCGCACGGGTGCAATGCTGATACTAAATATACTACAGAATGTCTAATCTGATTAGAAACCTCTAAAATTATCAGTATTTCTCTACTATATAAAACTTCCTCTTGAATTACTCTATCTATAAAAAAAAACCCGCACCAAAACGTTTCGGAGTTTTAAAGTTCTAAGCATACCTAGGGCGCGAATTATACAGAAACGGCGTAAGGTGCAGGCGCGGCGCAGGCGCAGATCAGGCGTGGAAAAGAAAGGCAAATTGGAACAGGTGACAAAACGACGTGCCTGCGCCACGCCGCTTGAGTATAATTCACAACGTGTCGCCTACCTACATTTTGTATTGAAACGTTTTGAAGCGGCAAGATGTCTGCGCCGGCCGGCTAAACGGATCATGATGAAATTTGATAAGAGGATGTATTGAATTCGGGGGAAGATCATATGCTTCTTGATTTAAAAAACAACTTTGAAGGGGGTAAATTAGTGGACGAAAGTTTGTTTGGGAAACTCATATTTCCTAAAGTTAGAGAACTGAAAATTCATGTCTAAACATGAATTTTCAGTTCTCTAACTTTTAGTAAGAAATAAAGAAATATGTGTTTCGACGTTTTTGCAAAATAATTCCCGGAGGGGGTAAAATAGGGGATTAAACTTATAAGATGTTCCTTAGATGCACAGACTGCATTCCTTACAACAACAAAAATAAAGGTTCTAAGCGACTTACCCTACGCCATCCGCGTACGAAGTCGCGGGTAACAGCTAGTTATTATTAGGAATTATAATCACCCCACCAACATGCCCTGTTTATATATAGTTCAGTCCATCCAAAGGTTGTGTGGCAGAGATCGCTGTCAGCGATAAGGCTGTCCATTGTATTGCCTTTTAAAGTAATTCAGTTGTTTTTTGAAATATTTGCGAAAATAAGCTGCCTTATAGCTGTCTAGGTAGTGCCGATGTTAATGGTCACCCCAATCGCAATAGAAACGCGATGTTGCGTGACGCGAGCTGCAGCTATGCAGTAATTGTGGCCCGTGGATGGGGAAGATAGACGGCTCAGCTCACCTCACGTCGGACGGCATCCATTAACTTTGATTAATTATGCGAGCGAACAAATTGCATAAAACGAATTGTCTTTTTATAACGAATTTGTAAATACTATTATTACCTACTGAGATTATTTCTTAAACTACATTGCAGTTGTCTTTTGAATTTATTATTATTTGAAGTACTACATATTATATAGATAAGTTAAGTAAAACAAAAAAATATGCCGGACATTTCACACAGCTTCATCTGGCCCAAAAGTAAGCAGATCTTGTGTTATGGGCACCACATGACTGATACACTATATATATACTTTTTGATTTGTAAATACACATATTATACATAAAAACACCCAGACCCGAGACAAATACTAGCAGATCTTACAAACATTTGTCCCGAAGCTGGAATTGAACCCGCTACCTTCTGCGTCTCACCCGGCCCTTGGCCCACTGCGCCACAGAGGTCGTCAAAGTAACTAGTTATTATTTATTACTTGTCTAGAAGTAGGTATAACAGAACTTACAGGACAACCAACATACACGTTTGTTCGTCCAATATTTTTGTTTTATTGCGATTATATTTTACGTGAAACCGAATACCACCCGTCGCTCATAAAAGTTAGTCTGTTAATAAACAGTGCCCGGTACCGCCTGAAGTAGGTAAGTACTCAGTGATGGGAAACGACAGCAACCTCGGTCCCGAAAACAAGACTGCAAGACGACAGTCCTCTTATCGTTCTTTGTTCTGATGATGGTTTGACAGGTCGAATGCGCGGTTGAGTGAAATACGATAGGTAGCGGGTCCTAATCCTGGTACAGGACAACTGTTAGCATGGCCTGCGGATCTTCAAACATTTACTTACTGAAATAATGTATAGTACCTATATGACCTAGCTTTGCTCGGTATAAAACAAAGATAAAGACCCCAGCGATTTATCGCCCCCGAAACCCCTGTGTACTAAATTTCACGAAAATCGTTGGAGTCGTTTCCCGAAATTCAGATTATACCTATATATACATATATACAAGAATTGCTCGTTTAAAGATGTTGCAGTCAAGACTTATTAGCTTATTACCGGTCAATGCTTCTTTTGGAACGTCGCGTCGTCAGTTTTTGTTTAAACTTATATAAAAATAAAAGGAAGTTTCTTTTTTTTTTATCATCGATAAGCCTGCGTTTGACCACGATCTCGCCTGATGTTAAGCGACGATGTGGCCGACGATGGGGCACGCAGGTCTGGAAGACACCTATTTACTCGAGACTTGAAGAGACCTAGATTGTAGTTTTCCGGAAAGACAGACGACGGCAAAGTATTCCAATCCTTGGTGTGGAAGCAAAGCGCTTTGTTCGTAAGGGTGGAATAGACAAGGTATGAATGGTATTGAGCGGTACGTAAGCTTGTCCTGTTGTGGAAAGGAGATGGTGGAATTAGATCATGTAATTCCTGGGCACATTCTCCAAAATGTATCCTATTAAAGATCGAAAGGCTTTACGGCGGTACTCGAGACTCTGGAACTTAGTCTGAGCGTTTAGCTGCTCACCTAGTTATTGAAAATATCGAGAAAATCATTTATTTATATTTTGGTTCACTTTAAAGACTGTTCAATTTATACACGTATATTTATAAAGATGAAAGAGCGCCGCCGCTGGCAATTCGCAACATTTTGAAGAAAAAAAACAGTTTTTTTATAATATGTCATGCCATGTTGTGCCGATACTACTTCGTGTGGAATAAGAGCAGGAAAACATAAAAAGATGCCGATGCTATGCCGTAGTGAAGCAAGCCCACTACAGTCTTGCTTTTTCCCATCACTAAATAGGTAAAACCTATACATTAATAGGTACACTAATGTACAAAGCTCGGCAGTTAGCTTTATTATACTGCGATAATTTTACCAGATACACGCACAGTAAAATGAAATAGCAGATACAAATTAGCATCTGAGATTAGTAGAAATACAATTAAGGATTGTACAAATGAGGTCTAGTGTTGTATCAAAGTAAGTGGATATTTTCTTTCAAATCCTACGTTCTTATTTCTGGATTTAGCGGTAATATTTGTATACAAATATTTGTAATAATTATATTTGTATATATGTAAATATTTGTATATAAATATTTGGAACACATATTTGTATGATCTGCAAGTATTTGTCTCGGGTCTGGTTGTTTCTATGTATAATATGTATGTATTTACAAAAAAAAAGTATATAAGTAGTATATCAGTCATGTTGGTACCCATAACACAAGCTCTGCTTACTTTGGGGCCAGATGATGCTGTGTGAAATGTCCGAGATTATTTATTTATTTTTATTTAATATAACACACATAATTTACGTAATCAACAACAAAGAAAAGACAACCTCTGTGGCGCAGTGTGCTGGTCTGTCTGAGACGCAGAAAGAAGAAGGTTCGATTCCTGCCACGGGACAAATGTTTGTATGATCTGCAAGTATTTGTCTCGGGTCTGGGTGTTTCGATGTACAATATTTAAAAATAAAGTTTATAAGTATTATTATAACAGTCATGTGTGGTACCCATAACACAAGCTCTGCTTACTTTGGGCCAGATGATGTTGTGTGAAATGTCCGGGATTATTTATTTATTTATTATTTAATCAGCAAACCTAAAGTACTATTACAGTGAGTTGCCCAAAGATCTGTCCTCTCGGAGCTGATGACGAGATACACGTCTAGTTGATCTGCAGAGCGAGTTCTTCCACCAAACCTCCTCGAAGTAGGTATCTAGATATAACTTTAACACAAAACTTTTTGGAGAACAATGATAACCTCTTTGCGCAATACACCTTGTCAAATGCCACTTGGTGGTAAATCTACAACTTTTTCACCACAGTTCACACAACTTAAGTTACCAGTATAGAAGTAGGCCGTTAAGCACCTATAAATATATTGGCCAAGCGCATGTTGCCATTCCCAGTGAAGTATTCCGTCAGTATGTATAACAAAGACTAGGGGCACAGATTACAGAAAGGAACAGAAGGTTCGAGGCTTCACGAACAAAATTAAATAAAAATAGCGACTCTTGCGGCGACGCAACAAGGTTCAATTCAGCTCGCATATCCTCTAAACGCCCTTGAGATAATGAGCGCTGTGCTGGTCTAGGTCTAGTGGTCAGGGCTTCTACTCGTTAAAATGCACGTCGAATTCAGTCGTGAACAGTTATTTCGTTGTCAAATTCAAGATATCGAATCGTCTGTTGTGGAGGATTACGTACGACATCGATTGTCAAAAGTAAAGTTTGTCGTTCTCAAAACGAGTTGAAACGACGTAACTAAGAGTAGGGTTTTGCACGATTATTGACCCGATATATCGTTAATCGATTTCAGGAGTTGGTCAGGTTCCGAGCCGTTTAATGCTAGATAGAAAAACTAAAAAAACATTTTTGTAACGACTTACTAGCTGTGATAATTAGGTATACTTACCTACTTGTTATTTCATATAACCAACTATTTTAAAAACATTTCAGGTTTCATCAAACAGCGTTTTGCTGATAGGGGGGGACACTGACCTAAGAGAACTATCTAACGATATGCTTCATAATGGGATAGTGAAATCTAAAAATGAACCCCTTCTATAAGGGAAGTATCCCTAAACATAGTTTTTTATGTTTTTGGGACGAAGTTCCTTATCGCATGGGTGAAGAAAAGTGTAAGATTTTCCGTCACAAATTTCCGTCACGACCCTTTTTTTAGTGTAGACGGTTAACCATAGGGTGACACGATTCGTCATCCCCGGGCAAATATCTCCGTAAATATCTTCGTAATTAATATATATTTTTTTGAGTTGTGAAATAAAACATATTATTGTTGTATTTCTGCATTTCATTTAATTGCCCTCAGACGCTAGTAATTCATTCATTTGTATTTGTTAATCAATAATGTACGATAGGAACTTCGTTCCAACCGAGTGTTCCAAGACATTCACGCATTTTTTATTTCATAGCTTTGTACGAGCCACTACGAATTACCGTTAAAAATTTCAACACATTCAAAGTTATAGTCTGCGAAGAAGAACTCTGATTAGGGGACGGACAGATAGACAGACAGACGGACTTAGCGAAACTGTAAGGGTTTCTTGTGGTCTTCAGAACCCTAAAAATGAAGTTACCAACTATAGACGGAAAGTCTAGAGAGGCTTGCATGTACGCACGCAATCACGCACGCACGGTAGTCAGTAAGGCCTATCAGGGCGTGATGTCTTGTCTATATTTACACCACGGACTTTGGTTTTAAAAACTCCGTTCGTAAAGTTAGTTTTTAATGTTCTTATTTACCATCACGCGATTCATAAGCCGTAAGTTTTAAGTAGGGCGGTTTTCTGATGAGCTTTCGTTCTACATCGCAATTATCCTATCCGTAGCGATACCTGCTACCTAGATATTAAGACGCTTTTATTTAGACACGTACGTTAACTATCCTTAAGTACAATTTGACTTTGTTTTGTGATTTATGAAATTCTATGTAGGGATAGAAAAATAGACATATTTTATAATTAATACTGTTTATTAACTATTAGGTTTATTTAAATGTACACTAGATAACAGCGATTACGATACAGTTCACCATTTTGTTTCTTCGATGTTAAAAAAGGAGATGGTAGCATGAATTATATATAAGAAAATAAAAGCAAAAAAAAGCCAAATAAACGGATTTTTCATTAACCCAAATTTTATTTTGTTTACTATACATACTTACCTTACTTATACTTTTCTTAGACGACCTCTGTGGCGCAATGGGCTATGGTCCGACTGAGACGCAGAAGGTTGCGGGTTTGATTCCCGCCGCGGGACAAATGTTTGTATGATCTGCAAGTATTTGTCTCGGGTCTGGGTGTTTCTATGTATAATATGTATATATTTACAAAAAAAAAGTATATTAAGTAGTATATCAGTCATGTGGTACCCATAATACAAGCTCTGCTTAGTATGGGGCCAGATGATGCTGTGTGAAATGTCCGGGATTATTTATTATTATTATTATTTTTTTAAGGAAAAAATTGGTAAAATTAACAAATTGTGCACGGAACTATGAATGGATATGGGGGAAGGATCAATAAATAAAATATTAGTTTAAAAAACTAAAAAAAACACGCTTTTTATAAAAAAAAACAAACTAAAAAATAAATACTTTTAGTAATTTCAATATTTTCCAAATCATTTTACATCAATTCCTGCCTTATCGACTATAGATGAAAGTTAAATAAATTAACAAATCTTATTTTGCAAATTGAATAATGGAATAATCAAATTAGTGTATTTAGTCCATTAAAATGTTACATTTTTTAGGCCTTAGTGTGCATTTGTCAGAGGACGCAATTTTATTTTTTTAATGTGTAGGGGGGGTCAGTAGAAGCTTAAGTTCAAGTTTGTGGGGTCGGCACCCTTGTCCCCCGGCCGCCATCTTGGAAAAGGGGGTGCAAAGGGTTTTCGCGCTGTATCTCGTAAACTAGTTACCTTACAGAAAATTTAATCAAACATAAAATGTAGCAAATTAAATTTCCTACAATTTTATTTCTATTACTTTTTATCGTCAAGTGACCAACAAAAAAGTTATAAACAAAAATAAATGAAAATTTTGTTTGTTTGTTCTAGGTTTTACAGCGCTCCAAACTTAAACGGATTCTCGAATGCTCATAGGGATGCAATAAAAACTAAAAATTAGGCTTACTTTTCTATCTATATTTTTTTTATTCATACAATTTATTATGATCTTAACATTCCTATGCTATTATTGAACTATGTTTGACCCTTTTACCCACCACCTATGAGGTATAACATGGGCAAAGTCAAATTTATAAAAATTTAATGCATTTTTTAATGCATTTTTTGTCACTGTCTTAGCAAATCGTTTGTATCGCAGAGTGTCTAGAGTATCGTCTTTATTTCCGCCATATAAAAAGACGAAAAAACGTTCGCCAACAACACTGAGTAACGATGACTCGACTTTCTCACTCATAAATAATTTAGTTCCACTTGCTAACTCTGGATGCTTCTGCAAAATTTTTATAAATTTGACTTTGCCCATGTTATACCTCATAGGTGGTGGGTAAAAGGGTCAAACATAGTTCAATAATAGCATAGGAATGTTAAGATCATAATAAATTGTATGAATAAAAAAAATATAGATAGAAAAGTAAGCCTAATTTTTAGTTTTTATTGCATCCCTATGAGCATTCGAGAATCCGTTTAAGTTTGGAGCGCTGTAAAACCTAGAACAAACAAACAAAATTTTCATTTATTTTTGTTTATAACTTTTTTGTTGGTCACTTGACGATAAAAAGTAATAGAAATAAAATTGTAGGAAATTTAATTTGCTACATTTTATGTTTGATTAAATTTTCTGTAAGGTAACTAGTTTACGAGATACAGCGCGAAAACCCTTTGCACCCCCTTTTCCAAGATGGCGGCCGGGGGACAAGGGTGCCGACCCCACAAACTTGAACTTAAGCTTCTACTGACCCCCCCTACACATTAAAAAAATAAAATTGCGTCCTCTGACAAATGCATACCCAAATGTAACTTTTCAATGGACTAATTGTCATCGGTCCTCGATAAATCTACAAAGTTTGAATTAAATCTGACAGTTTGAAATGGGTCAAAATCAAGTCCAAAGGAGTCTGTTACACACATACAAGTGAAGCTAATATAAAGCGTGTAATAAAAAGGCTCTCTTATGTACATAACCAAATTAGCAGAATTTTCCGCTATTCCAAATTTAAAACAGTTTGAATTTAGTAACAGAATTTCGCGCCTATATTAAATGTCACTTCGTAAAAGGAGTATTTAGGCAGAGTACTTACACCAACTTTTTCTTATTTTACTATCAAAAAGGTTGCACTCCTCGTCCTAAAAGGAGGTCTAACAAACGTGTCGCTAGCACAGATAGCAACAACAACCATGTTGACATTCATAACTTGTCTAAACCTATTATAAAAGACCACCCCAAAACAGCAAAGATAATAATAATAGACAGATAAGTAATTGTAAAACGTCTCAGAGCGAGAAGGATGTCGTTCGCGAGAGCGAGATGATTAACCATTCCGGAATTTGGGTGGTCGAGTTTTTACATGCAGCTTATGCTTTCAATCCTTCGTCGTCGCCGCTTATAATTATATAATATCATGTACTTGTTATCAACATTTAACAGTTAAATATACATACTATACTATTACCTATAAAATATTTTAACCTGACTGATTGACGATTCATCATCGCCGAGCCGAAACCGCTGAAGCTAGAAAGCTGAAATTCTTAAAGTAGCGTCCTTTTATAGCAAAACCACCCATTAAGGCGGGATTTTATGAAATTCAACCCCTGAGAGGTGAAAAGGGGTGAAAACCAATGTATGAAACTTTTTAACGCATGGTGCGATTTGCTTAAAACTTGATTTGAATAATTAAAATGCAAAATAAGTGGACACGTGTTTCAGGATTTTTCAAAATAACTCTCATAAATGAGTAAAATGGGATGTGAATCGTGAATGTTTGTATGTAAACTTTTTAACGCGTGGTACCCACCACGCATTAAAAAGTTTCCATACAAATCAAAAAATACAAATCACACCCGTGATTGGTTTGAAACTTATCAATAAAATTAGACAAGGAGATAAATTGCATCCTGGGGATGGATTTAAGCTACAATTCCTTTTAAAATAAATAGGTACGAAGTCGCGAGAAACAGCTAGTTTATAATAAAATATTGCTTGACAATTCACACAAAACCATCTAGCCCCAAACTAAGCAAAAGTTGGATCCAGATAACTGATAGAATCCCTACTACAATATTATAAATGTGAAAGTAACTCTGTCTGTCTGTTTTTTACGCCTAAGCCGCTGAACCGATTTTGAAGAATTTTAGTATTGAGATAGATGGGACCTTGAAGAAGGATATAGGCTACTTTTTATGTAGGTTCCATGCGTGCAAAGCTGCGGGCAGCAGCTAGTACTTATATAGTTGTACATACATACTCATGTTACTTTATAACACCCAGTCTACATACATTTGACGACCTCTGTGGCGCAGTAGGCTAATTAAAAAAAATTGTTTCGGGTCTGGGTGTTTATATGTTTAATATGTATGTGTTTACAAAGAAAAAAGTATATAAATAGTATATCAGTCATGTGGTACCCATAACACAAGCTCTGCTTACTTTGGGGCCAGATGATGCTGTGTGAAATGTCCGGGTTTATTTATTTGTTGATTATCATACAAATGTATGTCCTGGGAGGGGAATTGAACTCACAACCTACATCGCAGAAGGCAAAGCTACTTCTGACTGAGCTGAGCGGCCAGTCAGTAATAATAATAATAATAATTCTATAACAAACAGACATCGCTACAAACTATCCATAGATAGCTTCAACTGATCCAGATCCAAAGAGACGACACCAAGATGTTAGCAGGCTAGTATTATAAAAGAGTATTCTGCAAAAATCATCATCATCTTTTGTTCTTCTATAACTTGACGACCTCTGTGGTGCAGTGGGCCAATGTCCGGCTGAGACGCGGAAGATTGCGGGTTCAATTCCCGCCGCGAGACAAATGTTTGTATGATCTGCAAGTACTTGTCACGGGTCTAGGTGTTTCTATGTATAATATGTATGTATATAAACAATAGTATATAAATAGTATGTCAGTCATGTAGTACCGATGACACAAGCTCTGCTTACTTTGGGGCAGATGATGCTGTGTGAAATGTCCGGGATTATTATTATAATCTTTTTATCCACTTCATAACCACTTTCATTTTTAAACGATCGATAAATCTTCCCTTGTCTTTTTAAGCCATTTATTTGAGAGTATTTTGAATAAGATGGTAAAATTTTACGAATATGACCTGACCATCTCCAAGTTAAACCAAATTTGTATCGAGGTTCATCCTGAATCTAAAAAAGGTATGTAATTTATGTGTATATTTTATAATCATTTTTAAAAGCTGTGTTGGACTGACAGACAGACGGACAGACGGACGGACAGACGAACAGACGAACGGACGGACGGACGGACAAAGCGAAAGTCAAGTCAAGTCAAAAGATACTTTATTCAATACAATCACAAGGATCACTTTGAAACGTCTTACATAGTAGGTGAATTTAGGTGCCAATTCCTCCTAACCCGAGCCCCAGAAGAACTGACAAGAAACTCGTCCTGGTCCTAGCGCTTTTTTACATGATCCATTTTATAACTACCTCAACTACGAAATACTAATACAAGAGAGTCTGAGGGCAGAGCGACATGAGGCCATGCTTATAATAAGCTTTCTTCAAAAGACTACCTTATAGGAACTTATGCTTTAAATTTCTTTATATGTAGTTTAGTAGCATTTTCTGATAGCTTTTTATAGAAGCGCACCGTGTTCCCCATAAAGGACTTAATTACTTTTTTTAGTCGAAACCCAGGGATGTATAATTTGTGTCTATTCCAAGTATTGATTCTATGAAAGTCACTATTTTGCTGAAACCTATCTCTATTTTTATGTGTGTATAAAAAAAAATCATAACAAGGAAAATTGTAGTTTTGATAGTACAAGGGACTTCGGAACTCTAAAAATATTTCAAACGAATATTATTAGAAACGATCTGACTTGGTAGGTATACTTGTTGCAATAATTTTCGCATGACACAAATACTAGGGTACTTTCGAAAGGTAAACAACAAAATCATAAAAAAGTTCCATGGTTACCTACCCATTGCCCCTAAACACGACACATTGCCAGCTCAAGTTCAGTCTATCATTGAATCTAGTCAACAAAAGTGCTGTGTGCACAAAAGTGGGACACCTATTGTAAGGGAGTGAGTTAAGGTCCGTTCACCCTAGGTTATACACAAGCAGTATTTATGGAGTAAGTAATTAAGTTTTACAATATTTAATTCTAGACATGCATTATTATCTCCTTGCTATCCCAAGCTAAGTAGGGTCGGCACGACATTTTCGCCCAATCAACCTCATCATAGGTGTTGTGCATAATCATAAGCATGTATCATTCGTTCATCTGTTGAAGATGATTTAGGTGGCGTCAGTCAAAGTCAAAGTCAAAGTCAAAGTCAAAACAAAGCAGTTATTTGTAATTGAAAACTTTCGTTTATGATCCACTCCAGCAAGCTGAGGTGGGTGAAGTTTTCTCTCCACTGACGCCACTCTGCCTATGATTCTGTTTGATAGCGCAGCCTACCCACGTACCCGCACTAACCTTACCGATGTATGTATACATCGAGATAAATAAGAAATCCATGTACGTAATGTATATAATTTGTGTATGTATTCCATCAATCATCTATGCCCTTAGTACTCAAAGTTTTGCTTTGTTTGGGGCTACATGCTGCTGTGGAAATTGTACAGCAATATTTATTTATTTCTATGAGACAACCTCTGTGGCGCAGTGGACGAAGGCCCACCTGAGACGCAAAAGGTTGCTGGTTCGATTACTACCGCGGGACAGTGTTTAAATGATATGCAAATATTTGGCTCGGGTCTGGGTGTATAATAATGTATGTATTTACGACATAAAAATATATATAGTAGTATTAATATTTCAGATATGTGGTATTCATAACATACGCTCTACTTACCTTGGGGCAAGATGATGCTGTGTGAAATGTCTTGATTTATCAGCTTTTGACAGTTTTAGGATGCATATGACTTTAATATTGGTTTAGCTATGTAAGTGCATAGAAATATACCTACATGTATTGATTAAGTATAATATTACGTTTAATATTTTTAACTAAGATGTAAGCAGTACTTATTGTTGAAAGGGAATATTGTAATTATGTAATGTAATGGATTGGGTACAACATAATAAGGCGCTCTTCTGTTTTATCGTAGGTTCTTATTTAAGCCATTTATTATTATTGCACTCGCTTTATTGCATTATTATTGCACTCGCATTTATATTTATTGTGTCACCGTTTCAGTTTAGGCAAAAATGATTTCGTATGTCTCTCCGAAGCGTTCGAACGGCGCTCGGCCGGCTTCTGTCCGGATGTTCTCCTGTATAAGTCGCATTTCTCAACCGATTCTCGTGAAATTTTGTGTGCAGGTTTTATAACTATATAGAATTTTTTTGTTGATTCAGTTTTGGGATTTTTTTTCAAAATGGGGGTTGAAAACGTAAAAAAGTTACATTTCAGTCATCTCGAAAAAAAATTGCGAAGTCTACAGCTTATAGAGCCTCTAGTTTATTTAGTTTCAGTTTATTAATTATTTTTTAAGTCAAATAATTTGCAAACTTTATTATATACCTACATGGGTTTTCACAAAACCACCCATGCGTTGAGTAAATTTTGAATTGACGAATGGGGTTAAGTATTACATTATAGACTCTACGGTATAGTCGAGACCTCGTACTTGGGAGATGAGATGATAGATTTCAAAAGGGAATCCTTTAAGATAAAGAACTTGCGTAAACGTTGGCAAATTCAAACTATCGAGGCGTCTGCTAGTGAAGCGAATGAAGAATTACGACACCCATTGTCAAAAGTAATATCGGTCGTACTATCGCTCAAAACGAGTCGAAACGCTGTAGCTAAGAGTAGAACTTTGCACGATTATTGTCCCGATATAATGTTTATCAATTTCAAGAGTAGGCCCCCAGTGTATTACTTTAAACAATTTCAGGTATACAGTACCTGAAATGTATCTGAAGACTTCCATTCTTCAAACGTGCTTGTCGAAGGCATTTCTTTATTTTCTATTTTAACCCTAGATAGACCATAGTATAATATAATAATAAATAAATAATGCCGGACATTTCACACTTCATCTGGTCCCAAAGTAAGCAGAGTTTGAGATATGGGTACCACATGACTGACACAGTACTTTTTTTGTAAATACATATATATTATACATCGTAACACCTAGACCCGATACACATGCTTGGAAATCATACAAACATTTGTTCCGCGGCGGGAATCGAACCCGCAATATTTTGCGTTTTAGGAGGGTGTTCACTTACTGCGCCACAGAGGTCGTCAAAAGTATAATAATAATCGTACGCTTCAGAGGCACTGACCGCATTTATGCTATTCAAATGCTATTAAACCTAGTTAGTTATATATATTAAAACTATTTGCTGCCCGCGGCTTCGAACGCGTGGTACCTTCTCCAAGGTCCCATCTTTTTCTATACCAAAATTTATCAAAATCGGTTCAGCGGTTTAGGCGTGAAAACGTGTCAGACAGACAGAGTTACTATCAAATTTATTAATATTAGTAAGGATTTACCTCATAATTTGTACGCCGAAAATTGTCAAATATAATTACTCTCACTGCACTAATTTCGTCCATCGTTATCGACCCGGTAAACGCATCATCACATACCTATTCAACCGACTTCAAAAAAGGAGGAGGAATTCGAAATGTTCTCAATTCGAAAATATTTTAGTTTATTTTGTTTTTCATGTTTGTTACCTCATAACTGAAAAAAAAACTGATTTCAGGTAAAAGGATATACTTACTACCCGATTAGTCCCATATAAAATTCATAAAAATCCTCTTAGATAAAAAAAATTTTGATATATTGCTTTTAATAAAACGTAATTATATAACCTTTAATGTACTTCTTAACGCTCAATACAAAGTCGACAAAGTTTAACAGTTTTACATTTCCGGACAACTTTGTTACATTTTGCGTCGGCCCAATTATAGACATGCTTTCGCCGGTTCGAAGCTAGTTAATATACGATATTCTCACTGTAGTCGAGCTGACATCGGCATAGCGGTCGGCTGTACCCCACCCGCGACCACCTGGTACAACTTTTCACCTCCAGCACTGTAATTTCAATGTTTTCCCAGTTTGATTCGATTATGTTGTCACTTTTTGGGTTATATTGTTAATAATAATAATAATTCATTTATTAAATAACACAAATTATAAGTCCATTTGGTGTTAGTAGGTATGTAAGTCTTATTTATTTCTAAGTTAGTGTTACATATTAACATAGAAGTGAAAAACGTGTAGAATGTTCTTTCATTCGCGCTCCAGTTCAACAGCAGTCAAGTGGTAACTCATGAGTTACCACTAGACTAGAACACGAAAGAAAGATTTCATAATAGGCAGATCATATAATGCAGTTTTTTTTGCGTGAGCTATGGCACGATGCTTTAGTAATTAGGTTATATCTTTGTCGCACTTCTCACAGATTTATGTACGAGTATGTATAAACAAATTTAAAAAATATCAAGTGCGACCTGTTAAAAAACATTCCAGACTACGAGGTCAAACTTATGTGTTTTTGCTATCTCAAAAATCTCTTTGTTTTCTGATATATCTACAAGTTTAATTTTAGCGGTGAATTTAGTAATATTAGTAGAATTTAGTAATATTAGTAGAATTTAGTAATATTAGTAGAATTTAGAAATCTGGCCAAAATAATGATTCTAGCACAGACCAAAAAAATATATATATTCAGTCTGAAGAGTCCAGGGCGTTGAGAAGTATCAACTACGTTTTGATTTAAAGGCGAAATGTCCAAATCGCATAGTAGGAAATTTCACTTTCATAAATAAATAAATATTTGTGGAATTCACACAATACCACCTAGTCCCAAACTAAGCATAGCTTGTAAAATAGTCATATATAATGCTTATCTTTATATATAATTCTAATTAGTACGTGTGTATGTCACTGAACTCCTAAACGGCTGGACCGATTTGAATGAATTTTTTTGTATGCGTTTGGGTGGCGCCCTGGATGGTTTAGATTCACAAATCAGCCCGGCAGATGGCGCTGCAGTCGGTACAATTAGATATATTTTTTTCTTTTTAAAACGCGCGGACGAACTCGCGAACGGGACAGCTAGTTTATTTATAAATCTTATGATGCATTATAAAACCCCGGTATTTTTTTATAACGTTTTTTTAGAAGATTGATTAATAAGTATTTGATATTAATTCCAAGGGTTTTGATAGACAGACAGATAGTGGTACTGAACAAACAAAAAAATGTATTAAACTTTTTATTTCTTTTCACTAACAAACTCACATTGATTTTTGTGCACATGTAATCGTGTGATCGGTAAAAAAAAATATTAAGTATTATTTTTACTGGATTATTATTATTGCTGATAATATTTAACACAGTTTTCGTTGCTATTATCATAGAAACCGATTTTAAATGCTAGAAAGACAACAAGCGTATCGGCGGGCCCTTTGATGTGAACAAAAACATCGACAAAGGCACCGATAGCGGCAATTCTTGATTTCAACCATTGTTAACTTTTAACAGTATTGCAGTGTTTTTAATGTTTTCCAATGCTGGATATTCTTTTGTTTCGCTATACTAACTAAACATTCGAACTTTCGAACAATTTTTTTTTCTTAAACTAAAGTCCAAATTGGAGTGACGATTAAAAAAAGTTTATTTTGGCATTTTGTACTCATTATTACATGTTTGTATAGATACGGTAAGGTTGTATATTTATTATTTTTCAACTGGTTTGATTATTTTGAACGTGCCAATGCCGCCATTGTCTTGGAAACGCTGTTCTCTGGCAGTGATCTGGATCAAAGTCAAGTTAATCAAAAGATACTTTATTCAATACAATCCAAAGGATCACTTTGAAACGTCTTACATACTAGGTGAATTTAGGTGCCAATTCCTCCTAACCCAAGCCCGAGAAGAACCGGCAAGAAACTCGTCTTGGGTTTAGCGCTTTTTTGATGATCCATCTTATAACTCGCAACTCCTTAACTACGAAAAACGAATACAAGAGAGTTTATACATTTCAAATGTGTCAGTTAACTGTCTGAGGGCGGAGCGACATGAGGCCATGCATTCCTATCAATAATATACCTACTAAGTCATGTATATTATAATACGCTTTCTAGAAAAGACTACCCTTTATGTATGCTTTTGATCAGTTGTGCTATCTGTAGATCGTTTTAAACGATCCTTGGATAACTCAACTGTTTCTCATGTATTATTCTGACGACCTCAGGGCGCAGTGGGCTAAGGTCAGGCTGAGACGCAGAAGGTTGCGGTTTCGATTCCTGCCGCGGGACAAATGTTTGTATGATCTGCAAGTATGTGTCTCGGGCCTAGGTGTTTCTATGTATAATATGTATTCATTTACAAAAAAAAAAAAAAAATATAAGTAGTATATCAGTCATGTTGGTACCCATAACATAAGCTCTGCTTACTTAGGGGCCAGATGATGGAGTGTGAAATGTCCGGGATTATTTTCATTTTTTTTATTCTGTACATTTCTGTAATTATTTATTATTTATTTATTTAATTATTGTATGTATACTTCTCGTAATAAAGATTATCGAGTCAAAAAACAAATTACGGATATATACAAAATAAAATTTTACATGAAATATGTGAAACAGATTAGCTATTTAAGGACCGCTTAAAACGATCTATAGATAGCTCAACTGATCCAGATCACTGTCAGGGGGCTGCGTAAAACTGGCGGCATTGCCAAGAAAGAAATTGAAAAAATGTTAAGATTCAAGATATACTTCTTCTCTTGACCTCTTCTTCTTCTTATCGTGTTATTTATAACCAGTGTGGTGAAAGGGTTAAAGTGTGCCACAGTGGCTGTTGACACTAGCTGCATTAGATAACTATTTCTTACCAACGAAACTTTTTTATATATCTATTTTTTGAATACATGATTGTCTGCTTCACATTCGGCACTGCGAAATATTTTTTTTATCACATTTCTTTTCTGTCGGCTCTCGCATTCAACGGTTTGTATAGACCGTCTAGCTAGTGAACAATTTAAGAAAGGGATAGATACACAATTTGTGTGCGACAGATATAATAGTTCCCACAATGATTAACTTCACCTGAGTCGCAATGAAGGGATCTGACAATCTATCGATGTCGATGGATAAAAATTAGTAGTATCAGTGACTTCAATTAAAAAAGTACAAACCTTATAAATGAAAATTGATTTCATTTATCAAACCTTATAAATGAAATCAACCTTATAAATGAAAAATGCCGTGCAAAAACTCAAAAATAAAAGGCCAAATAAAGGCCAAAGTTCGCCTAAGACGCAGAAGGTAGCGTGTTTGATTCCCGCCGCAGGACAAATGTTTATATGTTCTGCAAGGCATCATCGGGTCTGGATGTTTTTCTATGTATAAAATGTATGTATTTACAAAAGAAAAAAGTATATAAGTAGTAATATCAGTCATGTGGTACACATAACACAAGCTCTGCTTACTTTGGGGTTAGATGATGCTGCGTGTAATGTCTGTCTTATTTATTTTATTACGAGTTTACAGACAACGCAATCTTTCAAGTTTAAAGAGATACTTGTTCAGAATTCATATTACTTATAATATATTAGATGTTTTTTTAGAGAATAATTATATTATACTAGCTGTCCACGGCTTCGCATTCGTGGTACCTACCTAAAAAGTAGGCTATGTCCTTCTCCAAGGTCCCATGTATCTCTATACCAAAATTCATCAAAATTGGCTCAGCGGTTTAGGCGTGAAAACGTGACAGACAGACAGACAGAGTTACTTTCGCATTTATAATATCAGTAGGGATTATATAATATTAACAGGTTCATCTAAAACCGTACATAAATACTTAGTTTTAATACTAAAGCAACGATTATGTTGGAAAAATGCAGTGCTTTTATCGATAAGTAATTGAGCATCACTATGAAGAATGCACCTTGACAGCACTAAAGGAAATGGTTTTTTTTAAATCACATCGTATTCACAACATCCCTTTATTTACTTACTGTTACATATTCGCGCAGCCGGCTTTATCTGTGTGCGATTGAAACGATATTCAAAGGGGTCGATCATTTCTATAGAAATCAGCACCATTAATTTATGCTGTGTATGAAATATAACCACTTCAGTGTAAGGTATGGGAACTTAAATTTATTGACCTAATAACCTAGTTTCAGGCTAGTTTGATTCAGGCGACCTTTTTGTAATCATTTCCTATTCTACTTGTCTTTCTACTCGTGTTAATACATACGAGTAGTACCTGGTTTTTTTTTGTAATCGTGCACAATATTGGTCATACGGTATAAAACACGGATAAAATGACGTTTTCTAAAAATTAAACCTAGCTAGATCGATTTATCGCCCCCGTATCCCCCAGCAGACTAAATTTCGTGAAAATCGTTGGAGCCGATTCCGAGATTCAGATTATAATACATACATATATACAAGAATTGCTCGTTTAAAGGTATTCGATTAGATAGACTTGATACTTGACTTAAATTGATTTTGCGGTTATTGGCCCTGATTCTATATTTGCGACAAACAAAAATTTTCTAATATTAGAACATTTTTATTTTGATTGCATTAAGGTCCGAATTTAAGTAACATTATGAAATTACACCTCTTAAAGTTACTAAATTGAAGTGTTGTTTAAAACTGCGGAAAATCCTAGGAAAATCAGTAATTAAATGTGAATTTTAATTTATTTCACAATTAGAATTTAAAACCGTTACTCTAATATGGACTTAGTTGCAAGGTCGTTCGTATTTTACGAATCTTCAGCTAGTCTGACGACACTATATTATTTTATTTAAGTAACTATTTTAGTTAGACTTGATTTAAAGAGCCATATGGACTTTTTGTGGGTTTTTTTTTCCATTAATTTATTTTTTTATTCATTAGAAACAAACATACAAAAAAACAGCGAGTACTATTAATATATAGAACCATAATTTAAACATTGATATTTTTCGCAGTGCACGCCAAATAAACACTTTTTTATGTATGTTTTTAATACCTTTGGTTTCTCTATTGCAATTTACCGAATTTATATCTATTATTTAAAAATAAAGTACAGCCTATTTTACTCTCTGATAATGTAGCTTTAAAAAGGTGAACGACTTTTTAGAATCGGTTAAGTAGTTTTTGAGTTTATTCATTACAAACAAACATAAAAAGTCTAATAATTGCTTTATTTAGTTTATGTGTGAAAACCAATTTGAAAAATAGATGAAACATATTAGTATAAATATAGAGGTGTACCTTAAGTAACATATATTTAAGTACCTCGTGCAAAACCACATACCACGTGCGGGCAGCGGCTAGTATGAAATGTATGAAACATTTTCGTGATAATTAGGAATAACAATTAAACCTTAAAATCGCTAATACGTTAGCGATAATCGATAAGGATAAGGAAGGCGTGGTCGAAAAAGACATTTCGTTAATTTTGGAACCCGAGGGGGGTCAACCTTTGTTATGGAAATGTACGGTCTCCAGATTAGGATGCGGCTCTGTAATCGATAGCTTTTGTTGTGTTTGACCCAAAAGCAGGTTGCATTGTGAAAGACGTTTTGTGCACTGCAAGTGTAAAGTTTGCCGAGTCCCTTATGGGTTATGTTATGGGTCAAAAGTTTGCAATCTATATCATAACTATCTGCTATTTAAAACGTTTGGAAATATAGTCCTTTTCATTCAAACGTCTATTTTATTTTATAATGTTTGAAAAACTTACAGCTCACACAGAAAAGATACAGACATAAATAATTAAATAAATAATCCCGGACATTTCACACATCATCATCTGGCCCCAAAGTAAGCAGAGCTTGTGTTAGGAGTACCACATGACTGATATATTACTTATGTACTTTTTTTTTGTAAATACATACATATTATACATAGAAACACCCAGACCCGAGACAAATACCCACAGATCATACAAAAATGTGTCCCGCGGCGGGAATCGAACTCGCAACCTTCTGTGTCTCAGCCAGACCTTAGCCCACTGCACCAAAATTATTTGGTTGTCAAAATAAAAATAGATGTCTAAATAAAGTTAGAGAATTTACCACTATTTAGACGCTTATGAGTAGTTGTAGAGGTATAATGCATAATATTTATTTATATTTATTTATGTCTATGCATAAATAAATATATAAATAAATATTGGTAGACAAAGCACACACCAATTAAGTTTGTATTGTGATGAGAAGCATGTCGACTATGCAACTCTTGATACAATCAACATCTATCACTTTCGATTAGCAATAGGCTAATCATGGATGGGTATTACGTACGTTCGATATCTACCTCAGTTTCTATTCATATGACGGCATTTGTTACAATCAAGATCAACCTTTCCGTTATACTAATTCATCAATTAACTGAAAGCTGTTAGTATCATATTTTAATTGTAACAGAATTCCATAATCGCTTTTTTCACTTGTTTCGAACCAGTATCATAAAACATTTACGGCACGCCTTAAAGACACCTTTCGTGCACTTATACTTACTACTTTATACTTACTAGTGGTCGCCCACTGGTCGAAATTCGACAATAATTAATTAATAATTAATGTACTTTTTATGCATAATTAAAAGAAAATTGTAGCATTCTGCACTCCTTTTTTATATAAACTATAAGTGTGCGAAATTTCATACTCCTTCGTCCGTGCAATTTTCGTAAAAAGGGCTACAAAGTTTTTGCTTCACGTATTAATATACTTATAGATCGGAGTAAACAATAATAGCTTTAAAGTGTAATTATAATAATTTAAATTTGATGTTGCTTCTTTTCGGAATTACTTAATTAAATATCTTTTTGTTTTTAATAATAATAATATTTATTTGTTTTTGTTTTATATTTTAAATCCCCTCATTGTTTTGCTATTTTTCATTTAAAACAACAAGTGGAAATAAACAAAAACCTCCTCAGGTAGGTATTATAATACAAATAGTCAGGGCATTGTTCAAAGTTTCTAAGCCTTTGCCAAAGTTTGTCATTCCCAAGAAATAAGATTACTACTTAAAATCGTATTTGTTTATAGTCAGCGAAACGTGATCGGAGTCTATCAGGTATTTTTAGGAGTAATTTTACCATGAAGTTATTGAAATATTTAAAAAAATCATAAAAAACTTGATTCTAAATTCCACCGAAATTGGCTCAGTTTATATGAAGTAATTGATCTTCTTCATATCATACTCGTTATTTCAAACCAGTGTGGTGAAAGGATTAAAGTAGGCCAAAGCTCCTTTCTTGAAATACCTAATAGATAATATTGACATGAGCATAATAATGCTCAAAGATAGCCAAAACAAAAGCACCAATTCCACAAATTTAACAAAACACCTCAAACTCACGTGGTGTCATTTTCTAACAAAATTCTAAACCCGAAGACGCAGTTGACTGCTTCACATAACGTGCATTTGGCGCCTAGCGAGATACGTAACTTTTTTTGGACAATTATTAAACTTAAATTCCTCGATGCAGCTTAGCAGTCCATAAGTACCCTTATACCGGGGATAAAGGGAAGTAATTCCCATGAACCTTCCACAGTTTGAAATGAAATCTAAGTTAATGGCTTAGTTGTAAGCATTTTAGTTTTCTGCTCCGAGAATAGATATCATAAAGTCGAAATTCGTTTGAGGATACCGGTGTCCTTGTGCCGGGATAATAATAATGCATTTTTTGTTATCCAAGATGTCCGTATGCGATGCACCAAGGTATTTGTGTGTGTGCATGTCTCTAGTCCTGTAGCAGCTGTGCCTATTATTGTGAAGATGTGTGCAATTTTGTAGAGTGACCCTGTATACTTGATACTATTTAATTCAATAAAGTTGTACAAAATATTCATTCGTAGGTAATCGCGTGACAGGTTGACGTTTGGCTCGAAAGCTAGGTATATTTACTGCCGCGAGTACGTATATAAATCAAAGGAAAATGTGTTTGAACTCTGTTAGGATAATTATGCAAAGCGATAATAATGATACCGCTGAGTCACGATTAAGCCATTTTTTTTCTTTAGAAAATGAATTTATAGACGCATCGTTTTGTGTCGGATATAGACATGTACAAAGAGTAAATAACAATATCGACCGACACAGCATGACATTTTACTTTTATGTCTTGTAAATGTAATTTTGTTTGTAGGTGTAATAACATTAGACTTAGTTAGTTATTCGTTTTCCACAGACAAAATTGTATTAAACAATATAACCATCCATGCATGCCCGTGAACGAGGATCAAAACCATAAGTCCATACAAGAAAGCTTTGAGAATATTTTTTTGCATCAATGGCAAAGCCATTCCCAAGAACATGTGGACCGCTACGTTGCTAGATCAAATACTACCATCCTGCTGGCATTGTAGTTCCATTATCAATACTTTTCAAAAACGTTTATATCCGTCCTTTTCTATCTCGTTGCAAGGGCAAAATGGCGTGAAAAAGACAGACATAGAACATCTCAAAGATAATTGCTTCCCAAAAGAATAGATGTTAAACAAAAGCTCAGCAGAAAGAATGGCAAGGCTTGAAGTCATTTCTATTTTTATATAGTAATGTAGTGATCGTTTGATTTTAACTACAAATTGTAGGTAGTATCAAACCTTAAAAGACTTGTTTTCCTATCTCACATAATAAATATGTACAAACCAAATAAATCAACGAACCTACATGCATTCGCACTCAAATGTCAAGAGTGTGAGTGCGTCACAAGCTTGTGCGCTTTCTTGATTAATAGTTATCAAGGAAAATTTAGTTCATTGATCATTCCAAAGTCCAAACTGATCTGCAATAAGTGACACATTGGTATTGGTAACTCAAGTGACCATTTAGAAATAAGAGCATGCACCTATTGATGCGACGACGAACTTCTCAGTAGAACCACATGCCTTATGGCCGGGATACACGAGGCTAGTATTTAAATGATACAAGTTAGTACTTTAACGTCAGTCGTGTTAACTGAATGAGATTCGATTGAAAGCTTGTAAGAATGCTAGTAACCTAGCGATTCGAGCTAGTTTACTAGCATTTTTATAAGGATGGAGTTCTTTTGTTAGGTTTCCGCAGTTCCGACACATAGGTATGACTGTCAGTACGCCCTTAATCAGAATTCTTGCTCTCAGACTAATAGTCTCATCTTAAGTAATTAAATTTTGCATAGTAATAGTAATTAGTTATTAGACTAGTGGCCCCTATAAAGTAGAAATATAAATATTTTGAGAAAATATTGTTTGCAAAAAATCTTTTTAAAAGTGGAGTTGATTATTTTAATATTTTTACCCCTTCTTCTCAGACCGAATAAATTTAAAGACACCGCGCCGCTAACAACCAAAGTGAAGCCACCATTTGATGTATGTGTGCATGTGAAGGACTGCCATTTGTTAAATGTTTCCCTATATTTGGGTAAATTTGTTTGAATGAGGAACATATTGTGGTGGTTGATATGATACTTAAACAAATCAATAATTATATAATGCTATTATAAGTTTTAAAACAAACAAATGAATATAACTCCTATCACAAACAGATTATCGGCAAGGTAGAAAAGTCACACAACAGAGATATTACAAACTAAAATGTACTCATGTAAACATAT
The DNA here is from genome assembly GCA_948098915.1 of Lampropteryx suffumata. Classification (NCBI taxonomy): domain Eukaryota; kingdom Metazoa; phylum Arthropoda; class Insecta; order Lepidoptera; family Geometridae; genus Lampropteryx; species Lampropteryx suffumata. Next base: position 22,148,504 of record OX402544.1, on the reverse strand, counting down.
TAACATTATTATTATAATTATTTAATATAAACATGTTAGATGTATACAAATACATATGGGTATGGGAACATATGGATCACAGCGGACGGCAATATCCGCTTTTAGGATTCCACGACTGGTACACACGAGATGTGTTCAAGTCATCACATTCAAAATAATTTGAACAAACCACGCTGCTTTTCGATGGCAGCAATTGTGGATAATTGAAGTGAAAACTTCTTTAAGCGCGGTACGCATATTTTTAGATGAGGTAAAACCTCTGGATTCGCGACACCGTTACCGTCTGGGGTGAGACGCAGCCGGCTGCCGCGCTCGCCCCATTTGATTATAAACTTTAATTCACATGTTTACAGTCTACTTTTTTATCGAGAAGTTTACTGAGATAGGTTCTTTGATATAGACGCAGCCGGCTGCCGCGCTCGCCCCATTTGATTATAAACCTTAATTCACATGTTTACAGTCTACTTTTGTATGGAGAAGTTTACTGAGTTAGGTTCTTTGATATATTATCTACATTCTGAAAAATAAATATTGCATCATCTGTGTTCGTTCAGTATTTGATTGGCAGTCGCCATAATTACTGATTTTGAAGGGATTTATTACTAAACTGTAACGCGCTATAAGTTTTTACTTCTGTCGGCACTCCCGGAGTGCAACCCGTATTTTATGGCTTTTTCTTATTATGATTTGTTGTGGTCCATTTTGTTTTGTTTTTCATTTTTCATTGCTGCTTTGAAATCAAAACAATTTTTTATTAACCTCTCCCACTGGTGACTGCTGGGCAAAGGTCTCCCACGATTCTTTCCATTTGTCCCTGATTGTTCTTCCACGACTGTGTCGCCCATCTGCGGGAACCCATTGTGTGACGACCTCTGCTCACCTATCTTCACGGTAGGTAACGTGCCCTCCTGATTCCGGTCTTGTTGTTGTATTGCAGACTCTGTATATCTTCTTCATCCCTAGCACGCCACGCTCCATAGCTCGTTGGCAGATTTGAGTTTGGACTTCTAAGATTCAGTTAAAGACCATGTTTGTGCATAGGTGAGAACGGGCAGCATAGACATATCGATGAGCTTTCGCTTCAGAGACAGAGGAGGGAGGATTTCCCTTTATTAGTCTCCTCCAGGTCTTTTCAACGCAACGTTCGACTTCTTTGTCTTACCTGTTTTGAAAGGAGACTACATGGCCCGAATAGATATACTCATCGGCGTTGTTTAATTCTTGCCTATCTACCTTGACCTTGCGTTGGGTGTTATTAGTCATTATTTGTATGATTAACCGGTTCATCATTAGGCCAACCTCTAGGCTTGCTCTACCAAGATCTTGAATAATGAGTTCTAATGCAGATGATCGAGTCAGTGTTTTAAAAATTTTCATGTAAAGTGTTTGTAAAGTTTTTAGGAGACAGTGGGTCACAGTGGGTGTTTAACTCCCTTATAAATTTTATGAGTTTATATTATTTATGTGTTGAATTTCAAGACCTGTAAAACTTGCAGAATGCTTAATACTGTCAAAAGCCTTCATGTGGTCTACGAAGGCTAAATATAATGGTTTGTTACATGCCTAGTACTTTTCAATAACTTCCAATAAATGCGAATTCTATACCTACCCACATATCGGCGTGAATATTTATTTTTACAAACCTGGACACACGTAAACACATACTTGTAAGGACGAAAAAGTATTATGTTTTTTTTTTTGTGAACTAGTAAGGGTATGTCATACAATCATACACTGTCGAATGAGTTGTTTAAATCTGTTGCCATAACGTTCATTGACTTGACTCATACCTACTCGTACACTTAACAACTTCAACTTGTACTTTTAGAGGATAATTACGTTGTGCATATAATTATTATAACCTACATAATAATTATAAAAGTACCTACCTATTTAAGTTAAGTAGATAGATAGTATTACATATTGTAGTTAAACTTTCGGAAACACCTACCTATTATTAAACCTACTTAATAAATTATATAAGTACTTACCTACCAATTTAAGATAGATAGTACCTACTACAGATTGTTGTAAACTTTTAGAAACCCATTGTTACACCAAGTACCCATAGTAGAAATAATAAACACCTATCTAAACCTAACTAAACTAATTCTAAATACCTATTATTATGTGTACTTGTGTAACTTAAGTTATTATTATTATTATATTTTCCTGTTTTTGTTTATGTTACAATTTAAGGACCACAGAATAGAGGGGACTCTTCTAACACAGGTGTAAACTTAAAAGAAGAGATCCCAACCCTACCATTTACGTATAATGTAACTAAAATAAAAAGATTTTTGATTTTTTTGATTTTTTGAATAACTTGGTTGAGTTTATGAAGGTGGTCTGTGGTCGAGAATCCCGGGCGAAATCCGGCTTGTTCAGAGGGTTGGTTATCGTCTTTTTGTTTATTAATTATATTTTATAGTACGACTATGAATGCTATGTAATTATGAGATATTAAACTAATGGGTCGGTAAATACTGATATTGCTTTTATCGCCTTTTTTGTGAAGGAGGATTATATTTGAATGGCACATATTAAATGGAAATTAATCTGTATGGGAGTTAAATAAAAACCTAAGAGTATTCCAAATTTTATTTTATGTCTGAATAATATTACACAATATCATTTCTGGACTGGATTGGGAAAATTTCAAATATATTCTGGCAACCCTCGCGCTTTACGCCAAGTGCGTTTGATAATGTTCCGTGCATCACTTACATGTGAAAAGTGATACCGTGGATTTTTTTTAGTATTGCTGATAATTTATAATTTATACTGAAGAGAAAAGCATAGTGTTTTTTTTTGTACGATGCTGAATGGTGATGTGACATGTACTAAGAGCAAGACGCACGCTTTGGATGCGTGTTTGTGCGTTCGTGTATTTTTCATAAAGTAGCATGTTTGGTTTTTTGACTTTACTTTGGTTGGTAGCGGCGCGGCGTCTTTATATTTTGTTGGTCTGAGCCCTTCAACTAGTTAATCGTTGGGTGTCGTCTTATACAGATATGAAATGGTTTCCTGTTATATTTTCCGAGACAAATATGCGTCTGGCGTGCCTAAAAGATTTCAAAATAGTTGCAAATCTGTATGATTAAATTATCCCATTGGCTTTATTAAATTATGAGTAACAGTCTGATTTGTAAAACTATTAAAGCTCTGTAAAAAAATTTTTACATCACTGTTTGGGTTTGAATTGTTAAGGGACCTGAAAATTACTTATTCTTACTGACTTCGAACACTGTGTCAGATTCACTTTACTAATTTATTTAATAACTAGCGAGCGCCCCGGCTTCGCACGGGTGCAATATACTACAGAATGTCTTTATATACAACGTTTTCTAAGAGAATAACATAGCCTAAAAGATAGATATATACATATTTGTGTAGACCTTTTTAAATTGTATAATACTGTAGTACATTATTTTGATCTATCTCGTAGGGTTCAACCAGCGTTTGCATTGTAAGGGCAAAAAAAATATTTATTTACGACATCACATTAGAAACCTCTAAAATTATCAGTGGGTCTATACTATATTATGCATGTATTATACATATAAACCTTCCTCTTGAATTACTCTATCTATTAAAAAAACTGCATCAAAATCCGTTGCTTAGTATTAAAGATCTAAGCATACATAGGAACAAATAGTGATTATTTATTTCTAATTTTTGAAGTGAAAACGTCTTTAGCATCATTGTGATTTGAAAGTCGATGAAACGAAAAAGCGACAGTAAAAAGAGACAGACACATTTCATAAGATTTTACGTGAGAGAAAATGAGATAGTAAGCATTATACGTGTTTATTATTACGTGTTTGTGTGCGCATGCGTAGTACAAAGCTTGAGAAAAGGCATCACAACAACCGTGGTGTTTTGTATACGTGTACGTATTATACATTTGTCTTTTGAAGGTTTCACTTCTACCATGTGTGAATTGCACACATGTTTAATTTTTTATTTGTAGCTTGTCATTGTAAGGTGCTCCACCGCCATTAATACGAGTGCTATCCTAATTCCTGTCTTGTGTGGCTGTAGCTTGTTCTAGAATCTAGAAAGCAGTGCCAACGCGTTTTTTTTATAGATTATTTTTATTTGTTTATAATTATAATGGACATAGAACATTATGAACACTTGCATTTCTTACTCCACGATCGGAAAAGTCACAGATATCTGAACCTGAAAAAATTTATGCCCAGTTTAACCATCAGTCTTGAATTCTAAATTCAAAAGTTTGGCAGCAGGAGCGCTGACAAGGTGGCGGCAAAAATACTGCATTGTACAAAATATGTAATAACTCTACAACCAAACCATATTTTATCATTCTGTAAACAACAATGTACTAATTGATATATTACCTATCTATCAAGCATCAAAATAAAGTGTTTAGTCAAATACTATATTCGTATTACAAGTTTAGAAATAAATCACTTTGAAATCAGTAACATGGTAACGAACTTTTTCGGGCCGTATCTAGAAGTTATTACTAGGTATGTATTTCTTACAATAAATTATCTAAAAAAAATACTTATAATGAGCAGAATAAACAGTTTTTGTAATAAAGAACACTCCTTACTATCGGTAAATCCAGTACTTTAAACAAATAAATACGAAATGCTACAGTAAGATAAGATCCAAGACAGGTTCCGAGACACGGGGATGTGCCATTTGCAGACTCCATCCTCCATTAATAAATAGAAATGCTGCAACATAAAAAAACCTATCCATACTATATCCGTCTATCCATCGACAAGCTATACCTATAAAAGAGCTTAACTTGAGTGACTTGACTGATTCATCATCGCTGATTCGTTATAGCAAAACTACCCACTATGGCGGGGCTTTACGAAATTCAACCCCTAAACGGGTGAAAACGTTTGTATGGAACTTATTGAAGCGTAGTGTTATTTGCTTAATTTTGCAGCATCCAGATATTTGTTCCTAGACACATAAAATCTAAAATAATCGGACACGTATTTCAGGGTTTTTAAAAAAAACTCTCAAAAAGGGTAAAATGGGGTGTCAAAGTTTGTGCGGGAAAATAACATGAACCATTTATTTACAGACTAAATTACAGAAAAGTACAGAATAATATAAAATAAAGGTGAAACAGTTGATCTATCTAAGGACCGTTTAAAACTATCTATAGATAGCTCAAATGATCCAGATCACTGCCTGAGGGCAGCGTTCCCAAGACACTGGGTCACGCAATGTTTCTACCAGAGGCCGTGAAATAATGTTGAAAACGTGATGGGCTCCTGTTCCCCACGGACCCAGGGTTTATAACACATGTTTCAGGGTTTTTTTAATAACCCTCAAAAAGGGGGTAAAACGGGCTGTTAAGGTTAGTTAACTGACTTACCATTATAAAAATAACCTCTGTTAGCACTCTGTACTTATAAATGTAATCTAAGTCGTACGAAGTCGCGGGTTACAGCTAGTACATGATACTTATTATTATAGATAATTATTATTCGAAAGTTTATCTATTTGTCTGTTTATTTGTTACGTTTTCACGGTTAAGGGGATCTTAGTATTTTGTAAATTTTCGCGATCATAATTCATATTATTTGAGTAGGTAACGGTTATTTATCCCATTTAATTTTTTAAATCTTTTCCAATCGTTTTGGTAATGTTGCAATAACCGTGATAGCGGGCTGACTAGAAGCCTAAGTACTTATTATCCCAAATTGTATCATTTATGTGATGAAATTTTGTAAGGAGATGGTATCTTAGTAAATATATGTAAGTAATACCCGCTCGAAGCCGCGGGCAGATGATAGTGCTTCATTTATACCTATAAAAGAGCTTAAACTGACTGACTGATTCATGATCGCCGAGCAGAAACCGCTGAAGCTAGAAAGCTGAAATTTGGAAGGTAGCTTCCTTTTACAGCAAAACCACACACTAATGCGGGATTTTATTGAAATACAACCCCAAAGATGGTGAAAAGGGGTGAAAATTAATGTATAAAACTTTTTAACGCGTGGTGTGATTTGCTTGAAACTTGATATGAATAAGTACTTAAAATGCAAAATAAATGGACACGTGTTTTAGAGTTTTTAAATAACCCTAACAAAGGGGTAAAATGGGGTGTCAAAGTTTGTATGGGAACTTTTTAACGGGTTTTGTGATTTCTTAGAAACTTTGTTTGGATACTTAAAATGCAAAATAAATGGACACGCGTTTCAGGATTTTTCAAAATAACCCTCAAAAAGGAGTAAAATAGGGTGTGTATGTTTGTATAGACACTTTTTAATGGGTGGTGGGAGTGATTGGTTTGAAACTTATTAATAAAATTTGGCAAGGAAATACAAAGTATCCTGGGGAAGGATTTAAGCTACAATTCCTTTCAAAAAAGAAAGGCGGACGAAGGACGAAGTCGCGAGCAACAGCTAGTAAGGTATAAATGAAACATTACGCAAGGAGTGACTTTGTTAATTCAAGGAAATTTAGTACTGATAACCCGTACAATGAAAAACCGTCTGTGTTACCAGGGAGCTCATATCGGGAAATTGCGACTGCGAACGAGGTGCCGTAAGCGGCCTTAACCTCGGCAAGCGAAAGGTTGAGGACATTACAAACAATGACACTCAACATTTGTACACAAATATTAATGTAGTACGTCTATGCCTTATAAATCAATTCAAATTACAAAACGTCCTTGACTTAGCTTTGCCCTATTCAGTTTGTTATGCTCAAAAGATGATTTACATTAATTTTGTTTGGGAATTCAAATATCTAATATTGAATAAGTGTAGGCTATCGTGTTATTAGTTATTTCGAACAACTGAAAGTTGTAAAAGGATCAAAGTGGGCCTCAAAGGCTCCTTTCTTGCACTTGTACAGTGTGGTAGAGTGTAAACATGTACTAGTACCTATAAACTAAGCTTACAATCACATTTATCATACTTCTGTACTAACATAAAAAATTCAAAAGTGTCTTTGTCTGACTATTTTACGTCTGTTTACCTTTTCACGATTAAATTGTTATTTGATGAAATTTGGTACTTTTTATGTGAAAACCCGCGGGTAGTGGCTAGTAATCGTTACTTAATATTATAAATTCTAGAGTGTCTCCAAACGGATCTTTATAATATTTGTTAAGGTTATAGATTGTACCTTGGTTCCCCATGGTCACAAGGAACATATCCGTCCGGACATGTTCGCTTTTTGGCGACTGGCCTGTCAGCTCAGTTGGTAGTAGCTCTGCCTTCTGCGCTGTAGGTTGAGGGTTCGATTCCCGGAAAAGCATAGGTGTTTGTTCTATGTCTGGGTGTTATAAAATATCAGAAGTATGTATTTAAAAATATATAAGTATTCTATCAGTCATCTAGTCACCATAATACAAGCTATGCTTAGTTTGGGACTAGATGATGTTGTGTGCATTGTCCAGCAATATTTATTTATTATTTATTTTTACGTCCGTACCTTGCGTACGAAGCCGCGAGCAGTAACCAAGTAACCAAACTCATTCTTGTTTCAGGGTTAAAATGAAGTGCGCAAAGCTTCATCTTCAAGAAAGATTTAAACCTAAAATAAAGCCAGAAGCATGTTACTCAGCTGTAAAACCACTAAGGTACTGCCAGAAGCGAATGGTTAATCCTGAACATGAAGAAGATCCACGTTGGGCGGATGTATATGGAAGGTAAGGTGTCTTTACCCATATAACAGACCAGTTGTGAAATAGTACAATCATGAGATCCTACTGTCATGAACTAATCATGAACTCTTTCTGAATAAATTGGCTCTTACAGGTTTCATTGCCTTGAAGAAAATGATAATATCAATGATGTTATAGACAGCGGTCGAGAAATCCCTGACTCGGAAGATCTATTCCTTTCAGTACAAACACTCAAATTTCAAGGAAATGCCGAACAACCTAAGCGTTATAGAAGTAACTTCAAGTATAAATCTCCAAATGTTGGCGGAAAGCATAGAATGTTCGTGAAGCAAGTCATTACAGACGAGGACGAGCACAGTGACGATGGTCGATCATCGCAACTTACCAGCTACTATTTTGACGACTACGTTAAATATTTGTTTAACAATGAAAAATCAAGACCCACATCAGGAAAATCCAGTGCATTTCTACAAAGTTTAAGCAATAAAATAGAAAGTAAAGTTACACAAATCGACCATCAAACAGATTATGGTAATAAAAAAATAAGACACGGAAACAATGAAACAAAGAGTTTAGTAAAAAAGTGCGTCAAAAATGAAGTCAAAGATGAAAATATAAGTAACGACGTTGACATAGTAGACACAAAAATCACTTTTCACAAATCTGGGAGGCGAAGAAGTCTTACGATATCGAGGACCCAAAGTCCTGAGATCATGCAAGTCATCCGTGTAGACGTTGTTAGCAATCACAACCGTGCCTCGACTATGCCTGACTACGATGATAATTTAAAACTGGATTGCAATAAATCTTCGGCTAATGTTGATATAGAAAGTGTAGATATGAAAAAATCTCATTTTGCAGACAAATATTTACTGACGAATACGATAAAAACCTTAGACGAGAACTTAGCCGGCGGTGAAAAAGTAACATTGCTTTGCAAAACATTTAAGTTGTCAGAGAGATCTAAATTATCGGTGCATAAAGTTAAAACAGTTTCAGAAGCTAAATCAATCAATACATGCTCTAAAAAGAGCGCACCTAGATACAAAGGATTACAACTTCTACAAGATCAAGTTGCTAAAATGTTATTTAGTTTTAATAATAGGTAAATAAAATTGATATCTTAGTATATAATCTTACTATCTATCAGGTATCTGTTTACTAAGAACTCCCAGTATTATTTCAGTCAAGTAAATTTCATAGGACGCGCATTGGCTATTCTCAAAGTTATAAGCGTATAAAATTATTTAGTCACTTTCAGGTTCAAGATTAAAAAGTTTAAATGGATTAAAATTATCCGAGGATTTCAAAAAGTGCACAATTGTATACACTCGTACCTACCATCTGATAATGTTTTGGATTATATTGTATAGTATTAAACCAAGCAATGTGCCATCTGTTGAGATAAAAACAGTAGCATAACGCTCGCGCACGTTTTAGTTTTATGGATTTCATACAACTAGTATAACGTGATAGTTGTTAGTAACTCTGACTTCTGTGTTGTAGTTTGTGAGTTCGATTCCAAACATTTGTGTGATGAACATAGCTTGTTCTTTGTCTGGGTATTATAAAGTACCATTATGTATTGTAAATAAGTATTCTATCAGTCACCTGGTTCCCATAGTACAAGAGTTGCTTAGTTTTAAACTAGATGGAGCTGTGTGAATCATTCACCAATCATTTATTAATTAATTTATTTATACTGTCTGCATACTTTTTCGCTTTACTGTAATAGCTAAAATAAATGCATTTAATATACATAATTATACTTACCTACTAAGTTCATAATAAAAATTATCAAATCATATGCATTGGCCTTCTTAATTGTTTCAACCACAGTTATTTTCACTTTCCGCTGCACCTTCTTCGAGGTTGAATTGCGGGATAAATTCCCGTGCAGCGTGTTTTCAAATGCGTATAAAAAAACTAAAAAACAGACCGTTGGAACTGTTCGATCATCTAAGAAGGAATGGTTGTTTCAAAGTGTAAAATGCGCGCCGGTTGTGCGGTGCGATGAGATGGGCAAGATCACAAGCAGGAACGGATATGATTAACGATCCAATCGGAAACGTTTCCGAATATTAATTTGTAGTTGAGGTCACCACTGCTTGGTAAGTGTGACACGCTGCGAAAGGATTGGTGCCCCATGGACTCCCAACCCCCCGCGATGGGGTGAAATGTGTGTGCCGAATTTATAGGTGTGAGAGATGGAACTTCAGGGTAGCTAAAGGGTGAGGAGGACTTCGGACCACCCTCACTTGGGGGGATTGTAAACCCCCCAATTTGCCCTAGTCCGGCAACCCCCGCCCGAGGCTCCCGTTCCTGTCCAAGCGATAAGAGGGAAGAGGGGAGAGCGTCAAATGGACGTTTTACGCATAATTTAGAGAAGTAAATGGATTCGAACAGTCTCCATACAGCATAGGTACGTAAGTATATCACAGGCAATCGTGTTCTAGTTCCTTGGATATTGACTTATAAAGTTCAATATTTTTATAGGACCACAACAACCAAACATACTAGGTACGGCATGTACAGGACACTAATTACGTATTTTATCAGTTGTTTTTGGTGTGATAGATGGAATGATATAGAAGTTATACAAGTTTTAAAGTAATACAAAACAAATTATTATTGTAACGTTTTATTTACAAGGTATCAGAAACAAAAAAGTAGTCTGTAAACTCTGATAGACTAAGGTTTAATTAATAATTTAAAAACATTGTCCTAAATAATATCCTGATCTGTGGCGTAGTGGGCCAAGGCCCGGCTGTGCTGCAGAAGGGTTCGATTCCCGGTAATATTTGTCTCGGGTCTGGATGTTTCTATATATAATATGTAAGTATTTCCATGTGGTACCCATACCACAAGCTCTGCTTACTTTGGGGCCAGACAATGCTGTGTTAAATTTCCGGCATTATTTATTTATTTCAATACATGCAAATTAAAACCGACATATTTTAGTTACTTTATAAAATGATCTCTTTTGTACATATAATTATTTGTCTTCAGGAGGTCCGGCATTCTACTCATAAAGATTTTGCAATCGAAACGTTACTCAAAAGATTAAAAATTGTGTTTTATCAGCTATTTAAAACAATATAAGACAACTTATTAAATTATATTAGACAATAGACGTGAGGTATATAAATAGGCTTGCAATTAGGACATTGGAATAATTAGATTAAGAAAAATATATGTGCTCTTGACGTGATCTACCGCGAGTTTGTAAAAAACAACTTTAATACTAGGCTAGATGCATTATCAAGCACATGGGCTCCAAGAATGTTGTATTGGTCATCTAGATGCTCGTTTTAGGTTTCTATAACTCTTTCCATTTTGAATATTAAGTAGTAGCATTTACAGCCACGGCCATGGCAGAGCTGGAATGCAGGTGACACTGTTAATTATTTAATATTTCGACTCATTTGATCGCGCTCAAGTCTATGATTATGGAATTCAAAGCTAACCCGGTGCATCGGATAAAACGTATTAATACTTATAATATTCTTAAAGAGAAATATTTTAGGGTATGAATTGTTGTCTTGCATTTTGTAGAAGATTCTGGGTTCCCATTATAAAGAGTGAATATTTCAGATTTACATTGATTGTTATTTTTAAATGCTCTAAATACAAATAATTATATGAAGAAGCTCATGAGCGCCAGGAATGTCGTAGATCGGAGTATTGACACCCTAATAGCTCGCTTTATGTTTTTCTTTCAACTACGTAGTAATGTTATCATTAATCACTACAAAACCGATCACAAAGGATGTATTTTTTGCTTAGAACCAAAACAGTGAAGAAATGTTATATGAAATCTCATTATTGCACTGTTTTACATTACCACAGAGGATTCATATCTTCCATTAAGTTTAATATAAAATGTTTGCATTCGATCACAAAGATACTGGCTGATAATAAAAATCGGCTGAATAAAACCGACTTGGTGAAAAAAAAACAAATGGCGCGCAATTTGTACCATTGTAAAACTTTGATTCTTCATATTTTTAGTTTGAGTAGGTATCTTTTATCACAGTAGGTAGATTGGTAGTTGAATGAAAAGTAAATTACGCACCTTGCTAAAGAGAGTAATTAATGCACTCGTGTTAATTCAGTGCCCTCGCTTGCGCTCGGGCACCAACATAACACTCGTACATTAATAACTCACTTTGCGCTCGGTGCAACAATTATTGTGGGTTTTTCCGTTTTGAATACCATGTAGGTATTTATTCGAATTACAGCATTAAAAACAAACTAATAAATGCCAAAACAAAGATAAAAATGCTTGCTGTCTTTCACAAAGTAGGTAATGGCTCAAGTCGACAGCAAGATTTTAGAAGTTTTATTTTAGAGAAACACAATATAGGTCGTATGCGAGGAGAGTGATCGCGCTGATGGATGCTACTTGGTCAGCAGGAGCTGATTGTAGGGCACGGCTGGTACGCGGTTTCCCAACTATGTGATCTACTATCTACACTACATAATACCTACAGTAATGAGAGCTGTTGATGTATTATCTATCAGTAATGTTGCCTGTGCAGTTCGATTACAAGGCATTCGATATCGAGTAGTAAACCCGATGTCTGCGCGACACATGACGTCAGAAGTTTTTCTACCTATTGCATTTTTAACGTTACCCTACCCTTTTCAATTACCCATTGAAAATGGGGTTATTTCGCTGTCCAACCTCGGTTGACAATCCTTTTTGCGTTACTTAATTATTCACGTAAATTTCTTAATTTAGATGTGAGAGCAAAAATCCTGGCGACATTTTAAGTGCTAGTCTAATTCAAAATGTAAAACTAAGCAAATGAATTTTGACTTTCGCATCGATTTTTAATGTGTTGTGATTTATAAAAAGAGATAAAATTTATGTAATACATTCAAACGTGCATCACTGTTTGTGGGGTTTCATTGTAACTTCGACTTTAAACTGAATATTGCTATATTAGGTACTAGCTGCTGCCCATCGATAGCGTGGTACCTACTACCTACATAAAAATTAGCTTAAAGCGATTTGTAAATCACGACTTTTTATCAGAAATCATTTAACTAAGGAGTTCTAAAGAAAGTCTAACGAGTAATGTATTAAATAGCTTACTTTACGCTTATAAGTGTAAGCTGCAAGTAAAAACGTCGTCAACTTTAGAAGATGCCTGTTATATAATATTTTAGACGTTATTTAATAATTAAATTAAACAATTTGAAACGATGAAGTAGGAAGAAAAATATTGAAAACACATACCATATTATATTTTATTATACCATAACTATCATTCTTTCAATTCGTTAATTGTTAAATTATTTAATTAATTGCTCGTTAGCATATAGCCACCTAAGTTAATTTACTGGCACCGTTTAAGTCCGTCTAAGTCTATCTACAAGATACAGTATTCTACGAAATTTCATCAAGATCCCATCAGCCGTTTAAACTTGCAAGGTAACAAACACACAGACAGATAGACAGACATAATATCTATAGAATCTATAATATCTATATATTAATACGTGAAAAACTTTGTACCCCTTTCAACTAAATTGCGCGGACGGCTGAGTATGAAATTTCGCACACTTATACTTTATATACAGAAGTGCAGAATGCAATTTTATTTTAGTTTTTTTTCCAAGAATTTAAATTAATTATGGTCGAATTTCGACCAGTGGGCGACCACTATTAATATCAGTATTAATAAGGAATCGAATAATAGCTCGTGGAACAAGCACAATGTGACACCATAATGTCATAGGAAACGGCGTGTGCAGTTTGTGTAGTGGAGAGAGTTATAAGGAATTGTTTCAAGGGACTTCTTGAACGAAGAATAAGAAACGAATAATCCTTGAATATAAATTAGCAGAACAAAGTAAGTGTATGCTGTTTTAACAATTATTATAAACAAGGTATAGGTGTATTTCTTTCTTCGATACGAATACATTTTAAATTCAACTTGGATATAAGCTCAGAGCTGCGCGAAACTTGCTCTCGCATTATAAGCATCGAGTTTTTACCCTCTGCTATTAAAAAGGCCCCTGTGCCGGCCACATAATTACGGGCAGCATCGGAGGCCAAATCCACGCGTATAAGAGATACATATTAATACGAAAATTTAAGCCGGGCCGAGGATCGCAAGTATTCAAGCCTCCCCCGCCCTCGATAGCCGCCTAAGTCCGAATAAGCTTGTGTGCGAGCCTGGTTTCGTGTGTGCGTCCAAATTTCATAATAGGTGTGCTCTGTGTTGTACTCCGTTCAAATTTTACTTCTCACATCTCGTGCTTACAGGATGATCTTTCATTGTTTGAAATATTTTATTTTTAGAAGTTACTTATCGATAATATATAGCAAAACAGTGTGTGCTTAATTTATAATTGAGCACAGAAAAATGGTAATGCTCAGTTAAAGGGACGAAGTTCGACGAACCAAGTAAAACATTAAAGGGTTAAAAATTCAATGGTTGAATTCACTGAAGTGTACACTGTGCAATTTGCCTGATTTTGATATAAATAGGAGCTTTGATGTAGGTATGTAGATACTTAGGTAGGTACAGTTAATAAATAACTACCTCCATACTACAAACACACACACTTCTCAAGATAGCACTTCTTACATTTATTGCTATGAGGTACAATGTTAATTGGTTAAAATACTCGTACTAAATCCGTTTATTTACAGAAATGTACATAATAATATGGAATAATATAAAATACATAGGTATCTTTATATATATAAACTAGCTGCGACTTCGTCCGTGCGTTTTAAAATGAAAAATATATATCTAATTGTGCCGACTGCAGCGCCATCTGCCGGGCTGATTTGTGAATCTAAATCATCCAGGGCGCCACCCAAACGCATACAAAAAAAATCATTCAAATCGGTCCAGCCGTTTAGGAGTAGTTCAGTGACATACACACGTACAGTAGTATTATGTAATATAAAGATCTTCTGTGCATGTGTTTATAGTTAAACTCCTCCTAAACAGCTGACCTGATTTTGATGTTTTTTTTTTGTGTGTGTTCAAGTGGGTTCGAGAATGGTTTACAATTACATAATAATAATAATTACAATTTTTCTTTTTAAAACGCGCGGACGAAGTTGCGAACGGGACACGTAGTAAAAATATAAAATACATTTACAAGCTTCTACGTTTAATTTGGGCCTCGCTGATACCGTATATCAGTGTACTTCTTTTTTGGCAATAAATATTCTTTATTATTTACATGTGAAACAGTTGATCTATCTAAAGGTATCTATCTATCACACTTGTTAAAATTGTCAAGTATCAATATTATATTTTTTCCGTTCATCCCATTAGTTTGAATTTAGATGGCTATTTCAATCACCAGCGAAATAACTTAATTGAATTGTCAAGAAAACACAAAGAATTATTTGCATGTAAGAAAATATATTTACAAGATTTCCAACCGAAACTGGAACTTGAAAATCGATAATTCCACTCGAATTGAGAGCACCCCTTCGGCCGGTACTTATGGACGTGCGTGCCATACCTATCCATAGCTACACAGTAGGTACGTTATTAATTTATCTGTAGCGGAGAACTAACCATCTCCCACCACCCACCGCCCCGTGGTACCTCGCTGTTTAAACATTTCCAAATGAGTATGCAGAAGATTCTACCTAATACGTATGGCCACGCGTACACCCTGCTCTCTAAATTACTTGAGCTTTAATTAAAAGCCTAGCATTCTGTTCATGACAAGTATTCCAATTCCAAGTACGGACCCTGGTGTGACCTCTGCTCTGATAGTGCTACGTAAAGTGAATATTCTATTGTTACGTAGGCGTTAACGTATGTTAGATTTAATTTTGGTTTTTACCTACTATGTAGGAATGGACGTAGAGTTTAACAGCGTTTAGCAATTTTATTTTAGTATGCTCTTATATTTTGGTATTTTACTCACTGAGAAGTTATTTTTATTACTAACCAACTAACTTTAAATAGATATATATTATGAAAGAGTTAAAAATTAAAAACCGATACAATTCCGCTAAAGCATTGAAAATTAAAATTAAAATTGTACAATATTTTCACAGCAGATTTTAACGTTCTGGGGGACAATAAGCAGAACGATTTGCTAGCCTGACACAGAATAAAAACTAAATTAAACAGTTATTTTTTTTTAAATTGATAAGGAAGCAAGAAAACTTACAGAAATAAGGCAGTTTACAAAAAACAGTCATCGTGAAAATGCTAAGAAGTTGATAGAGAAGTTGAATTAAGAAGTCGTAGAAGATCCGGTAGAAACGAAGTTGAAATTGTTGAAAGAGGTCAACGCTCGGGTCCCCCCTATGTTGTATGTAAAGATTCTTGAACGCCCGAGGCGTTTCTTTGTTCAAAATAAATGATTTAGCCCAAAAAGATATTGGACGTAGGGATCGAACTGGGAGCCCAGTATTGATAGTCGGCGTTGTCAACCGCTCAGCAACAGTGATCATTAATAAAGTGTGCAAAAGTATTTTTGAGCGATCGGAATTCATTTTTAACCAACTTAAAAAAAGGAGGAGGTTCTCAATTCGTCGGTCTTTTTAAACTTTTTTTATGTATGTTCACCGATTACTCAAAGACGCCTGAGCCGATTTGGAAAATGATATTTTTGTTGCAAAGGCTTTCCAGGTGGTTACCAATAAAAAATTATCGAAATCGGTCGAGCCGTTTTTAAATAATCAATAATAATATATACATCGATAATATGTATAAATGATGTTGGTTGTCTTTTTACTTTTTAAAACGTAATTATGTTTAAGAAATTAACGGGTATTTATCCTTTATTAGCGTTTTCTGGGTCTGGGTGTTTCTATGTATAATATGTAAGTATTAACAAAAAAAAAGTATACAAAAAAAAGTGTACACACATCAAATAAGTCTAAGCAACACCGATAAATTTTGAATATTTTTAATTTTATATTTTCTTTTCTTTTAAATAAAACGATATTTCTGTTGAATTTGAATATTAAACTCGATTTTTTTTTATAAAAAATGTTTATTTACAAATAAAAACATGCTGTGAATCTGGGTAACTGAGGTCCCAATGTTTATAAAAATGGATGCACATAGGCAGCTAGCACATGTTCCACATAATTTTCAGCATTCAAGTTGCCATTTTATAAAAACGAGATCGGTTTTGCAGTTTTTAGCTATTCCAGCCCAAACCATTACTGTCGAACCGCTGTATGGGTGGACCTCCTGAACACATCTTAAACGTTCAGCGTTTCCTGGGCGACGATATACCCTCATTCTTCTAGTATCAGGTTTGAACCCGAATCAAGATTCGTTGCAGATCAAAATTTGGTCCCATCGTTCATGCGGCCCGCGTGGTCTGCGCCATTGCGCCAATACGACGTACTCGATTTCCGTGACGGATCTGTGGGCATTTACGACGTGCACGTGCACAATTTGGGGACAAACCTCGGGACAATCAGCATTCTGTAGCCTTGACGCGATCTCTTGGGCAGTCAGCTTTGGTTCACGTCTACATGTTACCTGGATGTATAGGTCTTGATAACGAGTGGTACTACGCCCTCGGCCTGGGTGCTTTTCAAACGGATCACCTGTGTCACAATAACGCCTCCAGAGTCAGCTCATTACGCTTTAATGAACACCGACATGCCGAGCAACATAGGCTTGCATCCCTACAGCTCTTTGCAGCTCTTTGCATTGCATCTTTGCGTGGTAATATGACGACGCTCCATGACACATTAAAAACTCGTTGACCTATTATTCGCGACACACAACCAATGATTGTTGCGGTTTCTAATTTTTTTTCGTTGGATAAGAGATAAAACCGCATCTATGAAATGCCGTAAAAATGGTCAAAAAATGTTTTTATTGTTTTAAAAAATAATTTACTGAAAAGAAACTCCCAGTTTTTATTTGTTTATCAAAGAGGTTGACCATTCAAAGAAGGTTTGATATTCCATGAATGTTTAAAACGAAGTAAAAAAAATAATACTAAAAAGTTATGTGTTGCTAAGACTTTTCTGATGTGTGTAGTATATCAGTCATGTGGTACCCATAACACAAGCTCTGCTTACTTTGGGGCCAGATGATGCTGTGTGAAATGTCCGGCATTATTTATTTATTTTATTTATTCCCAACGCTCAGAGTCGCGCAACGCGCTATGGAGAGAGCTATGTTAGGTGTTTCACTACGTGATAAAATCCGCAACGAGGAAATCCGTAGAAGAACCAAAGTCACCGACATAGCACTCAAAATTTTCAAGTTGAAGTGGCAATGGGCAGGCCATATAGCTCGCAGAACTGATAACCGTTGCGAGTAAAAGTTCTCCTCACCCGATGGACTGACGACATAGTAAAGATCGCAGGAAGTCGGTGGATGGAGAGGGCTCAAAATCGTTCTTCCTGGAAATCAATTGGGGAGGCCTATGTCCAGCAGTGGACTTCCAAAAGGCTGGTATGATGATGCACACAACACCATCTAAACTAAGTTGCAAGGATAGTTTTTCGAAACTACCCTCACCTGGTCTTTAGATTCCGAAATTTCCGCGTAAACATTACGACTAACAGTATCCACGTACTGACACGATAAAACGAGACGCGCATACCTACTAACAATGGGATTCCACGACGAAGATACTTTAAAACCGACTTCACGCTTTCGTTAAATCGCTTCACGGACCATTCTCTTGTGTTCATTCCAGTTCAATCCAGTGATTAGGTCCTGAATCTACAAGGTTTCCGGCTTCCCTACTTCGCTAATTTATGAACTTGGTGGTTTTTAACAGCTGCAATGTTCTGCATTTCATGATCGGCTTTTGTACGCTTCGTTTGCCTAATGTAGTAACTACTACTGCTGCAGAAGTGGCTGCGGCACCATAAACAACATCCATAAAGCGCGGCAGATAATGCAGAGTATAATCGGTCCCTGTGTCTGTTCTTTGTGAACTATGAGAAAGCTTTTGAGACTGCCGAAACCTGGACTGATCTGGACTCCCTTCAAGGATTGGTGATAAATCGAGGTAATGAGAAGCCTTTATGAAGCCGCAACGATAACCGTCCAAGTACAGACCCAGCAGACTGAACATATTCAGCAGTGCCGCGGAGTGTGACAGGGTGATGTCATATCACCGAAACCGTTTACTCACACATCTCTCACCTGCGTTTTGCAGACGATATCGTCATCATTGCAGGACTTTGCAGGATTTACAACAGATGCTGGACAGCTTTGCGACTTTGTCTCATCAAATCGGTCTCCGGGTGAACTTTGATAAAATCAACAAGCAACCGGGTCGGGTCAACCCGGGACCGGTCGCCGCAAACGGGTCATGTCTCAAACTTATATCCGAATATGTATACCTAAGGCAGTTGATTTAACTAGGCAGAAAGAATTTCGACAAGGAAGCTAAGAGACGGATACAACTGGGCAACATTTGAAATAATTCAACGAATTTTCTCATCGCCCATACCTCAAAGTCCAAAAAACTATAATGTTTTTAATCTGTGCGTTCTACCAGTAATGACATACGGAGCCGAAGCGTGACCACTCACCGTGCTACTTGTCACCAGTTCAAGGTCGCTCAGCTAGCTATTGAGAGAGCTATGCTCGGAGTTTATCTAAGAGATCGAATCTGGAACGAAGTCATTCGTCAGATAACTAAGATCAATGACATAGTTCAGCAAATTAGCAAGCTGCGAGCTAGCAAGAACCGATGGCCGTTGAAAACAGATTAGTTCTTGAGTGGAGGCCGTGTATCACCAAACGCAGTGTAGGGTGCCCTGTAACTAGATGGGGCGATGATATTCGTAAGGCAGCGGACTGGGATTGGAGGATGAAAGCTGAAGATCGAGCTCAGTGGCGTACCATCGGAGAGGCCTATGTCCAGTAGTGGGCTGACACGAGCTGATGGTAATGAGATAACTTAATAATTTTTCGGCCTAGCTCTCATCCGAATGTTACGTTCGATAAAAAAAGAGCGAACACTACAAACGAACGGACAGCCCGTCATTGGTATGAAAGCCTCCGATCTGGAAATTTAGATCTGAAAAATGAACGCTGCTGTCACCTGAAAACTAGTTCACAATGTCGAATTAAATGTAGTGAGTGTGGAAACTAATAATACTTACTTGGTACTTGGTACTTAGAGTGCGGACGAGTTTCCGCAATTAGGCCTTTGATGGGCCCTATTTGCGTGACGGGTGGAGGCTGCTATTCCAGCCACGCGATGCAACTTCCAGCAGCTTACTGACCCCGGCGCATGCCTCCCTGTGTGTTCTGAGTGTACCAAGATGCTGAGCACGTTAAGGTGCCATACTACTGCACTCTTGGAGCACATGTGCGGCTGACCACCAGACCATAGCACTATTCTTCAGATTAGGTGTAGTTGTGTCTCAACCATAGTACACCATGTTTCGACAATTTTTAGAGCGTTGTTCATGAGGTTGCATGCCACGCTGGTGAAGTGTCCTGATATCAGTATTGCTAGGTCATCCGCATATCCCACCATGAAGAAGTGATTGGCGTTTAGTTTGGTAATTAGATCATTTGCCACCAGGTTCCACAGAAGTGGTGACAGTACTCCGCCCTGTTGATGTCCACAAGGGGAGATGATGTTCTCTAGCCACCACTCCTCTTATGTACCCCTTTAGGTCAACACGTACAGCCCTGAGCTGTAACATGTTTATGATCCAATGTACCAGAGTTGGTTCCACCTTGTGCTTCCGGAGGGCTGGGTTGATGCTGTTGAAATTTGTTTTATCAAAAGCGCGCTCTATGTCTATGAAGGCGGCTAGGCAGAGTGTTTTGTTTGTTATATCTTGCTCTAACCTTCTATTCCTACAGCTATGTGTAAGGCCGATTCGGTAGATTTTCCCGCGCTATACGCATGTTGTTTGGTTGTAGGGGTGTTATCGTGAGTATGTTGTCTCTAATGTGTCGGTCGCATAGCCTTTAATAGTTTTTAGTAGGAAGGAAGTTAGACTAATTAGCCTCTATGATTTAGCTTCGCTATAGTCACTTTTATCAGGCTTTGGTTTTTTAGCCTACGCCTTGGAGAGAGGTCAGGTTCATCTTCAGATGACCCTGACGTCTCTCCAAGGCGTGGGCACATTTCGGAGAGCTAGACATGCCCTGACTGTGGTTGTCAGCGCCCCGACTATGTACAGTGCTCCCCAACCAAGGAGGCCGGGGAAAATATCATCCATGCCATGATATTTGGAAAGTGTTTATAGCCCAGTTTATCTTTAACCTGTTAATCACAGAGTGCGCGACCGCCCAGTCGTTCGTTGTTCGTGTTTTATATTCAGTCTTTTGCCACTCGATGACATTGTCTATTTGGAACCCTGGAAAATGTGAGTATAGGAGAAATTTGTGTGTTTCTGCTGTTGCTTTTGTGTATGTGTTGGCTGGTTTTTTCAGGGAACCGATTTCCTGCTTTGGTTCCGCTGCGAGGATTTTCTTTTTTTTTGCATTTTCTAATTCTATTGACTTTGCAGTTTGATTTAATGTTAGTACAGAACTTTTTCCACCTACTACGACCATTGCGACGAATACACTTCTTGTATTCGGGTTGGGTCTTTTTGTATTCGTTCCAGTTCGCATCGTCGTAGGTGTTCATTAATTTGTTAATAGTTTATATCTATATTATTTCATATGTAATTTTTTTATATAATAATTTCACTTTTTTGTGTTGTTTTTACGAGTTTGTTTGTTGCTGTTACTATCATTTGTATTACTCGACTGTTATCTAAGTTCGAGCTAAGGGGGTAGATGGAAAACCAGCCCTGCTTAAACCACGTTTGCGCAGATATAGCGCTGAGTCTAAGCTCCAATTGCAAAATTACTCCCAAATTTCTATAAATGTTTTAGTACGTGATTCTTTAAATATTTTTTAGCAATAAACCTTATTGTATTGATTCCTCTAATACCCTCCAGTTCTGCACGAAGTTGGGGCAAGTGCCTGATATCATTGTTAGATCTATAATAGTGCGGTGCGATGTAGTCTTGTTACATAGGTTGGCTATATACCTTTGCTTGCTAGAGAGAGGGTGGTGGAAAAAATGAAATTTACCAGGCCATCTCCTCTTTTGCTGGACGTTGGCATACCCTATATGGGATGGTGTGCGTTTGTATCAGCAAAGATTATAAATTTCATGTCATTTTGTTCGCAGTGTCATACCAGATCCGTGACATCGTTTGTTGGAATTGCTTTGCCAGCAGGCATGTAAGCTGACGCAAGCGTAACGACGACTGTCTCTCCGTCGATTATGCCACGGATACTCGCTGTTGCCAAGCCCCTGAAACAGAACTCGGTGAGGGGACTGATGTTAGGTTTCGTGGTACATAGATATATAACATAGGTATATTGCACGTGGGTAAGTACAAGTGCTATCGTATAGTAACTTGTTGGAGGTTGTAGGTTGTGTAGAGTCACGTTGTCACTCTGTGTAGTGTCACCCTCTGTAGTGTCACTGGATAACACTACAGAGGGTCACCATCATAATGGCTTGCCTCCTCTTCCGGTTTCTCCAGGTCCAGCAACTTCTCGAGGTCGGCACACATCTTTTCCATTGGCTTTGAGAACGACGGTATGGGAGACGAGTGCGACGGCTCAGTCTCAGGGGACTCCTCTTGGTTGACTGTGGGTGTTGCGAGGCGCTGGGTGTATTGTTCGTTGTTTGGGTGGGGGGATAGTCCTGTAAGGCTCCATCTTTGTTGTAAAACCTTACGTAAACATTCCCTAGGATATGTGCTAGTCTCCTGTCTCTCTTCAGGATCTCCGAGATTAGACCTACCGGGATTCCGATGGCGACAAAGAGAATCTCGATTTCCAGTCTGTTGTTGCTGTGAGTGTGGGTGACGGACCACGTGTTTATTTGTTCTGGTCAGCCAGCACCAAACTAGTGCCCTCCAAGGAGTTTACACACTCTGAAATGAAATGAAATGAAATTTATTTCTTCAAAGTAGGTAGGTACAATACATTTTTATACTAGCCCTAATTACCAAACTAAGTTAAAAACTTGTATTTTGGCAAATAGTGCCCACCCTGCAGTTATTATATTTATTTGTACAGACACTTAATAGGATAACCTATTAATCTATAAAGATTACAGATAAACTTGATATTACATATAGAATTAAAACAAAAAATAATTAAAAAAATTAAGTAAAGGTACATAACGTGTTGAGGTATGCATACATAAAAAAGTATTAAGGTTAAGTGCTTGTTGCATGGCATTTAATATATATATGTGTGTGTGTGTGTGTGTGTGTGTATGTGTGTGTGTGGATGTGAATCTGTGTATGTGTGAGATTTTGTGTTTGATGTTAATATTAGGGTTAGGGAATTAAACAAAGAAAACATATTAAGAGTTATTTAATAACTTTAGAAAGACTCTCCGTCTCATCATAAGTCATTTTTTGTAACCAGTCCTTCAGAGTTATCTTTAGTTTGCCTACAGGTAAATGATATATATTCAAATATTTATGCGCAGCATTAATTTTTCAGCTAGAGCAGTTTTATGCTGTGGGATAATACATACCTGACTTTGTCTTCGTTTCTGAGACAAGAGATTTGCATCGTATGGTATCCTAATATGTTTGCAAAGAATGGACTGCAAGACAAAAAGTTGTCTAACCATGAGGAGACCACAGTCTGCGTAAGCTGAGTTGTCGGATACCGAAAAGGCTTACCTGACATTACTTTAAGTACAGCTCGCTGAGCTCTCTCAAGACGAATCATGGAGGAGACGTAAGTGCCTCCCCACGCCGATATACAATAAGAGATTATTGATTGAGCAAGGGCATAGTAAACTACTTTTATAGTATCCGACGCTGCAACTTTCAACTTTCTCACCCTAGGCACCAGTGTCTGCAGCTGCATATTCCAGCTCAATGTGCTATCCAGATAAATGCCTAGGTACCTAAAATGGGATGTGCGTGTTAGGGGTTTACAATCCTGGCTTTGACACCTGCCCATATCCGTGCAAGTATGTGCTTTGATCAAAAATGTGGGATGAAGATGGCTGCCCGAACTTTCTTGCTTTACTTTTTGACCTTTAGTCTAGGGCAGTCTGTTGTTGGGAGGTTTGCAATAGCGTTAATAAGCCACCCCAGCGAGGCCTCATTTTCATACCACAGCTTCAGGGCTCCCTCTGTGATTATTGGCCCGCCCATGAAGCGCGTTGAGACGTTTATTGCGGGGTTCTTCATATCCTCCAGGATGCGTCTCTCAAGAAACCTCTTCACTTGGGCGGCCTGTTCGTCCGTAGCTTTATTGTGCTGTCGGCTACTGATAATACCTAATCTACGCCTGAGCTAGCAGCATCTTTCGACGCTAACATCAAAACAATGTTGGTCCGGCCAGTCAAAATAGCATTAAACTTTGCACTAAATTTCCAATCCAATTTTTTTTTTATAAGGTTTAGAATCACTTACTGAGCATAAAATCACAAAATGCTGACAGATCCAGGTGACGCTTCAAGCGCCATCTTGAGAAAACGTTTTTGGCCAATATCTCGTAAACTATACACTTTAGGGCAATCGTAAACGGTAAGTTTTACAAAAAAGCTTACTAGAATAATGGTCACAATAACTTATGCCCTAAAAGGCATAGTTTCTGAGATATCGGCTAAATTTGGATCGGAAATTTAGTGCAAAGTTGATCAAAAAAAACATCTATTTTGGCTGTAGATACTAGTTTGTGTCAAATTAGCAATTAGCTTGACAAATGGGCGCCACACGTATTGAATAATCGCTATCGCGATATACGCGTTGAGGCATGCCTAGCGTTGCTCATCAGACACATAAACGTAGGGATTTGAACAGCATTGTCGAATTTGTTGAAGCATTGGTTGAATGTTTCAGCACCTAGACAACGCCCTTAATGAAAACATACTACTAAAAAAGTGATTGCCAATGTTCGATGGTCTAGTGCGGTATGATTTACCACGCCTTCTTACTAAACGGTACGATCATTACTGCGGATGTGTACTGTGAAAGACTGAACACAATGACAGTAAAGGTCACAAATGTCTAGCTAACTTCCGTCAATTGCTCGTCCCTGCTGCTCCTGAACGGCAACGTGCGATCCCACACAGCACAACAGACGGTCTCCAAACTACAAGAGCAGGGATCGGAAGCTCTACGTCATCCACAGTACTCACTAGACCTGGCGCCGAAAGACTTCTACCATTTCCAGAACTTGTAAAAATTTTATAGCGTTAAAAAAATCTGTACCCGAACGGTAATACAAAATCCCTTTAAAGTTTGTGGCCTCTACTCCAGCTGACTTCTTCAAGAAAGACATCGATAATTTTCCATTACGCCGGCGAAGATGAATCGATAGTTTGGGTGAATACTTTGATTAAAAGAAATAAAGAGGTAAATAATATATCAAATAAAAAACAATTCTAAACGGTAATGACCTAATTAGAGACCTAATCGGTGAACAAACATAAAAAAAATCGGGTTGCACTCCGGGAGTGCCGGCAGAAGTGAAAACTTATTTTGGCGCGTTTGAGTTTAGTAATAAATCACTTCAAACCAGTAATTATGGCGACTGCCAATCAAATACTGAACGAACACAGATTATGCAATATTTTTTGTTCAGAATGTAGATAATATATCAAAGAACCTAACTCAGCAAACTTATCCATACAAAAGTAGACTGTAAACATGTGAATTAAGGTTTATAATTAAATGGGGCGAGCGCGGCAGCCGGCTGCGTCTCGCCCCAGACGGTAACGGTGTCGCGAATCTTGAAGTTTTACCTCATCTAAAAATATGCGTATCGCGCTGAAAAAAGTATTCACTTCAAAAATTAAAAAAACCGATGAATTGAGAATCGACTCCTATTTATGAGGTCAGTTAAAAATATTTAAAAACTCCTTAATAAAGTGCAAGAGGTGTTAAAGTTTGTGTAGGGGAAGTTTTTAATGCGTCGTGCGTCAAACGAGTTTGAATAGAAATTTTTGAACTCCTTGTTCTGTTTGCCTGACACTTGGCATACAGTACTTGATGTAATAATTACGTTTCAAAAACTAAAAAGACATGTAGTCCATTAAAATGTTACATTTTTTAGGCCTTAGTGTGCATTTGTCAGAGGACGCAATTTTATTTTTTTAATGTGTAGGGGGGGTCAGTAGAAGCTTAAGTTCAAGTTTGTGGGGTCGGCACCCTTGTCCCCCGGCCGCCATCTTGGAAAAGGGGGTGCAAAGGGTTTTCGCGCTGTATCTCGTAAACTAGTTACCTTACAGAAAATTTAATCAAACATAAAATGTAGCAAATTAAATTTCCTACAATTTTATTTCTATTACTTTTTATCGTCAAGTGACCAACAAAAAAGTTATAAACAAAAATAAATGAAAATTTTGTTTGTTTGTTCTAGGTTTTACAGCGCTCCAAACTTAAACGGATTCTCGAATGCTCATAGGGATGCAATAAAAACTAAAAATTAGGCTTACTTTTCTATCTATATTTTTTTTATTCATACAATTTATTATGATCTTAACATTCCTATGCTATTATTGAACTATGTTTGACCCTTTTACCCACCACCTATGAGGTATAACATGGGCAAAGTCAAATTTATAAAAATTTAATGCATTTTTTAATGCATTTTTTGTCACTGTCTTAGCAAATCGTTTGTATCGCAGAGTGTCTAGAGTATCGTCTTTATTTCCGCCATATAAAAAGACGAAAAAACGTTCGCCAACAACACTGAGTAACGATGACTCGACTTTCTCACTCATAAATAATTTAGTTCCACTTGCTAACTCTGGATGCTTCTGCAAAATTTTTATAAATTTGACTTTGCCCATGTTATACCTCATAGGTGGTGGGTAAAAGGGTCAAACATAGTTCAATAATAGCATAGGAATGTTAAGATCATAATAAATTGTATGAATAAAAAAAATATAGATAGAAAAGTAAGCCTAATTTTTAGTTTTTATTGCATCCCTATGAGCATTCGAGAATCCGTTTAAGTTTGGAGCGCTGTAAAACCTAGAACAAACAAACAAAATTTTCATTTATTTTTGTTTATAACTTTTTTGTTGGTCACTTGACGATAAAAAGTAATAGAAATAAAATTGTAGGAAATTTAATTTGCTACATTTTATGTTTGATTAAATTTTCTGTAAGGTAACTAGTTTACGAGATACAGCGCGAAAACCCTTTGCACCCCCTTTTCCAAGATGGCGGCCGGGGGACAAGGGTGCCGACCCCACAAACTTGAACTTAAGCTTCTACTGACCCCCCCTACACATTAAAAAAATAAAATTGCGTCCTCTGACAAATGCATACCCAAATGTAACTTTTCAATGGACTAATGTATATATGAGTAATCGGTGAACATACATAAAAAAATCCACGAATTGAGAATCTCCTCCTTTTTTTGAAGTCGGTAAAAAAAAACATCGATGTAGTACCTATACAATTTGTAAAAGGCTAGGACACTTCATGGTGGGAGTCCTAGGCCTCCTAATTATTGGTGGTTGGTATTTGGTGTGGAGACAAAATGAGAAGACAAAGTTCTCAAAATATGGTTATTGATTATATTGAACTGATTTAAAACTAATTGGTTATTGAATTAATAAAAAAAATAATTGGTTTATGGTGAGATGATTATGAGTAACGCGGTGCCGGGCCAGCAGATGGTAGCGCATTGGTTTGCTCAGGCAATTGTGCGTATTTGCTCGTAAGGCAAAAATGCATAATTGCTGTGTTCGGTGTATTGTACCATCAGCTCATCTCATGCGTCCTCATCTCAGCTCGGGAGCATGTTCGGTACATGCTCCCGAGCTGAGATGAGGACGCATGAGATGAGCTGATGGTACAATCCATGACACACACAATCTGATAAGGCTTACCTACACAGGTATATTAATAAATGGTTATTCAAATACTATTTAACATACATGAACGTTTAACATGGTCATAATAGTTTGGTAGAAACATAAAACTAATGGTTAATCCCGTACGACCGCACCTGGTTCTAGCACTTGGCTGACGGTCACTTAGTCTAGCCTAGTTTCCGCGTACTTCACTTCACAATCTAATCGCGCTGCGGCGGCGATCCTCCCCGCGGCGCAGGATTGCAGGCTCCGTCACAGGATGGTCTCCTACACTACATCCAAGTCTTCGGCGTCATCAATATCTTCATGGCATACTTCAGACTGGTACGGAAGCTTGGATGTTGTCCGTCCCTCAACCAGTGACTTCGATGTCTTGCTGAAGATCTAGTGTGAAGTATGAGTGGCTTCTTATGGTTACATCTTGACAATCTTCCGTCGTCCGTGACATACATTTAAATTATTCTAAAAATAAACATGGTAGGTAGGTATGTAGGTAGTCGTCGCGCAGTGTGTCAGGACTTGGTCAGCGGTTTTGCGCGTCGTCCGCTCGTACAACGTGAGCTGAGGTTGACGAACTCAATTCTTGTAAGTGTGTCGTAGATTTCATTGATTTTATGTTGTAAACAATCAGTATTATTCGGTAATGGTGACCATCTTGGTGTTGATTTTTAACTGACAGTGGTTGCGCCTTCAGGCCTTGTTCATCATGGTTTTTACGAGGTTCCATGGGAGTTCTGCCATCATGGTTTTATCAATGGTCCACTGCTCGCAAGAATCGTCTTCGTTTTATGTATTTTTGGTTGTTACTGGAGCACTGTGACTGTTTCTCCATGCGTTGGTTCAGGTGTATCCGACGCACTAGGTAGAAGAATGCAGCAAGAGTGTGGGATTGGTAGTTCTTACCGCAGGTCTTTATCCGTGGGTCGTCGATTCACATCCTATTCGAAGTACCATGTAAAAAGCTAGGGCTCTTTATGGTGGGAGTCCTAGGCCTCTTAGTTATTGGTGTTTGTATTGGTACGGTGACCAAGTCTAAAGTTCACTGTAGTAATAGTATATTTTATCGGACTTCACACTGGTACACGAAATGGTGAAAAGTATAATAAACTAGTAATATTATATATGGTATAAATGGTATATGTGAGATGGTCATGAGTAACGCAGTGCCGGGCCGGCAGATGCTAGCGCATTGGTTTGCTCAGGCCTCTATTTGCTTATTCTATTCTATTCTATTTCTATATGCTCTATTTGCATATTTGCTTGTTAAGCAAAACTGCATAACTGCTGTGTTCGGTGTAACCCCGAACACAATTTTTAGATTTTAGTTGATTTTTTAAAACCGCTCGACCGATTTTGTTAAAACTTAAATGGGACCAGGGAAGTATATACCCTTTGAAACAAATATATAATTTTCCAAATTGGTTCAGGCGTCTTTCAGTGATCGGTGAACATACATAAAAAAAAATCGGGTTGCACTGCCGACAGAAGTGAAAACTTATTTTGGCGCGTTAGAGTTTAGTAATAAATCACTTCAAACCAGTAATTATGGTCAATCAAATACTGAACGAACACAGATGATGCATTATTTTTTGTTCAGAATGTAGATAATATATCAAAGAACCTAACTCAGTAAACTTCTCCATACAAAAGTAGACTGTAAACATGTGAATTAAGGTTTATAATTAAATGGGGCGAGCGCGGCAGTTGGCTGCGTCTCGCCCCAGACGGTAACGGTGTCGTGAATCCAGAGTTTTTACCTCATCTAAAAATATGCGTACCGCACTAAAAGAAGTTTTCACTTCAAAAAAGATTCCGACGAATCGACCAATTGAGAACCTCCTCCTTTTTTTAAGTCGGTTAAAAAAGTCTACATAGATTTTTGCGTAGAGTGATAACAGTCTACATCCTTAGATTTTTTTATTCACGCGTTTAACGTGTGGAGTGATAACATGAAACTTTACGTATATTCTTTAGTACCACCTACTAGTCTACTAGATAGGAATATTGTAACGCGAATAGTTATGTTGACATAAATACAGACGTGCCGACGAAGTTATAATAGTAATTATAATTACGTTCTAAAAACTAAAAAGACAACCGACTTCATGTATATAAAAAATTTCATCGATGTAGGTATACAAATTTTAAATTTTCGTAGATTTTTTTAAAACCGCTTGACCGATTTCGATAAAATTTAAATTTAAATTTAAATGAATTTAAAAAAATAATTTTCCAAATAGGTTTAGGCGTCTTTGAGTGATCGGTGAACATAAATAAAAAAAATAAAAATAAAAGTCTCAGACGAATTGAGAACCTACTCCTTTTTTTGAAGTCGGTTAAAAAGAAGGAAAAAAGGAAAGTTCTACTAACTATCCACTCGGAAAACATATCTGAAACCTTATAGTTATTGTATCACGGCATTGAAAATAATATGTTCAATTGCGAAATTTGCTGAATCTATCTACCTACCCTTTTCACCACCATGGTTCTTTTACCATCTTTACTATTCTGATTCATGCCCACGTTATTTCATTAACTATGTCTTAGGGCTTCCTCACAAAACCGCGATGCGATGCGATACGACGCCGCATCGCTGTTCGCAGGAGCTCGCAGATATTTGCGATGCGATGCGAATTCGCAGTTATGTGTGGGTGCCAATAAAGAAAACATTAGTAGGGTTGAAGGACAAACATTACTCTGTATTTGTCAACTACAAAAATGCAAGATCGTAATCGCAAAACTCGTATCGTATATATATATATCGATCGGAAATGCAATTTTTTTCACCCAAAAAGTGCTCAAAGTTTCTAAGGAAGTTTTCACTTTAAAAACAGCGAGTTTAATAAAAAGCTAGGACCTATTGTAGTTTTATAAAAGAAAATATATATAAAAAATATGTCCTTGAACCCGACTAAAATGTTCGTAAAAGCAATGTTCGCTGCCTTCATAGTTTACGGCATAATGGCCCTGAATAGGTTTCTAGTAGTTGTAGCCGATGGTTAAACTACCATGATGGTGACAGACCACCTAAAATTCACCTTGTGTTGTGAGACGTTTTAGTGATTTTTGTGATTGTATTGAATAAAAATATTTTTGAATTTGAATTACTTACACAATAAACTTTTGAACCATGAAAAAAATCATAACACATGCACCAAAACAGATACTTAAACCGTTTAAATTGCAAGTTTCGAAGACCAGTGGTTTTGGCTGCTTTCACGCTAAAACTACCAAATGGATTTTAATGAAACTTTACAATAATATAGCTTATACATGTCAGAATAACACATAGGCTATAATTTATAAAGATATTGTGTGAATTGTCCAAAATATAACGATTAGTGTCACACGAAGTAGGTACTAATCCTGCGCAGACGAAGTCACGGGCACCAGCTAGTTAGGTATATGAATAAGTCAGTTAGACAGTCAAGACAAAGATTCTATAGGTAAGTACACCAAACTATAACATATAAGCACAAGATGCTATAATTATCTAAAGTAAGTCAACTTATTTAATTTACCTTGAAGTATCAAGAAAAGTAAAAAGAGTAGGTATATTTCAATTAAGTATTTTTTTTGTAGGCAAAACTCATAACGCATTAGTCATTACTAATAAAACCAGAAATATTTCAATGGAAAAACAGAATAGAAAAAGTGGGACTAACGTTTTTTTCCAAATCATATCCCATTATTTCTATTGCGATAAAAAAACGCACTGAATTGTAACTTCCCGTGCCTTTTTAACTTCAATAAGAATAGTGGTTCTTATTGAAAAAGTAAAACAGATCGGAACCAGTTTGTTAGGTTATGCATAGAAAACAACGCGCCTTGAGCGAGCAAAGCGAGCGTGCTGCGGCAGCGGCCGCCGAAGCGATAGAAGAATATAGTTAAGAATATAGTATATTTTGCCGCCGCCGCTAGCAATGGAAATAGTGGGATAATCGTCCCAGTATATCTATCAATAGAAAATAGTGGGAAAATATGGAAATATGGTATACACCCAAAAATTCTAATATCGCCTTAAATGAGGGAATCAGAAACTATGTTTCACAATGATTAACATAAGTGAAGAGAGCTTCGCGGTTTTGTCTCTCTTTAACATGGGCTCTATTTATTTAGATTTTTTTTTTAACATAGACGTTTGACCACGAACTCGCCTGATGTTAAGCGACGATGTGGCCGACGATGGGGCACGCAGGTCTAGAACATACCTATTTACTCTTGACTTGAAGAGACACAAATTGTAGTTGGAAAGACGGACGACGGCAAATCATTCCAATCCTTGGCTGTACGCATTATAAATGTGGAAGCAAAGCGCTTTGTTCGTGAGGGTGGTAGACTGACAAGGTATGGATGGTATTGAGCGATGCGTCTGCTTGTCCTGTTATGAAAAGTAGATGGTGGAATGAGATCATGCAATTCCTGGGCACATTGATGATAAATGATTTAGTACTAACAGACAAAATATTAACAAATGCTAGAGCTATTCTAACTTGCAAATTACAGGATGTAAATGTTTGAGCACGTTAAATCAATCACTAATTCCTTCTAAGGTATCCAAAGTCAATCAATCTATGGATATTTTTCTACAAACTACATTTTTTTAATGTAGAAGTTCATCCAAACGCCTAGCAAACCTAGGCGCTTCATTTATTTTTATATACCTGACTTCAAAAAATGATGAATGAAAAATGAATTTATTTATGTTCACTGATTACTCAAAGATGCCTGAACCGATTTCGATTTTTTTTTGTTTTAAAGGGTATACTTCCCAGGTCTCATTTAAATTTTATCGATATCAGTCGAGCGGTTTTTAAAAAATCAACAGAAATAAAAAAATGTAATATGTGTTTATACACACATGTTGGCCGCTTGGCCTACCCATATTATAATATAAACAAAATACATCTACTTTGCACTAAAATTTAGGTATATTCAATGAAGTCGGATTTATTTTTAGTTTTTAAATCGTATTTTACTTACTTTCATCAAATTTAGTTATATCGAAATATCCATCTAACTTTACTTATGGCGGATCGGCGTAATTTCGGATCGCCGAATCCAATGGCTTCGCAAAATGGATTCGCTGAAGACGACATCTAACAAATAAACCAAAAAACAAACCAAGGGCTCGCCGGCTACAATTATCAGCACCCATCATATCATAGCTGCTGCCCGCGGATTCGCACGCGTGGTACCTACATAAAAAGTAGCCTATGTCCTTCTCCAAGGTCCCATCTATCTGTATACCAAAATTCATCAAAATCGGTTCAGTGGCTTAGGCGTGAAAATGTAACAAACATACAGACAGACAGAGTTACTTTCTCATTTATTGACCGAGCGAAGCGAGTGTCTCCGTTTCAGCTTAGGCAAAAATGCTTTCGTATGTCCGGCGTCTGGCCGGATGTTCTCCTCTACAGGTCGCATTTCTCGACCGATTCTCGTGAAATTTTGGGAGCAGGTTCTATAACTTTTTATACAGTTTCTTTTTGTCGATTCAGTTATTGTAAATTTTTCAAAATGGCGGAGATATGGGGTTTGGAAGCGTAAAAAAATCGTAAAATGTTCGAGAGATCTACAGCTCACAGTGCCACTAGTAATATTAGTATAGATTATTATATGTGCCACTAGTAATATTAGTATAGATTATTATATCACAGTGAGTATTATTTACCTACCTACTATCTATTTTTATGGAGCATATCGTCTTCTTATTGTGTTATTTTTAACCAGTGTGGTGTAAGGATTAAAGTGCGCCTTAGAGCTCCTTTCGTGCAAGAAAAGTAATCAAAAAGATATAAAACAAAAAGTTCTTCTATGAAAATTATGACTTCGTGTAAAATGATATCAATGGTTCATTACCTGACCTCGTCAATGGAATCCCTTTGACCTAAATCTAATAAAAGGTTTGCAGCTGAAATATTAATACGAATGAAAACATGAACGTATTGAGGCATACAGAACTTACACATTTATGGAAATACATTTTCAGACAAGCGCTTTATAAAAGATTACCTAGATTCAGAAACAGTCAAGCTAATTCCTAAAAACAAATAGTTTTAAATAAGTTAGTTACCTAGTTAAATTCCAATTAGTCAGAGGTGAATTCATTACATATACATACTTGAACATACATTAGATTAGTACTTATATACATTAGTGGCTGAAAGATAACAGAAACTAGTAATAATTCGACTCCGTTTCGTATAGAAAAGTTTTCAAAACAATACAAACAATTATGTTTTGTAAACTAGCGATACTAACAAGATTCGCGATATGAAAGTTGGGCGCGGACTGAATGAAACGAAAGTCAACGGCCTACGAAATTGTTCACAACAAACAACCTTAATAACTCGGGCAAACCATTCACAAGTCGCCCTAATCTTCCGAGTACGACGCTCACTACGAGGGAATCAACGAATTTTGGGAAAGTATTATATTTTGCGCCGGTAAAGTTCGAAGAGTCTTGGAATTACAGAATATATGCATATAATGCGTCTGCACTTGGCGAAGAACAAGAGAACCGAATTTGTTTAAGAGTAAAAACAAAAACATACACGATTTTACGATTTTTTACTTATAACCAACTTCAAAAAAGGAGGAGGTTCTCCAACTCCATCATGAACCGAACCGAATGAACTGATTTGATAAAATTTGATTTCATGTGAAAGGATATTTTCCCGACTGGTTGGACTTCCCGATTGGTCCTATATAAAATATAATCGGTTAAAATAGGTTCGGTAGTTAGGTTTTTAAATCAAAAAAACTTAAAAAAATATGTAATCTATTTGGATGAAACGAAATTTTTATATTTTGCTTTTTTTATACATGAAGTCTTGTCTTTTTAGTTTTTAAAACGTAATTGCTTAACCTACTAACTTAATACAAATAGACAGTGATTTTAATTTCTGGCGATTTCTGTATCATCCATCAATATAAGAAACATGTGATAAAACTACTGACCGTAACGATGCTCGTTTGAGCAAATATGTTTTATCAGAACTAGATTCATAAAATTAGATGAAAGTTTTGAGTTTCAAAATAGCATTTTAATCGAAAGGAATAAATTGTACCCCAAACCCCAATCCCATACAATTGGATGAATACAGGACGATAAAGATTACATGGTTTAAAAGAAAACTTCACTCACCAGCTTTGAACGTAAATTTATTCACAAGCCTTTTCACGTGATTAGAAAATCTACATTACACATCAAATTTAAGTTCATAAAATGCATATCTTGGTACTTACTTGTATAATAATATACATAAGATAAGTACGCATACGTTCAATTTAAATGACGAACTAGAAATAGACTTTTATATAATTACCTACTTATATTTTAGGATAATAGAAGCAAAATTGTCATTAGATCTAAATAATCTGGCTCGATATCCTGGAATCAAAATTTAAGACTAAAATGAAAACGTCCTTTAAAATCATATAAATTGGATACGTATCGGTCCACGCACAGTTACCAAAGTCAGTAAGGTCAATAGTAGATCTTAAAACAATTCAACACCATCTAGTTAGAAAACAAAACAATTTAGTACTTATCATAAATTTTTTGAAGGTTAAGAAATCAGGCTATTTTCCGGAACCTAGTTTCATAATACTTAATAGCTTAAGTAATTTATCATTTATTTCTATCATAAATTTATGCTACTATGGTTTTCAGTCAGTAGGCTTTCAGTTATAAGTCTTATTAGCCGATGTCGCAACATGGACAAGCGAATAGTACTGGCTAGAAATTGTATAAAACGTGGTCGAGCACATTTCCATCGCCAAGGGAATTTGCACAAGGAGGAACAAGGAAGATGCGGAGGCACCCCTTTCTCTGGGGGAGGGGAGGGGGCATGGGACGTCCGTCCACCCTACATACGTACGAGGGTAGCCTGTTTACAGCCAGCCAGGCACGCACGCCGACGTTCTCTGTTCTACGGAATCAGGGCTGTACGCCGGACATCCAGGGTTGTCACGAAAAGCTTGCAAGAAAAATGAGTAAAAACATTAAGTAAAAACTCTACTTTAATAGGTAAACTTTATAGGTAACTCTACTTTAAGTTTTTTTTTTAAAGATCTAACCGACTTCCAAAAAGAGTTAGAAGCAGGAGTTCTTAATTCGACTGTATTTATGTTACCGGATGTCTCTTTCAATAGTTCATCAAACGAGTCGCAATTTAGTAAGGTGTATGAGAGTACCTTTCAATGGTCAACTGACCTTTGATCATGAACTTTTAAGATACCCTACGGAACTCTTTAACGACAAGCAGCTAGTGTATCGCACTTAGTTGATTGGGAATTGGGTATTGGAAATCACATGCAATAGCTTTATACGTATGCAATATGCAATGCAATAGTATGCACTAGTCCCTACTTGCCAGTTGATCAGATCATGGAGTCTGAAGATACTCTACGGAACTCATCAATGACAAGAGTTCATGAATCGCAATTAGCGTAGGTATTGTATTTTTATATCACAGGCAAATATTCAGGATATAAAAGCTGGATTTCAGTTTTTTTATAAAAATATGTTATAGTTGATATGGCGAGTGAAGCGAGCAAAGATCTCAATTGCGCGGTGCGCCTCTCATCGGTGCCAGTGTAGTACCTGTACTACCTGCCTGTACCTGTACGGGATAACGGGGTGTCATCCCGTGACCACGATAGAGTGTAAACCTGTCGAAACGTCGGGAAAAATAGGTAAATAAACGCGATAAATACCCGTATATATTTATAATAATGTGTTCTGATCGCGTAAGTTTAAAAAACTTTATGAATGTTATTATAGTGACAGCTAGCTGTTCTGATGATGGAGTCAGGAGCTGTTGAACCATGGAACTTCTTGGTGAATTACCTGCGTTTAGGCTCATTTGAATCAGCTCGATCTTACTTAAGGTAAGCATTCATTTTTTAATACTTTTTGCCCTTTATGTATACCTAATTTTCGCGCGAGGAAATTATACAGACATCGTTGATCTCAGTTTGGGGTGAACTTCTGGTATTAATGAACCTAAGGCTGGGTCTTAGGTCATTAACTCGGTAAGCCACGACAAAGGCCTTTGGGCAGAGAGTTGACCACGGACTCGTACGAACTTACTTATATAGCATGTCCAATAGGATCAGGCTTCAACAAAGACCATCCATTTGACCCTGCCAAGTTCAGTCTTGCCATTCGTCCTTCTGTTATACCACTATCTTCTTGAACATAATTATGGTATTTACATGACGGTTGTCCTGCTTAAGACCATTCCTAAGGATCCACATTTAAAGATATATTGGTAGTCCAAATGCTTCAGCTTCTTCGCAAACGTTTCGTCTCTGGCTCTTGTCGGTCGTTGCTTTTGAAGCTCGGGAATATGGTTTCTGGCAGCATGCTCTGAATTCAGCAATCATAGATAACATTATTTTTTCTTTAGCAGTATGTCTTTGAGTAGGTCACTACCAATGAGCCTCACTAGTGTTATTGCGACATCATGGTTGAGAAACAAGGTCACAACGGACTCTCTCACGGTTTTCTTAATGACATAATCTGTAAGGCTACCGCTATCGGCTTCCGGCTTTAGACATACTAGAACAGAACGGTATAGCAGGTGAAGATGGAATGGGGTCTGACTGTATATCATTAGTTCCCTGGTAGGCCACTAGTGTTAAATGCTTCTTGTGTGTTCACCTACGACGTCCCGCCTATTGAGCCAATACGTGGGATTCCGCCAGCATATTCTTGAATATCCTTCCAAGACCGTAGGTGCTGCGGCAGCAGAAGATCTCAAGAGGCAGAAATATGCATCCATTGACAATCGTTTGAAACTATTCGTTTGAGAACTAAGGTCACCGACATAGCGCAGCAAACTAGCAAGCTGAAGTGGCAGTGGGCAAGTCACAATGCCGCAGAACCGACGGCCGTTTGAGCAGACTGGTTCTTGAGTAGAGACCGCGTGTTAGCAAATGTTGTGTAGGTCGCCCTGTAGCCAGGTGGAGCGATGATATTCGAAAGGCAGCGGGCAAGGATTGGAGGAGGAGAGCTGAAGATGAGACGAGTTAAGTGGCGTGCCATGGGAGAGGCCTATGTCCAGCAGTGGACTGACACGGACTAATGGTGATGATGACAATCGTTACGCATTTCTGTCTTTTGGCAGAATTTTTAGATCCGAGGGAACCTGGAGCGTGGCTCAAGGGCTTATCCAAGAGTCTTGTGGACGAGAACAAACTATAAAAGGCTGGTGCTTACCTCGTACAAAGAATTAGTATGGCTATCCAATGAGGTAATGTTTCCAGCTAATTTAGCTTCGGTCTGAACTCTGTTTTATATCTATTGGTAATTATCGTATTACGATTAAAAACTCAGTTTACAGTTGTTATTAATCTTTATAGGATACCTACCGAGGTTAGTTTTATTACTAATATGATGTCCCTGAATGCAGCGTGGGGCACATTTACAAAGTAACGTGTTTAGTAGAGACCGGGTATAAAAATTATGTATATCTTATCTAAAAACTGTTTTGTGGTATGTAGTACCAGCAGTTTTTAAATAAGACAGAGCTGGTGTCACTGCAGGTAAGAAAGAAACCCGAGATCGGATATGATTTTATTCTATAGTAAATAATTTATTTGTGTCTAACTGGAATACTGCCAGCAAGCAGTAGTTCTTAGAACCAAAAAAAATAATTAGGATAACGACGGAAAATGTTTTATGGATAGATCAAACGTCAACATTTTAACAGAGGGTTTTTTGATTGCAGCTAGGAACCCAGTAACCTAATACAATTCCTACCAGTTGTTTTTCTTCTTTATGTTTCTTCAGAAGTCTCCTCCTCTTCTTCCGCGGTCCGCTCGATGCCACTCGAGGTAACGGTTCGAACTTTGAACCGTGAACTGAAGATTCACTAAATGAAGCGAAACAGTGTCGGTGTCTCCATTCACAAAGTAATACGTGAGTAAACCCGTGTTTATCAAAATGTAATGTTAAAGACTGAATCATCATGTGGAATCATCAAACCATATGATTGAGCATTGGTCTTTGGGTCGTTAACAGTCAACCACTGGATAACAGTTTGATGATTCCACAGGGGAGTTCGACATGAGGAGTACAACGCCAGGAGATAGAGAAGAATTTAACTACCATAACTTGTTCGAAGTTGCCAGCTTTTCTGGCTTTGTGATTAGAACATTGTGGAGGAATATGGATAGAGCATTTCTTTAACATTACCTAAAACTCCTGCAGAACTAATATCTTGGTGCGGTAGGAAGGGAATCTGGTCTTGTCCTGGGAATCTCTTTTCACTCCAGAACCACATTTTAAACTCATTCATGGAAAAGTAATTAAGCGTAAATGATAAAATATTGATCTCATTTATGCTCCTAATTTTGTTTATTTCAATTATTTAATAAAACATAATAATGATAGAACTTCACTTAAGGTAAGTTCGTTTAATCGCTAATTTATATTGTAGTTTTACATGCAGATAATGAGATATACTATGGAAATATGAACCATCTATTTAACAATGTTTATATAAAACTGTTTTATTAAATATTTAAAATGAGGGTTTAGTACGAATAGATGTATCTATTGATATATTAAAATATATTGATACCTATCCTACCCTTCCCAAATTACTTTCACCCAGTTTTTTTTATTTTAAATATTAACTAGTGTATACAGGCACTCTGAACTAAATGATGACAGGACTCTATGTAGAGCGAGGTATGAACAATAGAAAAAAGAACTCTTAAACAGTGCAGATGGCGACACCGATGTGTGTACTACATATATAGGCATTATGTTGATTGAATTGGTCAGCCTAGGTAATCCGATACTGTGTCCTAGCTGATTCCGGAACGTGCCGCGAGGCTTCATCTTGCATGGGAAGACCATGTCGAGAGACATAAAAATAGTCTCTTATTGCACATAATATCACTGAAAATATTAAACGAATGCTACGTAAAAGTACAAGATTTGCAATTTTGTAGTTTTTTTTTAATATTTCAATTTAAATATTCAAATAGTGTTGAATAGTTTGAATTAACCCTAGCAGGCTAGTCGGTGTTGTAGATGACGCAGGGTGGCCAAGGGGCCGAGCGCCCCCCGAGGGGTGACGGGGAGGCAACCACCTCGCCCGCCGGCCAGGACGCGGACGGTAACACGAGTGCCTATGCGAGGCATGTATCTTGGACGAGCAGATATAACAGAGAAGTAGCCCCAGTACCAAACTCAGAGTTGGAATACAGGCAAGTTGCTCTACTTTAACTCTCACTTTCGTTTCAGTTTATTGATTTAGTTTAGTTTCTTGTGGAAAGTGAAAGTTGCTGAAACTGCGGTCTCGGCCTCAACCAAACGAAAGCTATTCTACTATATGTTATGTAGAGAGCCACAGGTTTAGCGTGGATGGTTCGATATGTTACTTTTGAGCAAGTAAAAACCAGAAATGAACTTTGGCTAAAATATGTCAATCGTAAGTAAGCCTTCAAGTCGCTAATATTTGTTTTGAAGCCTGAAAAACTTTATCTGTGCAAATAAATGGCAGACGGACGCAGAACGCAGAGAGAAAGTAGTCTTATTAGATAAACTAGAAAACATCTTAATTAACGCTGCACATCTCAGGAGTTGACCATGATCAAAAAATTTGTACCTTAGATTTAGTTATAAAAGCCGTATATATCCTTATTTCTAACCTATTAGATATTACAATTGCTTGAATTTAGGTTGGTTGCGAACTAAGGACCCCTCCTTGTGTGAAGGCCTCCTTCAGCTACTTCCATTCATCCCTGCTTTTTCCCAGGTTCATCCATTCCCTCCCTGTGACTTGGATGATGTCATCAGATGATGTACCTTAGATTTAGTTAAGAAATAATTATTTAATGAAGTTTGCGATTGATCGATAATGTTTGCAAAACCAAGAAACCATACCTACTTATTGTTTGTAATCATTACATAGTATAAAACAAAGTCGCTTTCCGCTGTCTGTCTGTCCCTATGTTTGCTTAGATCTTTAAAACTACGCAACCGATTTTAATGCAACTTTTTTAATAGATAGAGTGATTCAAGAGGAAGGTTTATATGTATAATACATGTATAATATAGTCGATAAACACTGATAAATTTAGAGGTTTCTAATGTTGTGTTCCAAACGTAAATAAGCTCATATTTTGGCGCTTACATTGCAAGCGCTGTCTGAACCCTACGAGATAGATCAAAATAATGTACTACAGTATTGTACACCCTCAAAAGGTTTACTAAAAAGTCCGCGATGTATGACTATCTCTTAGGGATAACCATTCTGTAGTATAATTAGTATCAGCATTGCACTCGTGCGAAGCCGGGGCGGGTCGCTAGTTAATGATAAACCAAATAATCAAAGTCTTGTGATTAAAGTAAGACATTGTTATCATTAAAAATGATAACCATTGCAACGAATGCTAGCTAATCTATTAAATGCTGTGTTTTAATTATTATAATCATTAAAACATAGGTAGAGCATACTCCGATCCATCCGTAGCTATTTTACATGTGCGCGGTGCGGACTATAGGCTGCCCGCCCAACGTATCGGTAGGTAGGGCCGCTACAGCGAAATAGCTTCCGACAAAGCCGAATACATTTCACTGGCTCGTGTGTTGCCTTGAAATGGGCACGCTTTATATATCTTCGCATAAATCACGTTCGATTTTGGTCAGCAAAAGCGACAACCTGCCAGGGATCAGTAGGCAGGTGTAAGACCAAAACATTTATGACATAGTGCATTTTTCAGAAAGCGGTGAAAGAAAACCGTCCTCTGATTTCGTATTGCACACGAAATGTGACAATAGGAAGGCTAGGCATCCTCTACCAAAGCCTAGGGCATTCTCTACCACCCAATCGACGCCTGTTTTGATAAATTTGCAAAACAGAATAATATAACTTAGTTAATTTTTACTTTTGTAATTTTTAGGGTTCCGTGGACCACAAGAAATCCTCATAGTTTCATACACGTATACTATTAGTCTTATCATGATTAAAGGCCCATACAATAATAATAATAATAAATAATGTCGGACATTTCACACAACAACATTTGGCTCAAAGAAAGCAGAGCTTGTGAGCTTGTCACCCATAAGGGTGACCACATGACTGGTATACTCCTTATATTTTTTTTTGTTTTTTTTTTGTAAAAACATATAATTATACATAGAAACACCAGACCCGAGACACATACTTGCAGATCATACATTTGTCTCGCGGCGAGAATCGAACCCGCAACCTTCTGCGTCCTGGCCCACAGAGGTTGCCATAAACATATAAATTATAACATTGCAAAAAAAAAATCTTACGATTCGATTCTTACTTCCCTTCATGCAAAGTGGATTGTTTTTTTGGATGCTTCCTCGATCGACCTAAGATATTTAGTATATTTACGGGTATTTAGCCCTGTTTGGAAACGAAACATTTTATTTGTGTACCCGCTCCAATAATACCCACATATCCTCCCTAATTTCTATTAGGAAAATAAGTCTAACGATATAGGTAATAGGTCTGACGGCCTCCGTGGCGCAGTGAACTAAGGTCCGGCTGAGACGCAGAAGGTTGCGGGGTCGATTGCCGCCGCGAGATCGGGGTGTTTCTATGAATAATATGTATGTTTAAAAAAAGTATATAAGTAGTAGGTATATCAGTCATGTGGTATCCATAAAACAGCTCTGCTTACTTTGGGGCCAGATGATGCTGTGTGAAATGACCGGCATTAGATATTTATTATTTATTGATTAAATTCAAATGACACAGTGTAACAATGAACCAGCAGGGTAGGCTGATAAGATACTTATACTATTATTGGATACCTACTCAAAACAACTCAAAGTCAGTCTTTTCCAGATTTGGTCAGTAAAATATTTTTTTACTGGTCTAATTATAACGATAATCAACTTATTTTCGTCATTACGTCACCTCTTCAAGGTAAAAAAACGTTCGTGACTCCTTGACTTATCCACTTCGTTTATAGTCAAATTGAAAAAAAAACGTGTGTGTCTCGAGACGCCCGACAGAAGTGATAACAAGGGTAAGAGTGAGGAGGAGTCTAGGCAGGCGCTTCGTAACGCGTTACGTAACGAAGGGGTTTACGCTCCCATTACATGTTATCACTTCAAAAGTTAACCCAAGTTTAGGATTTATCGCGTCACTTTAAAAATCATAATAAATACAAAGTTTATAAAGGTAAGTAGGTATTCTATAATAATACAATAAATATATTTTAAATATCATAAAAGTATCCTACATTAATTATATCTATTAAAACTAATGTATGAAATTGTATATAAGGTATATAAACTAAGTTACAAGCGGAGCGTGTCACTCATTAAATGTCTCTATTTAATGTTTAAATCTA
Organism: Lampropteryx suffumata; assembly: GCA_948098915.1. Lineage (NCBI taxonomy): Eukaryota > Metazoa > Arthropoda > Insecta > Lepidoptera > Geometridae > Lampropteryx > Lampropteryx suffumata. Next base: position 22,105,692 of record OX402544.1, on the reverse strand, counting down.
TTTGCATCATTTTTTGACGGTTGTTTTGAAAAACCCTTAAATAAGTGTCGATTTATATTATTAACAAGCTGACCCGTGCCCACTTCGTTCAAAAAATATGAAAATACTACTATCGCTATTAGAAATAAGATAGCTCTGCAAATTATTGTAATAATTACAAAGATTAACAAAGTTACGGATAAATATTGATAGATGGCGCTAGCGGCCATCCGCGGCTTCGCCCGCCCTGTTCCCGTTCCCGTTGTTTTTCCGGGATAAAAAATAGCTTATATCCTAATCCAAGTTACTAACTATATTCACTTTAAGTTTCATCCAAAGCGGTCCAGCGGTTCTGGAGTTATAAGTGGTGTAACTAACACGACTTTTTTTTATATACTCGTATATAGAAGATATTTATTTGGGCACAATTTAAAAATAAGTTATTTTTATTGTTAGTTATAGAACCGTTAATAATCAATAGATCACGAATTACAACATTGTCTTGTATATATATAAGTAACTTGCTGTTTCCGCGAATTTTAAATTTCAATATTTACTCTGGAATAATGGAATAATCCGGCTTTTCATAGGTGAAGAAATTTTATGAGTTAATCTATTACAAACTTACAAACAATCACATCTTTCCTCCTTATAATATTAGTATAAATTAGATAGTTTGTAATTTGTTTTTCCATTATTATGTAAATAAAGGTTTTTTCATACATTAGTTGCATAAAAATGATTGAAATGTTATAGCTTTTTTACATTATAACTAAAACTAAATTAAATCAATTTTATTACGGTTTTAAACTATTTTTCTTATTCGTATTTAGAGGATACCTATTTTTAAATCGCATATGCATATATCGCAATATGCATATATTGCATATATCGCAATTATCACTCCTGGCGGTCGTCCCGAGACGCACACGTTTATATTTATTCAATACAATCTTAAAGATCACTATGAAACGTCTAACATTCTAGGTGAATTTAGGTGTCCGTCGCTCCTGTTTGTAGCTCCTAGACCTAATAACTTAATGGTCTACATTAAATATGACAGAAAACGAGGTGTAAAAGACAAGGAGTAAACGTAAGAGGTTACGTTACCTTGTGGAGGTTGAGGATCTCGAATGATGAAAATAAGCTAATTGGCCTAATAGTTATACCAGGAGACAAATATTTTACTGACCAGAATCTGATTAAGGCTGATATTGAGTAGAAACATGTTTTTGTTATCTGACCCAGCTGAATCAGTGTTACACTGTGTCATTACTTGAATTTATAAATTAATTTTCTTGATTTTTGTATTGTTGGATTCGCCTCCGTCCCAAATAGTAGAATAATTATAAAAAAATTGCAAAATTAAAAAAACAATTAAAGATGTAGTGTTAATCAGGAAGTAGGTATTGGTAGGAATGGCCTCATTTTCGAAATCGGTTGATGGTGAGGGCACAAAATCGTTATTTTTTATGAACCTTACTGAATTTCGTAGTAATTATGTGATTTTGAATAAATGAATAAATGAATAAATGAATAAATGAATAAATAAATAAATGAATAAATGAATAAATGAATAAATGAATAAATGAATAAATGAATAAATGAATAAATGAATAAATGAATAAATGAATAAATGAATAAATGAATAAATGAATAAATGAATAAATGAATAAATGAATAAATGAATAAATGAATAAACTTTAATTTTAATAAATCGCACGCACGAAAATGGATGACTCATTGTCCTGTTACGCTCATTGTCCCGTTGCGCTCATTGTCCCGTTACGCTTATTCTAACGTTACGATTGTAGCGAGAGCGCATATCAAAATTAAATAGATGCGGCTTGCGCCTGTTCTGTTATGACGTTGTCACGTTATACAATCCTCCGTAAACCGACTTTACAGACAACCAATTTTTTTTGTACGTAACTTAAATAATGATGCATTGGTTTCTGTGTTACTTTATACTGTGTTACAGAAAACCAGTAACTTTCCTAATGTGTATCATACAAAGTCATTGCAATAGAACACACAGTAATTAACAATTAACACATACTATAAGTAAAATTAAAAATACATTAAAAATACATTTGAAGAGGCACTTAAAATTATAAAGTAGGATGTTGCCCACTGGCAGTGATCTGGATCAGTTCAGCTATCTATAGATCGTTTTAAACGGTCCTTAGATAGCTCAACTGTTTCACATGTATTTAAGATTATTGTAAATTACATAACTGTAATTATTAATGTAAATATTAGTTTTTTTCTCTAAAGTAGGACTTATCATATATAAAACTTAACAGGTTAAAATAAAGAAAGAGTCAAAAAAAGAGGTGGTACTCTAAGTCATCATCTTCAAGGAACATTTAATAATAACAGATTTGGGAGTTACAGTCGTGAGGGTATTTTTCAAACAAATTCAATCATCTTTTAAATGACGACGACAAGCTGCTGCAGTAAGACAGTAACTAACTGAAATGTGACGTGATTTGCAACAAAGAAACGTATATAAAAAACACGTGTGCAATTCACACGTGGTAGAAGAGAAAAGTATTTCGGAGAATGTGCTCAGGAATTACATGATCTGATTCCACCATCTCCTTTTCACAACAGGACAAGCAGACGTACCGCTCTACAACCTACCCTTACGAACAAAGCGCTTTGCTTCCACATTTATAATGTGTACAGCCAAGGATTGGAATGCCGCGTGCCGTGGACAGTCGTGCCGTGGACAGTCTTTCCTTAAAACTGCAATCTAGGTCTCTTCAAGTCTCGAGTAAATAGGTGTCTTCTAGACCTGCTTGCCCCATCGTCGGCCACATCGTCGCTTAACATCAGGCGTGATCGTGGTCAAACGTAGGTTTAACGTTGATAAAAAAAATTTAGAACCACGAATATAAGAAACACTGTATAATGCTTCCTATCCTATCTCATTTTCTCCCACGTTAAATCTTATGAATTTAAGTGTCTGTCTCTTTTTACTGTCGCTTTTTCGTTTCATCGACTTTCAAATCACAACGATGCTAAAGAAGTTTTCACTTCAAAAATCTGTCTAAGATAAATTACATAACCGATCTATGCGATGTATAGATGCGATGTATATAAGCAACAGGAACAAGCAGGCAGTTATCATTATTTTATGTGTAAGCAGTGCCATTCAATGTGGCAATGCCACCAGTGACGCTTTAGTGATCTGGATCAGTTGAACTACCTGTAGATCGACATTTCAGACAGCATTATCTAGCCAAAAAGCAGAGCTTGGATTATGGGAAACACATGACTACACTTATACAGGTATTTTTTAGAAAACATATGCATATAAAAATACCCAGACAATTGCAAGCAAATTTTTTCCACGACGAGAATCGAAGCCGCAACGCCAGGTCAAAACTTCAAATATTCAATAGTTAAATAATTATTTAATGCACTTCCGTCAATCATTGTCTAGCTATTAGGAAATGATTGAAATAGTACTCAATATTTGTTTCAATTAAATAATTCTAACCGACTTCAAAAAGAGAGGAGGAGCTCAATTCGTCGGATTTTTTTTGTTTATTTATTTTTACCGATTACTCAAAGACGCCTTAACCGATTTTGAAAATTCTGTGTTGGTATTAAAGGGTATTATTACCTACTCCCCAGGTGGTCCCATTTAAATTTTACTGAAATCGGTCAAGCGGTTTTTGAAAGATAACTCTAAAAAATGTATTAGTACATCGATGATATTTTTTATCTAAATGAAGTCGGTTGTCTTTTTTAACCGACTTCATCAAAAAGGAGGAGGTTCTCAATTCGTTGGAATCTTTTCTTTCGTTTTTAAAACGTAATTATTAATACAATATAAAGTATTAATAGAAACATCGTGTGTTCCAAGAGCTGGCTCCTATCTACCCCAGCGTATTAGCATTTCCATTCATCGCTGCCCTCTGGCAATGATCTGGATCTGTTGAACTATCTATAGATCGTTTTAAACGGTCCTTAGATAGCTTAACTGTTTTACATGTATATTATTCTATACATTTCTGTACATAAATGTACGTTATAATTATAAGTAGGTACATAATAATAACGTTTTAAAAAGTAAAAAGTCAACCGGCTTCATCTAAATAAAAAAACATCATCGATGTAATCGTATACAATTTATAGATTTGTGTTGATATTTTAAAACCAATAGACCAATTAAAAAAAAAATGGGACCACCTGGGAAGCCTTACACCTAAAAACAAAAAAAATAACCGGTTTAGGCGTCCTTGAGAAATCGGTGAACATACTTAAAAAAAATCCGGCAAATTGACAACCTCCTCCTTTTTTGAAGTCGATTAAAAATGTAATCCCTGGTTGATGTTTAAAAACTGGTAAGATCTGTAAGAAATTAACATAACGCGAACGATATCGTAGGGTCCCCTAAGGTATAGCTATAATGAGCTATAAGGAGCTATACTTTATAGGGGACTAGAGGGTTATAAGTAATTTGACCCCAATGAGGAAAGTTGACAAATTTGGTGTGTACTAATGAAATGACGTCACCAACATCAAATGACCCGATGGGCTGCCAGTAATAAGTGAGATAGCTGGCATGTCCTTTTGAGGTAAAAATCCTTCTCTTTATAAGTATCACAATATATCACACAATATTTGACGACCTCTGTGGGCTAAGGGCCGGCTGATACGCAGAAGGTTGCGGGCTGATTCCCGCCGCGGGACAAATATTTGTATGATCAAATATATCAAATACCTCTTTGCACACCACAAATACATTAGACTATTATAAGAAACAGTGTTTAGCTACACGATAGTTCAATGGGCGGTCTTATCGCTAGATAGCGATCTCTGCCAGACAACCTTGGGATGGATAGAAATCAATATAGATGAATATGAATTTACAGGACAACGAAAAATGAAATACAGCAATACCTTATATTACAACAATAAATAAATAATATAATACAATATGATAAACTAAATAAACGAATACATACTTATATATAAACCTAAATTATGTTAAGAAATCAGCAATAGTTAAAAACAGAACAAGTAGTGTTCCCTGACCATAGCTTTAAAAATAGCATGTGATTTGGCGCGTCTGATAGCATCCCATAACACAAGCTTTGGAGCTTAGTTCTGCTTAATTATTATTTATTTAATTTCCAAGGCGATGATATATATACTTACACCAAAACATAACCAATCTATCTGATAATTTATAACTTCAATGTTTTTTAACTGACTTCAAAAAAAGGTGGTTTCTCAATTCGTCCGTATCTTTATAATATAATTCTACTGTACGTGTGTATGTCACAGAACTCCTTCTAAACGGCTGGACCGATTTGAACTATTTTTTTGTATGCGTTTGGGTGGCGCCCTGGATGGTTTAGATTCACAAATCAGCCCGGCAGATAGCGCTGCAGTCGGTACAATTAGATATATTTTTTCTTTTTAAAACGCGCGGACGAAGTCGGGAACGGGACAGCTAGTATACATATATATTTTTTTATTTGTGTTCGCGGATAAACTTCGTCGTTTATGAACTGATATTGATGGTTCATTTTTGTTGAAAAGAAGATATCCCAAGGGTGGTACCACGATAAGGAAACTAGGATCTGATCATGGTATCCCAGAGAAATGGAGGGGAACCTTGGAAAATCTTAGTGGCGACTAGTGCACTACTAAAGCACTACTATTTAATGAAGGTCTGGATTCGATCAGATGATGGAGCCGAAAGACAGTCGAGGGAACGCCTCAACGATTTACAGCAAGTACCTAGTGTGTTGGGGTTGATTAATTTGTATTCATGAGAACTTTACACCTAGATGGGTTGTGACTGTCATTAGGGGTCTGATGATGAAGACGAAGGGCCGTCAAGGGATTTTTTACTATTTAGTTTCCTGTTTGAAGTCGTTTTTTTTGTTTAAATTATATTAATGCAAAATGTTACAATTAGTTAACTAAAGATTGTTGTTTTGTTTTTCTTTGATAAAACGCTTTTGATAATATTCATTATGTTTATACTTACTTATTTAATATTACAATCACTTTTTCAATTTTATTATGATATTATAATCATATATTAAAATGTTTATGAAATATTATATTGTTTTTTGATGACTTTACCTGTGACTTTACTGTTATAAAAAAAAGAAACTACAAGTTGTACCTAAGTACTGTTACTGATATATAGAATACTAGTTCCTGCCCGCGGCTTCGCAAACGTGGTACCTCCATAAAAAGTAGCCTATGTCCTTCTCCAAGGTCCCATATATCTCTATACCAAAATTCATCAAAATCGGTTCAGTGGTTTAGGCGTGAAACGTAACAGATAGACAGAGTTACTTTCACATTTATAATATTAGTCGGGATATATCTTACTAACGACGCGCCCCGGCTTCGCACGGGTGCAATGCTGGTACTTAATATACTACAGAATGTCTAATGTTATTAGAAACCGCAAACATTATCGTTGTTTCTCTACTATATTATACATGTATTATACATAAACCTTCCTCTTGAATCACTCTATTAAAAAAAACAATCAAAACCGCATCAAAATCCGTTGCGTAGTTTTAAAGATCGAAGCATACATAGGGACAGACAGACAGCGTGAAGCGACTTTGTTTTATACTATGTAGTGATATAGCGAATGCGTTCAATCTACATCCAATGGATGTCATAGACTGGTTTCATGAAATTGCTCGAAATTAGGGCGCAAGTGAGTTAAAGCATTAAACAAGTAGGTATAAACTTAATGAATATCCGTTTATCAAAAGAAAAACAAAAAAAAATAAAATGCAAATAAAACTACCAAAAATATCTTAACATTTACTTTCTAAAACTTGTGCTGTTCTAAAATTTGTGTAATTTCCATGACTTCAGGCAAATTATTGGCGGACACAATACAAAAATCTATCTTATAAAGTATTAGCTTCTGCCTACGGCTTCGGACGTGTGGTACCTACATAAAAATCCCATATATCTCTGTACCAAAATTCATCAAAATCGGTTCAGCGGTTTTGGCGTGACAACGCAACAAACAGACAGACAGAGTTACTTTCGCATTATAATATTAGTTAGATGTGTATCTACTTAACTTAAGAAGTATTTATATGTGTTCTATCTGTTAGTGATGTAGGTTTAGCCATTTTTATATTGTGGCCGAAACACGACACACGACGACTTAAAAAAAGGAGGTTCTGAATTACTTTGTCCGTCTGTCCCTCTGTCTGTTTGTTTGTAAAACAACTTAGAACTACTGTCACTTGAAATTGTAAAAAAAGTTTAAAGTAAACCCAATCAAAAAATACGGACTTAAAACTGCCATCCATGCCGCATAGGATGCTGATCGCCAGTAAATCAAAACCTGTAGCTACAAGCTATCATTATAAAATTTCAATGTCAAAAAGCAATGTCTCATAGCATAAATAACAAGAAAAATCCAAAAACAGTTATTACAAACATACATGACCGTGACGTAACATTTTTCAACTGGCAGTGACCTGGATCAGTTGAGCTATCTATAGATCGTTTTAAACGGTCCTTAGATAGACCAACTGTTTTACATGAATTTTATTTTATCTACCTTTAAACGAGCAATTCTTGGATATAACATATAATCTGAATCTCAGAATCGGCTTCAACGATTTTCATGAAATTTAGTACGTTTTGGGGGCGATAAATCGATCTAGCTAGGTTTCATTTTTAGAAAACGTCGTTTATCCGTGTTTTATACCAAGCTAAGCTCGGTCATCCAGGTACTTACTAATAATTATTTATGTACGTAAATAAATTGTATTTAAAAAAAAACAACACAGTTACAAACTTCACTCCATTCACTTATTATGTTCAGTGCTTTAATAGTAGGGTTAGCTCGATAGTAAAATAATAATGATATAGGTAGGTAGATGGGTACGGTAGCATTTTTGGTACATCAATAATGTATTCAATTGCAATAATAGGTACTAAATAACCATATTTTCAATAATTTCAAAAAAAAAATCGAACAACAAAGTGATTCTTAATGGGTTCCGTTTCTTACGTTCGAAGTACAGAACTCTAAGAAACTAAGATAATTATTGTTTCGTAGATAATAACTATTTTATTAACCGAGTTCAAAAAAGGTGGAAGTTCTCAATTCAACAGAAGTTTTTTTTTATTTTTGTTTTTTTTTTATGACGCTTGGACCGATTTGGAAGTCTTTTTTTGTTTTAAATGGTACTTCCCATTTCCCATAAAACTTTTATATATATTGGCCGAGCGGTTTTTAAAAAATCAACAAAGATCTGTAAATTGTATACATAACTGCATCGATGATATTTTTTTTATATTCAATGAAGTCGGTTTGATTTTTAATTTTTAAAACGTAATTATTAGACGCCTATTCTACTTGTTGCAAAAGGTTTGTTTAATTTTATCGAAAATAGGCAAAATTAACAAATAAGTACAAGTTATCAAGCCCATAAACACAAGTCATAAAGAGTAGTACCGAAGGCTGCAATAAACAGCGCTAGGGGCGAGCGTGCGTTCCGAAAGGCAAATCTGTAAATTCAATTAAGGTTCGAGCATTTTTCGGACACAGCCGTCCGGGGCCTGGCAGGCAGGCAGGCAGCCAGGCAGCCAGGCAGCCCTTCCGCCGCGGGCGCTCACCCCCGCATTGGAAAATTCTCTCTCGAAAATTGAAGATATTTCGTGCTTCTCCCTGGGGGCGACTCGTTTCTCGACACTTATGGTCGGCGTCCTCCGGGTGTGCAGGAGGCTTTTTACATAAAGTCCACACGTATAGGTATCGATCGAGGGCGGCCGGACAGGGTGTACGCAGATGACGGCCCCGGCTCCCCTTAACCACCTCGCTTCCCCCTTTCATTATGTAAGTGCGCACCTAACGCGTGCTTGCGCGGACCTGATTAGGGGGCCTCTTTTTTAACTGACCCCCTGACTTGGTGCGTTTAAACTTAATTTGTGTTCGTCCTGCCTGTCCGGCGGAAAGCGATTAAGTTTCACTACACTAAAGTTTGCTTATGAACTCATAATTACGTTCTGGCAGAGATTGCGTATTGCGCCTATTAAAGAAAACTTCATCCGTGTATATTCACTACAAGATATCGTCTACACAGCCTACTAATATTTTGGAAACATCGAAAAACAAAAATATTATTTGATTTACTTTTAACAATAATATTGACCATAAAAGCAAAGAAAGGGTTAAAACATTTTCGTAAGTTTTCTTCTATAAAAGAAAATAAATGTTTCTACCTTTTTCATTGTAACCGTTCAATTTACCTGTAACTGGCATCACGCGTAAGTGATTCTCATTCGGGAACTCCCAACAGGGCAAGATTTCCACCGGACGAATCTTAAAAGAGCCCGAAAACTTCTTGGAAAAGATGAAAAGGGGTACGTCTACATTAAGTATTCTAAAAGAGGAATTGTACAAGAAAAGCAAAGTCCTGTTTTAAGCGGGTGGTGGCGGGGGGGCTTATATCGAACTTTCTCAATGATCGGACAAGGAGGAATTTTTCAATATAGATGTTTGGCGCATTTTCTATCATTTATATTTTAGCATTCGGAGCAAGACATCTTTAGAGTCGCCTTTAGACAACAATTCAGAAAAATAAAGTTGATTTTAGAATAGAATGAATAGAATAAAATTATAATAATATTAGTATTTATAGTAAGTATTTACTTATTTAGATAACTAAGATCCATTGTACATACAATTAAAATAAAAGTAAAATAAAATAAAATCATTGATCAATAACACAGTAATGTAAATTATATTAAATGTCAAACTATTTCTACTAACCTAAATACCTTCCTTTTTTTTTATATATATTTTTATTTTGTTAATACAATTTAAATAAAAGTAAAAATAAATATACAATCATTGATCAATAACACACTAATATAATTAATTAAATTAGATGGCGAAACTATTCCTACTAAATTACTAAGTTATGAAATACAAAAAATGGTTGTCGTGATAACGTCATGAGAACATTGATGAACCGATCGTGCCTCTCTATCGTTTGTTCCGCGCTCTCGCTTGCACGCTTATTCGTGCGTGCAGCCGGCGTTCATCGATTTATAAGACGTTATCACGTCAAAACAAACATGAGTCTGTTTCCGTTGCGTATTATCATAATTAGGATACATAATTATCTGTCATACGAAATAACCTTTCCATAAATGTTTTACAACGGTCCGGCCTCTAAGCTCAGTTGGTGGCCTCTGAGTTTTCAGTTGAGGGTTCGATTCCCACCCAGGACAAACATTTGTGACATGAACATAGATTGTTTTTTATCGGGGTGTTATAATCATAATGTATCATAATGTATGTATTTAAAAATACTTAAGTATCAGTCATCTAGTCACCATAATGCAAGTTTGTGGTGTTGTGTGCATTGTCCAGCAAATATATAATTATTTATACTAGATAAGAAACATCAACATCATTTTTGAATACGTCTGTGGCGCAGTAGACTAAGGTCCGGCTGAGACGAAGAAGGTTGCGGGTTCGATTCCCGCCGCGGGACAAATGTTTGTATGATCTGCAAGTATATGTGTTTCTATGTATAATATGTATTTATGTACAAAAAAAAGTATGTAAGTAGTATATCAGTCATGTGGTATCCATAACACAAGCTCTGCTTACTTTAGGGCCAGATGATGCTGTGTGAAATGTCCGGTATTATTTATTTAATTTTATTTAGTGGTTTCTTCTCTACAGATTCTCCTGTTTTAATCGAAGTCCAAGCCCGGAGGGTAGAGGCTATACCTAAGTACTTTGACGGTAGGTCCAAAATAAAATGATGTCCTCTAAAAGATTTACCTAATTAGTAAAAATGTATTAAAAGGGTATTTTAATACAGAGGACATCATTTTATTTTCGTACTTATTTCCTTACAAAAAAATACAAAATGTTTTGATTTCTGTAACAGTTTTTAACAATTTCATAAGTGTTGAGACCATCTTTTAAGTAGAAATATACTTGTGTTAGATGGTCTCGCTCTTCCATATCTTATGTTAGGTACAGTTACAGTTTAGGTAAGTACGTAGGCAATTAAAAATTACAAAGTAAATAAAGTACATGTTTAGTGCCTTTAAACAAAATTAAGAACTAAAAATTATTAGAGAAAATAAAAATAAAAATAAAATGTATAAGTAAGTGTCTGAATGTGTTTTATGTTGTGTGTGTATGTGTGTGTGTGTGTTATTATATGTGATTTTCGAGATGTTAAGTTGCGTATATGTGAGTTTAATACTTTAATGTAAAGAAAAAGTGATTTGCAGCAAGGGTGTATATATTATGTCCTATGTGCACACACAAAGTTAAATTGCAAAAATAATACATCGATTTCTAATGAGACACTGGTGACTCCACTGCTGACCCCAGTGGCATTTTCTTAAGAGGGCTTTCGTGCTTTGAAGGTTGTGGGTTCGATTCCCATTCAGAACAAACAGGTCCTTGCCTTCCGCAAGGTACAACTGGTAATGACCCTGATTCTATTATTTCGTCAAACCATTTAGAATTTTAAAATTTAAATTCATTAAATTTAATAAATTTTTAAAACACAAATTCTTATTTTTTTAAAGCATTTCCGTTCTAAACTGCTGCCTAGGAAAACCAAGGTCCTACTTTATAAAACCCTACTAAGGCCGGTTCTAACGTACGGATCGGAATACTGGGTATTGAGCAAGCAAAATGAACACAGTCTGCTCGTGTTCGAAAGGAAAATACTTAGGCGTATCTTTGGTGCTTGTAATGGATGATGACTACTGGCGCTCACGCTACAACCATGAACTGTACAGTATGTTCCAAGAGCCAAACATTGTAAAGTTTATCAAAGTGGGTCGCCTGCGATGGGCAGGTCACGTGGAGAGAATGGAGGACGCCAGAACACCAAAACGTCTTCTAAGTGGCAAACCTGACGGCTGCAGACCCCCTGGAAGACCAAAGCTGACCAATGGCTGGATAGAGTGGAGCAGGACTTAAGAGCAAGAAAAAAAAAATCAGAAACCGAATCGGATGGCGGAACTTACTTGACCAAGCCAAGGCCCACCCGCGGCTCTTACGCCATAGATGATGACGATGATGAAATTCTTATTTTGTTTCTTCTTCTTCTTCTTCTAGATGACATGTGTCATAATGATGACAATTTTGCCAGTGTCAAGTGATTGTTTGATTGAAGTCTTACTCGAATGTCGATCGTTATTTGTCTATTCTAAACATCATCGCGGAATGGCCGTCTAGAACTTTCTCGGGATTCCTCGTCGTTAAAATCACATTGCACCATAATTGAATCAAATAGTGAGACCAACTTCAAGTCGTATGTGCTCCGGGTAGGTACAAGGACGTATTTCTCGCACCCGACTTCTGGTCAGCAGGAGTTGTCTACCGACGGTATAGGGAAGCACCGCTTACGAAGTGCCCTGACTTTTTGTGTAGTTCATAAGTTTATATGTATATATATATGTTAGTCTATAAGGTATTTATTTTCTATGGGCCCTTGTTATTGTATTTCATACACATAATTTTGTTGCCTGAAATAAAATTTAATTTAATTTAATTTAATAATACGCTTGTAATTCGATTGTCCATACTTGAGCTATCAGTCACTATTTATTGATTAAAATACCGCTAAGATTACTGAATAAAACATGCAATAGCACGAAAAAACTAATTAATTTAGAAGTGCTATGTTATGTCAGGAATTGACAAACGAAGAATCTCCTAAATGTGTTTAAGAGTGACATTTAAAATGGGATTCTTCGTCTGTCATTTCATGGAGTAACATAGCTCTGCTAATTTAATATTTTTTACCCGTTTTATTGCATGTCTTATTCAGTAATCTTGGCAGAAAATTAATGAATAAATTTTGTATGTATGGGTATTGTATGTAGGTATGGATAATTGAATTATATGTGTATTGTGGTGCAATGTGATTTGAACAACGAGGAATCCCAAGAAAATTCTACACGCCATTCCGCGTTACGTCTAGAATTAACAATTTTGACCATCGACTAAGACTCTAATAACAAACAAACTGACTATAAACTATAAACACTTGACATTGGCAGAATTGACATTAGTATGTCACAGGCCATTAACTAAGAAAAAGAAGAAACATTTAAAATTATACTTCCTAAAATGACTTAATTGAAACATTTTTACGCCATGTAAATTAGTGTTGAATAAAACTATAAAATGTTATTTTTGGCCGTTTTGCGAATTAAGTTCAAATAAAGCTAGAGTTATGAAATAGGGTGTAAATAATTGAAATCAAAGTTTGTAATTTAAATTCATTGTAATCAGAGCAAAAATAATTCGTATAATTACTACATAAGGAGGGAAGCGCCTTTGTTTTATAGGTATGTACGAGTATAAAACAAAGGCGCCTCCCGCTGTCTGTCTGTCCCTATGTATGCTTAGATCTTTAAAACTACGCAACAGATTTTGATGCAGTATTTTTTATGGACAGAGTAATTCAAGAGGAAGGTTTATAATGTATAATACATGTATAATATAGTAGAGAAACACTGATATTTTAGAGGTTTCTAATCACATCAGACATTCTGTAGTATATTTGGTATCAGCATTGTACATTCTGTAGTATATTGGCCGCTTGTTATTTTATAAAACTAAGTGCACCATTTTTTATTTATTAACAAGACGACAATATACTACTTTGTGACGTTTTACTATAAACTATCTAAACAATTATATTGGCAAAATGAACATCATTATTACATTATGCCATTAACGAAATAGAAGAAGAAACTGCAGAAAAATTAATGAAAATCAATTCAATAATCGAACAAAATGGAAACTTTAACTCATTTTAAGAAGGACATTTAAGAATGTTACTGTAATTCAGACTTTAGTCCAAACAACATAAGATCTTAAATTACAAAATTATGGTTAGTTCGGCAAATCTGGAACTGGGCCAGAATCTGTGCCATTGCCTTTTCTTTTTCGTTTTTTCCCTATTTTAATAGTTTCCATTTTCGATTAACAACCTTTATATTTCGGTTGTTTGTTCCGCAGGACTTATTTTGTTCACACCAAGGACTAAATTGGCGTAACATTTAAAATGTAGGCCGTTTGATTTAGGTCGGGAGGGTTAATACATAAAATTAGCAATAGCGACTGTAACATCAACCTGATAACAATATCTGCGAAATCAGTCAACAGTCGTAAAGAAACTCTTATTAGGGAAGCTAGCCGCTGCCCGTCAGCAACGCACATGCGAAAAAACACACACTCGTATCAGGGATATGCAGTAGCAATCTAGTTGTCAACTAGATTTGAGGGAGGTTTATTTTCAGTTGCTACATTTTTTTAATGATTTAAATGTCTTATATACGTTTGTATGATCTGCAAGTATTTGAGTCTCGGGGTCTGGGTGTTTCCATGTATAATACGTATTTACAAAAAAAAGTATATTAGTATTATATCAGTCATGTGGTACCCATAACACAAGCTCTGCTTACATTGGGGACACATGATGCTGTGTGAAATGTTCGGCATTATTTATTTACTAGCTGGTGCCCGCGACTTCATCTGTGCAGGATTAGTACTTCGTGTAATATCTAACGTTTTATGCAGCGCACGCCATAAAAGCTCGCAGATGGCAGATGTTTTTCCTACTTACTTGACACTTATCGTTATATTTTAGACCATTCACACAATATCTTTATAAATTACAACCTATGTGTTATTCTGATGTATAAGCTATATTATTGTAAAGTTTCATTAAAATACATTCAGTAGTTTTTGCGTGAACGAGTAACATACATACATACAAACTTTCGCATTTATAATATTAAGGATTTATTAAAAAAAACCCGATTAAAGTTCACCTTCCTCAAGTGCTTCATGTTTTTTTAGATATTTGTCATTTAGTGATAAAATATAAAAAGACATCAATAAAGGTACTATAGAAGTACATATTTTGACAGTAGATGGTACTCCATACAAAAAGGATCACGTGGCTGCTGAGCGCAGAGACTTAATTTTTAAACACAGCATTTTTGTTCATCGGTTTATTGATAAATTCAATGTACAAATCTAGAAACTTGAATCGCAACTCTCCGCAGATAACTTTAAGACGCCATTAACATTGCACAGAACATTTCCGGGACGGGGATTGAAAACTTAATGTTCCCCACTTCTAATATTTGTATTGATTCAAATTCTTGGTGTTTCAGGACGACAAAATTTTCAATATAAAGCAGTATTCTTGTATCATAGACTTAGAAAATTTAAAAAGCAAAAAGCCAATTGAATATTTCCAAAAAAATAAATAGGGAAATCGCAGCGTTTCCCTTTACAAGGCTCTGGCCATATATTTGACACCACACGTTTCGTCCAATATCTCGTTTAATATTTGTTAAATCGAATTGACATAATGGACATACTTCATCGTAAATAGTTTCGAAACGAAATGTAAAAAAAAAAGAACAATATGGCTACCTAATTGCAAACGGCTGTTAGTTGTCTCTCAAAATTTGGTGGTTTTTCGTTGGTAAAAACAAATCTAGAAATATCTCCGAAAATAATGAGTAGGAAGGTAAGTTTTGAATTACAATTTATTAGAAATATCATATATTTGCCATTTATGAGTATATTTCAATATAATAAAAAAAAAAACATAAAGATTTGAAAAAAAAATGACGTCCATATATTGCCCAGAGCCTGTTTGGTCAACAGATTTTTGCTATTTCAGAGAGTTACGAGTATATAGTATACTCTAGATAGACTAGAGGAAACTTTATAAGAGCTTTTTGGCTTATCAGATGGAGTTTTTATACCTTCAGCCATTTCCTCTGCCTTATAAAGGGTAGTCTTGCTATATTCTGTTAATATCTGACAATCTCTGTGGCGCAGTGGGCTAAGACCCGGCTGAGATGCAAAAGGTTGCGGATTCGATTCCCGCCGCGGGACAAATGTTTGTACGATTTGCAAGTATTTGTCTCGGGTCTGGGTGTAACATATGTGTAAGTATTTACAAAAAAAATATGACTGATATTACTACTATATTAATAATTAGTAGGTATATCAGTCATGTGGTACCCATAACACAAGCTCTGCTTACTTTGGGGCCAGATGATGCTGTGTGAAATGTGCGGGATTAATTTATTAATTAAATAAATATTCTATTTTTATTTATATATCCTAATTTATTTAATTATGGGATAGAATTTAATTTGAGCTGTTTCTTAATTTTTTTTTGATTAACTATTATATTTGTCGGTTAATGCAAGTTAGAAGTACCATTTAAAACTTCCGAAGACCTTGACTCGATTCGTCTGGGTCAAACAACCCTGGTTTGTGCAATGAAACGCAGAGAGATTCGTATTACAAGTTTACTAGACGATTTGACAACAAGATCATAATACAATGTTTAGCAAACTTTGCATTTACATGCCCTTTTCCATCTATGCAAGATAACATTACTTAAGGATAATCCAGTAAATCACAACTTTTCTAACATCCTTCATAAAGGAAAAAAAAGAAGCTTCTTTTTTCTCTCTTCCTCAAAAAAAACCATCTGACTTTGCGCGTAAGCATCATCGAAATACTACTAAAGCATAATCCTAGGTAAACACCAATTGAATTGATAGGCTAGTTAGTTATAGTTAACTCTGTTTATATATTAGCCTCTTAATCCTTTGGCCATGGCTACATACTCGGCGTTAATTAATAATTTGTATTATCATTCTATACCTATTAGCTGTTGCTCGCGACCGCATTGTTTTGAGAGGGATTGTAGCTAAAATCCTACCCCAGCGGGCCTAGCACGGCACGAGGAGAAATAGTCTTTCCACCTTTTTATCCACCTGTCAGTGGAAATACACCACCACCTGTCCACCACAGGTGGATAAAAACGGGGGAAAGACTATTTCTCCTCGTGCCGTGCTAGGCAGGCAGGATGCAATCTATCTCCTTGCCAAATTGTATTGATAAGTTTCGAAACAATTACCTAACCATCCTATAAAAAGTTTCGATACAAACATTACACCTCATTTCACTCCTTTATGAGAGTGATTTTGTAAAAGCCAGAATCACGTGTCCATTTATTGTGCATTTTAGGTATCCAATCACACCACCCGCTAAAATGTTCACATAGAAACTTTGACACCCCATTTTACCCTTTTGTTATGGTTATTTTGAAAAATACTGAAACACGTGTCCATTCATTTAGAATTTTATTATTCATATCAAATTTCAAGCAAATCTAAACTTACTAAGGTTTGTTTAAGGCAGAATTTCAAAAATTTTACAAAGGGGTAAAATGGGTTGTCAAACTTTGTATGTGAACTTTTTAATGGGTGGTGTAATTTCTTTGAAATTTAGTTTGGATACTTAAAATGCTAAATTAATGGACACGTGTTTCAGGATTTTTCGAAATAACTCTCATAAAGGAGTTAATTTGGGTGTGAATATGGAAGCTCTTTAAAGGTGGTGGGTGTGATTGGTTTGAAACTTATCAATAAAATTTGGCAAGGAGATAAATTGCATCCTGGGGAAGGATTTAAGCTACAATTCCTTTTTTTTTAAAAAAGGAATTGTAGCGTACGAAGTCGCGAGCAACAGCTAGTATCTAGATAAAACCAGTCATAATGGAGTAGGTACCTACGGTAAATAGTCATACACTTCACTGTTGATGAGTAAAACAGACGTTCAACGTGTTCACGAAGCAAAATGGAAGTAGGTAACAAGTACGCCCAAATACTTTATTAAATCCATTTAACAACAGCAAACTTTTTTCAAATTGAAATCTGTATGTGGCACCATCTATATTTTTTTGATTGAACCAAATCAACTAATATATTTCTCCACCGTAACAAAAATGGAACACCGAAGGAAGACTTATCAAACTAGTTCTAAAACCGTATAATAGATGGCGCCATCGGAACCAAAGCTCGCAGCAAACATACACCATGCCACACCATGCTTACGGTGTATACGCGGATGCTAGTAGATAATAATTAAAATTTGGTTTTATAGATGGCGCTGGCAAAGCACGGTCACAGATAACATATTACTATGGCACGGTCAACATTTCAGTAACGACCACCAGACATTTTGTGTTGTTTTGGGTACCTACGGGTAGCCATCTATAGTTGTATCATGACAATAAAAAATAGCCTAGTTCGTATTCGTACCTAATACCCTTCTAGTACCCACCTAATAATACCTAATAGGTAGGTACTTATAGTCACCAATATTACGTCGTGGTGACGTAGGTAGGTATATATGGGGACTGAAGTACGCTTTAAAATAAAATCCTAAACTCAGCTAAACCTCATAAATACATAGGTACATAGGTATGTAGGCGTCGCGTCGGGCTCAAAAGGACAAAGTATTGTCGCTTACATGATAAAAAGTTTAACATAAAGTAGGTATAATTTAGAAAATAAGTACCTAGGTTGTTTGAGCACCTGGATTACCATATAGGTACCTAATTAGGATTCGTATTTTTATTTTTTATTTTATTTTTATTTTATTTTGGTGGTCTGAAAAGTTTCCGACATCAACATGAAGATAGCACTCGTTAATTAAAAGCTAGTGAATTTCGTTGTTTATCTGTTGATAGCTACTCACCAAAGTTTCAGCCGGTTTGGACGCGCAGTTGTTATGTAAGTCATCTGAGTGAGTTGATGTGAGTGTTTTTTATGAAAATGGACAAAATCGAGTATCGAGCCGCCATTAAATATTTGTTTTTGAAAGGCAATAGGCCTACGCAAATCAAACATGAGTTGGATTCTGTTTATGGGGACTCTGCACCATCATTTACCACAGTGAAATTTTGGGCAGCTGAATTTAAACGTGGCCGTTAGAGCTTGGGAAACGATGAACGTTCGGGACGTCCAAAAACTTCAACTACCGACGAAAACATCGCCAAAGTTCACCAAATGGTGCTAGACGACCGCCGAATTTAAGTGAGAGAGATAGCAGAGGTTATGAACATTTCAAAAGAACGTGTTAGTCACATATTAAATCAACATTTAGACATGAGAAAGCTGACCGCGTCTTGGGTGCCGCGTTTGCTCACGTTAGACCAAAAACGTGTTCGAATGAACATTTCCAACGCTCTGTTAGCGCAGTTTAGGCGCAATAAATCCGAGTTTCGGTGTCGATTAATTACTGTAGATGAACTTGAATACATCATTATTCGTCCGAAACAAAAATACAGTCCAAACAGTGGACCAAGGGGGAACCGGTTCCAAAAGAAGCAAAAACTGTTTTTTCGGTTGGGAAAGTGATGGCGACTGTTTTTTGGGATAGTGATGGAGTTATTTTAATCAATTATCTTCAAAAAGGATAAACCATTACAGGAGCTTACTACGCATCATTACTTGACAAGCTGAATGCAGAAATTGCGGAAAAACGGCCACATTTGCAGAAAAAGAAAATCCTGTTTCACCAAACGCACCGTCTCACACCTCAGCCGTTGCCATGGCGAAAATCCACGAATTTCGGTTAGAACTGCTTGACCATCCGCCTCACTCACCAGATCTAGCCCCAAGCGACTTATTTTTATTTCCTCATCTAAAAACTGTGCTCGGAAGACAGAGATTTTCGTCAAATGAAGAGGCAATCACCTTCGTGAACAATTATTTTGCAGAGAAAAACACCGAGTACTATTTGGACGGGTTACAAAGATGGCAGCATCGCTGGAAGAAGTATGTAGAGTTACAAGGAGACTATGTAGAAAAATAAGAAAAAAAAAACTGAAAAAATGTCTTGTATCTTTGTTAGGTCGGAAACATTTCAGACCACCTCGTAAATCACGAAAGCTTAGGAATAAGTACCATTTCATTTACTTTTATTTGCATGTTTGTAAACTAGTTATGGCCGCCGCACGTGTGTAATTAGAGAAACCTCGCGTGACTCAAGAGCTGGCTCATATCTAGCCCAGCGTATTAGCACTTACCAGTGTCTTGGGACTATGCCTTCCGGCAGTGTTCGGTTGGGCTAGCTATAGATCGTTTTACGCAGTCCTTAGATAGCATAACTGTTTGACTTGTATTTTGTATTAATATTAAGCAGTTGTATCCAAGCCAGCAGTAAAAATATATAGGCCAATAAAAATAGAATTTACCCTCGCACTAAATATCGAGACTACATGAGAAATAGAAGTTTTATATAAAAGTTGTAGAGAATAAAGTGATCTTTAAAAAGGGCTAGATGCATTTTATTGATTAATCCAATATTTTATGAGTTATCGGCCGAGATAGAAAAACCGGTTCACTAAAATCGTACTTTTTTGTAAAACGGTAAGTTTTACAAAAAAGTTTACGGGCAATAAAAGATGCGAAATGTTAATCTCTACATTATTGGTCTCAAAATTTTTGCACTCAAGTGCATAGTTTCCGAGATATCGGCTAAAAACTTTTTTCAAGATGGCGCTTGAAGCTCCGACTGGATCTGTCAGCATTTTGTGATTTTATGTAAGTGAAACTAAACCTTATAAAAAAAATATTGCATCAGAAATTTAGTGCGAGGTTGACCAAAAAATACGGCTATTTTTACTGGCCTAATACTCAGTAAAATGCATACCTACCCCGCCGATGCTAAAACGCCGATGTCATAATGGGATAAGACTGAATATAATACTGAAAGTATTGGACAGGATTTCGTCTATGGGAGTGCCCCGTCTGATGGGGTAGCATCCTATAGTTTTTGCATTGGACTGATGACCAATTTTCAAAAACGCCTACTTATTATAGGATTTCAAAACCTTCAAACATTGGCATTTTGATAGAAAAAAATACGTTTTTTTCTTTTTACGTTCCATGACACAAGGTGAATACTTATTGGTTATAATATTAAAAGAGTTTGATAGCTAACAAAATTACCTTTCAAATGATATACCACAATCCCTAGTACAATGGACAGAAATAGTAAAAAAATGTCTTCATCAACTCGTGATGAAGCGATTCCAGTTCAAGGCTCGCGAGTTTTTTATTCACTATTTACCCGCGGCTTTGCCCGTACCTACTAGGTACCTACACATAACAATTAGTAGTCCATGGTCGCAATGTCTTGTCAGTATGGTCTCAGTCAACCACCTTCCAATGTCTTGGAACCATTATAAATTCCTGATTTTAATAGTAATCTGAGTTGTAAAGTCCTAATACATAATTACTGAAGGTACCTGTAAGGTTTTGTATTATACTAGCTGACGCGCTTGCGACATGTACAGGTACAATGCACACAACGCCACCTAACCCGAAATTAAGCAAAGCTTATATTATGATGACGCGATGGCTGATATATTACTTATAATTTTTATATACATACTTAATGAAACTTTGAGAGATGACTGAGATGCGAATGCTGAGATGGGATGTGTGGAGTGACGCGAATGGGCAGAGTAAGGAATGAGTACATAAAAGGATGTTTGAAAGTGGCGCCAGTAAATGAAAAGATGAGGAGCAACAGGCTAGCATGGTATGGGCATGTAATAATAATAATAAAAATAATAAATAATCTCGGACATTTCACACAGCATCATCTGGCCGCAAAGTAAGCAGAGCTTGTGTTATGGGTACCACATGACTGATAAACTACTAATACTTTTTTTTTTGTAAATACATACATATTATACATAGAAACACGCAGACCCGAGACAAATACTTGCAGATCATACAAACATTTGACCCGCGGCGGGAATCGAACCCGCAACCTTCTGCGTCTCAGCCGGATCTTAGCCCACTGCACCACAGAGGTCGTCAATGAGAAGGGAAGAATGGCATGTAACTAGGAGAGTGCTTGGTATGAATGTTGATGGATTTACGAGTAGAGGTAGGCCAAAGAAAAGATGTATGGATTGTGTGAAGGATGACGTAAGTAAGAAAGGAGTGAGTTTTGAGATGACGGCTGATAGAGGAGAATGGAAGAAGAACACATGTTGTGCCGACCCCACATAATGTGGGAAAAGGTCAGGAAGATGGTGATACTTATGAAACTTTGTACAAGATTGGCATTAACTATCTATTTAGCAATATTGCGCACATAATGACTCTAGCCTGAAGGAGATAATAAGATCTGACCGAGTTTTCTTAATAGATCCCCACAGGACTTCGACGTACGGCCGCTTCTATCCCATTATAATGTAGAAGCCATCTATTCCATCCTCAACAGTACAATATAAAATACAAAATTATTGACATCATATAGACTTATCAAACACGAACTGAAAACTGAGATTGTATTACATCGCTTCTGAAAATGAACTTTAAACCACCGATGAATTAACAAGTTTTGATTTAAAATAAAAAAATCTAACTAATTAATCTTCTTGCTGAGCTAAGTTGAGACATCATACACACACACACACACCTTTACTTTACACACTCACACACAAACCTCACACACGCGCATATTTACATCTTAGCTATCGAAGGATCGCTCAAAACGATCTATAGACAGAGCAAATGATCCAGATCACTGATAGAGAACAGCGTACCCCAAAATACTGGCGGCATTGTCACGTTAAAAGACAATGCTAATATGCGGGGCCAGATACGAGCCAGCTCTTGGGTCACGCAAGGTTTCTAACAGACACCATCAAATCATTTAGACAACGCGATGGGCTCCTGTTCCCCACGAGCTCAGGGTCTCGACTCCAAAAGGCTTAAATATTTGCGCCTTATGAAGTCCGTGGCGCAATTAGACGCCGCACCAGCTCTAATTAGTCTCTGACAGATCGGGTGCGGCCAGAGTGTCAACGCAAGTATTATCTCTAACCAATGGCCTACCCATGGTCCCCAAAGGACAATAGAAGTACCATCATCACGTTTCAGACTATTTGACTCAAGAACTTGAAAGTTAACTCTAAATGCCCGACGAACGACATCGTTTAGACTCGAGTGGCGAGCAATGCTGCCGGCAGCATGTTAGCGTTTAATCTAAATCGATATAGTTTATGGTTTAAAATTATTTTTAGACGACCTCTGTAACACAGTGACTCCGCCTGAGGCGCAGAAGGTTGCGGGTATCGATTCCTGCTGCGGGACAAATGTTTGTATGATAATCTGTATGTATTTACGAAAAAAAGCATAAATTTAGTATATCTGTCATGTGGTTTCCATAACACAAGCTCTGCTTACGTTAAGGCAAATGAAATGTTTAGCATTATTTATATATAGGCAAGTGTACTTTATAGCACACTGGTGCTGATGAGGAGCGCATCGCAGCACACCTAACCGCAGACAAATTGCAAATCAAAATGTTGTAGGATCTTGAGCATGTTTCAAATAGCTCACATAGAGGCCCGTCTCATTGGATGTTAGATGGTTCCCAAAAGGTGGGAGCGGAATTAGGGTTAGCACTATTTCGCGGTCTGTCTGTTTTTAACCGACTTAAAAAAAGGAGGAGGTTCTTTCAGTTACGTTGTTTTTTTTGTTACTCATTTATGAATCGATTTGAAAATATCAACATGTTAAAGGTAAGGATATACCTAGTCGGTTCATACGTTCTGTCACAACCCTATTATTTTTAAATTTCGGATACTGGCCAGAAATATTTTATTGAATTTGAAATAAGAACATTTAAGCTTTCTAAAAATTCTAAGTATGTTCATTTTTTAAAATGGAATAGACGCTAAAGAAAGATTGAGTCGCGGTTATCGTGTAACGCGTTGCACCGCTGTTGTGGTTACGCGCCAACAAAGATTTTCAACATTATACAAAATTTGAAAATAACATTAAGGTTTGTTCATCAAACCATCAACGATTCAGTGAAGATTCGAGCCTCGAAAATCGTATAAAACTTTTTAACAAAATATTGAATCGTCGAAAAAACTGAAAAACAAAATATAATAAACCTTTTTATTTAGCCTTAATAACTAAGTTCTGAAACAGTAATTTTGAGGCTAAAAAAATAGGTTGGAAAGATCTCGCGCTTTCATACGGCGGTACGCGGGAAAAAAATACCGCCAAATTTTGTTTTCGAATGAAAAAAAATTTAACATAGAAGAAAGTTACAACAAAATGATAAAGTGCACGCCCACAGCAGTGAAGAAGCAAGCGCCCGTATTTAGAGGGTCCAGCGAGGGCATTATCCTTCGTCATGCTTGGTTTGGCTGGGAATGTCATATTCAGGCCTAACAGATGTGCATTTCTATCAAAAACGTATGAAAACCAGTGCTGTTGCGTACAATCCTCCTTACGTCCTTACAAAAATAGTGGAACCTCTTTCCCATACAATGTTCGAAAACAGACCCTGGACTTTCCAGCAAGATTCTCCACCAGCTCATAGGGCACGAAGCACTCAAAACTGGCTGTCCCGTGAAATTGACTTTATCAGGCACGAAGACTGGCCCTCGTCTAGCCCAGACTTAAATCCAGTGGACTACAAAATATGGCAGCATTTAGATTAGAAAATCTGCGCTAAGCTTCATGAAAATCGCTGCAGATATGGCTTGTCATTCACATGAATATTCAAAACTGACAATAATGTTCTTTATTATGTTGTCTAAGCCTGCCACCAATCCGCTGTGTTTCCACAGTTGACAACATCTTAAGCGTAAGTTAATTTTAAACCAAAAAGACAAAACTTGAAAATAGATCATTACTTATACAGAACCGTAGATTGGAGAAGTTTAGTTTGATTACAATTTTACAATAATCGTATGTAAGTAATTATACTGGCCTATTAGGTAGGTGGTTCGACTCCCAGGACAAACATTTGCGTGATAAATGGTATTTTATCTGTGTCTAAGTGATATTAAGTCCTATGTAAGAACATGTGTATTTAATTAATTTATTTATATTTGGAAAACCAACAGAAAAAAAACAACATACTACTAAATAATTACGTTTTAAAAACCAAAAAGAAAACCGACTTCATGGAATAAAATTTGACCCTATAATAAATTTTTAGTGGAAAGTAGATGTATTTTGTATATATATAATATGGTTAGGGCAAATAAACGCACCGCTCCAATGAGACAGCGAGATATCGAAGTACACGAAACATAATTAATGTATACAATTTTTAGATTTTCGTTGATTTTTCAGCTTGACCGATTTTGATAAAATTTAAATAGGACCACCAGTGAAGTATACCAACCCTTTCAAACAAAAAAAGAATTTTCCAAATCGGTTCAGGCGTTTTCGAGTAATCGGTGAACATAAAAGAATTTAAAAAAAAAGATTCCGACGAATTAAGAACCTCCTCCTCTTTGATGAAATCGGTTAAAAAGGAACAGAGAGCCAATTACAGGTTTTCGCTGATCGAAACGTTGTAGTCGAAATACTATTAAAATTACTAGTGGTCGCCCATTGGTCGAAATTCCATAATTATGCATAATTAATGTATTTTTTATACATAATTAAAAAAATATTAGCATTCTGCACTTCTTCTCTATATAAACTATAGGTATGTGTGCGGTATGTGTGTTTCATACTCCTCCGTCCGCACAATTTTTTGTAAAATGGGGTACAAAGTTTTTGCTTCACGTATTAATATAATAATAAGATAAGATAAGATACGATACTATAAGATAAGATACGATACTATAAGATAAGATACGATACCATCAGATAAGATACGATACCATAAGATAAGATACGATACTATAAGATAAGATACGATACTATAAGATAAGATACGATACTATAAGATACGATACTATAAGATAAGATACGATACTATAAGATACGATACGATACGATACGATACGATACGATACGATACGATACGATACGATACGATACGATACTATACGATACTATACGATACTATACGATACTATACGATACTATACGATACTATACGATACTATACGATACTATACGATACTATACGATACTATTCGATACTATTCGATACTATACGATACTATACGATACTATACGATACTATACGATACTATACGATACTATACGATACTATACGATACTATACGATACTATACGATACTATACGATACTATACGATACTATACGATACTATACGATACTATACGATACTATACGATACTATACGATACTATACGATACTATACGATACTATACGATACTATACGATACTATACGATACTATACGATACTATACGATACTATACGATACTATACGATACTATACGATACTATACGATACTATACGATACTATACGATACTATACGATACTATACGATACTATACGATACTATACGATACTATACGATACTATACGATACTATACGATACTATACGATACTATACGATACTATACGATACTATACGATACTATACGATACTATACGATACTATACGATACTATACGATACTATACGATACTATACGATACGATACGATACGATACGATGAGATGAGATGAGATGAGATGAGATGAGATGAGATGAGATGAGATGAGATGAGATGAGATGAGAAGAGATGAGATGAGATGAGATGAGATGAGATGAGATGAGATGAGATGAGATGAGATGAGATGAGATGAGATGAGATGAGATGAGATGAGATGAGATGAGATGAGATGAGATGAGATGAGATGAGATGAGATGAGATGAGATGAGATGAGATGAGATGAGATGAGATGAGATGAGATGAGATGAGATGAGATGAGATGAGATGAGATGAGATGAGATGAGATGAGATGAGATGAGATGAGATGAGATGAGATGAGATGAGATGAGATGAGATGAGATGAGATGAGATGAGATGAGATGAGATGAGATGAGATGAGATGAGATGAGATGAGATGAGATGAGATGAGATGAGATGAGATGAGATGAGATGAGATGAGATGAAATGAAATAAGATTTATTTACCAAATAAATGTCACATACATTTTACAAGTTACTGGTGATCCCCGCACTAGGCCAGGCCTGTGTCGCGGGAGATCGGTCAAGCAAAACGTAATTACCTATCACAAAAGTACACATTACAGGGCAGATAAACCGATAATATATTTATTCTATTAGTAATCTGGCATTATACAACTATTAACTAACAATATTAACTAACACCATTATACAAAGTTTGCTTAGTTTGGGGCTTGGTGGTTTAGTGAGCTTGTTCAACAATGTAACAATTTGATCATGCAGAAAAATAATTACCTATCAATTTTATATGAATCTATGCCTACATTTATTTATTTATGAAAAAGAAAATGTATTTTTGCGTATACTTTATAGACTGCTACTACAATACTAATACAATACAATGTAACGTTGTCCTTTGACTTTTAAGAATGCACTTGATTAGAAATCTGAAAAAAACCGAAATATCTTATCTAACCTCCGGATAATTATTTTCATCCTTTCAGAAGCACTGCTGACTTTAGGCCCAGATGATGCTTTAAATGTCCGGAGTTATTTATTATCTATTAATCTATTCCATTGTCGATCGTTTAGAATGGAAGAAACAAAGATAATTTGTGATAAAATAATAAAATAAAATATTCGTCTTCTTATAGTAAGTATCTCTAGTTATTTCGAACCAATGTGGTGAAAAGATTAAAGTGCGCCTCATGTGCCAAGTACACAAAAGAAGCCTTTCCTTTCATGACAGCTTTTTAGGTTCTTCGACATGTCGATTTCCTTACGAGGCTTTTCTTCGCCGTTTAAGAGTACTGGAACTGGAACATAGCGTTTGTTTTTCTAGGCACTACCGCTTGGCACGACTAGTTGAGTGAAGGGAAATTTTACTTTCCCGTGACACTACTGGTAATGCTACGGGTAAAAGTACATTTCCAGTGACACTACGCTGTTGCCAGTAGTTTCACGGGAAATATTATTTCCCATGGCACGAGTGAACCTTGTGTGGTTAGTAACACAGTTATGTATAGACATACAGACGAACTATATTCTTCTGGCACTTCGGCGACCGCAGCCGCAGCACGCTCGCTTTGCTCGCTCGCCTTGCGCGTTTTTTTCTATACTCTAACATAACCTAACCAACTGTTTTCGATCTGATTCAACTTTTTCTCCTGACTCTACTCTGTCAAGTCGCACAGAGTACAGAGTAGAGTCAGGAGAAAAAGTCAAAATTGGTAATGAGGTAATAATCCACGGGAGATTTTATAATACGCGATTAATTAGCCAATAAGAATAGTTGTGGTACGGGAAATTAAAATTTCCCTTCACTCTATTAGTGCCAAGCGGTAGTGCCTAAGAAAAGAAGCTGAACATAGACCTTTCGAAAAGAAAAAATAATGCACCACTACATTGAAACTTACGACCAGTGCACCACTATGATATGATAGATTACGATATACACTTACAATATGGAAAATAGCAACAACATACCGTACTACGACTGCTAAAATCAGACAAAACTAAGGGTCAACTTACGCTGGGCGTTTGTTAAAATTTAGTTTGATATAACCTCTTTTCTGTGGATTTAATAAACGGAAGCGTGAGCTTCAGCGGTAGTTCAACTGGTGATAGGACTTTACAGGATAAGTCCGCCTTGGTGGGTACCATCACAGTGGCAGAGATTCTGCCTCCAATCAGTAGCGTGCAAGTAGTGTTTAGGACACTTTTGAAGGCTATTGAAATTACTTATCAAACATTTAGAAGGACTTACGCATATATCTAGAGCCGGCATCATGCATGTGATAACTCCTGGTTTTACAAGCGTTACCTCAGAGGTTACCTATGAGGTAACTGTAACTACATATCAAAAGGTAGGGCGTATGATTATTTGCTGGATCAGTAGGGCGATCGCGCTATTTGTCAACGTAATTGCCGTTGAACTGTTTGGTTTTGGCAAAGGTTTGGATATGTCTCATCTGAATGTCAAAACAGTCCCGCTCTATTCTCCCTGAACGCTTTAATCGTTCATTTTACCAATCGAACACATTTATATATATAACTACCTAGTATTAATCTATGCACAGACTAGTAGGATGTGCTAAATCAACAACTTTCGTTAGAAAGCACTGACAAAAATAATGCGATCTCGCAACGATTGATCAACGTACAATCCAAATTAGAGCTTAATCGTTTCCGTTATAGTGATTACGGTACGATATATTTCAAATATAACGTTTTGACATTTTCGGTTTAGCTTTGGTTCAGAAGTTCAAAATTACCGCGGTCGGCGGTTTTGATACAACAGGGGTTTGTATTAAAAGTTTTCGTAACAGAATCAAAGCCTTACTCGAAAACGATAATTCAAATAGCAAATACTTTTAGCAAACCTAGAATTTTAATAAAAAATTTCATTGGTATAACTTTCATTTAAAAAGCATTTTCTATTGTTTTAATGGCAGTGCTTAATTGGTACTTCGAATTCAATTGAAAAGAAATCCGAGACAAATTCAGACAGCGAAACCAAAAATAAATGTTTTTAATTATTGTCTGACGAGGGTTCGTCTCGAGCGTCTGTAAAAATGCTTTCAGTATACTAGCATAAAAGTTTGGAATATTTGAAAGGCAAAATGAAGTTCTCCCAAACAAGTAAGTAATGGTATAGTAGGTACAACAGTAGGAGCAGGCAGTAACATGCTGTTTATTACATGAAGTATTGTGTATCACGCATATGATATATTATATATTAAAATGACTGGCCTGTCATCTAACTTGCTAGTAGTCATGCCATCTGCGCTGTGGGTTGGCGATTCGATTTCCACCCAGGACAAACATTGGTGTGATAAAATTGGTGTTTTTTTGTGTCTGGGTGTTATAAGGTATTATAAGTATGTATATAAGTTTAAAAATATATTCTATCAGTCATCTGGTCATAATAATACAAGCTACGAAGTTTTGGGCTAGATGGTTTTGACTGCACAAATATATATTATTTCTACTTATAACATAGAGCCTAGAGATTCACTTAGAAATATATTTTAAAGAAAATAAATATCATGGACAGTGCCTTGTCAGTAGGTTTATGAAAATCTAGTAAATGTTCACAAAAATGTTTATTTAAAAAAAAAAAAATTATAATTGTTTTAATACTAGTAATAAAGATAAACTCACTGTTCTCACAGATAGCTTGCTAAAGTTAATAAATATTTTATAGGGCAATGTGTACGCTTCTATAACAAGGTACCAAGCGACGTGTTAGATTTGTCGATTGGCAAATTCTAAAACATAATAAGTAAGAGAAACTTTCTAATAGAGCGTATTATAAAATAACAAATTCATCCGTCACTCTGCATCCGTAACGAAATTGGCAAGGATACAAATAAAGGGTTAAGACCAGACGAGTTGCTTGGCGGATTCTTCTTGAACTGGGGTTAGGAGGAACCGGCACCTAGATTCACTAGCATGTCAGAAGA
Organism: Lampropteryx suffumata; assembly: GCA_948098915.1. Classification (NCBI taxonomy): domain Eukaryota; kingdom Metazoa; phylum Arthropoda; class Insecta; order Lepidoptera; family Geometridae; genus Lampropteryx; species Lampropteryx suffumata. The sequence continues at coordinate 22,075,474 of OX402544.1, read as the reverse complement.
CAATTCAAAGTGGTCCTTGTGATTTGATTCAATAAGAAATGTGTTTACCTTGACTTCTAACTAAATTATTAGTATAATTTAGTAGATTTACCAAGATTTCGAGGTACAGCCTGAAGACGTATTTAAACCCGCGAACCGGTTCGAGCGAATTTCTGATCAGATTGACCTAGTGAAGCTAGTGAACTACATTTACTATGAAAATGCTGCATTTTCATAGTAAATGTATATATGTATACTAGCGACCCGCCCCGGCTTCGCACGGGTGCATGCCGATGCTAAATAAACTACAGAATGTCTTTATATACAACGTTATCTAAGAGAATATCAATAACCTAAAAGATAGACATACCATCGCGGACTTTTTTGTAGACCTTTTTAAGGTTTTAAGGTGTACAATACTTTAGTACATTATTTTGATCCATCTCGTAGGGTTCAGCCAGCGTTTCCAATGTAAGCGCAAAAAAATTAGTTTATTTACGACATCACGTTAGAAACCTCTGAAATTATCAGTGTTTCTCTACTATATTATGCATGTTATATACATATAAACCTTCCTCTTGAATTACTCTATCTATTAAAAAAAAACAAAATCCGTTGCATAGTTTTAAAGATCTAAGCGTACATCGGGACAGACAAACAGCAGGAGGTAACTTTGTTTTATACTATGTATAATGATAACAGACGAAATTTTCGTTACTCTGAATTGCGAATAGGTCTTATTCAGAGACGAAAACATACGCTAAATCACGATCATAATCATAAGCATACCCTTAGTTACGCCTCTGTGCCGAATGTATGAATTAAGATCTTTGGTGGATACCTACCTACTACGGGTATAGCAACATCGTTTATGAATTTTGTATTGCATGTTATTATGAAATTCGTTCCATAATTTTTACTAAAAAGTGTTTCACTACAACTATAAATTTACAGTAAAATATTTTGCTGGAAAATATAGCGATAGAAAGTGGAAGAACAAATGATTTTCGCCATCACGAACTCAAAAGCAAGGACGAAGAAAGCGAACAAGTATTTACCATTTACTTCTGACGCGAATTCGGACTTGGATTCTAAGATTCGCTCGGCGCTCACACAATTCCTTCTCCCTTTGTCACAAGATATACGACTCGAGCTAAACAAAAATATTAAATATTAGCTGCTGCCCGTGGCATCGCACACTACACGTGTGCGGATCTGTTCCTTCATAAAAAGTAAACTATCTATCTCTTTACTAAATTGAATCTAATTCCGAACAATTGTTTTGTTGAAAACGGAAAAAACAAACAAACTGACCGACAGATACCTACACCTTATCGAATTTATAATAAGTACCAATGTATAGATATGGATACATGAGGATGAGCTAGCCAACTAACTAACTAACCAGCCCACGATTTTATAAATGAAAAATGAACCTATAACCTACGTAAACTTACGACAATAATAAAATACTGTTCTGATTCTTACTCCATAGTTTGTGCGTCATAGCGAATTCAGCGCCAACGAGCAACGATCGACGTATTGTATTAGAATCGACAGTTGTACTGTTATCTACACCGACCACTCTCAGCGGTTCGCCCTGCTACCTTGTTGTTGGAGTTGTTTAGTTTGTTTGTTATTAGCCTTAGTCGATGGTCGATTGTCAATTCTAAACGTCACGCGGAATGGCGTCTAGAATTTTCTTGGGATTCCTCGTCGTTCAAATCACATTGCACCACAATACACATACAACCCAATTATCCATACCCGTCCCGAAGCCACAATTTATTCATTAAAATTCCGCCAAGATTACTGAATAAAACATGCAATAAAACGGGTAAAAAAATATTAAATTAGCAGAGCTATGTTGGTCCATGAAATGACAGACGAAGAAATCAGCTTGCAAGACGTTTTGACGGATTAGACAGATTTCAATTTTCCGATAAAGCGAGTAGCGAGATAGCGAACCACAGTTTTATACTTTTACAGTATAGTTTTTACAATTACATAACTATGTTATTTCAGCTCCAAATAAATATATTTATAAACGTATCTGTTTGTATCCATTAAAGTTTATGCTCAAAAAGTGAGATTTTCCAAATCACTCAAACGACTCCTCTACTTTAATCTCTGGGCGAAATGAGCCATCTTGATCATTAAATCTTTCTCGTTCTGAAAATACACAGTGCGCGCATATACTCGTACATAGAAACAACATTTAAATGTACGACTTTACAATAGGAGTCCATTACTATGCTAGTGAATTGTATGTCCGGGACCTGAAGCCCAATTTAAGGCGTCAAAAGGGCTCTCTTCCATTCCACGCATTTGTAATGTCGCTCCTCTAGCTTCGGTGACTATTTCTTCACCAAATTGGTAGATTGGAATTGGTGGTCGTAAGCTATGTTTATAATATAATTTCAAACTCAAACTGTTTCATTTGTAATATGTACGTACACTAAAGCCAAACATTGCCATAATGTATTAGAATGTATTAGTTAACTCGAGCTTCTGAGACCCAAGAAACAGGCTTCTACGCCTAGTTTGGGCCTCACCGATACTGTAAATTAGTGCAATAAATATTCTTTATTCAGATTCTTTAATTCTCATAACAAGCTATGCTTAGTTCCGGCCGAGATGCAGAAGGTTGCGGGTTCGATTCCCGCCGCGAGACAAATGTTTGTATGATCTGCAAGTATTTGTTTCGGGTCTGGGTGTTTGTATGTATAATATGTATGTATTTACAAAAAAAAAAGTATATAAGTAGTATATCAGTCATGTGGTACCCATAACAAGCTCTGCTTACTTTAGGGCTAGATGATGCTGTGTGAAATGTCCGGGATTAGTTGAGCTAGATGGTGTTGTGTTGATTGTCTATCAATATTTGTTTATCAATTTATTTGTTTCCCTCAGTTGAGTCATCTTGCGTTACGTTAGACGTTGCATCTTGCATAACTAATGAGCGAGTAACGCAGGGAAAATAGAATGAGGTGGTTCGTTGACGTCATGCCCACGCCATAAAGCGTTAGATATTCATCTTACTTTCTGAAGCATAAGCTTCCAGACTTGTGCACCCGTCACGTGGAACTGATCACAAACTCGAGTACGACGAACCTAATAACCCACATGATAATATTTCAGCGTCAGGCGTAGGTCAGGCATAGGCATACAGAAAAATCTAATAACAAACATTCCAAAAACTGTTTTAGGATTAGTAGTGTGTTTTCCCTAGCAGATGTACAGACTTATGTTTAAGCTTTAAGCAGTGTTGCCAGGCTTATATACTTAGTTTTAAACGAAACTCGTTAATTGCCGGTCGATCGCCTTAATTATTATTATTATTCCCTTTAATTACACGAATGGAAAAGCTGGATTATAGTTAATATCTGCTGTGAGTCAGGTCTGTATCAATACGTCCAGTCTAGCTAGATTAGTTTAGCTACTACCATAGTTTTATGTCAATTGTATAATTTTCAGGAGAAACACAGATTTTCAACTATATTTTTTTTTTATTAAAAGGGGAAATAGTTTTGACTCATTTACAAAATTAAACCGCGAAAGTCATTTAGAGATATATTCAGGCAGATATTCAAAGAAATTAATATTACCAATATTAATATTATTGGTTTCACACTCATCGAAGAAGAAATATCTTTCAGCAAAATAGTGGTATTTTATGGAATCCGTCCTAGAAAAAAAAAAAAACTTAAGTTATGACTAGAAAAGTACAGGTTTTTTTTTTAAACATGGTGGGCATTTATATAAATAAATATTGCCAGACATTTCACACAGCATCATCTGGCCTCAAGGTAAGGAGAGCTTGTGTAATGAGAACCACATGACTGATTAATACTACTCATATACTTTTGTTTTTGTAAATACATACATAATATACATATCCCGAGACAAATACTTGCAGATAATTTAAACATTTGTCTCGCGGCGGGAATCGTACCCGCAACCGGACCTTGGCCCACTGCGCCACAGAGGTCGTCAACTTAGTTATCTTCTGAAAAACATTTAAAAGTTCGTCTTACTAGCAACCAGCTGTTGAAATACAGTTCTCGGTCAATTTGACGGATTCATATTGTAAATGGTAGTTTCTGTGAATCCATTTTTACTCGTACGTTTGTTTTTTGCTGAATCACGCCAAATAAAACTTGGGTACTTTTTAAATGGATCCTATGCGAGCAAAGCCGCTGGCAAAAGCTAGTTATCTATAGGTCTTGTAACTAATCCTGTATTGGATTTGACTGTCAATTCATATTTATTTCTTGCAATCTCTCCTAGCCCACACAGCCCCGCCGGGGGTGGTGTGTGGGTTTGGTATCGACGGGATTATCTCACCATATTTTCTGTTAAACAATCCTGCCTACACTGACTCGCTGGGTTCGGCAGGTGGCTTTGTATTTACATTGTTTTTAACCGACTTTATCAAAAAGGTTTCAAAAAGGTTCTCAATTCGTAGGAATCTTTTATTTTTTATTTTTTAATAAGTATGTATGTTCACCGATTACTTAAAGACGCCTGAACCTGAATTTTTAGGTGAAAGGTAGTTATTTTAAAAAGAATTCAACACTAAGCAAGCGTCTATGCTTACTTGCAGATGTGTTAAATAACTCAAAATCAATGTTTTTGTTGACCAATGAGTTGAACGATTTGCTAGCTCGTATCAAGAATGCGTTTTGTCTATAATTAGTCCTAGTACCATAGGAACGTAAAGAATACTCGGTTTTCTCAATGCAGCAGTATTTGTACGTAACCCTAATTGCTCAAGCAGCTCAGGACAATCTACGTTGCCATTGCAGATGTTTATGAGGTATGCTAGTTAGCAGCTTGCCTGCGATTAGACAGTGGAAGGAAATGAAACTTGCGACACCTTGTAAAATAATCAGGTATGTACATTTTAGTTCGGTATTGTAGGTATCGCAAAAATATTTTTTGTATGGATTCAAGACGCGATGAATAAATAGGTATGTTAAGATTCTTTCCAAAACTTTGAATTCGAAATACTAGAACATGGTTTGGAAATGGAAACCCGCTGGATAAAGGCAGACTGATCCAGTTCTCAGTAGAGAAATATGCCAGAGTATTACTAGTGGACAAGTGAGGTACGAGTACAATATAGTGCTGAAAGGGGACGTCCCTACCTACCAGAATAAACCAGGGCCGGAGATAAGCTTGAAAAATAATGTGTTGAACTGTTACTCCGATTAGTGATACCATTATAAACAGTTATTAAAATCATTTTGATAAACACGGGCTTTATTCACGTATTATTTTGTCGATGGAGGCACAGTGCGAACCGTGAACTCGAGCGGCAACGAGCGGACCGCGGATCAAACTCACCCTGATGAAGATTCTTTATATGAATCGAAACAGTGTCGGTGCCTCCATCAACAAAATAATACGTGATTTACTCACGTGTTAATCAAAATGTAGGTATAATACAACTCACGAATGGTTTAAAAGTAAATTAGTTGTTATAAACATTATAAGTAAAGGTACATAAACTGATATACTACTTATATACTTTTTTTATTTTTTTTGTTAATACATACATATTATACAGAGAAACAAACACCCAGACCCGAGACAAATACTTGCAGATCGTACAAACATTTGTCCCGCGACGGGAATCGAACCCGCATCCTTTTGCGTCTCAGCCGGGTCTTAGCCAACTGCGCCACAGAGGTCGTCAAGAGTTTCTACCCGTTTGGCACTACCCAAGGATCACGTGTAGGGTCACGCGTAGGGTCACTAAGAGTATGCTCCTACGGACACAACCCAAATACTATTTACACAATTTCAGAATAGAAGGGATGTCGAGAAAAATTGACAGCAATAACAGAACTGTACGCGACTATTACGAGTATGATCAGAGTGGCTGATGACACTGCTATTTAGACATATCTCATGCTTCGCACACTTACTAAGCTCATAGTTAAAGTAACTTCAATTACTGTACTATGAAAATGAAAACATATTGTTACGTACTTAACAGTACACTGTAACGGAAAAGGTAAATAATAGGTACGTAGATTACGTTAAGTAAATAACTACTATTTTCGTACGAGCCAAAAGCCTTCGTCATCGTATACCAAATTTTGAAACAAAGTGTACTCTAAAGCCTGTTACAGAGTGCTTCTATAAGCGCTCAGATGAACAAGCTACTGCGGTCAACCTTCCAGGTTATACATTGTTAATGGTATATGAAAGCCGATTACATAAAAGCCATTAGTGAAGCATTTTGATGTCTATTCGCTAGTGCACGAACATTTACTGAACAGTCAAGCGATAAGTAGGAGGATATTGGCAGTTGCAAAGCCTGCTGAAATCAATGCAGAAGCTAATTATAACCTATGTTATAAATAATATATACCCAACTTAGAACTCGTATAACTCGAACACTTATAACTCGAGAACCACTGGACCGATTTGGATGAAACTTAAAATGAATATAGTTAGTAACATCAAATATCTTGTTTTTGGCGTGATAACGTCTTATAAATCGATGAACGCCGGCTGCACGTACAAAAAAGCATGACTTTATTTCACGTTTCGCCTGAGCCGAGCGTGCAAACGAGAGCGTGGAACAAGCGATAGAGAGGCACAATCAGCCTAAGCGTTCGGCTTGTGACGCCGATTTTCTTATGACGTTATCACGTAAAATTATCAATTTACAGACAAGCATTTTTTTTCTAGAATTTCTAACAACGGATTTATAGGTATAGAGATCCGTTAAGATTGGGAGAAGAGATACTGGAATCAAAAATGCAAAGCTTAACATTTATTAAACGAATCTCTGTATTGAAAACTATTCAAGAAACCTTTTAATATCTTCGAAAGATCTTATACAACAATAAGGTAGAAAAAATATTTGCATACATTGGTATACATCACGGTAATGTGAGTTTGTAATCGCAAACATTCGTTTTAATTTAATAAAAAAAGGTTTTAAGTGTTTGTTTTAATTAAAACTTGTATAACCATAAATTAACTGCATTTTTGTGCTGTAACTGCATTTTTTGTCCTTTACTTTTGCCGTGAGATCATGCTTCATGAGCAAATAAACTGTTATTCTATTCTATTCTATTCTTGCCAAATTTAATGATTCTAGGTCAACGGGATAGTACCCCATATGTTTTGATTTACTAGCGATCGACAACAATGTCTATCAATATTTATTTATTTATTATTCCTTTTCAATACTAGCTGACCCGTGCCAACTTCGTTGGTCTGTTACAACTTCCCAAAACATATGAAAGTACTACTATCGCTATTAGAAATAAGATAGCTCTGCAAATTATTGTAATAATTACAAAGATTAACAAAGTTACGGATAAATATTGATAGATGGTGCTAGCGGCCACCCGCGGCTTCGCCCGCCCCGTTCCCGTTCCCGTTGGTTTTCCGGGACAAAAAATAGCCTATATCCTAATCCAAGTTACTAACTATATCATTTTAAGTTTCATCCAAAACGGTCCAGCGGTTCTTGAGTTATAAGTTGCGTAACTAACACTACTTGCTTTAATATATATATATATATATATATATACTAGGTGCTGCCCACGGCTTCGCGCGCGTGGTATTTACATAAAAAGTAGCCTATGTCCTTCTTCAAGGTCCCATTCTATCTCTATACCGAAATTCATCAAAATCGGTTCGGTTTATGAGTGAAAACGTGACAGACAGAAAGACTGACAGAGTTACTTTCGCACTGATATATATATATATATATATATACCTACTACTACTACTACTACTACCTACTAATATTATCAATGCGAAAGTAATTCTGTCTGTATATAGGTATATATAGAGGACATCGTTCTGTCGTTCGTTAGCCTAACATAACATTGGTGAGCAAATCGTTGCCGCGGCAAGTATTAGGTAGGTACATTGTTCTATTTTAGTGTTCCATACTTCAAAGGGAAAAAAGGTAGGTGCCTACCTACTTTTATGGTATAATTGCCCGTCTGTCTATCTGTCTATCTGTATGGCAAGACCCTTTTTCTGTTTTGTAAAAAAAGTCAAGCTTGACTTGAAAAAATACGGCAATTTACGTGGCACAAATTAACGTATTTAGGTCTTATTTATTAACCACTAAAATTAAGAACGAACTAGAAAATTAAGACTTAACAAAGGGGTCGCCGAAAATATCTTTCATCCCTATTTCTTTAAGGAACGGTCTTGCACGGCGTTAGCCTAGTGCCTTGCATATTTGACTCACGTTAAATAAAAAAATATATGGATTTTATTCTAACTTCTAAAACTATCATGGTTTCGAACATAATTTTCACTCAAAACGGAATCTAAGATATATATTACGAGTTTTTCTGCTTCCCGATATTTCGGCACAGTTGAATGCGCCATGATCATGATTAAAAACGGGATAAACTGAGATAATCTGAATGTATTTCAGATTATCTCAGTTTATCCCGTTTTTAATGAAAACTATGGATTTTATTCTGTTTTTTGATCCACGCATCCATTGCCCTAAATTAATTAGGTAAACTAAATGTTAATAAATTGGTTAGCAAATGGACCACTCACTGTGAAGGCTTTCAAAGTCGGTAAGGACTACTTAGTCCCGAAATTTTTTTTTATTAAAATTTTGGCAGCGTCTAGACTAGACTAGGTGGCGGCAAAAATACTCAAAAATACTGCATTGTACAAAGTACCTTTAACAAAATGGAGGAGGTCCTCAATTCGTCGGAATCTTTGTTCACCGATTACTCGAAAACGGCTGAACCGATTTGGAAAATTCTTTTTTTGTTTGAAAGGGTATACTTCACAGGTGGTCCCATATAAATTTTATCAAAATCGGTCAAACTGAAAAATCAACGAAAATCTAAAAATTGTATACATCGATGATGTTTTCATGTACTTTCATACATCGCTGTCTCATTGGAGCGTTGCGTTTATTTGGCCTACCCATATTATATATACAAAATACATCTACTTTCCACTAAAAATGTATTATAGGCTCAAATTTCATTAAATGAAGTCGGTTTCTTTTTAGTTTTAAAAACGTAATTATGTAATTTCATGAAATATCCAGCCATTTTGTAAAACATTTCGGGTATCTCCAAACAGCAGTTTAGCAGCAAGGGAGCTCGGAAGGAGGGAGGGGGTCGGGAAACGCCACTGACCTCAAAAATGGCTACTTCAAAACTTAATATTTACGAATATCTGTATCGAAACACTGTTTAAGAAATCTAGAGAAGTTAAGTATCCCTAAATACTATTTTTTTTATTTCAATTGTCAATAATGGTACATATTCAACATGCCCAACTCCATATTGTGACCTCTATGGCGCAGTGGGCTAAGGTCCGGCTGAGATACATAAAGTTGCGGGTTCGATTCCCGCCGCGGCATAAATGTTTGTATGATCTGCAATTATTTTTCTCTGGTCTGGGTGTTTCTATGTATAATATCTATGCATTTATACAAAATAAAACAAGTATTTAAGTAGTATATCAGTCGAGTGGTACCCATAACACAAGCTTTTCTTTTTTTGGGGCCAGATGCTGTGTGAAATGTCTGGCATTATTATATCGACGGGTAAAAGGCAAATTGACTCAAACGCCACTCGGGGCGATATTGAGTTATATACATATTCGGAATCAGCGAATTTTTCTCCTATTAGTAGTACTACCCCTCCTACTAGTACTACTTCTCGATGCACCTAACCTTTTTTTCGCCTTCTCTACTAATTAAAAATACTTAATTAACCCCAAATAACTAAATGATATTATATAATATAATTTGAATCCCTAAACATACTTTGATCTATTATTAATTTGGCCAACGATTCGTCTAGTGATTGTGATTAAAATCATACGTTGTGTTTCGAATATAGTAACTCTGATTCTTTGAGAGAATTATGTTGAGATATGTATTTAAAATATTATAAACTTTATTATTAGAAGTAATCATCCTCTGTTATGAAGAATATCTTTGATTTGCCTACGCTGTGGTTCGATATTTAATTTTATAATTATGTTAATTATTGTCCTTTAGTAATATTATAAACTGCATTAAGTAAATAAATATTATATCCAATCTAGTATTACTGTGAAACCTTATAACGGTTTAAGTTATTTCAATATTTTAATACGATATTAGTTCTTGTCATGAATTGTTACTTTGTATAATATCAAGCTCCGCACGTGTGATATCTACACAAACATCAGCCTATATCATTCCCCAAAGTCGATCTATCTTTTTATCAAAATCCATCAAAATCAATTCCGCCGCGAAACGTAACAGACAGACAAACATATTCACTTTCTCGATAATATGATATAGATAATAATTTCGGTAGTTTCAGTAGTTAAGCAAGGTAATCATTTTTGTTCTATATTACTACTTCCTAATAGCAGCTTATGTCGATTTTGTCCCACATTTATTGCACATTTATATTTATTTATTTTATTGCGGCTTAGATCACTAGCCCCTCCTCGCTAGCGATAGTAGGTTTCTTTCCATGTGACCTGGACAGCCTTCCTCCGCAATGGACAATTTCATGTCCCAAGAGAACTCTAATTTTAATTTCGACAACAAACAAAACAGTTACTTCAGTAATTAGTATGTCTGTCATAGTTCAGCAAAGGGGTATCAGAGGGCTTAATCTTTTATCAAAACGTACAATGTAGTAGGTCGGTCCAACACATTCAAAGGCATTTACTTTACTTTTGTCTACAAGCAACTCACATACCATCCATCCACTGGTTAACCTTCTAGTATCGCATCTTAGAATGCAACTGGATACATAAAAGAGCCCTGCCTAACTCTTATCCTACTTGGCGAAGTTCCCTAATCCTACAACACAAGAATTTTACCCTACTCGACCCTAATACAGATTATTATCTAATACAATATGTTTTGATTTTATTTGTTAGGTCCGTAGAGGAAAGAAGATTGATAACGTGTGATAGATATACCAATTATATGAATAGTTTATCCTTAATTTCAAGAATAATATCAAATTTGGATAGCTTAATTCAGCCATGAGAGATATTTCTCTATACTATTACTAGGTAAAAGTCTGAATTAGATAAAATTATATCAACAGTAATATTCATACTGACTCTTCGTCGATAGCAGCTTTAGTCTTTCCATAGATTTAAGCAAGCTAGAAGGACTTTCGCCTCAAGAGTTTGATAGAACTTATCTAATATGATTATTAATAAATCAATAGTAGGACTCATCCATAAGATCTCCATTAACTATTTACTACAATGTACAAATAATGAACATTTTAATTTAAGGCGTAAGAAATCATTATTCCATTTCATAAGAATTTATAATTGCTTCCAACTAGACATTTATTATCTAGTGCAATGTTTCAGCTAAATCTTTAGTAAATAATTGGTATTACTATCTCATTGGATAATTGAGTTTATAAGTTTAATAACTTTTAGTCAATATTAGTTTTCCCCACTGATTCGCGCACCGATTAAGTTACAGGTAATCTACATAGTCCTACGAGATCCATAAGTAGATTTATACTACTGTATAAGTATGGATAATAGTAATTCGACAACCTAGGCAAACTGGTCGAATTGTGTTGTGTACCTGATGTCCTACCTAGCCTAATCTGGTGTGTAAATCAGCAATACTGGAAGCAAGCTTCGTACATTTAATTGTGTATGTCACTCATCAGGGTGCAATGATGAGCTACCTAGCTGCTAATTGGGGGACAGCGAGTTGTAAACCTCGACTTTGTACCTAACCTCTAGTACGTCCCTACAATCTACTTCCGACAGACCGAAGTCCTGGGATGTCTTTCGTAGATTAAAGGCAATATAATGTGCAAGTATATAAATAGATAAAGATAGACTATGCCGATTGCTTCTGTTACGTCCGGTTCTGCCTTCCTTACACAGAATGCAACCAATCATAGGGAACCATTAAGCCGATCCTCAGGAGAGGTAAAATCTGGCTCCAGGCTCGTTCCGAGAGGTCCTGGGGGAACTCCTAACAGGGTGGGAAAGCCAGACTTGGGTATAACACCGCTAGGTTTCCATCTGACCCACAGACCAAGCCGTGTAAGAGCCTCATACAATTACATTGGTGAATCTTGTCTTCTTTTAGACTTACCGACCGGATAAACTATTACGTAACTCACACAATAAAATTATCACAGAAACAACGCACGACAAACACCATGTAATTGTAGGAAACCATGAGAGAAAATTCTACCGAAAACGTTCAGCTCGACCAGCCTTACGCCCCTACTATTCAGAATGACAAAATCCGCCGTCTTCTTTTTCATCTTTATTCAAACACATTTGAAATTTCGATTCTTTCAATTTACGACCCAACCTCCATGGTATAGCTAAATAACCTCTGTACTAAATCAAGCCCTTAATAAATTAAAATTTCAATTTATTCCCAACTTTATGTAGTTATTTCATGATTTATATATTATATCGTGAACATAAATAGATTTTAATTTATCTATTCTAGTTTTAATATTGTTTTTATGTAGCTATTTAATTGTTTACCATTTCGAACTCAACCTCCTTAGAGATCTTCCCGTCCCAAATCATTCTATCAATAATATATTAATATAAGGATAGATTATTATATTTAATCTTACTAATTCAAATTTAGTATTATTTATTATGATACTCTATGAGTCGTAAAATATTTCTAAACCATAGTTTATAATCTTAGTATTAATTACTTTTTGCTAGCTTTCACTCGCGGACCTTGACAATTGCATACATCCACCATAATCCGTCTATGGCGTAGACAGAGAAAACAATAGACACATGGTGATCGTGCCGCGTGTGAGATAGAACGATAGGTGGGTGGTGTTGCCACATTAAAACTTTTACCCTATTCCTAAGTATTAGCAAAATCCAAATTAACTACCATTGTGCTTTGAAGTTTTTTTCTTTGATTCAGTTTCCATATACGGGGTCGCTTAAATCATTTTAGCTTGAACTGAAATAGCTACTGCTGTCATTTCAACCATTTTGCTTTGAACTATTTTAGTAAAATATGAAGCTTGAGCATTTTATCCTTGATCAACAGTAAAATTATATGTCGTTTCAAACAGCTATTAAAAAAAGCACGTCATGTATTTAATTTAATTTAATTTGATTATTTCTATGTTTTGTTTACTTGTATATAAATATTTTTACTGATACAGCCTTTAGTAAAGTAAAAGAAATATCTACGTAAGTGTTACACCAATAAATGTTAATTACATTTTTTTATTTTGTGTTTTTGATCCTATCAAATTTAATCAAAGTTTCATATTGGTTAGGTCCTAAATGCTTTTTTACCAAATTAAAACAAGAACTAGAATAGCTTTAAGATCATAATACACAAAAAATGTGAAATTCATGAATTTTTGACCAAGTTTTTTAGTAACTTGGTCATTTAAATGAATTTCCCATTTCTTAACTTGTCTCTTTTGCCTTTCAATCATTTTTCCATTACTTAACGTATGTTTCTTTTGCCTTTGAAGCATTCTTCCTAAATCAGTTTATAATAATTCATGAATTTGAGCCTTTCTACCCAGTTCCATAAAGGAAAGTCCTTTAAGTCATTTAAGTCATTTTGCCCTGATCTATGTTTCAGAATGGCAGAATTTATGGCCTATAAATCTTTTTACCTTGATCTATTCTTGACTTTTCAGGTTTTAAAATCAATTAGCCTTGATCAGAACATAGTGCAATATGACTTAAACGACATCTAATGTAGTAAATAATGCTCCTATATAGAAGCAAAACGTACATAATTGTGGCAGTTTCATTATAGTTTAAATGATTGCCATCTCTAATTCTATTCAACTGGTACTTTAGGAGTAATGTTTTTTTTTAAAGTTACTAAAACGGTGGTTAAATCAAATTGCCTTGTACCCGTCGATATTATTATTTACTCAAGTTTATTCATACCTACATATTATTTTTGTTTGCTTTGCCTTGCCTTACACACGAGTTGCACAAAAGACATGCTATAAAATATTGTTCGAAATATTTACTATCTATTCGCCCAGAGTCAAGATTTTAGTATTATTAAAAAAAGTATTAAAAGAGTATCTTGCTGTTACCCACAACCTCTGTGTAAGTAAGTTGATTATAATTGGGTACTAGTTATTGTCCGATGTCGTCGTCGTAAAATTCGTCGATGTCGTCGTAAAATTTCAACCAATTCAAATTCCTACGCCGATACTTCAGTTGTTTCACTTATAATTTTAAAACATAAAAGAAGCTAAGAAATAAACACAGTACATCACCTATCTAATTGAAGCAATCTTACCATTTACAAAGAGATAATATTTCCAACAACTACCCTAAGGCAACGCTTTAGGGTAGTTGTTGGTAATATTATCTCTAATAACGAATAAATAAAGTACCTATTCGTAGAAAGTAAATTTTGCTCTTTCATAAAACGATATTTTTATAAGAGATATATTAATCGTAACGAACGAAGCGAGCTTATTCCTCGTACATCATAATCTTAACCCTTAACCGTAGTTGTGGGTCCAGTGGACCCATGTTTAATCTTTGAACGTGTGTAAAAAACACTGCGTGTGCCCCAGCGCCTCCCACTCCTGGATTCCTTCTGACAGTAAGCCGAAGCGTGCAGAGGAGGACGGACAAGTTTCTGCCGCTACTGCTAAGGTGAGTATTGGTGATCAAGTGGGTCTGTGCGACCCACGACTATAGGTACGTGACTTTTTTAGTTGTAGTCATTTATTGTTTTTTCTGTTTTTTTCAGTTATTTGTGATGGCAAACTAAAGGAATGTTTCTGCAAATAGAGATAATATACTAGAGCAATGGTTTAACGAGGAAATAGACAGTGATGAAGACGAAATCGGTACAATTCACCCACTAATCTCCGAACAACCAATTTTGAAAATGAGTTTTCCTACAATGAAGAAGAATGTGATAACGAGTGATTATGACTCAAACTGAAATTGTCTGAAAGCGAAGACACTTTCAAGATGATGACGTGGGTTAACAGATCTATGGAATATTTTTACGGAAAAAATAAATTGAAATGACTCATCAGTTGATGATATCAAAACTTTTTTAGAAAAAGTATTTTTGTTTTTGTTTTAATTCCTTTAAAAACATTATTTTTGTTTATGATAAAAGTTAGTTTTATTTTTTTATTGTGTTTTTCTATTTTATAAGATTTTTTTTCTAAAGCATGTATTTAAGTTATGTAATAAATGACTGACTAAAAGAAGTGCCATTATAGATCAGAATAATAGTTTAGATTGTTAATTTTGTTTAAACTACGATTGTTAATGTTTTAATGTAAAGTTTAATAAAAAAAGTGTTAAATTGACTTTTGTTCTTTCTTTTCTTTGTTCTTTTCACCACTACAGTTAAGGGTTAACACTATCACACGTTACTAATTTGAATGTATGAGTGCTTGATACTTAAACAGAATTTACTCGTTATGGCGGAGCCAATTTCCAATAAGTTTTAAAAACTGCGTTTAAAAGCAGACGTGTACCTACTTAAATTACTTAGTTTAGTTAGTATTGTTACTTTTATTGATAGTTCTGTGCTGCCACGACGCAGTATTATATTTAAAGTAATTAAATAAATACTTGTGTCAGTCAGTACAGTATCTGGCGATTGAAGCAAGCTGCAATTTTTACTACTTACATACATACCTATGCATATGGAGTGAAGCAAGGAGTTTTCAAACATAAATGGCGAGCGAAGGGATCCTAATTTTTTGTAGCGAACCATGCTACACCACATTTATCTTAGCGAGCGAAGCGAGCTCTTTTATCACAGATAGTTTGATACTATAACACTTCACATTTATTAACACTACCTTACAAAAATTAAAGTGGCTTGCTTCGCTCGCCACAATTTGTTTCATTACCACGACCTTAAACTTCCCTGATCCTTAACTATAGCTGTAACATATCAGATCTGCCATTTGTACTTGGCAGACATGGCTTGTTTCAAAGAATATTTATGCGAACTCTCAAGCAAATTGCATCGTCTTGCTGTCAACTTAATATTGCAGTAATTCTTGACAGGTGTTTCACTTCAATCGGAAAATTTATTGAGGAGTTTCCTTGAACCCTGTCATTGTATAGCATTGTAGCAGTCGCTGTTACCATAATTATACCTACCTAACCACATACCTGCCAAAAATACTATTAATCTGAAACTGAAATAAATTAAATTTAATCAATAAGTGACCAACTTCTGTTTAAGCTCGGACTATACAAATGGTAGCTTAAGTTAAAATGGTTTTGTTTTGATCATGTATCTTAAAAATTATACGACCTAGAATTCAAAATTAATAGTTTTGAAATGTACAAACAAAGCACTTTCTCCTAATAGTCATACCCAACCGAAATCATTTTCCCTACGTGCACATACCTGCCCAGCCCCTAGTAGTCCTACCTGTCTTTGTCTGTCACTTGAACGTACGAATTCAATCAAGTACCTTAGTGTTCTCCTAGACAGTACCTTATCATGGATTCCTCATATAGATTCTACAGTGGCTAGAGTACGTAAGTTAATCTTCGTCTTTAAAAACTTAAGAAGTGTCGCTGACTTTAACTGCTTGAAGACTGTTTACTTCGCCTTAACACAGTCAGTGCTGAACTACTGCTTAACAGCATGGAGGGCTTCCACCAAAACCCAAATGCTTAGAGTGGAGCGCGCACAGAGGGCAGTATTAACAGTGATGCCTTCTAGGCCGAGATGGTAGCCCACGACATTGTTATATTCATTTTGTAAAGTACTTTCTGTTCGACAACTCTTCGTTTTAGCGACTATATTACGCAAACACTCGCATCTCTTGTTCGATCCTCATCTCACTACCATTAAACGTCGCTCAGACATTGTTTGTTAAGTTGAACCCCGAAGAACTGCTTTGGCAGGCCGTCACTTCCATTATTTAAGCCCTTCACTCTACAATAAAATTAACAAAATCACACTTGTACATTATTCTGAATAAATATTTTTTATACTTTTTATACTTTTTTATACTTTCATATGACATCTCATTTGAATAACAACTTCTTTTTTGGTCATCGGTTTAATAGTTATCGTTGAACAAACAAACAAAACTAAATCGCTGAAGATGCAACTGAGATCTTCCCTCGCTTCGTTCGCACAATAAAAAAGATACGGATTCACATCACATGGTGCTGCAGTTTTCCTGTTTATTACTTAGCTCTTAAAATCCTGTATTCCTACCATTTATATAATACTAGCTGGTGTCCGCGACTTCGTCTGCGCAGGATTAGTACTTCGTGTAGGTAATACTAACGGTTTTCGCAGCGCACGCCAGAATAGCTCGCAGTTGGCAGATTTTTTTCCTAGTTACTTGACACTTATTGTTATATTTTGTACAATTCAAACAATATCTTTACAAATTATAGCCTATGTGTTGTTCTGACGTATAAGCTATATTATTGTAAAGTTTCATTAAAATCTATTCAGTAGTTTTTTCGTGAAAGAGTAACAAACATACATACAAACTTTTGCTTTTATAATATTAGTATAAAGTATAATAGTATCATATAAATAAAAGTGTAAAAAACCCTAAAATCAAACTGTGATATAATATAAATTCAAATATAATTTTAACCTTATCATTTGGTTTTCTAATCCTCACAACCCAGCCATCCCATATTCCAACTCCCATAGACAAGCAAACACAAGCAACTACTTCAAAGGGCATTTACTTGATAATTTCTCGCCTGGAACGATCTCTATATATTGTTTGGAGCCGCATTATAAAGTATTTTGAAACTGTGTTAGATTCAAAGTTAAACTGGAGTGCAAACACACCTAAACAAAGGTCACAAACACAAAGTCCCACACTGAACGGAAGTTCTTGCTTTAGCAGTAGGAAAAAATTCAGTATATGAACATAGGCCTCCCTAATAGACTCCCAGAAAGAGTGTCTATCATTTATTGGGGGTTTTGCCATAGTCACTACGCTTGGCAGGCGGATTGGTGACCGCAGATTTAGTGCTAAGTACTCGGGGTGTGCTGCTACGCCTTTTACGACATCAATCGATGAAATGGAGGAGTCCTTTCTATTCTATGCCGGAACCACCACGGCCTTAATACGTCCCTTCAATACATACGCCTGCTCAGTATGTAGTAGTAGTATCTGGCAAACGAATGTGAAGAAATTACAAGTCGTCCAAAAAATCATTAATATATCTACGCATCTGATGGGTGGAACAATGTATAAGCACAACGTCTAAGTGGTAATTGGTCTTATTGAAGTGAACCTTCTATGGCATTGTTGTGATTTGAAAGTCGATGAAACGAAAATGCGACAGTAAAAAGAGACAGACATATAAATTCATAAGATTTAACTTGGGAGAAAATGAGATAGGAAGCATTATACGTGTTTATTAATACGTATTTGTGCGCGCATGCGTAGTAGGTACAAAGCTTGAGAAAAGGTGGTGTTTTGTTTACGTACACGTATACAAAGCACCACAACAACCGTGGTGTTTTGTATACGTGTACGTATTATACGTTTGTTTTTTGAAGGTTTCACTTCTACCACTTGGGAATTGCACACATGTTTTTTTTTAGTTGTAAAATGCCTTAGTAGCTAATGGTTCAGTCTAGGTAGTCTCGGTTGAAAAAGGTTGCAATCGATGGAAGAATGAATACTCTTTTGAATGTTTGATTCAATACAAAGAACACTCTGAGTGATACTCATATCAAGGAGTTTAGTTCAGGGTACAAGATGAAGACTAGCCACTTAAAACACTGGCCTCAATTCTCTTGGCACCAACCTAACTAATTTTAGCTAAAATTAGGTTTTGAACTGTCAAATTAACCTTTGGTATTCTGCTGCTACCAACTTATCCTAATTTAATTTTATCTAACTTATTTAAGCGTTCCTAATTTAGTTTGATAGTACCAACCGAATAGGTTTTACAAATGCTATGACTAACTAAATATATTTTAGACAATTCCTAATTTTAGAAATGAACCAACCGAATTACCACCCACGTCATTATAGTGTTATGGTATAAATGCCATTTGTCAAATAATTTTATTGATTTCATTCATTTGATTATTTTTGGTCGTCTTGCGAAGTAAACATTGCGCTCATATTTTATTTATTTTGAATAACTACGGATTAGCAAAATTAATCCGTAGTTATTTTATTATGAAAGGCACCACTTTTAATAAAATAACAAAAACTTTGTGACATACCTACTTACTATAAACAATATTAACACTTGGCACTGGAAAATTTTACATAATTATGACACATGCCATTAACGAAGAAGACGAAGAAGAAGAAGTTATTCATTTATTCATTCATCGTGGCTCTGGCATGCAACAATAGCCTTTTGGGGTTCCGAAGTCCACAAAGAGCTCTTATAGTTTCGCTATGTACGTCTGTCTTACTGTCCGCTCTTAATCTTGCTCTTGCTCGCAGGCTATTCGTTGTATCATGATTAAATTTTATTAGTATTAGTGACCCCTATAAAGTTATAAAATAAAAAATAAAATAACGAAAAGAGAAACGATTTATTTTTTATATTTTTTTACTACCCCATCGTTTGTCATAATATTGTATACCTACTTTAAAGATACTACACTGCCGTCATAAGTAAGAAGGACGCATCTAAATTTTTTTTCGAAAAATGAGTTAAATACATTTTCGGAATCAGCAAAAAAGACGCATCTACTGGTACTTGAATTATCTTCCTAAAATAACCACAACTATATTATTTTCACTAATAAATTAGACTTAACTGCAATAATTCTTGAAGGATACTAAATAAAAAAGGCTGTTCTGACTTATACTACAGTATATACGTAGAAGCGTCTTATTTGTCTACAAAGGTTTTACTCAATTATAGATAGAAAAGACATTTCTGATTTATCATAAGGAGGAAAGACGTTTATGCGTTTAATATGCCTTTTCATCTTAGTATTATTAAAAATACTCAGACGCAAGTGGGAGAAAGAAATTATGCTGCCTCGTATGGATGAGTTCAAAGTTGTCATGTTTTGTCCCAGAATAATCGTATTTAACGAAAGTTTTGTGCCAATAGGTGACAAAAAGAACAATACCACTTTTCAAACCTATGCTGCGATTTGGCATGAAGGAATTTCTGGACAAAAAATAGGTGATATAACAAGCTGCTTTAGAGCTTTCTTGTAAGCAAATAGAGACCTGAAAAATGTTGTTATCTGTAATTTTCGTAGATAACTGTGCTGGTCAGAATAAAAACTAGACCTTATACTCATACACGCCACGTCTTATCAATTCAGTTGACGTTAATCTTGACACGATAAGGCTAAGGTAATATTTAGAGCACGGTTACACCTATATGGCTGCAGACGAATTTCACCATCAGGTAGAGCTGTTCATGAAAAGGAAGAAACATATCTATGATTTCGAAGATTTTCACCAAGCAGTATTGAACACCAGAACAAACATTACTGTGAAAGTAATGAATGTAGAAGATTTTTGTTAGACCTTTCTTGTACAATGAAGACTGTTCTTCATCGTACAAGCTTCAAACTCTTCTTTTCGAGCATATTATTTAAGTGACATGTGTGAAGTAACATTCCTCCGAGGCACCCATATTATTCGTTTCAAAGCTTGCTTTGATAAAGTAAAAGAAAATAATTCAGAAAATCATTTCTACGATTAAAAAATATTAAATGTGGAATTCGCTAAAATAAACATATCGCTTAAAATATATAAGCTTGCGTGTTCATCTCACTCAAGCTTATGAACAAGACTGATTGATGCATAAGTAGGTACCTACTTCACAAAGATGTGATTATTAATATAAACAAATTAGATCTAACTTTCTAGTTCCTATAATGATAAATGTTACTTAAAACGGTTTGATGTTTGTTTAAAAGTTAGTGATTAGTATTCCTGATTTATTTAAATATTATTTTGTGTTGTCTTAAGGACAAATGTTTATTTGTGATTTTCTATGCTGATTTTTATTATAAAGGGTCTTTCAATAGGCACGTCCGAACTTTGACAGTTGGTAGCGGCCATCTTGTTGAAGCTACATCTGTCAAATTGGTTATAATTTATTCATTCTGTTTTGCCAAATCATCATGGATAGCTATAGCATTCAACAACACGTGCAAATGATAAAATAGTTTTATCAAAATGAGTGTTCTGTTCGGGCAACGCACCGCGCGCTTCGCCCATTTTACGGTCGCCATAATCGTCCTACCGAGAGGACTATTCGTCGTGTGGTGGATAAATTTGAGTCCACTGGTTCGGTAAATGATCGACCAACACCCGTACGTCAACGAAACGCAAGGTCTGCCGAAAACATCGCCGCTGTCCGTGAGAGTGTGCAGGAGAATCCGAGGCAGTCGATTTCGCGTCGCTCACAAGAACTCGGCCTTTCACAGACCACAACTTGGCGAATTTTACGTCGTGACTTGGGCCTGCACCCGTATAAAATTCAACTCACCCAGGAATTGAAGGTAAACGACCATAGACAACGACGTGTGTTCGCTGAATGGGCACTGGAGCTGATTTATGCGCAAAAGTCATGGAAAATTAGATATCTCGCATGCGCTCCACCCAGAGAAGCCGTGGCGGACATTTGAATGATGTCATATTCCACACATAATGGCATCACTACATCTTTCAAATAAATAAATAATTTCGATAATATATCACACACACTTTGTTTTATTTAAATTTAAAGATAGGACATGCTTAATGAAAGACCCTATATAACCAAGAATTTTAATGAACATAATTATTTATTATAGTATTTATTAAAATAGTATCTAAAAGATTTAGTTAAAGATGATTGACTTATTTTCTTCTATTCCGTTTAAAAACAGCTGATATTAATGTATTAAATTTAATTTAAGATTGGCATATGTGCTGGTTATTTCGATGTTCCTTGATTAATTAGGTCAGCGTTACTAGTTTGAAAAGCAGTAAATGGCTAATAACGTCCATTTTATTTAGTAAACTAGGATCTAATAACATATTAACACTAAGAAAGAAAGACATTTACTTAATTACTAAATAAAAAGGGCGTTTCTAGCCAGAAACGTCTTTTTATTGCAGTATAACGTGTTTTCTTGTATTTTTTAGGGTTCCGTACCTCGAATGGAAAAAAACGGAACCCTTATTGGATCACTTTGTTGTCCGTCCGTCTGTCCGTCTGTCTGTCAAGACACTTTGACTCAAGAACGCGTGGAGGTATCAAGCTGAAATTTATATCAAATACTCAAGTTTACTGTCCCTTAAAGCTGTGAAAAAATCAAACTTGTAAGCCAACGTAATCAAAAGAAACAGCCGTTTATGCCGCAAATTTTCGACACTCGCAAGGGAATCAAAACCTACAGGGTACTTCCCGTGAATTCAGAATCTTGAAATTTGGTACGAAGCAACGTCTTATAGCACAGATAAAGGATAAATTGCGATAACCGTACATTTTTAGTTACATCATGTAATAAAAATATTTTTAAAAATTTTAAACTTACTACCCTTTTTCTCATGAACGCGTAAAGGTATTTAATTGAAATTCATATAAAATACTCAGGTCTATAACACTTTTAAGCTGTAACAAAATCAAACTTCTATGTCAATGCAATCAAGAGAAACAGCTATTTATGTTGCATATATTCAAACTTGCACCTCGCAAGGGAATCAAAACCTACAGGGTACTTCCCGTGAACTCTGAATCTTGAAATTTGGTACGAATTAACGTCTTATAGCACAAATAAAGGGTAAATTGCAATAACCGTACATTTTTAGATACATCATATAATAAAAATATTTTTAATAATTTTAAACTTACTACCCTTTTTCTCATGAACGCGTAAAGGTATTTAATTGAAATTCATATGAAATACTCAGGCCTATAATACCTTTAAACTGTAAAAATGCGAAAACTGTAAATTTTTTGTTACATCATCCAACTATGACTCGATTGTCGTGATGGGTGAAATTTTACTTATATACTTATAGGTTTGTATGGAACCCTCGGAGCGCGAGTCCGACTAGCACTTGGCCGGTTTTTTTTTACTAAAAAGAAAATGAAAATGTTATTTTATAAATATATAAAGTAACATTTATTAATATAATATTGATATTTTGTTAGGGCAAAACATAATTACACACTATCGCATAATAATAAACCAAATTTTTATAGTATTTTTCACACAGCGAATTTTTCAATTTCCTAGTTATTCCGAGAATATTTATTTTCTCCGTTTTTTATTTTATGTAGAAACGTCTTTCTTCATTATGACGGCAGTATAAGTTTTCTTAAACAGTTTTTCGATACAGATATTCGTTTGGTAAATATTAAGCTTTGAAGTTGCTTACCTACTCGTTAACCTCCTGTTTGGAGAAACCCGAAATGTTTTACAAAATAGTTGGATGTATATTTTGAAATTACATGGATAATTATCACGGATAGTAAAGCTTTACTAAATTTTGAGTAATTTTTAAACATTGAAAAATTCAGAAATTTTTACTGCAACTATTATATTATTTTGAATTGGTATATATCTACTTAGTCATTCTTATCCTGATTGCCGTCAGAAGCCTTCACTGTGGGTGGTCTATTACTTTTTATTACTTGAAAGTCAAAGGCAAACCAGCACTTAAACATAACGGTAATCGTTATAATTTAGGTGTAAATAATACAGTACAATAGCGATGTTGTAAACGATGTAGTGTCTCGATAACTTTCATCAGTTTGAAAAAGAAGAGAACGGAAATTATCATTCTGGAGCCTGTCCAGATGGAATGTTTTAAGCGCGAGTACCCTCGCGCGTTTAAATTTGTATTGCGTCCAGATGCCGCGTTTTACGTGCGCTCCTACGCGCGGGACAGGGACAGTTATAAGCATGGGGCCAGAAAAGCAATTGTGTTGTGGCTCGCATACCGCCGACAGAAACGTCGTAAACAAAGAGGAAGTTGAAAGCTTCACAAAAAGTCTCGACTATTTCTTCCCAGTTATTCCGCCTTATGACACTATATTAGAATAATCCAAATATTCCATATCCCATGTGGCTACTCTTTTTCAACTTTGTCAATTAAAAATTTCGTAGGTATCAAAATTATCAAGCTCCATTTTGCACTAAATACGTCCACTCGCCACGAACTCGCGCGTACTTCTGGACGCAATGGTATCTCAACTCGGCTGAGTATCTCAACTCGCGCGGCGCTCGCGCGCGAAACGCGCGATTTGAGAGTCCGGCACGTTACACGCGTTTTACGCTCGAGTTAGGTAACGCGCGTAAGCATCTAGACGCGATGTATATAGCTCTAGTATCTGGAGAGCGCGCGAATGTTTACGCGCGAGTGCATTCGCGCGTAAAACGCTCCATCTGGACAGGCTCTAAGACAAAGCTTAGGGCAGGATGGAACAGGAAGGATTGCGTTAGCGACCATACTCCCCCAGGAGTTATGACTTTGATTTCCCAGAAGCTGTCCCCTGAGCCATCTAGCAGCGGATCGCTAGATGACATACTTACGCTTAGAACTAGGGCGCTATCTTATCGCTTTGATAAGTTTTAACTTCATTTTATTGTAGTATGTAACAAAATGGTTTGTATCAATTCATATTCACACAGTACTTTATTGCAATTATAATGATTTATCATTTAATCAATGTTGATTTTGAAATGAAATGCTCTCTGCTACAACCACCAACACTTCATGCGTCTGTGAAGTTAAAGAAAAAAGTTTTAGCAGATTGAAAAACAGGAGTTTATCCATTGTAAAGATGTGATGCCGCCTAATATATCGCAGAACTTTTTAGTAACATAGTATTTTTGTCAATATTTGTTTACAGCAGTCGATTTTGTTTATAAATCATGAAATAATATTAACACTATAAAATATGCTCGTGGAAACATGTTTTTGGATATACAAACAAAACAGGAACTATAAAAAAAAGTGAGACTCAATTTAACGCAGGTATCCTACGTGGTTCAATAAAGACATTATTACAGACACTAAAACCAAATGGGTTCTCCACAAAATTTGGAAACAGTCCAAAGATCCCTACATATATAGTTTCTTTACCAGTATTAGAGCTTTTATAAAACATAGAGTCACAATTGCCCATGACGACTACACTAATAACATTCAGGAAAACTTTTCAATTCATCCAAAAGATTTTTGGAACTATGTTAAAAGTCTGTGAATAAAAGGTGGATTCGATCCATGTTATATATATACATACGAAGGAAAAAAACACACCGGTCAGGCAGCAGCCACAGCATTTGCCAACTATTTTAGTAGTGTGTTTCTAACACGAATTCCGGTCCTCAATGTCGACCAATTATTGCCAACAAATGCATACTCATTGATCAGTGCCCAAGAATTGTCCATATCCGACGTTGAAGCAAGTATTCAAAAACTCAAACCTAAAAGCTCTTTAGGACCTGATAATATCCCCGCATATTTAATAAAAGCATTCAAGTTTCAACTAGCCCTAATTCTAACCCACATCTTCAACCTATCCATTAATACATATCCAGAACCTGGAAACAATCAAGAGTTGTACCTATCCTTAAAGCAGGAGATAAAACACTAGCTGAAAATTACAGACCTATTGCTATCTTGTCACCCATAGCAAAACTCTTCGAGGGTATACTACACGCTAATATATATAAGCAAGTAGAACCATACTTAACAAACGCCCAACATGCTTTTAGGAAAGGACGCACCGTAAACACCAACCTTCTCACAATAGTTGACTACATTGCGGCTAAACTTGACTCAAGTGCACAGGTAGATGTGGTTTACTTAGATTTCAAAAAAGCGTTTGACTAAGTCGATAATGACATCCTTCTTACCAAATTAAGTGCTTTTGGCTTCTCTCCAAAATTACTTAAGCTATTTGCTGATTATTTGCGGGACCGCAAGCAGTTTGTACGTCTTGGCTGTTACGACTCAGCTCCTTATCACACTAGATCTGGTGTAAGTCAGGGCTCATCCTTAGGAACTCTCTTATTTACAATGATGGTTGATGATCTGGCTAAAGTTTTTTAAACTTACGCGATCAGAACACATTATTATAAATACTTACGGGTATTTATCGCGTTTATTTACCTATTTTTCCCGACGTTTCGACAGGTTTACACTCTGTCGTGGTCACGGGATGACGTCATCCCGTGACCATAACCACGATAAATACCCGTAAGTATTTATAATAATGTGATCTGGCTAAACACCTTGTATTTGCTAAATGTCTAATATATGCAGATGATCTTAAACTATACAGTGAAATAAAAACTATTGACGACTGTTACGCGCTGCAACGAGACCTCATTGCGATACAAATCTGGAGTGAAGAAAATCGACTGTACCTAAATATGAATAAATGTCAAGTTATGTCCTTCAGTAGATCCGCGACTCCTTTATTAATGTCATACCAACTAAATGGAGATTTGATAAAACGAACGCAGATCGTCAAAGACTTAGGGACTTAGGGACTTGGCAATAGACTGTTTTAAAAGGCTGGGGTTTCTCACAAGGAACTGCAAAGATTTCAACGATATTAATGCTACAAACTTCTCTACACCACCGTTATTAGATCTAAGCTGGAAAACAGTGCATGTTTTTGGAACCCTCACCAGGTAACATACACCTTGATACTAGAAAAAGTGCAAAAAAGGTTTCTCCGGTTTCTCTACTGCAAGGTGTATGGCTACTACCCGTTTATGTACATTAGGATTTAACTCTCTACAAACGCGCCGAATGCATGTTCAAATACTAACTGTGTGTCGCATATTACGTGGATTGCTAAACTGCCCTGAAGTGTTGAGCGAGGTCACGCGACTCTATGTCCCAGAGAACCGCATAAGGTTTCGCCTAGGCCGGGTAACACTATTTGCAATAACTCCCGCTCGCACATTGGCTCGCCAACAGTCCCCCATTTGTAGAGTCCAACGACACCTTAATGTCCTCGCCGCCTCGCATGTTTCCGGCGCAGCACATTTTGACGTATTTGCTGATAAATTACCCGTTATTGATAGACTGAGTATGTGCTACTGTGAAAAGCTTGAGTAAGTAAGTATTTTTAATTGTTAGTGTTTTTAATTGTTATTTGATAGTGTTTATTGTTATGTTTATTATTAAAAAAAAATAGTATTAGATAGTTAGATGGGTATATTTGTATGTCCAAATAATTCGTGTTCTTTTATTTTATTTTAATGTGTAGCCAATTTATTTGGTAAATAATTTTAGGGTAGGTCTTAAGATAGATAATAATTTAATAATAAATGTCTAAGTCAAAGTCAAGTCAAAGTCAAAAGATGATTTATTCAATACAATCACAAGTATCACATTGAAACGTCTTACATACTAGGTGAATTTAGGTGCCAATTCATCCTAACCCAAGCCCGAGAAGAATTGGCAAGAAACTCGTCTTTGTCCTAGCGCTTTTTTATATGATCCATCTTATAACTACCTTAACTACGAAGTACTAATACAAGAGAGTTTATACATTTCAAGTGTGTCGGTTAACTGTCTGACGGCCGAGCGACATGAGGCCATGCATTCTTATCAATAATATAGTCATCTATATTATAATAAGCTTTCTTCAAAAGACTGTCATCTGTTTTGTAGGTTGTCTTTTTCTATTTTTTTATCTTTTATATCGTTTAATGAAACATAGATGTAACGCTTTGGATATTTCTGTAATGTTACTATCTAAATAAATAAACTTGAACTTAACAAAAAAAAAAACAAACATATGCACCAAAATAAAATGAGCCCTGGAGGCGCCTCGAAATTGGACAGGGACTCATTTAAAATAATAGTAGACGTACTTGAACAAAAAGTACTTTTAAAAAATGTTAATCTTTCTTTCACAATAACTACATTCGATCCACAGATATCTGAAACCGTTTTGATTCATTTAATTTAATCGATAAATTTAAAGGCCTCAAAAGCTTAGACTGAGAATTGCAGGTGCTATCCCAGGTGCTAGATGTAGGTCCCAAACCAATTCATCACCACCTAATCATAACGAATCCGTATTATCGTGCAAATTTTCATTACTATTTAACTAAGTTTAGTCTAGTCTGCAAGCTGGAGCTTTGATAAGGGCGGACAGACAGATGGAGTTTCCTGTTCGACGTCGGAACTCTGAAAAGCGCGTAACTTCCGGCCCATTGCTTTCAAAATTAGTTGCAAGAATATGCTAGCAAAACTGAACAATTGCTCGTTAAGTTAGGTTTTGAAGCAGGCGTTCGAGGCCAACCCTTCAAATTTGCTTACCTCTGACAGTGGTTGAGTATCACTATTCAACGAGGCACCGTTGCCAGCCTTTTGCGGACTTTAACTGCAGTCAGTAACCTGAACTCTGTATTCTAAGTAAGAGTTTAAGTAATTGACTTGAGCTATCTATAGATCGTTTTAAACGGTCCTTAGATAGCTCAACTGTTTCACGTGTATTTTATATAATTGTATATCATTTTGTACATTTCTGTAATTATTTCTGTAAGTAATTAACTAATAAGTACAAGAAAATAGTGTACATGTAATATAGTAGTTAATATATTTCATTTTACTTAGAAATTATTTGTTTCATTTTCTTTTGATATTAACTCTCAGTTTGATTTACTGATCGATTTGACCTGATCTTCTGCCCTCCTGGAGATGACATCCGGGCCCTCCGGGAGTCGATGGAGATAGGTGGTGTTCAATTGCCTTTCTCTAGACCGTAGGAATGAACGCTGTCCACCCACAAATACTTTAAATACATAAACACAAAAGCCTAATTAATCTCGATAGTGTAAAAACCGCACAAAATCATTCGAGTTACATTAATAGATCAAGCTGTAGGTATACTAATCTATTTACCACAAGATTTGTTTGTGTACTCAGATCGTTGCTGAGAATAATATATAATCTGTGAGTCGGCCATTACTCGTGATAAAAAACGCGGCAATTGTGTAAACTTTGGGTTTTGGAAATCCAGTGAATAATGAGTTATATATCTATCAAAAATCGTGTGTATCATTTTTAAAAACCAATCTTGCTTTACAATATTGTTTATTTATAGTTATTGCAATTCCGTATGTGTTACCTAACCTAGGTACAGTACTGTATGTAAATTGTTTATACTATTTATTATTCTGTAAACGTTGTAAACGTAAACAAATTCGTATTTAAATTTCGTAATTCAAGATTTTTATTCAGATCATTTTGGATTGGATACCGTCGAGTTACGATTTGGATTCGTAACTCAACGGTAACCATCCCCCGTTGAGTTACGAATCCAATACTAGCTAGAGATATCAGCCGATTTCCTGCCATCTGGCGCTGTAGAGGCGATATGCGCGCACTAATTGCTAGCAGATAGGATACCTCGAACGATTTTGTACGCACGCTGCCCGTAGCTGCCTGCTAAAATGATAAAAAAATATTGGAATTCTTCATCGATACAAGATATTTATGTAATGTTGTTAATTATTTAGTTATGTTTTATTTTAATCGATTTTAATATATATTCAAAATAACTATTAATTAATTTTCACTCAAAACGGGATATTTACCATGATATATGAGTTTTTCTGCTTCTCGATATTTCGGCACAGTTGCATGCGCCATGATCACGAGATAAACTGAAGTCTTTGCGGGTGGATGTTATTGGCAGACAAAACGGTCTACCCTCTTTCTCAGTCTTTTACTGCGAACATTACCCCTACTATCGGTTTCACTATCCCGTTCAATATCCCGTTTTGAGTGAAAATTATGTGCAAAACCATGATAGTTTTAAAAGTTATATAACTATTAATTCTTAGAATTATTCTAAGAATTAATAGATATTTTATAATAGAATTAATATTTACATGCCATTAGGCATGTGTGTTAATATTAATAATGACTTTGCTATTGTATATAAAAATGGTGCCTTTAATATAACATGACTATAGATTATTATTGTACAAATCACAA
Organism: Lampropteryx suffumata; assembly: GCA_948098915.1. NCBI lineage: Eukaryota > Metazoa > Arthropoda > Insecta > Lepidoptera > Geometridae > Lampropteryx > Lampropteryx suffumata. The sequence continues at coordinate 22,045,565 of OX402544.1, read as the reverse complement.
AAAAACAAAGCTTTTCTTCCAATTATTCACATAACTCTAACTCTATTTAAATAAAATAAAAACACCAAAATTACTGGTAAAACCGGAAATAATTTGCGAAAATAAATAAAATAAGAGCGCAATGTTTGTATAAATAACCGCAACTTTTAATTCATCCATCTATACAAGTAACTGACATTGTTATTAATGATATTTACATAAAGATGTGTTTTTTTTTCTTGACCTATCATCCCACTGCTGGGCAAAGGTCTCCTACAAATCCTTCCAACAAGCTCTATGACATTTTGTGATTAATAATGGCAAATCTGACGGTTGCAATGGTTTTCACCCTCCAATCATGCGACTCTGACGGCGGAGTACGGAAACATACTTACTAATTACCAATCCATTCAAAAATGTACATCGCATCGGGACCCTCGATAAACTTAAATGTCATGTTGACATTGGAGTCGCATCGTTTCTGTTAGCCTGAACGGTCGCTTCGTAGCGTATTTCAATGTTGACCTAGATTATTCGCGTGAGTTAACGCGACGTAAAATGACTAGTCCAAAAAGATACTATTGTCATTAACGCTGTTCTTGCATTGATACAATGCAAGCTGGATGTTATGGATCAGGTCAGTCTGACCCAAATCCTGACTTCCAGCTACACTGAAGCCCAGATCGCAGACGCCAAAAAGGTACTCCACGACACAGTGGCGACCACCATCCGCCTGATAACCAGGCAAAGGGTAGTTGCGTGGCAAAAAGGACATCGAGGATTCTTCAAGGTCTTCCTGGAGACCGATCCCGATGACGTCCCGACTATTATTTGACAAGACCTTACCTCTCTTCTTCCAGTGACCTAGGACTACGTAGGTGTCACTTGTGTCCTTAGCAGATAACGCAGCTGAAGGCAGATGTCTCCAGCATCCAGGCGGAACTTCAACTTTCAGAGCGAGTTGAAGCTCAAAATCGAGAAATGTAAATGCAGTGCCAGCGATTTCGCCGCAATCAGCACAAAATGTAAATATGCGATGCGGTGCAATCCGATGCCGGACTTCACCTGTCAGCAGTTATGAAGACGCGACGCTTGAGAGTTACACGCAGGTGTCCCGCCAGCCTCAACCAGCGTCGAGACGCATCGAATGAGTCAGGCACGGCCGAAGAAGCCTAGCGGTGGCTTGCATCAGGTCGACGATGAAGGCTTCACTGTCGTGGAGAAGAAACATCGACCGAAATCGTCCAGAAATCGGCGCGGTACCTCGCCGATTTCTGGACGATTTCGGTCGACGCTATCTGCTGGGCTAACTCTGTAGACGGTGGAGCCTACCATATCGATTTATGTGTTTCGGTTAGATCCAACCTCTACCGGGGAGAGTATTCTCCGGTACGTGGACGAGAGGCCGATCGTGGAGGCCGATGCCGGATCAGGGAGCCGCCCGCTGTACTTGTGCATGGCTAGAAGCGGTTAGAAACAAATAATGAGACCAACTTCAAGTCGTACGTGCTCCGGGTAGCTGCCAAATACAAAGACGTATTTCTCGCACCCGACTTCTGGTCAGCAGGAGTAGTCTACCAACGGTATAGGGAAGCACCGCTTACGGAGAAAGTGCCCTGACTTTTTGTGTAGTTCATAAGTTTATATGTATATATATGTTAGTCTCAACTGTTTCACGTGTATTTTATATTATTGTATATTATTTTGTACATTTCTGTCTAAAGTATTAATTTTCTATGGGCCCTTGTTATTGTATTTTATACACATAATTTTGTTGCCTGACATAAAATTTATATTATTATTATTACATATTAGGATTCAATGGAAATTCTTGGCTATCCGTTTTTCGTTACAAAATGTAACTTTATAGCGACATGACGGGTTTTCTTGTTATTTCAGGGTGTTTTCAAGTTATTTGCATAATTTTGGCACGTTTGGGCTATTAGTTTAGTATTTTAGAAGATGATCACAGGGATGACATCCGACAAAGACACGGAAAATAGCGCGCTATAACAAAAACACCCTTAACATGGCCGATACAGAGTTTAAAAAAACATGCTGAGTAAATAAAACTCTTTTTGAAGTCGTATGTGATAATCTAGTCTAGAGCCTATGCCAATGCCTACTTCGTCCTGGTGATATACATATCTTTATGCTTTCATTCATCACGTTTATTTCAGACAACATTACATTATAAATAAGTTACAAAAAATAATTAAAGTGTACATATTTGATTATATTAAAATAGAAGTACCCCTAACTATCGCACACTGATCAAGAGATCACAATATACACTCTTGTCCAGTGTTCCATAAAGAAACAGTCAGTGTCCAGCCTTTGGGCAATGAGCTGTAGGTACCTGTTGGAGCAGTCGCGCACCCGGCGCATCAGGGACGCAGATCTTTTGCGCATTATCGCCATAAATCCGTCTACTCGTGCGTCAGCAAACATTCCTGTCGCGCTACAGAAGCGCTTTGTGAACACAGTTATTTGTACAAAAATGCATAGCACAAACTACACTTTACCAAATCACCCTAGGTTTGAATGTTGTATGTAAACGGTATTGTCACGTCCAAAATGGTGTTACTATAGTCATGTATAGAACAACCTATATACTAAATTGAATGTTTAAATAAATGTTTTAGGATTTTGATGGCCCTCCTATTTTACGTACAAAATAATGCGACCCTGTCTACCGAGTAGCGAGAGGCTTTCTTAATAGTGTTATGCTTTTTACGTTTCATAAATAATAACATTTCTAGGCCAAATTTGTTCTAGTCCAGTTTTATGCGATAGAGATTTGTATTGAAATGCCCGATAAACGTCCAGATTGTTCTAATCACAAATATTAATCAGATTAATTTTTTTTTCTTCTTCTTCTTCGTTAATGGCATGTGTCTAAATAATGTCATTTTTCTAGTGTCAAGTGTTTATGGTATGATGTCACAAAGTAGTGTTTTGTCGTTCGTCATTTGTTATTATATATAAAATGTATAAAATGGTATAAAATGATGTCTCTCATATAGAATAATTATACGGGCTATTTTTGCTCGACCACAAACAAACACAAAGCTTTTATTCCATTCATTTCCACCCGAGTCAATAACTCTACCTCTATTTTAATAAAATTAACAAAATAACTAATCAAAGCAGAAATAACTCGATAAATAATATAAGAGCGCAATGTTAGCAAGACGACCAAAAGAATCATGATTGTCTTCTTTTTCTGTTTCTTTAATGACATGTTTATAATAATAACTGTTTTGCCAATGTCGTATGTTCATGTTAGTTCATGTTCATTTGTTAATTAAAGGTGTATTTCAAAATAATTTTCAAATAAAACAATTTGAGGTGTTATTTTGCTCGAATCACAAAAACACAATACATTTATAAATTTTTGTAAATTTTTTTTAGAAGTATGCCATCTTTATATATGTCTGTATGTACATATTTTAAAACATAAAATGTTTATTATCATAAATCATTCTCAGTTAATTGTTTTTAATGTTTAGGATTATAACAAGATAGGTAGCTTCTCTAAGTAGATGGCTTATCCAAGTTCTATATCTTTTATAGATTATATTCTGTTGACCCGCCAAATTTCATGCAGATCTGATCAACGGTTCGAGAGTTATCTTCAAACAACCACAGAAGCAAAATCACCCAAGTTGCTACCAAAATCTTCTCTCACACGACACGATCGACTAATATAAATATGAAAGGTCATGGATGTTTGGATGTCTGAATGTTTGCGTGTTATTCAGCCATGCAATAATAGATCGACCGATTTGGATGCAATTTGATAAAGATGTCGCAGCTTACGATCCATCTTTCACACAACTACATCTAGCCCTAAACTAAGCATAGTTTACATTATGGGAACCAGATAACAAAATACTCATATATTTTTAGGTACATACTATACTTTATAACACCCAGACACCAACTGAGTGAGGTGAGGGCAGAGCTTGTGTTATAGGTACATGACTGATATACAAATTTTTTTTTTTTTATAAACACATACATATTATACAAAGAAACACCCAGACCCGAGACAAATACTCGCAGATAATACAAACATTTGTCCCGCGGCGGGAATCGAACCCGCAACCATCTGCGTTTTAGCCGGGTCTTGGCCCACTGCGCCACAGAGGTCGTCAAATTAGGACGTCAAACGTAATTATTTTAAGGTAATATGAGTGTTAAAATTATATATTTATGTTACAATATAAAGAGCTCTACCTGACTTTCAGCCCGTACAGATTTCCTACAAAAATACTCTACGAGAACTGCCAAGTGCTGTAAGACTACAACTACAACTATAGACTATACATATTACAATATATTTACAGAAATAATTACAGAAATGTACAAAATAATATAATATACACGTGAAACAGTTGAGCTATCTACGGACCGTTTAAAACGATCTATAGATAGCTCAACTGATCCAGATCACTGTCAGAGAGGAGCGTTCCCAAGATACTGGCGGCATTACCACGTTGAATGGCAATACTAAAACGCTGGGCCAGATATGAGCCAGCTCTTGGGTTATTACAATTAGTGAATAAGAACATAAGATAACTCCGTACGACAAATTTGATTACAATAAAAATTGAGTTATAAAAAATGTCAGCTTACCAGGAAAATGACGTACTGCCTTCGGAAAGTGGCAACGCGATTTTATGGCTGTTCATTTATATAATAATAATAATAATAATAATAATGCCGGACATTTCAAACAGCATCATCTAGCCCTAAAGTAAGCAGAGCTTGTGTTATGGGTTGCCAGATGACTGATACACTACTTAAATACTTTTTTTTGTAAATACATACATATTATACATAGAAACACCCAGACCCGAGACAGATACTTGCAGATCATACAAACATTTGTCCCGCGGCGGGAATCGAACCCGCAACCTTCTGTGTCTCAGCCGGATGTTAGCCCACTGCGCCACAGAGGTCGTCAAATAATCAAGTTAATAAACTGCTAAAAATACATTCCATCTCAAGTAATAAAACTAAGATAAAGTAAAGATCAAGAACTGGGTGCTAGATTACAATGAAACGGAACTACTGTTAGAAACTGTGTAATGAAAGTATCTTTTTTTAAAACATACACCCTCACCCAAACACACCCACATACCCACACCCACACACACTAATGACCATACGCACTTCTCATATATACTACTACGGAACCACTTTTTTTAAAATTATTATTATGTTCTAAAGTAGGTGGTAGTTAAACTTTTTACTTATATACTTTTTATTATTATATCCGAGTTTATCCTCTGTATTATTTTAAAGTATAAATAAGAGAGTGCTTTTTGGTTGTCTGAAAAACCCAGTGATGTGTGTACTCCATCGAATTCTTAGTTATGTTTATTCTCATACATTCACATGTTACCTGAGGGCACTGACTTCTGTAACACACGTCTTTTGTACCTAGCTCAGGAGTCAGAGACTTCATAGGATGTCTGTAAATACTTTAAACTTATGTCAAAAAACATCTATTACTAGTGGTCACTGGTCAAAATTCGACAATAATTAATAATTAATTAACGTATTTTTTATGCATAATTTAAAAACAATGCATTCTGCACTCTATATAACCTATATGTGTGCGAAATTTCATATAAAATTTTCAATATATTTTTTTATATATAAAACTTTTGTAAAAAGGTGTTACAAAGTCTTTGCTTCACGTATTAATATATAGATTATTTCGGACTACCGAACAGCAGATCTGCATATCGTGTCTTGTTATTTCGAACAAGTGTGGTGAAAGGGTAAATGTGCGCCTCAGCGGCTCCATTCGTGTACTTGGTACATGTCGTTGAACTTTAAACCCTGATGCGTCAAGGCACAGGAACTATATAATTGGTTACACTATTATTTGGTTTATGTTTGCGTAATTTTGGATATTTGTACTTAAGGTTGGACAGACAGACGGACATGGCGTTACTATAGGATTCCTTGTAGATCTTCGGATCTATAACAAAAATACTCACTTTTAAATCATACACTACAATCAATAATTCTACTGTTTTCAATCAAAGTCTGCAAGCCTGTCTAAACGCCAGTCAGCCTCCTCTCCTGCAGTGATCATAAAACACACCTTGGTTTAGATCCGCGATGCTTACTCATATCCATCTCGAACTGCTATAACATATTCATCAGCTTTAGTCTAGATCGAGTTTAAAAATCAAACAAAACTAGGAACAATGCCTGTAACTTTGTAGGCAGAAACAATGTAAACGGACGCCACACCAACGGACATTTTACAATTAAGATTACAAGTGTCCCACAGCTGGGCTGTCTCTTGATCTCTCCACTCATCTCTGTTTAAAGCTAACCGACCGGTCGGTTAGCTTTAAACAGAGATGAATGACCATGGTCGCGACCATTTAAATACGGTAAACGTTTCATTAAATCATTTACATCTAGAAAACAAAATGTTACTAAACGTGAGACGAATTTAATAACTTAATTGTTATGTTAATACCTAAGTTCTAAAATAAACAAGAAAATAATGTGAATAAAATAAACATCGCTACGCCCGTGCTCTACGGCGTAGCAAGCGTAGAGGGCGGACTAAGATAATTTACCTCGTTGCGGCTGCGGCACGGTGGCACATCGCGTCGCTTTATGGTGACCATATATTGTTACGTCAGTGGCCACCGTGGTCACAGAACAATACCGTTTGAACCTTGAACAAGCCTAGTACGAGCCAAGCTACTCAGGAAAACCTTACATATGTAGCGAAATCTAATGTACTTTTAACTTAAATTACTTTGTTCTTTTGATCTTGTAATTTTTTGGCATTGATTGTATACGTTATATAAATGTAATAGATGTTCTAGGTTAATAAATACCTACCAGCATTTAACATACACCATACATACATAACATATACAATTTTGTACATAGCAGACTGTTTATTTTGAAAAGTGATCACGTGTCCATCGATCGCATCGCACAGAGAATAATGAGAGATGAATAGTTAAAGGCTTCTCACATTTTGGCAATGTGCGCGAAGGGCGGGCGCAGCGGAGTGTTGGGGCATGCGAGGGCGGCTAGAGGAGGCTCGCGCGCGCGTGGTCGATACGCAGTGTGGCTGAGCACGTCAAGCCGACCGGACGCTCGCTCTCCACCCCCGGAGTACTCTCTTCGCGACTAACTATCGCGGTTCTCGACTGCGTATATCGTCTCTATAAACCGCGTTTCTGACAGAAAACTGCTGCGCCGCGTTCTCCAACCTGGCGTCCCTACTACCAACGTGAGTATAAACTGTATTTTGTGTTTTTCAGGCTTTTTCCGGGTCCGGTAAGCAGATCGAAACGTCTTTTTGTACTGAATTATTGTGTACTCGTACGGAGATTTTATTTGTACTAGATTCAAATAAAATTAGTTCTTTTTATATATTATTTGGATCACGCACTAAGATGGTAGCTACCAACGCGCACGCCTCTATTCATCGAGAGCCATGACGCACAGAGCATCTATTATCCATCTTCACTTCACAATTGAACTAGGTTAGCTTTTGATTTTACCTTTTCTTTCTTGCTGAATTGTCGTTCAATTTAATAAAAAAATCTGAAATAGGGGATTCAAACTCGCTTTTAATTACGTAGTAGCTATTACAATCGATGAATCGACTTCGGCTACATTTTTGACTCTTAAAGTCCGTAAACTAAATAAATAAATAATACCGGACATTTCACACAGCATCATCTGACTCCAAAGTAAGCAGAGCTTGTGTTATGGGTACCACATGACTGATATACTACTTATATAGTTATATACTATATACTATATAAGAAGTATACTATATAACTACTTATATATTATACATTGAAACACCCAGACCTGAGACAAATACTTGCAGATCATACAAACATTTGTCCCGAAGCGGGAATCGAACCCGCAACCTTCTGCGTCTCACCCGGCCCTTGGCCCTCTGCGCCACAGAGGTCGTCAAACTAGTGACAGTGGTAGTCTTTTTCTTCTTCTTTGTTAATGGCCTGTGACATACTAATGTCAATTCTGCCAATGTCAAGTGTTTATAGTTTATAGTCAGTTTGTTTTTTATTAGTCTTAGTCGATGGTCAATTGTCAATTCTAGACGTCACGCGGAATGGCGTCTAGAATTTTTTTGGGATTACTCGTCGTTCAAATTACATTGCACTACAATATACATATAATTCAATTATCCATACCCGTCCTGCCAAGATTTCTGAATAAAACACGCAATAAAACGGGTAAAAATTATTAAATTAGCAGCAGCTATGTTCCTCCATGAAATGACAGACGAAGAATGACAGTGGTACCTAGTCAAGTCACTGTATTTTAATTCCTAAACGCCATAAATCATATCATAGGTACACACCATTCACAGACGGAGTTTAATAAAATAAACGTACTACTACAACTCCATGTGAGTCATAATTGTATTTACATACTCGAACTCAGATATGCGTAAACATATTCGTTTGCGGGAACTTAATAACTTATACACTACTAGCCGTCCCGCTCGCAATGTCGTACGCGCGTTGAAAAAATTAAACACGTTTACAAAAAATACAATTACAAGCTCTCGGGATGGTTTAGCTATTAAAGTAAAGTAGTTTTACAATAGGGTCAATAAATACTTCAAGAGATAACCGTCTTACATACCCTCATAAGTTTTTTTGAAAAAACTCCCTATTCCGTGTCTAATTTACCTAAGTTTGAAGTTCGTCGCATCGCGCGTTTAAAATCGTATATACAAACTTTGACACCCTGTTGCTACTCCGTTCGTAGGTTACATGGCCTTCATCCTTTATTTAAAAGAGTTTATTACCAAAACGTCGAGTTAATAGAACCTAGGATTAAAACCCACCCCGTACAAACGTCAAAACGCTATTATACTCCCTTCAAGACGTAGATTTAAAAAAACCCCAAAACACGTTTTTCTTTTTTTTCTTAGGTTTGTAGTTTCCATAAAAAAATAATCCATAATAAAACTTTGACTTTGACTTTGAGGTTGTTAAGAGGCGTAGGCAGATGGACTGCCAAACCTCTGAATACGAGCAATAATATGAATAATTACACTTTAAAAACTAAAAAGACAACCGACTTCATGTTTATAAAAAATATCATCGATGTATACAATATTTAGATTTTTTTAGATTTTTTATAAACCGCTCGACCGATTATCAAATGGGACCACCTGGGAAGTATACCCTTTAAAACAAAAAAAATATTTCAAATCGGTTCAGGCGTCTTTGAACATACATAAAAAAAAAAGATTCCGACGAATTGAGAACCTCCTCCTTTTTGATGAAGTCGGTTAAAAAGTACCTTGCACGTTGATAACTAATAATAATTGAACAGTAACAATTTAGTAAAAGGGCTGATCATGAATTAGTATCGTAGTAATTATATAATGGCAATAGCTAGGTACATATACATCTGTCTGGCAACGAGGGGAGCGCACAAAGCACTCGTTTTGAATGGGGTGTTGCCATGAGAACAGACACCCGGATTTCGTTCACCGAGGACAATTAATGTCTAGCGGCTATATCTACATCAATATAATTATTTTCGTATTAGTACTAAAATAGGCTGTTTTCATATAATTTCGTAGAAGTAAACAAAAAATACTAATTAAAACTATGTACGTTCGTACATATAGTTTCACATTTTAATGTTGTACATAATTTATAGGCATTTCGTCTTAAGGTGTACTAATATTATCTTAATACATAATATAGAAATAAATATTAAGTAGGTAAATACGAGTACTTTGTTTTTGTATCTAACAGCTTCCACCCTTATAAATGGAGAGGTCGTTGAACTATACTTTCGTATGGTCTCGGGTATCGGGTTTGATTACTCAAAGTATTGTAAATATTGCAATGGTAATGTTAGAAATGTGTGATATACCAAAAAAGACGTTTGCACTCAAAACCATCTAGCTCCAAACTATGCATGTTCTGTATTATAGTGACCAGATGACTTTATTTTTAAATAAATACTTGTGATATTTACAACAACTAGATACAGAACAAACACCTATGTTAATCACAAAAATGTTTATCCTCGGAGGGAACCGAACCCCCAACCCACAATCAGAAATCAGTACTACTACCAACTAAACAATAGGCCAGTCAGCTATTGAAACTATGGTACTGAATAATAAACTAATGTTCTTAAAATAATCCCTAATTATATTATAAATGCGAAAGTAACTCTGTCTGCCTGTATGTCTGTCTGTCACGTTTTAACGCCTAAACCGCAAAACCGATTTTGATGAATTTTGGTATAGAGATAGATGGGACCTTGGAGAAAGACATAGGCTACTTTTTATGTAAGTACCACGCGCGCGAAGCCGCGGGTAGCACCTAGTCTAAAATAAAACTTGTCTCTACCAAGAGAATTATCTATTATTTAAAGTACATAAATTCATCAGGTAGGCTGGTTAGCTCTTATTTCGCGGACTAGTTGAAACTTCGTAAAATACGAACGATCTTATTTTGCTCACACCAAAGTCCAAAATAGAGTATATATATGAAGTAATTACAAAATTGTTTGTTACTAGATGACGCCACAAGAAAAAATGGAACAATTAGAAAAACATCTATATATTTCGCTATACTTAACCTAATTGAGAGATTTATAAGATTAGAAGAATGAAATGAATAACACTTTTAGTCGACACTTTGATGTAAAAAGAGGGCTAGCTTATTTCTTGTTCAAAGAGTATTTCTTACTTAGAATTAGCGATTAATTTGTTTTCATTTCATTCGAGGAGTTACGGATTTTTATCATGTTTTCCATCATAAGTTCCTTACCAAACTTATGTAGAACAATTTAGGAGAAAACCCCTCAGGATAAAAAAAACAATTATGAAAATCTGCTAATAATTGGCGGAGATATCAAGTAACATACTTACAAAAAATACACAAAAAAAATACAGCTGAGAACAGCCGTCTTTTTTTGAAACCTGTTAAAAATTATAAGGTCAATCGTATTTTTAGTTAGTCAGGCGAAATAACAGAATTAAAACCGAATTGTGCATATTCAGGCGTCACTAAATATTGCTTTATGCTTCCAATACTTATCCATTTAAATATGCCGCGATAATTACCCACAATTTAACTTCTCGGATCAAAAATGAACCATTAAGTAATTCTAATATGTTTCAATTAATACACTCAAACTTTACAGATATACATAAATGGCAACCTTACCTTATTAATTTACCTATACTTTATAAAAAGAACTCATAAGATAAATGCAAAAACTTTTTAAGTATACAACCACTTTTAAAATTCAATTAACGAAATACCAGGGACTATTGTCATAGCAATATACTCTACGATACAGTGATTGTGCTCTTTCTCCTCTTTACCTCTGTGAGAGCTTTGTGTTTATAGTTCTCTGTGATGAGTTACGCAGATACATTAAGTCCTTTCCTCTCAAAACTCGCATCCACTTATGCTGTTGTTGTGAAGACTCACAGTTCATTAAGCCAGACTGTGAAATGCCTTTCCCATGACAATTAGTGTCAAATTCACTCAACGTCTTCAGCAAAATTAAAATGGGATTATCTATGTTAACGAGGAAGTAAGTTTATGTATAATTTATGTACTTACAAATTAACTAATTTGTATACAACATTTTTTGGTATGTGTTTACTTTTGTTCATATTTTGTAGATGATATATTTCAATATGTATGTCAACTTAATTGAATCATTTCGTAAATAATAATATATCAAATAAATATATCATTACTTATAAATAAAAAAAAACAACTCAGTTCACTGACCGCAAGTAGAGTAGAGTGCCCAAAAGGCTGGCAACGTTACCTCGTTGAATACTGATCCTTTGTCCGAGATAAGCACCAGCCCTTTGATCATTGGTAAATTGTAAATTGTAATATATTATAATTAAAATACATCGTAAATTGGTAAATTGTTAATTGAATGTTAATTTGAATTTTGTGGCTTACTCCTGTTTTTATGAACACATCTACCACTACCACCTACCACTATTCACACTTTCTTTAGGTTTGCTGGAATAATTACTCGTATTAGGGTTAAGCTCGCCTTTACAAATGTTATCTCTGATGCTATTTTGTCTGTATATGTCTTTTGTGCATAATAAAGAATGTAAGATCGAACCGGTTTCTTTTATTATAAAAATAAACTGAATAATGCTACCAGCAGATGTTTGCAAAGAAAAGAAACTCGACATTAAAGAAAACAAGTTCTCTTTTTGGCCACCTGGACAAGCAAGTTAGTGAAGATATAATAATTGATTCAATGGGCAGTATCGCTCAGTTAAGAATTATCGGACTGACCAATAGGAATTGAATATAAAACATAAAAGAATTAATAAGAGATTAAAAAATAAATAAAAGAGGATGCAATGAGCTGAATGCTCTACATTTTTAAGTCGCTTAGGTGGCGATTGCCGCGGCACGCTCGCTGAGCTTGCTGTTTTTCGCGTTTTCAACTATCTATATAATTTGATCACGAGGAAATTTATTCCTGTTGGACAAACCAGTATGACTAAATAGTTTGACCATGAGGTACACCTTTAGTAGCTGTTAAATAAACTAAATTAATAAACTATGTTATTTCCAACATAGTTTATTAATTTGGAAAAACAAACAAAACAATGAAACTTAAACTAAATCACTACTTATTACATAATCAGTATTGTTTCTACTACTTAGTAAAATTTACAAATATAAAGTGGACATTCTGAAAATAAAAATAGAGTTTTTGAAGGAAAAAATATAAAGAACAGATACATTAGACAAGTTATTTGAAGTTGTCTGCTGATGGCGTGCTTAAATTTGGTAAGTGAAGCTCAAAAACCTCTAACATACAAAATAATAATTATTAAAATTCATAGAACGGTTAATAAAAGTGTTTAAAGTCGTAATTTGTACGAATTATACTATGATCGATTGTGTGGATCTTTCTTGAATTTAGTCTGGGATATAGAAAACTGAATTTACCTACTAAAAACAAACTAATGTACTAATCTAATCTAAATTTGTGTTTATAGTGACTGATGCGTGTTAGGTATGGACAAATGTAACCGGAGATATCTCAGAGCGTTACTTCACACACTTTCTCGGTGCAAGTGGCACAAAAGTTCTGCTTCGGTTTTAAGTATCTGTCTGCATGATCGACTAAACTATCTCACATTTTTTGTTATTTTATTCTTAACCTTGTTTCTATGTTAATGCAAATTGAGATAACTTTATTATTATATAAGAATATCGTATTAATATATAACGCTCACTGCATTATTATAAAACATAGTAAATACTTGTTTAGTATATTTAAGGTTTCTCAGTAAGTGATTTATTTTGTAAATCTTATGAGGAATAAATAATCTCTATCTAACCGTAACCGTAAAAAACAAACACGTTGTAGAGGTATGCTACGAAAGTATTGCAGCGCACAATGCTACGAAATTACGTAGCGATGGTTTGCTACGGGGTCTACAAAGGCTTTGAACTCGCTGAGGTTTACTTAAACTGCAATAATGTTGCTTTACATAGCGATTGTTTGCTAGCTCTTCAAAGGCTTACAGCAAAAAATGTTGTTGTTGAAAAGCGGTTTTATTAATTGCAGTAGCAGTTTGAAAATGTTATACAAGTAGTGAAGTTGCAAAATTGTCCGTATGTTTACATTTACAATGAGTCTAATTCTGTGCAAATAATTCAGCAGTGATATGACAACTATTTTCAATATCATAGAACCATTCCATAACCGGGTCAGGGCCTGTGCCTTTTCAATAAATTCCGAGCCGCACTTAAGCATATATCCCAGAAGCATCTCATCCAAGTCTTGCTCAGACGTTATCTCTCGTAGTACTAAACTTATAGCACATTAAAGTTTTTGTTCAAAAAGTTTAATGCAGTTCCATTTGTGTTTGACATGTTGGACACTTGTTCTTTCACGTCGAGGAAAACTGTATTAGGGTCAAACTTTGTTGTAATTTAATGTTAAAATGTAGATATTTTTGCTATGATAATAACGATAATCCGTTTTCATGCTTATGTTTGCTTCAAAAGAGTATCTGTCTGTGTGTCTGCTATTAACGTTTTTAAGGCTGCACAGATCTTCATGAAGTTTATTAGGCAGATAGATTGTATCGGAAGGAGTAGCGGAAGAACAAGTTTACTTTTAATGTAGATACGTGTGCGATGCCCCAGGCCGCAGCTAGTAGTAAATCACCAGCATCATGCCTGTTTCATCCCACTGCTGGGCACTGGTTTCTCTTCGTTTGTTCCATCCACCTCGATCTTGCGCCAATCTAACCCACGTACGACTTGTGACTTGGTTATGTCGTAAATATTTCTGGGCAGTTCACACAGCATCTAGCCCCAAATTAAGCAGAATTTGTACTATGGAAACCATAAAATTGTAATGTCAGCCTTCCTGTATAATTTCAAATTATTATTTAAACATTGCGTGACCCAAGAGCTGGCTCCTATCTGGCCCAGCGTATTAGCATTGTCATTCAACGTGGTAATGCCGCCAGTATCTTGGGAACGATGCACTCTGGCAGTGATCTGGATCAGTTGAGCTATCTATAGATCGTTTTAAACGGTCCTTAGATAGCTTAACTATTTCACGTGTATTTTATATTATTGTATATTATTTTGTACATTTCAGTAACTATTTCTGTAAATATTTTTTTTATTTAAACATAACAAATAATGTTTTGAGCATAAAGATACATATATTTTCCAAGCGTCAGTCAACCATGTGCAGCTGTGTTGATGTGGCCCGACATTTAATCAAAATACCTACAGCTCCATGTCAATATACAAGCAAAAGCCGTAATTAGTATTATACAAATAAAAAATGCGGAGGTTTATTTGTAATATTTGTATTTTATGTTTATGAATCACATTACGGTTGAACTGATTTATAGAAAACTTGTTATTACGTAGTCGTGTGACCTGTATTACAAGCATACAGGCTACTTATTATATATGTACCACTTAGCAAAGCCAAGGGCAGCTAAGAGTCAATTAACCTGATACGAGCAGTATTTATCGTCATAAATCGGCGAGGTTATAAATTGAATTGTGGCTAGAGTCGAGGCTAGTATCATTTGATTTGACAGGTGGATGGCAGTTCGCATCCGCTCACTCATTTCACGTCGCATATCAATAATGAGCTGGCTCGTGGAGTGTAACTAATCTATATATAAATACGAGAAGCAAAAACTTTGTACTCCTTTTTACGAAAATTGCGCGGACGGAGTAATATAAAATTTCGCACACTTATGGTTTATAATAGAGACAGAGTGCGGAATGCTAATATTTTTTTTTATATTATGTATTCAAACTACATAAATTATTAATTAATTATGGTCGAATTTCGACCAGTGGGCGACTACTAATCAGAATAAACGCATTATCAATAATAATTATATTGTTTCGCCTACATATATAGTATATACAATCAGTTCACAACATGATGTGTAGTAATCAAAGACACATTGTGAAACGCGAGCACTGGACTCTATTAAATTTCTTTCATTTGTTCAGTAACAATTATTTTAAAATTGTACTTGAATGTACCATGAGTTAATTACAATTAATCAATTAAGACTTACTATTCAAAAAATATATATATCAACAAAACAAAACATAAAATAATAATAATAAAGTCATAATATTTGATAATTTTTGATGACAGGTCCTACATTATGTCATAAATTCGTCAAGATAATAGAATCGCTTCTCCAACAGAGAGTTTTTAATTTTCGTTTTAATATGATAGGAATGTTAATATTCTTCATATCAGCCATATCAGTTGAACACTTTGAAGTGTTAAAATTAACACTTCAAAGCTTCATATTAAAAAAAACAGATATTCTGTTTCGATAAACTGTTTGAGCAACCTCCTACCTCCCGTCTTTGAAATACTTATACAACGATATGCAACACGATGGGGGTAGTAAAATTAAAATGAAAAACTTACCTTACATATACCGACCTCTAAAACCATTTTTAAAGTTTAGATTTATGTAGGGGCTACAATTACGAATGAACGTGAATTTTAAAACTAATGGTATGAAATCAAGAGCTCTAATTAGAACGAGCGGACATAGTGAAACAATACGGGTTTCTTGTGGTCTACGGAACCCTAAAAAGACCAAATTTACAGTCAAACCCACAAGCTACGTAACTAATTCTGCTGCTATTTATTGCTATTCTGCTCTGCTACAGTTTTGAAATAATTATAAAAATAGTGGTTTTACAACGGCGTTAAACATGCAACCTGCTGGAGGTATTTTTCATGATGACCCGATAAAATTAGGTGCCGCTGAAATCTTTTTTGTAATTATAATGGAAATAAATTGATAAATAATGGACTTTATGATATTCCATTTTCATCTGCTTTTCCTTTGAAGCTGTAATTACATTTCCATTCGTTTTTAACCGACTTCAAAAATCCTTTTTTGAAGTCGGTTAAATGTCCGTCGGATGTTCTCTATTCGGTTGTATATTTTTTTAAAGATTAACTTCCCGAACTTTCATCAAAATCGGTTCAATAGTTTAGTTTCTAAATTAAAAATAGCTGGAAAAAGTCGAAGTAAACGATATTTCGATATTTTTTTTCAATTCTGTACATTTATTTTGTGAATAAAAATAATCTAGCACTATAAGATAGATAGATAGATAGATAAAATCTTTATTTGACACAACATTACACAGACACAAAATAAGTTACAAAATTAAAAACTAAACTTAACTACTAACACTAAAAGAAAAATATACATAAGTAAAGTCGGTAAAAATATAATATATAATTAATTTTAAATCGGCATTAATTTCCAATATTGCAAATCAATATTGCGCCTTTTATATACCTTATTTTCCTCTTGTTGCATAAAAAGTAATTTTAAATCGTGTCCCTACAAAACCGATTGAGCCCTAATTTAAAAATAAAGTTTAAGAAGTATATTTACCACCTAAACTGTTCCTTATCGAAATCCAACCATCCATCGAACTACCTGGTTTCGAAGAAACAGACATGCCCTTTGGTTTTTCCAACTACATATAGTATTTACATACTAAATGTGATGTGATGTCTTTTGGCTTTTTCAAGTAATCACTTGGAAAAACCGAAAGACATGTACACGCATGTCGGACAATAAAGTTAAGGAATTTCATCCTTAAAATGTTCCCGAATCGAAATCCATACATCCAACGACCTGGCTTTGAAGAAACGGACATCCCCTTTGGTTTTTCCGATTACATTTAGTATTTACATACTTAATGTGATGTCTTTTGGCTTTTCCAAGTAATCCAAGTAATCACTTGGAAAAACCGAGAGACATCGCATGCATGTTGGACATCGCATTACTGTACAAATACTGAGTATTAGTAGCGGGTCGAATAATTTCAATGATTTCGTGTAAACGTTGTGGCAGTTAATAGGCAAAACGTAAAGGCATTTCGAATCTCATTGAATGTCTTTGTGTGCCGTATCTAGTTGGTTAATTATATTAATAGCCATGTTAAAGTTAATATTTCATGTATCATGTTTAGGTTTTAAAAAGCGTTATTGCTTTGAGTGGGGCGAGCATCAGCGAACTGTTTATTTAGAAGGATGATACTTGAAACTGAATTACCAAATGTTGAAATACAGGACGTTTAGTAAATACTGACTACATGCCCAGGGTAGGCACTAGTAGTAAAGGTAGATTGACCTTTGTGGTAGCACCAACATGAAGCTAGATACCAACCTTATTCATTAGAGTTCTGCGCATAAAACATGCTAGGCACTTACTGTTCTGACTTAGACTAATTGATCAACGTTTGTATTATTTATATTTTTATTTAAATAAACAGTTTTATGAGACATCCCAAAAGACTCACGTATTATTTTATTATAGCCCTGTTTCGTAATAAAGCTAAATTCATTATAATACACAAAAATGATTTATAAAACATAACGAAATGTTACGGAACAAAAGCCGAATACACATTACAGAATTAAATATTTTCCGAATCATTATACTCTTACATGCCAATCTGCACTCTCACTGCAACAATAGACGTTAAAAAATGTATTAAATAAGGCACTAAAGATGGTTTTCCGGAGATCAATCTGATATGTACATTAATTTTTATCTACCAACTAGCTGTACCCGGCATGCGTTGCAATGCCACAAATTTTCTCACCGCTTAAACCTTCCCTGGACGACGACAAACATTTCAACACGAAAATCAGCTAAATCAGTCCAGCCGTTCTCGAGTTTTAGCGAGACTAACGAACAGCAATTGATTTTTATTATATAAATTACAGATTTTTGAATTTTAGGACCCAAACCGACAAATCCTATACAAAAGGATAAAAGTATTCTCCGTTCGGATAATAAACCGCAAAACGTATTAATTTATTTAAAGAAGTTGATTTCAAAGAAACATTTAGAAATAAAAACTGTTCTTTAACTGACAGAAGAGTAAATACATTGATAACATAGTTGATGAATGCATACAACTTCAAATTTGAATCCGAAGAAAAGCGCTTACCGTTGTGTTTAAAATTACGTTTTAAAAACAAAAAACCGGGCAAGTGCGAGTCAGACTCGCGCTCCGAAGGTTCCGTAAAAACCTCTATAGGTATATAAGTAAAATTTCACCCATCACGACAATCGAGTTATAGTTAGATGATGTAATAAAAAAAATACAGTTTTCGCAATTTTTTCTTTATCTGTGCTATAAGACGTTGCTTCGTACCAAATTTCAAGATTCTGAGTTCACGGGAAGTACCCTGTAGGTTTTGATTCCCTTGCGAGTTGCGAGTTTGAATATATGCGACTTAAATTGCTGTTTCTCTTGATTGCGTTGACATAGAAGTTTGATTTTGTTACAGCTTAAAGGTATTATAGACTTGAGTATTTTATATGAATTTCAATTTAATACCTCTACGCGTTCATGAGAAAAGGAGTAGTAAATTTAAAATTATTAAAAATATTTTTATTATATGATGTAACTAAAAATGTACGGTTATTGCAATTTATCCTTTATCTGTGCTATAAGACTTTGCTTCGTACCAAATTTCAAGATTCGGAATTCACGGGAAGTACCCTGTAGGTTTTGATTCCCTTACGAGTTGCGAGTTTGAATATATTCGACTTAAATTGCTGTTTCTCTTGATTGCATTAACATAGAAGTTTGATTTTGTTACAGCTTAAAGGTATTATAGACCTGAGTATTTTATATGAATTTCAGCTTGATACCTCCACGCGTTCCTGAGAAAAAGTGTCTTGACAGACAGACTGACGGACGGACGGACAACAAAGTGATCCTTTAAGGGTTCCGTTTTTCCTTTCGAAGTACGGAACCCTAAAAAGACAACTGACTTCATGTACATATATAAAAATAGCATCGATGTATACAATTTTTAGATTTTTGTTGATTTTTAAAAACCGCTTAACTTATTTTGATAAAATTTAAATAAGACCACCTGGAAAGTACCTGTACCCTTTGAATAAATTTTTTTCCACATCGGTTCCGGCATCTTTGAGTAGTCGGTGAACATATATAAAAAATATATTTCAAAAAATTTAGAACCACCACCTGTTTTGAAGTCGGTTAAAAAAGAGGCAAACATCACAAAACAGAACTTTCAGAATAAAATACGGTAAAGACTTACCTGCAGCTATAAAAATATTTTAGTAACATAATGAAAAACAATTTTGCAACGATTGGAGTACCTACATACCAATGAGAAATTTACGCGGTACAAGAATTAACTTGAAAATGAGATAAGCCATGATGAGCTTGAGGATGACAAAGAATAGTACATTGTACACCTAGGCGAGAAAGTGTTCCTACCGAGTGTGTCAATCAAAACACACGAGGTAGGAATCGCACTTTCTCCCGAGTGATACTTAGTGCTTTATACTATACCTACGAGGAATAAAATCTTCACTATCACTTGACGACATTCTGTAGAAATAGAATTCATAAAATTACCAAACCAAAATTCAAATTTCGAAGAAATTCCCGCGCATGCCATTTATTACTTGAGTTCTTTATTCAAAATATTAGGAAATCATTTGGCGGACTTAGAGTAAAAACTTTTTGTCGTTTGACCTATAACGAAAATAACTATACCTACTGGCTGAACTATGAAGAAATTAAAAAAAATAACACGTTTGAAATGGATTTCCATACACTTTCCTCTCCCGCTAAACGAGTTAGAAATGAAATTCCATAGACTTTTCCGTCCCGCATTTTAGTAGGTCTGAAGTGACGTACTTTCTAAGTTATATTTGGAAAGGAATGGACAAGTTTTTCAGTAGGTGTGATATAAAATGATAACCCTTTTGTTCTTAATCCATGTGAGCATGACTCATCAATATTGCTCATTGTTATGTGCATATTGCAATGAGTAAATACAGGGTACATTTTAATTAATAAAGTAATTAAAAGATAAGTCTGGTCAGCGTGTTTACCAATAATTCAATATAGCCGTTCAAAAGCCGACAATTTCAATTATAAAGGTAGGTACTATTGACACTTGATTGTTTTACTATATCTATTTGAATCCATTTCATTTTCAACATATTCACATCCATTGCAACTTTGAGATTTCATTGAACAGAAATTCAAAATCGAATTTCCCGATCCACCGCCTCTACCAAAATTGAAACAAAGTGCTGTCAATAATAGTCAGACCAAAAATAGCACAGTTCAGAAGCTAGAAGAGAAATACTGCTAAGGCAGGAATACTACTTCTAAATAATAATAATAATAATAATAATGCCGGACATTTCACACAGCATCATCTGGCCCCAAAGTAAGCAGAGCTTGTGTTATGACTTTTAAACTACTTAAATACTTTTTTTTTGTAAATACATATTATACATAGAAACACCCAGACCCCGAGACAAATACTTGCAGTATTACAAAAAAATGTCTCGTAGCGGGAATCGAACCCGCAACCTTCTGCGTCTCAGCCGGATCTTAGCCCACTGCGCGCAGAGGTCGTCAATAAATGCACTCACTGTGCACCCATAATGATGGACATAAAAATTACACATCGAAGTATATATATAATACTAAGAAAGACCCGATCAACGTAGAGCAAGGCTTTGGATTCAAACTAATCCACTTGCTTTCAAAGCTTTCAGCTTAGACCATGCTGGTCGGTTATATCAACGTAACAATATCCTCTTATGTGAACACGCTGGTGTTACCAGCACTAACGAACGGCTTACCAAACTGTTAATTAATATTTGCTCCGGCAACTGATATTCTTGTGTGCTCCTCAACAAGAGCATAACATGCATATTATGTTACAGCTCTTGTATGATAAGAAATAGACGATATATTAAATTTAACAATCGCTAAACGAGAATTTTACGACCTCTGTAGCGCAGTGGGCTAGGGTCCGGCTGAGACGCAGAAGGTTGCGGGTTCGATTCCCGCCGCAGGACAAATGTTTGTATGATCTGCAAGTATTTGTCTCAGGTCTGGGTGTTTCTATGTATAATATATATGTATTTACAAAAAAACATAAATAATAAGTAGTAGGTATGTCAGTAATGTGGTACCCATAACACAGGCTCTGTTTACTTTGGGGTCAGATGATGCTGTGTGAAATGTCCGGAATTATTTATTTATTTTAACTAATCAGCTTAGAGATTTAGTTCCTTAGATAATTCGTTATTTATCCATTTACATAAGTAGCAAGTAAGACATAGTTGGAATTCGATATACTGAGAAATTAAATTACCTACAATGTTTGAGTTCGAAAATTATTTAAGACATTGTCCTCAGCAAGTTAACTTTTGTATAAAAAAAAAGTATTTTCATCCCATCTATTCGAAAAGGACGACTTGTTTCGCATTTAAGAGCACCCAAAGGTGGTGTTTTCTATAAGAAACTTTTAGCGGGCAGTAATGAGTTTTTAATAATTTTGATAATAAAAATCGGCTGAATTAAACCGACTTAGTGAAAAAAAAACAAATGGCGCCCATTTTGTACCCATTTTGCCCATTTTTAGTTTGTGAAGGTATATTTTATCACATTAAGTAGATTGGTAGTTGAAAGAAAAGTAAATTACGCACCTTGCTAAAGAGAGTAATTAATGCACTCGTGTTAATTCAGTGTACATAACACTCATGCATTAATAACTCACTTTGCGCTCGGTGCAACAATCTACTATTGTTCACTTTACCCGTTAAACTTTTTTCATAATTCTTTATTTGAATATTTCTGATAAAAAATCGCGATTTAAGCGGCATGAAGACGCGTCAAGATCATTTGAACAATGATTCGTCTTGAATGAAAAAAATAGATAATATTTTCCATCTTAATTCTCAATTATATATAAAAGACTAGCTATTGCTTGCGACTTCGTCCGCATTTTTTTAAAGGTATTGTAGCTTAAATCCTTTCTCAGGGTGCAATTTATCTCCTTGCCAAATTTTATTGATATGTTTCAAACTAATCACACCCACCACCCATTAAAAAGTTTCCATACAAGCATTCACACCCAATTTTACTCCAATATGAGAGTTATTTTGAAAAATCCTAAAACATGTGTCCTTTTATTTGGCATTTTATTTATTCATATCAAATTTCAAGCTAATCGCACCACGGGTTAAAAAGTTTCATACATTAGTTTTACCCCTTTTCACCCTCTTAGTGGTTGAATTTCCAAAAATCCCGCCTTAGTGGGTGGTTTTGCTGTAAAAGGAAGCTACCTTCCAAATTTCAGCTTTCTAGCTTCAGCGGTTTCGGCTCGGCGATGATGAATCAGTCAGTCAGGTTAAGCTCTTTTATAGGTATAGGTAATAGACGAGAGTTGACAAGATGCTTTCCTTTATGACATAAAAACTAACTGACTCAAAAGAACTGTCAATAACTGTCAAACCAATTTATCAATTATAATAGGCCCTTGACTTTTGAAGTTTTTCTCGTGTTCATTCATATATTATTGGGTAATCTTAGCGGAATGTTAACTAATAAATAGTGACAAGTGTAAATAGTTGAAAATTAATTAAATAATATTATTATTATTTATCTAATAATAATACTATGTCCCTGTCCCTGTCAGCTCAGTTGTATAGTAGCTTTATACAATACAATAGTTATTTATTCCAATAAGATACGTACAGTACACTTGGAAAAGTCAGGTACAAAAATACTTAATAATAATATTACACTATAATATTACGGGCTTACTGTTTGGTTACAACATTTAAGAAAAATATATCATTACAAATAGAATAGCAACATTAAATTCCAAATAAATTCATTATTTAAAAATTTCATCAGCAAGTGCTTCGTCTAGAGAATAGTACGATTTCTCTAGTAATATATTTCTTATCTTTATACGATAACATTCAAGATCAGAGTTTTGTAATTCAGGCGTCAGTTTATTGTACAATTTTATGCTTATACATAAGAAGCTATTACCAACTTTGGCTAGTCTATGCTTAGGAAGACAAATGTTATATTAATTTCTTGTATTATAATTATGGATCTCACAGTTTAGGTTAAATTTATCAGGGTTTAGCTTTACAAACATCAGATTGTGGAAAATGTATTCTCCTACCATTGTCATAATTTCTAATTTCTTAAACATTAGCCTACACGATTCTTTGCCTTCTGGGCTGTAGGTTGAGGGTTCGATTTCCTCCCAAGATAAACATTTGTGTGACGAACTTGGGTGTTATTTCTGTGTCTACGTGTTATAAAGTATCATATGTGTGTATTTAAGAATATCTAAGAATACATTTTGATAAACACGGGCTTTACTCACGTATTATTTTGTCGATGGAGGTACCGACATTGTTTCGATTCATCTAGAGAATCTTCATCAGGGTGAGTTTGATCCGCGGTCCGTTCGTTGCCGCTCGAGTTCACGGTTCGCACTCAAGTTTTGAAAGTGAAATATCTAAGAATTCTATCAGGCATCAGGTTACCATAATACAAGCTATGCTTAGTTTGGGGCTACATGGTGTAGTGTGCATCCACATAATTATATTTAAAATTAAATAATAATAATAATAATAGAGGAATCCAAGAAAACTCAGCCATTCCGCGATGACGTTTAGAATGGACAAATGACGATCGTCTAATACTTTGTGACGATACAAACAAAATTCCTTGACATGGTTACGACATAACTAATTCCCTAAATAACTAGTTTTGACCGGTCCTTAGATAGCTCAACTGTTTTACATGTATATTATCTATATTAATACGTGAAGCAAAAACTTTGTATCCCTTTTTACAAAAATTGCGCGGACAAAGGAGTATGAAATTACGCACACTTAAAGTTTATACAGAGAAAAAGTGCAGAATGCTAATATTTTTTTTTAATTATGCAAAAAATACATTAATTACCTATTCATTAACTATGGTCGAAATTCGACCAGTGGGCGACCACTACTATTATTAATTACGTTCAGGGGGTGAGGGGGTCGAGCCAAACCTCACCCAATCTCACGTGGGGGAGAGGGCGGTCTCGGCAAATGTCACGATTTTTTTCCGCAAGAAACAGTGTAAAATTGCGAGAAAACTGGGTTAAATTAGGTAAAAATGTTTCTCCACCAAAATATGCATATAAATCATACATAATAATATTTATCGCGGTTTCAATATAGAAGAACAAGCACTGATAGAAGAATTTATTAATTATTAATAAATGCATTTTTATGGAAACCATTAATTGAACTTTTAATAAGTATCTATTGTTGTAGTAATCGAATTTTATTTAAATTTAAATGAATTGAATTTAATCAAGCACAAAATAACTTATATACAGTGAGATGTTGTTAAATGCATATTTTTAAAAGTAATGATATTGAAAAAATGTAAATCAACATTGACATGGGCAAAATTGGCATTAAGACAGATGTCATTATAAGGAGGAAGAAGACCGCGCAGATTAAACAATAACGATAGAACGTTCGAAACTATAATTGAACGTAAAATACTTCAGATTCCTGTCTCTTAGGTTTTTAGAATGGTCACAAAGATAATTGAAAGAAACCGTCAAGAGTATTGCAGCTAGTTTTAAAACGCAATTTCACTCAACAAATAGCGGAGAATTCTTCCAGGATTTGTAGAGTAATAGCAGACCGCAATCCACAAAGCTTTTAAGGCGAGTAAATAACGATTGGAATCTCTTTAGGAGAAGCGAGAATCCAACTTCCGCGACTCCGTCTAGTACTTTTACAGGTTTAGCAAATTGCAAATGGGATAATGGTTTAGATAAAAGCTAACTGTCCTACCGAAGCATTAAAGTTTTAATTTTGAAGGTATGATGAAACGGCTTACCAAAAAGTATTTACGCTTAGGTCATATTTCGTCATAGAAAATATTATGTACATAAATTATGGACGAGAACTATCAATGATTTCAAAACTATCAGAACAGAAAATTATAATACTAATACATAAAGAAAACTGATGCCATGGCAACATCGTATTTACACAACAAGGTTCTTTGTAAAACTAGCGAGGAAACCGGGAATAATTAATCAAAGGCTATCGATTTCCCCGCAAGCAGCATTGCATGTAAATTTTAACCAGGCTACTCCGTGTCCACAGACATACGTTTTTAAATTGATACCTAGTTGCAATATAATTTGAAGTTGTTGCCAACCAGCTTATATGAATCCATAGTTATTGTAAGGAACGTTTACAGAGATGTATTAATAATTAAGTTCTTTGTTGCAGGGCCTATGGCAGGCTGCGGAACATGGATTGGACGGCTATGCGGCGTGACGGCCATAACATCTTTACGAAGCTAATCCGTACTAAAGATCCACGCGAAGCTGAGGGAAACCAAGAAATTCCAGTCCCAGGAGGAAGGCAGCGACTGCCGGTAAGCAATAGATATAATTCACTTATTATGCATAACAAACTACCTATTTATTACATTTGCAGAACTCATTATGCAACAAAATTATTTAAAAAATCATAACAAATAAAAGTCTGAGGTTATTTTGATGTTATTGGTTTTTTTAACCAACTTTTTGGTTTTCAATTCGTCGGAATCTATTTTTATTTATGTTCACCGATTACGGGAAAACGGCTAAACCGATTTGGAAAATTCTTTTTGTTTGAAGGGTTATACTTCACAGGTGGTCCCATATAAATTTTATCAAAATCGGTCGAGCTGAAAAATCAACAAAAATCTAAAAATTGTATACATTGATGATGTTTTCATGTACTTCGATACCTCGCTGTCTCATTGGAGCGGTGCGTTTATTTGGCCTACCCATATTATATATATACAAAATAAATCTACTTTCCACTAAAATGTTATAATACATTTTAGTGGAGCTCAAATTTCATTCAATGAAGTCGGTTTCTTTTTAGTTTTTAAAACGTAATTATTCATAAAACACAAACGTATGAAAGGGTTTTCTAATTAATAAAAGTTTTTCTATCTGATGTTAAAATTGAAGTGCTACTACGAAAAATAACAAATAATGTTTTGAAAGCAATTTTCTAATGTAAGAGAAACTGCACGTTACTACTGCATGAACAATTCAGTCTGGCGTAGGTAAGGTAGAGCAGAATGAATTAAAGTCTAACTCACTCAAACTACTCTAACTCACAAAGCCAAAACCCTAATCAAATAAAAGCTTTGAATAGGTAAGGAGGTACCAGACTAAAGTAGCAGACTATTGCATTTGCATTGCGTATCTGAAGTCAAAAGCATGAAAGCCGACATACATAATAGCCCTTACCTAGTCTAGCCGGATCTCCGCCCTGACTCCGCCCGCCTCTAACTTCCGGGAAAATCCAATTGTTGGCCGGAAAATGTGGTTAGTTAGCTGTGCGCTACGTGCATAGCTTTAAATATGCATTCTGTAAGCGAAGGGGAGTTAAGTGAACTACACAGTGTTTGATGTTGACAAAAGTATTTTCTGTCTATCTAAACCATTGTTTCAACAACTACATCTATAATTAGTACACCTCTTGAACTGGAAACAATTTTCTATGTTTAAGGAAATTTGTATCTTAAAGAGAATAAAGGATGATAAACATAATTCTTTTTTAATCCAATTTAAATTCCAAACAAAAGCAGTTGTGTTTAAAGTAGTAATGATAGATTCGGTAAATCTTTAGCTTCTTAATTGAGAATACATCGCCATTGTAACTACATTTGCCGGGTTTTTTATTTCACCTAAAAGTAACATCTGCGTACTATAAATCAGATAAAGAATATAATAACTTGAAGCGTGCGTATAATCCAGATATTTGGTACCTACCAGTAACGCCCGCAATTTAGTAAGCATGGCAAAGAAAATTGATTTTGGTGCAGGCGCCTCCCGCGCTCCCTCGCCCTACGAGTGTAGCATACTAATTCATGGTGTGGCTCGGTTTATGTGCTTCAGTAATAATTATAAAATTTGCATCGCGTTACTTCATAATTTGGTATGAGCAGAACGCCAATGGATAAACGTATACATAATATTATTTATACCTTTAAAATATTAGTTCGGAATTTCGCGATGTCCGTTATTTGTAGTCATCATCGAAACAGTTTAAGAACCTACATAAAAGAAAAGGTATTATTAAATTAATGTTTTGATTAGGTAAGCATGAGCCCAAACACAAAGATACTTTTATTCACGAAATTCTATAGAACACCATCATCAGATCAACTCGCTTTTATCTTAAATATATAACACTATAACACAATCATTCTTGACAGCTATACCAAGTTTAAGCTCAATCGGCCTATTTATAGAGGTATGCTGTTCACAGCACCCTTGCTCCATCATTAAATCAGCTCGTTGTAACTATAATTACATACCTACACACTTTTTGTACAGCATTTTAAACGAGAAAATATAAAAGAAACTTAAATATTTCAAAATAAATGAGAAAAGACCGACCGGTTTTTTCTCATTTATTTTGAATTTTATTTTCATTATTTTCATTATTTCGTTTTAAGTTGAAACTTATTAAATCAACAAAACTCTTGCGAATAAAATGGTTAGTTTCCTCTAGTTAAAATGGTTGAGTTTTTTCGTTATATTTTTAAAATTATACGTCCTCAAATACGGTACAATTGAATTTTTTTTTCTTCTTTGCCTCCGTTATTCGAACCCCGTATCTTAACAATGCCTTATCTAATTTAGTACTAGCTTATTTTTTTTATCATACTCTTCCAAACCTGCTGAATTTTATGCAGATCAGATTCACGGTTCCCAAGTTATTGTCGAACAAAGATACAAAGCCAAATCATCCAAGTTGCCACTAAGATCTTCGCTCGCTTTGCTCGCTCGATCAATAAACTCAAGTGCGAGACAGTCAAGGCGTGAAATAAGATAATAAATCATATATAATTAGTAGAAAACGCACAAAACACCATCTAACCCCAAACCTAACATTGCGAGCATGCATTACTGATTGATCAGTCTTGAAATATGTATTTTAAAATATATATTTAATACTATATGGCACACAAAAGAGAAAATGATATAAAAGCTTAATGCTTAGGTTATTTCCCATCAGCCAACAGAAGCTGGTCTTGACATATTAGTAAATATTTATATTTACTCAACTACTTAATTACCTACATAATATTAGTAGTCTTACTCGAATGACACGTATGTCAAATATAAATTACCTTTTTTCCTTTTGGTGACGGTGACGGTGACACAAACTCAGATTCGTTGTTAGATCTAATAGCTTTAAACGAGCAATTCTTGTACATACTAGCTGTTACCCGCGATTTCGTACGGGTATGCTTAGAACCTTTATTTTTATTTTTGTAATGAATGCATTCTGTGCATCTAAAGAACATCTCATAAGTTTAATCCACCCATTTTCACCCCCTTCGGGGATGATTTTGCAAAAACGTAGAAACACATTTCTTTATTTCTTACCAAAAGCCTAAATATGAATTTTCAGATCCCTAACTTAAGAAAATATGAGTTGCCCAAAAAAAATTTTCATCCCCTATTTTACCCTCTTCAGGTTGTTTTTTGAGACAAAAAGTAGCCTATGATCTTCCTCCAAATGCAATACATCTCTTACCAAATGTCATTAAGATCCGTTCAGCCGTTTAGCCGTGAAAACGTAAAAAACAGACAGACAGAGACACTTTCGTGAGAGGTTTTTTGAGAGGAGGATTGCCAGAGAGGAAAAAGCAGAAGACTTATGATTCGAGAATTTTTTGAGAATTTGAAATCCATTTTAAGAAACGGTTCTCTATGTCAAGACTCAGAGCTGGAAACTTTTTAGTCGAATATGTATATGGTGATACTAGGTACTGCCCGCGGCTTCGCGCGCGTGGTACCTACATAAAAAGTAGCCTATGGGCCTATCTATCTCTATACCAAAATTCATCGTCGATTTAGCGGTTTAGTCTTGAAAACGTAACAAACAGACAGACAGACAGCGTTACTTTCACATATACATGTATAATATTAGTAGGGATATATATATATATATATATTTTCTATATAACCTTTATGGTCCCACTGCTGGGCAAAGGTCTCCCCTTTACCTTCTACTCTTTGCGCTCCAAGGCCACAGTTTGCCAATTTGGCTATAAGGCAAAACAATGATTTTTATATATATAGGGAGGGATATATACAAGATATACGAAACATCAAACACAATAATAAAACCAAACAAAACAGCAAATTGACAATCGACGTAATCAATAGCTCAAATAGACGTGAGAAAAATTGCACGGCCATAAAGAATGAAATCGAAAAAGGATGGATAAAACTAAAAAGCAATTTAAAACGGTTCGAGAACAACATTCGATCGAGTTTGTCTTTGTATGGGGCTATTGGTTTGGAAACAGTTATCGCCTCCATTTTTAGGGTTCTGAAGTCTAACAAGGAACCCTTATAGTTTCGCTTTGTCAGTCTGTCTGTACACACTTAAACATACCTCTAATTAGCAAACTATCTGCCTTATCCTAAATTTTCAATGTATTACCATTAGTTGAACTCATAAAGTTATAAAACTTTGATAAAATATTTTAAGTGGTTTAATATTTTATTATTTATATCTCACAACATACTCGTATAAACTGGGGTTTTTTTTTTTATTTTATTTTACCACCTGATCGTATGGTTTATGGATGGATGGGTCTTTTAAAGATATGAAGATGTCTTTTGAACAATTTTTCGATAAATATATTCATTTGCTTTGCATATTGGCTAAACCGCTGTTAAGGGACAACAATAAGGTTTTCAAAATAGTAGCATATAATTATGATGAAATTAGAAGACAAATGATCACGGCTAGAGTAAGACTTTACTAGATAATGTGTAACAGCCTGATTTGTAACCTTCTACAAAATAATAAAAGTTCAATTGTAATTTCTTATAGTTTGCTAACTAAATGGTGTTGAATTGGTTTAGTAGCTGACCACTAGTCATTCTTGTCCTTACTGATTTCGGAACCCTTCACGGAGCGGGGTCCGACACGCCCTTGGCCAATTTTCTTTGTACTTACTAAATAAATATTTTAATGTTAAGACCGACACACAGCGATTGGCATCGCAATTAGTTAAAAATTATATTTGTCATCGCTTCGATGGACAACACAAAAAGTTCGGATCTTAAGAAGTCCCAACCAGACTGATATCAGAATGTGGTACCTATGTGGAATGAGGTATCAAAAACTACGAGTATACAATACGCAGATCTAGAACTTATTTTTTATAATGTTATAATGTTTTTTTTTAATTATTCATTTAATCTAAAGCGACCCTTAACATAAAGAAATAAAGAGCTACCAAGTAGCGGCAAAACTTTTTTATTCAATTAAACTTGTGGGAGTAGATACCTATGTATTGTGAATTCCTGTATTTTTTATTATTATCAAAAGAGCATTTAATGCAGGCTGTACTTAAACCCAATTCTCAAAATTGGCTGGATGGACAACAATTCTCTATTATCCTGCTTCATTTCTGTGTTTTAAAAATTAAACGATAATTTAAAGCGTTTAAACTACGCTACTTTCATTAAAATTTGTAATTTATTCCGAAAACTGGGTCATCAAAATGAGTCAATCGCTGAACTTAATTAACTGGCGCATTTCATCAAAGCATGGATTGATTGATTGGAAAATTGATGACATGGGATTAATTGGAATATTGATGACATGGGATCAATTGGAAAATTGATGACACTTAATTTCAGCAGGTTATATAACACACGCGTTTAAACGGCATCGGTTTAGAGTACTGTTATTAAGTTGAGAACCCTTTCGTAGTTCCTGTTTAGATTCCTGATGTCTATTGCATCTTTACCCCTATTTATCTGATTTCCTTTAAGCTGACAATAGCGTCGGTTATTACAATACACAGTATCTTCTACAGAGATGTCTAAGCACCGTCGATCTGACGTCATTGGGGGTGGGTTCCTGCGTGGGCACCGGGATGTACCTTGTGGCGGGGATGGTTGCCCGCAAATACGCCGGGCCTGGCGTCGTCATCAGTTTTATGATTGCAGCTATGGCCAGCATATTTTCCGGTGAGTTATAAGATAAATTACAGGATTATACAACCGTACATAATACAGTAAATATATAATATAGAAGTGACAAAAGCAGCTTGAAATGGTTCATGTACACAAACTGTCTGAACGTCGACCGTTTCTTTCCGACTTGGCTGACACACTGCCGTAAGTTTAGAAAGTTTTTTCTACTGGATCGGAATATAGAAGTAGAATATGATCTACTTATATATATCTATTTAAGTACTTACTTAATACTTCTACCGCACATTGGTCGCTTACTTATAATTGTGTTTCGATTCATTCATTTGTTTATTTAAATCAACATTGGATATCTTTTATTAATAAAAAGATATATAAATAAAATGTTAGTAGGTAATTAATTATTTATAAATGTTTATTTTCATTTGTCATTCGATAAATCATGTAATGTCAAACCAGCACGTTCAGAATGATGTTCGAGCTGGACAAACTGAAAGTCAAACGTTTTTATTTAATACAAGGGTCACTTTGAAGGCCCGTATCCTAGGTACGCGTACACAGGGACGTGATGTGATTGGAGAAGAAAATATAAGAAGCACACGAAGAAAAACAAAGATTCGAGGCCGGTCGGTTTTCGTTGTGGGAATCAGATTACGTATATTTCGTTGGTCCCCACCAACGGGAATCGTCCTGTTTGGAATTTTTTACTATATGATGAAACAGAAAACTGCGACGAAGAATGAAAAAATAAGATGTCAGCGCATCGTTCCAATTATTATTACTGTGAAAGCTTGTGTGAATCTTTGGATGTTTCTCAGTATCTAAAAATCCAAACATCTACACAAACTTTTACATTAATATACTACCTACATTATAAGCTTAGATAAGACAAGAGCCAAAGACGTTTGCTACAAGAGGCTGACGTCAACACATTATCTCTAAGTATATATCCGGCTGAGACGCATAAGGTTCGAGTCCCGCCGCGGCACATATGTTTGTTTGATCTGCCAGTCTCAGGTGTGATTTGTCTCGGGAGTTTCTATGTTTAATATGTTTGTATTTACAAAAAAAAAAGTATTTACGTAGTATCCATAACACAAGCTCTGCTTACCTTGGGGCCCAGATTATGATTCTAAAAATAACTAAATGACGGAATGTCCGTCATTTATTTATGCTTTATTTTTAGAATAGAAAGATGTTATGATGCTAACACACAGGCTTATTTTTTTAATAATAAAAAAAAAAAGATTACACATTAGTTAGTATTCTCGAATAAATGGAACTGGAAATGGCAGGGAAGTATGTACTGCTTTTTACTTACTTACTTTCTTCGTGGTTCTTTTACAATCGTTTAAGAGAATTAGTTATGTTACTTGGTTATAAATTATGAAATCACCGAACATTGATTTTAAGCTTGTAGTAACAAATAAATAGTTTTATAAGCAACTAGCTGTTGCCCGCGGCTTTGCACGCGTGGCACCTACTTAAAAGTAGCTTATGTCCTTCGCCGAAGCCTCATATATCTCTATACCAAAGATATATGAGCCTTTGGCGGTTTAGGCGTGAAAACGTTACAAACAGATAGACAGATAAAGTTACGCATTTATGATATTAGTTAGATATAAGTACAACCACACAAGACACAATTGAAATGTATAAACTCTCTTGTATTCGTTTTTCGTAGTTAAGGTACTATTGGCACCTAAATTTACTAGTATGTAAGACGTTTCAAAGTGATCCTTGTGATTGTATTGAATAAAGTATCTTTTGACTTTGACTTTAACAAATAACCTATTTTCTTTTACATTTGTTGTGAGACCTTGCTTCTTGGCAAATTTTATGACTCTAGGCTCTTTGACTCTAGGTCAACAGGACGTAGGTACCTTCTATGTTTTGATTTACTGGCGAGCTCGAAGAAACCTTATTTATATTTTTTGTAGTAAATTAAAGTAGAGGCGTTTTTTATTATTTACGTGAACAATACATTTTTATTGATTCCTGAAAAAAGCACTAGTTAACGAAACCTTTATTGGAACGAAGTTCCTTATCGAGGGTTGGCGACTTAGCCGAGAAAAAATGTATTGCGTTACGAAAAACCGTAATAGAAAGAGATAGTGAAGGAGACTGATAACGTGATATAAAGGGAAGATATCAAACTTAGACGCAAAACTAATTGCATGCTATTTTTTTTATTACTCTCGGTATCGTAAAACTTTTCCATAATACCACTGTTTTCATTGATACACATGATGAGCTAAAAATAAATAGACAAACTTTTTACACTACTTCTAAACATAGTATTCCTTATTATAAATATTTACGGGTATTTATCGCGTTTATTTACCTATTTTTCCCGACTTTTCGACAGGTTTACATGTAGTATTCCTATTTACTGGCTGGTCACGTACTTAAAAACGCTAAATAGTTTATACCTTTATTCAAATTTAAATAGATTTGATTTGAAATTTAAATAGAACACACACGATTTGTTACTGTTAGTATAATTTTGGTGCCATTTAGTGCTGTAAAAGATTAAAAGTGATTTCTTATGAAAAAACAATGGGAAAAAATAATAGTTGTAAATCTACAAGAGAAGTAATAATAAAACTTCGCCGGAAGAGAAGAATATAAAAGGTCTTTTAAAAAGATAGCCGACCATCTGCAATGTTCAAAAACGATGGTTTTCCACGCTGTAAAGCATTTTGTTACGTATCAAACTACTTCGAATGTTCCACGTGTACCTAAACAGAGAAAAACAACTCCTCGAGAAATAGAAATAGAAGTATTTATTGCACTTATGTTGTTACAGTAAGATGGTGATACATTGTTTTAGTCTCAAACATAAACCCTGTTAGAGAACAGCAAAACTAGGGGCGCTATTACTACTTTAATAACTAATTAACTACTATCTTAACTAATAATGTATTACAACTATTAGTGTAAATACTACAATTTTGATAAGTTGATCCTAAATCAATCAAAGTTATTTCTTATAACATTTCTTTGCACTAGATGTATAATCTATCTTATAATATATATAAAACTAATGTAACTAAGTAACTATAATTCACAGATAAAAAATCTAAGAGTTTAAGAATTCTTGTAATGAATAAAAACAGTTTTCAGTCAAGTATTTTTTCAAAATATATTTGGATTTTTTGGCATTTTTTTCAAGTTTAATGCTATCAGGAATTTTATTATATATTTTTACACACATTGCATATGGTCCAGAATGTATCATTTGTAATGTTGAGTTAGATATGGTTAGCCTATTTCGTGGCCTAAGGTTTTCGGGTCGTGAGTATTGTGGGAACAGTATTATATTATTTCTTACAAAATTACAAACTTCATAGATATAAATACAACTTAATGTTAAAATGTTTACGTTTTAAAATGTGGTCTACAGCTTTCCATCACGTCTAAGTTTAGAATTATTCTTATACATCTCTTTTTCAATAAAAATAAATTATTTACGTCAGTGCTGTTACCCCAAAGTACTATGCCGTAGTGAAGCCAGGCATGAGCATAAGCATAATATGCACAGATTGCAGTTTTTTTAATTATGTGTTTTTTTAGCTCATTTAATGCATATGTAAATCTTGATAATTTTAATGAAACTTTATTAATGTGATCTTTCCAATTTATACTACAATCTATATTTATTCCTAACAATGAGTAAGTTTTCATGGATTTTATTTTTATGTTTTGAAAAGTATAGTCAATATGTAAGGGTGATTTTTGGTATGGTTTAAACTGCATTGTTTTAGTTTTTTTTAAAGTTGGCCTGTAGGTTAAGGTTAAGCAGCAATTTAACTATTTTTGATAAAATAGAGTCAATGTGAACATTTAAGTTATTGTTAATATTATTTTTATAAGGAATTACAACTGATATGTCATCTGCAAATAATGTACAATGACTATTTATAATATTTGGCAGATCATTTATAAATATCAAAAATAACACTTCTTTGTGGTATTGATTGGGTTACATTGTTTTTTCGTGATCTAACATTCGTAATTTCTCCTGTATTGTTATTGAAATATTCAATTTCTACTTGTTGTGCACGGTTAGACAGGTAAGTTACAAACCAATCATGAGCCATACCCCTAACACCTACACCGTGCATTTTTTAAATTATAAAATCTCATATGTGACTCTATCATACGCCTTGCTCATGTCTAGTAATATGCCAACTGCGTATTGTTTTTTATTTATAATACTAAGAATTTCGTCTATAATTATATAAACTTCTAGTGACGTGGAGTGATTTTTTCAAAAACCATTTTGATTAGCGTTAAATATATTAAATTTTTCACAAAATGAATACAGACGTTTCGACATCGCACTTTCAAATACTTTTGAGATGACCGAAACATCGTTCGTATGGCAAAACAAAATCCTTTTAAAGGGTCCAATGAGCTGAAAAAAGAATATTTTGGTGAAAAAAACCCTTCAGCAATCTCAGCACGCACTATTCGAAGACGTTTTGTAGAAGAAAAATTGCACGGTAGGATAACAAGAAAGGTACCCATGTTGATACTTTGCCACAGACAAGCCCGGCTTGCATTTGCGAGAAAGTATGAAAACTGGACTGTGCGACAGTGGAAAAATGTACTTTTTTCTGACGAAACGAAAATAAACAGAGTGTGTTCTGATGGAAAACACGACGTCCCCCGAATACAGCATTCGACCCTAAGTACACGAAAGTTACATTAAAGCACGGTGGTGGAAATGTGAAAATTTGGGGGTGCTTTTCTGGACATGGTGTTGGACCTGTAAAGTTGATAGAAGGTAACATGGATCAGTTGCAATACAAAAATATACTTACTGGAAGAAACAATGTTACCTTATGCTGAAGACGTTCTACCGGTTATTTGGACATTCCAGCATGACAATGATCCAAAGCACACTGCACGCACCGTAAAGGAATTTCTTACAGCGCAATCAGTTTCTGTCTTAGACTGGCCAGCTAACAGCCCAGATCTAAACCCAATAGAGAATCTGTGGTTCGAAGTAAAGAAAAAGGTTTCAAATACACAGTGTGGGAATTCAAGAGCTGTACGACGTTTTTTTAGAAGAATGGGACTCTATTTCTCTTGCGAAATGTCAAAAATTAATAGAGACAATGCCTCGCCGGTGTAAAGCAGTAATTAAAAACCGTGGGTATGCTATTAACTATTAATTTTTGTTAAAAAAGAATTAAATTGATTTCTAAATTTTCTGCGCTACATATTATGTGATTTTTTAAATGTTAGTGTCATACAAAACAATTACCGAGCAGTTTAATAAATCATTCTTAATTATTTGTCCAGCTTCAGTACCATTTGAATGTGTTACTTTGGTAAAATAAATAAAATGTGAAAAAAAATAGTATGCGATTTTATTCTTTATTCCTAAGTCACGTTGCTCTATTAATGTGGCTAATTTATAACATAACTAGTTGCTTCTCAGAAGGTACATCTCTGTGTATGACACGATTTAAATAAAAAACGTCTATATCTTCAAATCGTTCTTAATTATATGACCACAACTGTATATATGTGTGTATTATTGCATATGTATATATACACATTTTTGATTATTTATGAATTTAGCTAATTATTGCATCAATAATGCAATAAATAGATCAATTGCATCAATAATTAAATAAATGTGTAAACATAAATTAAAGAGAGGGTTAGATAGTGAGAATGAGAGCCTGGCACGATAATAAAACGCGTGTCCCAAGAAACTAGTTTAGTGTAATTTAGATAATTGATACAGGCGTGACTTTGCGGAAATCCATTACAAAACATTAAACAGATGGACAAATATTTAGTACAATTCCGCTAATATATTCCTAAAGAGTTACCTTAGAATTAGAAATCCAAAAGAAATTCGACGAATTTCTTTTGGATTTCTTTTCTTTTGTCCATCTGTTTAATAGTGTAATTTAATTATAAAATTGTTTTTATTCTAAGAAGTAAGATTTACTTTTACTATTTTGCTTATTTTTCTCCTACTGTTGTGTGTTTCTATTTTTAACGCATTAGATAGTTTATGTAATGTTAAAATAAGGTGTAATTAAACTGAATTAAATTGAATGTAAATAAGTAAGGTGCATAACTAACCTCACTCACACATACACCAATATCGTGATCCTTGCTCTTACTTCATATCACGTCGTTTATTAAATAAACTTCTTTCAAAACATTCGCGCTTTAGGTCAAGTGAGTTTAATATTGTTATTCAAAATAACCTTAAATAAGATTTATATAAAAATGGTGCGTAAAAAGTAAATCGTGATTTTGTGACGCTTTTTTTTTGTTTTGTACGATGTTTTCTAGACGAGATGACAGAATACTTAATAGTACAAGTATGTTTGCGTATACTAAGTGCAAGGCGCACAGTTTGGGTCGATATGTATACGTGGGTGCGTGTATTTACACAGGGGAGCATGGTTTGAGGCTTCACTTTGCTTATTCACTTGGCTCTCTGTCTTTATATTTATTAAATCTGAGATAGAATCCGAACTTACATAATATGATGCATCTTGTCAAGATTCCAATTACAATCTCATTAATTATTGAAATTATGCCGATTACTAATCGAAACTTATAGATATTGATTGTGTATAAAGTTCCATGATCGCCATACTGGACACGTGCCACTGTTAAAGTTCCATGATCGCCATACTGGACACGTGCCACTGTTAAAGCCACATGATGTAAACTTAGTGCTAAAACATCAAATTAGCAACTTCAGTGATGTTAAAATATATTGTGATCCAGTTGTACATTTAGTTTCCATCCATTGAGAAAACTTTTGTCCGCAGGTGCCTGTTACGCTGAGTTTGGCGTCCGCGTACCAAACACTACAGGGTCTGCATACACCTACTCCTACGTGACAGTTGGTGAATTCATAGCGTTCATCATCGGCTGGAATATGGTGCTTGAATACCTGGTAGGTAGTAGTTTAATGCTATTTTCATGACACAGGGTTAAAATTATACCATCCACCGCACCACAACATTAAAGTAGCTGTGTGCTTCATGTGCTTCATGCTTCATATACATAATTGATAATTAAATGTACAGTTTCATTGATAAATAGAGTACACCAGTAGGGCGATCGCGCTATTTGTCAATGTAATTGACATTAAACGAATTGATTTTGGCAATGGTTTGGATATGGCAAATCTGACTGTCAAAATTATACCACGCTATTCTTCTTGAACGATTTATTTGTTGATTTTACCAATCGAACAAATTTATATATATATAGATCTATGTACAGACTACTAGGATGTTCAGAAACGTTCGTTAGAAAGCACTGTCAAAATTTTTATTTTAAGTTTTATTATTCTGTAATTATTATTATTTAAAGAAATAATTGCCTTTTAGTTAAATTGTAATTCGTGCTTTAATTTTAATATAATTTTAATTTTTAAATGTAATTTAATGGTTAGAATTCCTATTTTTTTTATTAATCATCATAGAAAAATTAAATATCTTAAAATCTTTTATTAATTGAATTTATATTATTATTTATTATATTAGTATTTAATGTGTTAGCAATAAATGTATTAGTAATAGATATTACTAACCTCAACTAAATCATCCGGCGGTGGGCATTGGTACATATCACAGGACACCGATCCTAGTTTGGGTACCAATGTTCGTCCAATCAGTAATAAGAAACCAAGAATTATAGAGATATATTAATTAAGTTAAGTTATGATTGTACACTGATTACTTATGTTTGTTTTTCTCTCAATCAATTTCATTTCATTTCATTTCAAAAATAACGCGATCCCCCAACGTTTGATCAATGTTTAATCCAAATTAGACCTAAATCGTTTCCGTTATAGTGATTAGCGTGGTACGAAATATGTATGTCGAAAATAAAGGTTTGACTTCGGTTTCATTGGTTCAAACGTTTAAAATTACCGCAGTCGGCCCCCAGATTATACGAGTAAAATAACCAGGTAACACAAAAACTAAATTGAGTAACCAGATAGCCTTTCATGTATGTAATAAAAGCATCACATCAAGCCGTATCTTCCTGGTGCTTACCAGGATTAGTATGGCTATTCATCGAGCTAACGTTGCCAACATTTTGTGCACTTTACCTGCGGTCAGTGAACTGAATTCTGTTATTTATCTATAAGTAATTTTATAATATTCTTTATATTTCAGCTTTTTACAATCATATCCAGCACATGCCTACACTATCCATTTGATATTGCAAGAAGTGGTCCCTGTAGAATCCGTAGAATATGTTATGTCACAATATTCACCGGCTTGTATAGGTCCATTCCTTTCATGAAATCATCGAGTGACCACCATCACACTAAATTGCACCATCGCACCATGGCACCAAATTTCTATTAATAGAAATAATATATGTTTATTTTATTTAATCATGCTTACCTGCAAACCTCTTCATTTAAAGCAAATAAATATATATAAACGTTTAGGTTTTACTGAAATTAGGTATCAGAGAAAAAACAGTTAGCAGAAACACTTCAACAAGAAAGCCTGGTGATTCGTCGATGACATTGAAGGTTAGTTCGGTGCCGAATCAAACCCCTAAGCTCGCTTAGTACTTTGGCTCGGAGGACCGAGCCAATCTACTCTATCTTATTCGACAGGGATGAAGAAAAGAAGAACAATGAAGATTGCTTATCCCACTTCGAAAAGAAAAAGACACACATTTTAGAAATGAACCAACCGAATTGCTACTAATTGTTTCGTAGTTATGTATCATGCATTCTAGTTTTTATATATACCTACGTAATTATTAATACAAGATATTTTCATAGCATCAATATAATATGCTGAAGAACTTATTTTAGATGCTACCAACCAAATAATTACAAAAAACATCTAAATAGGTGATACGAATGTGCAGGAATATGAAGAAAAAAATGAAGAATGTGTGGAAGAAGCCGTCTACAAAAATCTGCATGGGCGACCTAAGCTCACCTTTCGTAGACATGTGTGTTGAGTCTGTCTGCGAATCGTTAGCTATGGCGTCTTTTTAGAGATTCATCGTTACTAGATTATTCAATTGGGTGCTAAATAAGTCTAATAATATAATACAACTTGATATTCGACAATAACGGATCGGATACGAGTTTCGTTTGGTATACAGTATTGAGCACGTTAGTAAAATTGTCTTCTTGTTCCTTCTTCGTTACTGGCATGTGTCAGTGTACATTTTTCTAGTGTCAAATGTTTATATTATACTAGTGGTCGCCCACTGGTCGAATTTTGACCATAATTAATTAATTACTTATGTATTTTTTATGCATAATATAAAAAAAAATATTAGCGTTCTACACTTATTTACAGAAATAGTTACAGAAACGTACAAAATAATATACAATAATATAAAATACACGTGAAACAGTTGAGCTATCTAAAGACCGTTTTAAACGATCTATAGATAGCTCAACTGATCCAGATCACTGCCAGAGGGCAGCGTTCCTAAGATACTGGTGGAATTACCACGTTGAATGGCAATGCTAAAACGCTGAGCCAGATAGGAGCCAGCTCTTGGGTCATGCAACGTATCTACCAGACGCCGTGAAATAATTTTGAAAACGCGGTGGGCTCCTGTTCCCCACGGGCTCAGGGTCTCGACTCCAAAAGGCTCAAATATGTAGGCCTTATCCAAACCAGCATATTTGCGGTTTTTGAGGTCCTCGGCACATTCAGCCGCCGCACCAGCCCTAACGGAAGTCCCCGATAGATGGGATGCGGCCAGGGTGTCTACGCATTCTACATTCCTTCTCTATATAAACTATAAGTAAACCAGAGTTAATAATTTTTGAAACCAAAAAAATAATAGCTTACGGTCGATCTGAGGTCGGGAAGACCCGACCTCAGATCGCCCGTAATGCTATGCCCGTAATGCCAAAATTACTTTTCCTTTCATTTTTATAATATTCTCCTCCTTTTCCAATGGGTTTTATCCTACTATTATTTTATTTCACTTTTTATTATTTTTAAAGGCTTCTACTCTGGTCTAAATTGTACGTTATTTCATAATCCTCCGTCCGCGCAATTTTCGCTAAAACTTTGCACCCCGCAAAGTTTTTGCTTCACGTATATATATATATATATAGTATAATATATAGACATAGTATGATGTCACAAAATCGTATCTTGTCGTCGTCATTTGTTTTTTCATGTAAAATAATTATACGGATTATTTTCGCTCGAATCACAAAGAAACTATGTTTTTATTCCAATTATTCACACCCTTTTAAATAGAGCTGGAGTTGGGAGCCGGATCTGGCTCCCGAACTCCAGCTCTAATTAAAATCAAAAATATTAATATAAATAACTCGAGGAAAATGGCCAAAAATAATCCTTCTTCTTCCTATAATAAATAATAATAATATAAAATAGCAACTGTATTGATGACAATTTGGAAGTATCAAATTTGGTTTGTGTATAATATTGTCACAAAGTCGTAGACAATCATCATTTATCTTTTCTAAACGTCATCGTGGAATAGCTGTTTAAAATTTTCTTGGATTCCTCGTCGTACAAATCACAAAAACAAAACATAAACACTTGAAATTAAATTGCATAAATTTCAAGAAGACATTTCTTGTACAAGTGTATGTAAGCGTAATTTATTGCTTAAAATTCGGCTAAAATTACCCAATAAAACTAGAAATAACACGAAAAAACGAATTCAATTTAAATGTCAAACGAACAGATCAGTAAAGTCATTTCATAGGTTAATCGATTCTCATTGTCTCATCAAACAGTGAGTAGGTAGTAGGTACAGACTCTACTAGGTTCAAGAATCCTTTGTTGCACGCTGAGATTGCAACTTAGCCTCGATTGAGTGCCTATTGCCGTGCTTTTGTACGTTGGAAATGACGATGCCTCTTGGGAGTTCGAACGGCTAGAGTCCACTTTATCGGTAATGAACGTAATATTATGACCTAGTACTTACTATTGCAAACTCTGTTCTTATTGCCAATTAGGTTATATCCCTTAGGACATTAAAAGAGAATAAAAAAATTAAAATTATTTCACTTCACTCGTCTTAAATGTTTTGGACGTCTATGGAATTGACTAATGCCATAAAACTTTTTCTATATCTATGTTTTAAATGATAGGAGCCTACTTGCCAATGGTAATTTTTTTTGGAAGTAATAGTAGTAAGTAGTATGCTAGTAAATAAAAGATTGTACGTAACGAGCGACTCTTTGAAAGGTGGACTTTGAAGACTTTATGGACTGGTGGTTTTGTTTGACACAAAGTCGTAGTTAATAGTCGTTTGTCTATTTAAACGTCTTCGCGGATTTTTTTGTGATTTCTCGTCTCACAAATCACGAAAAAACATAATACTCAAAAATTGTATTGTTTAAGTCGAATGTGTTCAATTGTTACACTTTTGCTAAGAAGTCACAATTTATTGATTTAAATTCCGCTAAGATTACCCAAAAAAACATGATATAACACGAGAAAAAATGAATAATATACAAATTAAAAATTAATTTAAAAATATTAAAAATTTATTTTAAAATTTTAAAAATTTACTAAAATATATTAGAAATTAGTTTGGAAAAGCTATGACATTTGTCAAATGTCAATACTTTATCGTCGTTGGTGGCATGTGTTATAATTATAATGATAACAATTGTTTAACGTAAGACTTTACAAAGTCGTATTTTGTCGTTTTTGATATTTTATACGAAATGGTGAACTTTGCTCGAATCACGAAGAAACACAAAACTTTTATTCAATTTTTAAGACCAGAGTTAATAACTCTGGCAGTAATCTGAATTAGTTGAGCTATGTATTTTTAAACGGTTTTCAACTGTCCTTAGATAACTCAACTGTTTCACATGTATTTTATATTACAGTATATTTTATTATTTTGTACATTTAAGTAATTATTTAAAAATGAATTACTCTAGCTTTATTTGTTACCAACGACAAAATGTGCATATTTTCATAATATGGTTTGACTAACACTTAAAAGCAATTCAAATTAAAAATTAAAAATTTTAAAATGACATATTTTACTACACATACAGTATACAGTAAAAATGTCATATCAAAAATCTCAAAAATATCGAATTCAAAAATGTTAATCAGTCTTTAAATTCTTTTTAAAGTGTTGGCACTACCAAGTCCATCCAGCTTCAAGCTATATTACATAGGTATACTATACCTGTATCAAAATCATTGTCACTTTTGAACTACTCACGAGAGTAGAAGTTTAGATAAGTTTGATGTTTGAAGGTTTCAAAGCTACGTC
Organism: Lampropteryx suffumata; assembly: GCA_948098915.1. Lineage (NCBI taxonomy): Eukaryota > Metazoa > Arthropoda > Insecta > Lepidoptera > Geometridae > Lampropteryx > Lampropteryx suffumata. The sequence continues at coordinate 22,001,828 of OX402544.1, read as the reverse complement.
GCCTAAGTCTAAAAATAATTTCATTTTTGGACGTAGAGTAGAAAACCTCATATTTCACAATATAAGATTTGCTATTCTATTCTTATTTATCTCGAATGGCGGTGGTCGATTTCATATCAAAAATTCGAAGTTAATGATAACTTTTGCCTGAAGAACTAGGTCGCCTATGACAGGCGAGCATACCAAATTGGAACGAACTAGATTTCAAAAATAAAAGACACTGGCCTTGATCCTATTCTATTCTGGCCTTTGTTTAGCTAGACTAACTGAAATATCGCAAAATACGAACAATATTAAACTGTTTGAACCAAATTCTGTATTAGAGTAACATTTTAAAATTACACGTCTCTAATTTGAAGTGTGATTGAAGTAAGTATTTAAATATTTTAGCTCCTTTTAGAAGCCATGTAATATCATGGTAATGAAACTGCGAGCAATACTAGGAAAATAAACTCAATAAAAGAACAAAATGTCAATTTAAACTTATTTAAAAACATTCATTTAAAACTGTTAGTGTAATTTGTTGTTATCGAAATAAGATAGTTCGTATTTTTCGTAGTTTTAGATAGTCTAGGGAAACAACCATTATACTCGTCTGCACATAGCAATAATTTTTTAAAAAAGACAGCTGAACTCTTTACAATTCAATCTACAACCACAACCACAACATAAATTTAATTAAATAATTTTGTAGTTCCCATAGATATATTATACATTATTCTTACAAATAATACTTAATAATAATAATAATAATAATAATCAAATACTTTCTTCTTATAATTTTTTGTAAATGGCATGTGACATAATAAAGTAGATTTTGACAGTGTCAAGTGTTTATATTTGTTTATAGTCAATTTGTTTTTTAATAAAGTCTTAGTCGATGGTTAATTGTCAATTCTAAACGTCATCGCGGAATGACCGTCTAGAATTTTCTTGAGATTCCTCGCCATTCAAATCACATTGCGCCATAATACACATATAATTCAACTGTCCATACTTGTCCTATGTAGTCACAGTTTATTAATTAAAATTAGGAGTATTTTTTTAAGATTAAGATTTCGGAATAAAACATGCAATAAAACGAGTAAACAATATTAAATTAGCAGAGCTATGTTACTGCATGAAATGACAAACGAAAAATTTTACAAATACCTAGTCCCCTCTTTAATTAGAATCTTTACTTTGTTTCATAATTTATTTTAAAACGAGAGAGATTACAGTCAAACTCCAAAGATGTATTTGATATATTGTTGAATTTCTAGTTGACTAAGGTTTTGTTTGTATACTGAATTTTAGATTAGCCTTGAATATAATATTTTAATTAAAATAAGGTTATACTTAAAAAAATAACTTGAGGGTTTAAGGGGACTGTTTTTTGTCCCCAGATCGGAACTAGTGCATGCGCAAGAGCATTAAGTGCTAGCTTCGATTCTATACTCAACGGTGGAATCAGCCATGCCTTAGCAAACAACCTTGGGACCATTTACGGTGAGTTAAATTTCATAATTGTTTATTGTATTTTAAACTTACTGCGATGCTTTTGATACGGTTTTGAACATTGTCCTGCTACTACTGCTGAGCTGAATGAGATAAGAATGAATGACGATTAAGCGTGAATCTGTTTATTCTGTTTATAGGTAATTTATTTAGTATTTCTAGTTATGGTAAATACGATGGCTGTCTTTCAGAGTTATAACATAACCTCCATAAAGTAAAGACTGGATCGAGCGTATTCCAGAGATGGCTCGCTGGCTTGACTGGAATGCTACTGGAATCTTGTGAACCGGGTATTGGTTAGTTGTCGGGATGTAGGAAGATTGATCAATGAAAACTATTTTATGCTATCATTAACGATGTCAAAAGCTGAAAAAAAAAACTCTTTCAGCATCCAGTCAGCCCGCGACCACTGTTTTTGCAAAATAACCGAAACGTCCTGAATAAATTAAAAGGCAAACCGCGATAAACACCCATTAACTAAAACAATATGAATTATGATCGCGAAAGTTTAAAAAAATATAAAACATCTTATGAAAATGTTGTTTGAAATGTCTATAACAGAGGCTTTCGGGGTGGCCGATAAACTTCGTCACCAGACTTGGCCACTGGATCATACGAAAGGGTTACTTGGTAGTAGTCAAAAACTTCAGCTTTAATATTATTAGATTAGTTTAATCTTAAATCAGGTTCCGCTGCTACTACTTTATACTTATTTCGTATGATTCAGTAGCCAACTAATTATTGCCGCTAGAAAACGTTCATTGATTTTGGTAATATTTGTGCTTGCGCCGGTTTAAAAACTACATTACCTAGTAGTCTACTATGAATATTCTGGTGTTTAGGGTTTAAACATCTGATGTCATAATTATTCATTGCCATTCGCATGACAAGGACAGACAATACTATGAAGCCACCTTAGCTAAAAATGCGAGGTTAGGGACACATCCGCCAGATTCCACATTCGTCAGATCATTTATTTCCTCCGCATTCGTCAGATTTTTTCAACCTCTGAAGAAACGATATTATTCATGATTCCTCATTCGACAGATTTCGCGTTTGTCATAATGTTACGAATACGTAAAAGTAAGAATTGATTCCACATTTCAAAGATTTCATTAATATCCAGGACCACGTTTGTACTTAAATGGTACAGAAATTAATCTGATTGAAACTAGTAGTTGGTTAGGTTATGTTAGAGTATATAAAACAACGCGCAAGGCGAGCGAGCAAACCGAGCGTGCTGCGGCAGCGGTCGCTGAAGCGCCAGAAGAATATATTTTGTCTGTCTAGATACATAACTCTGGCGAATGTGTCTTCATTCGTTTTCCTTATTTGTCATCAATGATCAAACTGAACAAATATTAAAATATTTTTGATTTATGGCGAATGTGGAATCTGGCGGAGGTGCCCTAAATCGAATGCGTTATATAAGAAAATTAAATAATTTCTCATCTTAGGGCAGAATGCGAACGCATAGCAAATTTTCGAATTACTTTAAATCTTATTGTAGTGTATAATAGTGTACCATTATGCAAACAGCTACTTATAATATATAATTATTGCTTTTTCTGCACATTTTATCGTAATCAAGATGCGTGGCCAGAATCATGGTTTCTGTTTCGGTCAGCGAAGTGTTGTAAAAATATAATTCATATTGTTCAATTTGACATGCCAATGCTTACGTAACGAAATGGTTAAATAAAAAATTGAAATGAAATATAACTTCTAAATCTATCATGTTTTTGAACCTAATTTTCCCTAAAAACGGGATATTTACCATGCTAATATAAGTTTTTCTGCTTATTACTGATCAGTTTATCTCGTGATCATGACACATGCAACTGTGTCGACATTTCGGGAAAATTCATATTATATCATGGTAAATATCCCGTTTTAAGGGAAAATTATGTTGTAACATTGTCATACAACGAGGCAATGACGCCAGTGTTCTGGGCACGCATCCATGTGTAAACGACCGGGGTTAGTGAAAACAGTTATTAATATTTATTATTTATTATTATTTGACCGTGGTGGTTCGGGCATAGAATACGACCCCTCCATCTCCTCCAGTGGATGTTGTAAAAGGCGACTAAGGGAACACACACCTTGGGATTGGGCAGCAGCACCCCCCGAGCACAAAATATTGAATCTGCGGTCACCAATCCGTCTGCCAAGCGTGGTGACTATGGCAAAACCCCCCATATGATGAACACAACTAGAAGACGGCCCCCAGTTCTCGGCAGTTCCGCTATTCCTGGCATAGGTGGCGACCACGGTAACGGCGGAACAGGGGGTGCGAAGAATCTCCGGCAGAGGTCCAGCTACCAATCCTAACGAACCCTGACAACGCACTCACTGAGGACCGACGAGAAGTTGATAGAGCTGGAAGAAGTAGTAAATAAGTTGCACTGGGATATTATGGGGTTATCAGAAGTCCGAAGAGAGGGAGAGGACACGATAATTCTAAATTCCGGCAACTTATTCTACTACCGGGAGGGCGATCAACTTTCTCAGCACGGTGTCGGATTTCTCGTCTACAAATCCCTCGTTGACAACATGTTATTATGTGTCGAGCAGGGTGGTATACCTTATACTCAGAATAACCAAACGGTATTCGCTTAAGGTCATACAGGTGTACGCACTTCACTCGAAACGTCCAGACGATGAAGTGGAGACTATGTATGATGACATTTCAAATGCCATGCAAGCCTCGAAAACACACTTTACGGTTGTGATAGGGGACTTCAACGCGCGGCTAAGTGTGAGGAATGGCGATGAACTGAGAGTAGGGCAATTTGGATTTGGACAGCGGAACCAACGGGGTCAGCGATTGGCCGACTTCATGGAAAAGGAGGCACTCCTTATGATGATCTTTATGATGAACTCCTTTTTCAAGAAGCGGTCGTCCAGGAAATGGACGTGGCTTCACCCCGGTGGACACAAACGCGAGATAGATTTCATCATGACTACAAAAAAGCAAATATTTAATGATGTCTCAGTGATCAACAGGGTCAAAACCGGCAGTGATCACCGAATGGTTAGAGGCTCATTAAACTTTAACGTAAAGCTAGAACGTAGAGCCGTCTGATGAAATCTACTCTTCGCCCAAGTCCTGCCCAAATCCAAAACCCCGAGAGCTTTCAGTTGGAACTCCAAAATCGCTTCCAATGCCTCGCCGAATGCGGATCCGTGGACGAAATAAATGACGGTCTGGTGGAAATTGTCCATGCCGTTGGGTCTAAGTTCTGTAAAACCCAGCGCAAAGGTAGAACCCAAAAACTCTCTGAGCACACTCTTAAACTCATGGCAGAACGAAGCAAAATGAAACTGCAGTCTTCAGTGGACATGTCGAAATACAGCTCGCTCAATAAACAGATCTCTAAGTCTGTGCGACGCGATTTGCGTCTCTTTAATACGTGTAGTATTAAGAACGCAATAGAGCGCAAGCAAGGTTCCAATGTGTTCACGAGAGATCTGTCTATTGGGCAAAGTCTGTTGACGAAGCTGAATACCGATAGTGGCAGTGTCGTTTCCTCGAAGCCAGAAATTTTACCAGAGCTCGAGAAGTTCTATGGACAACTATACACCTCATCGCAAAGTCCTACTACAAGCACGAATAGCGATGCAAGAGCCCGCTTAACCCGACACTACACTGAAGACATTCCGGACGTCAGCCTATATGAGATTCGAATGGCTCTCAAGCAGCTTAAGAACAACAAGGCACCGGGGGAAGACGGAATAACGACAGAGCTTCTGAGAGCGGGTGGAACACCGGTACTTAAGGTCCTCCAGAAGCTGTTCAACTCCGTCATCCTCGAGGGAACTACGCCAGAGGCGTGGAACAGGAGCATGGTAGTACTGTTCTTTAAGAAAGGGGATAACACCCTCTTAAAGAATTACAGGCCCATCTCGCTGTTGAGCCATGTCTATAAGCTGTTTTCGAGAGTAGTTAATAATAGTCTCGCTCGTAGATTTGACGACTTCCAGCCTCCCGAACAAGCCGGGTTCCGAAAAGGCTTTAACACCATAGACCACATCCATACGCTCCGGCAGGTTATACCGATGACCGAAGAGTATAACCAGCCACTTTGTTTAGCGTTTGTGGACTTTGAGAAAGCCTTTGATTCTGTCGAAACCTGGGCAGTGTTGCGGTCACTCCAGCGGTGCCAAATCGACTATCGGTATATCGAAGTGTTGAAATGTCTGTACAGTAACGCCACGATGTCTATCCGACTCTAGGACCAGAGCACGAATCCAATCCCATTGCATAAAGGGGTGAGACAGGGAGATGTTATTTCTCCGAAACTGTTCACCTCTGCATTGGAGGATATTTTCAAGCTCTTGTACTGGCATAGACATGGTATCAACATCAATGGCGAACACATCACTCACCTTCGATTTGCCGACGATATAGTCCTCATGGCAGAATCTCTGGAAGACCTTGGCACAATGCTCAGCGACCTTAATATCGTGTCTCAACAGGTAGGTCTTAAAATGAACATGAGCAAGACAAAAATCATGTCAAATGCTCATGTTGCATCCGTACCGGTACATATTGGGAACGATATAATCGAAGTTGTAGACCATTATGTCTATTTGGGTCAAACGATTCAACTAGGTAAGTCCAACTTCGACAAAGAGGTCAGCCGACGAATCCAACTCGGATGGGCAGCGTTCGGGAAATTACGGCACATCTTCTCGTCACAGATACCGCAGAGCCTCAAGACGAAAGTCTATAATCAGTGCGTGTTGCCAGTGGTGACATATGGAACGGAGACTTGGTCGCTAACCATTGGCCTCATACACAAGCTCAGAGTCGCGCAACGTGCTATGGAGAGAGCTATGTTGGGTGTTTCACTACGTGATAAAATCCGCAACGAGGAAATCCGTAGAAGAACCAAAGTCACCGACATAGCACTTAAAATTTGCAAGTTGAAGTGGCAATGGGCAGGACATATAGCTCGCAGAACTGATAACCGTTGGGGAATAAAAGTTCTCGAATGGCGACCAAGGACAGGAAAACGAAGCGTAGGACGACTCCCCACCCGATGGACTGACGACATTGTAAAGATCGCAGGAAGTCGGTGGATGGAGAGGGCTCAAAATCGTTCTTCCTGGAAATCTATTGGGAAGGCCTATGTTCAGCAGTGGACTTTATAAAGGCTGTTATGATCATGATGATGATGATGATTATTGTTATGTTATTCTATTTATAGGTAGGAAGTTATTTCCTAGTTATATATTAATATCTTATTTTATTTAAGTTTGGAGCTAAATTGAATTCAATTTACATGAAAGTTGAAGTAGTGATCGGGAAATAGACAGCTAAAAAACCAAAGAGAATGTCAGATTATAAAGTATGGTATATATATATAAGTTTCCTAAACGTAGAGCAGATAACATAAATTGATTGTGCATACAATATCATTAATCTACAGTTTTTTTGTATTTACCTATAATTATTACGATAGGATTGGACCTACCTTCAACGACATACATGGTTATAACCATGGTAAATGTTTCGTTTATAGTGAAAATTACGTTTGTACCTATCGTAAACTATGCTATTGCGAAAATTCAATAAGTCCATAATTGCGAAATCAAAATGATCAATTCATAAATTTTCGTTTATATCATTTAAAACCGTTACCAAACTATGTAAGCGTGGACCTGACATTTACGAATGAGCGCCATCCGATTGCATTTCCGTCCGTTCGGACGGAGCTCATTCCGAACCCACCCAATATGCATGCAATTTGATGGTCCAGTTACGATAGCCTCATATCTCATGCCATTAGCAGTACGTGCAGCCCACGTAACTGTAAACTTCAATTTGCTGCTCTGAATTTAATGCGAAATAGGTAACAACGCCAATATCAATATTCATGACTAGTATAACATTCACAGGTAAACCACCAGACCTGGTTGCGTTCGTGATAACCATCGCGATGACCATGGTCCTCGTTGCTGGCGTAAAGAAGTCGTTGTTTTTCAACAACGTGCTCAACATCATCAACATGAGTGTGTGGGTGTTCATTATGGCCTCAGGACTATTTTACATCGACATTCGCAATTGGACCGATCACAAAGGATTTTTGCCTTACGGATGGAATGGAGTAAGAACCTAATCTAATAAATTTATTTAAATTTAAGTTCAACACACTACCGAGGGGACAAAATAAAGGGTTTCGTGTACTACAGAAAAGATTTTGTATATCAGAACTACCTAATTTGAAAACGATAACATTAATTCTAATGCTCTGACTTAGAACAAACACTCCTAATTGATTAAATTTCTAAAAGGAATGAATGGTGTTCCGTACCTACTCTTCAGGAAACACTTTTGACGTATTAGATACCGAATGGAGCCGTAATGATGGTTGTAAATAGAAACCTCGCGTAATTATATGCCAAGGCACGAACAGAATTTTTCCAATGACACGCGCGTCGTCTTCACTTGCGTTATCCAAGTGCTTTTATAGGGTTCGGCGATGGCCAGTTCGGATATCAGTATTGACAGTACTAATTAATTAGTTCCTCTTCTTATCGTGTCACTAGTTAAATAAATAAATAAATAATGCCGGGTATTTCGCAAAACATCATCCGGTCCCAAAATAAGCAGAGCTTGTGTTATGGGTACCACATGTCTGATATACTACTAATATACTTTTTTTTGTAAATTCATACATGTTAGGTTGGGGAAAAAGTCTTTTCGCATTATAGTATGTATGAACTTGTAATAAAATCTCTTTGGCTATACTATTTGTATCTGGCTGGTTTTGGTATCATTAAAAGTTTAAATTTTAAAGAACATAATTCCAAATTCAAATTAGGAAAATGTGTGATTTTTATTTCTTTTTCGTACTGTCAAGATGAGTGAATCGAATGAAGAAATTCGATACATTTTAAAATTTTACTACAAAAAAAAATGCAACGCAAGCCTCGAAAAAAATTTTCGATGTTTATGGACCTAGTGCAGTGTCTGAGAGAGTAGCAAAAATTTGGTTTAAGCGTTTTCAATCCGGTAATTTTGATGTCACGTCGCTCTGGTCGCCCTATTACGGATAAAATGGATGCCATTTTTGAAAAAGTGGAGCAAGATCGGCATATCAGTAGTTACGACGTAGCTGAAGAACTGGGAATTGGCCACAAAACAGTTTTGGCGCATTTGAAAAAAACTGGGTGCACAAAAAAGCTCGATATTTGGGTACCTCACGAGCTCACTGAAAGAAACCTAATGAACCGTGTACTTTGTGATTCTTTATTACGACGTAATGAAACCGAACCATTTTTGAAGAAGCTGATAACAGGTGATGAAAAGTGGATCACGTACGACAAGAACATGCGAAAAAGGTCGTGGTCAAAGGCCGACCGGCCTTTTACCATGACCTTCACAGACTGTGGCGAAACCCGGGTTAACTCGCAACAAGGTGATGCTGTGTGTGTGGTGGGATTGGAAGGGCATTATTCATTGTGATCTGTTACCACCAGGTAGGACCATCGATTCTGAACTCTTCTGCGAACAACTAATGAGATTAAAGCAAGAAGTTGAGTGAAAGTGGCCGGAATTAATCAACAGAAGGGGTGTGGTTTTTCATCATGATAACGCTAGACCTCACACATCTTTAGCCACTCAGCAAAAATTAAGAGAGTTTGGCTGGGAGGTGTTAATGCATCCGCCGTATAGTCCTGACCTTGCACCTACAGATTTCTACCTGTTTCGGTCTCTTCAGAATTCTTTAGGCAGTGTAAGGTTAACATCACGAGAGGACTGCCAAAACCACTTGTCGCGGTATTTTGATCAGAAGTCCCAAAATTTATATAGCAATGGGATCATGTCCCTACCTACAAGATGGCAAAAAGTTATCGAACAAAATGGTACCTACATACTTTAGTTAAATGTAAATAAACTATATTAAAAAATGTTTTGAATTTTCTTAAAAAATGCGAAGAAACTTTTTCCCCAACCTATTATTATACATAGAAACACCCAGACCTGATACAAATACTTGCAGATCATACAAGTTATGTCGAACCAGTGTACGGATTGCACAATTGTCGACATAACTAGAAATAACGACCACACTGGATTGAAATGCGCCACAAAGGCTCCTTTTATTCATTGTTTTATACTGGGGCTTTACAAATCCATGTTGTGATGTTAGAAAGTCAGGTCAACCAACTAGCTGCAGAACAAGTTTTAGTATTTATGTACTAACTAAATTATAATTAGTCTTTGACTTTGAGTTTACTATAAACCCTTCATTTAGGTATTTACGGGCGCAGCGACTTGTTTTTATGCGTTCATCGGTTTCGACATCATCGCAACCACCGGAGAGGAAGCCAATAACCCCAAAAGGTCCATTCCGCTTGCCATCGTGGCCAGCCTTGCCATAATTCTGGTCGCATATGTTACTAGCTCATTTATGCTAACTTTAATCGGTAAGTGTTTGTTAACTGATTTATTTACATGAATGATCAATTTTGAATGTTTACCGCCTAAAAATTTCTAGATTTATAGTTAGAAGTACTGAAGCTCTTTTTTGTTCATTGTTATCTTCGTTAAAACAAAGAGAAACGAACGTGGAGACGTTCCTCTGACTCCTCTGATTTTTAGGCACTCCGATCTTCGATTGTAGATCATATAAGTAGACATTTTGCATTATGTCTATCTGCTGCACGGGAAACTAGACCTCCGGAATCAATGAAATTTCTGTTGTTGCAACAGTGCCGTACGACGAAGTGGACACTGACTCGGCGCTGGTGCAGATGTTTGCGCACGTGCATGCGCCAACCTGCAAGTATATCGTAGCGGTCGGTGCGCTAGCAGGTCTCACGGTCTCCATGTTCGGATCCATGTTCCCCATGCCAAGGATCGTTTACGCCATGGCATTAGATGGACTTGTTTTCAAGTAAGTCGTAACCGCGGCATATCCAAAGAGTAACATTCGCCACATAAATACAAGGAACGCACTACTTCTCAAAGCTTTTGAGGCTCTGGCTTGGTTTTGCAAAGGAATAAAAGTCATTGTCGCCTCCTTATTAATTAATTCGATTAATTACGACGCTAATTATAGGTTTACAGAAATATTTTACCGTTCATCAGATATGGTGTTTTTTCGTAATAGATATATATATTTGTGATACAATCTAAACCACATATCAATAAGGTAACAACCAAAATAAACGACACAAGATACAAATAAGAAACAGGTCCAACTATACTTTTCAAGACAATCTGTAGGGACGGATTATGTTAAGAATTATTTTTGTAGAATTTTGGCGGTGGTCTCAGAGAAGACTGGTACGCCGACGCTTGCGACAGTCGGCGGCGGTTTTTGCGCGGCTATAGTGTCTCTTCTCGTACAACTCGAGGTACTCGTCGAGATGATGAGCATAGGTAAGTGATTTACAATTAGCGGTGTAAATAATCATACGATAATGTGCCTTGCAGCAAGATTTGCATGAAATTGAACGACGGCCTTAATCAGATAGCTCGCTCCGACTATCTCATCAAGAAATATGATGCCTTGCGCCATATTAAACGGTGCAGTCCATTTCCTTCCGTAGCTATATTGATTAACATCTGGGCTAATTGGAAGTAACGCTATCGACTAACAGATTATCTATACTAATCTACTTTTAGTCCAATAAGTCTAGCGCGGTATGTGCGGTGTTGATATTAAATCCGTTTTATAATAATATGGAGTAAACACATTTCAGAAATCACAGTAAATAACAAAACAAATGGTTTTTGGTTATCCTGGGTTCATAGGGTATTAAATAAATGATAGTTTAGAAAAACTAAAAAACACGCTTTATATAGAAAACCAAAATATAAAATAGAAAATAAATTTTAATAAATGTAAGTAAGAAAAAAATGTTTTATTTAAAAAAAGCGTGGGGTTCATGGTGTCAATAATTATAAATATTTCATTGACATATATGAGAAGAAGGATTATCATTTCGATAATATCTTAAAAAGCTCCCCACGTTTTTTTTAAATAAAACATTTTTTTCTTACTTACTTACATTTATTAAAATTTATTTTTTCTATATAAAGCGTGTTTTTTTAAACTATTATTAATTTTCAACTTTTTATTTTTTTATTTTAATTATTGCATTGTCATCGGTCTTTGACAGGTGTGCAAAATTTGAATGAAATCTGTTACAAACATACAAACATACATACAAGTGAAGCTAATATAAAGCGTATAAAAAGAATACAAGTGACTTTTAGCATCATATTCCACAATTACCTCTCTCTTTAGTTAGGTCTCGCTCATCTAATGATTCCCAATTACGCTGACTAACTGGGTTTTCCATTGTTCATATTTACCCATAACGTCTAAGTAACAATATTCTTAAATTCTCGTAAGCAAACGTTTAGGTTTTAAGCGAGCTGGAGTCTGATCGATAAAAAAAGAGATGTGAATTATTAAAATCATTGAATAGTAGATTATAGATAAGTCATTTACTAGTTATATATTTTCTAATTGAGTTGACAAATTATAGAATAAATAGGTACGATACGAGTACCGTCGTTTATGAGGTGTAGTAAATTACACCTACATAAATGCATGTTTGTAGGTACTTTGCTGGCATACACCTTAGTATCGACATGCGTGCTTATTTTGCGCTACCAACCTCAGTCCACGAACCTGATTGAGCTGCTTCCACAGAGCATTCGGACTCCTGAACCTCAGATCGGTTCTGGCGTCACCCGTGAGACAACTTTTGGGGTAAGTGAATTTGAGAACAACTTTGGAATACTTTTACACCAAAATGGAAAAAATATTTTAGTTCACGTTTACGAAATTCTAGAATCTAGATCAAGATTTCCTATTGTTCTTTAAGGAGTCTCTAATTCACGAGAGTTTAAATCCTTTTGAACAGGTTTGAGGGGACATTAAAACAAAACTGATTTTGCCTCGAATAAGAGCGAGTTTTCTAATCTATAAATACTCGTATCCTTAACATAAAAAACGTAGCAATACTGCCAGTGTCCTGGATACACATCTATTTATAGGCAACCGGCTTGTGCCTGTCCAAGCATTTTATAGTAATTAACTGTTAGTTGAGAAGCTAACAGTTAATTACTATAAAATGCTTTGACATGCAATAAAATGGATCTCTTATTCATTAACATAACATGTTCTTATAACATCTGCATTCATTTGAATTTGCTGAAGTTTTTATCGTAGATAGGTGCACTAAGAAAGTATTACAACTACTATTATGGTAGATAGTATTAATGAACAGTATTACCAACTGCTATTAAAAAGAGAACTGCTCATATCCGTGCTCTGTTTCATATGTTTACACCTGGCAAGTGGCAACTCTTTGTTCTGGCCTGTTTCACGTCTAACATTATTGAATAGAGCGCTTGTTCGATTACACCCCACCATGGCTACTAGGGTTATAGATTTTTAATTTTGTTTTCCCTCGCTGGCCACCACTATCATTTTTTGGTGATTTTTTTGCTAAAAACATTTTCAATATTTTCAATATTCAATTTTCAATATTCATCGTGCATTTTTTAGGCTTCGCAGTTCGTCGAAAAACAAACCATTAGTAAATATTGTGATCACTGTGCGATGAAAGCAACAACATACATTAAGCTTATTTCTAAAATAACTAAGAGATCGTTCATTGATAAAACATTTTTTGATAGGTATAAAGTCTTCAGAGTCGATCAGATATAATTCTCTTGAATGCCATAATTGAATAATATTTAGTGGATTTGCAATCTGGTACGAACTAGCTTCTTCGAGAAAAAGCCTTAAAAACAAAACTAGTACATTCCTTGATGTAAGAGGTTAATACGCGTCATAAATCTTATAAGTTTACGAGCCAAATACGTTAAAAACGATCTCTTCAGATCCAGATCACTGCCAGAGGGCAGTATTTCAAAGACACTGGCGGAATTGCCACATGAATCTGGTTTAGAATATGAGTATTGCCAAAGATCACGATTTAAGACAACATTTAAAGGCTTAGAAGTTACTCAGTAGTTGAAATGTCATTGTTGCAGGCATCCCCAGCTAACCGCGTGATGATCCGTCGTGTGACCCGCAGGTAATATTGTTAAAACCGATTTTGTATATCCCGCTACGATCTAAGTCAGTACTTAGATTGATGAAGCCAAACAAACTCAAGACACAATAATAATTGTAAAGCAGCTTTGTGGCAGTCGTAAAAATGTATAAGGATTGTAAAATATATCTGTGGAAGTTTTCGAAAGAAGATCGAAATTCGATCGATTATTCGATTTTAATAAATGTATTTTTAGACATTTTTGCTTAAATCATCAATTTCTGAAGCTCACCGGACTCCGATGATACGCTGCCTGGTGAAGAAGACGACGACGGTCGTGATGACACCTTCCTAGTAAATTCAAATACCGAAAACAAATTCTATGGTAAGTCATTTTATCATCCACAGCGTCACTCCACTCACTTCTCGATGTAGACCTTTGTATTGTAAAAAACAATGTTAATACAGTGTGTAATGATCAAAACTGTGTTTCGGAACCTAGACTAAATAATATGGCCAGATTTTTGTGAAAGCCACATTTCAAATACTAATAAATAAACCCGCTGTACCGTCCGTCGTCGGTCATAAAGAATGATGACATGATATTTAATAACACAAGAAATATTAGATAAGTTTTTTAACCTTATAGGCGAGTATTATCGGCCTAATAAAAATAACATATATATTAAAAAACTCACTCTTTCATCCTCCAAGGACTCATAACAGCTTTACTGTTGTTTCTGTATGATAGTCCAGACAAATTCCAGTAATGGACCATCATTTCCGAGTGTCGATGCCACACGCCGCCACGGCGTCGTATCGATTCGATCCCAGTAGCGCTACCTGGCACACTCCTTTGTGGCTTTGGTTTCCTAACGAACCCAATGAGGAACACACGCTATGCTAAATATTGCGGAAGATAACGGGATGCGACAGCGAAAGTGAAAACAAGGAATGGAGATGAGCTGCAATATTATTCTATGTACGTCGATATATGCGTCGTCTCGTTCCTTTTCTTTTTTCCTTTAGAACGTTTAGAGAAAAACGTTCCAATGACGTATGCTGCGGTAATGCAACCTGTCGAACTGCTTGATTTATGGAGTTCGAGACTGATTTACAGAATTTACTCGATATCTGTTTTTCTTGTCCTACAGGCCATTGGTATTTCAAAATTTAACAATAGAAGATGTTAACCGAATAGCGGTTTCGTCAGTTTTTAGTAGCCTTCTTTATGAGAACGCAAATTTATTGTGTGTTCGTTGTCTTCGTAAGCAGGAAAACGAAACTCATAATCTTTCTCATATTGTTGTGTTAGCCGACTATGATTTTCTTTATTATTGCCCGGGGAAATGTATATCTCATGTCCCTTCCTCTAAGTATTATATACAATAAATAATATTGTTACGAGCCGGGTACTGATAAATTGTGAAACCGCTTGATTTTACCAAATAATAACTTGAATTTTAAAGTTACCACACACAGAACTTAATCCACTGATTCTATTAGTTAACTTCCAAATAGAACACTGTAAGAGTCACAACACTATAACACAACTGATAACACTTCTTCCATAGCTTTTTTTACACTTGCAATCTGGGTTTCTGCTTCAGAAATTCGGCTATCATGGTGCTGGATTTGCTCCTTAACATCCTGAAGCTCCTTGCCAAAGGCTCCATGCAGGTCCTTTATAAGGCGAGTCTGTTCTTCTTGCCGGCGAAACAGTTCTTCCTGTTGCTGGCGAGCCTGTTCCTCCTGACGGCGAGCCTGTTCCTCCTGACGGCGGGCCTGTTCCTCTTGAGTTCCTTGTATCGGGCGCAACAATATGCTTTGTCCTAGATTTAATTGGAATAAACGTTTATTCAAATTAAATCTAGGACATCTATTGCCTACGACTATGTACTTTAAAATTAATAGGCCTGAAACCTGAACATTTATGAAAACGCGTAAGAAACTTTAGATAATAAATTAGCCAACACCGTTTCGGAGCACGCGCTGTGAAGGCGCTACATATTTTATTTAACAAACGTAACAAAATACCGAGTAAATAATGTTAAATTTAGGCGACTCCACGATAATTCAGCAGATGCCATAGCAGTTCAATTAAAAATAAATGCATGGCTTCCATAGATAGGAAATCGGATAGCGGAAAAACTATGACCGATAACTTCCGTTTCCGCTTTAGATTTAGTACTAGACTGGGCTGTTCCTGTTTTATTAATATAAGCGAAACGCTAAAAGCGCGTAAAGAAAAATACCAAATTACCCAAAAACAAGTTAACATAAGACTTAAAGAACGGTACAAATCAAAGAATTAATTTTAGCCTATATTCTTTTAACTATGATGTTTTATTATTAAGTGCTCAAAGTTATAGGTACATCTGTAAATATATAACCGGACATTTCACAAAGCATCATTTGGACCCATGGTAAGAATAGCTTGTGTTTTGGGTAGTAAATGACTACTTATACACTGTTTTTTCTTATATTAATACATACCTACATATTATACATAGAAAAACTCCCACAACACCTATGCATCAGTATAATGCGGGGCCCAAACGAAGTAACAAGAGTGGATTCGGGTTTAGAATGTCCAGAACCCCGAAACATACTCAAACTCAAATAAAGAAGTCAAAGTCGAGGTCAAAAATATTTTTATTCAATACAACCACAAGGAAACTTGGAAACGTCCTACAAATTATGAGAATTTAGGTTCCCATTCTTCCTAACCCTTCACAAGACACTTGTCCTAGTTCTAGCGCTTTTTCTTAACTTCTTTCAAAGAATATAGTCATAAGCTTATACTTAATAAAAGTTCTTCACAAGACTACCCTTTATGTGAGCTTTAAATTTCTTAATAGCTGATTAAGTTGCATTTTCAGGATGCTTATTTATAGAAGCCGACCATGGTAACCATAAAGGACCTATTTGCCTTTTCTAGTCGAAATATAGGATGGTTGACACAATAGGCGTATGATTTATTTCTGTTTTCAGTATTGATTGATGTGATTTATTGATGAGACTTTGGACTTTGTATTAACAGGTGCAGTTCCTGGCGGTTCATGCAACTCTTCTCGCGTCGGGCGGTTTGCTGATCTTCTACTTAGACGACTCCACGCTATGTCATATTTATGTCCCGGATGTTTCCCTTGGGTAGATTGTGGACCACCAACTAACGAAAGTGGTATGTTAATAAATTAATCAACCGAACAAAGTTATATGATTGATGATTGTACTTATAAAAAAAGCGGCCAAGTGCGAGTCGGACTCGCCCATGAAGGGTTCCGTAGCAGCAAGTAACATAATATAAAAGTTCTTGTAGTTCGTTGTAACTTTGATCGATGTTTTAATAATAGTGTATTTTTTTTATTAAGTTATTGATAAGTAAACATTATAATTAGGTACCTACCTAAATGATGGGATTTAGATTTAACTATATGCGAGCCCATATAGGCTTGTGATAACTAAACAAGCTAATATATATTCCAGTTTGATAAGAAATATTTCCAAAAATATTATAATTTTGTATGCCTCCTCGCGTAGTTGGACAAGGTGGTAATAACGTCCTGTATCCAGCGTTCTGCATGAATGACAGTATACAAAAGTCTTTTAAAAAATCTTCGTTGAAGTCTCCAAAAAGTAATGTTGGCATATTGTTGTTGCAAAAAACATTTTTGTTTATGAACTCCATGAATGTTTTATTTGTACATCTGGGATTTTTTTTAAATTCAACCCGTAAGAGGGTTAAAAAGGGTTGAAAACGTGGAGCGATTAGCTTGAAACTTATTTTGAATAAATAAAATGCAAAATAAATGGACAAGAGTTTAAGGATTTTCCAAAATAACCCTTACAAAAGGGTAAAATGGGGTGTCAAAGTTTGTATGGGAACTTTTTAACGGGTGGTGTGATTTCTTAGAAACTTGGTTTGGATACTTAAAATGCACAATAAATGGACACGTGTTTCAGGATTTTTCAAAATAGCTCACATAAAGGAGTAAAATGTTTGTATGAATGTTTGAATGGAAACTTTAAAAAGTTTGTAAGGAAACTTTTTAATGGGTGGTGGGTGTGATTCTGTCATATAGAAGCAAAGTCGACTCAAGTGTTATTATGTTATATATATATAAAACGCGTGGACAAAGTCACGAACGGGACCGCTAGTTATTTTAATAAAAAAGCTCTTTCATATTTGAATGGTTTTCAAAACATTTTGGTAAATGTATGAGAGTTAAAATAATAAATTTAAAATTAATTTATTAAAAATAATATTATTGTAATTAATAATAATTTTTTTCTACTAAATTCTCAACACCTTCTATAATATGAGTTTTGTCTAGGCATATACGTGATCAAGTCTGTTGGCGTCATGTACTTGTTCATCGTCTCCTTCGACATTCTCGCCGCTTACGGAAGCCCCGGCTCGTCGACTGCCACACTCGTGATCATGATATTGCTGATGACGTCTGTCTTCACTATTTTGATTCTTATTTCAAGGAAACCACAAAACCGGTGAGTAAACACTTCTTCAGACAAACTATCTAAAAATAGTTGTATGAATCTGAAATGAAACTTATATTGTGATTGACAGCGCTGGACTGATGTATGCGACGCCTTTCTTGCCATTTGTGCCTACGATTGCCATCGTTGTTAACATCTACCTGATACTGAACCTCTCCATTTTGACACTACTGCGTTTCACAGTGTGGATGACCCTGGGTAAGCGAGCATTATCTACGACTACTCATACATTGTTTGTACTCTAACTAAATCAGTTTATTTTTGTGACGATGGTAAAGGTTCTGGTCTTTAGTTGTTGTATATATTTTAGGGTTGATAATGTACTTCAAGTATGGTATCAAGAATTCTACGTTGGAAACAAACCCCCCGTCGGCACGGTCGGAGAACCCCCCGCCGCTTAACCCTCTCGACCGTACCACAATTCCGCCATCGCGCCCGCCGCGCCCCTCCGGAGACCGCAACATTTTCGAGGGAGACGGCAACGACGGTCTATTCGGCAACGGCAACGCAAACCTCTGCGGAAACCTTGCCAGCACCAACATGTTCAGGAATGAGTATGCACTATGTATCACATATTTCAAACTTAGGTTCATTATTCAGTAGGTACCTGTTCACTTTTTCTACTAAATTCTCAACAGCTTCTATAATATTAGATTTGAACAAATATTTACGATAAATTCGTCTTGTATAGGTACATTCAAGACCCACTGCAAGCATGGCATTCTGCAGAGCTCGAGCCTGCCTCAGCTACCCACATCGTTCCTGCAGTCGCTCCTAATTATAAGCAGGTGGAAACACGGTAAGCATACTTAAACATGAGTATATATGCTCGTAGTTTGATAAAACATACTTTATTGATGTCTGTCTATTGACAAAGTATATATTATGTATATCCTTAAAGTATATATTATTGAAACCGAAAAAACAATAACATTTTTAAATACGGCATGCAGATGCTGAAGTTGTCAGACATTGCCGTTCTGAATGCGAATGGAATTCTTAATGCTTTCTGACCCAAAGCAAAAAAAATGTTTGAAGCTAGACTTTTGTTTCAGCTTCAACGCTAGGACCAACAGTACTACTTCCCACACGTCGAGCCGCCCGCCCTGGGCATACCCGGACGCTTCCTACGACACATGGGATGATTAAACTCATCAACGGTCATTCGCATATTTACAACTTACTGTTTTAGAATCTAGTCAAGGCATCGTATTATATGCAATGTGCTTTAATATTTATTTTACGTAATGCCTGGCTACGAATATTCGGTTAGCAGATCTTCAACATTTTGTTGCTTAATTTTGTCAGTAAAAGTTCATCTACAAACTTGACCTAAAGCTGCTCACTGACCCAATGGTACTTTGAATTAACCAAAGATACCCTTATATACGTTATTTAAATAAAATAACATTTAACTTTATGGAAACCCGTATTTTAAACCTTAGTCTTAAATCTGTGATTCTTCTCTAATCCTCCTATCGGTTACCTCGGATATAAAGCTGTTTCTCCGTTTTAAACAAATTATTTACTTCGTGTTTATAACATATCAGATTTTCTATAATATACATACTTATTAAATACTACTTCCCCCGCTGACTTTACAGATTGGGCAACGGTAAAAATAAAAATATATTTTCTAATTAAATTATATTCAAATTAAATAATTTTTAATTCAACTAATTTGTACAGATAAATACTCACACAAATTAATTATTATTTTACGATCATTTTTAAGAAACGCACATCAACGCACAGTGTTTGTGCAGAATAAGATATATTTTTTAATATAATATATAGTCATCTTCAGATAATTATGGAAAGCTGTGTACCCTAGATATACCTACATATGAAGGTACAACTAAAAATCAGAGCTACTTAGACGTGAGATATATGTTGTTATAAAACTTGTAATTCATAACATAACTAAATACTGACTAAGAAAAGCACTTATAGTTTTGACTTATTACGTACTAAAATGCAAAAATGCATAATAGGTCAAAATTGTTCTGAAGCACTACTGAAATGTTTAAGTTCATCTGTACAGTTGTTGAAATTGTTCAAATCTCTATTTATTAGGTAGCAAATTATATTTAAGATAATTGTTGCGCGTTCTAATAAAGTTAAGGGCAACTATTTTCAGTGCTAAAACTGTTGATAGTTGTTTTTTAACTAATATCCAGGTTCGCCCATCATCATCATCATTACTGTTAATCAACCTACAACAAAAATCACTAATAGGAGTCTTCCCTTGATTTGTCCTTGTTCATTATTGATAAAAAATAGTTGTGTAATTTCTAAATAGTATTTTGTATTACTTTTAGTATATATGGTATATTGTATATTTAACGACCACTTAGGCCAACGTTATGTTTTCAAATTCTCTAGAAATATTTCACCAATGTGATATTTTAAGTAATACTAACTATTCTAAAATAATATAAATATTGTTTAGTGCGTTTGTATTGTATTGAGAATTTAGAAATGTAAAACAATGTAGTAATATCAACTTTTTAGATTTTCGTACATTATATTTAAACCTATCTATAATTTAAATCATGCATACATACTACTCATGCAATGCAATGCAAGCTGTCCTTGTTATTTTGCTACCAGTCTATTAATGTTTGATAGTTCTCTTAATTATCCAGTTCCTCCATTCCTCTTAAGCGATCTCTAGTCTTTGCTGACGCTTAAAAAAATCTGTCTCCATTAAATATGTCATGCGTAAATAGATCATGCTTTTTGGTTGACGGTATTTAAAAGTGACTAATAATTTAGTAGTATTTACAGAGAACCTGAGATAAAGTCCAAATGTGTAATTTAGTAACGAGTTTAGCTTCTAGTTATATGACATTTAATCTTTTAATAATGCATAGTCGCTTCTAAGGCTCACCTTTACACATAAATATAAAAGAACTGATAATTTCGCGTATAATTGTACCTACTTTATACATATCTGCGAGCCTTTTTGTTAAATGTTCTCGGTCACGCGTTAGTGATCGATTTTTAAACTAAAACTAAACATTAGTGAGAGATTTATAGATGCGAATTCGCATTCTAGTAGCTCGAAGTATAAAATAAAAAAAATGGATAGGCCTTATCTGTATAAACGTTGTTGTTGTTTGATAAAATTGATGGTAAGTTGTTGTTCGGCAGAAAAAGGAAAGGTTCATTTTGAAGAATGATAAAATTATATCATAAGAAATCATTCAAATAGTTAAAGTATTGATACCGATATTTATTTAAATAAATAACCATAAATTCAAAGATTTAAGGGTTTTTGGGTGATGATTTTTCGAATTTACGTATTTTAAATTTCTAGTCGACAGAGCCATTTAAAAAAATTAGGATTATAGCTCAAAAAAACTATGCGCTACCGCATTTATATATACCTAGTTCGTGTCGGCTCATTTGGCTACTACCGATTGATTTCGCCAGACGCTAAAGGTCATATTTTTTATATTTAGTCAGAAAACATATTTTTAAACATTATGTGAAACGTAGTTCCGTTAACATAAGAGTGTAATTCTGGCACTTAAATTTACAAGATATACTCTGTTAGTAATGTATTAATAAACTAGTTGAATAATAATAAATAACTGAATTATTTGGTCTACATAAAAACGAGTAGAACTATTCAAATAATTGTAATTCATCTTAATAAACAAAACCAGAAAATAAATTTACCTAATTTTCAGTTTTTTTTTTTAAATATGTAGCTGTAATTATTTTTGCCGGACCGTAACCACTTGGTAGTGAAACTCAAGTTTTCATGACATGTCTTAATATTAATAGTAGATATCATTTTAATCTGAAATTTATATTCTTTTGACTTAGTACTTTGTTAGTAACCGTTATAATATTAAATTACCTACTAGAAACATATTAATACATCTAAATTGATAACTTTATAGTGATATACCCATAACTCCAATTTAAAATCCGAATTGAAATATTCAGCATATAGCATATAAAGCATCGATTTAAGTGACAAGTAACATTTATAGTGTATTTTATATTAAGAAAACAGAGAAGAGAACTCAAACCGTGATACTTAGTAGGTAGAGAAATTCTGCATCAATGTGCGGTGTATAACTACACAATATATAAATTATCTGGTTCTCACTTCAGTAGAATTGATGTTAAAATATAGTATTGAACAAAATATTATCAAATTTATGCTTCTGATACTCTTATAAATGTATTTACAGTTAATTGAAATTATGCTTCCTGTTAAAAATTTTGCTATTCATTATTATGATTTCATACACTTGATAGAGTTAGATATATAATGAAATACTGTTATAGTTAAGAGTGTAACCGATAATCATAATGTTTATTATACGGTTTCGATTGAAGGCATGGAGATTTGTAGAATACATTACATGGTTTCAAATTGGCCACTCCACTTATCAATTAATATTTTTGGTAAATTCACTAAGTCAAATAAATTAAGTTACCACCTCAACATGCTTTCAATTGTAAACGGTTGTATACCTACTTAAATAAATGTTTTAAATGTTCTATCTGTATAACGGAACTGTAAGCAATAGCTGACGTACAATCACAGTAAAAGTTATCCATATTTAATCAAACTAGCGCCATAACCGGAACCGTTTGAGCGTACCGTAATGGCGTAAAGTACCTTGTAAACGAATTATTTAGTTTACAAGCAAAACAAATAATAGAATCAAAATTGTGGAAACTATTCTCATGACAATTTTTTCGACTGTGATTGTGCTACTGCGCAGGAAAAAGTAAATAAAATTAATAATCATTGATCAGGTCTTTTTTTATGATACCTTTTTAATTAAGAAATATTTATTCAGGCTCATCACATAAGTGTTTTTACACAATATTGCTCAATGTTTACACACAATCGAGATAATCGATCTATAAAGTCAAAGTCAAAGTTATCTTATAATCGGAAATAAGATAATGTGTTATTTAAATTTGTTAACATCTTTAGTCATTGAGATTAGATTGAAAGGATAGTCCATGCTTAGCTAATGTTCCTAACTAGGACTAGGTTCAAAACCAGTCGTGCATCCGGAGTTTTCTGTTTGAAAAAAGTATGTTCACATATACTTTCTAACGCTGAAGGAAAACATTGTACTGATACCGGCATTTAGTAGAACATAAAAAAGTTTGAAGACATGTGCCAAGAGCACGAAAGGAGCCTTTGAAGAATTAAATCCTTTAACCACACAGGTTCAAAATAAGTAGTGACATGATAAAAAAAGAAGCTAATAATGTGATTTTAAGATGGAGGTAAAGTCAATACAATAATTACTCAATACAAATGGTCAAAAAGAACACTTTAAATCGACTAACCTACATGCCAAGTGCATGTGCATGTAAGGTCCAGCTTCATAATAAAAATAAATAAATAATAAGTCTCTCAAAGCCCAACCCTACGTCCGCGCTGACCAGATGGTCAGCGTAGATACGCTACGTGAGGGACGGACACCCGCAATAAAATAACCTAGCGGATGACTAAAAAAGACAATAACAAACGCACCAAGATGGAGCCAAATAAGAAAGTAAGTATACGGTCGCTTCCCGGAGGTGATCGCCGGGGCACGTCTGGAGCCGATTCTGGACGTCACAGCATGCAAGCCATCGGTGGCGAGAGTAATGGGTGACCCTCTGCTGGGGATTCCAACTGAACGTACAACCTACGACCGCTAACTAGAAGCCGGCGCACATCTAGAGCCGGAACCGTAGGTCCGCTGTACAAGAGCAGCTGGCGTGGGAGCATCGCTTACCTCTATTGAAGAAAGAGGCCCTATTCTAATATATTGAGCTGAAACCAGGAAGCCTGATCACTTTCATCTTCACCTTAATCTCGTTTCACTTCAATTCCTACCTCTCTACCTTCATTTCTTGACTTAAACTTTAAAACTTCTTTCCCATCATTATCACTAGTCGAAGACGTGGTGCAGGCGACAACAGTCGAAACCTGCACCTGCTAAGACTAAACAACGTGCGCGAATAAAATGGACAATGGAGATGAATGGAGATCATCCTGCGCACATATTTCATTATCACCAAATTAGAATTAGAGACTAGATCTTACCTAGCAGAATTGCACAATCAGTTCATCGTGAAATTTCCCGAAATGGACTGGGTTACCCTCTTCAGCACAGATCCATTCAACATAACGGGTGGAACCTCGTTCATGTATACTCCTTTTGGTGAGAATACCATGAACTCACTTTTTTTTACATTATATTGAAGACCATGACTCCTCGCATAGTTTTCACAGGTCACCAACAGTTTCTCAAGTGCACTGATAGATGGTGCCAGCAGCACCATATCGTCAGCATAACTAATATTATTGACATTTATCCCATCGATAGAGCATCCGATTGGCTGCCTGCTAAGACCATCTATCAGGTTGTTTACAGACAAGTTAAAGAGGTGGGGGGATGATACCCCCCCTTTCTCACTCCACATCCAGTCCATATGCATCAGACAGCGCCCCCGCCCATTTCACCTGATTAGTTTGATTACTGTACCAATATTCAAAGACAGAACAGATTTCTCTAGGCAAACTGGTCTCGCGTAGCTTTCGCCACAGTATATCGTAACATACTGTGTCGAAAGCTCGCGAGAGATCTAGAAAACAAGCATAGACCGGCGTCCGTCTATCCACATAGTACCTAACAGTATTCTTAAAGCTAAGAATAGCAGTATCAGTGGACAGTCCTTTCCAAAAACCGAACTGTCCATCGTGCATCCGTAAGTGCAGGTCTAGGTGCCTATCCAGAAGCCGGTCCAGTACTTTAGCTATTATAGTTGCTAAGGATATTGGCCTTTAGTTATTAATGTTTGAAATGTCTCCCGTTCTGTTCTTGACTATAAGCACAACAATGGTTTTCATGTAGTCAGAGGTCACGTACGCGTGGTTAATGCACAGGGAATAGAACATCGACAGCACTCCAGACATATGTGCGCCAGCATACCGCAGGTGCTCAATGCTAAGCCCGTCATGTCCCGGGGATTTACCAGTGCTCATAGAGTGTAAAACTTTTCTCACCTCATTGGCTGTTACTCGTGTCAGGGTAGCATCTGAACCTTGATTGGACTTAGCGTCAAGTGACCCCGGTATAGCAGCCTGTCCTAAAGATGACTTCACCCTTAAATGTTTCCCAAATAATTCAGCTACCTGTTTAGGATCAGATGAACCGGCAACACTGGCAGGCTGGGTTTCGAGTCTAGTTTCTTTATGGTTTGCCAGAATTTTGAGAAATGCTTGCCTTTTCTGTGACCAGCAATCACATCCAATTTTAACTGGTCTTGGTTATTCTGGCACCATTTAAGTTTCCCCTTAAATATTTTACGACTATTATGCATATCATTAAAGATTGGTCCACAACTAGGCTTTCTATATGAACACCAAAAGTTATTTTTTCCTCTGGCGTCCTTATGAGCTGTGTATACATGTTTATTCCACCCAATTATATTTTTACGCTTTTTAGTAAAAATTACACAAAACGGCATACAGAAAAGAAAACCTTTACACCAGTGTTTTATAACTGTCTTCCCACATCTTGCTCACATAAGCGACCAAAGAATCGCGGACCAACGGAGGGTCATAATAGCCAACAAATATGTATGCACAGAAATGATACAATCGAAATAGGAACTCACAACAAGTAACAGCCACACACAAATTACCGAGACGGTTCAAGAAATAGATGAAACATTTAGTCAAGCATTCGAGCATTTTAAAACCACCCGGCCGGAAGAAAGACCCTATATTCCTAATAGTCTAGGATCCATGGTCCATTTTTGCTTTTCATTACTATCAAGCTAATTTTCCGTGAGTAGCTTAATTTTGATGAGACGCCCAACCATTTCCTGTACGAAACTCTCGATTATCGTAGCTAACAGAGGTAGCAAGGATAAAATATGTCGATTTGATGATTCTCAAATATTTATTGCTAACTGAATTTTTTTTTGTTAAATCTCAAAATAATTATCTAAATTATCGAAAAAATATTTGTCCTACAAAATCTACTGTTTAATCAAAGAGTTTAATACATCCTTCCAACATGTATCGATAACGAGGTCATCATAAATGATTACTAACCAGCTGATTTTTTTTTTTTTACTTAGTTAATATTTATATAATTAACAGTCATATTGTTCTACAAATTGCTCGGTAAGTTATCCCGGTCCTACGCTCAGAAATTGGACATCAAGGGTCTGTACTACTACTTTTGCCTACCTACCTACTATCCTGAATGCCTACAAAACGCTATCTCTTCCAATGGTAGATATGGCTTCCGCGCAATGTAGACGCTTTACAAAAAAATATTGACAGGTTATCAAACTACATTAATGAAAACAGAAATAGGGCCTTAACTCAGTATGTAAACAAAATTTTAGAACTAATTCGCAATTGACACACTATCTTGATACCTTAAAACAAAAACTCACAGTTATTAGCAGTCGCCTAAGATCATTCAAAGCATGCACTCACCGTAAAACCCAAAATAGTCAGTTCATTAGCAATGAGAAGAAATTCTACCAAAACTTATCTAAAACGACAATGAACTACACAACACCGCTTGGTTCAAATAACAACCAAAACAACTCGCCGGACCCGGTAAAATCAAGAAAGTTTAGGGCTAATATTTGGTAGAATCCTGTAGGTAGAGGTAGGTAGGTATAGAAACGACGCTGAATGGGTAAAAAGAGAGAAGATAAAGCTTTTCGATATGGTATCTATGGAATACGAGAGCATTCCAAAATGTATACGCATAATTGGAAGGCACCAGGGTCTGAGCACATTCACAGCTACTGGTATAAGAAATTTACAGCGACACATCCATATACCTTCAGAATCATGTCAGTTACTATATAAAACACCCCCATTCAATGTCTCACGTTGATACACATAGCATACTTACTGAGCAACAAAAAGGCTGTAGAAAGTTCAGCCTAGAATGCAAAAAACCACTGGTTGTAGATTCGGTTGTTTTAAAGTAAGGACAGCCTATGAAAGAAGATCTGGCTGGCGATTATGTAACTTTTGACACAATCAATGTCTATCAGTTTCGATTAGCAATAGGCATAGTTTCAATCACTAGTTTGATTGTAATTGGAACCAGTTTTGACAAGATGGATTACTATTACGTACGTTCAGTTGTATGTGCGGTACCATGTATGTTAAATAAGATCCAATAAAACTAATAATGGCAATACCACATGGGTAAATATGGGAGATAATATCACTCGTTCGTTCTGGCAACACAATTTTTAGAAAAAAATGGTGGGTAGGTGACGGTGATAAAGATGTAATAGATGGGACGAGAAAAAAAGTGATATTGAGGTTTTACATGTCTTGTGGTGTTTAATATCTATACATATAAAATGCTTTGTCCTGAATGACTAACTGACGGATCAACGCACAGCCTAAACCGCTGATTGTAGAGACCTGAAACTTGGAGAGTGTGTTCTGTGTATGACGTAGGCATCCGATAAGAAAGGATTTTCTGAAATTCTACCCCTAAGGGGGTGAAAAACGGGTGCAAATTTTGTGTGGAACAACGTGATTCCTTAGCCCAATCTACTTAAAATTTTGCATAACCATTATTTAACGGAATTGATCGAAGATGTGTTTAGTATTTTATTGAAACGTATCGCCTAACGAGGTTAAAAAAGGGGTATAGAGTTATTTGAGGGTGATCTGCATCGAAGTTGATATCAATACTTCTTAGTGCTTTTAATTATAATTAGGTACATTTTATTTTGACACATGTTTGAAAACTCAATCCAATTTTATTCAGGTCACATAAAAGCTTGGTGCAATGCAATACTCTTTGAAATTGGAATGTCACGCAATGTAATCGAGGCAACTATTCTGACAAGATGTTCTCGAGGAGAGTCTGTATTTATTCCTAGGATTCCCCTAACACCATCAAATTACCTCTTCGAATTCAAGAGAGTGCAGTTTCCTATCAAAGTCAGTCTGCTTCGCCATAACCATAAACAAAGCTCAAGGCCAAACTCTTAAGGTAGCGGGAGTAGACTTGAGAGAAAGCTGCTTCTCTCATGGCCTGTTGTATGCGGCATGCTCCAGAGTAAGCACACAGAGTAGCCTGGTGATTCTAGCACGCGAAGGAATAACAACAAATATTGTTAACAAAGAAATACTGCGAGAGGCGTAGTATTTCGTTTTCGATGTAAAAAAAATATATCCCCGAGTCACTTCCACCAGATCAAAGGCCGGGCTTCGTGTTAATAAAATATAACAACATTTTATTTTATTTTCATGTTTATTTAAACTTTATCCCTTCACTATAATAAATATTATTATATTTTATAAGTATTCAAACATTCAATGAAACAAACAACGAATCCAACTCGGATGGGCAGCATTTGGTAAATATCATATCTATCTTCTCGTCACAAATACCGTTGAGCCTCAAGACGGAAGTCTACAATCAGTGCAAGTTGACAGTGATGAAATGACATGAATCTGAGACTTGGTCGCTAATTATTGGCCTCTTACACAGGCTTAGAGTCGCGCAACGTGCTATGGAGAGAGCTATGTTGGGTGATAAAATCTGCAACGAGGAAATCCGTAGAAGAACTGATGATGAATGATGATGATGATTCAAACATTTTAACAAAATAATAAAGTAAAACACAATTAAAATCCTATTAGAACCATTTTCGACTTCTACGCGGACGAAGTCGCAGGCAAAAGCTAGTATATATAACACTGTTAGTTACAAATTCAGAACCGGGATAAACACAACGTGTCTTTGTTTTGTAATATAAAAGTTACAAAACAAAAGGTGAGTTATTATGTAGGTAACATTTATTACATGACAGGTTTATATTATCAGTCCATACTTTTTGGCTATTTATTTTACATCCATTGACGAAACTTATAATAAAAGTACGAAGAAACAGTACGGATATGTAAAATATGTTTGAATAAGTGCCTCAGGCGGTTAACCATCCAGAATTTCTCGCTGCGATTGTCTTGGCTTACTAATATGATCTGAACCAATTAGATCATGCTACGCTAGTGAGTTGAGTTGTTGATTTTGTTACTTCAAAGTAGGGTAGGTACCTATTTAACGTGTTGCTTAAGATCCAGAAGGTTCCGGACATTTTTTGGATGCGCGCCTAAAATAAATTAGGTTGGAAAGATCTCGCGCTTTGATACGGCGCCGGCGGTACGCGGGAAAAAAATACCGCCAAATGTTGTTTTCGGATTGAAACAATTTTAACATCGAAGTAAGTTACAACAAACGAAATGATAAAGTGTACGCCCACAGCAGTGAAGAAGCAAGCGCCCGTATTTAGAGGGTCCAGCGAGGGAATTATCCTTCGTCATGCATGGTTTGGCTGGGGATGTCATATTCAGGCCTGACAGATGTGCATTTCTGTCAGTAAGGTAAAATAGTGCTGTTGTGTATCAAAATACCGTCCTTACAAACATAGTGGTAACTTTTTTCAATTTGGTCTTTTAAAAGATCGTTAAAAAAACACCTGTTACAGCTTACCTGTGACCAGCGTTATAGAAGCGTTCTAAACGTTATTTATAACACATGCTCGGCTCGGCTCGGCTGAGACGCAGAAGGTTGCGGGTTCGATTCCCACCGCGAGACAAATGTTTAATGATCTGCAAGTATTTGTCTCGGGTCTGGGTGTTTCTATGTTTAATAAATATGTATATAAGTAGTATATCAGTCATGTGGTACCCATAAACAAGATGACGCTGTGAACTGTTGGGCATTATTTGTTTATTTAATATTATATTTTTATTAATGTACCACGCGGATCAAGCCACGGGCACCAGTTAATTATTAATAATTTTAAGCAAGGATTTATTATACACTAAGAAAAAATAATAAATAATAAAACAAGTATAAACGTTATCGAGTTTTATTTCATGATTCTATCGATTTTGTGAGTGTTTTATTTAAACTGATGTTATATCTAATAAATACAAAATGTCTAAACAACCTCCTCACTGATCATATCGCGAGATCTGATCATCTTTTTTTTATTCACCATTTTGTAATCTCAAGGATCAATTTGAATCGACTGACCATATAAATTGACGACACCAGCTGTTGTTCTTAGTTTTTGCATGATGTTAATTAAAAGTTGGCTACGGATTTTATCGAGTACATTACGTAAGATTTTTGAAATATTATAAAATAAAACCCCTTATCACTTTAGAGTCGCCACGCTCTGCAGAAGTAATAAAATAATGGAATCTGAAATTCAATGGAAAACCATTTGAGAATTACCAAAAAAATTGTGAATTTCTTCTTTGTTAATGGCATGTGACATAATAATGTCAATTTTGCCAGTGTCAAGTGGCTTAGTCGATGGTTAATTGACAATTCTAGACGTCACGCGGAATGGCCGTCTAGAATTTTCTTAGGATTCCTCGTCGTTCAAATCACATTGCACCATAATAAACATACAAATCAATTGTCCATACTTGTCTTATGTAGTCACAATTTATTCATTAAAATTCCGCTAAGATTACGGAATAAAACATGCAATAAAACGAGTAAAAAATATTAAATTAGCAGAGCTATGTTACTTCATGAAATGACTAACGAAGAATCCCAAATAAACCATTTCATATTTGAAACATTTTATTTTTTTATTACATACGAATCTTTTTATTGTTGCTTATTTATTCCAATGCAGAGTTAGAGTGCCTAGAATCTATTAACAAGAAAGACAGCTTTCATAATATTGTGTACCTTTTACTTTTGATAATAAACATTTTGTATTTATATGACTGCAAATAGAACCGATACATCGTATTTTTCTTGAGGCAGAAGTTGCATTTGGCTTGCTCTACACCAATTTAAGACAACATCCATTATCAACTAAGCTACAGAAACTAAAATTTTCTAGAAATACAAGGCCTCTACATTTTTTTTTGTTATATTTATATTTAACAGACTAATGATTAAGTTATTCTACGCATAAATTAATAACACATTTTAAAATAATACTATCGGGAAGCGCGGACGATAAAATATGATTATTTGGTTGATGAAAATGTAACATAAACCGAATTTACGCGCTCGTTTTTCATTATTATTCTTTTAGTATAAAAACTGAAATGCACAAACTCTGACAATATAAAATACAATACGTTTTCCTACTCGTTAAATCCTTTAGTAGAACAATATAACTAAAAAAATAATTTACACATAAAAAAAACGAGCGCGTTCGTTCGGCTTAATACTGCTGTTTTGTTCAGTTTTTAAACAATCTCTATTTGTGTATGTTTTAAAATACATTGTATGATGTAATAAATAAATATTAATGAACATTTAATTTAGCTTTATTGCTTTATGGAATCAACATCAACATATACATAAAACTCTGTTCACTTTTTGATCTGACATGTGTTTTTTTACTGAATGGATAACGACCTCTGTACTAACTATGAAACAAACTCTATGGTCTATCTGTCTAATATAATAATTTACCAACAGACCGATAACTTTATTCTGTAAAATTAACTTGAAATTGGAATCTTCTTCATGGTCTTATTCTTTTGAACGAATGTGGTGAAAGGATTAAAGTGTGCCTTAAAGACAATGAATGAATGACTTTGGAATGACTTTTTTAAATATATTCGTTAAATCGGCTATCACTGAATCAGGCATTTGATAAATTAGACCTTACACAATTTTGTGCAATTTACGTAGGTAATGTAACCGTTTTGCTTACGATATAATTCCAAATGCAATTTGATTCGCAAACGTAGTCATCTATTTGCCAATACAGGATACTGTTACATCAACATTTAATATTCTGCAGCGTCAGGTTACGGCTACTCAACACTTATTATAGTCTAAATATGTATCTGACACAAAACACTGAAGTCCTACGCTTGCTCAGCATCTACTTTTATCATACATTTAATAGTTACATTGATAAATTGAATAATGGAAATGATTTAGACAGATTAGATCACATAGTTAAATCCTAAACTACAATATAAGGTCCACGCTCCGATTGAACAGTTAACTATTTTAACAAAAGATCACACATACCATAACTATAATAACACCCAACTACATTCTTATAAGAATCCAACAAGATACTCAATAAAATAGAAACCGACCTTTTGGAACACCAACAATAAGCGAAGAGCCACGCAACGAGAGTTACTCGCTATACATTTATGGGTTTATATTAAGGGTTTACAATATCAACAATTACAACTATCAATTTAGCGGTCGATTTCTACTTGTATACAGCAAAAAGAAAAAGGTAACATAATTAATCAAATGGCTGATCACAAAGTGGAATACACTATATCAAACAGTGGAATCGAAAACTATATTCAAACCTCACCCACCGCGTCAGCTGACTGTTGGTTAGGTTCGTCCCTGTTCGCGGCGGGTTCGTCGCTGTTCGCGGCGGGTTCGTCGCTGTTCGCGGCGGGTTCGTCACTGCTCGTGGTTGGTTCGTGTTTGGTCGCGGCGAACACGTCGCGTTTCTCGATGGGCCCGTGCTCGTTGCGAAGACTGGCGCCGCCGCATTCGCCCGTCGGACGCAGCACGAGATACATCAGCAGATCCGACAGCGAGATGATGCCGATAACCTTCTCTTGCTCATCGACTACGACTAAACGATGCACCTGGAATTGACAAATTATTTTCATACTAGGTCTGCACGCATGGTACCTATATCCTTCACAATTTATAGCCTTTGTCCTAGACAAGATACTATTTATACCACACCTACTGAGAAACTTGCCCATTCCTTTTCCAAATATAACTTGGAAAGTACATCATTTCAGGCCTACTAAAATGCGGGAAGGAAGAGTCTATGGAATTTCATTTCTAACGTGTTATTTTTTTAATTTCTACATAGATCAGCCGGTAGCTATGGTTATTTTCATTATAGGTCAAACGAAAAAAGTTTTTACTCTTTACTACTTTTACCAAAAGTCCGCCAAATGATTTATTCCTCTTCCTATTTCCGAACAATATTTTGAAAATAGAACCCAAGTAATAAATGCATGCGCGGGAATTTCTTATCTTTTCAGTCATATAACATTGAGTTTTAATAACTGTAATAATTTATATATAAATTTCAAGTAAAAACAATTCTCCTTTTTATTTTTCTCGTAGGTGTAGCATAAAGCACTATGTATCACTCAGGAGAAAGTGCGATTCTTACCTCGTGTTTTTAAGGCTATTCGGCACTTTCTCGTCTAGGTGTACAATTGTACTAATTGTATTGGTATATAAACGGGATATCAGAGACTCGTCTAAACATTATATTAGGCACACGCGCACGCTTTGTGCAGTAGTTAGTATTTCTAGTTATGTTATTCCTGGAATGCATAAGTAAGTAACAGGAGTACCTCAGCGCGAACAATTCTCTCCATGACGTCAAACAGCGTCTCATCAAGTGTGCACTTTTGAACACCTTCGAACCATTCGTTGCGGTGCTCATTAGCTTTTTTCAGAGATACGTCCAGATTGTTGTACGTCTTCTCTGCAGCTAAGTTCTGAAAGACGTAATTGATTAAATAAATATAGGTGGACAATTATACACAACACCATCCAGCCCCCAAACTAAGAATAGTTTGTACTATTTGTTAAGAATTGTTTGTATCTTCTGTGTGTGTTTGTAATTAAACTTCAACCATGCGTCTTTCTCGGAGGTTTTAATTTTTGATGTGTAACATCTTTTTTCTCACTTTCCTGCAATCTATGGGAGTGATTTCGTGAAAAGGGACGAAAGTGTGTAAAAGGAAGCCAAGGAAACACGAGCTATTTGATTTGACTAATAAACGCGCGCGGTTGCAGAGTTGGCTGTAAGATCGTACCAAGCCATTTTTCGAGAGGTTAATACTGTCAGCCAAGGTGTTTGAGTGTATGTGACGAGAAAAAGATAGGGAAATAGAGAAGGAGAACGCATCAGCTCTGCGCTTAACTTACAGTGTTGTGCATAAAGTGTTATGTTATATAAACTAATTCCGGATATAATGTTAATGTTGCTTATTACCAAGGTGAGATGTCAGGTGTTACACATCATATGCGAGTACTGTAAAGCATGAAGAATGCTTTACAGTACTTAGTGAATAATGAATGTGTTCTTACAATGACATCGAACTTGGCGTAGATATCCTTAAGTCGGCCCTGTGCGTCGATGAGCGGCAGTGCAGAAACGCGGCGCGTTACGAACTTGCGCAGCGCTTCTAGAATGGACGAGTCTTCGGTCGCCGTCTCGATATCATTCAGAGTGCCGATGCGAAGATCGCGCAGTTTGTGCTGCAAATACGCTGGCTTCGGCAGCTCGTTTATCTGTAAGTAACTTCTTAGTCAATGGCTGTCGATTGTAATTTGACTAATCGTGAATTACTAGTAACTCTGAATTCAGCGTTATAGGTTGTGGGTTCGATACCCCAGAAAACCTTTGTAGAATGAATATAAATAGTTTGTTCTGTGTCTGTGCGTTATTAAGTACCTTATACATTTTGACAAACACGAATTTGACTCACATATTATTTTGCCAACAGAGGCATCGCAGTTTCGATTCATCTAGAGGATCTATAAAACCCGTGTATACCAAAATGTATAATATAACTCACGAAGGTTTGAAAGTGAAATACTTATCATATGT
The DNA here is from genome assembly GCA_948098915.1 of Lampropteryx suffumata. NCBI lineage: Eukaryota > Metazoa > Arthropoda > Insecta > Lepidoptera > Geometridae > Lampropteryx > Lampropteryx suffumata. The sequence continues at coordinate 21,967,127 of OX402544.1, read as the reverse complement.
ATGTATGTACAAATATATAAGTATTATATGGGATGGGAACCAAACTAAGCATGGATGTATTATTACAACTATACTTCGTTTGGGGCTAGATAGTACTAATTGTTTACCAAATATTTATTTATATTAATTTATTTTATGTTACTTTGCGTCGTAGGAAAACGGTCCAAGGAGGAAAAAAATTTACATTTACTTTCACTACCGACATAAATGTTAAACATGTTTTCTTAAAAAATATTTCTAAGTTTGTTTTGATCATATTTATGCCTGATTCCTTTATTGGGCGAGCCTGTCGGATGATAAAAATAAAAACGATTCGTTTTTGGTTTAGCAGTAATCAGGACTTATGTTTACAATATAAGACAATTCAATGTGGCCCTTGTAGTACAATGTTTGATAGAAAACCCGGCTTAGTCGCTAACAGATCAGTGAAGTAAAGCAACGCTCTGCGAGATCTGTGAGGGTGACATCAGCGGTATTTCCAACTGAGCGCCTCCGTGGTTGAGAGGCGCTCAGTTGGACATTATGCTGACGTCACTGTCCCAGTGTTAATGTTGGGGCCGTCACATAAACTTTCGAGCGGCCTAAATAAATTATATAGAGAGTATATATTTTCAATATCAATTTATTTTTATTATAATTATAAAAATAAATTTATATTGAAAATATATACTCTCTGTCTATATGTCAAGATCTTTTTTTTCAGCGCGTGGCAATATCATATTGAATTTAATATCAGGTAATTTAGAATTCGGTAATTTATCCCGCATATACACTCGCCAGTGAGTCTAAAACTATAGAAGCAAGGCCTTACAGCTCAAAAAAATTTAAAAATCCGAAAACCCTAAATTTACTCATTATATCACTTATCGGTGGATAATGTACCTACACAACACCATCTAGCCCCAAACTAAGGATACCTTGTATTATGGTGACAAGATAACAGATATAGTACTTATATTATTTAAATACATACATAGATACTTTATGACAAAACACCGAGAAAAAACACCTATGTTCATCACACAAATGTTTGTCCTGGGAATCGAACCCCTAACCTACAGCGCAGAAGATAGACCCACAAATTGAGCTGACAGGCCAGTATTTATATCGGTATGATTGACCTATTAATAGTAACAGATGGTAAAATAAAATATGATGCTGAAAGTAGTAGGTACGGTCCCTCTCAGGCGCGATTTTCGCACTTGACCGTTTTTTGTTTTAATCTGTCTGTCTGTCTTTGTCTGTCTGTCTGTCGGCCCTTAATCTTGCTCTTACTCACAAACATTTAGTTTTATCGTGATTTTCCACGGTAATGACGACACAATGTTATGAAATTAAAACTAATTAAAACCGGTTTTTAAGGATATCTTTGAAAGATACTATGAGTTTTTTTAAACAGTTTTTCGAAATAGATATTTGTTTATCAAGCTTTGAAGTAGCTATTGTTGATAGAAGTCCGAAATGTTTCACAAAATAGTTATAAATATAATGAAAGTTTAATGGCAAGTCATAATACAAATATACTTACGTATAAGAACAGGAAACGTAGAATTCTCTTATGCGTGAGAATATATAGCACGTTGCCGGTTTCCGGATCAATAACCGGCAGTCGATGGATCCTGTTGGAGATTAGGATCCGGATAGCTTCATACAGTGAGGAATCAGGGCCGATCGAAACAAGCGGCATCACCGAACCTTTTAGCACCTCTGAAACAAACGTTGGGTTGATAATATAAAAGTATTTTCAAACTATCCGCTGTCGAAAAGCCCTTGGATATGTAAAAGAAGCTTTTCGCGTGTAGGTACATGGAATAAATATACACTATTTGTTTAGCCTTGAGAATACGTTTTTATTTTACGCTTTTAAGTACATTATCATTTCTCGAAATTCGTAAACACCACTGGAAAGTATACCAAAATACGAAATATTTCGTTTACTTGGATGACATAATTTTTTAAACTATTTTGATTGAAAAGCCAAATTACTTTACCAATGGGACCAAAAGGTCCGGCTGATACGCAGAAGGGTGTATCAGCCGGAAGAAGGGTTCGATTCCCGCCGCGGGACAATTTTTTTTATGATCTGCAAGTATTTGTCTCTGGTCTGGGTCAATGTATACTATGTATTAATTTACAAAAAAAAACATATATGTAGTATATCAGTCATGTGGTAACCATAACACAAGCTCTGCATAATTTGTGGCCAGATGATGCTGTGTGTAATCGGTTCATAAATGACGGAGATATGAGATAACAAACATTTAAATATATACAACCGAATTGTGAACCTCCTCCATTTTTTCCATCTCAATTGTGAGATAAAAAGGAGCATAGGTCCGTCTCCAAGGTAATCTATCTCCGTTACAAATAAACAGAACGATACCCTTTCGAGTTTATAATATCCCTAGCGGAACGCCGCGCGTTTCTGCTTAAGTCTGTTCTTAAATAAATAGTTAACTTAAATAATAGTAAGAAATATTAGCCTCGCAGATTTTTTTTTGTGTAATGATGAGTAACATAAATATGTAGTACATTATTATTGTACCATCAATAGTTTTCACAGCGCTCGCCAAATAATGACTTTTATATACAATAATTTTATACCTTCGGTTAAATTTTTGCAGTTATATAATCTCTAATTTGTTTGCAAGAAAATACAGTCCATGCTACTCGCTGGTAATGTAGCTTTATATAGGTAAAATATCTATATATTAATACGTGAAGCAAAAACTTTGTACCCCTTTTTACGAAAATTGCGCGGAGGAATATGAAATTTCGCACACTTATGGTTTATATAGAGACGCAGAATGTTAATATTTTTTTTAATTATGCATAAAAAATACATTAAATATGGTCGAATTTTGACCAATGGCCGAACACTAATTTATTTAAATCGACTATGTCGTTTTTGAGTTTATCCTAAATGGATCCATTGTTGTAATCCATTGTTTGTTTGTAAATAAACTTACAAAACATAAGTTCTCTTTATTATACTAATTTAGAAAAATCGCCATAGCATGGGTTAACTCAGGCCGATTTTTTAAGCATTCCAATCATTATCCGTACTAATATTATAAATGCGGAAGTGTCGCTGTATATTTATCTGCTTTTTTGTATGGAGCTAGTTATGATGAATTTTGTCAATTACGACGCGTTCTAATCCGCGGCCGGAAGTGTGTTCCTTGTATCCTCGAGTTAGTGTATTAAACTCGAGGAGAAAATGCATCTTGGATACCCAACTCTTCACTACTTACAGCGTAGTATCTTATTTGGGTACGTTGGAATGGTCTTAATAAATAGGGTAATGAAACATATATATTTTTGTGTCAGGATATAGTTATTATAGCTGCAAGGCTTTGTCAGCAATATAAATAAAAAAAAATGGAGGACAATGCACACAACACCATCTAGCCCCAAACTAAGCATAGCTTGTATTATGGTGACAAGATTACTAATAGATTATATATATTTTGAAATACATACTTATATTATTTTATAACACCCAGACACTGAATAAACACCTGTGATCATCACACATATATTTATACTGGGAGGGAATCGAACCCACAACATACAGCGCTGAAGGCAGAGCTACTACAAACTGAGCTGACAGCTCGTCTTAAAAGTAGCCTATATACATACCTATTGTTATTCCAAAATCAGGTATCTATGACAAGCTTTATCAAAATCTGTTTAATATTATTGCATTAATAGAGAAATCAACAAACACACAAACATGAAACTTTCACAATTATAATATTTGTACGATCTTTTTTTTTTTAAACTAGCTGCTGCCCACGGCTTTGCATGCGTGCTATCTAGATCTACATAAAAAGTTGCCTACGTCCGTCTCCTAGGTCCCATGCATGTATCTCTATACCAAAATTAATCAAAATCAGTTCAGCGGTTTAGATGTGAAAACGTAACAAACAGACAGACAGATAGTGTATTATAAATGTAAAAGTAACTCTTACTTTCACATTTATAATACACTCATGGACATAATTAGAGGAACGGAACAAAATAAATACATATCGGATTTTTTTTGTATGTATTATATAAATGATATTAAGCACATTATTAATTTAACTTTATTAATAATTTTTAATTAAAATAAAACTAATTTAATAATAGTTTTAATTTTATTAATAATTTGTTTATATTTCTCTGACAAATAGGTGGTTACATATACTTAATGGTAAGGTTATTTTTAACCGACTTTATCAAAAAGGAGGAGGTTCTCAATTCGTCGGAATCTTCTTTTTTTTATGTATGTTCACCGATTACTCGAAAACGGCTGAACCGATTTGGAAAATTCTTTTTTGTTTGAAATGGTATACTTCACAGGTTCCATATAAATTTTATCAAAATCGGTCGAGCTGAAAAATCAACGAAAATCTAAAAATTTTATACATCGATGATGTTTTCATGTACTTCGATACCTCGCTGTCTCATTTGAGCGGTGCGTTTATTTGGCCTACCCATATTATATATATACAAAATACACCTACTTTCCACTAAAAATTTATTATAGGCTCAAATTTCATTCAATGAAGTCGGTTTCTTTTTAGTTTTTAAAACGTAATTATTCATTATACTTATTGCATCCTAGTATGTGAGAGAACTGGTGCCTGTGGAAGGTTAAAAAAAACCTGTGTCACAGGTCACCAGTGCCCCCTCCTCCACTGATTTAGCAAATCAATGGTTAATCAATGGTTAATCAATGGTTAAACATGACTCAGAGCATTTTTGTATAACAAGAAGTAAGATAAGCAGACTAAAACTAAACTTAAACTTAAGACTTCTTAAATATTTATAGAAGTTTATAAAAAATAAAAAAGTTAAAAATAAACAAAAGAATGTGTACGTGTTTCTGAGTGTGTGTGTTTGTTGTGTGTGCGTGTAAGCGTGTATCTGTGATGTTTGTCTAGAAGTGAGCATGTCAGAAGTGAAGGAAAATACAATGGAGAGATTGTAGAACAAATAAAGAGATAATCTAAGCTAAGGCTAAGCTAAGGGAGATAGAAGATTTTCTGTCTGTTCGTAGGTCATTGTTCTTAACCATCCAGTCACTGCCGCTAATAAACCTAGTGTTTCCGTAATTATAGGGCACCACGTCATGCGTTTAAAAATAGCAATGCTATTAAATATGGAGAACACAAAAACAGTAGCATGTATTTATACATAAGATAAGAAGGTAGGTAGGAAAACAATTATAAAAAAATATGATAACATCATAAATAATAATACTAAGGTAGGTAAACATGGATATTAAGATAACAGGTACAAATATGTTAACATAAAGCGTACTTCACTACATGGTATAAAATAAAGTCGCTTCCGCTGTCTGTATGTATGCTTAAATCTTTAAAACTACGCAACGGATTTTGATGGTTTTTTTTTAATAGATAGAGTGATTCAAGAGGAAGGTTTATACGTATAATACATTTATAATAAAGTAGAGGAACACTGTTAATTTTAGAGTTTTCAAATTATATTAGACATTCTATTGTATATTTTGTATCAGCATTGCATCCGTGCGAAGCCGGGGCGGGTCGCTAGTAAAACTATATAATATTGTAGGTAGGTACTTATTAAACAAAAACCTTTGTGACGAACATAAATATTATTATTATAATATAAATATTTCTGTGTCTGGGTGTTATAAAGTATGTCATGTATAATATGTAAAAATATATAAGTATCAGACACTATATTAAATGCTTAATTTGGGCCTAGGTGGCGTTGTGTGCATTGTCCATCAATATTGATTTTGTTTATTATTGTGTTGGTTTGTCTCCCACCTTTTTTCAACATTTAAGACTGAGCGGTCTGGTCTGGATGTTTGGTCAAACGCACAACACTATTGCATCGACCACTGTTCGGCCGATAACGTACAAGTAGGTACAAATAACTAGTCGTTTTATTTGACGTATTTTCCTTGTACACACCATAAAAACAATAACATTCTTATCCATACTCCATACTAATAGCAAATTCGAAAATATATTTGTCTGCCTGTTACCTTTTCACAGCTAAAACGGATCTTGATAAAACTTGGTAAGCGGATAGATTATCTTGATGAGCGACAATAAGACTACATTTTAAACGGGCGGCAGGTAGCATTAAATATTGTCGCGGAGTTTCGCTAGTTGTTTTATATATGTAACTAAAAAAATCAGACGCTATCAATATTTTTGATTTATAGTAAAGTCAAAGTCAAGCCAAAAAATATTTTATTCAATACAATCACAAGGATCACTTTGATCACTTTACATTTTAGGGGAATTTGGGTGCAAATTCCTCCTAACCCAAGCCGAGAAGGACTGGCAAGAAACTTTTTTGTATTATCTATCTTAAACTACCTTAACTGCGAAAATCTAATACAAGAGAGTTTATACTCGATAGATAGATTTATAGATTGTGTTTGTTTTGTGTCTGGGTGTTATAATTATAAAGTATTTTATGTATGTATTTATAAATATAATAGTATACTATATATTATAGTATAGTATACTGTATAATAGTATACTATATACAAGCTATGCTAAGTTTGGGGTTAGATAGTGTTGTGTGCATTGTCCATCAATATTAATTTTAATGAAATTTCATAAGGAGATTTTTACAACGAAACGTCTGAACGAAACGTCTGAACGAATCTTGAGGAAATTTGCTAAGAACATAAATTATATCTCGGTGTCAGACATAGGCAACTTTAGCTTTACCTTACATAAGACAGAGTACCAGAGTATCTCTAGTTGTTGCTAGCGGCTTCGCATAGCTTCGTCTTAGCACGCGTGGTACCTACATGAAAAAGTAGCCTATGTTCTTCTCCAAGCGCACATGAAGCGTACCCTAAGTCTGGTTCAGTACAAGACAAAGCATATTACAAGGAGATGAAAACATTCGTTCTGAATGGTATAGCGTGAGAAAAAGTGCTTATTTTGATGACTTAGTGAACTCACAAATAAATAATACTAAAGCATTTTGGAAAAACATTAAAGAGAAGATTTTGGTTGATGCAAGTAAAGATAAGTCATTGCCTACTAATTTTGATGACTCTGATAAAATAAATTCCCATTTTCTGAATGTGCCGGGAGCTAATGTAGTGCCGTCTTCTAAACTGTCCTTCTTCAGTCAAAATAAATTTTCAACTGAGTCATTAGAATTGATGCCCATCACTTCAATTGAGATGTCGAAAACTATTATGTCCATAAAATCAAATGCTCTTGGAGATGACGTGATAAGTAGAGATATGATCATGTTCTCACTTCGATGCACACTAGATGTGATAACGGCAATAATAAATAAATCTATCGTGACGAGTACAGTACCTAGCCAATGGAAAAAAGCCGTCGTGACACTTATCCGAAAGATGTCCAAAAGAGCGGTCACCGTGCCACGACTAGTGGCAAGGTGACCGCTCTTTTGGACGTCACAGATAATATTTTGGCAGCGCAAGATAATGGTCACAGCACGGTACTAACATTGCTTGACTACTCACGTGCGTTTGACTGTCTTAATATTCCCCTTCTTCTTACTAAGTTAACGTGTTATGGGTCATGGGTCTGTTATGTGGTTCGAAAGTTATTTAAACAATCGATTCCAATCAGTTAAATTGGTAAAAATTAGTGGTTCTATTTTGTATTCGGAGCCAAAATCGATAAGCCGGGGTGTTCCCCAGGGCTCCATACTGGGTCCACTGCTCTTTATTATATATACTGCGGATCTAACGAAAGTCATCAGCCATTGTATGTTCCACTGTTATGCCGACGATGTGCAAGTGTACGTGTGAGAGGCACTAGACGGAATACCACAAGCTGTTTTGCGTTTATATAAAAACCTAAACTCGATCGCTGATTGGTCCTTACGCAATGCACTCGTACTAAATCCCACAAAGTCTCAATATATGATTTTTGGTACTAAGACTCAACTTAAAAAAATACAGTGTCCTCTTGATGTTAAGATCAATGGTACACAAGTAGGTCACGTGAGTGAGGCAAGGAACCTTGGTATATCATCTTTGATAACCAGTTTAGATTTGAGAACCACGTACTAGACTTAGTGAAAAGTTGTTTTTACCGCCTTAAAGTGATTTACAAAATTCGTAACCAGCTTACAGAAGAATCACGTATCGCTTTATGTGAAGCATTAATCCTATCTAGGCTTAACTATGGAGATATTGTTTATGGTCCTCGAATACTTGTTAGAACTCAGCGAGTGGTGCAGCGAGTGCAGAATGCGTGCTGCCGATTTTGTTTTAACGTCCCACCCCGTAGTCATATAACTCCTTACCTGAATAGTATGTCAATGTTAAATATGGCTTCATGGAGAGAACTACATCTGGGAGGAATGATATTTGATGTTATAAAAATCAAAAAACCAGAATATATGCATTCGAAATTTAGGTTTGCTAGTGGTAACACCCGCACAGCCTCACGATCCATCAGGTCTGCACTCTCTATCACTATCACAATCATAAAACTGCAGCATTCACCGGTAGTCTGCACTCTCTATCACTATCACAATCATAAAACTGCAGCATTCACCGGTAGTTTCCGTTATCTGGCAACGAAGTGTTGGAACAACATTCCTCCTCCAATACGCAATCTCAACACTAGGTTTACTTTTAAAACACATTTTAGATCCTTAATATTGGAAAAACAAAGAGAGGGTATTCCTAAACACTTCGTTTGCCTTTTGTAGGAGGATTGGTCAGGGGTAGGGTTATCACTGGTCACTTATATAGACACACATTGGTTGGTTCACACGCACACATGTTACTTGTTAAGCTGCAGGTATTTCATCTCGTTCAACTTGTCATCTCGAAGGGTTCTAGCTGAAAATCAGTCTTTGCTCCTAGAGCAAAATTATGCGCTGAGCCTTACCTTTTTGTCTGGCTGCAACACACACATGAATTAATATTTTTTTTGTATTGATTTTGTTTGTAAAGGGTCTTCCAATAGGCACGTCCGAACTTTGACAGTTGGTAGCGGCCATCTTGTTGAAGCTACATCTGTCAAATTGGTTGTAATTTATTAATTCTGTTTTGCCAAATCATCATGGATAGCTATAGCATTCAACAACACGTGCAAATGATAAAATTGTTCTATCACAATGAGTGTTCTGTTCGGGCAACGCACCGCGCGCTTCGCCCATTTTACGGTCGCCATAATCGTCCTACCGAGAGGACTATTCGTCGTGTGGTGGATAAATTTGAGTCCACTGGTTCGTTAAATGATCGACCAACACCCGTACGTCAACGAAACGCAAGGTCTGCCGAAAACATCGCCGCTGTCCGTGAGAGTGTGAAGGAGAATCCGAGGCAGTCGATTTCGCGTCGCTCACAAGAACTCGGCCTTTCACAGACCACAACTTGGCGAATTTTGCGTCGTGACTTGGGCCTGCACCCGTATAAAACTCAACTCACCCAGGAATTGAAGGTAAACGACCATAGACAACGACGTGTGTTCGCTGAATGGGCACTGGAGCTGATTTATGCGCAAAAGTCATGGAAAATTGGATATCTCGCATGCGCTCCACCCAGAGAAGCCGTGGCGGACATTTGAATGATGTCATATTCCACACATTATCACTTCACTACATCTTTCAAATAAATAAATAATTTCGATAATATATCACACACACTTTGTTTTATTTAAATTTAAAGATAGGACACGCTTAATGAAAGTCCCTATATTTACCAACTTAAATTTGTTCCTTACCTTTTGTTATTTTTGTATGTGTGTGTTTGTAGCTATTACAAATAAATACTTTATCTATCTAGCTATCTATCTCCAAGGTCCCATCTATCTCTACACAAAAATTCATCAAAATCGGTTCAGCGGTTTAGGCGTGAAAACGTAAAAAAAACAACAGACAGAGTTACTCTCGCATTTATAATATTAGTAGGGTTAATAAAGTGACTTTGTACTGAACTGACATAAGAAAGAGATGTGACTTTTATATACAGTCTGTCCTTGTCTATATAATGTCAATAAATAGAGATACCATCATATATTTTTGAATTTAACACCTTTGGTGGTCTTACGAAGCAAACATTGCGCTCTTATGTTCATTCCGCCTTAGTGGGTGTTTTTGCTGTAAAAGGAAGTTACCTTCCAAATTTCAGCTTTTTAGCTTCAGCGGTTTAGCTCAGCGATGATGAATCAATCAGTCAGTCAGTCAGTCAGGTTAAGCTCTTTTATAGGTATAGATATTTCTCGAATTGTTTCCGGTTTTATTAGGAATTTTGTTTTTATTTATATATACGAGTAGCTAGAGTTATTAATTCGGGTGTGAATAATAGGAATAAAAGCTTTGTGTTTCTTTGTAATTCTAGCAAAAATAATCCGTAGTTATTTTATATGCAAGGCACCATTTTTTACAAAACTAGCTGTTCCGTTCGCGACTTCATCAGCGCGCGTTTTAAAAAGAAAAAAATATATCTAATTGTACCGATGCGCCATCTGCCGGGCTGATTTGTGAATCTAAACCATCCAGGGCACCACCCAAACGCATACAAAAAAAATCTACCTATAATCTATATCCATACCAGATTTTATTGATGTAAAAAAAAAAATGTTGATCCGATCGCTACCAAAGTACACAGGATCACCCAATCTGAAGATTTCCTAAAAATTTCATCGAAATCGGTTCAGACGTTTCGGAGTCTATAGGGTACATACATACACACATCGCCTTTTATACATGTATGTAGACAGATTAACTTACGGCGCCAAGTCTCGAGTCTGTGCTCCTCGAGTTCGTCCATGGTGACGTTGGGACTGGTGTAGTACATTTGCAGGATCTTGATGAAGTCCGTTATGGTGAGCATACCCACGAATTTCTGCCTTTGCGAGTCCCATAGCGGGGCGGCACGGACTCCTGTGGATAAACACATTTCGACTTGCATTTGTCCAATGTGTTTTGTTTTACTTCCAAAGTCCAACAAAAACATTGTAAATGCTCAAGTCAAAGCATACGCTGGCAAACTAGTCGAAATATTCTTAAATTACAACACAAGATTCCATACCAAAATTCGTTTTTTTTTTTAATAAAAATTTGAATGAGTGAACTTGTATGGATAATTACTGTCTTAGTCCGTAAATTGCACAATGTGCTTGAAAAAGATAATCAGTATGTACAGAGAGATTTGATTATGTCATTATAAATGATTAAAGGCGATAAGCAAACCAATGTGAAATATAACAGCCATATAATATTTTAATCGGCTTAGATTAAATCACTAACTTTACTCAAAAGTTGTAACTTGGATACGGAATTGAATTTATAAATTTACATCGACATCGCATATAGCTAAGAAATATTCATGTAATTTTAACCGCTTGGATCGTGTGTCGTGGTCCAATCAAGCTACGGTTACTTTTACATAAAACAGACACACGTGCATTATGCACGGGACACAAACTGAAATAAAATGACATGAGGTATCAACATCTTCGCATTACGAACGGTGTCCGGCTTATAGTTACCTATTTAGCAAACAAACAATATATTCGCAACGCGTGTTTCGCTTAATACAATGGCCAGGCAATATGAAATACTAGCTGGGGTGCTCAAAGCTGCGCATGCGTAAACTATAAATTCTAAGGATTTAATTATAAAGGATTTTGTGCCACATATCAACTTCGTCAACCAGAGTTTGGCTTGTGGATACTAAAAACATACAATTTTCAGTATTGTTTCATTATTTCAATTAAATAAAAGTAACATAGACATGCAGAAGTTTTTCTGCATGTCTATGTTACCCTTAATTTTCAGATGCATATCCTTGTTTCTATGCGCCACAATGCTCCTAATGTGAACATGAATAATATATTACAATAATATGCTTGGTTTTATCGTGCATCCATTAATGATAGTCGCTCACTAAAGCTTGATATCCCAATACAGAAAACTCAGTCATAGGATAAAAACCATTAGTGTAAAAACAATAGAATAAACAGAACATTAAATTACAGTACAGTGCTTTTCAATTACAACTGGATGATGATCAATTAACAAAAATAAAAATCGGTATGACTCGCTTCGCTTCGCTCGCCTTAACCATTTAATGTTTTGAAGCTGTATAGTTATTCGTAACTTACCGCGGTATATTGAGTATATATTTAATTGCTTTCGTTAATTAAGCAATATATGTCATGCATAAATAAAACAGTATAGGCAGGGCGTAAACGTGGACACTTTTGTGTCTTGTGTCGGATACAAGCAACCGATGAATATTTAATTTCTATAGAACTAGTATGAAATCATCCACTGCGCATACGTAAATATTTTTAACACTTAACACGTATGTGTTAAGTATCAAAAATATTTGCCAACACACTAAATATTTGCACAAAATATATTTGCCGAAATATTTGTCGGCAACTGGAAACTAAAAGTCGTCAGTTGAAGACACAAGAAACATAAACAAATTTCCTTACAATTGTATTGACGGAAAACAAGCAACGAATTGTACTAGTGGCCAGTAGTAGCAACAGGCGACTGTGTCCGATCATCACCACAAGACACAGCAACTATGGTTGGTGATGTGATGGTGTGCCGTGTCGGCAACAAAAAGTGTCTTCGTTTGCGCAGCGCCTTAGTAAAAGACTATAGAGTAAGCTACTGAAAAAAATGTGTTCAAAGGTTACTTACCATTGTAGACAAGAGCGAAGAAAGCTTTTTTAACAAGAAGTTGTGTATCAAAAACCACAAGTTTGGCCGAGGTAGGTATCAGGTCGTAGCACTTGTGGAACTTGAAGAACTTGACGAATATCTGGGACTCATCTTCTTCTGAAAACGGAAATGTATAATAAAATTAATACATCAATAGTATTACTAATGTCTACTTTAGTTTGGTTAGTTTACTTTTACAAAAAAACTATCTGAGATTCAAATAAACGCAATAGATTTTGAAAAAACCACCACGGTTTTACTTATAAACGCCTCTAACCTTGTATTCTGGTCCTTTCACTATTTGTTACCCTTACAAAAAGGGATGGCACTATTTCAAACAGTGATTAACTTTGAAGTTGAGACTTTATTTTTTTTATCATAATATAGACCTACGTTTGACAACGAACTTGACTGATTTTAAGCAACGATGTGTTACGACGACGAGGCACGCAGGTCTAGAAGATACCTATTTACTCTTGACTCGAAGAGACCCAGATTGTAGTTTTCAGGAAAGACAGACGACGGCAAAGCATTTGAATCCTTGGCTGTACGCATTATAAATGTGGAAGCAAAGCGCTTTATAAGTAAGGCCATAAATAATTTTAGGTAAATGGGATTTCAGTGTATAAAATCTATGTATCTATACGTGAAGCAAAAACTTTTTACCTCATTTTACGAAAATTGCGCGGATGAAGAAGTATGAAATTTCGCACACTTATCTTTACTTCCCTACTAATATTATAAATGCAAAAGTAACTCTATCTGTCTGTCTGTCGCGTCTTCACGCCTAAACCGCTGAACCGATTTTGATGAATTTTAGTATAGAGATAGATGGACCTTAGAAAAGGATAAAGGCTACTTTTTATGTAGGTACCTACCACGCGCGCGAAGCCGCGGGCATAACCTAGAAGTTTATATAGAGAAGAAGTGCAGAATGCTGATATTTTTTTAAGTTATGCATAAAAAATACATAAATTATTAATTAATTATGGTCGAATTTCGACCAGTGGGCGACCACTAGTAATAATAATAATGCCGGACTTTTTTCATTTCAATTTCAATAATGTTATGGGTACCACATAACTGATATACTTTTTATCGTAAATATGAAACTACTCTTATTATAAATGAAAGCTTTGCTAATCTGGCACCCCGACAATGTTTTAGTGCCAAGTGCAATGTCGTACTTCTGGTTTTATAAAAGCTAGTACTTAATAAATAATGCGTTTACTGTCCGGTCATTATCATATTCAGCGTTTTAATGTACACAGAGCCGGGAAGCTAACTATATACCGGCTTATTCTCGAGCAAGAGTGACCCGCCATACGGACCCAATGAAAATTGGTACCATCCTAACATCGTCACGTGGTTCAAAAACATTTTTATGTTTACCTTATACCCAACATAAAAAAGAGTGATCAAGAAAGAACAAATTATAAACAAATGTATTTATCATTTTGATTCACAAATACAAAAAAAAGATAAACATATAGGTACAGCACAGCAATAGGTATATTATCATACTTGTCTGACCAAAAAAAACAATGTTGGTTGTCAATGATGTAATTTTTGCCTGACAAACGTTGCGGAATGTATGTGTTGCTGGTGCCTTTTTGTTTATGTATGACGTCACCGAAAAGCCGGCTGGAGACTACAACTAGGGCATCGGAACTGTTTCCGAATTCCGAAAAAAACGAAATCGGGAATTCCCCGTTTTGAGAAGGCACAAATATAACCGGTTCTTTTGGAAGTATAATCCTATTATAGGACATGTGTTGGAATTTGGCTTTGTTTTTGCTGTTTTGAATTATCTGTAAAGTCGAAGTTTTTACTAAATAACTTTTAGGGGTAATAAGTATTCCGGTAACTAATACTTATTACCGGTTAAGCTAAAATTATAAGGAAAATTATGACGGCTAGTAAGGATTTACTAGGTAATGAGTAACACATCCCACTTTATAAACCATAAGAGATCCATACTAGATTCTTTTATTTTGCCGACTAGATACTTTTGAATTGGTTCGGGACCTGACCACATTGTCAATTTTATATTTACTGACTTCGGAAGCCTTCACTGTACGTGGTCACATGTGCTTGGCCAATTTATTTGTTCTAAAACCGTACAGCCAAAGTGCTTTTTGGAAATCAACATCCAAGCTGCAATTTTGGTAAATTTATGCTTCAAAACTGATGGTTAAAATCGAATTATAACACAAAAATATCCGAATATCATTTTTATTAAGAAAACAGGATGAAAGCTGTTTCATTATGTTTTAATTGATTTAATTAGAAAAAATGTATCTCCAGAACTTGCACGATCCACCGACAAGAGACACGTTCAGCTTTGCAACATCAACAACAACTTCGATTTTATGATCTTCTGTACACTCTTCCCCGTTCGTGGTTGCCATGTAAGCACATCCTGCACTCGTCAGGGCACAGGACTATCCTCAATTACTCATAGGAGTATAACCAATCGAAATACTCCCGAGCAAACTAAAGGCGGGCTTTTCGGTGGTCTGAGATTTCAGCCCGTTTACAGTACGCCTAGTACAGGTTTTGATAGTTTACGGAAACTATATAGTGTATCGTTTGCTTCCATACATGCAGCGCCTTTAGCGGTAACTACGAAGAACTAAAATCGGTAGTACGAGCTAAATCGAATCATTGTATTCGAAAACGAAAAAAGTTTTCGAACGAATTAGTGCGTTTTGGCAGTACGAGTTCCTACTTTGACAAAATGGTGGAAGTAAACCTTGACGTTTACGAAAAGTTTTGTAGTTTGTTACTCACTGAATAAATTTTAGTGAGAGCTTGCAAACATCATCCACTTTTGTCATTGCGTGGATGGATTATTTATTTTGATTGCATTGAATTATGTTAAGGAGACGGTATCTTGCTTGGAGGTTAGCTAAGGAGGCTAAAAAAGCTGGCCGTCGTGATGAGGAGCCTTAGGAGCTCGTTTTAGACATGGTCACTAGTAATTCTTATCTATTCTGACTTCGAAAGTAATCTCAGTGCGTGAAACCCACACGCGCTTGGCCAATTTATTGGTTATAAAATTTGATACGTCTTGGTTTTGGTAGGACGGGTTTTGATAGTTTTAAGAAAACTATGAAACATATCGTTTCCATGCTTGCAGCGCCCCTAGCCAAAAACTCTGATGAAACTAAAATCGGTAGTACGGAGATACTTGTCCCTTTTATATTACCGAAGTGTAAAAGAGATAGAGGTATATAGCATGAAGTTAGTTCAATAGAGCTAATCGATGGACGACATCGTGTAAACTTTATTCGAAAACGTTAATTTGTACTGCCGATATAGATGAAAACTAATAGTTTAGCGAGCTCACGAAAACTTTTATAGTTTACGTATCTTGCATACTCGTACTAGACGTACAGGTATGTTTGATAGTAGGTCACCTTTTCGCCGTTGTCTTCTGATTGTCGACTTCGACTTAACGAGATTCTTGGAGCCGCTGGTCCAGTTAAAATGCGTTCAAAAAACAATTTCGTAAAAAAAGCCGTCACAGGAACACGGTCATCACGCTGTGCACGGCCAGATCCTTATCGCCGTTGGTAGCCACATGTCTCTTGGTACATTTGGTACACACGAAGGAAGTAGTATCGGCTCAGATTCAGCTGTCGAGCCACTTGGCTTTGGCTTAGCCCCGATTCAATAAGGGCAACTACTTGAGCGGCCACCTCTGGTGTGGTATTCATTTTCTTGTTCACTCGTAACCGATAAATGTAAATAATGTATATTCCCTTAAAACGCACCCTTTTATAGCTGGGTTTAAGTCCCGCTACCGAGACGTTACCAGGATCGAGCTATTTTGGGGTGGCCTATTGTTTTGTTTTTGAAGGTCAATGTCAACCCCTTGTATGTTCTACGAAACCCTGCATTACGCACATTGAAACTTGCACATTTTCTGCAAGTTTCAAATAAAATTAATAATAAACTTTTATATGAAAATGGTACTTTTTACAAAAAGATGTGTTTTATTGCACCGTGTATTTTGAAACTGCTTTTAATTACTAATTTCGTAGATATTTGGGAATACCGACGGGACTGTACTATACTTCCTATTCGTACCGTAATATCCTTCTTGTTCGCACGAACACAGTATACCGATATACACCGTATTTGCTTCTCCCTCGCACGATTAAGATGACAGTTACTATTTATAAATCTGCTATGCAAATAAACAATTGTTCATTTTTGTGCTCGTATTTCTTTTTCGCTCGCGCGAATACGGTTTTGATAGTAACGATATATAGGGCTGTGGTGCGATGCGGTATGCGAGTATCGCTATGCGTTCTGTTTCGCGCGAACCGAACAGTGTGAATAATCGTGTAAGCAGTTTATAAGCAGATCAATACCAGATTCAGGTATTCCGGCAATTAGCAGTTATAATAACGTTTTTCGTTCCGTACCACCCCACCTCTAGTTTTCACGGTTACGGTCACTAGTTTAAATTTAAACAGACACCTAAAACTGGTATGTAGTCATTTCCGCTGTCGACGTCCCGGACACACGTTTATTTTAATTGTACTTAGTAGATTTCACAACCACTGGAGTTTATATGTACCATAAAAGAAAACCACTAAAACTCTGAGACCAAAACATGAAAACAAAACAAAACATCGGAAACGAGGCTTGAGACGTAGGTGTGTAACATAAACAAGCGGACCTTTCAGCAGCCAATCAGCGAGGAACGCCTTCCATGCGCGGCCGACGGACTCGAACTCCTTGATAAGTTCTATGGCGTAGACGGAGTCTTCGTCGTCTGGTCGGACGAGCGCGGGATTGTCCGAGAAGTAGTGTAAGCGCAGCATGCGCGCGACCCGGGCGGCGCATCGCCCGCCGCCTCTCGGTGCGGCCCGCCGCGCCGTCCACGGCTCACTGCTAATTATACGCAAAGCGCGAGCGCCCGCGCAGCCACTGCCGCGCCACGCTGCCGCCGGACTGCCCGTGCCCGCGCCCTCGTCGGCGTCGACGTGACACGCAGACGAACTTGACACCGCTCATCAAGCTACCGCTACCGCCGCCACCGCTATGCGCGCTTGGCTGTCTGCCTCGTTATAGCCCACGCACACATATCTAGAGGAAGACCGACCAAACTATTACCTTCCCTTTATAGTCGGCCCTTTATTTATTTATCTATCATGGTTTGTGATCATTTAGATCCAAAGAACAGTACATGCTTTAGACCTGGACGTGCACTGCACTGTACCCCATGCTTTAGACCTGGACGTGCACATTGCACTGCACTGTACCCATGCACTGTTTCACAACAACATTTGCCAATCTTCCGCGTACAGATTCATTTATATGTGTTTCTTTTTTCCTTTCCGTTTTTGCAGACGACTGGAATACGATAAGTAGTATCTGCCTTACCTACTGTGATAATATTTAAACTAAATCCCTCAGCAGCGTGTGTCTGTCTGTATGTCTGAACGTGATAAACTCAGAACCTACCAAACGGATTTTCATACGGTTTTCACCAATAGATGGAGTGATTCGTGGAAAATGTTAAGGTGTAATTCACCCGTGCAAAGTCGGGGGTAAAAAGCATGTTAAATATAGACGAAGGTAAAAGATGAACACAGTACAATATACCTAACGATTGAAACGCTTTTATCATTCACAAAGAGATACTCTGAATTTCTAATAAATAACTTTAACTGGCAAGCGAAGCGAGCCGCAATTTATTTCAATAAGTGAGCTATTATAATGTTTCTAACTATATCGCTTGCGACTTCGTCCACGCGTTTTAAGAAGAAGAAGATATCACATTAAAACACAACTTAACGCATTCGGGAAAATCTAGCTATATATCTGTGAATATTTTTTAAAAATCTGTTTGTAGTTCCAAAGTTAACCCTCTACATAATAATACTCCAAACCCACAAACAAACCTACAAACTTTACTAACATAACATGTAATATGGATTAAGCGTTTGACCACCACTCCTTAGTAACTTTGCTTAAACCGTAATTAAGTAGTTTTTGTACAGAGCTTGATTTCCCGCAACCCCGTTGCTTATTTGGTATAGTTAATAATGATCCAGACTCCGAGATAATAATAAACGCCTGCATTGAGCCTCCTTAGCAAAGTGCTTACCTTCCGTTTAAAAAGTTAGTATTTTTAGTTATTTTTAGTATTTTTTGCTTTTTATGCATAAGTACCTAGTTTATAAAGTTCCAGACTTTAAAATTATAATGATCCGGAAAAACAGTCGCTATCTATCAGTTTATCCCTTGTTATATATGTATTTTACAGGGTTTAATCCCCGCGCTGTCTCTTTGTTTACTTGTACATTCTACCCGGACTCCAATAATGTAACGATCAGAATAAAGTGAGGCCAGTAATGAGTTCCACTCCATAGTAGAGTGCTTATTCTGAAAAGTAAGTATTTTTACTAATAACTTTAATCCCATTGTCTTGTTATGATTGAAGTGCAAAGTAGTTCATAATAATTTTCACTCAAAACATGATATTTACCATGATACATGAGTTTTTTTTCACCATGATTTTGAGTTTCGGCACAGTTGCATGCGCCATGATCAGGAGATAAACTTAAATATTAATATCAATATCGGGAAGCAGAGAAACTCATCATATCATGGTAAACATCCTGTTTTGAGTGAACATTATGTTCAAAACCATGATAGTTATAGTAGTTCATAATGTTTAAGACTTTAAAATTATAACGATCGGTAAAAATAGACCCCAGAAATCAGTTCCACTACTTAGTAAAGTTCTTATCCCATAATGTTTGAAAAAATGTCGCTATACAAATTTGAAACCCACATTAAATTTTGTTTAGGGGTTGACAGAAAATAAAAATTATATATTATATTTAATTAACATATTTTATAATTATTTTAAATTATATTACTCTTATTTGAGCAAAGTAGCAGAGTTGTAAGTTAACGGAAAACGAATTTTTATACAAACATGTTTACCCATTTCCACCCTCTTACGGGTTGAATTTAACAACAGCCGTTCTGAACGACCGCCTACACCGTTCAAAGAATGCTCGTGCGAAATTTCAAGTCCGTAACCCTTATAGATCGGAAATTTCTGATAAGTGAGCAGGTCAGTTGAGTGGACTTCTCCTTTATATATATAGATTATGAAAGTGCGCAAAATTGATAATTTCTTAAAGTTAAAGGCGAGAGAAGCGGGCCCCAATTTCTATTGTTGCGCACGAAACGAGATCATTCCTTATAAATCATATATCTTGCTGCTATCACACTTTACTTACACTAACTGGTAAGTTAATCCACTTACTTACCAAGCTAAATTAGACAAGGGGAAGCCCATAAGATACGGGGTGAAAAAATATGTGATATAAATGAATGATTTTGTTTTTGTATATTCTAACATTATTTTTATTTTTATAATAGAATACATAGTTTTTGAAATACGATGAAATAGATTTTGATGCGATTAGAAGTGTTACTGGTTAGGAAGTATCTTTGCTTTTTGCTTAAGCACATGTATACCATACGTTAGTCGGGAGTCAAATCAAGTCAAAGGTAAGTTCAAACATTGATTGACACACTAACCTGCTTACAGAAAATAGCACGTAATACGTGACATAACGATCGCTGCTTATTAAATACTCAAGACCTAGAGCTATTTCAACTACGAGCGCCCGTCCGCTGCGCTGGACGCCAATGGATATCAGGTATCGATTATGACGGGAGCTTTGAGAACTGGTAGTTTATCTTTTAATGACTTTTATAGGTCTTTGCTATAATAAGATGAGATATGTATATCTAAAAACGCTATGCTTCCGAACAGCCTCAAAGTCATAGAATATTGCAAATTTAGTAACCTAATCTTAATTAAAATTATCATCCTATCTACACATGATTATGCATATAAATTATCTTTATCTTTTTAAATACAATATCCACAGCTCATATCACAATACAGAGACGTGCGGGTTATTAGCACGGTTTTAATGAGATAAATCATCATCATCAACCGCAAAATGATTTTACCCACAGCTGGGCATAGCCTTTCCTGAGTTCGTTTGTGTCTTGGCTTTGGATCCCGGATTTAAATTGATCAGCTAAGTTAATAAAACAATTGTCTACTGAAATCCGAAGACGCATTTTATATACTACGTACTCAAGGACGTCGTGAAACGGATAATGGAACTTAAGTGGAGTTGGGACAAATGATGAGGTGTGAAGTTACTTTTTTTATAATACGTAGGCGGCGGGCTCTTCTACACTTGAGATGTACTTTGTATTACAATAGACCGCAATATTGTGTGTGGCGTTCAACTAATGCCAATCTCCCCACACTCTAACTTTAGATAAATCGCGGTGCGGAAGAACGGCTGTCCGTTGATCTCTAGTCTATTTTTATCTATATAGCATAACCGCATATTATTGTTTGTGTTTGTGTCTTTAATGAGAATCATTTGACGCATACATCATTTTATACTCGTATTGGTAATTGATTTGTAGGTACGTACGCTTAACTGAAAAACAAATATGTTACCTATTTGAGTCGCTTTTACGGTATTTAATAAGTGTTATAAAATCGGTTATAAAATATATCGTGAATTTTTGTGAAGCTGGCACGCCCTGGAATCAAAAACTTGAAGGCGGTCCTTCCATTCCTAATGCCTAGTTGACACGGGTTTCGTACATGACTATAGTACTACCAAACGGTGAAGAAAAACAATGAGAGGCAACCGGCATGTCATAGAACAAAAAAAAATCGAAGACATGTACCAAGAGCACTTTAATCCTTTCACCACACTAGTTCGAAATAACCAGTTACACGACAAGAAGAATTAGTACTAAGCGCTTAGTATGAAGCTGCTCAGTGGCAAATAAGGAGTCACAGTTAACACATTTTTATTAGCAGATCTGATAGCACGGCATTCGAAATGAATGGAACAATTACAAAGTGTTTCGATTTGCTGTTACAATTTGTCATTGCACACAAACACTTGTCGAGGCTGTCCCCCGACTCCATAAGCGATAATTGCTTAGTAAATTGTGATGGGAGTAGTCATAACAGTGCCTTGTCAGTATATACGAAAATCTAATGAGTGTTCACAATAATGTTAATTTGTTTAAAATAAAAAATAAAGAAATAAAGATAAACTCGCTGTTCCCACAGTTAGGCTCGCAAAAGTTTATAAGTCTTTTATAGGGCAAAGCGTATAACAAGATCCCAAAGACGTGTTTAATATGTCGATTGGCAAATATAAAAATATTAAAACAGAAAGTGTATATTAAAGCATATTATAAAAAATCAGATCATTTAGGTAGAAGACAAAAAAGCTTGCGTTGAATCTCCGCTAACTCTACTCGGCATTCGTAACATAATTGGCAAGGATCACACAAAAAAGTTTTAAGACCAGACGAGTTTCTTGTCGGATTCTTCTTGAACTGGGGTTAGGAGGGCACCTAGATTATCTAGCATGTAAGAAGACGATTCAAAGTGGTCGTTGTGATTTTATTGAATAATGAATGTTTTGACTTTGACTTGTCGTCTTCTTGTATATTAGTTAATAGGATCGGCTTTTGTTTACTTGCCGATCTTGACTAATACAAAGCAGTAATACTTCTCTGATCAATAGGTATGTTTGCACGCAAAGTGCTAACTAGAAGAGTAACCTTAATATCTGGTTTGATTATTAACATTACCTAACTTTGTGTCAATTTTGTGGCTTGTATGGCAACCAGGCTGGTTGACATAAAATAAATTGCCGAAGCGCATGTGATCACACACAGTGAAGGGTTCCGAAGTCAGCAAGAATCACTATCGGTCAGGCCCCAAAACAAAAATGTTAAGGGTCTTTTGTTTTTTTGTAAGGTTTACAAATAGGTTATTACTCAAAATCTAGTAAAGCCTTACCATCCGTGATAATTATCCGTGTAACTATTTATTTATTTTATTATCCTTGTTATTAACATTACATATCTCTACCTATTTTATAGAACATTTCGGGGTTTCGGGGTTGTTTAGCCAGTTGCCGGTTTTATTTCATAAATTTGTAGGAGTCACTAATAAGTATTACCGAGCAATATGTAAATACTTTAGTCTGTGAACAAAAGCAAGATTAAGGGCGGACTAACAAACAGACAGACAGACGGACATAGCGATACTATAAGGGCTCCTTGTGGACTTCTGAACCGTAAAAATTAAGGGTTCAGTATCTCAACAGGAAAAATGAATACACTTAATCTCCGTCTGTCTGTCTGTTAAGACTCTTATTTCGGGAATAGCTTAAAGTATCAACGTGAAATTTATTAAATTCTATAGTTCCGTGAGCTCGTTGTACCCTGGAAAAGTCAAGTTTCTAACTCAATGCATCAAAAAAAGCAATGAATATTTAAATTTGTATGAAAATGGCAAAAAATTCAAACCTTTAATTCGAGATCGTAACTCTAAAGTTATAAAATTTGGAAAGCTAGTCTTGTCACACAAATGAAGGGACTAAGAGACGCTGTCCTCTGGCAGTGATCTGGATCAGTTGAGCTATCTATAGATCGTTTTAAACGACCGTTTTAAATAAAATACCTACATGTGAAACAGTTGAACTACTTAAGGAGCTCAACTGTTTCACATGTATTTTATAATACTGTATATTATTCTGTACATTTCTGTATTTTCTTTAAAATAAATATTACGGCACTAAAGGCATAAGGGGAAAAGTCTAAAATTAGGTGTCAGTTATCCCTGGGATTATAAAATTTAAACACGAGAACGGGGTTTTAACGATTTTCAAACACTTAGGGATTGGAGGTTTTCGCAGTCAGTAAAACTTGTTTGACCTCAGTTTAACCTCTTAAAGACTCGTTCCTTATCACCAAGAGAATCGAATGGCGTGGTGAAAAAAATTGTTTTAAACAGATACATCTCGCCGACTGTATTTTTTGTCTATTGATATTACGGAGTGAATAATTTTAGTTTAGGGTGTATCTTGAAATCATATTTCTATAGCTGCAGTGACTCCTATAGCTGCCTTATTACTCCTATCAAACTCCCATCCAGTAGAGCGTATTTTGCGACGTCTAGAACTCCCTAAACTTGCAAAATTTAAACCTCCTGAGTTTCCAAAGCACTAGTTAATTAATTGATCAATATAATATTCCTCTTTATGACATCGAAAATTATATAGTCATGAGGAAAACGCCTGTAAGTTAACTGACGGCATACATTATACATACATATAGAATATATTGACGTTATTGGAGACCTGCCAAAGTTAAGTTTCATCAACACGCCTTCGTTAAGTCTTTTTACACATAGGTATACCTAAATTTCCATCTATTCATAATAAATTACATCCGAAACGTGGAAATCCGTATCGTTCGAGAACCAAGGTCATCGACCGGTGGCGTCGCAAATTGAAATGGCAATGGGCAATTCAGGCTCTTTGATATCAGTCGCTGAAGAAAATGTTCATGTTCATGTATAAGTATAACCACCAAAAATCGAATGACACAGGACGACTATTTGATCGAACTATAGCTTTGTTTCTCGAGAAAAAAAAGTACTAGAAGTACTAAAAAAGTATCTTTCAAACTAAGTACTGCTTAACCTTAAAATAATATAATCCTACCTCTATGTAACGTGTTGCTTTTTTGATTCGACTCAAAGTTCAGCAACATCCTGGACTAGCCGAGTCCAAAAAAGTGATAAGTAAACACAGTTTATTCGACAAATAATGACGAATTAGGTACTGGAACACCAACACGTAGACAGTTGCTCAGATCACTAAAACACTTATCTAGACGCGCTATCAGACAATGAGTGTATCTATAACAGTCGGTACTTATAACATTTCATGGGAGATAAATGATATAATATTAAAAACAATTCGCGCTCGCATTGGCACGGTGCGCACACGACACTAATCTGTTTCCACAGTAAATAATAGATAACTTGGTTTGGTGGTGTGTTGGCGGTGAAAGGAGGCTAATATACGTCACAGTAAATAACCGTTTGCATTACATACGATACGATACGATACGATACTTGGTTATAAGAGATTCCAACTAAACCTTATCGATTTCTTTAAATAGGTTTCATCATTCACGTTTCGAATATTTTTTCGAGGGTTTGAATTTGCTTCGTAAAACAGGTATAAGATAATTTTACAGCTTTTAAAAATTTTAATTTAGGTCTTAGCTAAGATGTTTTGAATAATAATGATGAGTGCACTGCAACTCCGCGAGTATTTAGGGCGAACTGCTATAAATAAAATACGTAATAATATTTATTGAGATGGTATGTCACGGTTTGGCACGACATTCAAAATAAAATGCGGTTTTTAATGTTTTCCGTAATATGAATAACTAAAATATAATCTGACGACATTGACACACCATTATTCGAATTCAATTTATATTATGGTCAGCGGGGCGATTATGGAATAATGATACTAATAAAAAATGGATACTAACAACTTTTAGTTACAATTGATGAATTGGTATTACGGTAGGTTGATGTTGATTGTTAGACATGCTGTCATATGAATAGAAACCTCAGACCAAATAATGATCTATAAAGACGGAGCGCGACGATCAGCCAAAGTGAGGCCACAAAAATGTGTAAATACTCGCACCCACCCAGACACATAGACCCAACTAATGCTCATTAGTCTTAGTACATGCATACATACTTACTGCATACTTGTATTAATAAGAAGAGCATTATGTAGTGTATATCATGTTGTCGTCTAGTAAACATCGTAGAAAAAAAATACTTTCTTCTTGTTTTGTGGATTCCGTGACATAAAAGTGTTAGGTAATGTATTTATATAGAAGAGAACGTGTATTTACATAAAAGAGTATGGCTTAGGTTTTAGCTTTGGTGATACGCTGCACTTCGTCTTTATATTTATTTGATCTGAGATATAAACCGAAGGTACGTAATAGTAATCAATCTTGTTAAATCTTGCTCCAGTAATAATCAAACTAATGATTGAAATTATGCCGATTGCTAATCGAATCTGATAGACCTTGATTGTACCAAAAGTTCCAAAATCGACCAAAAGTTCCAAAGTCGAATAAATTCAGAGTTAAAAAAAATATGCAAATAAGTATTGAAATAAGTTAAACTCACCTAAATCCGAAAGGCTGACTTTCTCCAAGAAGGGATCGGCGACAGGTAGCTGTAACAAAACACTCCCGGGTAATATGTGGAAATCAAACCTGAGGGCCATGTTCCAGACTTATGCTCAAATACTAAAATGCCACTACACGGAACTTACTATTTTTTAGAATGCCAATTCTTAATATGAGAATACCAGGTTACAAAGCACAAAAGGGTCTGAAATATTTATGTTGTATTCTCACATTCGAAGCATACATTTAATTTATGGTTAGGTATCGGTTTGAGTATGAGTATCAGTAACAAATAAAAGTTTGCAATTCAAATGAATTGCGACAATTTAGAAATTTGACCGTAACGATTTTGGGTTTTTGGGTTTGGCTAATACTAGGCTCCAATTGAAAATCTAAAAAAACCGATTACTCAAATATTGATATTGCGTTTTTATAGATGTTGCTACGTTTACATTTACGTAATAACCCTGCGGATCTAACAAGTATGTGATTTTATTATTATACTAACAAAATACAAAACAAAAAAAAGTAGTAATAAAAAAACCCTTAATAATATTATAAACGATATTATTGTTGTTTTACTTGAGGTTTAATCACGCTCGGCAGATTTTAATGAAACTTGGAACAGATACTTGAAATATTAACTTTCCTTAAATACAACATTCAAGTATTTAAAAAGTACAGCAGCGTCCTGTTCAGTGTACCTACTAAATTAAACTGTTAATCACTTACCCCTCTTGAGTCTCGGAAAAGCATAGCAGCATGGTAAGGATCGAGAAAAGCATCCGATGCTCGGTGGCGGTTGGTAGGGACATTACCCAAAGACGATCTACGCTTTTCCGCTTCCTGTGACGCCGCTCGACGTAAATTAGCTCCTGTAGAAAGATATATAATTAACAGCTTCTACTTGGCAGGTTACCTACATAAAAAGTAGTCTATATGGTATTCCAGAAGGCCTAGACAAGATCCATTTTCTGTTGACGTTCATGCCTGCGGAAAGATCAAAGTTTATGCAAATGACAGTAGCTTATGATAAGTCATGTGATTGAATCGTGATTACTTTTGTAATTTCAATAGATATCGATCTATCCACAAAGGTGTTAGTGTGAAGAAAAACTAAGCGCAATGTATTTGTCTAGACATCCCGGTCCGGATCGGTCTGGCAATTATTGCGTCAAACAATCATCCGCACACACTAGACTTAGGTCATTATAACAGTCATCGAACACGAAAATCAGTCCATCATCTACTGCACTTCAACCAAAATAGGTAGGTTACTTTATTTTGGTAGGTCAGGTTACGTGCCAAATCCCCTTTCTTTTATCGCAAATTATAACGCCCCATTGATAGAAGAAGAAACAAGGTTCCAGAAATGAAATTCATTATATCACAAAGCTAAACTATACCTACCTACTAGTACCGAATGAAATTCTTAATTAACGTCGAGTCTCAACTGAGGGTCAACGTGAATGCTCAACTTTGAGAGGGTCAACGATCAAATAATGCACACTGCTCTCAAGTTAAGACTGTTGTGCATTATTTGACCGTTGACCCTCTCAACATTATATAACCTACCTGTAATAAATAGTTCATTATAAGGAGAATGAATGCTTGTTCATCGTTCACAATCATAAAAGATAACGTATACGTAATACAAGCAGTAAACCACTGCTTGAATTTTTTTTATGATCTTTCTATAATAAATATGGGCTAAAGTCACCACAGAGTGGCACCCCTGAACGGAAAACGACCTCGCGGCAGACCGCGGCGAAGATGGAGGGACGAGTTAGACGCCCAAGACAGGTACGATTGGAGAAAAGGAAGGTAGGCATTGCCCTGCAGTGGGACGTCACGGGCTCTTAATAATAATAATAATATAGCCAGTAAATATGAATATGAAAAACCGCTGGTGTAAATATTTTCAGAAACCTCGCAATTCTGTTCAGAATTATGTTGCGTGATGCCAATCTTACGACTAAAGCTGAAAAACGAGACCCTGGTTTAAAATTACTTAGGTACGTTTATCATGTGCCCGAATAAAGCTAAGTTGGATTGTCTAAAAGAATGCAGACATTCCATTTGATTCCTATTTGAGATGAGATTCCTATTTGTTTTTAGACCCCGTTAAAGTTTGTGCCCGATGACCTAGATGGCACTCGGTTTGCGATTTAGGTGACAGATGAAACGGACTTTTTATATGGCAACATTTCTAGACCTTTCCCCCGTGCAGGGTAAGCAGATCGATCTTAACAGGACTGTACAGTCATCAGATGTGGTGCCAGCTATACTCTAGCCTTAAACGAGTCAATAAGCGACCACTCTCATTTTACCGCCTATGTGCAGCTAACAATCAGAAACACCGTACCAAATTCCCACCGTCACCAAACCGTCACTCCATCGCAATATAATACTAACTATACTTTCAGTTTAACTATAAAAAAAATAGTATTACGGAATATTTATGTTGTTTCTAATATGCTGTCATGAATAGAAAAATAAATACTTAAATGGTTCAATGTGCCCTTGGAAGATATGTAACTAAGTGATCTCATCACCCCATAGCAATGAACTTTAGTTTAATGCACATCGCAATCATTTAACATTCACCTCATCGTATAATATATGAACCGATAATAATATATATATATATATTACTAGCTGATCGGCCACAGTTCATTAGTTCTAATACGTTGAACCCAGCTAGCAAAAGATATTGAAGTAAATTTAACTGCCATCTGTTAAAAACATATAAAACTTACCTATTGCAGGGAAAAATACTGAGGTTATTTATCGAAATAAAAACTATCCAATCTTTTAAGTTTGACCAAGTCACACACAGTAAGACAAATTTAATAAAAATTGGTTAAGTAGTTCCGAAATTTATCCCGGTCAAACATAAGGATAAACAACGACAGAGCAAATTTACTTTGCCCCAGAGAAACCTGTGCAAAGTTCGCCAACTCTGGTTCATCGGTATTATAGTATTTCATCCATGAAATCGTGTAACACCGGTGCACAAGAGCAAATCATAGTTCTGAAGTTATGATATTGTTTCATAGCACAAGAGTTTCCATATCAGATTTGTAAAATTCCTCCGTATCAGCTTAATTTTACCCAAAAATATACTATTTAGTAGCTACTTTCGCATGTCTCTGGTGACGGAGTTAAAAGCCCGCCCAAAGACCTCTGTCCTTCCCTAACAACTTGAAAAATGAACTGTTTTATGATTGTAGTAAAAAAGACTGACTTGACTTTGACTTTGTACTTTATATTATAATATTCTTTTGATTCGTTCGATTCTGCAAATATTTGTATGTGCGTTTATAACAAAACACAAGCTCTGCTTACCTTGGGGCCAGATGATGCTGAGTGAAATGTCCGGCATTATTTATTTATTTTATTTAGTAAGACTTCAAAGAAGAACCAGATTTATTTAAACATGAAGTCACACGCATATGTATTGTCGCAGTATCATTAGTACCCAAGTCAAACTAATATAATCGTGATAAACCTAATTCAGAATATGGCAACAGTATGAGACATATACCTTGAGACATATGGTATATTTATAATTGATTTCCTATTTAGCAGTAACATTACAATATTTTTTCTACCAAAAAAAAAATCGTCAAATCATTATTTTTCCCCAATATCGCGAATAAACTTTCAATGACTCATTACAACAAGAAGTCAAGGACACTGCGTTCACAAGCGTGTACTTTTTCATCAATATATCAATATCAATATTAAGACGAAAAAAAATCGAGGAGTCCTACTCTCCTTCCTCTTATCGTGTCACTAGATATTTCGGACAACTGTGGTGAAAGGATTAAAATGCGACTAAGAAAAAAGAAGGAACGAAAATATTTGTATTTATCCTAAAAACGACTACTTACATTCATAATAACCAAAGACTAAATTATAGAAATTGTTTATTTGACACATAATACGCAGAGAACACAAAACACTAGACACAACGAAAATAACATTATAGAAGTCAGAAACAGATAACAGAAACAGAACAAAATAGGTAAACAGTAGGTATTTAATTGCTATAGTTTCGTGGTAATAAGTCCCCTCTGTATCGTGTGGTAAATTAGTTGTTTATAAAAATATAATATTTGGATCTAGGGCAAACATGGCCTCTACTCAGAATTGAGCTGGATGCATACTTGAGTGCCCACTCAGCGCTGGTTTCCGCTAGTAAGAGGCTTCTTTCTACATAGCATGCGCATTAATTAAAATTTTTAGGGTTCCGAAGTGTACAAGTTATAGTTTCGCTATGTCCATCTGTCTATCTGTCTGCCAGTCTGTGTCTGCTTTTCTGCCCTAATCTGAGGTCTTGCACGCAGTCTATAACTTAAATAAAAAAGGGCCAAACCGTTTTTTCTGATCACTAGTAATTCTTATCCAGACTGACTTTGGGAGGCTTCCAAAGTACACTGTGCGTGGTAAAATGAGCTTGGTGCATTATTGTATTTTCAAGATTATTTACAGTGACTAGTTAAGAACTAACGACAGTAATTAATTTACGTGCTACGTACGTTATGACGCACTAAGGTATCTTTAAAATCATCTATCTTTGTTTGTTGTGTTTGTTATTCTCAGTAGAAGGTTCTTATGAATGAAAAAAATAACAGTCGCTTGCAAAATTTCGCTTGCACAGTCACTCCTTCTTCCAATGCTAGACTATGCTGATATCTGCTACTTAACACACTTGAGTGCCTTCAAAATCTTTCCATTCGATTTATATTCGGATTGCACAAGTATGACCATGTCTCCGAATTCAGAAAAAAACTCAATTGGTTACCAATTCGCTTTCGTCGGTATTTGCACTTATTTGTATAACATCCTTTTTAATCCAACAACACCGTCCTATCCCAAAGAACGTTTCCAGTTTTTACTTCTCTCCCACTCGCGATCCTTGCGCTCCTCTGATACTCTCCTACTCGCAACACCTGGCCACAGCTCCTCATACTATGCCAATTCTTTTACAGTACAGGCTGCTCAACCATGGAACGCACTGCCAGATGCTATTAGCCGCGCCAAATCACATACTATTTTTAAAGCTAAGGTCAGGGAACACTATTTGTCCTGTTGTTAACTATTGCTTGTTTCTTTACGTTATTTAGGTATATATATAAGTAGGTATGTATACGTTTATATCGTTTATCATATTGTATTTCATATTAATTATTTATTATAGTAGTTGCAGGTATTGATGTATTGCACTTTTTGTTATCCTGTAAATATGTATGTACATATTATTTGTATCATAAACCACTCATATTATTTTCATCACCCCATATTCAGCTATATTGATTTCTATCCATCCCAATTTCCTCTGGGAGACATCGCTATGTAGCGTTAAGACCGCCCATTGTACTACCGTATAGTGGGGTCAGTCCTCCGAGGTAAACCAGTGTGGTCAAGCTAGTCTAATTTGACTATCATTAAGATGTATTACTGATGGTTCAACGAGTGAGTGAATGATTCCTTCGATCGTTGAAACCCAGTGATGAAGTAACCAGTTGGAGAAAAGCCCATATTCCTGATGAACTACCGTATAGCTAAACATTGTTTCTTATAACAGTTCAATGTATTTGTGGTGTGTAATAAAGTATTTTCAATTCTATTCTATTCTAATATCAAAAAAATTACACTCAATACTTTTTTAGAAATAAGCCAAACTTATTCCGTTATTAGTTTCTACTAGTAATACTAGTAATACTAGTAATAGTAGTAATACTAGTAATACTAGTAATACTAGTAATAGTAGTAATAGTAGTAATACTAGTAATAGTAGTAATAGTAGTAATACTAGTAATAGTAGTAATACTAGTAATACTAGTAATACTAGTAATAGTAGTAATAGTAGTAATACTAGTAATACTAGTAATACTAGTAATAGTAGTAATACTAGTAATACTAGTAATACTAGTAATAGTAGTAATAGTAGTAATACTAGTAATAGTAGTAATAGTAGTAATACTAGTAATAGTAGTAATACTAGTAATACTAGTAATACTAGTAATAGTAGTAATAGTAGTAATACTAGTAATACTAGTAATAGTAGTAATAGTAGTAATACTAGTAATACTAGTAATACTAGTAATAGTAGTAATACTAGTAATACTAGTAATACTAGTAATACTAGTAATACTAGTAATAGTAGTAATACTAGTAATACTAGTAATACTAGTAATACTAGTAATACTAGTAATACTAGTAATACTAGTAATACTAGTAATACTAGTAATACTAGTAATAGTAGTAATAGTAGTAATACTAGTAATAGTAGTAATACTAGTAATACTAGTAATAGTAGTAATACTAGTAATACTAGTAATAGTAGTAATACTAGTAATACTAGTAATAGTAGTAATACTAGTAATAGTAGTAATACTAGTAATACTAGTAATAGTAGTAATACTAGTAATACTAGTAATACTAGTAATACTAGTAATACTAGTAATACTAGTAATACTAGTAATAGTAGTAATACTAGTAATACTAGTAATAGTAGTAATACTAGTAATACTAGTAATACTAATAATAGTAGTAATACTAGTAATACTAGTAATACTAATAATAGTAGTAATACTAGTAATACTAGTAATACTAGTAATACTAGTAATACTAGTAATAGTAGTAATACTAGTAATACTAGTAATACTAATAATAGTAGTAATACTAGTAATAGTAGTAATACTAGTAATACTAGTAATACTAGTAATACTAGTAATACTAGTAATACTAGTAATACTAGTAATACTAGTAATACTAGTAATACTAGTAATAGTAGTAATACTAGTAATACTAGTAATAGTAGTAATACTAGTAATACTAGTAATACTAATAATAGTAGTAATACTAGTAATACTAGTAATACTAGTAATACTAGTAATACTAGTAATACTAGTAATACTAGTAATACTAGTAATACTAGTAATAGTAGTAATAGTAGAAACTAGGATAGGATCATGGACGGAGCTTTATTTACATATTGTTATCCAATTACAAAACAACTTCATATCTACTTGTGTTGTAGCATAATTCAGTTGATGTTCTCTGATTTTGGGTAACACATTTAAAACCCACAAGATGTAGTAACTAGTTCGGTGACTATCCATTAATATCAAGTTATTGACGTCAAACCACAAGTCGTAACAAAGCTTGATGTTCGTAGGAATTTGGTTAGAAATCCCGCCTAAATTCTTTTAAACAATATTTTAAAGATTCCTATTTATTTAGTTAAAGAAACAATGAGTCTCTATTGGTATATAATCACGTTTTAAATACTAAAAATACATCCCAAATGAGAACCTCCTCCTTGCTTTGAAGTCGGTTAACACTACTGGTAGATCACAAGAAAGCAAAACATTGAAATTTCTTTAACTTGGATGACATATTTTTCCAGCTGTTTTGATTTAAAAATCAACTACTGAAACGTTTTTGGTGAAATTCCTATTAGAATAGGGAAGTATTCACAAGAAAAAATATTTTTTAAAATTGGTTCATTAATAACGGAATATGAGGTAACAAGCTCAAAAAAATACAACCGAATTAAGAATCTCCTTCTTTTTATGAAATCGGTTATTAATGTAGAAATGAGGTTTGTGTATAATTACACGTCAAGGTACTTATGATAAAGTACGGAGTTACTTGTATTTCGATCGGAAGCTCAAAAGAAAGTAAAAATTGCACTTCAACAGATTTTTGTCTAATTTGCATCTTAGCTAGATTCATTGCGCACCTCAATAATATCTATCACTAGCTGTCCGCGCGCAGCTTCGCCTGCGTTGAAGATTTTTCCCGGGACAAACCAACTTTCCCGGTATAAAAAGTAGCCTATGTCACCCGGGGATAGTGTAGCTTTCCAACGGTAAATTATATTTTCAAATCGGTCCAGTAGTTTTTAAGTTTATTCGATACATACAAAAATACAAATCTTTCTTCTTTATAATATTAGTGTAGATAACGGCTCTGAGGCGCACTTTAATCCTTTCACCACACCGGTTCGAAAAAACTAGTGACACTACAAGAAAAAAAACTAGTGACGCTATAATTTTGATAGAAATACAATCTTTAGTACGAGTACTAAGAGCATTATCATACTGATGAAAGGAGTTCCTTACATTTTAATAACAGTCAGACACGGGTTACAGCTAGATGGTCAATAAATAAATAAATAAAATAAATATCCCCGGACATTTCACACACCATCATCTGGCCCCAATGTAAGCAGAGCTTGTGTTATGTGTACCACATGACTGATATACTACTTACATACTTTTTTTTTGTAAATACATACATATTATACATAGAAACACCCAGACCTGAGACAAATACTTACAGATCATACAAACATTTGTCCCGCGGCCGTAATCGAACCCGCAACCTTCTGCGTCTCAGCCTGACCTTAGCCCACTGCGCCACAGAGGTCGTCGAAGGTCAATGTATTTTTAAATTTATTTAATAGTTAATTATCATATCAACTCTACTACATATATGAAGTGGACACGGAAGATCATTTGATATTTACAGACAGTCAGAAAGAAAAGCCTGTTTTGCTAAGGGACAGCTATAGATATAACATGAAAGATATTCCTTAATATTTTCAACAAATTTGGTCGCAAGTTAGAAAGAATGTTTCTTCAGTGACAATGACTAAATGTCAGTGTTAAGTTATTATTTAAATAGATAGCACAATTAAATATTTTAGTGTCCGTCAGTACGTACCTTCTTTCAGAATTTCTTCAAATATTTTATAGGTCGCACCACAGTCATCAAGTACAGATCGTTTTGAAATTTTATTAAGTTGCTCACAATCCAAAGATTTGGATCTCGTTCGAAACTCGTCAGATTCAGTTGGTTGAGTTTCTTTGCTGATAACAGGATTAGCACAGGATCCTCTTCGGCCTTCACTAAAATCATGTGTCCAGTGTCCCACTTTTTTTCCAAATGTGCGAATCATCTCTTGAATGGAGTGATGCTTAGGGCGCCCACCACCACTAGACCCCGATCCGCGTCGTTCGGTTAAATATTGTTCTTTTTCTTTGGTACTGCTAGCAGATTCAGCCAACTTTTGAGCAAAGCTTCTGTTGTCTAATTTGTGTTTATATGGAGTGTGCCCTAGTTTTGTACTAGAGATTTCACCATAGCGTTCACATTTGCTGTACTCATTTTCTTGTATATCGTCCATAGCATCGTTATAAAGAGGAGAAACGAAATGGCGATAGTCGTGTCGTGAAGCTTGATAACTATTCATTCCAATTGGATGTCTTTCACCGTCGTTTCTTTTTCCGTAGTCAGTATGATGTGCATAATAATGTTGTTGCGATGCAGTACTCCGTGACTCCATCACTTCACGAAAATAAGAGGCGAAGCTAGGATAGCGATCGCGTGGACTAGATGCAAATTCCAAAGGACTACCGGAATGTCCTCGAAAGCTTCTCTGGGTGTAAGAACTTCTTTGGTTGATAGGTATTGATTTTCCAGAACCCTCATTTTGTAATGCACCTCGTGAGTCTCCGGAGCTTATTGAAGAGTGCCAAGTTTCTGAACTGTCTTCTTTATGTAATGGTGGGGTTGTTTCTCGAGAATGAGAACGTTTGCTCATAAAATGTTGTAATCCATGCATTTTCACGTGGGTTTATGTTCCCAGCCAGTATATATGATACTTAAGGGCACCTCATCGCTGCTGTTAAAATACTTTCGAGTTTGGACTCTGCGTTGGCGTTATTGATCGAACCTCGGCTCAGTGAATTAGCCAGACTAGGCGATCTGTTAGACCTATAGCATGGCAATAAAAAATAAAATAAAACGTTGTTGTATTGAACTAGCTATGTGATTTTGTCACAATTGGTTTTTAAAAAAAAAAAATTTTTTTTATATATTTTTAAATTTTATCATAAATTATAATAGTTTATAGTCATTCAACAAAAAAAAGATGCTTTGGTTTTTTTTTTTTTTTATGTATTTTAAAATTTTATCATAAATTAGTCATTAAAAAAAAGATATTATGGGATTAGGTCGCCGCATTGCTTGAAACCATTTATTTCAACGTTTATCATCTTGTAGAACATTTATATATTTTTTCTAGGGAGTTGTTTTTGTAGTATTCGTACATAATGGTACGAAACAAGCACGATAACTCTTAAGGTTTGACATTTTTTTTATAAATTTATCAATATGTTGACGATAATAACAAGATTTGATTGATTAAAAGTTAAAACACTGTATCAGCTGTGTGCTACGATGAGTAAAAATTAACATTGTGACGTCACACGCGCTTGGGTTTGTTCGGGAACTATCGGCGTGTTTTCGGTACTGGGTTCAAAAATTTATTTTTAATTTAATGGAACGTTTTAATTAGAACTAAAAAAACTAAAAATAGTTGTCTTATAAAATGTACACAAGATCTTTCGATTTTATACAAAAAAAAAATTGGTAAAGTAAATTAGTTAAGTAAAAGAACATTAGCACATTATGTGTGGAATATAATTTGGCCAATTTAGCTCCACTGTATGACGTATCCTAACGCACCAATTTAGAACGACATTTGTGCATAAATCGGGCTCAATTTAAGGAAGAAGCGAGTTATGCTCTAAAGCCCTATCAGCGAACACACAACATGTATCCATTTGGTCATTTGCATTAAGTTCTTGAGTCAATGTATCTTTGTATGGACGAAGGCCCAAGCCTCAACGCATCATCCGGCAAGTCAATGTCGCAGAAAAACTAAGATTTTGCGCACGACACGGAATTTTCGAGAAAATAATAAAATATCCATAAATAAATATGTAAGTATGTCAAGACTATTTAAATGTTTCTATCGATTATATTTGGCCGTTTTGCGAAGCAAACATTGCGCTCTTATATTATTTATTATTTCCGAGTTATTTCGGATTTTATTTGTAATATTGGTGATTATATTCAAATAAAGCAAAAGTTATTGACTCGGTGAATAATTGGAATATTTTTTTTTTCTTTTTATTCGAGCAAAAATAATCTGAATAATACTTTTCTGTAAAAGACACCACAAAATTAACAACTAACGAACGACAACATACGAATTTGTGACCTCCTATTAAATAAACAATCTAAACATTTGACCAAATTGTCATAGATAATTGATTCAGGCGTGACTTTGCGGAAATCCATTACAAATCGACAAATATTTAGTACTATTCCGCCAATCTATATATAGTAGATTAATAAATAAATGAAATAAATAAATCCCGACATTTCACACAGCATCATCTGGCCCCGGCCCAGTAAGCAGAGCTTGTGTTATGGGTACCACATGACTGATACACTACTTATATATCTTTTTTTTTGGTAAATACATACATATTATACATAGAAACACCCAGACCCGAGACAAATACTTGCTGTTCATACAAACATTTGTTTCGCGGCGGGAATCGAACCAGCAACCTTTCTGCGTCTCAGCCGGATCTTAGTCCACTGCGCCACTGAGGTCGTCGATTGGCGGAATAGTACTATATATTTGTCCATCTGTTTAATGCAAATTCTCATCACTATGACACATGCCATTAACGAAAAAGGAGAACTATTTCTATCAAATCATTTCTACTAAAAACAACTCTTAACTTCACCAACATAGTAAGAATACTGTCAAAGTCGCCCCTATAAGCAATCTCTTTACAAGCTTTGATTAATTTGCTGCTAGAGATGCTGTGGTGCTGTGTCAATTGCCCACAAATATTTATTTGTCAATATTTTTAGAATTGTTTTATTTTGAGCCTGAATCGTTTCCATCAAGTGACGGAGTAATTCAATTGAGTTGATGTGTAGTTCGTCTTACGTGGGACCACTAACAATATAAAAATCATTTTGTTTTGTATTGGAAAAGGGCAAAGTTAGAACTCGCGTGCTTACCACATTGGAGCCACTGAGCAGATTCTAAAAAATATTTAACTGATTTATAGCACTTTTATGGATAAATCTATCTATAGTGTAGCTAAGATACCAGGCATTTTTAATTGATTGTTCAATTATATAAGTACTATACCAGTCACAGTGTCCCATAGTACACGCTATGCTTAGTTTGGGACTAGATGGATGTGTGAAATAAATAGTCCAAAGTATTCATTGTAGTATACAGCGCAACATAATATTTGTTTAACGTAATCAATGACAAATAAAGTTGTTCTTGCGGCTTCCGCGGTTGATACAAGGTAACACTAGTAATGCTACAAGAAATATAGATTTTAAATACATGTTCAGCTCAGAAAAAGAGGCCATGGCGATTGACTGAGTGTTTTTTCGGTAAAATCGCCAATACGAACTCGTATCAATCATTGATCAGTGACAATGAGTAGGTATAGCCGCGTGATTCAGTAACAAAGACATTGTGATATTTTATCAGCGTAGGATATTAAATGAGTTTCGCAACCGGTTTCAATTGTTTGTGTATACGATATGTACCTACTTATCTATTATATCGATACGCGTATTTGCCTAAATTATTAGGAGATTTAAATATTGCCAAAGATCAAAAGAAATACATAGGCAATTTAATTATTCCGAAGTAATTTATCTATGTTTTCTACTGACTATAAGTAATTAACTAGTGTTATATTTATTAACATTTCGCAATGTTTTTTATATTGTTATTATTTTTATTATACTTGAGACTACTATATAGATTTGTTTAAAAACATACCCACTTGACAGATACATAACTAAATAGTAACAATTGTAGCCCTACTTGGAAATATATGGCTACTGTTGTTGATCTACAGTTTTATTTTGTTTAAGTTATTACCTATGTCGACCTAATAACCTAATTCTGGAGAGGGTGCAACATTTTTCATTGTATATTTTGATTTTAACAATGTGGCACAATATTCAAGGAAAACATTAAGACTGAAATTTAAAAACGAAATAAAGCATTAATTACGCTTTTGTTTATTCAATTTGACATACGCAAGCGTGAGCTTTCATCTCTGAAGCCGAGGATTCGTAGTATACGCCAGGTACGCCATGTGACAAAATAAAACTAAAACAAAAACATAAACAACGCGAGAAGCACGCCCCGTCTAAGCCGAGCCTCGATCAATTAAACTATTTTTAATCACTGACCACTGTTGATAACTACAACTTCACTTTATGAGACAACAATAGTAGTGCACATTGTGAATAACATTGTTCATTGTAACGATTTACGAGATAGACGCGCACGACGCTCACTCACGAAAGCTGTGTATGCACTAGTGTAACTCAATGGCGAGCGTGTGAGCGGCACGGATAAGCAACTAAACGAGAGTGGGAAGGAGAAGGCGAGGACGACACCGCGACAACTGCTGCGCAATCCCGTGGCCGAGCGACGAACGACGCCGCGAAAAGCGTTTATCATAATAATTACGATTACCTACGAATACGAAGCCGGACCGCGTGGTCGTGAGTCACGTGACCTTATATGTGCTTGGTTACTAGTTAGACAAAATAAAAACAGCCGTGCAGTTTTGAGGGGTCCGACGAATTTGGTAGTAACAAGATTTTTATAGATTCAGAGTACTTTTACTGTAAATTTTCAAGTGAAACTGAATACCGGAGTTCAACGGAACTACAAGGGTGTTTGTCAACAAGAAATTAACATTTGGATCTGACTTAAAATAGAGTAGGAAATATCAGTTTTTTAATCTAGTAACTCTGTAGAACTGTTCTTTGGCATTTTACAAAACCATCACGGCAATGATCGCCGGCGTAGCAAGTTTTCGGACTTTACTCTAAGGGATAAAGCCAAAAAACATAAAGAAAATTTAATCTTATTACTTCTACTTCGCTGTATATTTAATAAGGATTTAGACGAGGAATAGAAGTCCTTTCTTAATAGCTCACAGGGCACAGGGGCCAATAATGAGCGCATATTTATTAAAGGTTCAATAATTGCTGGGAAGAAATAGCTCTTAGCGCCCGGTCACCCGGTATCCCATTGCGATCTATTTTGTATAATGGTATATTTTAACCCGATTGCGAAGGAGGGTAGGTAATGTTTTTGAGGGTTATGTATGTAGTACCTACTAATATATTTGTGTGTTTGTGTATCTATACATCTAATAATATCAAGCGGCGGTAAGAATTCATTTTCCATTTACGGTGAACTGAAAAGGTATTAAAAACCGATTAATCGATTTCGCCAAATAAGGTGCATTTGAATTCGTTTAGACATTAGGCTGATATAAAGAAACATAAATACCTATACTAGGCTCTGTGAAGTGTAGACCTCGCGAACATTTTTCTTAATAATAATAATAATACCGGACATTGCACACAGCATCATCTGGCCCCAAAATAAGCAGAGCTTGTGTTATGGGTACCACATGATATACTACTTATATAAAAGTATATAAGTAGTAATCAGTCATTTTGTAAATACATACATATTATACATATAACAACCAGACCCAAGACAAATACTTGCATATCATACAAACATTTGTCCCGTGGCGGGAATCGAACCCGCAACCTTTTGCATCACAGCCGGACCTTAGCTCACTGCGCCACAGAGGTCTTCAAATGACAGAAATGACTAAAAATAATTAATAGTTTAAAAAAACCGGCCAGGTGCGAGTCGGACTCGCTCCGAGGGTTCCGTACAAACCTATAGGTATATAAGTAAAATTTCACCCATCACGACAATCGAGTCATAGTTGGATGATGTAACAAAAAATTTACAGTTTTCGCAAGTTTTCCTTTATCTGTGCTATAAGACGTTGCTTCGTACCAAATTTCAAGATTCTGAGTTCAAGGGAAGTACCCTTGCGAGTTTCGAGTTTGAATATATGCGACTTAATTTGATTCTTTTGCGAGTTGCGAGTTTGAATATATGCGACTTAAATTGCTGTTTCTCTTGATTGCGTTGACATAGAAGTATGATTTTGTTACAGCTTAAAGGTATTATAGGCTTCAGTATTTTATATGAATTTCAATTTAATAACTCTACGCGTTCATGAGAAAAGGGTAGTAAGTTTAATATTATTAAAAATATTTTTATTATATGATGTAACTAAAAATGTACGGTTATCGCAATTTATCCTTTATCTGTGCTATAAGTCGTTGCTTCATACCAAATTTCAAGATTCTGAGTTCACAGGAAGTACCATGTAGGTTTTGATTCCCTTGCGAGTGTCAAAATTTGCGAAAATTTGCGGCATAAACGGCTGTATCTTTTGATTGCGTTGGCTTAGAAGTTTGATTTTTTCACAGCTTTAAGGGACAGTATTAAGGGACCTGAGTATTTGATATAAATTTCAGCTTGATGCCTCCACGCGTTCCTGAGAAAAAGTGTCTTGACAGACAGACGGAAGGACGGACGGACAACAAAGTGATATAAGGGTTCCGTTTTTTCCTTTCGAGGTACGGAACCCTAAAAAAACTAAAAAACACGCTTTATATAGAAAACCAAACTAAAAAATAGAGAATACATTTTAATAAATGGTTTTCTATATAAAGCGTGTTTTTTAGTTTTTTTAAGCAATTAATTATTTTTTACTTGTTAGTTTTAGGATAACCGGATATTTTATTTTTTTTCGAATTATTGCATTGTCATCGGTCTTCGGACAGGTGTGCAAAATTTGAATGAAATCCGTTTAAAGTGGCCGGCCGTTTAAAGTGGGTCAAAATCGCATCCTCAGGAGCAAACATACAAACATACATACAAGTGAAGCTAATATATAGCGTATTAATAACTTTTTTTACGTTTTCAACCTCCATATCTCCGCCATTTTGAAAAATTTCCAAAAGCTGAATCGACAAAAAATATCTATATAGCTGACAAATTTCACGAGAATCGGTTGAGAAATGCGGCCTGTAGAGGAGAACATCCGGACAGACGCCGGCCGGAAAGTCATACGAAAACATTTTCGCCTAAGCTAAAACGTAGACACTCGCTCGCTTGGTCAATGAGTTTTTTCTTATTGCATCACTAGTTCTATCAAACCAGTGTGGTGAAAGGATAGAGAAATACTAAAATGGTATTAAAAACTGATCGGTTTCAACAAATAAGTGACACTTGCAGTATCGATGTGTCAAGCCAGTGTGATCGTCGTGAAGCGTATGACCCCATTAATAAACGCCTGTCTAGTTAGTCTAGTAGTACCAGTACTATGTACTAGTACTTTCACTATTTGTAGCCTTTCCACTAACTACTTGCGTTATATGCCAAACATAATGTTTGGACATGCCTCTGACTACACCCTTAGTAGATTATATACATAATTTATTACAAGTACTTCGCATCGAAATCACACCTATGTAACCTACCTAAGGTTAAATTGATTTTACCTGAAGAAAAACGGGAGTCATTACATAGTATAAAACAAAGTCGCTTCCCGCTGTCTGTCGGTCCCGTTATATGCTTAGATCTTTAAAACTACGCAACGGACTTTGAAGCGGTTTTTAATAGATAGAGTGATTCAAGAGGAAGTTTATATGTATAATACATGCATAATATAGTAGAGAAACACTGATCATTTTAGAGGTTTCTAATGTGATGTCGTAAATAAACACATTTTTTTTGCGCTTACATTGCAAACGCTGGCTGAACCCTACGAGATAGATCAAAATAGTGTACTACAGTATTGAACACCTTTTAAAGTCCGCGATGGTATATGTCTATCTCTTAGATAACGTTGTATATAAAGACATTCTGTAGTACATTTAGTATCAGCATTGCAACCGTACGAAGCCGGGGCGGGTCGCTAGTAATAAATAAATAAATAATGCTGGACATTTCACACAACATCATCGGTCCCAAAGTAAGCAGAGCTTGTATTATGGGCACCACTTGACTGATATACTACTTATATATTTTCTCTTGTAAATACATACATATTGTACATAGACACCCAGACTGAGAGAATATTTTTATAACCAAGTCAGCTTTAGTTTGTGTTCAGATAGCCTACGTTAGAGCAAGTTCACGACCTCTGTGGCGCAGTGGACTAAGGTCAGGCTGTGACGCAGAAGGTTGCGGGTTCGATTCCCGCGGCAGGACAAATGTTTGTATGATCTGCAAGTATTTGTCTCGGGTCTGGGTGTTTCTATGTATAATATGCATGTATTTACAAAAAAAAAGGTATATAAGTAGTATATCAGTCATGTGGTACCAATAACACAAGCTCTGCTTACTTTGGGGCCAGATGATGTTGTGTGAAATGTTGGGAATTATTATTATTATTAAGTTCAGTTATTTCTACGCAGTCGAGTATTTTGTACGTTATTCAAAATGCTTGCTTTATTTTTTTGTTGGTGTACAACACACAATTCATCAACAATGCAAGCAAAGTTATAACAGACGGGAGGTAGAGTACAGAAAATTTACAGAACAAAATTTTTATTCTAAAATCTCAATCAATTGTGTTGCCTTACTAAGAACATTTTTAACACCCAATCAGCTACCTATTGCGGAAGGCCCTGGTGACTTGTATTACAGGTTCCTGGTTCTGCAGAACCTATCACAGGCACCAGCATCTTACAATGTGGCTACCTATGAACATGTGTGTGTTCAGGTACATTAATATAATGGCCTCAATTCTGTTGGCACCAACCTAACTAATTTTAACTAAAACTAGGGTTTGAACTGTCAAATTAACCTTTGGTATTCTGCTGCTACCAACTTATCCTAATTTAATTTTATCTCACTTAATTAAGCGTTCCTAATTTAGTTAGATGGTACCAACCGAATAGGTTTTCAAATGCTATGACTAACTAAATATATTTTAGACAATTCCTAATTTTAGAAATGAACCAACCGAATTGCCACCAATGTCCAAATAAATGTTAGCATTATGTCCACTTTGTAAATAGAAATAAATAAATTTATTATTATAATTATTCAGAAAACCAGACAATTGCGAGTCAATTTAGGGTTCAGTTGGATTGAAGGACAAACATGAAAACATACATCGTCACAGTCGATTCTCTATCAGTAAATGTAAGTACGAAAAATATACATAAATATATATGTGATGTATGAGACTTGACGGGTTTAGTCAAGTCTCATACAGTCAACACTTGATGGATCTAGCCAAGTCCCCTCAATAACACTCATAATTGCTACTAATGTTGTGCGAGTACATATAACTTTTTATTGAAACAGACTGGTTACTTATAATGTCACATAATATTTTTTCTTTAACTTTTATAACAACTAATAAATTATTTTCGGTAAGATA
The DNA here is from genome assembly GCA_948098915.1 of Lampropteryx suffumata. Lineage (NCBI taxonomy): Eukaryota > Metazoa > Arthropoda > Insecta > Lepidoptera > Geometridae > Lampropteryx > Lampropteryx suffumata. The sequence continues at coordinate 21,923,118 of OX402544.1, read as the reverse complement.
CATAAATACATTGGAAGCCTGGGAAATCGAATCTATCTATCTATCTTATACCTTTAAACGAGCAATTCTTGTATATTTGTATACCCTTACTAATATTATAAACGCGAAAGTTTGTATGTATGTATACTCTTTCACGCAAAAACTGCTGAATGGATTTAAATGAAACTTTACAATAATATAGCTTGTACATCAGAATAACACATAGGCTATAATTTATAAAGATATTGTGTGAATTGTTAAAAATATGTGTAAAGTAAGTGGAAAAAAAAACTGCCATCTGCAAGCTATTCTGGCGTGCGCTGCAAAAACAGTATGAATTACACGAAGTACTCATCCTGTGCTGACGAAGTCGCGAGCACCAGCTAGTATATATATAGTCTAAATCTCGGAATCGGCTCTAACGATTTTATGGGGTTTCGGGGGAGATAAATCGATCTGGCAAGGTTTCATTTCTAGAAAACGTCGTTTAACGTCGAGCAAAGCTCGTTCATCCAGGTAGGTACTGATAATAATAATTAATAATGAAAATATATATAACGCACATGAATATGTACGCAAATAATTTATGATAATTTTATTTCGTAGACTGACAAGACTAAATTTCACCAGTGCCTTTGCACCGGCGCTTTTGTCTTATTAGCCAAGGACACTGAGATCATCAAAACGCTTTAAAAGCTAACTTTTCCAGTAGCGACATCTAGTTATGCTTTTTGTAACTAAAATAAAAAAATAGTAACACTCGAAAATTTGCAATAGTATCATTTCATCAGTCTAATTTGACCATTTATATAATAAATTAACTAAATAACCAATTGAATTAAAAACTTAGTGTTAAATATGTTTTTAGCACTATATTAAAAATATCTAAGTATAATAAAAACTCTAATACAGATTTTTTACCCGACTGCGAAGGAGGGTAACTAGTTTGGGGTCTATATGTGAGGTATGTCGACTGTCGCTGTAGCCCAAACAGCTGGATGGATTTTGACAAACGTTTCGTTGGATTGGTCTGGATCACGAATGTGACATAGGCAATATAAAATGTAAAAAAACCACCTGACGGCTGTAAAAACCCATTTTTTCTTTGGACTAAAATGGTATTCAAAGCTGATCGATGACAAATAAGTGTCACGTTTGAAGTGTGATGTGTCAAATGTGACCGTCATATCGTGTATGGCTTAACAATAACATGTTTTATAACAAAACTAGCTTTAGCGTGCGTTCAGATAGTCAGATAGTCAGAGCAAGCGCTGTTAATTCTACGGAGTCAGGTTTTTTTTTAATATTCAATTCAATTTAAGTAATTCAATTTATTCATACAATTTATAACATTTGACGACCTCTGTGGCGCAGTGGGCTAAGGTCCGGCTGAGACGCAGAAAGATGCGAGTTCGATTCCCGCCGCGGGACAAATGTTTGTATCATCTGCAAGTATTTGTCTTAGGTCTGGGTGTCCCTATATATAATATGTATGTATAATATGTTTTTTTTTGTAAATACATACATATTATATATAGAAACACCCAGACCTAAGACAAATACTTGCAGATGATATAAACATTTGTCCCGCGGCGGGAATCGAACCCGCAACCTTCTGCGTCTCAGCCGGACCTTATCCCACTATCTCCTTATCCAAGTATCATCGGGGCTCGTGATCTATTTGTAAGTGCGATAACTGGCTTGATGCACGAGTGTAAGAGGATGTATGAAGTGTGGGCTGGAAAGTCTAGTATAAGTTTCTAACCTGGCTTAGATTGACAATTACCTTATGATTTTATGTCGATATATTTTCTTAAAATTATAAATAACTAGCTGCTGCCCGTGACTTCGAACGCGTGGTACCTACAAAAAAGCCTATGTCCTTCTCCAAGGTCCCATCTATCTCTATCGGTTCAGCTGTTTTGGCGTGAAAACGTGACAGACAGACAGAGTTACTTTCGCATTTATAATATTAGTAGGGATTATTAACTTTTAAATACTTTTTGACATTACCTATATCTACAATTGATGAAATTCTATTAATAATCTTGACTAATTTATTTATAACGCTTTGAGTAATGTACTGTTATTTTAATAAATAACAATAAATAAACAATAAATAAATAATGCCGGATATTTCACACAGCATCATCTGGCCCCCAAAGTAAGCAGAGCTTGAGTTATGGGTACCACATGACTGATATACCTACTACTTATATACTTTATAAATCTAAATAAATAACCCGCAACCTGCGTCTCAGCCGGACTTTAACCCACTGCGCCACAGAGGTCCACATTGAGAGTAAACCGGCATGTCAATGTCACATTACAGATAACCTAGAAGTCCGATGACATGTGCACGAAACAAGACAGAAGCCTATGCGGTGCCTGCGAGCCGTTCTTAATTACAAAAAATGCCAAACTAGTTCCTACACTATCGACCACAAGATACCTTTTCAGGGTCAATATACCTTACCTTAACAAGGTTTTAAATTTAAACCACACGCAGAATTATTACTGAAGGATTTATTTGCAAACTTCAATTACACGAAATTTATTTATTTATTTATTTACACAATAAGATCATAGCATTACAGTAGGTACACCAAGGCGCTATGAAATAACATTTTAACAGAAAAATTTAACACTATAAAATATTTTTACCAAATAATTAATAAAAAAATACTTAAAAAAAAAAACAAAAAAAAAGTATTAACAGATTGAACTAATTCTACTACTATCAATCGTCTCACAATACCTCAGACATTCTGAGATTCTGAGATTCAGAAATAGATTATTTGATCTAAGCTGAGGGTCCGGGTTTTTCAAAAGTTGATAGGGCATGACGGAGGCCTATTATCTCCGTTGGCCACTGACTCATACGAAAGTAGTAGTAGAACAATAAATTATTACGCTGTTTTAAACTGTGTTGTGTGTACTCACCTACAAGCAACCTACTTATTAGTGTGAGAAGAAAAAAACCTGTTGTACACTGTCCGCCTTACTTATAAAGGCCTCTCAAAACACTGCCTAAACATTTCTGAAGATTCGCCCTGTCACTATTTGTCACTACCTTATATTTACAATGGGATGGTACTATTTTAAACATTTTTTTTTTGACAGAAGTTGAGAGACGTTGCTAAGTCCTCTAAACTATATTAAACTAAAACTATATAAATATATATATAAGTGGTATTCTATACATTAACGACGACCTCAGTGGCGCGGTGGGCTTAGGTCCGGCTGAGACGCAAAAGGTTGCGGGTTCGATTCCCCCCGCGGGACAAATGTTTGTATGATCTGCAAGTATTTGTCTCGGGTCTGGGTGTTTCTATATATAATATGTATGTATTTACAAAAAAAAAGTATATCAGTAGTATATATAATCAGTCATGTGGTACCCATAACACAAGCTCTAACTTACTTTGCTTGCTTACTTTGGGGCCAGATGATGCTGTGTGAAATGACCGGATTTATTATATTTTATATTAATATTAGCGACCCGCTCCGGCTTCGCACGGTTGCAATGCTGATATTAAATATACCATAGATTTTCTAATGTGATTAGAAACCTGTAAAATAATCATTTTTTTTTCTGTCTGTTTCCCTACTAAATTATGCATGTATCATACATATAAACCTTCCTCTTGAATCACTCTATCTATTAAAAAAACCGCATCAAAATACGTCGCGTAGTTTTAAAGATTTAAGCATAGGGTAAAACACCCAGTAGTCAGCCTTTTAGTAGGTAATAAAATTTGTTTCAATTGTATTTTAAATATTAAATAATATTAATAAAAACAATAGCTTTTCTCCGAAAGGTTATTTATTAAACGCACTAAAAAAATCAACAAAACATTTAAATTATAATAGAATTATAAAAAAAAAACAACATTAATTAAAATATGGCACTTTTCACCAGTGCTCAGCCTCATTTCTCCACAAGTCAGCCATGTCTTACCCTGTAGTCAGCCTCTTACTTATTTTTGCATATTTGGCTTCATCATCATAATATCAGCCTTTATGAAGGCCACTGCTGGACATAGGCCTCCCCAATAGATTTCCAGGAAGAACGGTTTTGAGCCCTCTCCATCCACCGACTTCCTGCGATCTTTACAATGTCGTCAGTCCATCGGGTGGGGGGTCGTCCTACGCTTCGTTTTCCTGTCCTTGGTCGCCATTCGAGAACTTTTACTCCCCAACGGTTATAAGTTCTGCGAGCTATATGGCCTGCCCATTGCCACTTCAACTTGCAAATTTTGAGCGCTACGTTGGCAACTTTGGTTCTTGGTTGCGGATTTTATCACGTAGTGAAACACCCAACATAGCTCTCTCCATTGCATGCTGCGCGACTCTGAGCTTGTTTATGAGGCCAATAGTCAGCGACCAAGTCTCAGTTCCATATGTCATCACTGGCAATACGCACTGATAGTAGACTTTCGTCTTGAGGCTCTGCGGTATCTGTGACGAGAAGATGTGCCTTAATTTCTCGAACGCTGCCCATCCGAGTTGGTTTCGTTGGCTGACCTCTTTGTCGACGTTGGAGTTGCCTAGTTGAATCGTCTGACCCAAATAGACATAATGGTCTACAACTTCGATTATATCGCTCCCAACATGTACCGGTACGGGTGCAACATGAGCATTTGACATAATTTTTGTCTTGCTCATGTTTATTTTAAGACCCACCTGTTGGGAGACGATATTGAGGTCGCTGAGCATTGTGCCTAGGTCTTCCAGCGGTTCTGCCATGAGGACTATACCGTCGGCAAATCGAAGGTGAGTGAGGCGTTCGCCATTGATGTTGATACCATGTCTATGCCAGTACAAGAGCTTGAAAACATCCTCCAATGCAGAGGTGAACTTTGCGCAAAAAATGTGTTTATTTACGACACCACACAGTGTTTCTCTACTATATTATGCATGTTTTATACTCATAAACATTCCTCTTGAATTACTCTATCTATAACTTTTAAAACTATCATGGTTTTGCACATAATTTTCACTCAAAACGGGATATTTACCATGATATATGAGTTTTTCTGCTTCTCGATATTTCGGCACAGTTGCATGCGCCATGATCACGAGATAAACTGAAGTCTTTGCGGGTGGATGTTATTGGCAGACAAAACGGTCTACCCTCTTTCTCAGTCTTTTACTGCGAACATTACCCCGACTACCGGTTTCACTGTCACTAACAACTCGATCACGATTACGACACACAACACTCACGGTATCTGGACGCATAACTGGTACCTCACTATTACGATTTCCACACATCCTCACCACAGGGTTCCAGGCTCCAGACAATTGAAAACCGTCTTCTCGATTGAAATTCCTGTGTTTGGTAATCTCTATTGCTTCTTGTACAAATCTTGGGATGTAATGTTTTTCAGTTGAGATTACCTGTGGATTGCGTAACTCGATCCAGTAGTTTGAGCCAGATTCTAGTAGATGTGTAGCTATGGCTGACTTTTGTGTGTCCATATTTTTGACCGCCCGGATTTAAAGATCTAAGCATACATCGGGACAGACAGACAGCCGGAGGCGACTTTGTTTTATACTATGTAATGATGTGAAGCAAAAACTTTGTACCCCTTTTTACGAAAATTGCGCGGACGGAGGAGTATGAAATTTCGCACACCTATAGTTTATATAGAGGAGTGCAGATTGCTAATATTTTATTGAATTATGCCTAAAAATACATTAAATTTAATTTAATTATGGTCGAATTTCGACCAATGGGCGACCATTAGTGTGTTAATCTACCTACCCTTTAGAGATCTAGGTCAGTTTACTTTAATACTTAGTTTAAATCCGGTTTTAGTTAGTTTTGGTTCTCTCTAGAAACAATACAAACAATAAAGGCTTTAAAGATTGCGATGAGCATCATTATTTTTCAGGCTAATATACGATTATAGGATTGATCTCAAAGAAAACTGCTATTTAATTTAGGCGTCTCATTATTTCGTATTCTTGCAAACGAGACGAGATGAGACGACAATATTATATCGCGGCTAGCGTATTAGCCCGGTTGATCGTGTCCAAGGTTCATCACGTCAACAGTCCCAAGAGTTGTTCAGACGACCAATAATACAAGTAACTTCCTACCATAACCGGCTATCATGCCGTTTTATTGCCTCGCATCCTTATTATTGTCAATGAGCTTATAATACAAAATGCAGATTCAAATTGCTTCAAAGGGGTCAGCTCAGGCAATGCATTTATAAGAGGCGCTAAAACATGACAAATTTCTTATTTGCAGCGGATTTTTTTTACTTTTACTTTTTTGTTTATTAGTTTGTTCATTTTATAACATGGGTATATCGTAAGCAGTTTACACACCAGTCGTCGACCCGCCGACACAACGAGTTGGTGCATTATTTAAATCTATACTCTATAAATACTCTAAAATAATGCCGACGACACCAACCCATCGGGCTATGTTGACAAGGGTCAGCCGGTTTGGTGTATAGACTTCATTAAAATATCATTGCTAATGTGTTGTTTAAATCTATAGCAATCTTTATTCATTGACATAAAAATGATAAGGATATTCTTAAACACCACGTTAGCTAATTATGTGAGTGGAGTATAAGTTTCCATATTTATAGAAACTGTTTCTTTATCAGACTAGCCGAACAAAATTCCCTAACGCTAACGGTAGTTATGTTATAAGTGGTTAATACTCGTTATTGTAATAATATCCAAACAGCATAAAATAATAATAAAGTAGGTCGCTGATATTAATGATGTAGGTACGAAATTTAGCTTACCTGCAGCATAATGCTGTTGCTGAGCTATCGCCCTCTGAAATAAATAGAAATAAGCAAAATCAAATAACATAAATAAACGAAAATGTAGAAATTAAAACATAAAATATAAATAATTAAACACATTTACATAATAAAGTAACCTTGCAGGAACAGACTTAAATCAAAAAACGGAATTAGATCAATATAGTACTATGTAAGGTTATTATAACCCCAGATGCAAACTCGAATCTTACAAATTCTTAGTCGGTGCGGTAGGTACTGCAAATTAAAAACCCCATTGAGGGGTTGGGCTTTGTTTCTGAATAAACTCATTATTTTTCATAAGTCTTCACCTCACGAAAGTAGTCGAACTAAAATACGTAGATGTAGATACGTCATTCATCAAGATAGAGTCACGTTATCTCCGAAGAATATTTAATATTACTGCGTAACGATTGGCGTACAGTTAACGCAGAAGCGTATCGCAAAAGATAAACATCTAAGTAGGTATAATGTTTTTATTGATGTTTATACCTCTAGTATAAACAAAAAGGTTATACAAAAGACGGACGGGCCAACACCAAGGTTTCAATTTTTTTTTATAAAAACAAACGAAATATGGAGATTAAAACTGAAATGACACTCAAGAGTCATTAATTTACTTAAGTCGTTCTTTAGTATATATTTGATAAGGAAAAACCAATACTCAAGGGCGAAGTTACTATGTAAGGCGAAAAACCTAATTTCAATGATATATGAGTAGCATTTGTTTGTCACTGACTCATAGCTTAATAAATAAATATGCACAATGCACACAACACCATCTAACTTCAAATGAAGCAAAGCTGATTATATATTGTAAATACAAAAGGTTAAGACGAAAGATCAACTACATTTTTTAAACAAAAAAAAAACCTACGTCGAAGCACACATCTTTCCAATTGATTGGTAATTCAAGCATACTTTGATTAACCAATCAAATGAAATGATTTGTAAGTATTGCCTTGGTGACCTTGAGATCCGAAGTTAATGTTATTCAAAGTAAATAAAGTAACTACTTATATGTAAATTCTCTTGTGAGGTCGATAGGTTAGGCTGACTATAAAAATGTACAAACTGTATTAGTTAACACATTCATTGTTTTTCTATGGAGGCTTTTCTGTGATACGCAAAATGAGAATAGCAACATGTATGGAATTAGATAGAGATGGCCATGTTCAAAGATTATTGTAGTTTTATAATTCTTGAAGAGGCGTAGTAGCTGATTATGGTGAACAGAATTAATATAGACCTAACAAAATATATAGTCAAAATTGCAAAACAAAATACTTAGGGTTAATCTCTATTTACGAAATTATAAATCAAGGTTTGTTAACAGTTTGCTTGGAATCATATAAAATTATCACGATCTTCGTAAATCGGTTCGGTTCGGTTTTTTATACCCATAAACCCCTGCATTGATAATATTTAATTATTATTTATATATTACTTACTATGCAATTGAAATTGAATATTGAAATAATATTAGTAAATATTTTCACAAATATACCACACATTCACTCAAATTTCAAATTTTTGAAAGTATTGTATTGTATTGTAAGTATTGTATTGTATACCTACGATTAGTAATAACACTATTTTACACTCTTATAAGCGAATGAGAAATTTGTTTTATAATGTTCTTTATATTTAAAAAAAACACTCAAAACAAGGTACAATGACGTTGTCAGGATAAAAAAAGAGATTCCGCAAACACTGGTTCAGCTCGGCGAAGAAAGTGTAATTAAATAAAACTACCCTCAAAATGAGATCAATTCTGAACCTTAGTAATGGTGATAATTAGCCATCAGCCATGTTGAAAAATACAATCTGAACTGAATCACATAAGATTTTTCCCTTGGCAAAGCAGCGTTTAACAATGTCAGTAAAAAATACTATGCCGAGCAGATAGAAATCGTTGTTTTATCAGTTTATGGATATTTAACTGAACAAGTAATTAATAGAAAATAAAACAGTACAGTAATTACTTATTAGCTGTAGTTACCTTTTGAAGTTGTTCTTTTTGGTAATTTGCCACCAACCTTATTCCACTAACTTCCAGCGATCGAGGGTCCAATGAACGACTTCGCGGTTTCTCAGAAAAGGAAACATCTTCGTCCTTTTTACCTTTTTTCCACCAAAAGAAGCTTGCCATCTCCCATTCGCACTCATAGACCCTATCACACGTACATCTCAAGTCGATTATATGGCATGATTTACAAATATAATAGTGTGCACCGCTACCCACGGAGGCATCTCTTAAACCACTGGGAGATAAGGTCGCCGTCACGAGACGGTATTATTGTTATGCAACGTTATATGTACAAGTGAAGCGTGGCGATTCCCAGCGCGGGTCCAGGTCATTAGGGGTAACCCTGCGAGCAAACGCTTATCTCCCGAATCTACGGGTCTGATGCTCGGCGGCGAGCCAACTGACCCACTGTATGTAGTGTCCTTATCACGGTTATCGGACATCAGACAACGAACTAATATTTATTTGTAGTGACATTGATTACATAGTAATAGTATCGTCAAATACTTGATTTTGTTGATATGTAAATTATGCAGTCACGATTAAAGCAAAGGTCGTAACCGTAAGCATTCAAAACGAGAATCTCTTATTCCGTTTATTAATTTAAAATTTTCAGTCGCTCATAAAGCGGTTAATGAATTGAGGGTACTTAATTACGTTTTCGTAATCCCTAAAAGCAGGCTTATTAGGTAAAAGCAGTAGCGCCAGCAATAGCAACGCGACAGCAATATCTACGAAATCAGTCTAAGTAGTCAATAAACTTATTATGGCAGCTACTCGCTGCCTATCTAGTAGTCGTTTGTCACACAACCGTAGGCGAAAATACGTATAAAACAGAGATATTAACGTATAAAAAGTGTGTTCGACAGCAGAGATTGCGCAATTTAGTCCCTTTGTTAGTGTCGCGAGTTACGTAGTCTGGGGACCGCTCTGTAGAATAGACTATCTTGGTTGCGACTTTACTATTTGCTCAGTTGGTCACCCTGTATGTATTAAGTGTTCACATTCCGTTCACAGTAACTTTACCTATAACATCTCAGTTTAATTGTACTTAATACCGTACTGAACTAGTTTTAACTTAATATTAAGACTCGCAAGTATTTAATAATCCGACATCATACTATATCTACTTGTACCTTATCTACTAAACGCGTTGTATTTTCCGCTTTAATATCCTCGAGCGAGCCTAGCCTTTATCAAGCGAGTGATTACAGTAGGTGGTTCGACACGGTCGCGCGGTACGTGTTTATGTTTGCTTGATTCTCATCAACGTGTTGTTTACTAAATAATTCTAGGTATTTTACGTTCATAGTCGTACTACACGGTACATAAGTGTATTGTTTTAACAATTGCAGCCTAGATCACCCAGTTGAATGGTACTTTACTGACCGAGTTGACGATCTGGATACGTTCAAAGAAAATATAATGATTCGATGAATGGTAACCAACCTAATAAGAGATAGGAGTAACAAAATCGTCTAATGTCGCTATGTGGACGGTCGCGTCGAATACGATGGCGACGTGGCGCTACAAACAGAATAATTTATTTAAAATAAAACTAAGATTAAACTTTAGTTTCCGGTAGCACGAAAATGAAGGGAAAAAAATGGGGGGGGGGGGCAATTGGGACACCCCCTTCCCTCTGGTACCACTCCCATAAATGGGATTGCCCTGTTCTCGAGATATTTGAATAAATGAATGAAACCTAACCTTAAAAAGGACCAATATGTCCTTATGCTCCTACCGTAACCTTGTATTATTCTTCTGGCGCTTCGGCTGCCGCTGCCGCGGCACGCTCGCTTCGCTCGCTCGCCTTGCGCGTTGTTTTCTATACTCCAACATAACCTAACCAAGTGATAAGTAACCAAGTGAAGTGAAGATAAGCCAAAGTCGTCTAAAGAAGCCATAACAAAATCACTGACACATGACAGGTTTTTCACGTTTCGTTCGCATCAATTTTGCACAACATGTTAAACCACAGACAACAAATACGACAAATTTGGTTATTATCTGTCAATTTTTACGTTTTGTTTCACGTTTTATGTGATTTGAGGTTACGAATGTTATATTATTTTCTCGAAAACAAAGGATTTCCTTACGTTAAAAGTAAATATGTAATCAGGAAGCAAAACCATACCAGATTTGAGCCTTTTCACCCTCCAATTCGTGCTACCGGAAACTAAAGTCAAGCCAAAACGAATTATATAATATTAATTTATGAAACAAATACAAAATCGTAATACTGATTTATGAACTGCATTGATGTTGTTGTTTTTCTTTGAAGCTTTGATGCTTGAAGACGACTGGGTATCAGTCTTCATATCGTATTGATACACAGTCGTCTTCAAAACCCATGATCTGATCACTTGAACTATAGGTACCTATAAAGTGCCTGTGAACTCCAACACTATACCTTGATTGCGATACGTGATCTATTTATTGTTGAAGAGTTTTGTTGGGTAAATCTATGGTTGCATATAAAGTTATGTATTCAAATAGGTATTCCCGTACGATGATTTTGATTACGAAATACGATTAATTTGTTGTGGTATTTTGTTTTCCATCGTGACAATGTTTGTCCTATATAAGTTTAATGACTAAACTTACCAGGAGAAACTTTGTAGAATAAAATAAAGGAAAAATATCAAAATCAGTTATAAATTGAAAACAAAAGAGTGATAGAACGTAGAACAAACTTTCCAAGTAACCTTATCGTCTGAAGCGAAGTCTGCAAGACGATGTGGATTATAATGAGGTAAGTTGGTACAAAATGTAAAATTTGAACACCATCACTATCAACAACATCAGTGATCTTCTTGCATACACTTTTTTATTCAATTACGAGTAAAGCAAAGAGGTCAATCAGTCTAACTAGGTGGTCAATAATCATCGAAATATATGATGAACAAGGAGAGCGTTATACTAACGTCATAATGTGTCAGATTTATACCCTTCCTATTGTGTGAATGGATAAACAAAAGAATAAATTAGCGATGACAATGAAAATGAATGACAATTAGCATAGGAGTGGTGAGTTTTGGTAATCGGTTTGTTAGCATTTTGAAATTATATTTTTTTATTTACAGATATGTACAATATTATAGATGCGAAAGTATGCAATAAATAATATAAAAAACATGTGAAACAGTTGAGCTATCTGGACTGTTTAAAATGATCTAAAGATAGCTCAACAGATAATGATAAAATACTTTATTTAAGGTTAAAAATACCTCAAATTCGTAATAGTTTTGTAAATCAGAAATTGAGCTGTTTTCGGACATTTTATCAGACCGGAGAAGTCCAGTATATTCGCTGCATAGAAATGGAATAATTTGATTTAAATCTTTGTTATCGATATTTTATATAGTAAATTAATAAAAAAAAAAAATGGAATTTAAAGGCAACAATCTCCCAACTGACGAATACAAGTTCAGTCAGCATATCAACCGAGACTGATTATGTATATTGGTAAGTAATCACTTATCGTATGATTGCTATAAAATTGCATTTTACAAAATAAATATAATATAATTTTATTATATTTATTTTTTAAATATAATATAATTATATTTATAGTAGGTAAAATGTATATAATATAATTATACGGTTTCATTAACCTTCGCATTTCACGATTAGATTACATTCTTAATGTTTATAACCGACTTTAAACATCTATCAAATTAATCCTCATTAAACTTAACACAACAAGGTATATAATTACGTTTTAAAAACTAAAAAAACAACCGACTTCATGTATAAAAAGCAAAATATCAAAATTTCGTTTCATCCAAGTGGATGACAGATTTATTTCAGTTTTTTTTATTTAAAAACCCAACTAAACCAACAAAATCGGTTTTTATGAAATTTATATGGGACCAATCGGGAAGTATATCCTTTCACATGAAATCAGATTTTTTCAAATCGGTTCATAAATAACGGAGTAATGAGATAACAAACACTACAAAAAAAATTGAATCGAGAACCTCCTCCTGTTTTGAAGTCGGTTGAAATCGAGATTTACATCGTACAGTGATTTATTAATAGATGTATCAAGTGATTAAATAAAAACGTTACCTGTAAAATAAAAAGTGTCACTTGCTAAGAAAAAAAATCCAAATTACTGTCACAACCAAAAATGTCTGTCCAGTAATCACACTAATCACACTAATATCACACTAATCACACTAATATTATAAAGGCGAAAGTTTGTAAGTGTGTGAGTGTGTATGTGTGTAACTTCTTCACGTCTAAACGGCTGGAGCGATTTTAATAAAATTTGGTATGGAGTTAGCTGGCACCCTGGATTAACACATAGGCTACGTTTTACTGCGAGAAAATATCTTTTTTTTTTGTTTGTTACCGCGGGTAACACCGCGGGGCACAGCTAGTCTTCTATAATATAAAAATGAATCGCTGAATGTGTTGCTAAGCGCAAATCTCGAGAGCAGCTGAACCGATTTCGCTAATTCTTTTTTTAGAATATTCCTTGAAGTACGAGGATGGTTCTTAAGGAGAGAAAAATTAAAAAAAAAACTCTTGAATAAGTCTAAAAACAACACTCTTCTACACTCCCATACAATCGATTCTAAATACTTAAGTCAATTTGACTGGACTTTAATCACACATAAAGTTTAAGTGTTAGTGGAGAGTTTCCGGGAAGGCAAGACAATTGAGTGAAGTTAGTATCGTATAATTATAAATGTCAATATTTGTCAATATTTATAAGATTGTAAATATAAATCTTCAGTGCGTGTGTTTCTAATTAAACTCCTCCTAAACGGCTGGACCGATATTGATGAATTTTTTTGTGTGTTGAACACACACAAAAAAAAAAAGTCGTTTCGAGAATGGTTAAGATTTACAATAAGTTTTTTTTTATTTGTATTTCTTTTTAAAACGAACGGACGAAGTCGTGAGCGGGACAGCTAGTATTTGTATAAAAATAACTTTAATCCCGGTTTTATCACAGAGCTTTCGGAGGCTCTACGAAGTTATTATTATCCGTAAAGCTGCTGTTTAACCTCAATAAAATAAAATGAATACTTATTTATTTTCAAATGCATTATACTTCGTAACACACAGACACAGAACTAACACCTATATTCATCAAACTAACTTATGGTAATCGAACCCTCAATCTACGGCTCAGAAGGCAATGCATTCGCCAACTAAGCTCATTTTTATTTTTTAACTATCTGCTGCCCGCGGCTTCGCACGCGTGGTATCTACATAAAAAGTAGCCTTTGTCCTTCTCCAAGGTCCCATCTATCTCATCATCAAAATCAGTTTAGCGGTTTAGGCGTGAAAACGTAACAAAGAGACAAACAGAGTTACTTTCACATTTAAAATATTAGTATAGATGGCTGTAACTGTAGAAAGGATTCGGAAGAAATTTGGACTACATACAATTATGTACTCTGTTCCCAGAAATGGCTTAGAGTTTATTTCTTTTGTAGGTACAACGCGAGCAAAGCGGGCTGAAGCTAGTTTGAAAAACTACGAAGACAAATTTTAGTATTTTCTAGAAGTGTCTATACCTATAAGAGCTGACCTGACTGACTGATTCATCATCGCCAAGCCGAAACCACTGAAGCTAGAAAACTGAAATTTGGAAAATAGCTTCCTTTTATAGCAAAACCACCCATTAAGGCGGGATTTTTTGAAATTCAACCCCTAAGAGTGTGAAAAGGGGTGAAAACAAATGTATGAAACTTTTTAACGTGTGATGCGATTTGCTTGAACAGGATTTTTCAAAATAACCCTAACAAAACGGGGGTAAAATGGGTTGTCAACGTTTGTATGGAAACTTTTTAACGGGTGATAAATTGGTTAAAATAAATGGACACACATGTTTCAGGATTTTTCTAAATTACTCTCCATAAAGGATTAAAATGGGGTGTGAATGTTTGTATGGAAACTTTTTAATGGGTGGTGGGTGTGATTAGTTTGAACTTATTAATAAAATTTGGCAAGGAGATAAATTGCATCCTGGGGAAGGATTTAAACTACAATTACTTTTAGAAAAAATGCTGACGAAGTCGCGAGCAACAGCTCGTAAATAATATAACAAAAAACATGCGTAACTTAGTCATGCAGACTTGAGACGAGTGGCGCGCCATCTCATGCATAATAATTCCGAGTAAAGATGACATTTGCTCACACAAAATGGTAATTCTGTCAAGTCAATGAAGCTAACCCTTGTGGAAGTGAATAGAAATACACTAGTTATTTCTGAAAGAGATCGGTCTTAATGATAATATTAACAATTGTTTTGCGATAACTATACAAAAGTTATCTGTTGTCAAATTCAGATTCCTGTATAGTTTGTTCATAGAAAGAAACAAAACTATTGCAGCACTCATATGTTAAAGAGCGACTTAAGTACATTAATACATTAATGATTCTAATAGTGGCAGTTAAATTAATAACTTACAGAATAAATTGTAATTAATGACGTAGGTACTAACGAACAAATATAAAAAATTTTTAGGTACTTTTTGTGAACCAGGAATAACAACTCTCGAGGAGAACTCTCGAGATAAATTAAAGATATACATTATACGTCTATGTCCTTCTCAAAAGTACCATCTATCTCTATACCAAACTTCATCAAAATTGGTTCAGCGGTTTAGGCGTGAAAACGTGACTGTTTGTCACGTTTTCACGCCTAAACCGCGACAGACAGACAGAGTTATTTTCGCATTTATAATATTAGTAGGAATAAACGTTCAAGTTGAGGAACAATGCATAAACTCTTTTTAAGATTCGTTCTGTCACAGTCCTTCTTCTTTGTTAAAGGCATGTGACATAATAATGTCAATTTTGACAGTGTCAAGTGTTTATATTTGTTGATAGTCAATTTGTTTGTTAATAAAGTCTTAGTCGATGGTCAATTGTCAATTCTAAACGTCATCGCGGAATGGCCGTCTAGAACTTTCTTGCGATTCCACGTCGTTCAAATTAAATTGCACCATAATACACATATAATTCAATTTTCCGTACTTTTCCTATGTAGTCACAATTTATTCATTAAAATTCCGCTAAGATTACTGAAGAAAACATGTAATAAAACGAGTAAAAAATATTAAATTAGCAGAGCTATGTTACTTCATGATATGACAAACGAAGAATCCTGTCACAGTTTGTCACTATCTTACTAAAATAGGGTTAGTTACGCTATGCACAAGTCCCGCTAAAGATGGCACTATTTTAAACAGTGACTTTTGACAGAAGTTTGGAGATGTTCCTTAATAGAGGGGAATATTAAATAAATAAACAAAGCCGGACATTTTACTCAGCATCATCTGCCCCAAAGTAAGCAGAGCTTGTGTTATGGGTACCACATGGCTGAATTTTTTTTTTAAATACATTTATATAATATATAGAAACACAAGACATATACTTGATCATAATATAATATAATTGAGCAAATCATACAAACATTTTGTCCCTCGACGGGAATCAAACCGCAACCTTTTGCGTCTTAGACGGGTATTTTAATACAGAGTAATTTATAAAAAAAATATATTATTTTATTACATCTCATCTCATGGTATATTTAATTCTTTAAATAAACAATACCTTTATATATGTTTTATTTTTCAAAGTTGAGAATATTTATCCATATTACTTCTTAATTTGGATTTTACTGTAATTTTGTTGGATTTCATAGAGTTACAATTCATATTAACTGCATAAACGAGAAGACCGACCGTGAAAGTGTTCGCGTGTAGTTAGTAGGTATGGTAATGTAATTGCACCTAAATTAACCTACTTAACCCTTACACTGACGTGCGAATGACATTCGTCACCGAAATCATTATTCGTTCAATCATTCGTCATTCATTCGTCGTTCGTCCTTGCGCTTTTTGGTAATTTCCTGACTTGCAGTGACGCGTACGCAGCGGGGGTCGTACAACTCGACGTACATATGCCATTCGTATGGTCAGTGTTAGCGATTTTGGATATCACCGCTGCCAATTCTTTTATAATGTCGAATTATAACATCTCGAATCGCGTGGCATTAATGAACGAGCTTGGAAGACGTTTAGTAATTTGGCCATCACTGGTGTTTCATATTGCATAATGTATATATACTGCATTAGTAGTTGTGGGGTTAAGACCGGCGTCAGCGGTCCCGATACAAAATACGGCAGATCACCCTTTTAATTAAGTAATTCTGTTTCCTGTGGATATACGACACGGTCACGTAAAGTTTGTATCCGCAAAAACAACATTTTTAATTTAACAATTAAAAACTACGACTTAAAAATGTACAAAATTTGGTTTTACTGTTTTTTGCTAAATTTCATGATATTACTCGTAGGGTAGTTAGATTTACTGGCGAGTGTCGAAATAGGAATGCGGAAACTTCAATTATTTTACCTTAGTTAATTTTATGTTAATTTTACATCGTTCCTGATAAAAAAAGGGTCTCGCTCGACAGGCAGACTAACAGACAACGAAGTTTTTTAGTTTTACTTTCCTTGTATTCGTAATGAAAAGCACAGTGTTTACCTCGGGTGAAAGACTTATTTAGTCCCGCCTCGGGACTAAATAAATTACTTTCGACCCTAGGGTAACAATGTACACCTCTGCGCACCAAAACTGAACAGTATTCTTCTAATGTCATGTCTCTACGACCAGCACCTTTGGATGTGCGTTATCTATACAATGAATGAGTCAGATTGTAAGGACAAATATTATTTCAACGATACCTAAGCCAAACGCTAATGCAAAATTTTGTCAACTAATTGAATTTACCTTCAAGAACCAAGATAGTTAATGTACAAAATCGAGACTAAAGCGGCTTTAATGTGAGCGTGGGCGCTATGCTGTAGTGTTGTGGCCTAGATAAAATCATAATTCAGATAAATAAGATGAATTCGAGCGCATCAAACATATATTAAAGTCCTAAATGATCCCATTTAATATCTGAACTCAGCATCCCTTAAAGCGTCCATTAAGGCGAAAGTGGTGGTGGTTCTGTGGTCCAGATTAGCAAAAAAATCCTAAAATATATTACATCTTATTTTGCTTGCACGAAGGCCAAATTAGAGTAAGTAACACTGTTTAATGTCAGTTTTAAAATAAGTTAAAATTTCGTTTTGTTCCTTTATTGAATTGATTTTATTAGTATTTGTCGCAGTTTTAGTATTTTACTTTAGCATTTATTTGCGAAAGGTGTAGATTCACATACCTTCGGCCACGCGTTGCTGTAGCTCAGTAGTTCTAATACGTTGAACCAATATACCCTAACCTCTAAAATGATCAGTGTTTCTCTACTATATTATACATGTATTATACATATAAACCTTCCTCTTGAATCACTCTATCTATTAAAAAAACCGCATCAAAATCCGTTGCGTAGTTTTAAAGATCTAAGTATACATAGGGACAGACAGACAGCGGGAAGCGACTTTGTTTTATACGCTTTAAAGTGTCAGGTGTCTCCAAAATCACCTGATACTTTAAAGCTTAATTTTACCAAACGAAATCTATATCGAAAAACTGTTTAAGAAAACTCCTAGTTCATTTCAAAGATGTATCCAACAATATTCTATACTGTATGGGACTGGATACTGGATGGGATAGTTAAATATAAAAAAAACATCTCTGTAGGTAGAGGTATTTGCAAAAACCGTTTTTTATGTTTTTATTTCATAACTTTATTGGGGGACTAATAGTCTGCAATGAAGAGCAAGATTAGGCACGGACAGACATACACGACAGACAGACGGACATAGAGAAACTGAAAGGGTTCTTTGTGGACTTCGAAACCCTAAAAATTACGAATTGTTGTTCATTTCTCAGTGAAGGGCAACGCTATGTCCGTCTGTCGATACGGTACAGATGGTAATATAAGTTTACCATCTGTGTGTCTGTGTATCCGTATATTTGTGTGTCTATCTGTAGCATGGGTAAGATTATGTTTTTTTGTTTGAAAGTAGACTTTATAATATTAATTTCAATACTCTCTGTGGCATGTACTTTGTGTAAAGTATATGGGGTTAAATTTATTATTACGTGTATACGCATATATTTTTCGACAGTATTATATATTTTTTTAAATAAATGTTTAGTGTAATATCAAAATCTTATACAATAATAAATAATAATGCCGGACATTTCACACAGCATCATCTGGTTCCAAAGTAAGCAGAGCTTATGTTATGGGTACCACATGACTGATATTCTACTAAATACTTTTTTTTTTGTAAATACATACATATTATACATATAAACACTCAGACCTAATAGAGACATTCCCGACATTCCATTCCGATTCGATTCCCGCGGCGGGAATCGAACCCGCAACCTTCTGCGTCTCAGCTGAACCTTAGCCCACTGCGCCACAGAGGTCATCTATTTATATATCAAACATAAAACAAAAACAATTTAATTTCTTAAAATATATTAAAAAACTAAATTCTTTGAGCATATTCTCTACGTCCTCGTTATTAAAGTGTTTAATGCAGTTGATAATTATCCTTTTAATGTAATTATTACCATAATTTTAACCTCTTTTCTTTATTATACAAGGGTGGATCCAAAAAATGAAATCGCCTATAGAGCATGTGTTGTTCTTCCTCCTTGTATAGGACATGTTTCAAATATTTTCCAGGTTACCTGTAGGTGTCTAATATACTCGTAGATGAATAACATTCTTACGCGTAAGAGATTTGTCTTTTTATAGACTGTTGTAAGGTATCTGTAGAGTAAAAGTACCTAGCTATAAGAACCTAACTATATGTGTGATGCGTTCGCATTTATGTATCTGAGCCGTCACACTACATCATCGTGCGCATTAAATTAAAACTGATTTACGCTTGGTTATGTACAATAACAACAATAACAGACAATAACAAACCAATCTCGGTACTTGAAGGTAAAATAAATTAGGTTACTAAATTATACAATAGCATTATATAATTATATTAGCTGTTGCTCGCAGCTTCGTCCGCATTTTAAAGGAATTGTAGCTTAAATCCTTCCCCAAGATGCAATTTATCTCCTTACCAAATTTTATAAGTTTCAAACCAATCACACCCGCCACCCATTAAAAAGTTTCCATACAAGCATTCACACCCCATTTTACTCCTTTATGAGAGTTTTTTTGAAAAATCCTGAAACATGTGTGTCCATTTATTTTGCATTATAAGTATCCAAACCAAGTTTCTATGAAATCACACTACCTACCCGTTAAAAAGTTCCGATACTAAATTTGATAGCCCGTTTTACCCCTTTGTAAAGGTTATTTTAAAAAATCTTGAAACACGTGTACATTTATTTTACATTTTATTTATTCATATCAAGTTTCAAGCAAATCGCACAACGCGTTAAAAAGTTTCATACATTCGTTTTCACCCCTTTTCACCCCTCTTAGAGATTGAATTTCAAAAAATCCCGCCTTAGTGGGTGGTTTTGCTATAAAAGGAAGCTACCTTCTAAATTTCAGCTTTCTAGCTTCAGCGTTTTCAGCTCGGCGATGATAAATCAGTCAGTCAGGCAGTCAGGTTAAGCTCTTTTATAGGTATAGATATCATACATTATTGTGTTAAAATGGTTATAAGTCATATAATTAAGAACGACTGATACCAAAGTAACTTTTGTTTCCACTTACTGATAATAAGTTTGAACAACAAAATATAATAGCTCTATTAGTAGGTTTCAATGATTCATATTCAATAACCAATTGTTGCATTTACCTATCGAAATCAATTAATCGTAATATTAACATTGTATTTCATAAATACGACCAGTATTACCTGGACTAATAAAATAAATAAACTCAAATAAAACATGATCTCAATTTTGGATTTTGAAAACGTATAACCTGTTTTTTTGGTATGCCGGGTTACTTTCTTATTTATTCAGTCAAATATGCAAAATTATTTCAAAATCATGGGTAAATATAAAAGTTGTGATCCATCGACCCGGAAAATGGTTATGGCAACGCATGAACGTTTTTGGAAATCAATCTGTGCGTACAGTACGAAGACGCCTAAGGAATGCAAAGATATTTAGAAGAATCACCCGGAGAGTACCATTTCAGAAAAAGGTGTATCGTAAGACAATAATAGATTTTGCCAGTAAGTATAGCGACTGGACAGCAAGTCAATGAAAACATCTATCTATAATATAAAAGCCGATGTGAGTATGTATGTTCCCTATAGACTCCGAAACGGCTGGACCGATTTCGGTCGAAAAATTTAGAAATCTTCAGGCTGGCCTAGCGGATGATTCTGTGAAGTTTTGTAGCGATCGGATCAACACAACTTTTTTTTGCATCAATCAAATTTGGAATGTATATATGTAGATTATATCTTAGGTACGGACATAGACTATTTTTTATGTATGCGTGCGAAGCCGAGGGCAGAAGCTAGTAAGTATAATATATTTTCATGAAACAAAGATTGATAGACTAGTTTCTGACGGTAAACAGCATCGAGATAATACAAGACTAGAGAAGCAAACCTCGTAGTTTTAACGACGTAGTTTTGAAACCATAGACATTTTGAAGTAAACATATATAACTTATTTAGTAATTTCTTTAAAAATAAAATATTCCGTTTAAAAATAAAAACACTTATTTTTTTGATTAAGGTGTGATATTTATATTGTATATCATTACATAGTATAAAATAAAGTCGCTTTCCGCTGTCTGTCTGTCCCGTTGTATGCTTAGATCTTTTAAACTACGCAACGGATTTTGATGCGGTTTTTTTTAATAGATAGAGTGATTCAAAAGGAAGGTTTATATGTATAATACATGCATAATATAGTAGAGAAACACTGATAATTTAAGAGGTTTCTAATGTGATGCCGTAAATAAACACATTTTTTTTCCCTTACATAGCAAACGCTGGCTGAACCCTACGAGATAGATCAAAATAGTGTACTACAGTATTGTACACCTTTAAAAGTTCTACAAAAAAGTCCGCGATGGTATATGTCTATCTCTTAGATAACGTTGTATATAAAAACATTCTGTAGTACATTTAGTATCAGCAATGCAACCTTGCGAAGCCGGGGCGGGTCGCTAGTTGTATATATTATAAAGAATAAAATATCCGGCAAATGGCCTCCACTGGCTCTGATGACAGGCCATTACTCTTTTCAAGAAATTTTCCATGACCTTTTGACGAAGATGTGTATCACTAATAACGCGTTGGATCTCGGCCTTGAGCTCAGGAATTGTTACTGGTTTATTCGCATAAACCCCAATACATAAACCGTCAAAGAAAGAAATCGTACAGCTTTAAATCGCACGATCTTGGTGTCCAGTTGACATTTGAATTTCGTGAGATGATTTGGTCTGGAAATCGTTGCTGCAATAAATCAATTGTTGGTTAGGTGGTGTGGCAGGTGGCGCCGTCCTGCTGAAAGCACATGTGGTCCAGATCCATATCATTCAGTTGAGTCATCAAGAACTCGGTTATCATATTCCAGTATCGAATTCCGTTCACAGTCACTGCAAATCGACCCAGTTACTTCAAATTTTTTGACTATTCTTCGAGTTGTGGACACATTTGGTGCACTTTCTCGACCAGCGATCGAGCGGTCTCAGCGTAACTTTTCCTTTTTTGGAATGAGTTTTAACAATGATAGCACATTCTTTTTTAATATAACGCCCCATTTTTATTAATCGGAACAATCATAGGTGACAACTGTCAAATTTCGGAGTTGCCAAATACACGAAAAAATTCTCTTATTGAGACATCCTTTACTTCGAAAGTGACATTGATTTTAATAGAGATAGTTAAGGTAAAATTCCAAGATGGACCGCAGGCCGCATACTGCAGCTGCAGGCTACAAGCGACACTACTGGTTTCTATGTATCTTTATGACATTGATTCCAAGCGCGGCAACACTGCGGCCTGCGGCCGCGGCGCGCAGCGACCGCAGACTCCAGCGCCAGTGGTGTCGCGAATCACAGAGAGTTCACACGTGTCACGCACAAAAATGACAACTTTTTCGGAAGAAGATGTAGAGAAATTGTTTTACTTTGTTGCCGGACATCCAGTCAGGTTTTTGAAACTCTAATTTGATATGGGTCACTATTAGCAAATCCACCGTAACCTGAAATATTTATCATATTTTTCTCGGGCCTGTCAGTAGCACATTACATTACATTAGTTAACTATCGGTAGTGTTGTCCAACATTCTCGCACAAAGGTATTGGAGTGACTGAGGATGCACCGTTCTATGCATTGTGCAGCCGCGGCATACCGCCGTGCTTGGAAAAAGAAGCAACCGCGACCGCAAGCAGCACTGCGGTCAACCGCAGCTGCTAGCTGCAATGTCGCCTGCGGTTGCAGTCTGATGGACTGAAACATGATGGTGTCAACTATTTGGAAATTTTTCTTTAAAAATTACTGTATAGTGAGCGAATTTACCTAAATTTAAAGTGATCTTTGTTGTAATCAATAAAAAATATATGAATTGAATGTGTAAGTGAAACGTTTAGGTAACCAGTAAATTAATTCAATATATCGACCATTCATTCAAGAATCTCTCTTTTATTGTGGAAAAATTGTGCCTACACTTTTTGTTGGCAACACTGAACAAAAAAAAACATTTTTTAATTTAAATAAAAACCAATTTCTCTTGATTTAAGGCGAGACGAACGAAAAAATAACCATGATCCTGTGAAAATAGTACCATTTGCTGTACTATGTGTTTGCGAATACCGCTTCATTACACATTTGGCCGTTTTGGTTAAAAATAATATTTGGTCAACGTCAAGATTGTGAGTGATTGAATGATAAAAGTAAGTTATTTAACTCAGTTAGAGGTACTTTACGTTCCGCGACTTATTGCGGATCTACCTAAATCTATGGTAAACAGTATGTGCGTCGGTCGGTTGCGGGCCGGTTTGGGGGTATTGCTCAGGGCATTGTGTTAGGCCAATTAAAAAGATTAAAGACATGTTAAACGAATTTCAATACAGACAAACATTGGGGGAGGGGGGTCTGGACATTTCAACATAATAATAAGCCCAAACACCGGATACAACAACTAGGGAGCCAATTGGAAACAACTTTGGTCATTATCCCTGAGACGTTTATTGATATACTAGTTATTAGGTGGAGTGTGTTCAGCATGACTACAATCATGAGTCATTACATTTTATGTCTTATATCATTAAGATAAATGTCACACTACCGACTGTCGAGTCGAGTCTCTAGTGGACTGCAGTGAAAAGAAATTTAAAAAGCTACTACAGGGAATAAATATCCGATTAACTCTCTTGTAATAGCTTGATGTTTAATCTAATCATAATTTTAGAAATTAAGAAAGCAGCCGCAACAGCTTTAGAAAAGAGGTCTGAGCAGGAATACTTACGATTACCTGTTTATTCATAATCACCTGCAATTTTATAACGCTCTATGGTTGTCTTTTTCTCGTGGTCCCCTTCATTTTAGTGTAGTTAGAAAAAGATCGCAACCATTCTAAAATTGTGTAATAAATATGTTAAGTCTCAGTACAGAAATGCAACAGCATAATCACTTCTGTCTGTCCTTCATTACATATTAAAATAAATATGTTTCATTTATAATTCATTATTATAAATGAATTACGAACATAATTACTAGTGTTTAAATATTCTTATGTATTATTTTGTTTTCGTTAAAATCATACAGAATTATACTTGTACGTTCATAATGAAAATTAATTCATAGTGAAATAGTCTCTTAGTGCTATGAGCAAGGAGCATGATTTGGGTGTATGTGTGTATGCGTGTATTTAATACACGGTTTTGAGGCTTCATTTTGGTAAACCGCATCGCAGCAATTTTATATTTTTTTGGTCTGAGGATTGTATCCATGTTATGATAGTATCACACTTTCATAATCGTCCGGCTAACCTTAATCCAATCAAAAATGTTTGGGATGAATTAAAGAAGAGCATGGCTGAGCAATTTGAACAACCTGTATATTGCCACTGCCAATGCAATCTTGTGAAACAATTTCTGTTGAAACTTGTTATCTTAATAGATTCCATGTCTCATCGCTGAAGAATGGTTATTGCTTCCAACTACTCTGCAACGACGGGGTCATCAGGAAAGGTCAGAAAAGGTGTTCCTACAAAATATGAATACTCAGTCTTGTACGCAGTGGTAATTCCAATTTAATAAATGTTGGGTATTTCATTAAACATATGCTGATATCATTTTATGAATTATAGAAATAGAAATAGAAGTATTTATTGCACTTATGTTGTTACAGTAAGATGATGATACATTGTTTTAGTCTCAAACATAAACCCTGTTAGGGCAGAGCAATACTTAACTAGGGGCGCTATTTCTATACTTTAATAACTAATTAACTACTATCTTAACTAATAATGTATTACAACTATTAGTGTAAATACTACAACTTTGATAAGTTGATCCTAAATCAATCAAAGTTATTTCTTATAACATTTCTGAAACATACGAGTAATTTTACGTTCCTATTTATTTGTCCATAGTTAAGAAATTTATTTTTCAGGTACACATGCAGTTCATATGCAGTTCATGAACGATAATGATTTTTAATAATTTAAATTATTTTGCGTATCCAGTATGTAGTATCAAATCATATTAAAATATTGATTTAACGATGTTGTGTCAAGTTATTATCTTTAAGTTGATATTGTACCACCTTGTTTATTTATACTAAAGTGACTTCGGTATCAGTTGTTTCTAATTATATGACCACACTATATGCATCGTTATATGAATCTTTGCCCGACTGTCTGACTGATTGATTCATATATAGATAACGTCTATTCTAATTTATAACAATACTAGCTGACCCGGCAAACGTTGTTTCGGAAATTGTACAGAAATGGGGTGCAAAAATTTTTGAGGTGCGTCACCATTAACACAATATATATAAAAAATGTTATAAACCTATTCTCAGACCTACTGAATATACATAAAAAAATTCATCAAAATCGGTCAAGCTGTTTCAGTATAAACACGAAATGTGATACATGATTTGATACATGACTGTGACACATGATTTTTATATTATATAGGGATAGTAAAACTAGTTACGTGTTGTACTTTTTTCTAGAAATTTGCGTCTAAAGTGAAATGCTGCTGGTTAGAACAAAAAAAAAAGTTGTCGTCATAGCGGGATTCATGAAGTTTTACCTATTACGTTTTTGCCAGTTTATTGATGTTGTAGGTGGTATCACAATAAAGGAATTTTGCGATCATTCTTCGTTAGTCATTTCATGAAGTAACATAGCTCTGCTAATTCAATATTTTTACTTGTTTTATTACAATTTACATGTTTTATTCAGTAATCATTTCAGGAATTTTAATGAATAAATTGTGACTACATAGGACAAGTATGGACAATCGAATTATATGTGTATTATGGTGCAATGTGATTTGAATGGCGAGGAATCTCAAGAAAATTCTAGACGGCCATTCCGCGATGACTTTTACAATTGACAATTAACCATCGACTAAGACTTTATTAAAAAACATATTGTCTATAAACAAATATAAACACTTGACACTGGCAAAATTGACATTATTATGTCACACACATGCCATTAACAAAGAAGAAAAAAAAGATGAATTTTACGATTATTTTTGGACGTCTTGCGAAGTAAAGCCTTGCACTCTTATTGTTTTTCTCTCAAGTCATTTCCGATTTTATTAGTACTAATAGTACTAATAGTAATAGTACTTGCTCGCAGATATTAGTTGTGATGAAATTGTCCACGGTACTACTTATTAGTGACCTACAAAGTTGTTAATAAATAGGAAAAGTTTTATGGGATTGATATGTAAAGTGAGGTGGAATTTTTTTAATATTTTACTAACCCATCGTGTGGCATATAGTAGGATAGGTATTTAAAGATATTACGCGTTTTCTTAAACAGTTTTTCGATACAGACATTCGTTTGATAAATATTTATATTATTTATTGAAATACAGTGAATAGTATAGAATCGGATTTTTCTTTTTCGATCAATGAAAAACTCAATTACATTTTTGCATACCATGATTACAATGTAATTTAGATCCCTTTTTTTTTAAGTGAAAACTTTTTTTAGCGCGGTACGCATATTTTTAGATGAGGTTAAAACCTCTGGATTCGCGACACCGTTACCGTCTGGGGCGAGACGCAGCCGGCTGCCGCACTCGCCCCATTTTATTATAAACCTTAATTCACATGTTTACAGTCTACTTTTGCATGAAGAAGTTTACTGAGTTAGGTTTTTTGATATATTATCTACATTCTGAACAAAAAATATTGCATCATCCGTGTTCGTTCAGTATTTGATTGGCAGTCGCCATAATTACTTATTTTTAAGTGATTTATTACTAAACTCTAACGCGCCAAAATAAGTTTTCACTTCTGTCGGCACTCCCGGAGTGCAACCCGATTTTTTTTTATACCACAAAGATCAGTTCATAGATATTTATTCTCACAAAGACTGGAGTCACTTATATGAGAACTAACCTAAATTAAAATAAAAAAAACAGTACAGGTAAAAGTTACGTCGACTGAGTAAGTTAGGTTTAGATTAACAGTATCAGATTAATAGTTATTATAAGAAGGTAGGATACATTCCGATACATTTTAAGTAGGTAAGGTAGTATGTGCATCCTGCATAAAAATTTACAAGCAGATTATTTTAAGTCTTTTTCAAACACATAGTGCGATAGTTTAGATTTAAATGTCGTAAGTGAATTTGTATTTTTATTAGTTGTAGGTAGTTTATAAAGCTGTGCGGCTCCAAAAGTGATTATTTGTTTGCCATAGTTTGTCCGTATCTTCGGAAGAAACAAAAAACTCGCACGTCGAGTGATGGTGGTGGCTAAGGTGGCTTTACAAGCTTAAGCCCTGTTAGACGGTCCCCGAAGCCTAAGCAACATTAGGAGCATCAAATGCGCGTTGCCGTCCGTTGAGAAACCTATTAACTCCCCTTTTGAAGTACCCCATACTGTATTTCCCTGGGTTAACCTTAGCAGGGATCTCATTTCACAACAGGAGCGTTCGCGGGAGGAAAACCCTCTTATGAAATTCTTAGGTTAGGCTTTTCATTATTATAGTTGACTGATATTATCATTGCAGAAAAATATCGTTAAATCAATAATGTTAATATGTATGATGTGTTGGTACGTTAATAATAGGTTGGGGAAAAAGTTTCTTCGCATTTTTTAAGAAAATTCAAAACATTTTTTAATTTAGTTTATTTACATTTAACTAAAGTATGTAGATACCATTTTGTTTGATAACTTTTTGCCATCTTGTAGGTAGGGACATGATCCCATTGCTATAGAAATTTTGGGACTTCTGATCAAAATACCGCGACAAGTGGTTTTGGCAGTCCTCTCGTGATGTTAACCTGACACTGCCTAAAAAATTCTGAAGAGACCGAAACCGGTGGAAATCTGAAGGTGCAAGGTCAGGACTATACGGCGGATGCATTAACACCTCCCAGCCAAACTCTCTTAATTATTGCTGAGTGGCTAAAGATGTGTGAGGTCTAGCGTTATCATGATGAATAACCACACCCCTTCTGTTGATTAATTCCGGCCGCTTTCTCTCAACTTCTTGCTTCTTGCTTGCTCATCAGTTGTTCGCAGTAAAGTTCAGAATCGATGGTTCTGCCTGGTGGTAACAGCTCATAATGAATAATGCCCTTCCAATCCCACCACACACACACACACACACACACAGCATCACCTTGTTGCGAGGTAACCCGGGTTTCGCCACAGTCTGTGAAGCCTGACCGGCCTTTGACCACGACTTTTTTCGCACGTTCTTGTCGTACGTGATCCACTTTTCATCACCAGCTATCAGCTTCTTCAAAAATGGTTCGGTTTCATTACGTCGTAATAAAGAATCACAAATGAGTACACGGTTCATTAGGTTTCTTTCAGTGAGCTCGTGAGGTACCCAAATATCGAGCTTTTTTGTGTACCCAGTTGTTTTTAAATGCGCCAAAACTGTTTTGTGGTCAATTACCAGTTCTTCAGCTACGTCGTAACTAAGTACTGATATGCCGATCTTGCTCCACTTTTTCAAAAATGGCATCCATTTTATCCGTAATAGGGCGACCAGAGCGACGTGCATCTTTGACATCAAAATTTCCGGAATTACCAAAAATTCCGCTTAAACCAAATTTGTGCTACTCGCACAGACACTACACTAGGTCCATAAACATCGCAAATAAATATTTATATAAATAAAATATTATATAATGTATAAAAAATATACATTTTTACCTTTTTTGTAGTAAAATTTTAAAATGTATCGAATTTCTTCATTAGATTCACTCATCTTGACAGTACGAAGAACAAATAAAAATCACACATTTTCCTAATTTGAATTTGGAATTATGTTCTTTAAAATTTAAACTTTTAATGATTAAAAACCAGCCAGATACAAATAGTATAACCAAAGAGATTTTATTACAAGTTCATACATACTATAATGCGAAAAGACTTTTTTCCCAACTTAATAGACTTGTGTATTTTGATTAATAATAGAAATTAAATTGGTATCGAACAAATTAGCGGTATTATTTACATCATCAATTATGTATATGTAAATCATACCAAGACTCCTCGCTAAATAATTCATGTAAGTGTGTAGCATCGTAATTCACTGTAACTTTATAATAGGTTGGTAGGTTCGAAGTTACGCTCTGTAATTCTTTAGTAACTGCTTGGGCTTGGGTTAGGATGAATTGGCACCTAAATTCACCAAGTATATAAGACGTTTCAAAGTGATCCTTGTGATTGTATACAATAATGTATCTTTTGACTTGACTTTGCTCAGAAACTACTAGGTTCACAAACTACTCACCAACAGTTTTCATCATAAAGTGATCCAAATGGAGACTCTAGTGAAAATATCAAGTGCCTTATTTCGGCTCATACATTGACATTATATTATGTACCAGCTGTTGCTCGCGACTTCGTCCGCATTTTTGTTAAAGGAATTGTAGCTTAAATCCTTCCCTAGGATGTAATTTATCTCCTTGCCAAATTTTATTCATAAGTTTCAAACCAATCACACCCACCATTAAAAAGTTTACATATAAACATTCACACCACATTTTACTCCTTTATGAGAGTTATTAAAAAAAATACTTAAATACGTGTCCATTTATTTTGCATTTTAAGTATCCAAACCAAGTTTCTAAAAAACCACACCACCCGTTAAAAAGTTCCCAAACAAACTTTGACAACTAATTTTACCCCTTTGATAGGGTTACTTTGAAAAATCCTGATACACGTGTCCATTTATTTGCCTTTTATTTATTCATATCAAGTTTCAAGCAAATAGCACCACAGGTTAAAAAGTTTCATACATTCGTTTTCACCACTTTTCAACCAAGGGGTTGAATTTAAAACAATCCCGCCTTAGTGGGTGCTTTCTGTCTTTAGCGGTTTCGGCTCGGCGATGATGAATCAGTCAGTCAGGTTAAGCTCTTTTATAGGTATAGATTCTTGTTAATTTGGGTTGTACAACATATTGTCTGGCATTATTATCTAATTTCATATTTGCTGTAAATATTTTTCTACGTTAGAAAACTTGATAAAACAGTGTCAATGGATTTTAGCAACTTAATAGGGTTACATAACGCTGAAACTTGATTGAATGTTTTCAGTTATGATTCAAGAAAATCTGTTCAGCCATTTGATTTTTTTTTTCTCTTTTCTATTTGAACAAAGGATTTAAGCAACTTCTAAAGGTCTGATCGACAAGCATCACTTGTAATCTGCAGGATAACTCATCACCAACTAACAGCAAAGGTTCAGTGTTCGAGCTCATTAACATTGTCTCAATTAATATGTTTTAGATAGCTACCCAGTATGGCGATTATGGAACTTTTGACAGAATCAATGTCTATTAGTTTTAATTAGCAATCGGCATAATTTCAATCATAAGTTTGATTGTAATTGGAACCAGTTTTGACAAGATGGATTACTATTACGTACGTTCTATATCTATCTCAGACTAAAAACCATGCTCCTTTGTGTAAATACACGCACCCACGCACACACATCTACCCAAACCGTGCTCATTGCTCTTAGTTTACTATTAAGTATAATATACTTATACTGTTAAGTATTATGTCATGTGGTGGTCAATATAAAATAGTACAAAAAAATAATACAATTTATTCAATACATATATAAAAGCACGAAGCACAATTTTGGTGTATCTGTGTGCGTGGTTGCGGGTATCTACACAAAGATGCACGGTTTTGATACTTCTTATTTTAGTTGATTGTGTCTTCATATTTTTTTGATCTGAGGATTTTATTCATATGACAGCGTGTATGACAATCAACATCAACCTTCCGTAATACCAATTCATCAATTGTAAATGAAAGTGATTAGTATCAAAGTTTTCATAGTATCAGAAGTCCATAATCGCCCCGCAGATATTCTTATTGATTGTACAGTACACATCAAGATAAAAAAAAATATAATAATAAAAATGCGTGAGTGTCGTGGAACAATCGGTTGGAACGAATATCCTACCGTAGTATATTTATTTTTATTGATATACGTGTTATATTATTTATTTAAAAATACAAATGAATAAATAAGCGTCTGAGAGCAAGCTAAATGAAACGCAGAACTAATGAATTGAAGGAATGGTAGAAAAATTTCGTTATTAATATATTTTTTATAGTTGTGAAAATAAACATTTTATTGTACATCATTGTACAATTCATCTAATTTATTATTTCATCTTACGAATTAATTCGTCAGCCTATAGATAACCCTTTTCACTAAAGAAAGAGTCGTGACGGAAAAATCTTACCCATTTTTTGCCTAGCCCCCATCCCCCAAATCCATACCGTGCGATAAGGAACTTCGATCTAAAAAAAAAACCGACGAATTGAAAACCTCTTTTTTTTTGAAGTGATGAATGATGAAGTACTCACCGCTTTCCGCCTGTTAGCTGCCTCTGTCAGCGCACTGTGTTCGGGGACGGATGCTCGTCCGCGGAAAATGTCCATGACTTTGGCCATTGCACTGGGACGCCGGGACGCCGCTGCGGTCACCGTATGATAATACTGCCAGAAAATAAATACAAACTTTAGGCTGAGCCGAGTCTTTCAGTAAAAGTTAAGGGGTAAAAAGACAAACGGAACGTTCACGTCGTGCTTCTTTATCGGTTGACATTATCTATATAATAATAAATAATAGTTTAAAAAACTAAAACAACACGCTTTATAAAGAAAACCAAACTAAAAAATAGAAAATAAATTTTAATAAATGTAGGTAAGAAAAAATGTTTTATTTAAAAAAATCGTGGGGTGCATGGTGTCAATAGTTATAAAAATTTCATTGACAGATATGAGAAGAAGGATTATCATTTCGATAATATCTTAAAAAGCACCCCACGCTTTATTTTAAATAAAACATTTCTTTCTTACTTACATTTATTAAAATTTATTTTCTATTTTTTTAGTTTGCTTTTCTATATAAAGCGTGTTTTTTAGTTTTTTTTAACTATTATTTATTTTCTACTTTTCAGTTTCAGGATAATCGGATATTTTAATTTATTTTTGTCGAAATATTGCATTGTCATCGGTCTTTGACAGGTGTGCAAAATTTTAATGAAATCTGGCCGTTTAAAGTGGGTCAGAATCGCGTTGGAAAGGAGTTGGGTTGGTTACAAACATACAAGTGAGGCTAATATAAAGCGTATAAAAATCAATTGCTGTTCGTTAGTCATGCTAAAACTCGAGAACGGCTGGTCTGATTTGGCTAATTTTGGTTTTGAATTATTTGTGGAAGTCCAGGGAAGGTTTAAAAGGTGAGTAAATATGAAAAAAATGCTTGCTTTTTATACGTTTTATTTTTATTTTTTATTTTTTACTCTGAGGCGGTACGAAGTTTGCCGAGTCAGCTAGTCTATAATAAGAACCAAAGCCCTTATTAAGAGTTTGAAAGACAATGCAGAGAGCCCGAAATGTACCGTTTTTGAGTGAGATGTTCACGTCACTTTAATATTAATACAACTGTTTATTGCTTTGTAAATTCATCAGGTAGATCAAACTTAGTTAAATGACAAAAATAACTTGTACCACAGGTTAGCACTAGATCTAAAAAGCCTGTACAGCAGGGTCATAGGTATTAGGTACTCGCTAAACGGTCTCTTAATACTTAATACTAAAGTTAATATTATACGTAAGTTGTATGCCGGGTCGAATATGGTGTGGGTGCAGAATGAAAAATGTTCATAATCTTTCTGAGCATCATCTCTCATCGTGGCGTATAGAGGGTGTATTTTACACAGTGTGCACCTGTTTTTCAAAATTCAGTGCATTTTGCTGAAGCGTGTACGTAAAGGTGGGTCCACATGTCGGTGCGCTGCGGTGTGCCTTCCCGCCACCCGCACCCCGCTGTCGTCGGATGGTTAGTGCATCACTTCACTTGCATCAGTGTGTTCTTGCGTGTATTCGTTACAACAAGTGTATACGTTGTTATTAGTATCTTTTATAGTATCGATTATAATATCGATTATTACACTAGATACATCACTGATGGAATACATATATAGTTTTAAATACATACTTATGATACTTCATATTACCCAGACACAGAACAAACACCTATGTTCTTTAATTCCGAAATAATTCTCAAATAGTATGTACGTTTACGTAATACCTACATACAAGTACCCAACATACTTTAATAATGATTGCTGGGTTTTCATTTACCTATGTACCTACCTACCTACAATTGAAATGCAATTGTTAAAAAATACATACCTTTCTACCTACATTACGCTACAGATGGTTTAGGTCGGTATGTAAAAATTAAACAAGTGTCGGAAGGTTAGATAGGTACCTACGAGAAGACTACCTACTTTAATCTTCATACCTAGCTGAACCTAGCTGTTTAGTTTGCCTAGAACCCACGCATACGAGCACAACACTGACAGACACGGCAAAACGACACGATCTCTCAAAATGATACAGTCCTGGTCCACATTTAGCATAGCAAGTACCGTAACATGTCACGGAGCCACGGAACGATGAATTGTCACAAATGTGGACCCAGCTTAAGATTATGTCTCGGAAACAGGCGGGCCGCACACCAGACATATACTTGTATTACGATAATTGTGGCGCCACATATGAAACGATGAAACATTTAACGACCCCTATAGATATAGGGGACGTTAAATGTTTCAACGTTTACAGATGTAGGTAAGCACGCACACCAAGGACACATTTGTAGCGGGTGCGGTTTGTAGCTAGACGTTTGCCGTGCCACACGAATTTAAGATCGAACACGTTAGATGTTTTAGGCGCGCTGGTTTGCAAAAATTTAAGACAATAAGTATTGAATTTTACAATTGAGTTTATTGCAAAGGTTAAAAAAACCCTTAACTGTTTTGAGACATTCGAGGATACAAATTAAATTTTTCTTCGTCGAACCGTAACTCTTGCGAAATTGCGTTACGGTTCAAACCTAATAACGACTTTTTTTCACATTAATTGCCACATCAAGAAATCCCTGTCGTCAGTTGATGATGTCGACATTTTCGAGTATACACTACAAATGTGCGTTCGATGTGCGTGAACGCGACTGAAATACTCCGAGCAAAAATGTAACATGCATATTGTGGCGACGTTAATGTTGCGTAAATGTAGCGTGTGGCTCCGGTGTGCGGCCCCACTAAGAGATTCTCGAAATACGCAATGGATGCAGCGGTTTGCATATAAATCAATGATTGCATGTGGAAGTTTCTAATACTTTTTCTACTACCAGTAGTTTATTACAACTTTCTACTTATCATAATATTGCTGGAAAATGCACACAACACCATCTAGCCCCAAACTAAGCATAGCTTGTATTATGGTGACGAGGTGACTGATAAAAACTGATATATTTTTAAATATATACTTATGATACTTTATAAAATCCAGACACAACAAACACCTATGATCTTCACACAAAAGTTTATCCTGGGAGGGAATCGAACCCTCAACCTACAGCGCAGAAGGCAGAGCTAATCATAATTATAATCATGTACAGCCTGTCTCATCACACTGCTGAGCATAGTCCCCCCTTGAATCTTGAATCCAATCTTTGTACGACCTACGACATAAATTATGTCTTTGGCCCATTTTCCTAGCGGACGACCAACATTTCTTCTACCTTATCAGTGCCATAATTTGGTCAGCATCCTACTCCACCTATGATCACCATACCTAACCACATATCCCGCCATTAGTTTTAACGAATTTCAGGCTGCGATTTCAATTTCCGATTTCAATATTGCACGCTCATCGCTAGATCAACCGTGATGCTGTCTTATCCTGCAGATATTTCCTTTTTCATTTGCTTGAACGCTTGATCGAGCGCAATACTAGATTCTAATTATCCTATTATATTAGATGCAAAGTAACTTACTCTTGTATCACTTCCTGGGTGAGGATGTGCCGAGCCGTCTTTAGTTTTGACCGGTGTGGAGCTAGAACTGACACTGGCACCACTCTCCATCTTACTGTTCTCTTTCGTGACATCTCGTGCGGTCGGCTTTTTTATATTCTAGAATAAAATGCTTAATGTTAAGCTTCATAACTTATTATTTATTAATACTAGTATAACAGTAACAGTAACAGTATTAATACATTTTAAGTAAATATAGCTACTATTACTCATAATATGATTTAGTGTAGGTATAAGTTTATTTTTATTATAACATTGTTTATATTTTTTAGAAGTAAAATTTACCTACTTTTACTTTTCTCTGTACTTTTTTTATTAACTCTTATTTTTGTTCTCCTGCTGTTCTGTGTTCCTATTTTTACGCATTAAATAGTATCTGTAATGTTAAAATAAGGTGTAAATAAACTGAAAGTGAGATGAATATCTCACACAGATGACGCCAACTCACCTGAAAACGGTACCTTTCCAGTGCGATGATGACGTCATCTGCGTTTTTGAGCATCAGCTGTCGGGTAGGGGAAGACCTCGGCGTACTTACTTAGATTTAATTAGTAATGTGTTAGAGAAAGGCCAGGTCCAGAGTGCCCTAACCAGAAGGGCATGTATAAGAAATGCCATGGGAGTGAATAATTCAAACGACGTATGTCAGTACCGTAGTAATTGGAAATCCATCTCTGGCTGAACAGTAACAAAACAGTATTTAACTCTTTGAAAACTACTAATGTAAGAACTGTTTTTCTATTATTCTTGACACAATATCGCGACTTGGGTAGGTACTTGAGGAGTTAATATATGTATCAAATCAAATATAATCAAAACATTATTTATGTCAGTCGACAAATCTAACACGTCGCTTGGGACCTTGTTATAGAAGCATACACTTTTCCCTATAAAATATTTATTAACTTTAGCGAGCCTAACAATGGGAACAGCGAGTTTATCTTTATTTCTAGTGTTATTAGGTACTATGATTATCGCAAATTTGCATTTTTTAAACATACATTCGATTTTCTAAGTTAAGTCCTATCTAATTTTATAGTAATATAGTAATACAACCAGTGCTATTTTTATGAATTAACAATATTTGCCGGTAAAGTTTACTATACTATATAAGACTTTTGAAGTGATAACTTCGTATGGGAGGGTAAACCGCTTCGTTACGTAACGCGTTACAGCGCCAGTCTGTCTGGCTTCCCTTTCTCTAACGCATACGGCTGCGGTATGTAGACTCCTCCTCTCTCACTCTAACACACAGCGCTAGTTAGATAATGTAAGTTATCACTTCTGTCGGGCGTACCGAGAAGCACACGTTTTTTAACGTGACAACGTCTAATAAATCGATGAACGTCAGCTGCACGCACGAAAAAGGATGACTCATTGTCCCGTTGCACTCATTGTCCCATTACGCTCATTGTAACGTTACGCTCATTGTAACGAGCGAGAGCGCTGCACGAGCGAGTGACAGGCACGATCGGCTTGACCATTCGGTTTGTTGTCACGTTAAACTATCGTCCGTATCGACTTTACAGACAATCAATTATTTTTTTTATGTGGTTCGTTTAGGTTAGGATTTTACGCTAAAGGTTTTACTGTAATGTTGTCTGACAACCTGTGACAGCGTCACCGTAAAACCTTTAGCGTAAAATCCTAACCTAAACGAACCCCATTAAAAAAAAACGTGTGCTTCTCGGGACGCACGACAGAAGTGGTGACTTAAACTATTTTAACTATTGAATTTGATATTTCTTCGGTTCCACCAGACTTGTGGCACTCTAATATGACCCGTATTTATATTAGACGAGAATCGCTACCTTGCCGTAACACAGTTTTTAACGAAAAGGTATTCCCAGAAGTCTTTGCTGTATACCTACCGACAATACCTAATTTTAACAATTTCATGTTTATTAGTATTTTTTGTTATAAGTATTTATACTTACTGTTTTTTAAGTTTTGTTTAAGATAAATCATTCTTATTCTAATTCTTATATTGTCCAGTACGACAAAAATCACTTATGTCCGTGTTTTTTTTTACAATATAGTTCGTCTACGATCTTACTTATAAAGACGACTACTTACAAGACTGACAACTGACAAGACTTACTTACGTCTTTCAACATCTCTTAAAAGTTAATCACTGTTTAAAACAATGTCAAATGGACATTTGACAAATAAGGAGAGGGTGAATCGTAACTAGTACTTAGGCAGTATTAAGAGCGTTTATAAGTAACCCGATTATGTTCAATCGTCTCGCACATAGATTAGTTTGAGTACTTTTAGATTATTTATGCTACAGTTTGGGAAATATTATCGATTTTATAAAACAGTAGGTATTTGAAAGAAGTTTTGTTGCAAATATAGGTACTATGAACACTTAGCCAAAATGAACTACCTCAATAGGTTGAAATGTTGCTGCAAAACTGTATAACTTTTATTTTATAGTTTTTAATTTTTAGGTCACAAATTTATAAATTCGGAATTGTCTCTGTCTTTATGTTTGCTTGTTTCATGGCTAACGGATCATATACTTATAATAGGGTACCTTTTCGTTGGTACTACTACTTTTTAACGTACTTAAAAAAAGGAGGACATTCTCAATTCGGTTGTATTCTATTTGATGTTTATTTGATTTGACTGGCTTGTCAGCTTGGTAGTTTCGATTTTTTTCAGAACAAACATTTGTGAACATTGGTGTTTGTTCTGTGTCTGGGTGTTATAAAAAATGTATTTAAAGATATAAGTAATTTATTGATCATCTGGTCATCATATTACAAGCTGTGCTTAGTTTGGGACTAGATGGTGCTGTGTCCATTATCCACCATCATTTATTATTAATTTATAATCTGATTTGGAAAATTATTTTGTTGAGGGTATACTTTCCGTTTCTTCCGTCCGTGGAAGGAACTGGAGGAGGCCTTTACCCGAGAGGGGTCCTAACTGAATATATACCTACAAGAAAACACTCAATGAAACACAAATACAATTTATTCTAAATTATTTTAAGTACTAAATTATATAAGAATGTTTATTTTGATCATATTTAAATTTAAAATGCATGTATTTATTTAACTAACTATTTACGGAATAAACAGGCTTTTTTATTTTTATTTTATTTTATTATACTTTCCGTTTGGACCCATTTAAATTTAAAGAAAAATACTAGCATACTTTGTATTGGACTTTTAATTGAGTAATAAATTTGAGGATTTCTAGGAATGGTAGAGTCTTGGTTGGGTACTTATTTTTTTCATTCATACTTACCTCGGAAATGTATCAACCTAGTTTTTTTACTAGTAAATCTACCAGCTTCTCTTTTTGTTATCTATGCCGATCTATGTAAATCTCTAATGACACATGTCCAAACCTCAGTGGTTTGTTAGTGTTATGTTATGTTATTTATTTAAGTATATCTTTAAAATGATTTGAACTTAATTAATAGAAGTACTATTAATTAAGTTTTAAATGAAAAAAAATTTTTTTTTAATCATTTTAAAGATATACTTAAATAAATACATCTGAAAAAAATAGCATCCGTAAGGGTGGTTTAACAGGGGATATTTTTAATTTTACTCATTAAAGCCAGGTTTATTTTTAGTGTTTAAAGCCCAATTATAATGTAGGTAGTATAATGTAGCTAGTGAAGTAATATACCTGCACAGCAGCCTTGACTTGCTGCATAATCGACGGTTGCTTCTTGGTATCGCCACCGCGCTGTTTTGTTTTGAAAATGTCAAAAAGTGCCGGCCGACGACTCACCCCGGATGTTCCTATAATACCACAACATAAGTTATAAGATCAAGAAACTGTATTTTAGCCAGAATCAAAATATATTTTAACCGACTTAAAAAAAGGAGGAGGTTCTCAATTCGTCGGAATCTTTTTTTTAATGTAC
Source organism: Lampropteryx suffumata (assembly GCA_948098915.1). Taxonomy (NCBI): domain Eukaryota; kingdom Metazoa; phylum Arthropoda; class Insecta; order Lepidoptera; family Geometridae; genus Lampropteryx; species Lampropteryx suffumata. The sequence continues at coordinate 21,883,975 of OX402544.1, read as the reverse complement.
ACCGGTAAGTATATAAAAAAAGATTCACCGATTACCCAAAGACGCCTGAACCGATTTCGAAATTTTTTCATTGTTTCAAAGGGCGTTTTAAAGGGATTGTTTCTTTGTTTTTGTATATATATTGGGAAGTATATATATAAAAACAAATAAACATCGTAGTGGTCGTCCCATTATCGAAATCAGCCGAGCGGTTTTGTAAAATCAACAGAAATCGAAAAATTGTATACATCGATGATATTTTTGATATAACTACGTGAAGTCTGTTGTCTTTTTAGTTTTTACAAATGTAATTATATTCAATACAATAAATACATAAATAAATATTGCTGGACAATGCACAGACCATCATCTAGTCCCAAACTAAGCATAGCTTGTATTATGGTGACATGATGACTGATAGAATACTTATATATTTTTAAATACATACTTATGATACTTTATAACAACCAGACATAGAACAAACACCTATGCTTTTCACACAAATGTTTATCCTGGGAGGGAAACGAACCCTCAACCTACAGCGCAGAAGGCAGAGCTACTACCAACTGAGCTGACAGACCAGTCGAAAAATCACAAGGATCACTTTGAAACGTCTTACATAATAGGTGAATTTTGGTGCCAATTCATCCTAACCCAAGCCCGAGAAGAACGCTTGTTTGCATGATCCATCTTATATAATTTCATCTTAACTACGAAAAACGAATACAAGAGAGTTTATATATTTCAAATGTATCAGTAAACTGTCTCGCGGGCAAAACAACATGAGGCCATGCATTGTTATCAGTAATATAGTCATTTACATTATAATACGCCTTCTTCAAAGGACTACCGTTTATGTATGTTTTATTTATGTGCCTTTCTGTAACTCTATACAATGGATATTAAAGGCGTGGTGCGGTATCTATCTATCTATACTTAAAAGAACACCTCATCCTTATTGTATTGTAATATCATGGCTAAAGAAACAATCATTGATATTTTTTAAATATGATGATCTTTGAATAACCCTTCTAATAATTACTGGCCTGTCGTATCAGTTGGTATCAGCTCTGCCTTCTGCGCTGTCGGTTCGGGATTAGATTCTCTCTCAGGACAAACATTTGTGTGATGAACATAGGTGTTTGTTTTGTCTGGGTGTTATAAAGTATCATAAGTATTTATTTATAACGTGAAATAATTACAGTTAGAGTTACAAATAAAAGTATTTTCTTTTTTTCTAAAGTTGTCGACAAATGTAGGTAAAAGAACATGTATAAGTATTACAAACATCATCTTGTCACCATAATACAAGCTAGTTTTAGTTAGGGGCTAGATGCTGCTATGTGCATTGTCCCCATTTATTTTTTATATATTATGATCGCATTCATTCCGTTTATGTAGATGTTTATTCGTTAAAATATTTTAAAATAATATACAGAGAAAAAAATTAGTAAATAATTCACACAACACCATCTAGCCCCAAACTAAGCATAGCTTGTACTATCTGAACCAGATGACTGATGATAGAATTTTTATGTTTTTTTTATAGGAAAATTATGATACTTTATAACACAAACGTTTAGTCTTAGGAAGGAATTGAACCAAATATCCTGAGAGTATGAGAGTTATGTGTGTTTATATTGTTTGTTCGTGTTTCAATCACGGTAACGGCTGGACATATTTGGATGAAACTTGGTTGACATGTAGTCAGTAAGCTGCACGAGAATATAGGTTACTATTTATGTAGGTACTACGCGTGCAAAACTGCGGGCACTAGCTAGTATATTTAGACCTATATTTGTGGTAAAGAGGTGTGGACGATGTGATCTCGAATGATATGGACAGTTAGAAGTAGTTATAAGTATGTGGGCACAGTGAAGGCTCCCGAAGACAGTAATGATAAGAGTGACTAGTGGTGAGATCCTAAACCAATTGAACACCATCTAGTTCTTAAAGCATAGAACTAGGTATCTGAAACATTTCGGGTTTCTCCAAACAGCAGGTTAGCCGATAGAGGGGAACACTGACCTCTTTCAAATTACCAGTTCAAAGCTTAACATTTATCATATGAATATCTGTATCGAAAAATAAAATATTCCTACTATCTTTAGGATACATATCCAACGATATGCCACACGATAGGGTTGTATAAACATAATATCATATTATGTTTACACCCCCACTTTAAATGTAAAGGCGTTAACCGTGCAGAATTGCATTACGATAAAACTAATCGTCTGCGAGCTAGTTTAGAGACAGACAGACAGATATACAGACAGCGAAATTATAAGGGTTTCTTGTGGACTTCGAGACCCTATGGATGTAAGTACCATGAATGGTTTGCTGATACATCTGATGCGGCTGGCCATCGTCATTAGATCCACGACGCCTGCGCTCTCCAACAGACTGCGTGCTTCGGGTAACGGCCGCGTCGAGGCGTTGTTCTGAAAATCAAATTAATAACTTAATAAAATAATATAATACTGCTCGTACCTAGAAGAGCAACAAGAACAGCAAGACAATGAGTAAGTAGTTCTGAAACACAGGATAACGTAGTCCGGGCCCGTGTGCATCTTTGGAAAATAAGATTATTTCTGTAAATTTACTACTCAATTTTATTTTTGCCGACCTCTGTGGTGCAGTGGACCAAGGCCAAGGCAAATGTTTGTATGATCTGCAAGTATATTTACAAAAAAGTATATAAGTATATCAACCATATGGTACTCATACCACAAGGCTCTGCTTACTTTTGGGTCAGATGATGCTGTGTAAAATGTCCGGAATTATTTATTAATTACTAGCAACCCGCCCCGGCTTCGCACGGGTGCAATGCTGATACCAAATATACTACAGAATGTCTTTATATACAACGTTATCTAAGAGAATAACATAGACTAAGAGATATACATATACCATTGCGGACTTTTGTGTAGACCTTTTTAAGGTGTACAATACTGTAGTACATTATTTTGATCTATCTCGTAGGGTTCAGCCAGCGTTTGCAATGTAAGCGCAAAAAAACGTGTTTATTTACGACACCACATTAGAAACCTCTAAAATTATCAGTGTTTCTCTACTATATTATGCATGTTTTATACATATAAACCTTCCTCTTGAATTACTCTATCTATTAAAATAAAGCATTTCGATGCGGTTTGCATAGTTTTAAAGATCTAAGCATACATCGGGACAGACAGACAGCGGGAGGCGACTTTGTTTTATACTATGTAATGATTATATTTTCATAGGAATAAAAGTCTTTTAAAGCTACTAAGTATTAACTAAATATATACCTATAAACCATTATTATTATTATTTATGTTTTTATGAGCTAGTTTGTGTTTACGTATCCTACTTCTATACTAATATTATAAAGAGGAAAGATTGAATTGTTTGTTTGTTTGCATTGAATAAGCTCTGAAACTACTGGATGGATTTGAAAAATTATTTTTATTTAAAAAAAAATATATATATTTTTCACGATTTATAATTAAAATTTAACGAACATAGTAGAAACAGCACGAAGTTAAAATATAAAAGTTAAAACAAATTCCTTTGTTATTTATAATTAAAGAACGACAATAAACAGAGCTTGTAAAGTGATAAAATGAATGCAAAACGGAGGTGTGAATGAATTGCACATGACCTATGGGCACAGCAGCGAGGCCGCGGTCGAGCGATTAGGTTTCAAATGATTTCATTTATGTATATATAGTATAACACCTATAATTCTTACGTTAAGACGGTGCCCTAAGATGAACTTTTGTATGGAATAAATTAGTCTTCTTTTACCATTATTTTGTGGCTGATGGTCGCTAATTGATGGAATAATTGTTACTAGTGGTCGCCCATTGGTCGAAATTAGACCATAATTAAATTTAATTTAATTTAATGTATGTTTAATGCATAATTAAAAATAAATTAAGCAATTTTCATAAAAGGGTACAAAGATTTTTGCTTCACGTATTAATATATAGATGAAAGATATATCTATGGTATGTATTTTCATTATGTTGCCGTCTAATAACTCGGTTCAAATTTCGTTTCAAGTGCATGTAAGTACCTGCGCCATAAAAATATATTAAAAATAGCCGAATTTTGTTTATCTACTCATTATTACTTAAGTTAAAATAGTAAAATTAATTAATAAAGCAGACACTAAACTGCTTTTGTTATTTCCAGTTCGGTCAAATGTAATCAATATTTTTGTTGCTATTTATCGAACTTTAAACTATTTGGTGCGTTATGCTGTACGCAACCTACCTATAATTTTTGACAGTAACAAGGGCAATACATTGACTGTATCCTGCAAAAGCAATCTACTTATTAATGTTGTCTAAAAGTTACCAATAAAGTTTTGCTGTTTTAAATTACAGTACCAGGATGACTGAGCTTCGCTCGATATAAAATAACGTATAAAACGACGTTTTCTAAAAATTCAACCTAGCTAGATCGATTTATCGCTCCCGAAACCCCCTGTATACTAAATTTCATGAAGATCGTTGGAGCCGTGTCAGAGATTCAGATTATATATATACAAAATCATATACAACAATTGCGCGTTTAAAGGTATTAGATTATTGACTTTGTTTGGTTATACACGCACTGCGAATGTCCTTCTTTGCAAAACCATAACTATAAATCAATTAAGTAAACTACAATCTGATACAAATTGATTGTAGTGTGTAACGGAATTTTACCGCCGTAAAACAGGTTGAAACCTGTACTTGGACCCTTCTTTCTATCTTTGCTTTGAATAGTGTGATGCGTGTGTTCAGTTTTTACAAAATAATTAATATTTTTAATTAATTAATTTTACAAAAATAATACTTTAATAGAAATACGCCCGTCAGCCAAACGGTCTTTTAATTATAATGTATGTGAATTTCTTAAAAGACGTTCGAAGACCGGTGAGTCATGGATATTGAAATCTAAATCGACTAGCAGATAAATTTCCCTTAAATTTACTACCCTTTCCTTAAGTAGGTTAAATGGCCCTTGATATGGTCATATTAATTTTCTATGGTAAGTACATAAAGCACTGATTCCTGAAAATAATATTTCATATTTTAAAACTTTATCAGTTGTACTATACATTTTGATAACCACGGGTTTTACTCACGTATTATTTTATTGATGGAGCTTCTGAAAAGGCCAGCGGATTTAACTTACCCTGATGAAGATTCTCTAGATGAATCAAAACAGTGCCGGTGCGTCCATTGATAAAATAATACTTGACTAAAACCCATGCAAATGTATCCAAATGTAAAGTCCTTTATCTAGCTATGTTGTAGCTACGACTCGATGTACGCGATACGGTTTCCTGTTTGCTAGCACCACCATTACCAAATACCTTAACCTTAGTTCCGACCTCTTTCCGAGATATTTATTAAAAAAAAAAAGGAAAATATTGTTTTCTTTGTTCCCTCTAGTTATGCTACAGCAATAAGTAGGTACTTCAAAGTAATCTGTTTAGTTTAAAATTAATTTTACTAACAATTTTAGACGCTTCAAATGCAATCAGAAAACTACTTATTGGAAGTTGATTCAATACATTCAACGCTGCAAGTGGATAATATTGAAAACTCCGATCTAAATAAGCTCCTATGTAGCTCATTCCGCATTTCACAATTTTGTGACCCTGTTGCCTATTATCCCTATTATCATTTTCTTTGGCTCGGTTGAACAGACTGCTGGCTTGTGTATTGTGTACTCTACGTGCTGTAAAAAATAGTCTTGACAGACAAACAGGCATCAAAGTTATTCTATATGGGTTTATTTTTTACTTTTGATGTACAGTGCCCTAAAAAGGTTGATATATAATATGAATATTATATAGAAATTGTGTATGATAGATAAATAAGTAATAATCTATGTAATTTCAGAAAATATCTAGTATCGTCCCTGCAATGATGGAAAATTACTGCTCTTGAGCAGTGCTATGCTAAACAATGACTGAAGACGAACATTATTGTTGAAAAATGACCCTGACAGAAAAATTAAGGGCAGTAGGCCAACTAGCAATAATGACGTACCGAGAGTATTTAAAAAAAACCGGACAAGTACGAGTCGGTCTCGGCGTCCGAGGGTTCCGTTCAAATTTGTAGGTATATGCAATTAAAATTAAATTATAAAAAAGGGAAAAGGTTTTTTTTCGTCATAAATTGAAAACTATCATAAAAATAATTAAAAATCTGTTTAATCTTGTGCTTTATTGGCATATGATTTTCAGGATGCGTTTATATGTCATTGTAAAGTTACCTCAGTGGAAAAACGTATATAATGCAGAGTTATGTTTTACTATGTTCACTCCTACTAAGCTATGATTATAATAACAGTTTAATAATAATTATGAATAAATGTGTTATTAATCAATAAACTCGTGTATGTTTATAAAATAACAATGACATTACCAAATTGCTAAGCTATTTTCTTAAATTGTAATGTTCAGATTATTATGTTGTCACTATTGTTAACTAGTTTATTGGTAGTCAATTTGTTAATTGGTGAACGCGCAACACTCGGAGTGGCAAGAGGCATAGGAATTTTTTCGATACACTTTATGTTTTTTGGCAACATCGCACTTCTCAAAATACTTGAAACACGATTCAGTTGTATCAAATTGTATGAAGAAATTCCTGCGTATCAGGGTAACGCGCGTCGATCATTGATAATCTTTTTTTCCCCAATTTTTTGGTATATACAAAACAAGTATCTGAATAAAGCATAACTATTCAGGTCTACCAAAAATGTTAGGCACTATATACTATATATAGTAAACTACTTAGTTGAAAATCACAAATGTATTTAATTAATTTCAGTCAAAGCATTTGGAAGGGCAGCAAAACAAATTGGCAAAACTTGAGACATAAATTCGAATTTATAATATTAGTATGGATATTGTTTCGTAGCGCTACCTTGAACAATAGCTAGGATGTTAGCAAATTTATAAGAAATGGAGGTCTAAAAGTAGCATAATATTTATCTGCATCGTTTTCAAGAACTTCACGTGGGATATATGTTGAACAGTACTTTTCCTTTGGTCTATAATGTTTCCGCAACTTGTATGCATATTCAATTTAAAATATCTTATTAATTTCATTATTCAATAAACAGTCAGCCCTTGTAGTGATACATTAGGTGGTTTGATGATTGGCTGACTGCCAGGCCCGTATCGCCGCTAGAGTAATAATATGTAAGCACACTCTTTTAATATCGAGAGCCCGCATTACAATCTCAGGTCAAAAGCATAAAAATAAGTACCTATCACTAACCAAGACCACAATTCTCGTGAAGAGAAAAAAGACGACATGAAATTATGTGTAGGTATCCTAAAGGTTCTGCGTTTGATGATTTGATGTTTGTGATGTTTGTGTTGTGTCTGGGCGCTATAAAGTATCATGAGTATGTATTTAATAATAATATTTGTATTAGATCAGTCATCTGGTTGCCATAGTATAAGCTATGCTTAGTTTGCGGCTAGATGGCGTTGTACGGATTGTTCATCATTTATTTTTCTAGGTATAGTTAGATTTGTTCATACTCGTGCTCGTAAACTTAATTAGGCACGGAACACGCAGTACACATTTTTAATCATCTTTTGTAAAACTTCTAATATTTTTTCAGAATAAGCAAAAAGATAATAATGCAAACTCATGCATATAAATAAACATTTGTTATTGCAACGCAAACAGTGATGATGTCATAATTATTGCGTGCCTATGCTGGACCTATGCCACTAAGTGTCAGGCGTGAAGGTCACACAAATCGTATCGCCCACGTCCTCAGCAAATTTACCTCGCTTCTGACGCCTATCGTCACTGTTGCGCCCCACATCTTTATCACGTCGTGTTTGTGTCTTCCGTAGTACAATATCCTTTTCTTTGGTTCCGGACTGCGAGCTCCAAGTTCCGGATCGAGCGCGGATTTCCTGCTTCTTTTCTTCTTTTATCGGGGCCTTTTTTTCTTCCAGTACCGCTATAGCCGACTGATCGTTTTTGGGCAGCAATTTCTGTATAAATAAAATAATAATACAGTTAATTCAAATACGAGTAAACATAATAACTTAGGTACATTATTGTTTTCCATGCAAGACAAAATACAGGAAGTAAGCTAAGCTACTAATGGATTTTAGAAAGAAAATAACTTTGTATTTACTTTCTAGCAATAAAGTTCTCCCATGAAATCATAAAACGAAAAATGCCTTCAAAAGTTTTTTGAAGTTTCCCACCATACATTTTATAAAAAAGTCGTAGTTACTTCTGATAATTAATCCTACTAATATTATTAATGCGATTTTTGTCTAGATGTTTGTTTGTTTCGGGCTGTACGGATTTCGATAACCTTGAATAGCATATAGACGATTATGTAGATTTCACGCCTACGGAGCCAAGGGCAGAAGCAAGTATTAAATCTTTTACAAATTATAATCATAACGTAAATGTTCATTATTTTACATTTAAAACTTTAGTGAGTTGTACTATACATTTTGATAAACACTCGAGTTGCCGCTCGAGTTCACGGTTTAGTTCGAACCGTGAACTCTAGCGGCAAAGAGCGGACCGCGGATCAAATCACCCTAATGAAGATTCTCTAGATGAATCTAAAAAGTGTCAGTGCTTCCATCAAAAAATAATACGTGACTAAAACGCGTGTTTATCAAAATGTACATTACGAAAGTATCCTAATAACTTACAGGTTTATCTTCAGTCCTTTTGACCCATATATCTTCAGAACTAGTTTGTATTCCATCAACCATTGATCTTATTTCAATAAGACTGCTATCGAAATAATTTTTGTCTCTATGAAGATTTTCTCCTTCAAATATAGATCGAGCACTTGGACGTTGCTCTTCGGCACCTTTGGTCCCAAAGTGGACAGTATGCGCGTTGTGGACATGCGTGCGAAGAGCCCGCACGACAGAAGGCGGCGGCACTGGGGGCTCCGTTGTCGTTACGAGGAATTTATGCTTCGCACCCATTACTGTACGTTTTTGAGTATCTTGTTCTTTCCCTGATTCATGAACAACCGTTGGTTTTATATCAGTTATGACGTTAGCATTGCGAATATCGTCCACATCGCGCCTCTTGAATAGCTTCGTGAAACTGCTTAAAGATGCAACCTCTATACACGCTTTTGATGAAGCAGCTGACGGAGGTGGATCGCTTTCTTTTTTATCATCATCTTCATCTTCCTCGCGACACTGTGATAATCGACGCCGTTCAGGGAATGAGAATGGCGCTGCTGAGCTGGAGTTGAAACTAGACAGGTTATTACAATGATTCATAAAATAGTGTTGAAAGAAACTGTCCGTCTCTGGTGTATCGTTTCCTTCGCCCTGAATAATATCCTTGAGGGCGGCGAGTGATGTGATGGTATTGTAGTTTATAGCGTTCACCAAATCTTCGCTGTCGGTAGAACTTGGCGAGCCGCTCCCGTTGTCTTCCGCTAGCTGGCTCATCTGATGACATACTTCATCCAAAGTCTTGTCCGTGTCAAGAGTCTCCATTTTTTTCTTCTTTTCATTTTTACGTTGGTGCTTCTTTACTTTTACATTCGAGGTTGTGTTTGTTCCGGTATCCATTGAGCAGCATGTGCTAAAACTAAGTACTTAACTAAAGCGACAATCACAGTAAGATACTAAGAATATTTCACAGTTCCAATCACATACAGTCACATGTTAACTTTTTAGGTGATGTCATAAGTTAAGTAATATCATTGTAAGTTTGGGAGACGCAGTCACCACACGCATGCTGCGGCGAACTTGTATGAACGTAAACTATTTCCAGCGAACATTTCACCATTCTGAAATAGGAATGCATTTTCATGGTCACGTTTTCCTTCTAATCGAATAAACCTTCATCCAATCGATGATTTCCTAGCAATAGTCTTGGATAAATGACAAAATAGAACTATGAAACCATAACAAAGTACTTATTTTTAACCTACTCAAAACAGGAGGAGGTTCTCAATTCGATTTTTTTTTTATGTTTTTTATCTCAGAACATTCTATTGGGTGAACCGATTTTGATGATTCTTTTATTTGAAAGCTGGTGCTTCCCGTGTGGTTCAATTTTAATTTGGTTCAGTTCTGACAATGGCATCCTAAGAAAACCATATAAGTCTTAAATTTGCATTAAATATGTGCGCGAAAAATGGACGAATAACTCAATATGCCAACAATGAATACGCCAACTAATTTCGTTGATTCTTTTACAACCGACTTCAAAAAAGGAGGAGGTTCTCAATTCGACTGTTTTTTTTTATAATTCAATGAAGTCTGTTGTCTTTTTAGTTTTTAAAACGTAATTATTTACTATGCAGATAACTAGTGTTAATACTTACAAATTACAAATAAAATTAATTACAATCTGTGCTTACGACAAGCCTTGCTTTGTGATGAAAACTATGATGAATGAACTGTCGTTTCCAGTAAGCCATGCCAGATACCATCACTCATATTATGGTAATGCGGGTCGGATTAGCAAGGACAAAGGTGCCTAGCTGTGTAAAACGCAATCTGATAATACATACATAATTCGCATGCAGTTATGTGAGTTTAGAATAACTTAACCTTTTCTACGGGAGTAGATAAGGAAGGGTTTGATCATCGTGTCGTTCAACATGTAGATACGTCCTGCAATCATTCAAACATATTGATGAGGTAGGAAGTCTCTAATCGCAACGGGATGATATCACAATGCGATCTAAACTACATATAAGCCCGTACTTATATATCTCACAGCGTACTTATATATCTGTTGTGGGATATTGCAGATATTGCTATTAACAATATCTATATTAACACCATATTTGGAGAAGAGGGATGTTCGTGCAATTTATAACCTGGGCCCTAGAGAATCACTTTATCAATCACACAAATAAATAACATGACAGAGCTTTGTCAGTATATGAAAATCTAATGTATGAACACAAAAATGTTCATTTGCTTAATAAATAATTACGTTTTAAAAATTCAAAAGAAAACAGACTTCATTGAATTAAATTTTCTGAAATTCGAGCTCTAAAAACTACAGCTGAATTTTTAAGTCCGTCAAAAAAATTTGTTTTTTATTATTTTTAGTAGGTACAATATCATTTTTCTCAATTTGTATACACCACTCATAGGCAAGCAAAATATCAAAATTTCGCTTACTTGAATGACACATTTTTTCAGCTTTTTTAATTTAAACTCCAAACTACAGAACCGATTTTGATGAAATTTCCTTTCACATAAAAAATAATTAAATAATAAAAAATAATAATGGTTTCATAAATTTATTTATTTTATTTATTTATTTATTGATGATAGACGAGCAGCTATAGCTGATATGTCTATATCACACACACAGTGTTGAAATATTCTTTAATTATTGGTTAATCTTTTTAATCTTTATAAATGACGGAGGTATGAGGTAACAAACATAAAAAAAAACTAATTGAGAACCTCCTTTTTTGAAGTCGGTTATAAATCGCGGTAATCCTTGTATTAATACCAGAAATAAAGGTAAATCATAAAGGAAAATCTAGATAATAAGAAAAATCACGAGACATTAAATACAACAAATTTAATAAATAACTATTTCGTATGGTATAAGTGCGATGAAACAATTGTGCGAAATAATTATCATATAGAAAAGCGCTAAGACCAGGGCGAGTTTCTTGCTAGTTCTCCTCGGGCTTGATGTAGGAGGAATTGGCACCGAAATTCATATTTGACTTTGACTTTCGACTTTTGTGCACACGAAATGTCCTAAAGTTGACCTGAGGTCCTGAGCAGCGAGGAGACTGTCAAAGAGTGACGGCCGCAGTCTCTCTGTCGCCGCCGCCGGATAATTTTCTAGGCTTAACTTATGCTATGACAGATTTTGCCCACTAACTAGTAACTATTGCAATGACTAGATTCCGACCTCCACCGATATAATAAATGATAATAATCAATGGAGGTCAGCTGGTCTTTGAATATGTAGTTATAGATAACGCGTAGGTAAAACGTATCTACGTAGATATACATTTTTCATAGATACTTACTAGGCATAACGTTATTTTACATCGTTTTTTTAAAAACATTAGAAGGAAAACTAATACTCTCAAGTTCCTAACCTAGCCCAATAGTGTGCCGGAGATGCATCAGCGTCAGCTTTTTTTGCCAGGTAGCGCTTTTTGTGACATTGACTTATGTAAAAAAAATATAAAAAAAATATATATACTTAAATGAATCCCAAAGCAATCATTCTATGGATATTAGTATGATAAAATGATAACCTGGAGACAATGGTGGCAATTCGGTTGGTTAATTTCTATAGGATAAGTTGGTAGCAGCAGAATAAGTACCAAAGTTTCATTTGACAGTTCAAAACCTAATTTTAGCTAAAATTAGTTAGGTTGGTGCCAACAGAATTGAGGCCAATACGGATCTTTTTTCAGATTCTTTTTTCTTTACGGATTTTTTCTCACAAGGCCAACTAGTGTTTTCAATAAAAAGAAAAATAAAAACTGCATTTTCACGAAAGCAACCCGTAAACTTTTTAAAATACATCTAGAACCTGTGAACCTGGTCTAGAACCTGTTAAATAATGATATTAAAGTAATAATGTTGGTTATTTTGTTTTAGAGGGACTAGAAGTACTTAAATAGATTTCAAACAATAACTTTGCACAGCTGATCCTAGTAAGTGAGCGTATAGTACTTTTTGTACTGGAACAAGCGCGGACACTCTTGCGCAGTGAATCCTGTCATGACTCCAATTAGTCCTGTTACGACCTCATTTGATCCTGTTACAACTCCAGTTAGTCCACTTGAAACACCTCAGCAACAAAGCGATACGGCTAGTGACTAAAACTGTAATCTAACACAAATAATGTGATCTAACACAACCAACGTACGACCAAGATAAGCAGGCAGCTATTAAAAAGAAAGTAGCAGTCACCAACACGTAGCCATTATGTCTGAATTGGTAAATTCCCGTGACCACATTTCCAAATAACTTTTATCATAAGATAAGAAACTCAACAACCTGGCGACAGCACTATGGGAGTTTAAAAGTTACACCACTGAACTAAACATGAAATGTAGCAATATACAGGCAGATGTATATATTATTGCTAAACAAACACTGATTGAGGACACTAAGTTGGAGGACATCGCTAAGGTCTTATCTGAACTACAGAATGGGGTTTCAGACCTTAACAATAAGCATGAATGTCTAAGGGTAGATATCTATAAATATCACCAAAACTCGAAGCCAACAGTAAAGCGAAGTAAACAAAAATGCAAACATCACCAGAAGTGTGGGAAGTGTCAAGAGACACCAGTCACCAGTAGCATCTACAGAATAATGGAGTCCACAAAACCATGCTAATAAAGTGTAACCAAATCGAGCCGTAAACATTTCAACTACGCCTTCGACTGGCACTTTAACAATATTTAAATATTTATTAACAATATTAAACACTATTCCGATTCCGATTCCAATCAGCTGTGAACAAGAACTAATTGATGATGAAAATGACAATAGTTGGCAAATTAATAGCCATCGAAAATCTAGGCGAATTTGGCATAAGGGATGATGAAAATGACAATAGTTGGCAAATTAATAGCCATCGAAAATCTAGGCGAATTTGGCATAAGGTTATCAGAGGCAGTAGACGACAACAACAAGACCAACTTCAAACAGTTTAACGCACCAAAAGAGCTTGTTCACGCTTGTTTTTTCCAATCTGAAACTGTGATCGCACACATGGAGCAATTTAGCACAAACACGGGTTTTCTAGTAAGTTAAAATTCAAACACAACAGTTACACTTCGTTTATTCCAACGATACCAGAAAGTAACTTTGAAGTCTTTACTTCTTCTGCATCCTGGCCAACAGGAACAGAAACTCGACTATGGTTTCCTCGAACAGCCGGGCCGAATTTATCAGTCAGCCCCACAAGATGACGCAGAACAATCCACGAAAAATTTAAAACAGTATGTCGCACTACTTACCAAAACTTAAGTAGACTGAAATCAAAACTACTAACCCATCAGCAGAATATATCTCAGACAGACCTGATTGCTACCTTTGAAACTAACGACGCAGCCGTTGTCCCAAGTGACTGGAGCCTACTACCAGACCGACCACCTTATAGAGGGGTTATTCTGGCTATTACACCGGGTTTAGAAATCAATCGGCGCTTGGATCTCGAGACAGCATATAGGATCTGTGGACAACGATAAAATACCTAGGTCGTGTATGTTACGTTTGTATCGTGTATATAAAACTAAGTGCCCAAGACGAATATTTGGGCTTGACTCTATGACTTGGTTCTGTAAAGTGGAAAATAACATTGATAACCCTGCCGCAAAATACTTCCATTATCAACAAAGTTAATTTAAATTCAAATAGTGCAAGCCTAAGTATTAATAATTACATGTGTTTTTTTTTTTTAATACTGCTGTCTTCTGGAATAAAAATATATATAATAGTAGTAGTAGTAAACCGGACGTCGTACCTACTTGTTAGTGAAAGTATACAAGATGTGAATGCGTGCGTCTCTGAGGCTAGCTTAGTGGAGTATGAACAGTGTAAGAACAAAGGAGGAGAAAATCGCAACTAGTTTACATCGAACTAACCATTCTGCTGCCAACTTATCCTAATTTAATTAGACTGGAATTATGGTAAAACAAGTGATTGGGAAAAATTACATCAATACCCAAAGTTAACCTTGTAGGGGACACCCTCTACTATCTACCATATAAATGCTTTTACCTCAGCATACCGAAAAGGGTCCACCGCGCCGTCACAAATCTAAGCAATACCCAACTTGGTACACACATGATATTATATATCAGACCGTAAATTTAAAGCATCACTACATAACATTTGGAAAACCTCTATTGATCCATCCATACAGTTTTTTGTGGCAATAAGAACTTTCATAAAAAAATCAACCGCAGCAATTTATGACCAATACATTTAATACACACAAGCCAAATTATCAGTAAATCCACGAGCCTTTTGGAGTCATATAAAAACGAAACTAAAAACAAAAGGTGGATTCGAACCCACAGTTACTTAGGACGGGATTAGTGATAGTGGACCACATGCTGCTGAGGCCTATGCAAGATACTTCAGCAAAGTGTTATCCTGTACCAATTGTGTTATACCAAGTACTGTCGCTTTGTGCGGAACATATAAAAACTACAGGAAATAATAGCCTTATTAGCATATCTACAATCTTTAAAAAGGATGTTAAATATTAATAAACTTAAATCTAAAAGCTCCGTTGGCCCGGATAACGTTCCATCATATATTATCAAAGCATTTAAAACTCAGTTAGTAAGCCCTTTAGCTCACATATTTAGTCTCTCTCTTAAAATGTAAACTGTCAAAATGTAAACTGTCTCGGGTAACACTAAAAATCATCTAAAAATCAGGCAACAAATCCCAGTCTGAAAACTATAGACCTATCGGTATTTTGTCATCTTTTGGTAAACTGTTTGAAAGCATTTTGCATAGTAAAATTTCCTAATAGCTAACTTCGTACATCAGCGATTTCAAACATGCATTTAGGAAGGGTAGGTCAGTAAATACCTGGTAAATATCTGGTATCAATAAATCTCGATGCAAATGCACAATTGAATGTAGTTTACTTTGACTTCGAAAAGGCATTTGATAACAATACAGTTCTCCTAGAGAAATTGGAGTCATACGCATTTGCCTCAAAACTCTTACGGCATTTTGCTGACTATAAGCGACCGTAAACAGATTGGGACAGACTGACCGTGAAATTGGGCAGTAATGGCTCACCATCCAATCACACTTAATCTGGTGTGAGACAAGGATCAACCCTTGGTCCACTGCTCTTCCTGGTGATATACGATCTAGCGAATAGTCTTAAAACAGCTCACTGTCTGATATACGCAGATGATAAGATTTTTACGGATAAGATTTTAGAGGCAGATAAGATTTTTACGGAAACTAAAGCCGCACAAGACTGTGACACATTACAACTGGATATAGACGCCTAACTGGCCTGGAAACCAAAACACAAAAACCGATTGATCAAACGCAAGCTGCGTTGAGCGAGAGAAGCTCATAATTTAGCATTTCAATAAACTCCACAAAGAAACTATCACTAGATGTAATTCAGTTGAGACCTAGGAGTAAAATTCGATAGAGTTAAAATTCCATGATCACATTAGCTCACTGACAGTCACCAGCTTTAAAAGACGGGTTTCTACAACTCCACAAAAATTACTAATGTTCCTTTAAGGAATATTAGATGTTAATTCAGCTAAAACTACACGGTGTAATGATCGGATATTAACTATTTATATTATGTCGTATCCTCAGAGGCCGCCTCGACTTCCTGAGCTTCTAAAAGAAGCTAGTCCGCTAGTAGAACGGAATAGAGTAAGGCTCCGTTCAGGACGCGTGCCTTTATTTACCTGGTTGCGCACATTGTCGCGTCAACAACCCCCAGAGTATAACGAAATCTAAACCAGCTTGTCACCAAGCATCCCCGGTTGGATGTGTGTGCTGATGAATGGACAAAGATTGATTTATTGTTATGAGATGTTTAAAACTTAATTAGGTATTTACTAGATGTGTTAAATAGTTACCTACTGATTTTTGTAATTCTTGTTTTATTATTTTCGCACCTACAACTCTCGTAAGTATGTAGTGTGAGTATTTTTCTAATATATTTAATTTTTATATTCTTTGATGGCCATATCAAACGCATTGGGTAAGGTTACCCGTAATGTTTAATATTAGTAACTAGCGACCCGCCCCGGCTTCGCACGGGTGCATTAGAAACCTCTTAAATTATCAGTGTTTCTCTACTATATTATGCATGTATTATACATATAAACCTTCCTCTGGAATCACTTTATCTATAAAAAAAACCGCATCAAAATCCGTTGCGTAGTTTTAAAAAACTAAGCATACATAAGGACAGACAGACAGCGGGAAGTGACATTGTTTTATACTATGTAGTGATAAACTGAATTAGAATTTGAAAAAAAGCGTACAACGTAGGTAACACGTGACATTTTTACTTCGTAAAGTCAACGGACGGAGTATTTCTTTGCTGTTTTCCCAAACCTCGTTTAGGTTGCAAAGTTTATAAAATATCACGTAACCGTAACTCACGATTTAGACTACGCCAATTAGACCAAATCTTGACGGACGAAGAATAGATTTTGACAACTCGAGTCGGTGTGGTCCACGTTCGTAACTAAGATTTCATAACTAGTTATAAATCAGGATATTATTTCGCTGTTTTATAACCAGTCATTATAAAAGACTTTTTTCCATTTTTATAATGAGAACCTCTTAGTCATGTATGGTCTTCTGGTACACTGGAAAAATTAAAACTGGCGCTTCAGCGGCGTTTTGCTCGCTCGCCTTGCGCGTTTTTTCTATACTCTAACATAACATAACTAACTGGATTCGATCTGATTTAACTTTTTCTTCTGACTCTACTCTGTCCCGGTCGCTAATTTGTCCAGTGTACCAGGAGACCATACATGACTAAGAGGTGATCGTTATAAAAATGGAAAACAATCTTGTGTTCTCGTTACCAAGATGGAAAAAAAGTCTTGTTTAATAACTGGTTATAAAAGAGTGAAAAAAAAAACCTGATATATAAATAGTTATGAAATCTTAGTTACGAACGTGGACCAAACTCTCGAGTCACACCTACAAAGGTTTAAATTTGTATGTTTTATAAAAAAGTTATGAGTTTTCTGAATGCTGTGAAGACTACATACATACTAGAAAAAAAATATTGCGAACTCTTTTCAGTGAACAGGACTAGCTTTCATATCAGGAGGTAACGCACACGAAACATTGCATCGTCGATGTCTTGTAATTTAAGAATGATAGGACCACGTACCTACGTAAGCGACAACCGGTGTTGAATCACGAGATGATATGTAGTTTAATCCTTATTACATGGTGACGTCATACCTATTCGAGAAGGATAGGTACATAAATGGCGCAAGAAGGCGCATGTATGAGCTCTATGAATTAACTGGATATACGCGCTTCCATTGACGTAATTGTTCGAATTACTCGGTTGCTAAGCACACAATACGTGTGTCCTTACGCATTTTGTAGTATACCACATATAGTCCATTGAAAAGTTACATTTGGGTATGCATTTGTCAGAGGACGCAATTTTATTTTTTTAATGTGTAGGGGGGGTCAGTAGAAGCTTAAGTTCAAGTTTGTGGGGTCGGCACCCTTGTCCCCCGGCCGCCATCTTGGAAAAGGGGGTGCAAAGGGTTTTCGCGCTGTATCTCGTAAACTAGTTACCTTACAGAAAATTTAATCAAACATAAAATGTAGCAAATTAAATTTCCTACAATTTTATTTCTATTACTTTTTATCGTCAAGTGACCAACAAAAAAGTTATAAACAAAAATAAATGAAAATTTTGTTTGTTTGTTCTAGGTTTTACAGCGCTCCAAACTTAAACGGATTCTCGAATGCTCATAGGGATGCAATAAAAACTAAAAATTAGGCTTACTTTTCTATCTATATTTTTTTTATTCATACAATTTATTATGATCTTAACATTCCTATGCTATTATTGAACTATGTTTGACCCTTTTACCCACCACCTATGAGGTATAACATGGGCAAAGTCAAATTTATAAAAATTTTGCAGAAGCATCCAGAGTTAGCAAGTGGAACTAAATTATTTATGAGTGAGAAAGTCGAGTCATCGTTACTCAGTGTTGTTGGCGAACGTTTTTTCGTCTTTTTATATGGCGGAAATAAAGACGATACTCTAGACACTCTGCGATACAAACGATTTGCTAAGACAGTGACAAAAAATGCATTAAAAAATGCATTAAATTTTTATAAATTTGACTTTGCCCATGTTATACCTCATAGGTGGTGGGTAAAAGGGTCAAACATAGTTCAATAATAGCATAGGAATGTTAAGATCATAATAAATTGTATGAATAAAAAAAATATAGATAGAAAAGTAAGCCTAATTTTTAGTTTTTATTGCATCCCTATGAGCATTCGAGAATCCGTTTAAGTTTGGAGCGCTGTAAAACCTAGAACAAACAAACAAAATTTTCATTTATTTTTGTTTATAACTTTTTTGTTGGTCACTTGACGATAAAAAGTAATAGAAATAAAATTGTAGGAAATTTAATTTGCTACATTTTATGTTTGATTAAATTTTCTGTAAGGTAACTAGTTTACGAGATACAGCGCGAAAACCCTTTGCACCCCCTTTTCCAAGATGGCGGCCGGGGGACAAGGGTGCCGACCCCACAAACTTGAACTTAAGCTTCTACTGACCCCCCCTACACATTAAAAAAATAAAATTGCGTCCTCTGACAAATGCACACTAAGGCCTAAAAAATGTAACATTTTAATGGACTAATAAGAATCAGGGATATTCAAGTATGCATTACGTTTCTGTTTACAGACAACATGCACAGTAATTAAGTCCAATTTAGAAATACTCATTCCAATATATAGAACTTGAAACTAATTCATTATCAGTTCATTATCTACTACATAATTATACTGGTATGAGATTCGAATTCTGATCAATAGCATGATAAATACCTATACCTAAATACCTAGAATATTGAATACAGGGTGGAATGATGTTAAGGAGCACCATGAAACTTACTTCTGCATTTACTGAATAAAACGTAGGTACATTCAGTGACATGTACAGTGGCTGTCGTCAGATATTTTAATCATCATTTGTTGTATTAGTTCTGATGTGATTACTGATAGGGAACAATATATTGTGACAGAGCTGTCGCTGTGTATTGTTCATTATATAATAGATTAGCGAAAGAGTACTATTTGATTACCTATTAATATCACTAGCATGTTTTGTGACCAGATCTAAAAGATTACCTACTGATTAACTAACGTGATATTCTTTGTTTTGTTGTTAATTGTCTTGACTTCCATTTATGAGTGTCAAATACAACCAGGGCATAAGTTTGTTAAATTTTATATTGTCATTATTAAAGGAATTTATGATAATATGTTAATTTCCATATTCTTAAACCTTAGCAGGTAAATAAATACAAGGCTTTATATTATACAAAAACTCTGCTCTTGCTTCTTGATACAAAAAGTAACCAGGTATAAATGTCTTTTTAACCTGTTACACTATAGAAATAAATCTAAAATGGCAGTTATACAGTCTTGACTATAAAGGACTAGAAAGGACTTGTGATTTCAGGGCACAACTAAAACTGATATGAGTACCTTTATTGAAGTTATACCAAGTTTCAACTAATAAGGTTCAGCTGTAACAGTGTGCTTGAGCCACAAACTAACTTTCATATATATAATATCAGTAGGAATGGTAATTGATAGTTGAATATGAAAAAGAATGAATCAACCATCTGTTTTGCCTTAACTTTACTTAGAATCTTACAACTTGTTTCATTTGTCTATTTCTTATTCATACCATATCTATTTACTGAGAACGTATATGATAATAAGCTATTCACTAATTGTCACTAGTATTTCGAGCCAATGTAGAGAAAGGATTAAAGTGCGCCTCAGATTCACGCTCAAGTTCACGAAAAGACCCTTTTCGTGAACTTGTAACTTGTTTGAGGATCTTTTTGTGTATTTGTCAAATGTCTTCCAACTACTTTTACTTTCCAGGTTTTACAACATGCTCGTTTCCTTGACCTTTTGAGAACACTATGGTATAACGCACATCAATTTTTCCATCAGAAAAAACATTGGTGCACGACTGGTTCCAAACCCACAACTTTAGAATGAAATGTGAAATAAAATAAATTAATAATAGGAAGAGACAAAACTATTTTAATTTCAAAACTTTTGTGAGTTGTACTATAAATTTTGATTTTGGGCTTTACTTACATATTATCATTTATTATCAGTGCAAATGGTGCACGAGCCAACAGCAGATCAAACTCACCCTGATGAAGAGTCTCAAGTCTAGATGAATCAAAACAGTGTCGGTGGCTCCATCAACAAAATAATATGTGTTTAGCCCATATGTTAGGCTTTACGGGTAAAGCCCGTTAAAATAAAAATGTAGAGACTAAACTGTACAAGTAACTGGGTTTAACTGTAGCTGTGTACGACTACTTATGTATGCTAAACTGTAAGCTGTAGCTATTTATATCTATCTATAGTTTACCTGTACCCTCTGACTCTACATATTATACATACTTGTGCATGGGACCTACATAGGTAAGTACACAGAGTTATTTAGATACTTCTAATCCTATTATGTGTGAAACTTGGTATTGTTATAGAAATGCCTTTTATCCAATAATCACATATTTAACTAGTGTGGGGTTTAAGTATGCTGTCCTTGTCTTTAAAATGTGAATGAAAAAAGATGGGAACAATTTGAAACAACTAATTAGCTAGTGTGTATTTATAAGATAGACCCATGAACTTGTACTAAAATAATGGCTATTTAATATCTCATACCATTATATATGCCAAGTCACAGGCAGTATTATTATGACATACAAAAGTAGGTACCTGACTATGGATAAGAGATATGGTAGTCTGCAAGTTATATAAATAATAATAATAGGAAGATACCTGACATTGGATACGAGATAAAGTTGTTTGCAAGTAATTTGCAAGTTTTAAGACGTTTACCAAACTTTTCTGTGTCAACTTTGTTTTATTTATGGAGTTTAGATAAAAAATGATAATTGTTTTGATTAAATAGAATACAATGTTTTACTTAAATCCTGCGCGAATTGAGGAAGCTTTACTTTGTTATGAATGTAATTATTTCATCCATCCAAGACTACGCAAGACACGGGAATGTGACGTGACCATGACAAATGTACAAACTTTACCGTAAACACATCAATAACACACACTGTTTCAATAACAAAATATCCACAAACCATGCATGCAGTCTTTTTAATTAATTTTCACAAAATCTTACAAAATCAAATCCTCTCGGAAAAGAAACACAACTTCACACATTCACACAACTGTCATTTTTTTTAGGAAAGAAAGACCGACCGACCGTGGACCGACCGAACGGCTTGGAACCTTTTAATTTCGTAGATAACTTATCTGTTTGATTCAACCATGGACATGAGAGAACAATGGACAACAGACCGATATGATGTAGTAAAGTTACTGGCAACCAGCAAGATAACTTGTACCACAAACTATAGGATGCTACTTGTATTATTAAACTTGGTATGTAACACAAACTATAGAATGATATTGATAACGCATCTTGGTAATAACAAAAGCGTAGTGTATGTACCTAGCACAATACAGAACAACAATATCAGAACACAATACAGAACAAAAATATGACGATCGACTTTAAGACTATTGACTTTATTATCAAACAATCACTTGACACTGGTAAAATTTATTATTTTATTATCATTATGAAAGACACTGTTTAGACAGAATTTCAGTGATGCTAAATGGGGACTTGGGGAGGATTCCCTGAAAATTCGGGTTTATATTTGGGTGGACAAATCCGTTGGGAGGATTTTTGAGGGGGCAAATTACGAATTGGAATAGTAGGTACAGGTTTTTGAAACGTAGCTTTATTGAATGCAAGTTACTTTGTTAAGGGAATCAACGAATACATAACAAACATCATAAATAATCCCAATATGTATGTGATTCGGTCGTCACCGTCGCGTCGGCGTCGCGTCGTCGCGTCGGTAGAATAGTAGATGTTTGTATAGTTTCATTCGAATTCGATTGTTCGTTTGTTCGATCGACGAATATTCATCATTCATTCAATACATTCAGTCAGGCAGGTGACATCATCCATCTTTGATTTGATTTCTTCATCTAATCAGTGTCAAATTTAACACTGAAAACACTAGAATTTCTAGCTGAATTAGATTAAGTTGCGTTGATTCATATTTTATTTTATAAGTTATCATTAAATTATGTAGGTAATAAATATAATAATCTTTACATTGGTAATATTTTTTTTCTAATTGTAAAACAAAATTTAATCTGGGTTAGTCATGTTAAATAATAAACATGTAGATAATATCTAATGTTGAATTAATAATTAAAATACCAAGTTTGGTTTAAAGTTTTTTTTCGAAATACCTGTTTTTCGGGAAGATTTCATGCTAATATTTGCTTTATTTTGTAAGCATGTTATTTACGTGCTTTTTTCAATGTTTATTGGTTACGTACAGCTAAACAGAAGGGTGCGAATAAAGCAGGCGCGGTCTAAGCAAGCGTCTGTTAACTCGCAGCCCCTACTCCTATGCTACATTATCGTTAGACTAGGGACATACAACATGCTTTATGATTTTTTAGATTAATATAGGTTAATATCCGACTATACCATAGGCTATAATTTATAAAGGTATTTTTGCTGGCAATTCTGTTGTTTCTCCGGACTAGCTAAAATTTTCTAAAATATGAACGACCTTATTTTGCTATTTGTAAAGTTCAAATTAGAATACCCATTTTAAATCACAGTTCTAAAATAAGTTAAAATTATTTTTTGTTTTATTGTTATAATTTGTATTCCAATTAATTCCTTTATTGAAAATAATGTATAGAGGTGTTGTTAAAAACTACAGAAAATAACCGCAGTTTTAATCAACACCTCCTTACATGATGACTAAATTGAGCTAAGACATGTCAGTTATACGTTAATTTAGGAAGTGTCACTAACATTTTTTATTCTAATTCAGACTTTAATTCATACAAAATAAGATCGTTTTTGTTTTAGGAAATTTTAGTTACTCTAAAGTACCTAGGAAAAAATTCTGCCATCTGCGAGCTATTCTGGCGTGCGCTGCAAAAACCGTTAGAATTACACGTAGGGGCCAAGTTCAAGTATTACGTAAGCACTATAGGGGGCGGGGGGGTCTTTGCTTTGCTTATTTTGAATGACATGGGGGGCAGGGGGGTCTAGTTGTTGATTAGGTACGTCATCGGTAGAAATTACAAGCAAAGTCCGACAAGGAACTTGATATTATTGTATTTAAGAGAATTGAAGAGAGAATTGAAAAATTGGATGAATGTGAGCAGAGCAGCAAACAATTTCGGCCTTATTCCAAATCGAAGACTAAAGATAGTCCGGTTATAGAATATTTATTTTTCTCAAAAAGAAATTACAATAAAACAGTGGTAAATCTACCAGAATATAATCGACATTGCATCGAGCGTCATCGCATGCGCCGCAGTGTAGTATGCAGATTCATTCACGCGTCACAGTGTAAGCATATGCAGATAGGTAAGTTCGTCTATTTGAGTAATGTTTGATCGTGAAGTATGTGTTTTTTTAATTAAATTTTAAAGATTTTAAATGAATCTGCATTCTTCGCCTCTTTCGGCAGTTTATTGTAGATTTGTACACTTTCAAAACTTATTGTTCTAGCACCAAGAGCTGTACGTACTCTTGGAAGCACAATATGATCCTTTCTACGACTACTTCGAGTGTGTACCTGGTGGACCTTAATAAATGTGATGTTTGTATGTATTGTTTTATTTAATATCTTTTTTATAAGTATACAGGTGTAGTAAATGTAATGTTGTTTTATATTCATTAATTTTGTTTCTGTGTATATTTCAAATGTAGGTTTGCGATAGTCGTACTGGAAGAGCATTTTAATTATTTTATTTTGAGCAATTTGGAGGTCTTTTAAGTTGGTTTTTGGAGCACTTCCCCATATTTCGACTAAATATAGTATGTGTGGTTTTACTAAGGAGTTATAAATGGTCTGACGAACGCGATGAGGAAGGCAGTGCACTAGATTTCTCATTGAACCCAACAGTGCTGATAGTTTTGAGCGCACATGTTCGATGTGAACATTCCAACTTAGATTGCTGTCTAGTCGGAGGCCGAGATATTTTTCAGAGTCTTTTTGTTGTAGTACTACTTGGTCTATTTTTAGAGGCGGATGCGATTTAAATTTTTTGTTTTTTGATTTGAATATTATGTAGCATGTCTTGGATGCATTAATTGTGAGAAGGTTGTCTTGGAACCAGATTACTAGTTTGTTTAGGTCTTCTTGCGCTTGGTTTAATATATGTGTTATTGAATTTCCGAAATAGAAGAGAGAAGTGTCATCCGCGTATAGTGATATGTGTCCGTGTAGTTTAAGTTCTTGAATGGGGTTTATGTAGATGAGAAATAATAGTGGTCCAAGAATAGAACCTTGTGGAACTCCGAAGGTAATGTCTTGTGGTTTGCTGTGATATTTATCGATTTTTACTGTTTGAGACCGATTCATCAGATACGATTCAAAAATTTTATGTGCTGTCCCTGTTACACCTATGTCACTTAACTTTTGCAATAACATTGGGTGACTAACTGTGTCAAATGCCTTTTTCAGGTCGATAAATATGCCTAGAGCAAGGTTTTTGTTGTCAATGTTTGTCAAAACTTGAAACCGAGCTAGGCACTAGCTCGGTTTCAAGTTTTGGAGGTGTACGTTCAGTCTTGATTTTATTGTTCGATAATGTATTTATCAGATTCCACATCCTTTTGGGGTTTCCAATGTGCTTCATGAATTTTCCGTAGTAATAGCTGTTCTTTGATTTTCTTATTAGTTTTGTCGTGTTGTTCCTTTCCGTATTAAAATCAGTTTTAAGATTTTTATTGTTTGGGTTCTGTTTCAGCATATACCACAATTGGTTTCTCGTTTTGATCTTGTCAGTTACATCTTTGCATATCCAATCTTGCTGGGGTAGATTCTGTATTTTGTTTTAATTACCTTACTGATATTGATACTTTTTATAAAGTCCTGTAGATTCGTGTAATTTTGAAAATTGTGTTTCTTCATTGAACATTCTACATTTTTGTATAATTTTTCGTAGTCCATTGCTTTGTATTTAACACGCTTTTTTGGTGGTGGTTTAAATTTCTTCATCGATAAGAAGATCAGCTTGTGATCTGTCATGGGTGATTCTACAATGGCCATGTGAAAACTCTTGTCCTTTATGTTTGAGCATACGTGATCAATGATGGTTTTTCTGGTTGAGAGTGCTTCACGCGTATAGAAGTCTTCATGAATCTTATTAATAACATCATAGCCTGATTCTCGGAGCATTTCTGTATACCGTTTACTGGTGCAGTTTTTCGTAAGAATGTCGATATTGAAGTCACCAAATACTATAGACCTCTTTTTTGAAGTAGTTGTGTTGAATAGACTTCTGAGAAATTTTCAAAATTTGTGTTTCCAGGATTGTACACAACCCCTATGTGTAATGCGTATTTTTCTAGATAAATCCATAAATAATTATTACCTCCAGTGTAAGCCTCTTCATTCAGTTCGTGTTTTAGATTATTGTGTACATATATGGAGACACCACCCCCTCTGGCGTCAGATCTAATGTTGTGGTAATGCGTATAGTTCGGTATATAATTAGTTGTGGCTTCTTCACTAGATTTCAACCATGTTTCGGTTAGTAAAATTATGTGGATAGTGTTGTCAATGGATTTTATTGTGCATTTTAATTCATCAAACTTTCCTTGTTTGCAAATACTCCGAGCATTTGCATAGAAGAAGTTTAAGCATGACTTGGTGGTCCTTATGTCCTGATGTGTATTGCATAATTGGTAGCTGATTGACTAGGTTTAAACCTGCTGATAAACCAGGGTCTAATCCAAAGCTTATTACAAAACAAAGTTTTTCTCTAGTTGCTGTAACATCTATGGTACTAAAGATAAACCCACGAGACCCCTAGTTTATCTTTGAATCTTTGGTACTAAACATAACCTCAAAATTAAATCAATCAAACAAACTTCAAACAATATCCGTTGTTTGGATTTATTCCTTTGTTGTTTTTTTCGGTTTGCGTTTCGAAAATGGTTGATAACAACGATCTTTTGGATTTAGAAGATCTAGGTGATTTGGATATGCTGGAGACAACCCGTCGGCAACATTATCGGACACGATATCCCGTTTCAATTACATGACGAAGATTTTCGTTTGAAATATAGGGTTGAACCCCACAACTGTGCAAGAACAAAACTACAATTTATGCCACATCCGTACCCGGAACACCGTGGAAAGATGTTTTGGTCTATGGAAACAGAGGTTTCGCTGCCTATTAAGAGGCATGTTTGGGGATATCGAAACAATTAAAAAAACAATTGTTGCATGTGCCATGCTTCACAATATTGCTATTGATATGAGAGAAGACCTGTTTCCCGGTGAGAAGGATAGCAATGACCAAACATCACGGGAACCATTAGAAATACATAGGTAGATATATTCCTAACACGATAAGGGGAAATATTAAGAGAAGGCAGTTTATTGAAACTCATTTTTAATAATAGTATATAATATTTTTTACAATATTTATCTATAGTAATATGAAGGTAGGCTAGGAACTAATACTATACAATGTATTCTATATTAGATGTATTTATTTTGTACTGTAATTCTAATAAAGCTATTTCCAGTTCTATTTTTTGAATTTTTTATTCTGCAATTTTTTTATTGTTTTCATGTTCAACTTCCATCATTTTGATTTGTTTGTTTTTGAACTGTATATTACTTGTTATAATATTGTAGCGCGTTTCTTCAGTTCTGTAAATAATAATTAATTACATAAAAATGTATGAAGCAATACTACTATGCACAAAAAGTAGGGTGGGCATCCACAAAAGCATTTGACCTGAAAGTTAAATTAAAAGGCCTAGGTGCACCAGTGGCTCATGCATGATTCATGATGATTAAATAGTGATCTACCTATTAAGTATATTATAGATTTAGATATAGGAGTTCTTCCTTTTGGTGGCTGAGCTGCTTTTATCGGTATGTACCTATACATAGGTTTATTGCTGATGAATTTTAGTTAATTTCGAACTCTTGTTAGAAAACGTTTGGTTAAATCCTTTTTTCCAAATCCAAATAATACCAAATAATACCTTTAATTTCAAAATTACCACAAACAGAACTTAATCCATTGATTCTACTAGTAAACTTCCCAATAGAACAAAATAAAAGTCACAACACTACAATACAACTGATAACAATTCGAAACTATCGCACTTCTATCACTTGTTAAGCCAACAATAGACTGACTGTGACTGCATCCGCAAACCACCGCCGTATTTATACGAGCGTCGAGTGCGCCGCGCAAAACCGCGACGCAACCCGAACGTTCGAGAACGAACCGGAACGCGCTCAAATGTTCGCTTGCAATAGAGAGATATAGCTATCTCGTTCGCTCTTATGCATTCGATACGTGTACTGTGTACTTTGTAGTTTGCATCTACTCGATACCAGATGGCGTTGTAGGTGAATATTTAATGCGTCTGCCTGCCAACAGATGGAACTATGTATCGGGCTCAACAATACGTATGTATGATTGTAATAAGACCGTACTATTCACCCTACAGTAGTTGTTGAGTCGCAATATAATAATATAGTAGGTAGGTATAGATATTTGGAATATACCAATATTTTGGCAAAAATATCAAACTTACGGCACGCATTTTATAGTACCTTTCATCATAGTGTTACGAGCCGGGTACTGATAAATTATGAAACCGCTTGGTTTTACCAAATAATAACTTTAATTTCAAAGTTACCACACACAGAAATTAATCAACTGATTCTATTAGTTAACTTCCAAATAGAACACTGTAAAAGTCACAACACTATAACACAACTGATAAGACTTCGAAACTATCGCACTTGTATCACTTGTTTAGCCGAGAATAGACTGGCTACAGCCGCAAACCACCGCTGTATTTATATAGCGTCGAATAAGTCGCGTAAAACCGCGATGCTACTGGAACGTTCGAGAACGAACCGGAACGCACTCAAACGTTCGATTGCAATAGAGAGATATTGCTATCTCGTTCGCTCCTATGCATTCGATACGTGTACTTTGTAGTTTGCATCTACTCGATACCAGATGGCGTAGGTGAATATTTAATGTGTCTGCCTGCCAACAGATGGAGCTATGTATCGGGCGCAACACTATCCCCTCCTAAGACATGCTCGTCGCGAGCATCGTTAGACCCGTAATATTGCGCTAGTCGATCCACATGGACAATCTTAGGCTTGCCTCGTAGCCCCTTTTTAATCCGGTACGTGACATCGTTGATCCTGTTCACAATTCGATATGGCCCGTCCCATTTCACCTGCAGTTTAGGACACTTTCCTTTACTGCGTACAGGGTTATGTAACCACACCAGTGATCCTTCACTAAAGCCCAAGCCCAAGTTTAATTTTCGGTCATATCGAGTCTTCATCTTTTCAGGTATTTTTTGGCTGGATTGGCGAACGTGTTCGTGTACATCGTTCAATTTGTTGCGAAGGTCACTCGCGTACTCTGTTATATTACGCGGAGACTGGGGAGGAATACCTGTTATAAGGTCTGCTGGCAACCGTAGTTCTCGTCCAAAGTTCGCTGAAGCTGGAGTGACACTTGTACTTTCGTGAACTGCACTTCGATATGACAGTAAAAACGGTTGAATGTGCTTGTCCCAATCGGTCTGCTTGTTTCCCACTACTTTTGCTATATATCTTTCCAACGTTTGATTGAACCTTTCAACCATTCCATCGGATTGTGGCCGATAAGAGGTGGTTTTTGTCTTATAAGTGCCCATCACTCGACATGTTTCCTGAAATATTTGGGACTCAAAATTCCTCCCTTGATCGCTGTAAATTTCCAAGGGTACTCCAAAACGACAAAAGACCTCATGGACTAACTTATCGGCTACTGTCGACGCTTCTTGGTTTGGGATTGCAAAGACCTCCGGCCACTTAGTAAAATAATCCATAACAACCATGAAGTACTTGTTTCCAATTTCTGTAGCAGGGAATGGTCCCGCAATGTCCAAAGCTATCCGCTCCCATGGCGCTCCCACGTTATAAATCTATAATGCACCTTTGCTGCGTGTATGGGGTCCTTTCACTGCTGCGCAACTCGTGCATTTTCGGCACCAGTCTTCCACATCATCTCTGCAATGGATCCAGTAAAATCGCTCACGTATCTTCAACAGAGTTCTCTTTACCCCCATATGCCCACCGGAGCATCCTTCATGGTAGAGTTTAAGCACTTCAGATAATTTAGCCTTTGGAACAACCATTTGCTGATGACAGTGATCTCTGCGAGCATTTTCCCATTTACGGCACAATACTCCATCGTGGATAACCAGACTGTCCCATTGTGCCCAGTAGCTTTTTGTTGTTGTGCTCATTCCAGCCCCATCACTCCATACAGGTTTAGAAGTTCCAGCCCTTATCCATTCGATGATTGCCTTAATATCTGAGTCATCTGTCTGCGCTTTCTGCAGAGTTTCCTTCCACTCATCACTTAGATCCGTGCTCAACATTCTGACGGATACCACTTCTTTGGACTCTTGTTTTACACAATGTTTACATTCTTCTGGACAAGGTCTTCTTGACAATGCATCCGCATTACCGTGAGATTTTCCACTGCGATGCTCAGTTTCATAGTCAAACTCCTGTAGCTGTTCAATCCACCTTGCCACTTGTCCTTCAGGATATTTGAACTCTAGCAGCCATTTCAATGCAGCATGGTCCGTGCGTAGATGAAATTTACGTCCCAGCAGGTATTTACTGAAATGCTGCAAAGTTTTTACTACTGCTAATAGTTCCCTTCTAGTGACACAGTAGTTTCTTTCCGGTTTAGATAAAGCTTTGCTGAAGTAAGCTATCACGATCTCTAAATCTCCTTTGCGCTGGGACAATACGCCTCCAATACCAGTATTACTTGCGTCTGTGTCTACGATGAACTTATTCTCGGTGTCAGGGAAACCAAGAATAGGTGTTTCACACAGACGCCGTTTTAACTCTTGGAAGGCAATGTCGCATTCTTTGTCCCAGCTGAACTGTCGTTTCTCCTCGGTGAGTTTATGCAAGGGCTTAGCAACATCAGCAAAGTTTTTCACAAACCGTCGGTAATAGGAACACAATCCTAGAAATGCTCGGACTTGTGTCTTATCTTTTGGGATCGGCCAATCCTTAACAGCAACGATTTTCTCTGAATCAGTTTGCACACCATCTTTTGAAATAACGTGCCCTAAGAATCTTACTTGTCGTCTGAAAAATGAACACTTCTTGGGACTCAATTTAAGATTGGCTACACGAATTTTAGCTAGTACACGTTCTAGATTTTGAAGCTGGTCTTCAAACGTACGCCCCACTATAACAATGTCATCTAAGTAGACAAGGCAGGCGTCTCCAATTAATCCAGCTAGTACCATTTCCATCAACCTTTCAAAAGTTGCAGGGGCATTGCACAACCCGAACGGCATTACATTAAATTGCCACAGACCCTTTCCCGTAGAAAACGCCGTTTTCTCCTTATCTTTAGGGTCTATTTCAACCTGCCAGTAGCCACTTTTCAAGTCAAGGGTTGTAAACCACTTCATCCCTGATGTGTCCAGTGTGTCGTCAATCCTTGGAAGTGGATAACTATCTTTCTTCGTTACGTCATTAAGTCGACGATAATTCACACAAAAACGCAAGCTTCCGTCCGTCTTCTTGACTAATACTACAGGAGAGCAGGGACTGGGACTTCCAGGGACTGGAAGAAGGTTCTATCACTCCGTCTTTTACCATTCCTTCAATCATAGCCTCCACTTCCTTTTCTCTTGCGACAGGTAATCTTCTTGGTCGTTGACGAATCGGTGACTCGTTACCGGTGTTTATGGTGTGCTGAAGCAGCCCAGTCTTTCCAATGTCAGCATCATTCGAAGAGAAAATATCAGCATATCGATGTAACATCTTCTCAGCCATTGCAACTTCCTCTTCAGAAAGATCTTTGCGACAATCTTTCAGCAATGATGACACATTGTAATTAACTTCTAATTTATTGTCACTAGATAATTCTTGACATCTTCGCATCCAGGTTACTTCTTCACAATTGCCCATTAACATTCCTTTCTTAATAAGATGTTCCTCGTTACTTGGGTTCAGTATTCGCACCGCTGAGATGGTGGTTGCCCTTACTAGAGTTCGTGCCATAATCCATGGTAGGTCATTGTCTAACCTTTCTATCAATACACATCGATTTTTTCTGATGTTTGTAATAGGCGTACTGGTACCATAGTTTCCGATCTTGGAGGAAGCATAATTTCTTTCAGGCAGTAGACTTTTCCTGATGATCCTCCTTCCATAAAGACTTCCTCTGTGCCACAATTTAGAATCCCTTGATTTACGTCGATCTCCGCGTGGTGTTCTCGCAAGAAATCTAAACCCAGAATGCACTCATCAACTTTGTTCAATCAAAGTCATTTACAGGTCGTTCCATT
Source organism: Lampropteryx suffumata (assembly GCA_948098915.1). Lineage (NCBI taxonomy): Eukaryota > Metazoa > Arthropoda > Insecta > Lepidoptera > Geometridae > Lampropteryx > Lampropteryx suffumata. The sequence continues at coordinate 21,851,759 of OX402544.1, read as the reverse complement.
AATTTGGCCTTTGATGATCAGGCTGTTCCCATCGTGGGCTTGTGAGATCAAAATTCTTAGGGCATTATCAATACCAGCCAGCACCCGCCCCGTGGTCCTGGCGTTTACTCGTTTCCCTGCTGCTGGGGGGCGGAAGTGCTCACAACCAGTTCTTGAGATCTGTCGTTACTCTCTTTGTTTCGTTTTTGGGCAACTGGACCTCAGGTGACCCTTTTCTCCACACCCATAACATTTCGGACTGAATTTTGGACGACCGTCGCGGCTGGACTCCACCACTTCTCTGATGCCACGTGCTCGAGTGTCCTTCCGTACAGCTTCCACCTCCAAAGCATGAGCCAAGGCGTTCTTTAAAGACTCGTGATGGCCAAACAGCTTTTCTATTTCCAGGGCCCACTGCTGCAGGTTCTCCGAATTGCGCTGAGTCCTGTCCTTTAATTGAGCGCGGAAAACATGTTCCAGATGTGCGTCACCATATCGAGATTCGAGTGCCTCCAGCAGCTGCTCATAACTGACGTTACTTCCCAGGGCCTCCAAAACACTAAGTGCTTGGTCACGCAAGGCTAATGTTAGTGCAGTCATAACCTGCGACTTCGTCCATCCGTTAGCGTTTAGAACAGCTTCGAACTGAATTTTATAGGCGGACCACGAAGAACCTCCATCAAATGGTGGCACCTTAAATCCTCGCGCTGACGATGAAGAGACCACAGGAACAATATCTCTATCTTCAGATTTCAGCAGACCCACAGCTTTTTTTACACTTGTAATCTGGGTTTCTGCTTCAGAAATCCGGCTGTCATGGGGCTGGATTTGCTCCTTAACTTCCTGAAGCTCTTTGCCAATAGCTCCATGCAGGTCCTTTATAAGGCGAGTCTGTTCCTTCTGCAGACGAGCCTGTTCCTCCTACCGGCGAGCCTTTTTTTCCCGTTGCTGGCGAGCTTGTTCTTCCGCCGGTGATACAGTTCCTCCAGCCAGCGTTTCTGTTCTTCCCGTTGCTGGCGAGCCTGTTCTTCCTGCCGGCGAGCCTGTTCCTGAAGCATCGCCATTAAGGCAGCAAGGTCCCCTGCAGCAGGAGCCTGAGCCACAGCTGATGGTGGGACTCTCGATAACTCACCAGATGACTCCATCGTTGGTTGAAGAACCTGTCGAGATTCTTGTGATGGAGAACCTCCCAACCGCCTCTCATCCATTTCCTGTTGCCGCTTCCGGACTCCTTGTCCGGATACCATCCGTGTCTTCCTTTGGTAAAACCGGCATTTCTTTATCTCCGCTTCTGACACCAATTTGTTACGAGCCGGGTACTGATAAATTATGAAACCGCTTGGTTTTACCAAATAATAACTTTAATGGCGAAACAGATGGCGTAGGTGAATATTTAATGTGTCTGCCTGCCAACAGATGGAGCTATGTATCGGGCGCAACAATAGCAAGCATAACATGCACATTACTAAGGTCCGACGGAAAGTGTTATTAAAAGTAAAACCTTTTGTTTATGTATCCTATATTTGTATTGTATATAGGTACATTTATTTTTGTACCTACACCGGTTGTTTGCGAATTCGTCTGTGGCATCAACCTACATAATAGGTACGGAACCCTATCCTTTGGATGAATCTACAAGCAATGATGTCGTTTTCACTTTTGTATTGAAAATATTTATTTTATTTTATGTAAAAAATTACATGGACAACTATAAAATATTTGGAAGACCACTCGAACTCAAGAAAGACGTCGTGCCTCATAAGTTCCATGGCAAATCCGATTATTTGAAAAACCTGAACGTTCTTTTATTGCTAAACTAAATCAATTTAAAATATTGCGTCCACTTCACATGATCTTGAACAGCTATATATTGTGGATGATCTAACAACTGATCAAGTATAACACGTCGATATTGACCCTTTGGAAGGTACCTGCGACTGGAATCACACCAACACGAACATACAAATATTACAAAGTAGAAAAATAAAAAAAATTAAGTAAGTAAACATAACAAATAAAGTTACTCACAACATAAAGGTACAGAGACTGATAGTAAATTTCTCACCGCACGTATTTATCTACTACCTACCTACCGTGGAAAGTGCATATTCGTAGGTAACTAAAACCAAACCTAAAGTTATTTAATTATTAGGAGTCAGGTAGGTATATTTTTCTATAGTCCATGACGTTAATAGGTACCTACCACATTCTGTTTAAAGTTTGAAATAGGTAAGTAAATAGGTATTTATGTGTTTTTATGTTAGCTTGAAGTGTTAAAATAACATAATACATAGGTAAGTACATAATTTTATTTACAGAACTAATTACAGAAATGTACAGAACAATATAAAATACACGTGAAACAGTTGAGCTATCTAAGGACCGTTTAAAACGATATATAGATAGCTCAACTGATACAGATCACTGCCAGAGGGCTGCTTTCCCAAGAAACTGGCGGCATTACCACGTTGAATGGCAATGCTAACACGCTGAGCCAAATAGGAGCCAACTCTTGGGTCACGCAATTGCTTGCGTGAATTTTCAAAATTATTTCAGGGCGTATGGTAGATACTTACCATACGCCCTGAAATAATTTTGAAAACGCGGTGGGCTCCTGTTCCCCACGGGCCCAGTCTCGACTCTAAAAATATTGCATGTATTCACATGAAATATCTAGGTAGGTATATTTTAGTATTACATTTTAACCCTTTTGTGTTCTCCATTGTATCTTAGGAACGGACAAAGGCTACTTTTTATGTATTTACTATACGTGCAAAGCAGCGGGCAGAAGCTAGTTATGAAATAAGCACACACAAAACAACAACACCGTCTCTCAAGTCTCAATCAATCGTCCTTATTTATACAATTACCTATAGTCAATACTGCGAGTCCAATCACTGTTTACACTAAAAAAGCACAAAGCAAAATAGCGTAGGTATATTACGTGAGCCGCCCGAGATTACGAATTCCCCCGCGATGCGAGAAACGATGACACGCGCGACCGATCACAATCATGCGACGACTGACCGTGCTTATGCTTAGCATGAGCTACACGGTTTGAAACCACAGTTTCTACCAAGGTGACCTTGGTAGAACGTTTTCTGTCTGAACGGTTTAAAACAAACCCCAAACTTCAGTGTGTTTAAAACGCTTGTGCTGAATAGAAGTGTGCAGAATTGTAATGCACTATTACAATTTACAAAGTTGCCATGGCTGCTTATTTATCAAAATTTCTAAAGTTTGGAGTTTGTATAGCACTTTTGTGCGCATTTGAAGACTTTTTTTTGGGTGGAGCTTTTGTACTCCTTACACGTTAAGTCTCAGAGACTTAACGTGGTGATAACCTCACGTTCTTTCTCCATAATACCGTGCGTGCGCGCGATACGTCCGCGCTCGATGTGTGCAGCGGCGCGACTGTGGTACGCGTGGTTTTAAACAAGCGGCTAGACGGTATGAAACAAGTTTTAAACCACCGCTTTTGCCAGTGGTTTGCTGGGCAAGCCTGTCTACCAAGAGCGTTTAAAGGTCATGCGAAATTTGGTTTGAAACCACTATCTACACGGTTTAAAACATCGGTTTTAAACCATGGTTTCAAACCGTGTAGCACATGCTTTATGAATTTATGCTGTTATGCTTGATTACGTAATGCTTTACCTTGCGGGTTGCGACTTGTTATTATTGCAATGTGCAACGGACAGATGATAGAGAGAAAGATTGTTATGCTATTATATAAGCTTAAGCATAAGCATTAAGCAAATAGCAAAAACTGAGAGCCACGATATCATTTGCTATTTGTTATGTACGGTACAGTCCGACAAGAAAGAGTAGAAATTAATGACTAAGGAACTAAAATTTACTATAAACTGGCAACTCTTTATGAAAGGCCAGTGTGGCCGCTGTAGTGAATTTGTCGCCTGATTCAACTTCTTTTGCAAAATTATATTATGCACGTATTTTTTTTGATAAAGTATCATCATGCTTAATTAAATGAATCAAACATTCAAAAGGTTTTGTTGACATAATAATATACAAATTGCAACCACCTAATGATAAAAAAATATATTGGTATTTATATAGGTAGGTATGTGATTTATGTATGTAGAATATAAAGAATTAAAGAAATAAAGAATTAAAAAAAAAAAGACGTAAAAATAATTTCTTGAAATTTTATTTAAATTTGTGTTGGACTAACCAGAAGATTTTTCCGCTAGTGGAAACACTGCACTATTTTATTGTGCAATCCTTTATTTTTGAGACATAACTGATTTGGAAGCGATGCTGTGAACATGTGAAGAAAATCGAATAATAATATTATGAACAAGGTCGAACCATGTACCAAAACATTGAGGAGCTGGTAATACTACACGGTGATGAAAGCTCTAGCGAGGAATCTGAGAGTGAAGATGAAAATTATGGTATGGCAGGAACTTCTAATAATGTTCTACCACAACATTCTGAAGAAGAATCGATGTCGGGTATCTTTGAGTCATTAGAGTAATTTTTGTATGATTTAGTATTAAATTATTATTCAACAAAATTGTCTATTATTGTGTTTTTTCCCCTCTGAGTATATATATAAATATTCTTGCTTTCTTTCTAGGTAGGTACCAAGAAACATAGTGGGTGTTTGATTCTTATTCAGGGCAAACCTTTATGGGATGAATGTGATAAATGTTTGGTATAAATTTTGATAAAATAAGAACTGCAATGTGTTATATGTATATTTATAAATATCAAATATCAAAACTTTCTGGCATAGTATATGGTGATACCATGTAAACAATAGTGGCGCCCTCATTTATTTTCTACTCTTTCTTGTCGGACTATAAGCACCGTGCTTATTGTTGCTTTATGATATTTAAGTAGGTATATCTGGCAACTGGCAATCTGGCAGGCAACACTTTCATCGATTTTTCATGTTCATGCATGCGGTCTGCTTTGTTTGACTATCAAATCAGTAGGTACTGACTGTGTTGCGTTGACAAATTTTTAACCGGTGATCGTTTATTACGAATCCTCTAAAATGGAAGATATTACGCCCAAAAAAACATGTGTACTAGGAAAGGAAGCTGTAGCACCCTCAAACCAACAGCAACTAGAAAATAGGGCAACTACCAGAAAGCGTATGGGATCTTGTGAGGAATCAGCCATTCCACGAAAACTAATCTGCCCATTTAATCGTTCCGGAGAAATAGGAGTCATTCAAGTTGACTCTGATTCAGAGGATGGTGAAGAAAGTGTGACTAATTTGGAAATGTCTGATGAAGAACTGAATGCCCGTTTACGTAAACTGGATCATGTTAAAGCCTTTATTGGATTGGCCAATAAACTACAAGCCCCGCAAGTTGACTCTTCAGATTCTGATTCAGGCGATGATGAAGAAAGTGGAAATATTAACTCTGAGGGGCTGAATAACCGTAAACGTGCACTGGCCAATTTTAAAGCCGGTGTTACAAACTGCATTGATAAACTTATAGAAGATAAAAAAGGTCCTGTAGTAGGACTGAACAAAGTCAAGGAAATATTATCAAAGGTTGTAAAAAATCTCAAGACACATCCAAAATATACAGGTGCATCAAAATAAATGTAAGATCATCCACATTCTTGACCTTTCAATCTCGAATTTTTTTTTTTCAAATTTAGGCAGCACTAGCACTAGAGTCTAGACTAGACTAGGTGGCGGCAAAAATACTCAAAAATACTGCATTGTACAAAATATGTAATAACTCTACAACCAAACCATATTTTATCATTCTGTAAACAACAATGTACTAATTGATATATTACCTATCTATCAGGCATAAAAATAACGTGTTTAGTCAAATACCTACTATATTTTATAATAAATCGTTTAGTAATAAATCACTTCGAAATCAAACTTCTCCATACAAAAGTAGACTGTAAACATGTAAATTTATTTTTATAATCAAATGGGGCGAGCGCGGCAGCCCGTTACCGCTCGGGAGTTTCGCGCCATATCTAAAAAATATTACTATGTAATTGACTATGTATTTTATTATTGTATTTTATCCAAAAATACTTATAATGAGCATAATAAACAGTTTTTGTAATAATAAACACCCCTTACTATCGATAAATCCAGTAAAACTCACTATTTCTCTCACACACGGTTCAGTAAACTGCCGCCGAGCAACACGAAATTCAACTGCCAATGAAATACTAAACGATGACAGATTATTGTTCAGAATGTAGATAATGTATCAAAGAACGTAACTCAGTAAACTTCTCCATACAAAAGTAGTCTGTAAAAGTTTAAAATAAGGTCTTTATTCAAATGGGGGAGCGCGGTCGGATACGACCGCTTGGGGTTTTACGGAATGTCGTGGCGCTATTGCGCGGTCGGATACGACCGCTCGGGGATTGAGAAGTATGGTGAGGGATGGTACAAGCTCCTGTAATTCACTAATAAGTCAGTACCTATTCAAAGCATGTACTGAATTTAACTGTAAGAATTCTTTGATCTCAACTCCTAATTAAGTTATTATCCTTGTAAGTAGGTCCTATCTAACATAATATTTATTTTTATTAATTTGTACTAGATTTAGTTTATTACTAAAACTATATCGGATAAGTACTTGTCGCTGATGTGGGCAAAGTTGGTATGCAGGGTGATCCCAGAAAACTACTTGTTACTCTGGTGATCGCTCTGTGAACCAGTGTCAGTCAGCTCCTTTATTTACTTTGTATCTTTTATATCATTATATTACTAACTCTCTTTTGTCATATTAATATGTGCTACTAACTATGGATCTAAGTTGTCCGAAATAAAAAGATTTGAATTTGAATTACTTTTTTTTTTTGTTTTTTTTTATGTTCACTGATTACTCGAAAACGGCTGGACCGATTTGGAAAATTCTTTTTCTTGTTCGAAAGGGCTTTTTGACTGGTCTTCACAGGTGGTCCTATTTAAATTTAATCAAAATCGGTCGAGCTGAAAAATCAACGCAAATCAAAAAAAATTACATTGATGATGTTTTCATGTACTTTGATACCTCGCTGTCTCATTGGAGCGGTGCGTTTATTTGGCCTATTCATATTATATATAGGTATACAAAATACATTTACTTTCCACTAAAAATGTATGATAAGCTAAAATTTCATTCAATGAAGTCTTTCTTTTTAGTTTTTAAAATTTAATTATAAATTTACAACAACCTAACTGTGGTCTGTTTGAGATGTCTGCATTTATCAATAAAATTATATTCAACAATAGACCTACCTACATATTTTTTATTGGTGTTTCTAGGTACCTACCTAATAGAGTTATTTTATTATGAATAAAACAGAATAAGTACCTACCTGTCTTTATGATACTCATATCAATTCGCTCTTGCTTACTTGGCTGAGTTTCTATGACTATTGATATTGTTGTTAATCTATTAGGTACTGCTTTTTGAGGGAGAGAAAGAAAACGCCAAAATTTCGTAAAGCATTAATTCTGACTCCCAACCCATGGTACAACCCTTATGAGAGGAGGTTCTTATGAAAAAAAAAATTAAGAATGTTGCGTGGAAAATTTGCAAATTTAAGAAAACTTTATTAACTTTTCTAATGCGCTAAGGTTTAGCGCTTTGACCACAAACTATAGGATGCTAACGCATCAGACGGGGCACTCCCATAGACGAAATCCTGTCCAATACCTGTTCACTCTTATCCCATATACAGATAACTTTTTTATTTTGAATGAACCTTTTAGCATCAGCAAGGTATTCATTCTACGAGTATATATTTTTTGCTGGCTTGCATACAATTGCTTACTATTTTAATATTTTATTGATCTACAAAGGAAAGACCCTGATAATCATAATAAACACATTGATTATACAATTAGACATTTATTTACAGAAATATACAGAATAATACAAAATACAAGTCAAACAGTTGAGCTATCTAAATTGCGTAAAACATGGAAGCGGCCTTAACTTCAAGAAAGACAGGCACATTTGCATCTTATCAGGTCCTCAGCACCTCCCCACATGCAGCTGTCCTCACCAGCTCTAAGAGAAATCCCAGACTGTAATGGGATGCGGCAAGGGTGTCTACACAAGTAGCATCTCATATCAATGGCCCACCCATCTCTTAAGGGACAAGAGTCATCAGGCTTCTTACCATCATCACTTATCAGACTGTACAAGCCGAGAACAGCTGGTATGTTGATGTTGACATTTGGATTAGGTGTAATCTGCTTTGGAGTAGGTGCGAGCCAAATTTTATAGTTTCATGGTGTGTAATCACATGATGATCACAGTATTATCTGGAAAAAAAATAGAAATTTAAGCAAACATAACCAAATGCAATAATGATGAGTGTTTAACATTCTATGTTGTTTCTATTGGTGTTTCTAAGTATAATATGCATGTATTTACAAATAAAGGTATAAATAAAAAATATAGCTGGACAATGCACACAACATCATCTATTTATGGTGACAAGATGACTGATAGAATACTTATATATTTTTAAATACATACATTTATGATACTTTATAACACCCAGATACAGAACAAACACCTATGCTTTTCACACAATTGTTTATCTTGGGAGGAAATCAAACCCTCGACTTAGAGTGCAGAAGGCTACTACCAACTGAGCTGACAGGCCAGTTGATTATATTGTATATCAGTCACTTGGTTCCCATAACACAAGCTCTGCTTACATTATCATTATTATATAATTATTATTTAATGATTTTGGTAAGATAAGTTGGTACAATAAGTACTTACTGGTGATAAAGCAGAAGAACACCAATAGACAGACATTTCGGTAGCAGCAGATTACGCTGGATAGGCATGTGCTCTCGAGTTGAAGCGAGAAATCTCTTCTAAAATGCTTTCGACACACAATCATACTGCTTGCGAAGATCTTGAAAACTTCAGGTCTAGAAGTCTTTTAGTGCAATCGAAGTCCAGCCCAAGAGTCCAATCTCTCTTTTCGGAAGCATAAAAAACTGACGTCCTTTCGTTTACTAGCACAGCTCACAACAACGCACTTGTACATTACTGCGAGATTAAATTACAGGTTCAGGAATTGAGAGGATAAATATAAATTACCTACAGAATTTAAAAATCAACGTCATTTAACTTTGAATTGAAACTACAACAGCTGTTGATTGTTATGTTAGTTTGGTTGCACAAACTATAGGATGCTAACGCATTTGGTTTGTTTGGTTGGTTGGTTTGTTTGGATTGATTTGATGTCGATAGCAAAATAGGAAACAAACATGCCTTGCCTTGATCGGGCAGGAAAGAAGTATGAAAGAAGGGGGAGAGGAACTGTTAACTATGTTAGTACTGTCGTTCTCTATATACTATAAATCGGCCAGGATTTAAAGTTCAATGATTGTCGTGTGCGTTGCCCTAGCAAAATGTTGACGAATTTTAGGGTTTTGAGTATGCAGATAATTAGAGCATTGTTTCGTGTAATTACACAATTACACGAAACAATGCTCTAATTATCTGCATACGCAAAACCCTGAAATTTGTCAACATTTTGCTAGGTCAACGGCAAGCTTTCTTCAAAAGAAAGCTTATTATAATTTTTTATTTTTCATACTGGTTCATACTGGTGTGTGAAAACGATGAAATATATTTTTTTGCAATATAGGTTATATTTATGGATGTTTAAACTTTTGCTGTTTATGTGTAAATTTTAAATAACAAGTGAATACAGACCTACATACTACCTATATGTAAAATCCTTAGAAAAAAGTGTAATTTTGTTCATCGGGTATAAAAAACAATGAAACCTTTCAATTTTACAACTTCGTCATTATTGTTTTAATCAGAAATATTACTAGATTTTAAAATGTACCTTTACTCATTTAAACTAAAATATAAGCACATGTTATTGTAGGTACATAGGTAGGTAAAAAAATTATAAAGTGAAATTTATCTATAGTATAAAACCAAAATAATTTTTGTATTAAGGAAAATAATCTGTGATTTTATAATAGTGCCTAGTTCTTAAGTAATAATGTGTGATTTAGATTAGGTAAGTTATTGTGAAAGATGTAAGTACCTAGGTTGATTCAAGTTATGATGATAAGACAAAGTTCAAAGAAGTCATAAAAAAGTACAAATAAATAACTAGGTAGGTAACACCCTCATGCGAAAATATTTTTATATAAAAATATACCTTTAATTTTATATTACATTAGAAATAGAGCATGTTAGTTTTTCAGAAATTTTATCCTGTTAACCTTTGTTAACCTATTTTAGTTATATTTATCCACACCATTATAAATATAGTAGAAACATCTATATAATTTTAATGTTAAGGAAAAGGATCTGTGATTTTATAAGAGTACCTAGTTTCTAAGTAATAATGTTTGAATTAACTTAAGTAAAATGTGGTGAAAAATGTATGTAAGTTGACTCAAGTTGCTGATGGTAAAACAAAGTTCAAAGAGGTCATAAAACGGTACAATTACTAACTACCTTATTAGAACATAATTTTAGATGAATGTAAAAAATAAATGTACCTATAATATATTTATTATATATATTATTTGACTGATAAAGCCTCTCGGCTTTTTTTAAGTTTATCTTGGTTTTATAGGTTACTTTTTAGTAATATTTAACCAAAATATAATATCTAATATCTATAGTATAAGCACCTATATCATTTTATGGAAAATTATCTGTGATTTTTATGAGAGCCTATTTAGATACCTTAATTAAATACTTATTTTAACTAATAATGTGAGACAGCGAAAACATTAATAATTTTTAGAGTAGAGAGAATTTAGAATTAGAGCGTACCAATGACTTTTTTTGAGGTTTATCTTGGTTTTTATGAAAGTTTTTATTTAGTTATATATAACCAAACTAATATATATTTAAATTATAAGCACCTATATCATTTTATGGAAAATTATCTGTAATTTTTAGGAGAGCCTATTTAGATACCTTAGTTAATTACTTATTATGTTACTAATAATGTGAGACAGAGAAAACATTTATATATGTTCAGAGTAAGAATTTAATCCAAAACCCAAAGAGCTACTACCAACTGACCTATAAGGTTGTGATTTTATTTATGTGATGTGATTTAGCGTGTGATTATTCACACGCTAAATCACATCACATAAATAAGTTTAATTTTAAGTTAATTAGAATGAATAAAATAATATTGTAAAAAAGAAAATTGATATGTGATTTTAAAAATAAAGCAGGTAACCTAAAAGATTCTTACATAAATATTATATTTATGTTTGTCTTTATTGAGTACTTTTTGTTTTCCTATCCCTTATTCCATTAACACAAATGAATACCTCAAAAAGTGGCAGCCTACTTTAGTGTCTTGTCAAAAATGACAAAAATTAAAGAATATAAGATTATCTGAAGATTCGGCCGAACATTCGTATATAAGAAACGTTGCGGTACTGTAATGCTAGAACATTTGCACTATGGTAAACATGGCGATTTTTATTATAATGCTGACAATTGGTTGGTAGGTTGGTCGTTGTTATGTACTATGGCACCACTTTTCTATAGTCTATTAAAATAGACCGGTTTATATTAGATTATAGGTTTTTGATATATTTCTTAAACTAGTCGCTTGTTACTGCTGAAAATTTCAGCACAGAGACTTAGCTCAACGCACTAATTTTTGGCCAAAATCTGACTTTCTCACTTGTCTAGAGCTCGTGTAAATTGACATCAAAGTTTTGCCATAGTCAGCAAAAACATGAATATCTCGAAAGTCCTTGGATGCACAAACTTGAATTTTTGTGCACAATCGTGCACAATTATAAGCCTTCCAATCCATTTATTATTTTTAAGCTACGTCCATTATTTCAAAAAAATCTTGCTGCAGTAACGTTTCAAACGTTCCCCTAGCAAGATCTGTTTTTTGTCCATAACTTTTTTTCCTGTGGACGCACAATTATGAAATTTCGTGCACAATTACACGAAACAATGCTCTAATTATCTCCATACTCAAAATCCTGAAATTCTTCATTATTTTGCTAGGGCAACGCACACATGATTGTCGGCCATGGCTTTGACTATAAATATTTTTAAAGCTACATAACATTATGGCGTTTGACATACAAAATAAGAAGAAGAAGACATAACTGTCAGTCGTTTGACAGTTACAGATTATAGGTACCAAGTTTTTCTTGTCTGTCTATGGTACGACAAATACCATCCATATCCAAAAGACGTTTTGTAATTTGTTTATAGTATAGTATTGTAATTGTAAAAGGCGGGAACCTCGAAAGTGGAAAGGCGGGAAATCTCGAAATCATTTTGTAATTCTGTAAAACCTCTGTAAATATTTAATTTTTTTTCGTTGTAAATAAAATACAAAGCTAGTGCTGGTACCGGTAAGCCATGGGGAAAAAGAGGAAGAGGTGTGAGCAGCCTCCACCTCCGGATGAAGACCGGTCGGAAGGGTCGACCTCTGACTCCGACTCGGTCGAATCTCCACAAGCTGATGAGGTCAAAAAAAACAGTAAGTAAGGAAAGGGCTAAGGACAGGTATGAGATTTATAAAGTTCAAGGATACATACGAAAATACCCGGATAATTCCAACAAGTCGGACGGATTCATCGTATTCCTGACGGTGTTGTGTTTATAATGACAGTGACCACTTAAAACTTTCCAAAGCATTGCGTGAACATTGCGTCTCTGGAGTTTTACATCTGAGATCAATAAATAAGTACTAGATAGGAATAACAATTGGCCTATGTAACAACACCAATGTAAATGTTTTTTATACAAAATAAAAAACTACTGGAACAGCTATCACTAAAAGCCACCATCCCAGCAGGCGACACGGAGGTAACAGGTGTTCTGACATCTGTTCCCACTGAGATGTCAAATTTTTTCACTTATTGGCAGCTCCAAAAATATAATACAGGCCAGAAGATTTATGCGTAGCGTGCGAGGTGAGGGTAGTGTCTCGTTCCAGCCAACCCAAGCGGTTGCTGTTACATTCGCGTCGATTCGACTCAGCTCCCCGAATATGTATACTTGGACTCTTAGTGACATGAAGTGAAATCATACATACCCCCTGTAAAACAGTGCTTAAAGTGCATGCGGTATGGCCACATTGCTAAGTTTTGTCGCAACACAAAGGTCTGCAGCATCTGCTCCGGCAAGCACAACTTCAAAAGCTGTAGTGCTGAAACTAAAGATGCAAAATGCTTGAACTGCGGTGGCAATCACATCACAATATCTGCTGCTTGCCCTATTAAAAAACAGAAGTAGAAGAAAATTAAATAAAATCTCGATCTGCCACATACTCAGAACTTTTCGAGTCTTTCCCAGCTCTGTCAGCTAGGACACTTGATGTACCTACAGGTTAATAATCTCATGAAGTCTGAAGTTTTTATTAATATTTAAATATAAACAATCACTAAAATTATAACAAACAAAGATGTCCCCATAAATTCAGGGCCTACTATAGAGACCTTAAAAAAACTCTAAGTAAGAAGTTACCTCCAACATCATAATGGATTTTTTAAATATTATTCAATGGAATGCACAAAGTCTAAATAGTAACAAATATATATTTACAAACTTCGTTTATTCAAATAACATTCATATTGCAATTATTTCTGAAACATGGTTTTAACCATACCAAACATTCAAAATAAAACATTATAATTAACATCGAACGTAATGATTGTGGAAACAATCATAATGGTGTAGCTGTTCTAATTCACAATAGTATCGCATATTCTAAAGTCAACACGTTTTTTAATGACTCACTACAAAATATTTGTATTAAAGTAACAATTAATAAGAAAGTTATGAGCATAGTCAGTTTTTATAGCCCAATAAACTGTAGTCCAGCCTTTAGTAAAAGCAAATTGGACGCACTAATCAAGTCTATTCCTGGTCCATTCATATTTGCAGGAGACTTCAATGCACATCATACCTCCTGGGGTTGCAGTTCTGACTCTCTTCGTGGTAGAGATGTTTTGGAAGTGATTGACGACGATAACTTCGTTTTGTTAAATGATGGGCTTGGCTTTAGTATCTGGATACAGGAATTGGAGGGTGAAAATGCTCAAATCTGGTAGGGTTTTGCTTCCTGATTACATATTCATCACTTCAAACTTGCAGAAATCCTTAGTTTTCGAGAAAATAAAACATCTCTAACCTCAAATCTGATGAAATGTGAAACAAAATGTAAAAATTGACAGATAATAACCAAATTTTATGTCCTGATGCTCCTATTGCAAAAGATCGGTTTGAATCTGATGAGCATTTTTATTACAAACCACTATACTCCGTACAACGAGACGAACGAATGGGGAAATCAAGCGCTGAACGTCATTGGTTGGACATAAGGAACTTAGGGCGCGTACACGTTGCGCCCAAATATCAGTCCGATTCTGTCTCTTGAGCGGTGCGGACGTATTGTTTGGTGCTTATTTCAGTGTGTTCACAGTGTTCGGTTTTACGTTGACCCGGCTTGTTTACTGGACTGATTCCTACTTACTTGTTGACTTAGCGTGTTTTTTGGACTGATTCTTGCATACTTGTTGACTTGGCGTGTTTTTGGACTGATTATTTCCTATAATGGCCTCTACACAAGCCTGTCCAGCTGTTGTTAAAAGGCAGCGACGCCCTTTTTCATCTAGCGAAAAAACGATGATATTAAACATGTATAATACTTTTCTTGAGGCTACACCCAACGCATCAAATAACGATATTTTAAAAACTGTTGCATCAAGCATGGGGGTTCATTGGGCATCAGTGTACAAAATTGTGAAAGAAAAGAACACCGTAGGTGTTCTGCGGTCTCCTAAAAAAGAAAAACCTCGACCGACAGTTATAGAAATGACTGACAGCTTTACGAAAAGAGCACTGCGGAATGCAGTCCATTATTTTTTTAGAAGGAATGAAATTCCTACTTTGGATAAAATATGTAAAGCAGTGAATACTGATGGAACTTTAGGAACATTCAAGCGATCTTCATTACATAAATTGTTGAGAAGCAAATAAGTCAAATCACAATCAACGGTCACTGCACTCACACTCACTCACGCGCGAAACGCGAAAATTCATAAAATACTAAACGAACACTCATTATGCTATATTTGTTGTTCAGAATGTAGACAATATATCAAAGAACGTAATTCAGTAAACTTCTCCATACAAAAGTAGACTGTAAACATGTTAATTTATTTTTATAATCAAATGGGGCGAGCGCGGCCGCCATTGACCGCTCGGGAGTTTACGGAAATTTACGCATCATATCTAAAAGTTATTATTATTAGTAGCTATGTATTTTATTATCCACAAATACTTATAAGAGCATAATAAACCGTTTTTGTAATAATAAACACCCCTCACTATCGATAAATCCAGTAAAACTCACTATTTCTCTCACACACGGTTCGCGGACCTGCCGCCGAGCAACGCGAAATTCAACTGACGAAAAGACTGAACGATGACAGACTGCGTAATATTTTTTGCTCAGAAGGTAGATAATATATCAAAGAACGTAACTCAGTAAACTTCTCCATACAAAAGTAGTCTATAAACGTTTAGAATAAGGTCTTTATTCAAATGGGGGAGCGCGGTCGGATACGACCGCTTGGGGTTTAACGGAATTGCTTTGGCGCCACGTGCGCGGTCGTATCCGACCGCTAGGGGATTTAGGAGACGGTCTTACTACTGGCTTGAAGAATCCATCTGGTGAGCTTTATCATTAATTTTTATTATTTTTGTTATAGGTCTTACCTACTATATACCTGCGTGAATATAAGAAATTCCAAGTATGAAGTGATTAGTAAATATTGCTAATCACTTCATACTTGGAATTTCTTATATTCACGCAGGTGTGAAGTGACTCATCGTTGTTATCTATAGGCGGCTTCTTACAAATTGCCCGTTTATGATGCACCGAAATTTTCACTTGATATTATTAACGAAATTGACCGACTGTTACTTAAATATTTATAGTTTGGAGTTCTTTCTTGAAAATAATTATTAATTAAAATAATCTACAATTACTTAATTTATATTTTTCAACAGGTAAAGGAAAACGCCTGATCATAACACACATAGGAAGCGAAAATGGTTTTGTTGAAGGAGGGATAATAGTGTTTGAGTCAAAAAAAGATGGAGACTACCACAAAGATATGAATGCAAACGTATTCGAAGAATGGTTTGCAAAAATACTCGACATATTACCGGAAAACTCAGTGATTGTACTGGACAACGCCCCTTACCACTTATGAAAAGTGGAAAAAATCCCAACCACAAATACTAAAAAAGAAGAAATAATACAGTGGTTGAAGGTGAAAAAAATTGCATTTCACGAAGACATGTTAAAAAGGGAATTACTTAAACCATAAACACCAATACGAAGCGTATGTAATCGACGAAATGGCTAAGGAAAAAACAAAAAAGTGCTGCGCTTACTCCCCTACCACTGTGAGCTTAACCCAATAGAATTAATTTGGGCTCAAGTTAAAGGGTACGTGGCACAAAATAATACCAGTTTTAAACTGAATGAAATCAAACAAAATTATTAAACGAAGCCATTACAAAAGTTGACAGCAGTAAGTGGCAGAACTGCATACGACATGTGGTAGAAGTAGTAGAACCTAAAATGAACCTAATGGATAGAAATATGGAAACAATGCAAGAACGATTAGTTATAAACTTGGAGGATGACTCGAGTGATTCAGAAAGCGAATAAACGCTTAAGAAAATATTTTTTGTTTAATTTGTTCATATCCTAGCATATGTATTTGTTTTATACACAACAACTCAATATTTGCTTTCAATTACAGATTATGTTAAAGTAGACTTTTGTCATTTGTAAAAAAACTATTATTTTTAGATGACAGAGTTAGTAAGCGATTTAGATCAGCGATGTAAACGCAGCCTAACATTTTCATGAATTAGCCGCGCCCATTTACCAATCCTGGCCATTTAAGTCGGAGCTGCGTCCTTATCACTTTCATACGATTGTGCAAGGGAGAGAGCGCCATATTAGTTTGTCTCGTTGGGAGGAGTATAGGTAGGTTATGTTGGAGTATAGAAAAAAACGCGCAAGGCGAGCGAGCGTAGCGAGCGTGCCGCGGCAGCGGCCGCCGAAGCGCCAGAAGCGACCTCTCCCTCCCCCTCCCCTCCTTTGGTAATTTAAACTAGATTTGTATCAATAGTTTTTTTTGAGGTTAGATTTCATTTATTCAAATATCTCGAGAACGGGGTAATTCCTCAAATTGGGAGTAGTACCAGGGGGTGTGGGGGGTCCCCTCCTCTGTTTCCCCCCCCCCCCCTCCTCCCCCCCTTTTCCTGTATCCAGATAATAAAGTTTAACCAAATGATGGTCTACCAACGACGATTGGTTGGTTGACCTGGCGTCCGAACGCATTAGATTTGTCGTTGGTTTCGCCATCATTAGCGCTACAGTGTGATTGGTCTGTTTATGATAGCCCAGTCGGCACAAGCTATCATCTTCCTGTAATAATTAAAGTGTTAGTGAATAACAATATCACTGGTTTGAATCCTAGTTGTCATAATTTCAGACATTTACCTATCTATCCAAATTACAAACATATGTTTGTATCTATATAGATTGAAAATGTTTAGTAGTTGCATGGATATAATGTTGGTTGATTTTGTATTGGATACTGCTGAATGTCCGCACGATTCTCCTATTTAGATTTTGGCAAAGTATTGTATTGCGTTCGGGCGTTGATTGGTCTGTTGTAAGCAGACATTCTTCTGTTGTCAATGTCACTGACACTGACAGTCAGCAGTCATGTGTTAATAAACCTGGTAAAAAACCTTATCTGCCCTGGAATGAAAAATGTTCAGCAGCCGTTTTGAAATCCAAAGAAGCATATTTAAATTTTAAATTCAATCCAACAGAAGAAAGCTATTTGGAGTTCAAGAGACTGCGAGCTCACAAAAAACTTACAATGAAAATATAACGACAAAAAAGCTGGGTCTCTCTTTGTGAAACTTCAATCGATACACTCCATTAACCGTTGTATGGAAGTTCATCCGTAAATTTAATAAATCTTATTATAACCTTATTCATTATGAAGACGACTCATGTATTTGTAATTTTTATCAAAATATACACCTGATTTTGTACTACCTAAATCGAAAACACTTCATTCAAATAATTTAAATTCTAATAATAGCTTTCTTGTAGACTGTTTTTCATATAGTGAATTAACTTCTGCCATTTTCTCTAGGAGAGATACTGCTTTTGGTCTTGATGGAGTACCATATATAATCTTTAAGAAAATGAATAGAAACTGTTTGACAATTTTTCTCTAAATTTTAAATTTACTTTGGCAAAATAATATAGTACCTCACAATTGGAAAACTGACTGTTAATTTTGAAACCCAATAAGCCCAAATTATGCCCTGAATCATATCGTCCTAATGCGCTCACTTCATGTGTCGGTAAAATTTTTGAGCAACTGCTAAAGCAACGTTTGGAATTTGATGTAGAACATCACAAACTTTTACCTTCCAATTAGTTCGGTTTTCGTAGAAATCGTTCTGCTCGGGAGAGTATTTGTCAATTGCAACTTGATATAAGTAATTCCTTGGCTGTAAACAATCAACTTGTTGCTGTTTTCTTCGACATTTCAGGCGCTTTTAATAGCGTCAATATTGAAATTCTTTGTCAAGAACTGCTATTAACAGGCATTCCTGAAAAAATCATAAATTGGATCCAATGTTTTTTATCAGATCGAGAAGTTTTTGTAAAATACAATAAACATCTCTATGGTCCAAGATATTCTTCTGTAGGTGTATGTCAGGGTGGCATTCTGTCACCCTTAATTTTCATCGTTTCGTCGTTTAAATTTAATATTAGGTTCACATGTATAAAATCTTCAATTTGCAGATGACTTGGTTGTTTAGGCGTCGGGAGCAGATTAAGCTCATGGAGCTAATTCTCAATGACGCATTGACAAAACTTGAAAAATACTTTTCTTATCTAGATCTTGATGTTAATCCATCGAAGTCTATGGTAGTGGTTTTTGGGATAAAGTCTAATAACTTGCCAGTGATTTATTACAAAAATGCACTTTTGCCAGTGTCTCTTGAAGTTAAGTTCTTAGGAGTATTATGCTCCCATAACTTATCCTGGAATAATTACTCTAAACAAATCATTAACAAAGCTCAAAATGCTCACAATGTAATAAAGTCTTTGTCAGGCTCTTATTGAGGAGCAGATCCAAGGATTTTATTAACATTATACAAATCTTTAGTTCGAAGTCATCTTGAATATGGCTTCGTTTGTTATGCTGCCGATGTAAAAATTGTAAATACTCGTAGTATTCATATATTTCAAAATAAATGTTTGCGTTTAATCACAGGGGCATTTAGGAGCACTCCTATCAGTGCTATGCAGATTGAATGCAGGCTTCCACCAATTAATATTCGTTTGAATTACCTAAAAGAGTTTATATTAAAACTTCATTGTGTTTCTGGCAATAGTCTTTTGACTAATCTGTCCGGAGCCCAAGGGGTTTTTAAATCTTTTTTATGCTTCAGGGCTTTCAGAGTTTTAAACAATTTCTTCAAAATTTAAATATATATCAATCATATTTACCTTGCTATGAAGGATCTTTTAATAGTTAATTCCCAGAAATTAATGTAGTTATTGATAATGCTTTGTCAAGTAAAGAAGTGTGCACAATGCTCTCTGAATAAACAGATCACAAGTTTGTCTATACGGATGGATCCAAAAACGATAACGCTGTGTCTTTTGCCATATTTGAAGCGTCTTTGAATATTGGTGTTGGTCATAAAATAGATAAATTCGCTAGTGTTTTAACAGCTGAAGCTGTTGCAATCTTGAGCGCTTTAAAACATATTAAAAATCGTAACTTGGGACACAATAAATGGGTTGTTGTTAGTGACAGCATGAGTGTTCTAAAAACCCTGGCAAATAACAAATTGCATGCTGTCACTAATTACATCATTTACTTAATATAACAGCTATGGGTGGAGTTATTTGATTTAAATATTAATATTAGCTTCGTGTAGGGTGCCTTCACATAAAGGTGTTGAAGGAAATGAAAAAGCAGATTATCTAGTTAATACGATAGTTAAGTTCATCATGCGTTAGCATCCTATAGTTTGTGATTCATAGTTAAGGCAGCAGCAGCAGCCAGCATATTTTTTTGATCGCCATTTTGCAGAGCGAGATAGAAATATACGATACTTTTATGTGCGACAAGTTATGTATGATCACGCACGTGGTGCCGAGCGAAAGCGCCCGTGGCCCGCGTATTGTTTTCGCAGTATCGTCAGCACAAGAATATCAAAACATGTAAAGGCTTTTATATAAAAAAAATATTAACTACCTAAAAATATTTTTTGGTTTTCATTTATTACTTTAATGTAGATAAATTAAATAGTTGTCATGTTACGAGTCTATGTAAAAAAATTAAGAATTTATGTTGGTACAAACACTAGTGTGATTGTTAAAACATTTGATTTTATAATGTTAAAGCGTTCCGTGTTTGTTAGTTTTCTAGGTTTCCTGGGGGTGTACTTGTGAGACATAAATGACTTCTTGTAGTTCGTAAGCAAAGGCAAGAGCCAGATTGGACACCAACTCAACATAGTCGGATAAGTTCGACACACTTTAATAAGGGTACCAATAAGGGTTATAAAAGATTGTCAAAAACAGCAGTGCCATATATTATATATTATATTTAAATCTTATAATAAGTATTACATAGTTATTAAATTATTATATAAAAACTAAAAGGTAGTAGTGAATTTGCCTACTAAATTGAGGGTACCGGATTTGAATTAAGGTAGACGTTTTATTAAAAAATCTCTTAAATGGGCGCCCATTTAAGAGATTTTTTAATAAAACGCCGATTTTTTGCGTTCTTGTTCAGAGAAACCGAAAGTTTTCGACAAATTTTACTTATTGTATGGTGGAGAATAGTTATTACTATAGTTCATAGCGGCCTCGCTTTTTGCATATTTTTGTTATTTATTTATGTAAAGCCAAAATTCCAGAGCAAGTTTGCTAATAAAATTCGCGAAGGCACTTTTTCAATTCTTTTCTCCTATTATTTATTTATTTATTATATAGTAGTTGAGTTTCTAGCGGCCTCGGAATTTAAATTTTTTTACAAAGTATCTACAAAAAAAATCCAATTCAAAATGTTCTGAATTCGCTGTATTTTTCTCCTTAGCACATTAATACTATCGAGTAAAATTTATACCAGAACAAACGTTAGTTCATAAGCAATGCAAAAGTCAAAAGTCAACAACCCTACCCCTAAAAACCCCTACAACCCCTAAAAATTCCTACAACCCCTAAAAACCCCTACAAATCCCTACAACCCCTACAAACCCCTACAAATCCCTAAAAACCCCTACAACCCCTAAAATTTCTTACAACCCAAGGTCAGTCAACTTTGCTGTCTTTTTATCACCGTTCAAAGGTAGGTTTTTATTTCTGATCCGGATAATGAAGAGGGTCTTGAGCAACATTTGTTCGAGCACCATCCCTCTCAGACTTGTTGTTTCCGAGATAATGACAGAGGGGGGAAAAGGGGAAAAGGACGGGGTGGGTTAAACATATTTTTTCTACTCTACGAAGCATCCTCTATACGATCCCACCAAAACGATTCCACTAAAATTTCAATTCCTACATGATGCCTTCTGGGTATACCTAAAAAGGGGGGGGGTTGGGGAGGGAAATGGGGGAACGGTACAGTTTAAAAAAACTTTTGTACATTTTGAAGCACCATAAATACAAATCCTTATACAAATCCTCAAAAAAAATACATTAAAATTCCTTACAATCCAAGGTCAAGTTTGCTATGTCTATCTAGCACCGTTTAGAAGTAATGAGGGTTTAAAGTTTTTTTTTCTGAATCGGATAATGAAGAGGGTCTTGAGCAACATTTGTTCGAGCACCATCCCTCTCAGACTTGTATTTACCGAGATAATGAGAGAGGGGTGAAAAAGGGGCAAGGACGGGGATGGGTAAAACATATTTTTTCAACTCTACGAAACATCCTCTATACGATCCTACCAAAACAATATAGGGTATCGTTATAGGGTAAGATATAGGGGTGGAAAGGATAACACATTTTCGCTTACAATTATTGGATCACTAGCACCGTTTGGATGAAACAGCTAGTTAGAAATACATTTCGCGCAATGGAATTGAACAAGCTTTCCTTGAGTCAATAATATCAGGGAGCACACATCTTTCGTAAAACGCCTGCAACTCCGGTAGCATCTTTTCTTGCCAATTTGTTTTTTCTCTATGTATCTTCATAACTTTTACAGGGTGATCTGGGCCAGTCCATATGTCAATATACAAATATTTTTAGTATTTTATATATGAAGCTGGCCTTGTATTTGGTAAAACCAGTCATGGTTTTGATTTATTGTTACGCCTGTAGCAACTTACACAAGACCTTCACTGTATAAGCAATCAGGTAAAGCCCCCAAGTAACAGTGATTTGGGTCAATAAACAGGCCATATTGCATCATATAAAATGTAGTGAAGTTTTGAATCCTAGCCTCGTCTGGGCACGGCACGGTCCAGCATGATTCATCCTTTAATCAAATTAGTATATCAAAACGAAAATACTACCCGATTTCTCTTGCTCATCAGAGATTCAATGTTTCGTCTTTTACGTTTACTGACCAATGTGTCAGTAAATCGACGCAGGTCCGCCCGTAGCAAGCGCTCGCGCGGTACTGACTTTGTGGCATCGTTGCGTCTAGTTTTATTTATTAAATTAAAAATAATAGTATTGATTTAAAATAAAAAAATTACAGCAGTAGTTTAAGTAAATGTTGAATTTTATTTTGGTATCAATATTTTGTCAATGTGGTATTTAACTCCGGAGATATTCTGGACTTTTTCAAAGCTTTTTTGATTGAAAATCAAATTGAAGGTAATTTTTTTTCATATTTGTCATGGTAAACAATAAAAATCTATTCTTTTATTATGAAAGAACAGGATGTTTTTAGTACCGAGATTTTTTTTTTGTGGCTTGTAGTCAACAGAATCAGCCAATTAGAGCTCTCAAATCGGGTCTCTGTCTGTCTTTGCCGAAACAAGCACCAGGATACTGATGATAAATAAATAAGTAAAATTCCTAAAATTTGCTCTATTATTATTTAAGAAGATGAAATAAAGGATATTATTCAATTAATAGTTAGGTATAGACTTTAAGGTAATGTATCATATTTAAACGACGAAAACCTTGCAACTGTGCATATTTTTGTGATAGCGCTCTTAATGCCTATTACTTGTACAAAATAATTTCGAAGTTTCACATCAGCCAGCCGTCACGTGACGGACGGCTCACATTTTTTTCTTGATTGAAGTATGGATGACACGAATGGGTTTTGGATATCTAGCCTCTAAGGTATTTCCGAGACGTCGCTGTTGAAAACTGTCAAGTGCACCAAAACGTCACTGTCAAATTACTCTATGTACATGCAAGTTTGCAAGTGCTGTGCTGCAGTTTGCATTTGCAGTTTCCATTCCAGTCAAAGAAGAGTAATACCACGGCAATCACACAACACTTCAATGTTCTAAAATTATAGTCAAATAAAAAAAACTTCATTGCACCGAATTATTTTAAAATGATCGCATTATTGTTAGTTTTGTGGAGTGCCTCTTATTGTGTCGGCAATGAGTCAGTGAAGTTCGCAGCTGTTCTGTTCAGGCACGGTGATAGGACACCTGTAGATACCTACCCTTCGGATCCCTGGCGTAATGAATCGTTGTGGCCGGTACAGTTCGGTGAATTGACTAATATTGGAAAACAACAACATTATGCCTTGGGACAATGGCTACGAAAACGATACTCGGTAAGACATGATATTTGGTAAGTCCATTCACACAACAAAAGGATGTCGTGTAACAAAGGTTTAGTGATAGCCATACCTACATCTAAATAGGCAACAATCGATGATAACAGTCGTTATTGCCATAATTTATATAAAATGTAATCTCTCATCAATGAACCAATATGGACTTTTCTAAATTATGTATATTCATACCTTCAGCCTATGGCCACGCCCATGTCGCACTTGCCTATTTAGAAAATAAGTAGCTCTTATCCTAGTCCAAATCCACATCTATACCTACTTTAATTAAATATATATTATACTATAGAAAACACCCAGACCTAAGACAAATACTTGCAGATCATACATTTGTCCTGCAACATGTAGTCAAAACTTGCATATTTATAATAACAGTAGCTGCTCACACCACACCTTTATGTAACACAACTACATTTGGTCAATTGGTTCTCAATTACGCTCATTCAAAAATTCATGGAAATACAGCATTGCCTTGTAGCTTAGAGTTGAGTAATAGTAGACTGTATTCATCAAATCTCCCTAAATGTACAGTTAGTAACTATAAATAAACATCAGCTGGCCTATTGTTGTATACCTTTTTTTATGATCAAAGCAGCATTACACACATCATAGAACTGTATGCGGTGCATGATACAAAAGGGAGATTGCTCGGTGAAGCAAAACTTCATCAAGCCAGACTGCCCACACCATACCTGCGCATAGATATAAACAGAACAAAAATAAACACTATTATTTGCAGCCAGACTTTACTCACTGTTGGCTATAGGTCTTTTTTTATGTGCCTTGTCTTCCAATTCTGTGCCAGTCTCATACAGGGGGCCACACCTGTATGAGACTGGCACAGAATTAAAAAGACTGGTTAGCAATATTACTTGCCCATTTTGGATGACCAAAGTTTATATATATATATATATATATATATTATATTATATTATATTATATTATATTATATTATATTATATTATATTATATTATATTATATTATATTATATTATATTATATTATATTATATTATATTATATTATATTATATTATATTATATTATATTATATTATATTATATTATATTATATTATATTATATTATATTATATTATATTATATTATATTATATTATATTATATTATATTATATTATATTATATTATATTATATTATATTATATTATATTATATTATATTATATTATATTATATTATATTATATTATATTATATTATATTATATTATATTATATTATATTATATGTCGACGCAAGACCTAACTGATAAGTTAAAAATAACTTAAAGTTTAAAATTAACTAGGCTATTTATGATTTGTAATATTAGAATCCATGCTTATTGATATCTGAGAGGTAAATGTTGAGTTTTGATTTGTTGCCTTCCGGGCAGCAAACAGAACTCACGATTATTTTAATTTTGAACCTCAATTAAAATTACTGGTTATTTTTGTTAAACCATTTCTTAATTTGTTATGAATTATGGTTATAGTTTGGAGTTCATTTTGTTTGAATAATTAATGTTTTGGAATCCGATTTCCGGATAGCGCGAAGATTTGAAATTTAAATGTTTAAATGTTTTTGCTGAAGATAAAATTCATTTGATGTCAAAATTAGATTGTAAAAATAGAAAAACTAATTTAGAAAACCTTTTTGTTTGTTACAAAATTATATTAAGTTTAAAGTGTAGTGTGTGAAAGTGTAATGACTTCACAACGATGCAGCCATCTTGAAATATAAAAAAATGGCGAGTCGTTGGGAACTTGGGAAGCCACAATTTTTAAGAGAGCACTTTTTGGTGAGCTCCCGTGGTGAAAAGTCCTGTGAGTATTATTGTTATAATTTACCTTAGATTTTAAGGTTGTTTAAAATAGTGTTAATAATAAATTGTGTCTGAATATATTGGGTGTCTTTATCATTTGCAATGCGTGAGCCTAGTGATGGAAGCGGTGACGCCAGTCTCCTGACATCACTACCAGTAGGTCCCCTGATGCCTCGTTATCAGAAGTGGGATGCGCTCCCACTTCAGCTCGTCCATCTGACTCGAATAGCGAAAATATTAACACGTTTGTTAATGGGGTACCAGCGGATTTGTTTATTCACATGATGCAAATGATGAAGAACTTGTCCGAACGTATGGCGAAACATCCTGATTCAAATAATGTCAAAATAAGTGATATTTTTTTACCGTCATACGATCCGGACTCCAATATTGGGGTTAGAGAATGGTGCCAACATGTGACCACAGCCATAGAGACTTATAACCTGAGCGATTATGATGTGAGAATGAATGCGGGTAGTTTGCTCAAAGGCCGCGCTAGGTTATGGGTTGACAATTGGCTTGTGTCTACCACCACGTGGCAGGAATTGCGTGATGTAATGATAACTACTTTTGAACCAGAAAATCGTTATTCTCTAGATATTGTGCGCTTTAGAGAACATATTTATGCTAATTCTATAGACATCGCGCAGTTTTTGTCACAAGCATGGAAGCGAATTACTAAGGATAAGTTATAAAATAGTGACGCAGTTGAGGCAGTTATCGGTTGCATTGGTGATGAGCGTTTGAGAATTGAACTATTAAACACGAGGGCCACCTCTGTACCTGAACTTGTTTTAGTTACATCCTCTATAAGAGGCATAAAACGTGCTACGCCTAGTGTATCAGGTACTCAATCGGGCCCCAACAAGCGACCGCGATACGGTAAGCAATTGCTATTCTGCCAAACTTGTAAGAAGTCTGGTCATGATACAGAAGTCTGCCGTTACCGTGACAAAACTGAAAACCCTCAACCGCGTCAATCTGAAAACAAACTGGTAGGAA
Organism: Lampropteryx suffumata; assembly: GCA_948098915.1. NCBI lineage: Eukaryota > Metazoa > Arthropoda > Insecta > Lepidoptera > Geometridae > Lampropteryx > Lampropteryx suffumata. The sequence continues at coordinate 21,825,117 of OX402544.1, read as the reverse complement.
ATCCCACTGTCAATAGACCGACATGCACGTTCTGTTCAAGGGTAAGCCATACTTATTTACAAGCGAGAACGCGCAGTTGCCTCAAATGTTAACTGCGTAGGTACACCAAAGTTGAACTCCATGTCTATTGAGATAGGTTACTTAGGTAACTTCAAAATGCTAGCTATTTTCGATAGTGGCGCTGAATGTTTGGTAATAGGCGATTCAATAGCTGCAAAACTACCCGGGAAGCGCATTGATAAGGTTAGATACTTGAAGGGGTTAGGCCAGTTTACCGTAGTATCGCTCTCGACGTTGACAACAGTTTGTCTCATAGATTACGCATAGAACTAGAATTTCACGTAGTGCCGGACTACGAAGTGTGTTCAGATGTTTTGATAGGCATGAATCTAGTGGAGATCACAAACACGAGTGTACTAGTGAACTCTCAAGGTGCGACGCTTGTTCATCAACCGGTCATTTACCACTTGCTTTCACAAAGCGAAAATTTGATAATCTTGACTGCAACCTCGCTAATGACGACCAAATCGGTGAGCTTAAGATCTTGTTGAACAAGTATGAGCACTTGTTTATTCATGGCTATCCTCACACACGTGTCAATACTGGTGAGCTAGAGATTCGTTTAAAAGATGACAGCAAGTATGTCGAACGAAGACCTTACCGATTAAGTCCGGTCGAACGGGAAAAGGTCCGTGAAATCGTTAGAAAGTCTCCTTTTTCCAGTCTGATAATATTAGTCAAAAAGAAAAATGGAAAAGACCGCATGTGCGTGGATTACCGCGAACTTAACAGAAACACCTTGAGAGATCATTACCCACTACCGATCATTTCTGATCAGATAGACCAACTGGCAGGGGGTTTTTACTTCACGACGTTAGATATGGCAGCTGGGTTCCACCAAATATTAATAAAACTGCCTTCATTAAACGCTTCACCGAATATTTGAGCAATATCATTGCAGACGGACAAGTCGGTCCTAGTCAAAGACAGGTGGTGGCTTTAACGAATGCACCGATCCCGAAGACTGTTAAACAAGTGAGATAGTTTAATGGTCTGGCTGGCTATTTTAGACGCTTCATTCCTAATTTCTCTCGTATAATGATTCCTCTTTATGAACTGATCAGGCTCGAAATCACATTATACAACACTTGTTCTACTGCGCCTACCCTTATGATATTCCAGGAAGACGCACAGATCGAACTTTTCACGGACGCCAGCAGCATCGGCTACGGAGTGGTGCTCGTCCAGACCGTCTGCGGCCGCCAGCATCAGATTCAAAAGCCTACTGCAGCGTTCCAGGTCATCCACATGGATATCACAGGCAAGCTGAGCACGAGAAACACACAGGGGCGTGATGAAATCAACATACATGCCATTGCGCCAGAAGTAAGCCGAGCGAACGGGCAAGTCAAAAGGTCATGGGTACGTTATAAACTGCACTAACTATGATCAAGAACTAGGACAGTAAAAATTAGCAGACTGCCCTGGAAGCTTTACAGCTCGCGTTCTACTGCACGCCGCATCGAGTAACCGGAGTCGCATCCCTTTGCGTTACTCGCTCTCCGCCAACACTCTGTCCCGCCAGAACTCCTGCGGTTGGTAAATATAGACGGCGAATGCATAGACTTTCTTGAAGCAGCACGTACAACAAAAGGTGGCTCCTGCGGCTGAGTATGATAAACCACGATTTAACAAAAATAAGGCGACAATGTGACCATTTCAAAGAGATTACGTACCTATCAAAAATAACCACCATAACCAGACTTCCCTAGATCTTAAATACAGCGAGCCTTATGAGATACACAGAATCTTGGACAATGACCGATACATGGCGAAGCGTGTGTCTGGCAGAGGGCGTCCACGTCAGGTATCCCACAACCAGTTGCGCCGAGCGCCACAGCCAGGCGAGCAGGAAACCGTGTCGACCAACGCAGAAGACCAAGAAATGACGTCGCATGAGCCGCTGCCTTCCACATCTCAAGCTGCGCACTCAGTGGACGTCTAAACATGGTTAGTTCTTTTCATTATAAACGTACACTAACGTTTGATTCACTATACAGTAGAGTAAGATCACCATAAAAGATGCAAGATAGTTTTTGTCCAGCTAACGCACGCTAGGACACGCTAACTAAACTCTTGTTATAAATAATTGTTCATAAAGACTGTACGAACCTTGTGCAATACCTAGTTTCCTTCCCTATCTTAACATTATTTTCAGAGCCTCTGGGGACCACGGTCAGAAAAATAAGGCCCAGACCCCAGCATCGCCCTCGTTACCATTTCCTTTAGAGCCTCTGGGGACCACGGTCATAAAAATAAGGCCCAGGCCCCAGCATCGTCCTTCCCTAAAAACCCCTGTGGACCACGGCGTACAAGACCGCTCAGAACCACAGCATCATCCTTTTCTACGAGAAATTAAATAATGAAAGTATGCGTGTAGCATTTGTATTAAATAAAAAAAAACAAAACGGTGCAAGTATGTGTGGAGCATAACATAAGCACAAAATATAGAAATTTTGCTCATTTCCTATGTACAGCACTCCTTTTATCATCTACTTTATATTGTGTAACGAACCCGTCATAAGATGGTGACCTTAAACAAAAGCGCCGCATAAAAAGGTCTTGCAGGCGTTTTGTAACTGTCTTTATGAGTACCTATTTTCCTATTTTTAACCTGATATCTAACAGATGACGTGGTATGAAAACTGGCTGATAACTTTATTTTGTACCTAGCATTAATTCCATTAAATCTCATAATATTAAAGTTTGGTTTAATTTAAAACTAAACATAAAGTCAGGTTATCAGCTAGTGTACCTATGAATGGATACCTAGCTCAGAAAAAATGTTTTCATTTTCAGAAACGCGACTGGTGCTGAGCACGCACATGGCAGTCTCGCAGAATGGCAGTGTCGACGCAAGACCTAACTGATAAGTTAAAAATAACTTAAAGTTTAAAATTAACTAGGCTATTTATGATTTGTAATATTAGAATCCATGCTTATTGATATCTGAGAGGTAAATGTTGAGTTTTGATTTGTTGCCTTCCGGGCAGCAAACAGAACTCACGATTATTTTAATTTTGAACCTCAATTAAAATTACTGGTTATTTTTGTTAAACCATTTCTTAATTTGTTATGAATTATGGTTATAGTTTGGAGTTCATTTTGTTTGAATAATTAATGTTTTGGAATCCGATTTCCGGATAGCGCGAAGATTTGAAATTTAAATGTTTAAATGTTTTTGCTGAAGATAAAATTCATTTGATGTCAAAATTAGATTGTAAAAATAGAAAAACTAATTTAGAAAACCTTTTTGTTTGTTACAAAATTATATTAAGTTTAAAGTGTAGTGTGTGAAAGTGTAATGACTTCACAACGATGCAGCCATCTTGAAATATAAAAAAATGGCGAGTCGTTGGGAACTTGGGAAGCCACAATTTTTAAGAGAGCACTTTTTGGTGAGCTCCCGTGGTGAAAAGTCCTGTGAGTATTATTGTTATAATTTACCTTAGATTTTAAGGTTGTTTAAAATAGTGTTAATAATAAATTGTGTCTGAATATATTGGGTGTCTTTATCATTTGCAATGCGTGAGCCTAGTGATGGAAGCGGTGACGCCAGTCTCCTGACATCACTACCAGTAGGTCCCCTGATGCCTCGTTATATATTATATTATATTATATATAAGAAAATTCAAAACATTTTTTAATATAGTTTATTTACATCTTATTAAAGTATGTAGGTACCATTTTGTTTGATAGCTTTTTGCCACCTTGTAGGTAGGGACATGATCCCGTTGCTATAGAAATTTTGGGACTTCTGATCAAAATACCGCGACAAGTGGTTTTGGCAGTCCTCTCGTGATGTTAACCTGACACTGCCTAAAGAATTCTGAAAAGACCGCAACAGGTGGAAATCTGAAGGTGCAAGGTCAGGACTATATGGCGGATGCATTAACACCTCCCAGCCAAACTCTCTTAATTTTTGCTGAGTGGCTAAAGATGTGTAAGGTCTAGCGTTATCATGATGAAAAACCACACCCCTTCTGTTGATTAATTCCGGCCGAAAACTTCTTGCTTTAATCTCATCAGTTGTTCGCAGTAGAGTTCAGAATCGATGGTCCTGCCTGGTGGTAACAGCTCATAATGAATAATGCCCTTCCAATCCCACCACACACACAGCATCACCTTGTTGTGAGTTAACCCGGGTTTCGCAACAGTCTGTGAAGCCTGACCGGCCTTTGACCACGATCATCCCACGGGCTGAGTTGACCTAATGAATATTTAAATCAGTCAACTCATCCCATTCATACATTTTATTAATTGTATAGACACGAAAAAAAGTGTGTGACATACATACATAGTACCTATATCTTTATGGCAATAGCAATTATGCACTATGTGTGAATTGTATTTTGGATCTAACTTAAAAGACCAGGACATCAGAAACGTTGCAGAGTTGTAGGTTTTTTTTTACATGCTTAAATCAAAATACTTCTGCGATACTTTTGATGTCCAGGTACCTACTTCAAAACATTTTATCCATTGTCGTCATGAAGGACAAATCTTGTTTTCGATATAATGTTGCACAACCAATTTCCTATGGTTACACATGTTAAAAAAACTATGAAAAAACTTAAATTTTGAAAATGTTCATAAGTTCGAAAATCGCTTGAAAGGTTTTTTCAACTCTTAACCATGAGAAAATAGTTTTGCAAAAAACTACGAAGACTTAATTAATTCATCCTTCATGACCAATAGATAAAAAATAATGTTTGAAGTACCAGGACATCATAAGTATTGCAGAGGTATTTTCATTTAACTTAGTAAGCTAACTGTACAAAATTTGAATACCAAATATTTATTTATATTTATAAAGCCATTTATTCCCATTTATACAATTAAATTATATACAATATCAATTAAAATTTCATTTTTAACTTCATCAATTCATATTAGTTAGTTTATTTGAATACTAGTTTTTGTATTTTTTATATTTTCATATAGTTTCTGGTAAAATATTGATGCTATATTAATGATCTATTAGTCTCTTTTAAATTATTTTCATTTAAAGTCGTTATCCATTTCTTAGTTTTGTTAAGTTTGTTTAGCGCTCTTTTTACCGAAGCCCTCTTTTCCAATTCTTCCTCTATTATGATATAGCGATGTGCTTTGCGATTCTTCTCTAAGAGCGTCTTAACTAGCTTGTAGAGTGATTTCAGTTTATTTTTTTCAGAATCAGTTTTATCTACTTTAAGTTTTAGTCTATTTCTTTCTTTTATTAGAGTTTCGACGTACTCTGTTATGAATGGTACTTCTTTTTTGATGTTCCTGGGTTATTGGCGTGTGGTTTCCTGTATTATTTGAATCAGATTTTCATAAGATTTTTGCGTGTCTTGTATTTCGAATGGATCTGTTAATGACATAAATAAATGTTTCAAACGTTCTTTTTCTATAGTGTCTAGTTGAGTCGACGTGTTTTTGAATGATTTTCGTGACTTACGTGGTACTCTGTTAAGAACTTAGCTCTGACTCTTTTGTGGTCATTCGGGAATAATGTGTTAATTACTTGTACGTCTGTTAAACTGTTTTTATTTTTTGTTAGAATAAAATCTATTTCATTTTTCGTTTTTTCCATCTGGTGAGAGCCAAGTCCATTTGGTTTTATTTGTTTTCTTAAATTTCGTGTTCATGATGTACAACTGATTTTCAAAGCAAAATTCTATTAATGTTCTTCCTCGATTAATTCTTTCACCGTAGCCCCATGGACCCATGACTATTTTTACCAAACCAAATATTTACCTTGTTGAATTTATACATTTTGATAAACACGGGCTTTACTCACGTATTATTTTGTCGATGGAGGCACCCACAATGTTTCGATTCATCTAGAGAATCTTCATCAGTTTGATCCGCGGTCCGCTCGTTGCCGCTCGAGTTCACGGTTCGCACTACGGGTGAGGTATCTCACGGCGCGAGTCGTGCAGGAATTGCTTGTTGAATTTAACTAGATTTACGTACTAAAACTTTTAATTACAGTTAATTTATGTTTAAGTTTTTTGAAGGAAACTAATATTCGTTTTGTTTATTAAGATAAATGGCTTTTAATCAAACGACTGTGATTTTGTGTAAGTAGTTCTAACTAAACATTAATCAAAAGACTGATTTCTAGATTCTTTCGTTTTATATATTGATTTTGAATTAACACAACGAATATAACTGATTTTTGATTATTTAATTTATACGTGTGTTCACGAGTGTACATATATTTCAAATAATTGAATACAGTTAATCTTTTTTTGAGTTGACTAAGCAAAAATAATAAATTTATTGATCATCCCGCGGGCTAAGTTAGAAGCGGCCTGAGTTGACTAACGAGCCGAGATCGTGAGGTACCCAAATATCGAGCTTTTTTGTGTACCCAGTTTTTTTCAAATGCGCCAAAACTGTTTTGTGGTCAATTCCCAGTTCTTCAGCTACGTCGTAACTAAGTACTGATATGCCTGTCTTGCTCCACTTTTTCAAAAATGGCATCCATTTTAAGTATCCGTAATAGGGCGACCAGAGCGACGTACCTACATCTTTGACATCAAAATTTCCGGATTGAAAACGCTTAAACCAAATTTGTGCTACTCTCACAGACACTACACTAGGTCCATAAACATCGCAAATATTTTTCGAGGCTTACGTTGCAATTTTACCTTTTTTGTAGTAAAATTTTAAAATGTATCGAATTTCTTCATTAGATTCACTCATCTTGACAGTACGAAAAACAAATAAAAATCACACATTTTCCTAATTTGCATTTAAACTTTGAATGATACCAAAACCAGCCAGATACAAATAGTATAGCCAAAGAGATTTTATTACAAGTTCATATACTATAAATGCGAATACTAAATACTACTGAACTATACTGAATACTATACTAAAAAGACTTTTTCCCCAACCTAATATTATATATATATATTTATCTATCTATCTATATATAACAAGGGTTTGTTCACAGTAAAACATGCCACCCTCTAGATTGTACTTTATCTTTACAATCCAGGTCTTATGAACAAAAAGGAATTCTCTATAAGTTTGTCCAGAGATACATTTCACCAATATTATACTTACTCAAAAGAGTATCTGTTTGTATGTTACGTTTTCACATAACGTAAAACGGCTGAACGAATTTTAATGAATTGATGAATTTTAATGAACTTTTTGAACTGGCTACTTTTTACCACCATTAAAATATGCCGCAAACACAAGCCTCCAGTCTGTGTCAGTGGGGTTGTTAAAAATTTATATCACAATATTCTGTGCAATTTGGCGTTTCCATTTTCGTTATGAGAAATGCAAAACTATTAGTGGAATATTTTCAAAACAAGGACGTAAGGACACAATAACATCTGATCTTGTAACTAGGTTCCAACAAACAATGGTGCTGGGTTCTATGGCGGTTTCTCATTGAAATGTTCTTTTGACAGCTCTACATTTTTTCATACATCCTCAATAGGATTGGATAGGTAAGTATAGTTACGATTATTTCTTTCTAGGTGTTTCTATGTATAATATGAATGTATTTACAAAAAAAAAGTATTTTATCAGTCATGTGGTACCCATAACACAAGCTCTGCTTTCTTTGGGGTTGGGGCCAGATGATGTTGTGTGAAATGTCCGGCATTATTATTATTATTTACTTAGTGATTAGTGAGATTATGAAATTCTGATATAAACACTAACAGCATTTGTTAGTGTTTGTTAGTGTTATAAACACTAACAGCAGCTGGGTTGGTTGGTGTTGTTTTTAACACTTGCTGTCATATGCATAGAATCAGAACATACCAAACTGTCGATGGAAACACAGTCAACTTGTCTAAATTAGTTTCAATTGAATTCAATCTAGTGCTGGTTACAATATCTATATGTAATACCTAACAACTCTTGTTGCGAATTGACACTGATAGTAATTTACAGTACCACTAAGCGGATGATACAAGGTTGAACTTGCTTGCTATAGTTTCCTGTACAATGCCCAGACTATTTGATCTACAGTTTTATAATATTGACTGTAATGCTGGCCTTTCAATGGTCTATAAAGACCATCACCAGAATTTACTCCAGTACAGTTACATCACAGTTTTTACTTACTTACTTTGTATTTATTTATATTTCAGCATTTACTGTCATCAAGTTTTAACTCAACAGAGATCTATGTCAGATCTACAGATGTTGATCGAACTCTCATGTCTGCCCTAGCAAACCTTGCTGGTAAGGCTTTCTATTGTAATACCTGAGCTTTTAAAAGAATGCCACCTGCTGCTGTGCGTTATAATTATGTTGATGCATTGCAATATAGTAATGGTTTTTATTCAATATTTCAGGGATGTATCCTCCGGTTGGCAATTCTGTGTGGAAAAGTGATTTAATGTGGCAGCCAATACCAGTGCACACTGTGCCGGAAAAAGATGATGAGGTTCTGGCTATGAAGAAACCTTGCCCTGCATACGATAAGGAGTTGCAAAGTGTTATCAACTCTGAGCCTTATAAAGAAAGACTGCTTAAATACCAAAAACTAATGGAGTAAGTTTTATTTGTTTTTCTAGAAACATTTGCACCTACACTTGCTCTTGCTCACAGTATTATTTAATCCTACTATTTTTATAATGACAGTGTGGTGTTTTTTTTTTATTTTGTTTGTATTGGGCTCAATCTCACAATACTGAACAGGTTTTGATGAAACTTGGTACAATGTAGATTGGATTTATGATCATTAGATTGACATACTTCTTATCTGTGTACCACGCCGGTTAAACTGTGGGCATCAGCATAGTATACAAGTTTGATTGCAATACTAAATATATAATAATTAAGTCTAAATTTGTATTCCGTTTTAGTTATTTATCGGCTCACACAGGCATAGTAGTAAAAGACTATTATGATATTGTTAATTTATACAGCATTCTGTATATTGAGACCTTGTATAACTTCACCTTGCCTGAATGGACCCAGAAAGTGTATCCGGATGCAATGGCAGGACCTGCTGGCTATAGGTAAATGTTTTTTTATGAAATTCAGTTAAATTTAACTTATAATCATAGATGGATTACGCCTGCAATTTTGATCTTCAGTTATCTTCATGCAAACTTCATCACTCTGATCTGCTACACATTGCAAATGGTTTGATGGCTCGACATCACGACATCACGGCTCAGCTGGTAGAAGGGTTGAATGACTTTAATCACATGGTTTTTTTTTGATAAATACATTGATCTAAATCAAGATAAAAAATCTAATAAAATTTCATAAAACATGGATTGAATATTTAAGTATTACCAAAGTAATTTTTTAAGGTCAATCAAATTTCTTGCTTGTAAAATTTTATTTGGTTTTTTTGGGCCTCTACTTAGATAAACTAGTTTAAACTTTTACAAAGTAAACAACAACAATATCATATTTTGTAGTTTGTTGTTTTTGCTAAGTTACCGTTTAAAATGCGTATTATGTGTTGCCGCTATCATAACTCACATCTTATAATATTGCACCCTGCATTAAATAAAAATTACTATAATGCATAAAAATTACTAATTTAATTGTAATTGTAAATTGTATAGTGACTCAATTTGATTGGTTGCAACGGTACTTTCTGCAATATATACCCCACTAGGGGTTCGATTCCTCCCCTACGACACACATATTTGTGTGTTTAATATTGATATTTGTTCAACTTCAAGTACAAGTGCTTTGCTTTGTTTGGGGCTAGATGACGTTGTTTGAAATTGTCCACCAATATCTTATTTATTTCGGTAAAACCTTTATGTTATTTATATTTGACTGATATCATTTTACAATGTAAATGTCAATATACAGCTTAAACTGTTTTTTGCGTTGTAGATTCGGTGTCTAGAATTACTGAGATTCATTTATGCAGTTTACCAATGAGAGCATTTCATTGAATAATAGGTTGGGGAAAAAGTTTCTTCGCATTTTTTAAGAAAATTCAAAATATTTTTTAATATAGTTTATTTACATTTAACTAAAGTATGTAGGTACCATTTTGTTCGATAACTTTTTGCCATCTTGTAGGTAGGGACATGATCCCGTTACTATAGAAATTTTGGGACTTCTGATCAAAATACCGCGACAAGTGGTTGTGGCAGTCCTCTCGTGATGTTAACCTGACACTGCCTAAAGAATTCTGAAAAGACCGAAACAGGTGGAAATCTGAAGGTGCAAGGTCAGGACTATATGGCGGATGCATTAACACCTCCCAGCCAAACTCTCTTAATTTTTGCTGAGTGGCTAAAGATGTGTGAGGTCTAGCGTTATCATGATGAAAAACCACACCCCTTCTGTTGATTAATTCCGGCCACTTTCTCTCAACTTCTTGCTTTAATCTCATCAGTTGTTCGTTGTTCGTAGAGTTCAGAATCGATGGTCCTGCCTGGTGGTAACAGCTCATAATGAATAATGCCCTTCCAATCCCACCTCACACACAGCAACACCTTGTTGTGAGTTAACCCGGGTTCCGCAACAGTCTGTGAAGCCTGACCGGCCTTTGACCACGACCTTTTTAGCACGTTCTTGTCGTACGTGATCCACTTTTCATCACCAGTTATCAGCTTCTTCAAAAATGGTTCGGTTTCATTACGTCGTAATAAAGAATCAGAAATGAGTACACGGTTCATTAAATTTCTTTCAGTGAGCTCGTGAGGTACCCAAATATCGAGCTTTTTTGTGTACCTACCCAGTTGTTTTCAAATGCGCCAAAACTGTTTTGTCGTCAATTCCCAGTTCTTCAGCTACGTCGTGACTAAGTACTGATATGCCGATCTTGCTCCACTTTTTCAAAAATGGCATCCATTTTAAGTATCCGTAATAGGGCGACCAGAGCGACGTGCATCTTTGACATCAAAATTTCCGGATTGAAAACGCTTAAACCAAATTTGTGCTACTCGCACAGACACTACACTCGGTCCATAAACATCGCAAATATTTTTCGAGGCTTGCGTTGCATTTTTACCTTTTTTGTAGTAAAATTTTAAAATATATCGAATTTCTTCATTAGATTCACTCATCTTGACAGTACGAAAAACAAAGAAAATCACACATTATCCTAATTTGAATTTGGAATTATGTTCTTTAAAATTTAAACTTTTAATGATACCAAAACCAGCCAGATACAAATAGTATAGCCAAAGAGATTTTATTACAAGTTAATACATACTATAATGCGAAAAGACTTTTTCCCCAACCTAATATTATTAAAGTAGTATAGATAATGCTACGTGTCTAAAAATTTCAGTTTTTCAACGGAATCCTCGACCCCGCTGCTGGCACGTTTGAAAGCGGGTCCTTTTATCAAACTAATAACATCAAAAATGATGGATGTTAAAGATGACATTGATAAATTGCGCACAACCAAACATCCAAAAGTATTAATTTTCAGCGCGCACGATTTAACTGTTGCTACAATGCTTAACGCACTTGGCATGTTCGATTATAAATGCCCACCATACACAGCTACGGTTCTTTTTGAACTTATTGAAGGTGAGTAAATAATACAAACAACAAGAGTACAAACCAAAATGTTTAACTCCACAAAACATACTTCATCTTCCTATCGTGTCACTAGATATTTCTAACCAGTGTGTTGAAAGGATTAAAGTGCGCCTCAGAGGCTCCTTTCGTGCACTGTAAAACATACTTTATGTACACGACAATATGCACAGTTAATGTAGAGTGACATGAGTAAAAAGCGTAATATCCGCTATCCGGACGTAGACTGTTGCGTAACGTTCGGTCGAGGGACGCGACTATATCAAATACATTGCAAATTCTTGTAATTGTAGTTTACTGATAACATAGTACCTAGTGCTAGTTTTTAAAATCATCACGTCACAAGCACTTTTAGCTTGCTTCAAAACATCGCACCTCGACCTCCCTAACGTTTCTTCTGAAGCAGAAAGGCCACAGAAGCAGGTGAAAATAGCACTGCGGTCACCCGTCCAAGGCCTAACCACAGAAGGTTGCTTAACTTCGTTGATATTTGGAACCAACGAGTAAGCTATTCATCGCTTCTCTTATATTGATAATGCTTACTCTCATTACAGCGTATCCTAAATCAGACCACTTTGTGAGGATCTCGTACAGAGAATCTACGAAAATGGTTGAACCCCTTGTACTGAACATCCCTTATTGCGGCAAGCTGTGTCACCTGGACCGATTCATGACTCTGTACGAAAACTTGGTTACAGTGGACTTTGATCATGAGTGTCAAAACAAGGTAAATATACTATAGGTTACACTTGAATGTATGTATGCATTTCATAATTTTCAAAATGGATGCATACTTTATTTCAATAAAGGATTACAGGACAAGTACTCAAAACAAATGTAAAATCATCACCTAATTTCATCTTAGTATGATTCAATTAGAGGCGTCGGCAACTTTTTCTGGTGACTGACTAACTGTCACGAACCGACGAACAGTTGCATAAACTTACAATTCTGAAACACGAACGTTGTCGAGGAGTCTAATTAATAAATTGGATAAGAGCTGTCGAACCATGCACAGTGCTTGCTTCCGAAGTCGGTAAAGACATGAATGAATAGTTGGGCGATTATGGAACTTCTATCAAAACATTGATACTAATAGCTTTCAGTTATTGATGAATTGGTATTACAGATAGCTTATCGCTGCGATTTCTATCAGCTTCTATCGCTAGTTACAATGTGAAGTTGGTGTCAAACTATGCATAACTCGATCAGCGGCGTAGCGTGCGGAGCCCCGTATAAAAAATTGTTTGGGGCCCTTATGAAGGATTCTTCACAAAAGAAAAAAAAATGTTTCCATAAAATTAAAAGAAATATTTATTCATCATACTTATCTATCTGTCACTTTTTCCAAAATGTTTACAAACAATTCAAATTAATTATACACTCTCCTTGCCTTTTTTCGGCAAACTGATTTATTAAATCATTTATAGCTGATGATGACTTTAGTTTTTCTAAAGTTTCTGCCTCTATGGACAATAGTGACAGGTCTGACAGGCGTTCATGTCCCATCGAAGTTCTTAGGTAATGTTTCATCAGTTTTAGTTTTGAAAAACTTCTTTCAGCAGTTGCGGTTGTAACTGGAAAGGTCAAGAATAAAAGCATGCTGTTATTACCTCCGGAAAACTGGATGCAAGACTATTGAATTTTATCAGCAATAATTCAATGAGTTCCTTAATGGAATTATTTTTTTGAATTTCAGATTTTAAGCATGTTTTAGAGCCTTTAATTGGTCATACAGATTAACTGAGATGTCTTTACTGTATTTAGCCGACAGTTTTTCGGAAGCGTTTAATATCTCTTCGTTTGAAGAAGACAAGAGTTTCTCCGGTTGTAATATTTCGAACATTACAAAATATTACAACCGGAGAAACAAATATTTCAGAGTAGTATGTATACTACTCAGGTTGCAAAGGCTCTGAAATCTTCGGGAAAAAAATAAATAGCTTTTTTTGACTTGTTATTTCTGAAATAAAAATAAAATTTGGGAAGTTTTTATTAATTTTTGCTGCGCACGTCGGGACCCCCGTGGCCCGGGGCCCCGTATAATTGATACGGCAGATACGGCGGTAGCTACGTCCCTGAATTCGAACAATTTTCAAAGTACGATTGTGGTAGGAACCGTGTTTATCGTATTAAGCATTTAAATACATCGTTAGACATTTTTTTTCAATTTCGGTCCAATGAACTAGGGATTGTGGTATATAATTTAAAAGGTAGGTAATATTGTTAGCTAACAAACTTTTTTGATATGATAACCAATAAGTATTCACCCTATGTCATGGAACGTAAAAAGAAAAAACATCAAACAAAACACCAATTGTTTGAAAGTCTACAAATCCTATAAAAAGTGGGTGTTTATGAAAATTTGTCATCAGTCCAATGTTTTTACTGGGAGCTGTTGAACTTTAGAAAAATTGAAACTACAGCCACAGAAGTCGCCCTAATCGTCAGCCTAATTCAGCAAGGGTTGTCTTAGCGTAGTATGACTCGACAACTTCACCGGTTCTGTGTCTCCAAGGTGTAAATATTCTCGTAAAGTAAATGCTCGTAATGTGAAAATTATAGATGTACACACAATAGCAAATAAATGTTTTTTCATATCGCTAGAAACATAACAAAACTCACGAATATTGACATTAAAATAACTAGATCTCATATCTCACTATGTTTAGTTGTATGTGTACATATGTTTTAGACGGAGTATTCACAAACAAAAAAAGCTTATTCGTAATGTATCAGTCATGTGGTTCCTATAACACAACCTCTCAGCTCTTCAGTGAAATGTCTTTTTATAATATCTTCGTTTTATTTCAGACGTCTCCGGATCTCTCATCGACATGCCTCTCTCATAGAAGGGTGAGTGTTATGCATATATCTAAGCCCAATATCTACGAACCTATTTGTAGAAATACTACTTACTACCTTCAATAGTAGAAATATCAAAGGTTTTAGAATATTTAGAAGAAAATATACTATTTAGACTAAATATTTGAATAACGATAGATGAAGTCAACAGTTTCATATTTAGAGAGATACAACAAAGTTGTGTTGAGAGATTTAAGCTAAATAAATCACTACATAGTATAAAACAAAGTCGCGTCCCGCTGTCTGTTTGTCCCTTTGCATGCTTAGATCTTTAAAACTACGCAACGGATTTTGCGGTTTTCTTTAATAGATAGAGTGATTCAAGAGGAAGGTTTATATGTATAATACATGCATAATATAGTAGAGAAACACTGATCATTTTAGAGGTTCCTAATCACATTAGACATTCAGTATTATATTTAGTATCAGCATTGCACCCGTGTGAAGCCGGGGCGCGTCGCTAGTGATTTCTAAATAGATAAAATGGTGCAAAACAAAATTGCATTGTTTTATGCCAGCCTCAGCCATGCCATAGCCATGTCTCACTCGCACAATATTGTAATTGATATTGAAAGAATAAGTGGACATCGCTAAAACCGCCATTTGATATTCGTTTATTTATTGAAACAGGTTAAACCTTATCTGTCGCTTCTTTCTGAATTCATTTCCGAGATTTTTACCTCGATACCATTTTTGTATCATATTGCAATTTAGTTGAGAATCGTTTCTTTAGTTAAAAAAATTATACCTTATCTACTCTTTTCACCAATGTGGTTATTTTACTATCAGTTGCAAATACATTTATTTAGCTTCAAATTTTCACAGTTTTAGATCAGTTTCAAACCTTTTTCAAAAAATCTAAACTTTCTACATATTTATTTAAGTTTCCTCCGCTCAAAACTCAGTGGTAGAGTTAATCGTTAATTCTTCTTCTTATTCTTAGTTATTTCGAACCAGTGTGGTGAAAGGATTAAAGTGCCCCTCAGAGGCTGTTTTCGTGCACTTGGCACATGTCTTCGAACTTTGGTAATGATGGATCGATTACCCGTATCGAGTACGGTGGCGAGTCAGTTCCTTCTGCCGAGTGATTTACACTTACTCTTCCAATCATTTCACAGTCTATTAAATTAAAAATCTAAATCTTTTTTTAGTAAAAACTTCTTATGGGAGGGTAAACCGCTTTGTTACGTAACGCGTTACTCTGCCGCGCGGTAGGCCTCCTCTCTCACTCTAACCCAATGCGCTAGTTAGATTAGTTTAAGTTATCACTTCTGTCGGGCGTCTCGAGACTCGCACCTTTTTTTTTAGTTTATACAATCACAAGAATCACTTTAAATCGTTCTACAGGTTAGCTGAATTGAGGTGCCAATTCCTCCTATCACAAGTGTGCGAGAAGATTTACAAGAAACTCTTATTGTACCTACCATAAAATTAAAAATTAAACTATTTAACTTATACAAGGTATTTTTGCACATTGGAAATCTGTCAGTTAAGTGCGAGTGTTGCAGAGTGCAACATGAGACCATGATTGTATTCCTTCCAACAATATATTAATTTACACTACATACTACGATGAAAGCTTGGTGCCTCGGTGACGTTAGAATTTCCGAATTAGTACGATTATACAACCAATATCGTGATACAGCTATATTATAGTTTGAATCTCGCAGGTGACAAAGGCGATTTGATTCAAAGGCGTTTGATTACAGTGATTTTGAGATTCAAGGAAGTTCTTATTATAAACTCACATAATCATGGTTAATATCCCGTTTTGAGTGAAAATTATGTTCAAAACCATGATAGTTTTAAAAGTTATTTAAATTCATCAAAAATAAACAAGTTGACGCAATTGTCTAACAAGGTGGTGCAGTTTTTAATATATTTTCCTAAATATTACTATAATTTTACGATCACACTAAAAAAATATACATAGTTGTTGTAACAGCTCTAGTTAAATATCTCTATCGGGCGTTCGTGTTTCCGATGATAGACGAAATTCGCTGAGGCGCCAATAGTAAATCTTAGTACTGTATAATTATAATAAGCTTTCTTTACACTCTTCATTTAATGTTTAAGTACATTTTTTATTAATTATTTTAGTTATTAATTTTGTTTTGAAACTGTACCTACCATATTCACGTGTAATTGATCCATGCCATGAGCGACATTCTTTAGACTTTTTATTACAGCCTCTCAAAGCCTATCGACTATTGGGCCTATTTCATCCTTCTGGGTTTCATCAATGCATTTTTTATATTTCATTTGACAGTTACCATCACTTATCGGGTTCTCGTTCTTCATCGGGCTAGCCATCTGTGCAACAATGTACGTTACGCACAAAGTGCACTTTGCAAGGATTTCTAACCGATTCAGGTAAGATATTAAGACAATTTTACTGATGTTAATAAATTAATAATAATGGTCATTCCACACAATACCATCTAGACCCAAACTAAGCATAGCTTGTATTATGGAAACCAGAAAACTTAAGGAATACTTATATATTAAAATACATACATATATATATATATATATAAATACGTACATAAGATGCTTTATAGTTTAGTTTATAACACCTAGACACAGAACAAACCTCTGTGCTCATCACGCAAACAAACAATACAGTAACACGTTAGTCCTGGCCATGAAGTTGACAAATATTTCGAAATATTTTGATATTTCATCACCGGAGTTTGCCTCAGGCTCATACGGATTTACAGCTCAATGGGGAGGTTTTCCTGCTTTTTGCTTTTTTATCCCGATAGGTGTCATTAACGGTAATACCTTGCTCTGACATTTTATCTGTCAAATAGCATGTGTTTATTTGTGTTTGGATTTTTTTCCAAATTGTTCATAAAATAGTAAAGTGTTGCGCTCCAGACTGTAAAAACAGAGGCTCGCATGTCACCCAGAACAAAGAAAAAAACAAAAAAAAATCCGAACAAACAAAAAAAGTTTTCGTTTGAATCAAAAACCTCTATGAAGAAATCATAGTTAAGCTTAAAAATATATAACATCACGCTTAGAAAAAGAAATTAACCTCAAATGTTTTAAAACTTACCTTATGATTTTTCCTATGGGGACGCTCTCCTTCCTTCGTAAATAGCAAGTCTACAAATTGCATCTATTACGTTACGTACAACAACAAGTCCCAACTTCATACAAAATGTAAACAAGGCATTAACGCTGGTGCTGCCATCTGCAAATAGCTTTGCGCGTGCCACCCCATTTGGTGTTAAATCTGCCTTTTGCGCCGTATCTTGTAGGTCCAAGTCCCACCAGGACAAACATTTATGGGAAGAACTTAGATGTTACTTCTCTGTCTGGGGATAGTTTGCCAGTTTACGAGCTTATGTACGAGCTATAAGTATTATTTCATTGAGTCATCTAGTTCCCATTGAACAAGCTTTGCTTTGTTAAGGGGCTAGATTGCGCTTTGTGAATTTATTAGTTACTAGCTTCTGCCCGCGGCGTCGCGTAGTTCTGTATAAAAAATCCAGGTCACAGATTACCCCTCTATCTATTCAATCACATAATTACTAACGTGGCGTTTAAGTTTGATCTGTCCTTGTCATTTTAATGTCTATAGATAAAGATAGACAAATGTATACACCACATTAACTAATGTGTTATTATATGAAAGACACTACATCTTTGACAACCTCTGTGGCGCAGTGGGCTAAGGTCCGGCTGAGACACAGGAGGTTGCGGGTTCGATTCCCGCCGTGGGACAATGTTTGTATGACTTTCAAGAATTTGTCTCGGGTCTGAGTGCTTCTATGTATGTATTTATAAAAAAAATATAGGTAAGTACCTATGTCAGTCACGTGGTACCCATAACACAAGCTCTGCTTACTTTGGGGCCAGATGATGCTGTGTGATATGTCCGGGATTATTTATATTTATTTATCTAGTTTTATCCAAATCCTTACAGTCGCTTCGTACACACAAACAAACACATAGACAAGTAAACACCCACACACAATTTCACAAATATTGGTAGGAGTATACTAATTTATGATTTTTTTTTATTTCAGGCCAAGAATGGTGTATAACGCAAATGTCCGAACGCCGCCTTCAACGACAGTTACTACGCCAAGTTCCGATAAACCTATCGTCGACGTGTGAATTCACGGATCCTTGTCAGCATAATATACTCGTTCAATAATATAAAATACATGTTATACAGATGAGCTATCTATGGACCATTTAAAACTATAAATAGTTCAACTGATCCTGACAATGGCGGCATTGCCACGTCGATTGGCAATGCCAAATAGGTGCCAGCTCTTGGGTCTGTTCCTGTTCCCCTGGGCCCAGGGTAGATCGTATATTCCTTATTGGGTATCTTTAACTATTTACTGTAGATAAATGAGTGGAAATGTCTGAGCATAAACTCTTAAGAATTACATAGACCTCCTAAGCCTTAGACTGGTGTTCAATTTAATAACTGAATGTAAGATCTTGGTCAAAAATGGAGACATGGTTGGAGTAGACTTTTATGTAAACAGTTTGTTTTCGATGGCAATTAAAATTTTCCAAAATCTAGAGAAGGGCGGTTTGCTGTAACTATTGTAGAAACATTGATAAATGTATGCCCTAACCCCTAAGTGTTGGCGTGTTGTTCGCGGAGCAAGACTGCTGAGTAACACTTTTTAGGATCGACGCCTGTTATGCATAATATATATCTAATACATTTAGGATTATCGTAGACTCAAAAGAAGTATAAAACATATCGCTTAGGTAACTCGTTCATAAAACAATTTTTAGCTTAATATGCCCTCTGTCGAAAATGATCTAAACGTCTATCAGAACCTTCAATTATTCGCGTTTGAGTTGATAAGAGTAACCAAACAGCGACTGAAAATAATGGACTGTGTTTAAGAAAAACAGTAATAATAATTATTATTATTATTATTTATTCAGATAACTAAGATCCATTGCATACATAAAATCAAAATAAAAGTAAAAATAAAATAATTAAATTAATAATAAATTAATAATTAAATTAAATGTTAAAAACTATTCCTACTAACCAAAATATCACCTTAATTAATATAATAGATTTGTCGAGCAAAAGGGTTAATCAGGGCTGACACCCAAAAATTTTGCAGGACACTGTCCCACCTGCCTGCAAGAGCCCCAAGAATCCTATTGGGACTACCTAGTATTCTGTTTTTAATAGAACCAATTTTTTTTTCTCATGATTGCTTGAAAGTCCTGCATGAGTAATGCTTTATAATTCAGCAGATGTGTTTTTGTATGGGAAAAACGTGCCAATTTTGGCGCTATTTCGTGGCTGTAGACTTAGGGTTCGAGGGGACTATTGACGATACATTCATTATAAAATATATAGTTTGAATTTTAAGCATTGGTCCTTGAAGGTCCTTCCTTGGCGGTATATTGGCCTCAATTCTGTTGGCACCAACCTAACTAATTTTAGCTAAAATTAGGTTTTGAACTGTCAAATTAACCTTTGGTATTCTGCTGCTACCAACTTATCCTAGTTTAATTTTATCTAACTTAATAAGCGTTCCTAATTTAGTTAGATGGTACAAACCGAATAGGTTTTACAAATGCTATGACTAACTAAATATATTTTATAGACAATTCCTAATTTTAGAAATGAACTAACCGAATTGCCACCATTAACTCCTTCGGCAGAGCTAGCCACTAACTCTTACAAAGTTGTAGTATTAAGTAGTTGAATATTGTCATAAATTACATAGACTTATAATTAATACGATAATGATCTCAACTAGAAATTGAAATTCTCAGCTCAAAGACTTGTTGTCCTAAATCACTTATTTCGCTACAGGTTTTGTTAGAAACATTTTGACTTCACGTCTCAAAGATAAATTAAAACTCTGAGTAGGAGTACATTATTTTATTATCTTGGAATTTATTTTAATTTGTTAATATATTTTAATTATTTAGAAATAGTTAAAACAATCTTATTCATTATAATAAAATAACATACATTGGTGCAAAATTGCTTGCAAACAAGTATCCATTGAATTAAGTATATTTATCCGTCGAAGCCACAGACATTGAAGCATTTATAATTATATTTATGAAACACTTTAAAATGGTTAATATGTAAGTAGTATCATTACTATCAAATCTGTAAACCTATGTGGTTTATATAACCAAAGTAATTTTAGTGTTTTATCTATAATATAACTCGATGCATTGTTTCACATCGTACTCTGCCACTGCACTCCGACTTATTCCTTGAGTAGGTTCAAGGAACAAGTCGGAGTACTTATACACTAAGAATTTATGAAAATTTATTTTATGTTTAAGAATTTTGATAGATTAATAAAGTATTATACAAAGGTATTAGTCACTGTGAACTTCCTATTTTCTAAATAATTTATACTTATACGGATAGTAGGTATTAGTACGTATTTTATAGGGATTTTCAGCGTGTGACGAACCATTTTGATCAATTATTTCTAGAAAACGAACTTGGTTTGAACTCAATTTATCTAAAGTGCATCGGAGTCGAGATATTTACCTTGTTAAATCACAGATATCGATTTTTTATTTAATCGATTATGCAGTCTGCTGCGATTATTATATTATTATATGTATGGCTGCGATTATTAGTCATAGCGCACCACGCCATATCTAATCTTTATATTAATACGTGAAGCAAAAACTTTGTACCTACCCCTTTTAATGAAAATTGTGCGGGCGACGGAGTAAAAAAGTTTCGAACACATATAGTTTATATGTATATAGTATTTCACAAAGTCTTATCTTGCCGTTCGTCATTTGATAACTATATATAAAAGGCTTTGTGTGTATGTATGTTCCCTATAGACTCCGAAACAGCTGGACCGATTTCGATGAAACTTTCAGGAAATCTTTAGATTGGCTTAACAGGTGATCTTGAGAAGTTTAGTAGCGATCAGACCAACATAACGTTTATTTTCTTTGCATTTATTTTCTTCATTTCAAATCAAGTTTTACTAGTATAGTATTATGTTATTTGTGGTATGGATATAGATTGTATCTTAGGAACTAACAAAGGCTACTTTTTATGTATGTACTCTGCGTGCGAAGCCGAGGGCAGAAAGTAGTTTTATATAAAATTGTAATTTTTATATAAAATAACAACGGATTATTTTTGCTCGAACCACGAAGAAACTCAAAGTTTTAATTCCAATTGTTCACACTCGAGTCAACAACTCTAACTCTATTTAAAAAAAAACAACAGAATTACTAATAAAACCGGAAATAACTTTAGAAAAATAAATGAATACAGCTCAATGACGAAATAAAAGACGACCAAAAATAGATCCGGTCTTTTAGTCCCTATTTAATGTACCATACAATGATGCGCAATGATGATGACAGAAGACAAGAATTACATTGAATTGACTCTACTTCGATTACGTGTGATGTGGTTAAAAAGTATCAAGTGACGAACTAATATCTATCATTTTGATAAACACGGGCTTTCCTCGCGTATTATTTTGACGATGGAGGCACCGATACTGTTGACACTGACGATTCTCTAGATGAATGGAAAATGTGTCGATGCCTCCATCGACAAAATAATACGTGAGTAAAGCCCGTGTTTATCAGAATGTATAGTACAACTCACGAAAGTTTTGAAAGTAATATCTATCAGTTCATAATTAATTAGGGCTTCGTAATGTCCTAACAACTTTTGAGCAATTGGAATCGACTTGTTAACGATTCTTTTGACGCAAGTAATTCTAAAGTCAAAAAAACATTAAAACCACATTAATATATTCATGTAGTCACCGTTCTTGTTTAAAAGTAAACAAGTCGATTATTTCACCATAAATATGTCAAAGGATGATCCTTTGATCATATTTCAAAGGATAAATGTCAAAGGATGATCACACGACCGTCTGATGTTGAACAATCAAAACAAAGCGGCCAAGTGCAAGTCGGACTCGCCCATGAAGGGTTCCCTAGCAGCAAGTAACAAATAAATAAATAATAATCCCGGACATTTCACACAGCATCATCTGGCCCCAAAGTAAGCAGAGCTTGTGTCATCGGTACCACATGACTGATATACTACTTATATTCTTTTTTTTGTAAATACATACTTATTATACATAGAAACACCCAGACATGTCTTGGACAAATACTTGCAAATCGTACAAACATTTGTCCCGCGGCGGGATCGAACCCGCAACCTTCTGCGTCTCAGCCCGACCTTAGCCGACTGCGCCACAGAGGTCGTCATAATATAAAAGTTCTTGTAGTTCGTTGTAACTTTGATCGATGTTTTAATAATAGTGTATTTTTTTGAATTAAGTTATTGATAAGTAAACATTATAATTAGGTACCTACCTAAATGATGGGATTTAGATTTAACTATATGCGAGCACATATAGCCTTGTGATAGCTATAGTCCATTGAAAAGTTACATTTGGGTATGCATTTGTCAGAGGACGCAATTTTATTTTTTTAATGTGTAGGGGGGGTCAGTAGAAGCTTAAGTTCAAGTTTGTGGGGTCGGCACCCTTGTCCCCCGGCCGCCATCTTGGAAAAGGGGGTGCAAAGGGTTTTCGCGCTGTATCTCGTAAACTAGTTACCTTACAGAAAATTTAATCAAACATAAAATGTAGCAAATTAAATTTCCTACAATTTTATTTCTATTACTTTTTATCGTCAAGTGACCAACAAAAAAGTTATAAACAAAAATAAATGAAAATTTTGTTTGTTTGTTCTAGGTTTTACAGCGCTCCAAACTTAAACGGATTCTCGAATGCTCATAGGGATGCAATAAAAACTAAAAATTAGGCTTACTTTTCTATCTATATTTTTTTTATTCATACAATTTATTATGATCTTAACATTCCTATGCTATTATTGAACTATGTTTGACCCTTTTACCCACCACCTATGAGGTATAACATGGGCAAAGTCAAATTTATAAAAATTTAATGCATTTTTTAATGCATTTTTTGTCACTGTCTTAGCAAATCGTTTGTATCGCAGAGTGTCTAGAGTATCGTCTTTATTTCCGCCATATAAAAAGACGAAAAAACGTTCGCCAACAACACTGAGTAACGATGACTCGACTTTCTCACTCATAAATAATTTAGTTCCACTTGCTAACTCTGGATGCTTCTGCAAAATTTTTATAAATTTGACTTTGCCCATGTTATACCTCATAGGTGGTGGGTAAAAGGGTCAAACATAGTTCAATAATAGCATAGGAATGTTAAGATCATAATAAATTGTATGAATAAAAAAAATATAGATAGAAAAGTAAGCCTAATTTTTAGTTTTTATTGCATCCCTATGAGCATTCGAGAATCCGTTTAAGTTTGGAGCGCTGTAAAACCTAGAACAAACAAACAAAATTTTCATTTATTTTTGTTTATAACTTTTTTGTTGGTCACTTGACGATAAAAAGTAATAGAAATAAAATTGTAGGAAATTTAATTTGCTACATTTTATGTTTGATTAAATTTTCTGTAAGGTAACTAGTTTACGAGATACAGCGCGAAAACCCTTTGCACCCCCTTTTCCAAGATGGCGGCCGGGGGACAAGGGTGCCGACCCCACAAACTTGAACTTAAGCTTCTACTGACCCCCCCTACACATTAAAAAAATAAAATTGCGTCCTCTGACAAATGCACACTAAGGCCTAAAAAATGTAACATTTTAATGGACTACTAAACAAGCTAATATATATATTCCAGCTTGACAAAAAAAAATCAAAAATTATTATCAATTTGTGTGCCTCCTCGCGTAGTTGGACAAGGCGGTAATAACGTCCTGTATCCAGGCCATGTCATCCGTTCTGCATCAATGACAGTATACAATTGTCTTTTAAAAAATCTTCGTTGAAGTTTCCAAAAAGTAATGTAAGCATATTGTTGTTGCAAAAAACATATTTGTTTATGAACTCCATGATAGTTGCCACCACTTGCCACAAGTTGTTACCACTTGCCATAATTGATACCAATCAAGCCACGCTCCGCGCGAATTATAATTATTATTTACTTACTTTGGCTACAGAACCCTAAAAAGAATAATATCAACAATGCTTGTATCGTAACAGGGTCGTAAATAAAATGTATTTAACACTGATTTTAGCACAACTTTGGGCGGTAATTATAGAGTACACAATCTACAAATAGCTCAAATACAAGCATAGTTTATTTATTCAAGAGCCCAAATCATCTTATCAAATCTTTTAATTTGAATAGAAACATTTAGTAAGTTTTTCATGAGAACCCTTGAGCCAAATGTCTGTTTATGAATTTCAGCAGTCGTTTTATGTAGAAAGGTCTAGATAAATTTAATGGTTAGAAATCATAATCTACCATCTCCTTACTGCATGCATCACTATCCTTCGTTTATTATTTTTCATTATAAGCCTAGCATGCATTTTAGCTTCGCTCACTGACGAGTTTGTGCCCCTGACTAGTGTATCCTTAATCTTAAATATCTCTACTCCGAACTTAAGGAAATGCTTCCTTAAAATACTGGTTGTACCTACATAGGTACATACTTTAGTAACTAAAAAATAATCAAATCAAGATCTCTCGCCGCTTCAAAAATAGTGACGCTGGGGTCCATTACATTATTAGATACCCACCTATACCCCACAAGTGGGTGATAGACAGTTGAGTAAGCTTGCGTAGGTATTTTGTTTCGACTACCATTTTCTCTCACCCTAAGAACGCGAATTTTAATACAACCGTTTGAAATCATGCTCGTAGCGCTCTACAGGTCTGTTAGGCGCTGCGCAAACGTAGACACTTTTTGTTGCCGATACGGCACACCATCAAAGGGAACCGTAGCTGCTGTGTCCTGTAGCGGTGATCGGACACAGTCGCCCGTTGCTACTACTGGTACGTTGCTTGTACAAATACAATACAATTACAATACAATCAGTACAATTGTAAGGAAATTTGTTAATGTTGCTTTCGTCTTCAACTGACGACTTTTACTTTCCAGTTGCTGACACCGAACACTTTTGATTGTCAATGAGTATGTGTAAAGTGGGAGCAACTGGTCACAAACAATATTAACGTATGCGCAGGGAGTGGATGATTTCATACTTTCTATAGAAATGAAATATTCATCGGTAGCTTGTATCTGACACAAAAGTGTCCACGTTTGCGCTCTGCCTTAATATGTAATAAAAAATGAGCCACTGTAGACACATTATGTAACAAAATGAGCTAAGCTGCCGTAGTTCGTGTGTAGCCGAAGCCCTGAGTAAGAACGCGTACTTGAAAACCATGAGTTTATAGCTCGTACGTCTATCACCCACTTTGGACTCCATTTACATTGATCATGTGTCCAGCGAAGTGAGTACAAACACAATGGCAAATAGCGAGCGTTCGACCTCCATGCACTTATGCACTTGTTTTGACTATTCGAAAGAAGTGAGTCAATTGTCGTCAAGCGAGCGGAGGAATGTCACTCCGAAAAATAGAAAGCGAATATATTCGGATTCACTAAAGCTGCAAGCCAAGTTGACTCGCCACTGTCTGATCAGTTTACACCACTGTCTTACTCACTGTACTTACCAACTTCGCTAAACACTTGACCAATGTAAATCAAGCTTTGGAATGTTATCGATCTTTGGATTAATTTTATGCTATCTATACGTAACGTAAGATGTAAGTAATGTTACGATCAAGTAAATATTCAATTAACTTATGAATTAATGTCAATAAATGTTCCAATCAATAATTTGTTTTACTTGTTTGCCACCATAAAATCTAACTTAATTACCTTTAATTGGATCACGATTCTAATATCGCGAAAAGAAATATCTGTCCCTGGGATATAGTGAAAAGATGAGAACGCCTTAATTAAACACACTCGTGCGTCCATGGTAAGCTTTTATGCTAACGCCTTAGTCTCCGACCAGCAGCGCACAACGAAATATTAGTGCGATTCCGCGTCGAAAAGTATTACTTTTTCCCCCATATTCGTACGACTTCCTTCAGAGACACCGATCTCCAGACGTACCTACGTAACAATAAGTAACTACCTATATCCACAGATTTTTCCTTGAACTTACATATACTTAGGTAAGTATCTTCTGCTTTATTTGAATAAGTCTGAAAGTAATTTATTAGCGTTTAATATGACCTCGTCTGTCTACTTCTTACCTAATAAAATTCCGAGGATCATTCTCACCTATGACCTCTGCGAAAGCGACGAACATCATCAGATATTAGTACCTGTTTTGTATCTACCTTTAAGATGCAAACAAACTATCGGACAAAAAACCTATTCCTTCTTTGTTCAACAGTGGCTGTCGCGCGAAACAACGAGTTACTTACCTGTTTTTTTCAATAGATACATGTGTATTGGCATAATTATCGTACCTAATGACACCTGTAACACTAGAAGCCGATATTTTGCCTGCCCTCTTGGTTACCAATTAGTGTGACCATACCGCACACGTATAAAGGGTTTTACCCTTGAAGTCAAAGCGAGCCTACGGTATAGGTCTTTGGACATGAAAATATTAAAACGAGGTAGAGGAAATTCCAGTCAGAATTAAAGGAGCAAAGTATTACTTCTTCCACCAGATAATATACGCCTTCTGTTCTGCCACATTCGACTTTTTCTAGTTTTCATGAGCGTGTAAAGTTGTATCAGACAATTTGTTTCAAGCTTTAACATTCGCAGTTTGCGTGCTGGCTCGACCTGACAAGCCAACGACCATTAATAATTGCGTTCATACTTTAACCAAATTCTCATGGTGTTGCACAATAATGATTGTTCTATGACTTTTTTATTATACGCCCCTTTGAACGCGAACTTTTTGAATAAAATGTTAATATAAATCAATGGTTTCGTTCGTCGTTTATTTAAATATAATATTAGATTTATTCTTGGGTTTTCTGCGTCGTTATTTCTAACGAGGTATGCTATCTATACCAAAAATTACATATAGATAAAATCGATTTTTTTTTGGTAGGTTCCTAGTTATTCATTTTATGTTGACACCTTCAGCCGTTCCTGAGAAAAATGGTCTTTACAGACAGACAAAGTCTTAATACGTGTTCCGTACCTCAGGAACAACGAAAACTTTGTTCCAAAAAAATTGGCTTACCACCAATTGGCATTTGTGCTTATGTCGCTTTTTTGTTAACCTGTTTTGTGAGAGATTGGTGCCTATACAGGTCACCAGGTCTTCACTCCTCGGATTTATCCAACTTTTATGACAACATATTGGTATCGAAGTGAAGTCACCGAGATTTAGATATTCGTCGGTGCTAAATTAACATTTTAATATAAAAAAATACTGTTTTGTATTTAAGTAGGTAAGATATATACAATAAAATACATTTTAGGAAATTCCAGTCAGAATTAAAATATAGTACGTACGTATATATCCATCCCGATTAACTGATACGAGGATCTATTTTGCATCCGCGCTGTTTGACAGATCGATAGGTAAGTAGTTAGAACGTATGAGTGTGGGTGGAGGATGAAAAAGATGAAATTGAAGGGCGGAAAGAAGTAGGAGTATGTTTTATGTTTTGAGGGTGTGTTAGAGTTTGTACGAGTGATGTGTGTGGGTGTGCACGTGTAGGTATGTGTGAGCACACGCAGATTGGGTTCACATTAACAATGGATATAAGATTGCCTATTCAGGAAGCTAGCCCTAGTTGAGGGTGCATGATTGTTTCAGTTTCATCATAACTCATGGTTATGAGATAGGTACCTAGTTACTTACTAGGAGTTTACATTTGTATTTAGGGACGATATAAATTGTAAGCATATATGGTATAGGTACCTAATTGTAAATGAAGGTACCGAGGAAACAGAAGAAGTGGTGTTGACTTTAATCCCCATTCCCAGGCTTATACATACTTATACCTACTCTCAGATCTCTAGTTTCTTACCTAAATCTTAGTGGATGTATAATTAAGTAATTACATACAATTATTACAATTCCATCTATTGGTTCTAGCTTGTGCCAGTTCCCTCGTGATTTTTTCCGGTTATTATGACATATCGGACATAGATATTATAGATTTAGAGGCGCAGAGACAATAATTACTTAACGATAAACGGATACCTACTATTTCAACATTGGAAACATAGTGGGAGATAAATTAAAAGGTTAGTCGATTAAATACCTAACTAGGTATCTACTTAGTGATTGAAACTTGAAGCCTCTAAGTAAAAGTTTGAACGAAGAGTACCTAAGTAGGCACCTACACATTATATGAAAAAGCTATCACGTTCGGCTCAGGAACCAGATGGAAACCACCAACTACCTATATATCCCGTTAGAGATTTCAATAAAACAAGCGTTGTTAACCAAATCACGGTGTGAAATACCGCCGACAACGTCACAAAAGAATTTGGTCTATTTCAGAAGTACAATTGAGCACAGCTCGTTACAATGTACGACTGAAGAGTGCACCATGCCGAATATAAATCAGGCTGCAGCTAGCAGGATGATGACGACGTCGCCGGCGCCGGTAGCGAATTGAGACAGACCCGACAAGTCGCTCGCCTAGTTCGCCGCCGCCGCACCGCGCCGTTCGCGTTGCGACTGTACCAGAGGTGTGCGCGCTGCGGCACCAGATCAAGCGTGGCCTCCGTTCGCTGTGGACCTGCACACACCCGCTCCGCGGAGAAAGGACTGACACCAGTGTCTCTTGCGACATCCGAGGCCCCAACATACAACATGAAGATCCTACCTCTGTAAGTCTTTTTAGTTCTATACTACCTAAATATCCCAATAGGAGCTTTTTCGTTTATTAAAAGTTGCCTTTCCAGATAACGAAGTTTTCTCTAGTCAGCTGTGCGATTGCATTTGCGATATTATGTTGTCATTATGTTGTTGCCATCGAGATATACCTATCTATGGTTGTTGCTATAATATCGGGTTGGGTTGGGTAGGTAACATAACCGAGCTATAACGTAATTGATTAAATTGAATATTGATTGCATATTGGTCTACCTTTCATTGGAGTTTGCACCGCAATATATTGCAATTGGAGACAGAAACGATTGTAGTTCTCATTCCGTTAATTTATCACCTAATGGCATAAATTTAGCTTTTCAAATAAGTAGCTACTTTAAAATGGGTTTTCGTAAAATTTACAAAATTACATACCTACCTACTTAATCACGAGACAGCGCAATCATTGTTTCTATGAAAAGCTAATTAAATTTGCCTTTCTAATATCGTTCTCAATGGTAAAGGTATTTATCGTATCTAAGGTACTGTTGGCAATGGACAATGGCAACTAATGGCCTATTTAGCATCACAGACCACAGAATGCGTTCAAAACATGGTTTATGCTCTTTTGTGGTTTCATTTTCTAGTAGCAGCTGAAACACTATAGTCAATCTGACACAATTAATTTAATCTATTCTGTTATTTCATAATTTCTCGACTTATAAAACAAAAATAGAGACCACGGGTTGACCCGGCATAACAAACTAATTAATTATCAAATTAATTGAACGAAACCGAGAACCGGTTGTCTGAATCAGTCCCATGTCGAAAGTTAGGCTCGCGACCTACGATTAGGCAATATAATGTTATGTAGGATGAATGGTAGGCACTGCCAGCCATGAGTTGTCTAGCCTGGGGCTCCTAGCCTCTCCATCGTCGTTATTAACTAGGTAAGCTCGTTATATAAAATCTGTATAAGTTCATCAATGATACATATGTGTACTTATTACTTAATGGGTAAATAAATTAAATATTTTTTCTTACTGTTTCTGTCCTTCCTTGCGTCATATGTATATGATATGCTATTATTATCAATCAGAATCAGAGACCTGCGTCACCAGAATGTAAATAAAAATAGGCTTTAATTATACACGGATGGAATCGCACATGATGCAAGACATACTCATAAACTAAACATTTTTTTGAGAAATGCGTCTATAGTTCGCTATATCTTCCAAATGGTAATCCTGGAATGTTAGTAACGGGGCCAAAAAGCGTCTATTGTCAGTTAGATGTTCTAAGTAGAAAAAATGCGCTGTCTTTATGGGAAGCCAAAAGTGTGAATAAGTGTAGGTAGTTGGATCCGAGTCGGTGAGGCCGATCCTATATTGTTAACGCATAATGTGTATTTAGTCGTCGTATCATAAATCAGTGGCCAGCCAGACGTGCATCGATTATATAAACGAACTGTTTTAAAAATAAATATTATAATGTTTAAATCTGTTTTGTCTGTGCGTAAAATGCACACAAACCAGTCTGCTTCGACGTCGTCTAAACCCGATTGTAACACCAACAACATTTTCATACTCTGACTATCCAATATTTGAATATATATTAGGTGCATTACTAAACGCGGAATTGATAGCACTTATACAAACGACCTTACATACATACCTATAAACGCCTCTTAACCTGAACACTGCCTGCTTATGATTGCATGCATGTCCCTATTTTTCAAACAATCAATGATGGCACTATTTTAAACAGTGTTTCACTTTTGACAGAAGTTGAAAGACATTTATAAATTTCAATGTTTTTATTCGATAACTTTGAATGTTTATTCTAATTTTTGTTCTTGGATTCTTTATCCTAGCTGTTCTTGAAGTTGCACAATTTTGTGTGATGATGAATCATGTTATGCATTTGATATTGAAGTGTGGAGTTTTGAAGTACCTACTCTTAGCTGCTGGAAATTTGAGTGATTTTTCTTAGCACCGTCACCGGAATTATGAACGTAATAAATATATGTATAGATAAATTGTTAAATAAGTATAATCTGCAAAATTAAGAATTCAATTACCCACTAGCAAGCAAGGTCTGATAATTTAGGATTTGCACCTACATTTTGCAATAGACAGGCTGATAGGTGTTCGACATTCTTTAGTGTTCGTAACTACCATTATGTAGGTAGGTACTACTTCCAGTTTACTGGCCTCAATTAAATACAGAAATTCTGTTATTAGTTGAGGTTAAGGAACTTGTATAATATTTAGATTGGAAAGGTTTTATTCATTATAATTTCCATGCCCGTTAAATATGATGAACATATGTTTAAGAAACATTATTGCCAAGGAAAACAATCATATCTGCATAATCACAAAGTAATGCTCATAGCGCCTTTACTCATGACACGAATAACAAAGGAATTGTACGAAGATGCGCTTAAAACTACCTGCAACTTACCCAACGCCCTAGCATTACCTGTGGCATTACTGCAAACATGCAGACATATGGTAATAAAACATCGTTGTGCAACCAGACGATTGACATTTACTTACATATAAGTCGTGAAGAACCGACGGGCGTTCAGTGTTTCATTTTATAATATTCCTTTTGCACTTAATCATACATAGTTATATTATGATCTTTTCGGATCTAGTCCTTTACACACCCTTGCATCTCCTTCGTTTAATACCACAAGTGTATAACGGTCATAGGTTGTCATATTTTCACAACGTCGATTGCTTAACAGTCATATATGTGGTCTTATGCTAGGCTGAATTGTGAGAAGATTCATACGCGAAAGCTTCTCATGAGTTACCTAACTTATCAGGCTCAGAATTCGCGAGACATGCTGTGGTGTAACCGGTTGTAATCTTTTTCAATCTTTGACATTGTTTCTGCTGGGATCGAGATGATTTGGCGAGATGGTTGGTTGTGAAATGGTGTCAGTGGTAAGTCAATTTCGGCGACGCATCCTCGCTCTATCGAAGAGAAGTCGAATGCGGTGGCGTGGCGGGACGACGCGCTGAGGCGCGACGCGGTATATGCAGCTAGAGTGCCGCATTGCACTGCGAGGTCAGCCTACTTTTTACCACTTCTGGTTTCTGCCCGACTGACCTTGATGTGATTTGAGGTTACAATCACACATTCGTACTGGCCACGCGCACACGATAAAATATTGCTGCTTAGAAAGTTGCTCGTTTTCCGACGTGACTCGTATTGCAATTTTTGTTTTCCACTCGAGAGGCGTATGCCAAACAGGAGGCTAGCATTCACCATTCGAGGTTCATTTCACAATAGATTTCACAAAATGCAATCGCACGGTTACCTACGTGCTATAAAATATAATCGGTACATAAGTAAATGTAAACAATAGTAATCATCGATGTACCGCAAGAAGTGTCGTGCGTGCGTGATCTGACATAATGCAGGCTATAATAAACTCCTGTTGTGTCTCTCGACCCGGCACGTTGTGTGTCTTTCATTCTAAATGTTTTATTTTCATTACATGAATCAAAGAAAGCAAAGGGTAGTTACGGTGTGTGTGTGATGGGTGTCGGAAGCGGATACAAATTCGATTGGAACTTTATCTGTGCCGACCCTGTGCAAGACTCGTTATTCAACTATCCGTAGTAGAGCGGCAGCTGACCTTTAGCAGAGTGCGCATACATACGCATGGGACACGCATGTCATAGATTGCCCCGCGACCTCTTGTTTTAAGCACACTGAACAGGTGACTGTATCGAATTTGTCGCTTAGCAGCTTGAGGACTATTTTTACCTAACCTTGGTGAAACTAGACTATTTGACATTTATTCTGTTTTAGAGCCGGGTTCACCGAAATTATTTAATAACAACTTGATTCAAACTACAGCTTAGAGTAGGTTAGTAGGTCGTACTTGATATAATTTTATTTACGGCGGAAGTAAATCTTACTTCTAAAAAATAAAAACAATCTAATAATAAAACGAAGTCAAACCAACACGAAATAATATGATGAGTACTATATTTATACAAAACGTTCTCACAGTAGGTAAGGCACAGTCTCTCTATCGTCTTCTAGTCATCCGCAAACAGATTCGCCTGAGGATGTTCAGTGAGAAGCATATTTAAATGTCTCTGTACGCGGTAGATGAGCTACTGTTGTCGTGAAACAGTGTGTGCAGGCGTTGATGCAAGCAAAGGAACACGTCCAAGTCTAAAGCGAGTACGGTTCTCAGGAAGAGACAGTTGGATAGCTTCACTGTGTAGATTTTGGCACTCTAGTTGCCCTCGTAGTATACGACACACTGTTAATAGCTGGTCATAGAGCCTTCTAGTTTGAAGCGAATTAAAAGCCAATGTACCTTGAAGAAACTTTGTAGTACATGTACATGTAAGAATAGTTCCTACCCGAATGTTTTTTTGTACTACTTAAACCTAATAAACCTCTTCTGTACTTTTTCTATCATAGGTATATCAGGGTTCCAAATATATGCACTTGATTCTAATTTGGATGTGACTAACGTGATGTAAAGTAATTTAATAGCGTTAAGGTTAGTGAAAGGGAGACAAAACCTAATCTTTGGAAGCAGATGATTGTGAGGGTTCGCATATGCTCATGAAACGTGAGTGATAGACACCTAGTTAGGCTAGGCTTTCTGAGGAGAAAGCCTAGCGATCTAGATACTAATGATATCTTCCAACTTTGTGCCTGTCTACTATAATTACTAATTGATGTACCTATATATAGATATATATATTTATATACCTTATATTTATTTATTTATTTTAGATCAGAAACATTTTAAAGTAAGTTATCTGTATAATACAAATCCATTGCTGTTCGTTAGTCTCGCTAAAACTCTAGAACGGCTGGTCTGATTTGGCTAATTTTGGTTTTGAATTATTTGTGGAGTTAAGTCCAGGGAAGGTTTAAAAGGTGAGTAAATATGAAAAAAATGCTTGTTTTTTTTTATTTATTGATTCTGAGGTGGTACGAAGTTTGCCGGGTCAGCTAGTTTAGAATAACATGAAGTATGCGTTGTTAGTTCTGATTTTCAAACTAGAGGGCGCTAGTAAAAATGTCGGTAGGCTAGAACGCGCTATCGATGTGTTTTATGAGTAACACTACTCGAAGAGGGTGACACGGTAACGTAAGCTTCTTGCCATCATTACTATTGTTTTTGCAGTGCCGACAGATTGTCAAAATCTGCGAGGACACTATTAGATCATTGTATCAACTCTGGTTATCAGAATCTGATGCCAGAATGAAGATAGTTAATATTTTCTGTTCCATTGAATAGATAGATAGATAGATAAAGTATTTATTTGTAATAGCTACAAACACACATATACAAAAATAACAAAAGATAAGGAACAAATTTAAGTAGGTAAATACAAACAAAAACAATACAAAAAAATGAAGAAATAAAAACTTAAAACAAAACATTTACATAAGTAGGTGTCCCATTAATCCATGTGTGTGTTGCAGCCAGACAAAAAGGTCATAGCTCAGCGCATAATTTTGCTCAAGGAGCAAGCACTGATTTTCAGCTAAAACCCTTCGAGATGACAAGTTGAACGAGATGAAATACCTGCAGCTTAACAAGTAACATGTGTGCGTGTGAACCAACCAATGTGTGTCTATATAAGTGACCAATCACAAAAACGCGCTTTGTGTAAGCTGGCTTTTGTGGCTTCAGTTCGTGTTTCGATTAAGTGGGTACCTAACAAAGCGGTTGCGATTAGATTTTTTTTGAAAATATGAGTACCTATTATACTACTTTTTAAGAATATAATGTTTGTTATATTTTTTTCTTAAACAACTCCAAAAAGACTGGGGTTATGCTGATCCTTGTTTCTTACCGATAATAGTAGGTCCAAACTTATGTCAAGGTCGTTATTGTTTAATTTGGTTAATATATTTAATTTTGCAAATACTATGTATTTCTATTGACCGTCTCTTGAATACTATTATATATTAATGTGTTTTCATAATATGCCATTTAATACTTACCTAAAATCCCACAAATCAAGTCGATTGAATAATCTGTAACTGAATAAATTTCTCGTTTAAATAAACATTCTTACATAAGCCCGCTATTATTCAATGAATATGTACATAATTAATATTTCTTCTGTGGTAAATAATGATGGTCACATTGTGTAGTTAAGGTATTAGTGCATTCCTAGACTCTACGTAGTAATTATTCATATTTTTGTTGAAGTTATCGTGCCTACGAGTCGGTTAACACCTAAATTATCAGCATGATGAAAAAAGATTAAATAACGTCTAACTTTTCAATATTTTTCCAGATTTGTCATACTAGCATGCGTTGCATGGCAGGCGTGCGCTCAAGATGATGAAGCTTCTCGGCCCGGTTCAAGAGGGCTGCTCAAAAGAGGACAGAACATTCGGGGTAAAGCTACCACAACCACTACACCTGCTCCACAAGTAAGTAACACATTTTTATTACAGCGACTTCTTTTTGAGCAGCAGCCAAATTGTGTGCCTGTAGAGTGAGTGTGCCCTAACGATGGCATAGAAATCCCCATGGTGATATTTCTATACCACTGTTGGTAGAGCGCGAAATCGACGTGGAATTATCTGCTTCGTTGGCTAGATATCTTGCATTATTTTATGATACAGATCCTTTCGTCACAATTTTTTTAAATGTTTACAAATACACCTTGACATGCTTTGTAAATAGAGTTAGATAATGTACAAGTTCATAAATATTTAAGTACGTACGTATAACCTACATCTAGTTTGCTTTACTTATCGACAAAATTATTGTGCCAACTGTTGAAACGAGACGCGAAATCAACTCATGTGTGTATAATTCAAGAAGGTGGCTCTGAGACTTCTCCGCAGTTTCTGTTAACTTTTGTACTTAGTTCTCATCGTTCTTTTTGTAACTTGTCCTGTGTTGTTTTGTTCTGAACAAATAATTTCAATTTGAATAATTGGGTGGTCAAAGATTTCATATTAGTACCTACCTAGGTTCAATTCGTAGGTACCTAAGATTCAAAGATTCAAAGATATTTATTTGCCAGAAAACATGTGTACAGAAGATGACATAAATATAACAATGTGAAACAATATGCTCGACCGATTTACGGTATGCAAATTAGATAGAGAGATGGCATGCAAGTTTAATAATAATTACAATTTATCACTAAAAAAATCGTCAAGATTATAATAACTCTTTGCAATTAACAATTTCTTTAGTTTTAGTTTAAACATTTGGACGTTCTACCATCAGCAAATCATGTCATGGGATTAGTTGTTGCTCTTGGCAGGTCGTTAATATATATAATAAATAGCAGCGGTCCCAGCACACTGCCTTGGGGTACGCCGTATTTAGGATATCTTATTTTTGATTTGTGTGCAACTTCAAGTTTGGTTTTTGTCTCTATTCTTGATATCTCTGTGATTTGCTTTCTGTCACTAAGATAGGATTTAATTAAGTCTAATACGTTTCCTCTAATTCCATAAAACTCATGTTTTTTTAGTAGGATGTTATGGTCCACATAGTCAAACGCCTGTGTCATGCCACAAAATATACTACAGATAGGTGTTTTTTTGTAAACTTTAGAAATAACATTATAGAAGAAGTCATATATAGCTATGTTTACTGTTTTCTTTTCACGAAAACCTTTTTGTTCTTCGCAAAGTAAATTGTTTTTTTCCAGGTATGTGTTGAAATTTCACCAGTTCTCTATTTTCTTTCTTAAATACTGGTTTGACAATAGTAGTTTTCAGCTCATCTGGGTATTGTCCTGTTTCAATACTGAGATTTATCAAGAAACTAAGATGGGGACTTATAGTTTCATTCACTGCTTTAATAATATTAGTACTAATACCATCAAATCCTGAGCTATTTGTATTTTTAAGGGATTTTATTATTTTATATACATGATGTGGCAAACAGGGAGCTAAGAACATGGATCTTTCTTGTCTATTTATATTTGCTGTTACGTTCTTACCTATCCCTGGTATCGGTTTTATTTTATCTATAAAGTAGTCATTAAAGATGTTAGGGATATAAGGGTTGCGTCGTACATTTCAATTTACACTAGTAAATTGCGGTGTACGACGGATCAAGCAAGCCGCGACCGAATGGTCTTTGAATACCAAAAAATATTTATTATTAGTTATTATTATAACCTGTGTCAATTTTCTAACATAATTAGGTTTTAAACGAAGAGAAAAATATATAAACTAAGGATTTTTTTCTCTGTTGCTGACTTCTTTTTCTTGGTCAATTGTTTTAGTGCGCTTTGGCCACGCTCCACATTACCTCAATGAAAGAAATTAATTAAACGGTTTGATGAAATAAATTGTAAGTAGGTGCTAGGTATGTAACGCATTATGTCATAATTATAGATATGGAAATAGTGAGTGTAGCTAGCAGGTAACCTAGTCGCGCTGCGTGGCACTTTATACAGATTGACGCTTGACATTCATTTTATTAACTAACGTGGCGTTAAAGTAGGTGTGGTCTGTCCTTGTCGTTCTCATGTCACATTTTTGTGAAAAGATTTAAACAATGAGATGATTGTGATCATGAGTTAGACGATTATAAGACCAATCACATAGGTAATTCTCCGAAGTAATGTTAGGTGTTATGAGAAATTGTTTTGGCCTTCTTATTCCTTCGCTACAGCTTTTAAACTCACACGCATGTGGCTTTCTCACGATGCGTTACGAGAACAAGCAAAAAGATGCTTAGTCGTATGAAACAACAAGCATTTATTTAATTGGCTTGACAATAGGCATTTGGTTGATTGGAAAGCGTACCAAATTATTATCTTACAAATAGCGCACTTATAACGACATATTGGTTACATAACACTTAATTGTAAGCTTGAGTGTACGAGTCTTTGATTTCCATTAAGATATGCAATCGATTTACTGCTAATGGCATCCATTGTTATTTAAAATATGTAGGAACCATTCTTTTTTAAAACACATCTCAAGGAGCTATCTAATCTAGCTCCAGCAGATGTAGCGCGTGTTGTCGATGCAACGATCACCTGCATCGAAGTACTCTATGCTAGTTCTAGTAATTACTGCCAGAGAACTGTTAGGTGTTCTGTGTGGCCGGTGTGCTGTAATACCCACAGCGGCGGCGCAGGAGTCAAATTAATCAAAGTAAACTGTTTCAAGGAACGGCAAAAATATTTAGGTTGCTCTCTGTAATATTGGAATCGTAATATTAGAACTTGCATATTATTATTATTTTACCATCACATCACCAAATTGCAACAGCTTGAAGGTTTCGCCGCTTGTTTTTTCAATGACGTCACGTTGTTAACGCGTTATCCAGTCCAGTTTCAAAAAATATGTGGCTACCATCTGGTTCAAGGCAAGTGGGCCAAGCGTCCGATGCTCCGGTCACCTTCGTGGTTGACCTTTGAGAGACCTCCCTTTCGTTCGCGGAATTTGTACCTGCATTTCGAGCTGTTTTAGTCTACCCTTCGATATCATGGCACTCGAGTTCGATCGAACACGTTCCCAATCCCAAGGTATCTGTTGAGTGCTGTTTCATTAGCCTCATTAGACTAGTACTTATCCAATGCTGGCTGAACCTATTAGGAAATTGAGATAATTTCTAAAGCGGTTTAACGACATTTTGTTGGCCTATGAATTACAAAACCGCTAATGATGGTAATTTCGAACTATTTCAATACATTCCAATTATTATAGACCCATTTTTAACAGATATTCTGATTATCAATTAAACATGCTGATATGCTAACAAACCTGACATTTTTATGTGTAGTTTAGAAGTATCAGAAAGATGGCATGATCTGACTCAAAACAAGATAAACCTTGAGGGCTCTATCTAGTCAACGGTACTTGGCAGTCAAAGTTTGCGTGCGTCGACATTGTGCCTAAACATAAAGCCGTTGTATTACGTACAAATTGGTCAACTGATAATATATAGAACAAAGTTTCTCGACGAAGGAAAGTCTCACCTGAAGGTTATGTGTTGAAAGCTCAATAGCAATCGCGTCATCCTTTAGGAAAGTTATTCATATCTATAGGTACTCAGTAAGGTACAAATGGATGATTAGAACTGAGATCGACTATTGCTATTGCAGGAGGACGTAGAATACGATGACGAAGCGGAGTACGAGGCGGAAGAAACGGAGCCATCCTCGGAGGCACCACCTTCGTCTACAGAAGGCAAGAAGCTAGTCGGCAGCGGTGTACGTCCCTTCCGTAGCAACACTGACCTGCTGGCAACCCTGAAAAAGAGGAGGCAGCAGGCTGTCGAAGGTAATTAATAACTTATATAGACTCGTTCAATGCCGCAGCGCAGACGTGTTCTGAATTGGTGTGGTCACATTTACATCTTAGTGCTTCCGTACTTCAGAGGGCAGTCAGTCTTGAGACTCTCGACATGACCTAGGAATTCCGTCAGCAAGGTTGACCGCATACAAACTTAAAAACGCTAATTAATTGACTGGGTACTGGTAGGTGTATATAGTTTTCTAGAACTGCACCAGCTGCAGATGGAATGTCTTGAACGAGTATTCTTTTAGGTCTTCAACATTCAATGCTACGATGCTATATTGAGGATCCCAGATAACCTCAAAAATGTGTGCAGTGTGAATTCGAAGTTGTGGGATATTTTTCTTCTAACATATTTATTCTCTTAATTTCCCTCTTTATACTTCAGCTACGATAAAACTGGATGTCATAAAAGTGTTAGAATGGCAACGGAGAAACCGTATTAATATCAAAATAATAGATGTCTTATCTAAGTAAACGAAATTATGGTAATGAACAGTGGCTATAACTTATAGATAGGAAAATATATTATTCGGACTCCAGCTGAACTATTATTCATATTTATGTGATTGTTGGTTTGTAATTTGCAAAAATATTATTTCAAGATGTGGATTTTATGTGAAATGATCCAAATGGTGGTTATTAATTTTCAGCAAAAACACGTGGTAACTCAAATTCTGAGTCAGCAGCACCCGAAGCTCCCGTAGAATCGGCCAAATCTAATTACAACAGTATGTACCAACACAAATCGTCATTTTCCAAATTCATCCACTGCTCACATTATTATCAAAATCATTCAAATTCAACATTTTCAGGTCAGCCACTATTCATTACTTACCTCGACAGACAATAACTAAATCATTATTATCTGTGTTATTATAATAATTATTTCTACTTTATCTAAACTTCATTCTTGATCTGCATTTCTATTTATCAGTTATATTTGACTCATTGAATACAGGGTGATTTTGTTTATGTATCAGTAGTTCGTAATAAAAATCGGCATTTATATTTTTGTTTTTATTGTACAGTTGTATATTGATTTATATTACAACAAGCGCTCTCTTGAAGCCAAATTCGCGAGGTGAGATGCCGCCAGTGTTTCGATTTATCTATAGCATGATCACTCTGTATAAACTTCTTGTTGCTTCGTTCATTATAAATCACATCACCCGTGTCACCCATTGTAGATAAAAAGCGTGCTGGCTTCACAAACTCGCCGGCCAAAGAAATCACGAACGAGGAAGTGCCCGCGCCTGCGCCTAGCAAGCCTAGTCGAGGACGCTTTGGTAGGCGTAAGTAAACACCACCATCTTCATTTATAGGTATACCGAATTTTTATGTATTTTTCTGTCTGTCTCTCTTCATTATTCATTTTGTGGTTGATTTTCAATGGTCAGGTCTACATGCGTCGACCGCAGGACGAGTACACAATTTTACTCAGTTAATGAATATAAGAAAAAATAATTATTAGTAAGCAGGTCAAATTATTGACCATTGAAAATTGATCATTTCAAGAGTCTGTGATAAAAAGTAGGTATAAATTCGTACCTATAAGTACCTAACCTGAAATACCTGAAATACCTAACCTGTTATAACAGGCGGATCTTAGTAGACATTATAAATAAAAAATCTAACTATATTTTCATTCAATTTCATTAATCATAAAAACTTTACTTAGTTTATCACAGGCTGGTGAAGATTTTAGTTTTTTTCTGTTATTGCTTGTTACTTAAGCATTGTTTTATCTTTCACGTACTTTTAGTACTATATTCATTCATTATATTCATTCCTAACAATCAGTTTCCATCATTTTCCTAAATGAAATCCTCGTACATTAGACATTTTATTCATTATTTTTATTTTATTTTAGACATTTTAGCATATGTTTTGTATTGTTGTCAAAACGCAATTTTCTGAAACGCCTTGAGCATTGCTAATAATACAGGTATACTATCTTTCTTTTCTCACGGTATACGATCTTTGACTAGGCAAATGTAACAGTACTTTTATTTTAATCACAAGTCGTATCCCTATTACAAATACACGTCGCGGAATTTAGACCGTCATCACACAATTCCTTGATGATTTAAAATTAAAAACCAAAGAATTGGTTAGAGAAGGCAAACGGATATCTATAGCGACAACTAATTGGTTCTTTGGTTTGTTGACTGCATTCTGAATTAGCAATTATTCAAAATGTCACGTGCCAATAACAGCTTCAATAATTTAAAGAACACCTGAATTGACTTCCTATTCATTTTATTGAATTCATTGAGCTATAGCTATGTGTTATAAAAATCTTAGGAGAACAGTTTAACAACTAGTATGGTGTTCATTCGCAGCTGCCGCGCGATCCATCCAGCCCGATGCGGACGAGGACCAGAGCGAGGCAGCACCGGCGCCGGCGCAACCCGGACGCAGCGGCCGCGGTTTCGCCCGCCGTGGCAGCAACTGATCCCTACTCTCCACCCCTCCCCATTTCTGAACTCCTAGGGCTTAGGATCCAACTACTTGAGTGTATCCGCCAATAAAAAACACTAATCGATTGTAAAACTACTAACTAGTATAAAGTTAAAAATGCAGGTGCCTGAACCTAGAGCAAAACCTCTATATGCAGAAAGGTTACACTGACAAAGTTCTGTTGCGTAAAAAAACAATATTTCATGTACCTACCCTTTTAATGTAATTCTGAAGTAGTAAGCTACCTTGTTTCATCTTCTTCAGTTCGGTTTCTAGCCCATTGTTAGTTCATTAAGTATAGATTGAAAGGATTTTTATAATTTTGTAAATTATGTTTAAGTATTTTTAAATAAAATATTATTACTAAATTAACAATACGTTTTATTTCATAAAAATAGTGAAATACGTGAGTTTACAAATATAAAGAAATACTTTAATAAAAATAGTATACCTACTTGCTTGCTTTATAATGAATATCTTATAGTTTAGTCTAAACGTTCATAATGAAGCAGTTTCCATGCGATTGGCATTTGCAAAACTAACAACACGCGCTGATGAAGATGACCCGAAAACCCTCTCTGCGTGAAAATCTCATGTAATCTAAACAAAATCGCAAACTAGCCGTGTAAAGGCTATATTACAACTCTTGTTTTTGTCTTCGTGTATCTGTTACACAGTATGCGGAACGTATAGGCTATATAATTACTTTGTGTATGCACCGAATAGCCGATTAATCAATATGTTTCACCCAAGTCATTTAAAGGTACACTTAAAACGAGGTTCATTTATTTACAAAAAAGCAGTATAAAATCCGAATAATTCAGATTCGGCTTCGACTTCAGCTGGTTCAGTTCTTGAGAACGCGTGTAACTTCAGCCAGTGGCGTAGTGTAGGTCCCAGGCTTAACCAGATTGACGAGCTGCTCTGCGATTTCTGCGCCAACGCGTACTTGTGCCTCCTTCGTCGACGCGCCTGTCAAATGAAACTTCTATTAGTAAAGCGTATATTACTTGGTCTAGTCGTTCACGCCAAGTATTGCATTGCATTATCTAGACTTCTAGAGCTATAGCTAACTTAAAGTAAAGTATCGCAGTTATCTTTTGTTTAGCACAGTAATTGATA
Organism: Lampropteryx suffumata; assembly: GCA_948098915.1. Taxonomy (NCBI): domain Eukaryota; kingdom Metazoa; phylum Arthropoda; class Insecta; order Lepidoptera; family Geometridae; genus Lampropteryx; species Lampropteryx suffumata. The sequence continues at coordinate 21,782,159 of OX402544.1, read as the reverse complement.
CCAAGAGTTTCTTGTCAATTCTTCTCGTACTTTCGTTAAGAGTAATTAACATCTAAATTCACCTAACATGTAAGACGATTCAAAATGATCCTTGTGATTTTATTGAATGAAACTGATGTGAATAGGGTTCCGAAGTCCAACAAGGTACAGTTTATAGTGTCGCCATGTCCTACGTATATTTAGCTTTAACTTTAACATTATGCTTCGAAGGGGAGTATAATAACTCACCGAGATGTGGAGTAGCGATGACTGAAGGGTGCTGGATGATCTCCAGTGTAAGGGGATCCGTGGGAGGTTCTTGTTCAAACACGTCGAGAGCTGCCCCTCCAACCTGCAGAAAATAACAATTCTCTAGCTAGAGTGTTGTAAACACAGGCTTCGTGGTCTAACAATGTTTAAAAAGCCGGGACATGCCATTCAAAGTGACCGACGCTGACATTTTATACGAGGCATAGTAAACGCTATATTTTTTAGAAAAGTTAAGGGCGAAGTCCCGAGGTTTTTGGATGGGTGTCCACAGTGGCATTCTCGCTATGTAAAGTAGCGCGTTAAATGGTCGGTATCGGTCTAAGTACCTGACCAGACTGCAAGGCATCTAGTAGATCGCGCTCTTGGATGAGGCCTCCTCGACCGACGTTAATGATCTTGACTCCCTTTTTGCATTGTGACAACACCTTTGCGTTTATGAAATCTGGAAACAAATTCATATATAAGCGTGCGCTTGACTTTCAACTAGACATACCTAATGAGAGTTTTCTGTCCAACTCCCGTATTCTATCCAGTGCAGGATATGCACATGACAAACAAACAAGCTTACAATTTATTTTATTCTTATCTTATCTAATTGATGAGACTAATGAGTTTACAAATAAAATATGAATTTGTCTCTTTGGCCGTGTGGGGCCGGAGGCACGTATTATACAAAGACGGATTTCAGATGAAGAATGTATCGAAACTGTCGGTTTCCTAAAATACCTAAAACCCGTAGTTCTCCAAATTGTAAATGCTCCTAGTTTCACGACTATAGAGACTATAGAGGCTATACTATAGAGACTATACAGCATAGAGCGGGCTTGGTCTCCCTAGAATATTTTGTTACTTACACAACATAGCATAAAGTATCTAACTGCAATGCAACCTCAAAAGTCATGCATGTTTCTTGCACCATAAGGATACGAGAATTAAGCTTCTGATTTCAACTGTTTGTTGTCACGGCACTAGTGGCATAGTCAGACTTATGGCTGGTTGACATGGGCTTCGTAGCTAAGTGCTTAGTACTTGTCACTAATACTAAGTCTCAATGTGTAAACTGTGAGAGTAGTGCTTAGTATTAGTGCTTGTGAATAGTGCAAGTGAATAGAAATCGATCCTATTTACTAAGCGACAAGTCGATACCTGACCGCGTTGTGTCGCTTGATGACCTTGTGTAAACAGCTCGACAAGTTAGTTAGTGACAAGTTATACCGGGAAGTGAAAACATGCGTTTGTTTGTTGATGTTTTTTTTTTGACTAACTTTTTCTGATAAAATATCAAAATGTGCCGTTGACATCCTCATAGTTACTCTATATTCTTTCTGGATCTTCGGTTGCTAGCTCTTATAATAGAAGAGCAGAATGGCCCCGTATCTCAACACAGTAACCACCGTCTTGTCCACAAACGGTTTTTTATAATGCTCGTCTTTAAAGCTCTTCGATCGTGTTTGAGATAATTATGTTTGAATAATGTTTAAACACACTGCGCAATCAGGCGGCGTCGTTCCCTTTCAAAATGACTGGTCACTAATACCTTCTACTAACTCCAACGTGTAAATGGTTTCTTCTCACTTGTCCTATTGGGGCTTAGTGTTGTGACAAGTACTAAGCACTTAGCTACGAAGCCCGTGTAAACCAGCCATTACGCAGCTTATACGATGGTAGTAACTAGACCCAGTGACATCGGATAATCGGATTTCAGATCCAGTCACTGGGTTTAAACGGCGATTTCGTTTAACGGGTGTTCAACATAAATGTATTGAGAACACCGTACACAACTTTACACTTTTTGTATCTTAGCAACTCTCGTCATTAGGTACAGTTAATGCATAGAATGTTTACCGCTTTGGTAACACGTATATACTCAGGTAGGTATCTACTTAATTCGTTTTTTATTTCTAATTGTTTTGTTATGAGGAAACAAATTGTGTTTGTTGACTGAGTGTAAGTTTATTATGTCACGGTCACATTATTTCATTGAAATTGTCATTGTTTCATAACATTTCGTCATATCATCGTGCATGACGGTAATTTTGTTTAACTACTGATAAGCGGCGAACCGAAACAGCGGTTTTAAATAACTCTCATTAATAAAGTGAAAAATTGTTAGTCAATTCCATTAAAATAATATGTAGACTTGTGCCAAGCCAACTAGGCCAAGCTCTGAAATGTTCAATTCGATGAAAAGGCGTTGCACCAATTTCTAAGTATTTCAGTTTTTCTAAAAATAGTTTATAATCTCAGTAGGTCATAAGTAGTCAAGAGCGAGGGCACTTACTTCTAGTAGATGCGATCAATGGAGTGTGCAAGGTGATGTAGTCAGCCAGTGGCCAGATCTCATCGAGCTCCATCTTCGTGGCGTGGAACTGCTGGCACTGCTCGGCCGTCACGAACGGGTCGTAGCCTATTATCTGGAAAGGGGGAGTTTAATCTGTAATCAGAACGGTCCTTAGATACCTCAACTGTTTCACATTTAACGTTTATTATTCTGTACATTTATGTTTTAACCTACACCCGTAATCTAATCCATTAATCTTAAAAAAAAAGTATATAAGTAGTATATCAGTCATGTGGTACCCATAACACAAGCTTTGCTTACTTTGGGGCCAGATGATGCTGTGTGAAATGTCCGGTATTATTATTATTATTATTATTATTATTATTATTATTATAATCTTGCTAAAACATTCATAATCAATTTTGAAACCTCTCCTATTTTCTCATTTAAGTATGAATATTGTAAGAATTGCAAATGCTATAATAGGTCCTCGGACTGATTCCTAGTCTGGCGACTTCACTACTGGGGACAAGATGATCCACAACAAAACCCGCAGCACAGGAGTTACGTGCCACTGCAACATTCATTTGTCCCCAAGTGTATCGCGTGCTTAACTCTTTAGCATGAATTCAGTTGTGAAGTCGCAGGCGGGAACTGTTATCTGCATTGTGTGGTTCGGTATGTTACCTTCATTTCAAACGCGTGCATTCTTAGCGCCACCTCGCGACCGACTCTCCCCAGGCCGAGAATGGCCAGGGTCTTGCCAGCCACTTCGGTGCCAGTGTAAAGCGCGCGCTCCCAGCGTCCAGCGCGCAGAGCGCTCGCTGCTGGTACCACGTGCCGCGCCAGTGAAAGCGACAAGCTGCAAGTCAGCTCGCAAGCACTCATCGCATTCGCACCGGGAGCACTAATCATCAAAACAAAAAGATTAACGATGGACCTACCTATCGTTAGACTAGAGTACGGGCTCTGACGAACTTCTATTAGGTATACTTAGGATACAATAGTCAACGGAACAAACTCGTCAGTGGGCGCAGTTAAAATGCATACTATTTTAGTGTGAGAGAGGGTTAGACGTGAACAAAGGATAGTAATGAACAGGTAGGAAATATTATGAATATGATTTCTAATCTTACATTTAGATTGGACTGATTTCTACATAAAATGACTGCTTAAAAATTATAACCAGACATTTGGCTGAAAGGTTCTAATGACCAAACTACTGAATGTATCTATTAAAATAAAAATTATTGAGCTGTTGAATAAATAAACTATGTTATTTATTTACGCCCAAAGTTGCTTTAAAATCAGTGTTTAAATAAATAGAATTATTTTGAGACTAATATCTTTTAAATCATTTTTTACGATTCTGTTGCGAGACAAGCGTAGATATTATGACTAAATAAATTGATATCACTCCTAGTTTTGTTGTTCAACATCTGTTTGTTTGGAAAGATAATCGACTAGTTAATTCTGTTTAATTATTATTTTCTCAAGGATTAACTCAATGGTCGTGACGTTGAGCACACTCACTATTATAGTTTGAAAAGAGTAACTGTAACTGTAGTAACACGCGGGCTATAGCTAGGTTTTGTGTTTGAGATCATATGCAGGTAATAGATATATAAATATAGGCACAAAGTACGTAGCAGACTTACTTAATAACTCCCACACCCATTTTCCCCGCAGCGTCTACATCGATATTGTCGACTCCAGCTCCAGCTCTCCCGACCACCTTCAGCTTAGTGCCTGCATCCAGGACTTGTTTAGTCACCTGGGAGGCCGAGCGGACCACGAGCCCTTCATGGTTCTGAAACCGAATCAGTTATATGAAGCATTCTTGAAAACGCTTTGCCAAGTGAATGAGATACGTTTAGATAAGATCATAGTAAAAAGCAAAATACTTACCTAAGTACTTACCTAAGTATTTTTTTCAAAAAGGTAATTAAATATTTTACCAAATTCATTTATAGTCAAGTAAGTAAAAAAAAACACTTACCGGAATTTCTTTCAATAGTTCATCTTTAGTGATCTTCGCTATCGTGGTGACTTTGATGCCATGGGAATTTAGAATCTGGGCGCAGTTAGGACCGACACCATCGACTACTAACACTGATTTAATGTCCACGACCATTTCGACCTCTGGAAATAGTTATCCCTATCAATATATAAAAGAAACAATAAAAATCACAGTATGACGTATACATGTAGTAGATATTTATGTATATTTAACTAAGGTCCTTGATATACCTTCTACTAAACTACTACGAGCAAGAAAGCTTCACATTGCACCAGCAAAGTCAGTTTTTGTACCTTCAAACCGGTCCTGGGGAGATTCTGGTTCTGGTATCTATCGAAGTATCGCTAATAACTTTGAAAGTATGTACCTACTTACTTAACTAATAGCTGCAATTATTTTTAGTGTTGATTTAAGTATGAAATCATCACGATAACCTCATTAAAATAATCACGTAAAATCTTTTAGTCTTCGTGTTAATTAGTAGCCAATTCGGATCACGCCAAAGGCCTTAACAATACTTCAGTAGATACCATATATACTAAGAGCAAAGGAAAATATTTTAAGCCTACATAAGCAAGTACACGATAATAATAATTTCAACAACAAAAGAGACGAGTGGCAGTAAACAAACCGGCTTTTCAAGGTACAACCGCTCGAAATAAAAATAACATTCGCACGGCAAGATATTTACATCAAAGATTTAAATCTGTACTAGGTTAAACTAAAGTGCTTATAAACTGTAGTTAGTGGATAGTAGGTTAAGTACTTACAGTGACAGAAGTGTAGACTGACAATCCAATGGTCCGACACCGACTAACTGAACGAGACTCGATTCGAAGCGTGATATAATAAGTATTATTACTTCTGTGTTGTTAGTCCTGGCTACACAGTGCAGGCAGGCAGTAGGCGTACTTGATACACGAACTGCTTTGAACCGGTGGAATGATAAAGTAATCGGAATTACGTCAGCGTTCCGTAAAACTAATGTTAGTGAAAACCGACAATGTTACATAAATTTAAACATAAATAAACATTAGCCGGAAACCGGCTAATGTATATTTATTTTGTCTGGGTGTTTCTAGGTTTAATATGTATATGTATTTAAAAAAAAGTATACAAGTAGTACGAGTAATGAGGTACCCATATCATAACACAAACTCTGCTTACTTTGGGGCGACTTATTTATTTATTTATTCGCCAGATTTCACAGAAGGTACACAGAAGGTAATACTTGCTCGCTACTTGAGGCGATTGTCTGGCACTGTGTTCCGTCAGCCAAGACAAAATTAATTCATAGTTTTGAATACATAGTACCTACCTAAAGCAATATAAAAATTTTCGAACCCTTAGTGTGCGCGCCTGCACTTGAATGATGAAATAATGATTTATGTTAATAAGTACGTTAAGTATCTTAAGGACTCGTGGCATAGCATACTTTATCGTTCAAAAATCAACGACGTTAAGCAACGTTGTGCGCGGTCAGTGCCCGAAGGGAGACCACAGTGGATTGTTCATCTGAGCGCTTCCGTTCTTCGGAAAACACGTTAAGCGGTTAGTCCAATCCAGGGTTTTCAAAAGTTGTTTGACAATGACTGTTAACTCCATCACCAGAGTTGGCCCTTCACTCATACGAAAATAGTAGGGTCCTAGTGCTGACCTAGTATTGAGTAACTGCACTGGGTTCGATCACACTGTGTCAAAGCTACTTTATCTTCATCATGTATGCGAGCCAATGAACGCAAGTCTCTGTGATTATGCCTGTTTATAGGTACCTAAGTACGCTGATCGTAAACATAGATAATAATATAATGTTATGTCACAGTTATATTGTTGTTATAAAAAGGACTGTTCTCGAACTGGTATGGTAATTGGTCACCAGAAAAGAAGATATGCTACTCTAACTTTAACGGAACAAAATAGATGGATAAATCACTAAGAATAATGTCAGGTAAGTACATTACCTACCAACTACATCATGACCCAGATTTGGTATCAGTTATTTATTCTGAGCGTAATAGGTACATTAGGTACATACATTTGTAAAGGGTTTTGAGTCAATCTTCTAAAATAAGGGGATATGCAAACAAATAGGGTGAGGTGTTGAACTAAGAAAATAAAAATGGAAATCAAGAGCCGTTTATAAATAAAACGATTCCGAATTTAAAAATCTTAATATTAATTTTATTATCACACTTATGAAAGATACAAAACATATCACGATGGCACTACAAGTCAGTGCTTCAGCAAACAAGACGAATCGGTATGTTGTCGGTTATACTTATAATAAAACGACTTCACTAAAACTACTTATTTATAGATTTCTTAAAATAAATAAAAATGAGTATAATTTTTGTTCACAAATCATTTGAACCTACTTATAGTAACTTTGAGTATGATGAAAGTATACAATAGGTGATACAATAATTATCTACAATAACAAATATTGAGTGCGTGTTTTGCCATATCTATCGTATTTGTTTATTTTGTACCTACGCTGTCATCATTTATGTTTTCACAATTTACTTCAATGTAAGATCAGAACTACGCAATTCAATTATGTTTTAATGACCAAAAACTTTTGGTATTTCATTGTTTTAAGCAGACTTTATAAGTGTCTATCACTACTATGTACACGATAGTAATAAGAAAAGTCATCTACTGGTAAATCAACACGAATTGAAAATAAACATAAAAATATTACATGTAACTATTGAAAGAAATAATGTAGGTCCTTAAATCTATAGTTTGGGGAGTAAATTGACTAAGATTAATGACGATTTATGCTGCACATAGCTGACAAGACAGCAATTACTAGTGCATTATGGATGGATACGATACTAAGATCCAAGAAAGTCAAAGCTATTGTATTATCTCTCAGGCGGACAGCGTGCGTTCGCTGTCAAATAACACTTGCTCCGGTAAATAATATTACTTCACTTCACTTTCACTTCTTATAAAAGTTAGTAAAATCAGCTAATTCCAGCATAGTCATTCATATTCCTTAAGTTTATCTTACAAAGATGCTTCAAAACTAGGGTAACTTTTAGAAAACTTACAGTTCGTTACCCAGAAATTCAATGGACGAACTGAATAAGTTAGGTTTTGAGGCAACTTTATATTAGGTACCGAATTTAGGACAGACATTTTGATATAACGCAGATCGATTTGCCATCGCCAGGAATTTAAACGCAATTCACCTTCGCTTCGTTAATAATCAATGGCGTGAGTGTAACTTATCCAGTTTTATTGCTATTTAAAGTTTGTGATTTGATTGCAATTTTGTACCGGTGATTAAAAGGTTGCTTTCATCGAGAAAGTTATTTTCTTTTTTCTAATATCGATAACCACCAACTAGCTTTTCCCTCGGGTTTTTTAATGGAATATGTTCGACAAGAAATAAACACAGAAGCAAAAACCATAACTAATACAAGTTACAAGTTATCTACACAGATTATATACAGATTCGATTGTTTATCGACCTATGACGGATTTTTGTATATGCTAAAAACCGTTAGTAGAATCCGTTTTTTTCTCGGGGGAAAGGAAACCATTTAAAGTAAATAACTATGGTACGATGTTTGTATTTTATAAAAAGCAGGCATTAGAATCCAGTCCAGTTTTAAACACTTGTGTTTTAGTGATTCATTGGGTGAGTATTTGTCCTAAATCCGGTAGCAAATGTCCTAAAATACTAAATTTCACGAAGACCCCTGCATTTAGTGTCTAGCCCCCTAGCACACGCAGGGCTCTAACCGTACCTACAGGCAAAACACATATTTTGACATAACTTGCGTCTTTTGTTAGTCTTGTGAAATATACGGACAGTACTGTCAAACAAACTTGTGTAATTAAATGCCTAAATCAGAAAGTATGTTGGCCTCATAAAACTTTTTATGAGAAAATGCTTTGTGTCAAGGGCATTTTACACTTAGCCGTCGATAGATACAAGTCGATGCGATTGCCGTCTTTTCACCTATATTCAGGTTTGACCTTACGTCAGCATCCAGGTGTAGAATGATATAAAGAGGAGTGTTCGTGAAATGTGGGTAGTAAGTGGTATGTTTATGCGCGCCTGGCAGGGCGAGGGGGTCTGGGGCCACCGGCGCGGCGGCGTGCTATAAGTGCGTCCAGCCCTCGGAGCGGCACCGGCGCGGTTGTCGTCTCCGCAACACTCGGCTCCGTTTCCGTTTCGCTTCTCTCCGCGGACGCTGTGCTCTCTTCTACAGATTCGGCCGACGACTTTTTAGCTGCTTCTGTTGTTGCCTATAAAGAGTATCAATTCTTAGATATCCATGTCATTATAAATTAGAAAGTTTTTTTGTCTGTCTGATCGTTACGTTTACGGCACGAATATGTATATGGATATCACTAATAATAATATGAATTAGAAAGTGTCTCTGTATGTCTGTTTGTTATGTGTTCAGGGCTAAACGGCTGAAAGGATCTGAATGAAATATACTCTTAGAGACGGGCAATATGTATCTTGGAGACGAGCATAGGCTTTTTTATGTAGATACCAAGCGTGCGAAGTCGCAGACAGTAGCTAGTTTAACGTTTTCAAGGCTAAAGCGGCTGAACGGGTGTTGATGAAATTTGTAAGAAAATAGATTGCAACTAGAAAAGACATTTTGAAGTAGGTAATACGCGAGCAAAGCCGTAGGTAGAAGCTAGTTATACTATACATATAAGAGCGGTACTTGTGGTGAGGAATATTATGGCAAGTTATTTATTTGATTTTGCAAGTGTCCATTTTGTAACATTATTTATTTAACATCAGGTGGCAGGTAAAAAAATAATTACAAAGTATGAAACTACGAGTAACCTACTCGTAGTTTCGTTACGACTGATTGCCATTGGTAAGCTTTTATTTAAATGACCGCTGGATTATCCAGCTGGATACCATATCTGGTTTTGAAGACGATGGTATGCACTCGCGGTCGGTCGAGAACTGAACGGGCCCCGGTGTAGTGGACCTTTATTTTTGGGTTGAGATCGCTCATGGTTGGTCGGGCAATGTGACCCGTTGTTGTGTCTCACCTCTGTTGAAGGCTTCCTCCTGAGCAGAGGGTTGGGGCGGCGTGGGGGTGCGGAGATAGGCACGCGTGGCTTGGGTGAAGGCGCTAGCTGTAGCCTGTTGGGACGCAGCCGACTGCCACGACCACCCTCGTTAACCGGCGCCGGGGACGATGCCTAAAAAAGTATTTTTATTGTAAAAAAATATGGACATAAAAATAAAATTGGACAAAAAATTACACCTACCAAAAGGGAAAGCAAGGAGTAAAAACATAGATACAAAATAAGGGCAGCACTTCTTTCTTTTTTCTTTTCTTCGTTAATGGCCTGTGACATACTAATGTCAATTCTGCCAATGTCAAGTGTTTATAGTTTATAGTCAGTTTGCTTGTTATAAGTCTTAGTCGATGGTCAGTTGTCAATTCTAGACGACACGCGGAATGGCGTCTAGAATTTTCTTGGGACTCCTCGTCGTTCAAATCACACTGCACCACAATACACATGCAATCCAATTATCCATACCCGCCCCGCAGCCACAATTTATTCATTAAAATTCCGCCAAGATTACTGAATAAAACATGCAATAAAACGGGTAAACAATATTAAATAAATTAATATTATTAATATTAAATATTAAATAAATAATAGCAGGGCCATGTTGCTCCATGAAATGACAGACGAAGAATCATAAAACCGAGTAGGGCTGGGTTACCTACATTGACAGCATTGACAGTTAATTTCTGAGGGTGCGGTCGAACAGACAGTTTTATACATCAAATACTATAGAAAGAGTTTTGTCTTCGTTTGTCATTTCATGAAGTAACATAGCACTTCTAAATTAATACTTTTTCTCATTTTATTTCATGTGTTATTCAGTAATCTTAGCGGAATTTTAATGAACAATTTGTGATTACATAGGATCATGATGGACAATTGAATTACAAGTGTATTATGGTGCAATGTGATTTTGGCCGACGAGGAATCTCAAGAAAGTTCCAGACGGCTATTTCACAATGACGTTTAGAATTGAAAAATGACCATAAACTAAGACTTTATTATGAAACAATCACTTGACACTAGCAAAATTGTCGACAAGACAGATGCCATTATAGGAAGAAAAGAAGAACATAAAGAAAGAGCCACTGAGTCGTACTTTAATCCTTTCACCAGGCTCGAGTTATCTAGTGACACAATAAAACGAAGAAGTAAAAAGAGCAAAAGGAAAGCTGTACCGTCTTATCTCTATCACATATTAAAATAATGTAGCGCTGATGCATGGTCTGATCTGGTTATTCTAATGTCTATTCTAATGTGTAAATGAATAAAAATGAAAACAAAATTTAAAGTGCCATATTAGCTATAAGATGTTTACGAGATAACAGGATATTAAGACTAAGCTACAAATAGACCTAAGAATTCACATAATATTGATAAATTGAATATATTGTTAAACATCTAGTCACAGGTACCTATGTAGTGTTCTGGCGTTGCATTCTCTGAAGATTAAAAAAAAGTTTGCCTTCCTGTGCTATTATTATTAAATTAAATAGGATGGTGTTATTTATTTTATTGAGTTTTATAGAACGCATTGCAATAACGCTACTGTTTGCTAGATAGTCTAGGTTTCAAAGTTACTACATTGTCTGGGTCTGGGAGTTTCGCAACAACACATTCGTTTCTAGATTAATTAAGAAGCATGCACGTTTCCTTAGTGTCGTCGACGTCAAGAAATATACTTGTTAAAAACAACAAGTAACATCGTCTACTCCTCACCTCAGCATCAGAGTCGGTGGAAAGGGCCTCAGGTGCAGAGGTCTCTAAGGGAGCTTCGGAGGTCTCAGCGGGAGCAGAGCTGGAAGGCCGCAGGCGCGTGGTAGGGCGCAGGTTCAGCCTAGGTCCGGGCCGTAGAGAAGCAGGCCTTAAGCCTGGCCTGCTGCGACTGTCAACGATACCGCGAAACATTAAACCCATAGCTTTTGCATTATACATTCCACTGCATTGCAGTTGGACCTATAGGGAAATAACAACACCTCAAAATGTAGTAGACTGTTTGCACAGAGTCAAGAGCCGGAGTGAGGAGTGTGTATGTCAATTATATTAAGCAGTGGACACACCAAACCGCTGAAACAGCTCGAAAGTCGATGTCGGCTTCATTATTTTAGAGTTTTTCCTTTAAAATAACGCCGCCGACATTTGCAGTCAGCGGATCGGCGGCTTTAGTATGTAGACTATATCAGATATACGAAATGGAATGTTACACTACTTAAAATAATCATAATTGATAGCGTGTATCCACCCCTTGTACAGTTTATATTATGTTGCGTTCCTACTCTGGGCATGATAATAGCGTCATGTTAGGTTTACGTCGAGCTGGTTCTAAAAATCCCCAAACGAGTCATCTACCGCAGTATTAAATCTGTTCCTACATCATCTCCTAAATATCATCGATTGCATCGGTCATGTGGTCTTTGGCGACTATAGAAGTCCTAATCGCCAGAGATCTCATAGAACATGAATAGAAGAAAAACTCTTTGTAGCATTGAAATAAAGAAAAATGAGGTCTCATGCCGTCACAGAACTCATATCAATCAAAAAAAGTATTCAGAAGCGTAAAGAAAATTATTTTTGCATATTTTTAGATATGGTCGAACTGTTTCAATAAAGATTTAATCATATCCTCTCACTCGAACAATATTGCTATTACCTAGTAAGTATTCTGCGATCGAGAGGACAATGAGAATTAATATAAGAAAATGTTACCCAAGAGTTCTGGCGGGTGCGACAGTTGTTTCCGAGACCTCTCCCGAGGCGTTGGGTGAAGTAGAGTCTTCAGGCGCGCTCGACGCAGTTGTGCTAGTCGTGCCTCGTCTCAGGCCTGGCCGGAGGCGGGTTCTGCTGCGGAAATTAACAACTCAATCTCCACTACTCCTCTAATGGAGTCTACATACCAAACTCTTGACCTCGCCGACAAGGTCCAGAGGTTTGGTGTCGGCAGAACTATTTTAAGAAGATCATGATAGCGATTTGCACTCGCGGGGGCTACCTGCAACTTCGACCACGACACGACGTCTATCACTGTAACTGCTTAATGGCTGATATCGTGCCGCCGACGCCGACAAAGTTTAACAACTTGTCGAGATGTAATGTCGGTGGGTAGCCGCCGACGACAATACCGCCGGGCTGTATCGGCAGTATGAACCTAAAGGAGTGCGGAGGGCGATGTTTGCTTGTATACCTTACCTACGCGAATCATAATGCGATACATACATAAATACCAAGTCTGCATCTTTATAAGTATCTACCAAGTAGCTGTGTGCTACTAAACTATTATAAGATATACACTTCACATATAAGATGTGACGTTAAAATCTATTGCCATCTTTTGTAATTTACGTTAGTATGTCAAAAACAGACCATACTAAAGCCCACAATAGCTAGTTATGTGATTATATGTCTTTTTGGACTATAAAATATCGAGCTATTTGCGTAAGACATATATTATATCGGTCATTAGTATTAATCTAACTAATCGGTATGCCAGATCGAGTAGTGCGTAGTCAAGGGGCTGAACGACTGATAACGTTGGCGATTTACTCACGACACGCATACTCGCACATAGATTACAGCAAACCACTGTTTTATTAACCGGGAACTCGTGATGCGTTTACTATTAAAAATAATATATTTTGATTGATTACATAGGGGATCTGTGGCAAGACTGTACAAATTGGTTGGCTCATCAATCAGGCAGACATCGTCGAGTTCGCGTGTTAAGTGGATTGCAGATGTCAGCATTGTAAACCAAAATAAATAAATATTTGTAGACACACACCACCATCTGGCCTCATACTAAACTATGCTAGTGCTATGAGAACCAGATGACTGATAGAATACAAATATACAAATACTTTTACATACATACATTCGATCCAATTCAATCCAATCCAATTGCTTGTGACCTGTAAGGTCAAAAACTGAAGCGATATTTTTTTTTCGGGTTATCTGATCCAATCAAACTTTAGCGATCCGTACACAGTGAATACATCAAATGGTAAATACCCGTTAACTACTACAACAATACCGCCTGTATAAGCCGTATAAGATATCATATTTATGCGGTCTTAAAAAATTATGAGGTGACCAATTACTACGAAAGTGACAAAAAGCGAGAGAAGATGTAGTTGTGGAACCAACGCAATACGAGTATGTCTAGCTAACCAGAGGGCTTGACCAATTTAACCATATCTGGCGCAACGCTTTGGAGTTCAATGTCGCGTTGGCATCATTACTACACTGCCAAGTGCGGCAATTACTGACATACCTACTACGAACGAATATGGTCATTTGCGATTTCTCAAGTTCAAACGTAACGTTTTATTTTTAGTTTTATTTATTTTTTTCAACCGTTGGTTCTATCATCCAGGACTTTCACAGATTCTCCCTATCGACTTTTGAAGGTATTCGAAATCATCCTTTCAACACTTTCTCGATCCAGAGATTCACTGGATCGTTCTTACAGTTTACCACCGCATACTTTGCCACTGGCTTCTGCCCCAGTTCAGGCCTTCGAGATCTACCATTCACTCTATATTGGCCACGAGGCAGCGTGACGCTATTACAGTTTGTGAAATAGTAACTGGCCACTAATCGCCAAGTGTGCGAGTGCTGTATTAGAGTGGGTTACACATAAGCGGGACGGAGATGAGGTATACAATCAATATTTTTATAATTTGTATATTGTATAATTGTATTGTATAATTCATTTAATAGAGTTACTAATGTCGAAATTGCGCGACTATGACGCCATGTTTGATTATGTTAGTCAATTTAACACATCTCTGCTTCCCTAAATACCCGCACACCGACGGGTACCGACCCAGTCTACGTACTTTTAATCAATGTTATGAACTGAACTAATGACCCAGTAAACAATTGCACAACTCGATTGTGTGCCAACAATGAAACAATAGCTTAGCTGCCGCGATAGTGATAGGTGATTAGTAGAGATACGAATACATCATCACGGATGAAATGGTTGACCTTATTTTCTAATGATTTGTAAAGTATTTTATTTTCGATTGATTTATCTCTATAAGTTTGTTTATAATATACGTATATTTTAACTACAAGTATATTAAAATTATTATTATTATATCGTGTTGCTATTTTTAATAGTATTGTGTTATCAGTAGATAGGCAGTTGTTGACTGTTTTAATATGATTGTTTTTCTTCACCGTTTGAAAGTAATAATAACTTTTTTGTATTAGTAAGGCAACACGACATTATACAAACATCTACTAAATTATAATAATTACTGATCAATGGAACAAAAACGCCAATTGAGTTTAAACTTAGCATGCATGTCAAGAATGTCAATTTTGATAAGCTGATCTGATGATTTTCAAGAAATTAGAAATAAGCTGGAAGAGAAGAGGCATTGTTGTCGGTGAAAAGAGATTGACTAACCTCCTATTTGCCGATGATATAGTGCTTTTTTCCTCTTCAGCTTCAGAACTTGAAACATTGCTGAACGAATTAAACACGGCAAGCCTCGAAGTTGGACTTAGTATGAACAGATCAAAGACCAAGCTAATGACTAATAGTTCACAGCACAAGCTGTGTGTTGGGGGAGAAGAGATGGAATACGTCTATGAATATTTGTACCTAGGCCAATTAGTATCCTTCCAGGGACGACAAGATCTCGAAGTCGAAAGACGCACCGAGAACGCCTGGAAAGGGTACTGGTCAATGAAACACATAATGAAAGGTAAACTTCCTCTAACACTAAAACGGAAGCTCATGGACGTCTGTATTCTCCCAATCCTCACCTACGGTGCACAGATCTGGTCTTTGACTATCGCACAAAAGTCCAAACTCGGGGTTTGCCAGCGAGCCATGGAGCGCAGTATTCAAGGAGTTAAGTTCCAAAACTCAAGTCGGACAGCAAGTAGGGAAATTGAAGTGGGACTAGGCAGGCCACGTTTGCCGCATGTCGGATGCGTTCTGGGCTAAAGCCATCACAGAGTGGACACCCCTGAACGGAAAACGACCTCGCGGCAGACCGCGGCGAAGATGGAGGGACGAGTTAGACGCCCATCTTAAGGAGGGGCCCACAGTGGCTTTAGACAGGGACGATTGGAGATAAGGAAGGGAGAAAGGGTACAAAGTTTTTGCTTCACGTATAAATAGATATTTTGGTCAGGTATAAGTACTAACTTATCCTACTTATACGGACATTGCAAGATCTCGGTTCGGAGAAAATTAAAATGGGATAAAAAATAGAGGTTCAAGATACCTGGGGGCGGGGGTTTCAATGGCAGGTGCGGCACTGGTTTCTTCCTGGCTCGAAGGCGCAGGCGCAGCTGTGCTGGGCCGCGTACGACCCGCGAACAGACCGCGCCGACCGAAAGGCTGGAACAATGATAATCTCGCACTTATAGCCGCAAGCTCAGTCCTTGATGGTCACTTAAGTCGCTCCTTAGTATAGTTTATTTGCAAATTTATACAAAGGCGTGATTCAAGTAATAAGTGCGTCTATTAGAGCCCATAGCGCAGCGGTAACTTGCAAGCGCGCTTTATTAACCAAGGATCTGTAAAGCTTACACGGGCAATTTAAATTACTCAGTTCTAGAAAATTCCAGCGTTTTATGACGTGACGACAACATCAAGCAATTTATGGCAATGGCAACATGTAAGAATTGTATACAGTAATCGCCACTCCATATCTTGCGATATGAGGCAATTTGTTAAAACTTGTTGCTCCAGATTGATCAAAACCTACAAGTATGAAATTATTGCTCTAAGAATTGCCCGTGTAAGTGTACCTTTAAAGTTTTTATTCATTTTTTATGTAAGTTAATATTTTATGGTACTGAACTTATTTCTTACAACATCCAATTTATTGCTGGACCATTCACACAATATCATGGGTATAGTCCTGATAGAATACTTATATACATATAAATAAAATAAATAAATAATCCTGGACATTTCACACAGCATCATCTAGCCCCAAAGAGCAGAGCTCGTGGTATGTGTACCCCTGATATACTA
The DNA here is from genome assembly GCA_948098915.1 of Lampropteryx suffumata. Classification (NCBI taxonomy): domain Eukaryota; kingdom Metazoa; phylum Arthropoda; class Insecta; order Lepidoptera; family Geometridae; genus Lampropteryx; species Lampropteryx suffumata. The sequence goes on along the minus strand of OX402544.1, from coordinate 21,765,542 downwards.
CTTACATACTTTTTTTAAATGAAAATACATACATATTATAATAGAAACCCCCAGGCCCGAGACAAATACTTGCAGATCATACAAACATTTGACATTTGGAATCGAACCCGCAACCTTCTGCGTCTAACCAAACCTTAGCCCACTGCGCCACAGATATATACTAATGATAATTTATAACACCCAGACACAGAACAAGCAACTATGCACAAAACACAAATGTTTGTTTTGGATGAGGATCAAACCCACAACCTACTGTATGTGGGTTTCTGTGGCAGAAATTTTACCAACTGAGCTGTAAGTTTATGATAGGTTCATTCACCCATGAAGTTGCAGGTCTTACCAGTACCAGTAAGTACTACAGAACGGCAACTTCATATCTTATTATTCATAAGTGTAAGTTCATAAGTAATTATAATGACGTCTTCAATGACTATAACTTGTTTAATTTTGAGTTCTTCATCAGATCCGTAACATGCTTTAAAATATTGTAAATAATATCGCACACGGATGACGGCCTAAAAGCATACACCGCAACCTTAAGTTGACATCGCATTGCACAAATCTATCGCTTTATAGTGTAAGTTGTAGATAGTTACCTTAGCTTGCACTGGTTTCTCAGCGTTGCTGGTGGATGCTTGCGTGGAGAGCTCTACGGCAGCGACAGGCGACTTGCGCCCAGCGGGCTTGCCAAAACGACCTGCGGTAACATTCACCTATTTAGAACCTTTCAACATCACTACACGCACAATCAGTGCACGACAGCTGCTCGTATCGAAAGTACGAAAATCGGGTCAAAGTGAACTTGGCTTTTGTGAACGATCCATTGATTTTATTGCTAATCCTGATTACGAGCTTATCTTTTACGGGTAGATAACACGGGTTTCGAAAAAGGTGGGTTTGTATTCGCTTCAATCGATGCAAGTATTGGAAATTGGACATTAAGCACTGTAGGGTGGTTGAAACCACTAATGAAACCACTAGGCCTAGGTGCGGCCATTTACGATGCCTCGTCTACATTAAAGTTATCAGTTACGCCTCCAAGCTCTACTAGCTTTTATAAGTACAATATTCTAAGCGAAACCAAACTGCCGATATTCTGAATAATTACCTAATTTACTGAGGGAACTGTAAATTAGGTAATTGGGACTGAGGGAAGTTTTTAAACTCACAAAAGTTTTTAAACTCAGCTCAGGCCAGATTAATAGCTTTAACACGGCCTGTCTCATAGTCATACAGCATCTAACATAACGGACGGACTATCTTTTAACTCAAAACTAGCTCTTTATGTGATTATGAGAAAGACAGAAAATCTGGACATATTTAGGCGATACATCTGATGAAAAATTCATTGTTTTCTCACCAAGACCAGTCTTAAAAATATATTCATACAAAGTCAGATGTGTCAGCTAATCGGCGAAACTAAGTAGGTAATTATATAATTCGCATAAAACTTAGCATACACAATCGCTAAACAAATAACAAAAAATACTTTCGCTGTGCAATTACGACTAAGACGGGTTCTACAAAACATATACGTTTTCTGCTAATCATGGTTAAGAATACCTAACCAAGTATGCAAACGTCTTGCAAAATTAATCGGTTAAGTTAAACAGCCGTTTCTCAGCCGGTGAATACTAGTCTATGTAAATATGTGAGAGATTGTAACCGGCATAACTTGTCGACGTCGAGTTAGGAACGGGGCTAGGGTTGCAATACGCAGCCCAATACTGTTCCACATCACACAAGTTCCATTCAACCATCATTCGTGAGAATTTACATTAAATACATGATTATTTAATGTTTTATGTTTAAGAAAGTCATAAAAGGTCTTTAAATCAAAACATTGTAGGGTGTTTTTCACATGGGTGCATGCCTGCTGCTCGTAAAATTATGTGCACATGAGATAGGCCCGATGGCTAATGGTTCGTACTTGTCCAATCTCTTTGTGCTTCTTCCAAGATTTCTTATATTTTATCTGGATCGACTCTGGCCGAGAAGTACCGGGTATGCGACCTTCCGTAACGTATGCTTTACAGACACGTATTCGAACACGATAGTCAGGGTAGGTCTCAGGTTGTATGCCACCTCTTCAAATTAATTGCTCTTGGTACATTCTAGCAGCCACTCGAGCGATTCCTTTCGCTATATGAATGGAAGTCATTTTTGATTAAAATAGGTTGTAGAAATGTTTTTAAGTATTTTTTTAAACCGACTTTTAAAAAAGGAGGTGGTTCTCAATTGAGTTGATTTTTTTTAAATCTTTGTTACCTCATAACTCCGTCATCTATGAAGCGATTTGAAATAAACTTATTTGATAACTCCGTCATCTATGAACCGATTTGAAATAATCTTGTTTGATAACTCCGTCATCTATGAACCGATTTGAAATAAACTTGTTTGATAACTCCGTCATCTATGAACCGATTTGAAATAATCTTGTTTGATGTGTAAGGATATTATACTTCTCGATTGGTCCCATATAATTTCAACAAAATCGGTTCACTAGTTTGGGTTTCAAATCAAAATCACGAATCAAAGTAAACGAAATTTCGATTTTTTTTATAAATGAAGTCGGTTTTCTTTTAACACTTTTTTTTAACTTAATTATTTTCTGGAAGCATTTAAAGTTACATGTTTTTTTTGTGAGGTATTTTTTTTAGTTGGAATTTAATCAAAGAGCTACTCAAAACGGTATTGACGAAAGATACCGTTTTAAAAAAAAAGTTACAGTCGCAGTTCATCGTCTAGTCGTGTAGTTTGGCTTCACTTTGGACATCCAACCTAAAATCGGATTTTGACTATATTTTCATAAAATCCGTATAACTTTTGAACGACTTAATATCGCAGCACATACAGGGGGTTAAATCGATGGGCGTTTTGATCCCAGTCATCCTCCAACTCCAACAATATATTTATGTTTTGAATATAACAGTTTTGTATTAGACGTATCGGAGGAAGTACCAGGAAGTATTGTCTCTTACCGCGCGCTCTAGTAAAAGAATCTTGAGGAGCTTCCGTGGCGGCTAATGTGGTGGAAACGCGAGTCCTAGCGCCAGCACGGCCCTTGAACCTGGAGGGACGAGTTGATGGCGCAGGCGTGCTCGTCGTGGTTGGCGCCTCCGTGGTGGTCGTCGTTGTGGTTGTAGTTGTAGTACTTGTTGTGGTGGTCGGTTCCTCCGTCGTGCTCAACGCTTCAGTGCTCCAAGCCTCATCATCTACCGTGGTAGTGCCGTCGAAGTCGACTGGCTCCGCGTTCGTCGGGTTGATCTCATTGTTGAGGTTCTCCCCGGCGAGGTATGCGTACAGATCAAGCGCTACCTTCTCCATCGCCGTCATCGTCGTGTACTCTGTGGTATCCGACTCGTACGCAATGGTCGGCTTGTAGTCAGTAGGGAGTTTAGAATCGTCGAGAACCTCTTGGTACTTTATGGCTAGGCTGTGAGGCTCGCGCGCGGACTCCTTGGGCTCCTTGGTCTCGACTTCAGTCTCCTCAGTGGTGCTGCGGCTTTCAGACGAATACCTGCTCGGCGGCTCCTTATACGACGACGGGATGTCGCCAGAATTGGTCTTGAAGCTGTCGAGATCTACCAGCTCGGAGCTGGGGCGCCTGGAAACAGATGTTAGGAGTTAATCAGGTAAAAAAACGAAACCTAAGCGAAAAGTAACCTCAACCGTGTGAATCAGTTTTACTGAGGTTGCGTGCGATTGAACTGTTTCCCAGACAAAGACATTTCAACCCATTTAAGCATGAAGTTGAAAGTTGAAGAAGTTCACCTGATATGGGAACGAGTGCGGCTCCTAGTCTGTCCGATGGACTCATCGGCCACACTGTCGCTCTGACCGCGACCGCGATGTCTCGCGATCTCTGAGGAGACCTCCGGCACGTACGTGGTCGAGCTAGCAGAAGCCAAGTTGCGGCCGCGAGGCGGGAACCGAGTGCTTGAAGGTAACCTGACGCTGAAGAAGGCAAGGTATTAAAACTACTTTAAAAAAATGGCAAGACATGTATAGTATCTCTAGCTTTTGCCCGTAGCTTCTAACGTTCTATACCTACATGAAATGCAGCCCCAAAATGACTTCCCCAATATACAATCTATCCCCTTACAATATTTTATCAAAATCCGTTCAGCCGTTTAGCCGTGAAAACGAAACAAACAAAAAAACAGACAGACGAAGACACCTTTCAATTTATAATGTTAGTATGGTAGAGATCGTTATTAGCGATAAGGCTGCCCATTGTATTGTCTTAAATAAGTTAAGTTATTGTTATTGTAATATTCCGTGTTGTAGTCAATAAAGAGTTATCTATCTATCATTACTTGATGTCGTCGTCGTTATCCTCTTCAACTGGAGCTGGGGCTGGGGTGATGTTGCGACCTCGAGCGCGGCCTCTGCCGGTGGGAGTTGGCAGCACTTCGTTCTGAGTCTCGGGAGCCGCGGTGCTAGGAACCACCCGGTCTATGGTACTGTATTTGCTTTTCGTCTTGCTCTCGTTGCCGATGTGGTTGTCTCCGTCAGCCTTCTGCGGGCCATCGTGAGAGTTATGCACGGACGCGGCAGTAGTAGAACCAGCTTTTCCTTTTCCATCCTTCTTGCTTTCCTCATCCTCATCATAGTAGTAGTAGATGTATTCATACTCATAGTCCTGGCCGTTGGGGCCTTTTTTGATCTGAATTCGAGAGTGCTGCTTCTGCTCGGAACCAGCAGTTTCCAAATTCAGGTTAGAAGGTAGTAGGCCACTGTTAATATCGTCGATGGAATCGAAGTTGATAGGAATGTAGTCGTACCCTTTGGTCGTGGAGGGAGCCGCCGTTGTGAGGACAGGCTTCTGCGTCGTGGTACCGGGAGCGTCACTCAGTTTCCCAGATTCGGACATCGCTTCCAGAGCGACAGCCATTCCAGGGTTGGTTTCCACATTTTTAACGACTTCTTTGATTTTGATATCCTCGATTTTCGATACGGGAACGTCGATCTCGATAGATTCCGAAGCTTTGTTTTTTTGTCCTTTTTTGTACAAAGCTTTCTTCTCTTCTTCGATCGCGATGATTCCTTCAGTCGCGTGCTTCGTCTTCCCACTGTGTAATTTCTTTATAATTTTTTCACTATCGTCGTTCTTTAGAATACGATGGTTCGGATGTTTCTCGGGTATTTTATGTGAGCTTTCGAAGTGCCTGAGTGGCGTTTGCTGTCCAGAGCTGACGAGCACGAACTCCTCCCCGGGCCGCGGCTCCGTGATGATGTCCACTTCATCCGGGCGAGCAGTCGTATAAACGCCGCAAACCAATAAACATCTGTAACAATGAAAATGTATTTTGTGAAATCGCGATCTCTATCATGTTACGAAAGCTTTAGTACGTTTGTCACTGCAATAGGAGTCGGCACTCGGCGCTCCGTGAGTCAGCAAGACGCAGCTGGGCAAAGGCAGCGGTGCGCCTACTACGAGCGCCGGGTTGCAACCTAGCAAAAGCCGTGACTCATCTGAACGTTTCATCACTGCATTCCCTGTTAATTGTTGATTTAGCTTAAGGTAGGTAGGTAAGTACTTGAGCATTGCGTTGCTGTCTGTCAATAATGTTTTTATTTGAGCGCGTATATGTACGCTTGTAGGTAGCATGTCATAATTATGTAGTATGTCAGTAGCAGTAGTGTTTTTATAATACCACTACATTCGTAACTTTTATAAATTTGCATAGCGATCGATATGTGAACAGCGCGATTGCAAGTCTAAAGGGCAAAGAAGTTGTGTGAAAATTAAGCTAGATGACTGCAAAACAAGCATTGTCGAACATTGCAAGAGTTGCAAACTCTGATGAAGTCGTGAGAAATTGACAGCGAAAATCGGAGCGTGGGTGTATTACGCATGCAGATTCCGCGCGAGCGCAGTTCGATTAGGCAATGCTGCGGTGACGATCACTTTCGCCACCGAGCCCACTCTCACGTATCCCGCCACGCTGCGGAATAATAGACAAAGCGCCACATCAAGAACCTAGCAGGTAATGGCACCCATTCTTCAAAACTAAATAACCAAATGACAAGTCAGAGTCAAGACAAGTTTTGTATTTTGAAACAGACTATGATATTTTGAAAAAAATAAGACTTCCTAGCTGCTACATCTACGAGTGCTTTCGATTAGCTGTAACTTAGTGATTAAAGTGCAATGAATCATAACATGTCATGTTTACTTGATGTGGATCCAATTATAGTAGTCGGAAGTGTTAACTTCCGCAATTTCTTACTGTCTCGGACTCTCGGACACTCACACGGAAACACAATGGTGGTAGTGATGGGCTTAGAAATACTCAACAAATGGGAAACAATCATTTACAAAAATCTATCAGTTTATATTAAGCGTTATGATATATATTTTTTTTAATAATGAAATCCTACACCTAGTAAGTAGTTTCCAATATTTCTAATAGTTTCTCACTGGCAAAGTGGCAACGTAATATTATATAAGCGAAAAATACCTACTCACTGAATATCAAATAGTGCTATAATAAGTTAAGCATCATAAAATTTGCATAGAAATTCCAACGTTATTTGGCTTTGGTTACACACAGCAGCGGCGATGTTTAATACAATTTAATGAAGCTACAACTACACATCAGAAAATTGTTAGATACCTACGTTACTAGGTGACAATCAACTCACGGCAAACTATAAAGTAGTATATTATGAAAAAATAATTACAGAAATGTACAGAATAATATACAATAATAAAAAAATAATGTGAAACAATTAAGCTATCTAAGGACCGTTTAAAACGATGTATAGATAGCTCAACTCATCCAGATCACTGCCAGAAGGCAGCGCCTCCAGCGAGATCTGTTTGTAGGATGTTATATCTTCAGGTGTGTAGAGGTGCACCAAGAAAGGTATATTTTGAAGTCTGGTGTCCTAAAGTTCGTTGGGGTCTTCCTTTCGGGTTTATACTCGTAGGTGCACAATGATTTACGATGCTCAATCAAAGGAGTTTGATAGTACTTTTGATAGCTATGTGTATATGCAACACCACATCACACAAACGAAGTAGCGTGCCTGCTACTAGTATGTTATATAAGTCATTCAATAAGTAGTTCAGTTCAGCCTCGATAAGCCGCAGAGATCGGACCGGTTCAATTTCACTAGATACACTCGTAAGGTCGCGTCGAATGCAAGGCTAGTGAGCGTGTCTACTCCGGACCAGCCAGCGGAGACCTCTATGGAAACCTAACCAGACACTGCCTTTTCAGTTGAAGTCCACTAAGTTCCAATTACTCAATTATCTTTTGTGCTGTTTGTCGATTCTATTTCCAAACAAGATAAGTATTTGTGTGTTAAAGTTGTTTTAAAGTATCATTCCAAATGTTTCAAGAGCCAACTAAGTAATGTTGCTTTGTGTAAATATGCGAGCACAAAGTAATAAGAGTTATATCATATCGGCTGACCTCAACATTAGCACAAAGACTAGGATAGAATGTCACCCGTGAGCAATGGCAAAACATTAGTAGTCAACAATAGCGATGATTATAAAAGGTCACCAGAAATACCGGACTAATAATTACAGTACAACTTTTGGTTTCATTATTTAAACGAGCAAGAATTTAAATATTTTATTAGTATTAGCGGGACTAGTAGTACACATTATCATGAAAACTTGTTTTATAATGATTTTTATGACTGTTTATTCTCCAACTAACTAAACTACCTCACAACTCCTCCTTCGCAGGGAAATGAATAATATATGTCTTTTCCGGTGTTATTTGTAAGGTATTTATAAAGGAAATTAAAATAAATAGCCTAGCATTGAACGGCTTGACAAAATTGTTACTGAATAAATAATTTGCAGTTTTTATACCTCATCGCGTGCTAGGTGCATACTGTTCTGCTCTGTTGCTGACAGCCAAACAATCCAAACATCGGTAAATCTACGGTTATACTAACACTTACATCTAAAAAGTGTAAGCGTAAATATTTTTAGAATTCATAATGCAGACTGATTTTTCCACTCATTTTTATTGAGAAAGGAAACTTTTGAATTTGAACAGGTCACTTTATGTTAGATATCATCATGATTCGGCTTTGTTCATCTGTTGAAGATGATTAAAGTCGCGTCAGTAAAGTTACAGAGCAGTTAATTGTAATTAAAAACATTCGTTCATGGATTCACTCCAGCAAGCTGAGGTGGGTGAAGTTTCCTCCCCACTGACGTTACTCTGCCTGGGATTCTGTTTGATAGCGCAGGCCTTCCCAGCGACCTTGCCGACAGGACCCGCAGGAAAGACGAATCAGTACATGCGGTGTCGGTTCGGTTGCAGGTGCATAACGGCTGTCATCGAGTCGGGATTGTTTCAAATTTTCCTTCTCTATAGATACAGATAATCCTTAAAATATTATCAGCTGCGATCATATAAAAAAAACTGGTTGGTTGTTTATCGTGAACACATTATGATTATGATAGTAGGTACAGAACTGATAACGCAAATGCAGAACACTTATCTATGGTTTCCTTTCACCTTCCTGAATGGCTGTCGAACTGGTTTATAGATAATTTACGTTGCGTATTGAGCTCTGACAGATAAAGTTTACACGTGAACGTTCGTAAATTAAAGATACAGGTATAGTAAACAGAATATAGGCATAGCTAAGGATAACATAGGTGTAGTCTTACTTGTAGCATCGTGGAAGATCTTTTCGGCACATCTTCAACTTACCGTACCTGACTTCCTATTTTATATTTTATGGTAGTTTCGTTTCACTAATCAAAATGATCTATTATAAAATAAAACCTTTACTAGATTGTGTAATATTTAATATTAGTGATTTTGTTTATAAGTTTCATTATTGTTTATTTTTCCATATAAATAATGATGCGCGTAGATTGTTACATCCTAACATTGCCAAATTCAATGTAACGGTAACACACGTACAAGGGTACCCATTATACTTCGTCAAATTGAACATTATTTAATGGGTGTCAACGATACCTATGTGTAATATTTTTTGTGTTAGTTACTAACTACTTCATAATTGACGATAAGTTAACTCAACGGTTACAAGTTCATAATGATTGTGTAGTAGGTAAAGAACGTAATGTTTGGTTGTTATTTATGTTTTGTCCTATTAAGGCTCTATAGGTCGGTACCACAGGAAAACCAAATGTTCTAAGTAAGTAGCTAAATACCCACTTACATAATAAATCATAAAACTCAGATTCAACGGGCTTGTATTTGGGCAGAATCAGAAATAGTCATCCGTGGGAGACCAACCATGGGAGTAGGTCAAGGACCGAGGTTAATTTCCCAGACAATCAACACTCGTGTTTACAGTACCTACTTATATTCGACAATCGACACCGCGGCACGGCACATACCTATGTTACTGTGCACAGCGCAGCCGCTGACATTATCGTGTGTATTACGAGATGGCATTTGCAAATGTGTGCAAACAACTCTCGTAATGGAGCATCTGGGATGTTAGGTGCAACACAATAATTATGCAACGAAAGGTCGTGCGCCGAAACATGTAAAGGTACATCCACAACAAATTCGACATCTATAAAACTATTTATAAATTTGCTTATTTAAGTAGTTTTGGGTGGCTTATTACTAGCAACTCCGTCATCAGAGATATGTACGGTACGGACAAGTACGAAGTAGTTGCATAAAGTAGCAGTAGGTACTTATACTATTGATATACCATCAACAACAGATGCAGGTATTTGCCGTCCACTTCGACGCATGCATGTAGTGCATACAGTAATATAGCATGCGTCAAAACTAGTTGAATGAAAGCACTGTCTGCTCATATGCCTCTAGCATAGCATTGCCACAGAATTTACAAAAAACTTTGCGCAACACATCGTGATACGAATTGAAAGTTCAAGATGAAAGTGTGAATCTAGCCATTCTCGAAAATGCAAATTCAATACTCATTGATTCTAGAAGTCGGCGTTGCTTTTTTTGTTCTAAAGGTGTCGACAACAACACTAATAAAAATCAAAAAGACTGAGTACAATACTAGCAAGTAACTTCTTAATGTAAATAACATAAAAAGAAAATTGTTCTTTACTGTTGAGCAAAAACTTTCCTTGCATTCGTGCACTTAGAAGAAAGTTTGCGTAAGAGAAATCAAATGAATAGTGCACAGGGCAGAGTTGAACCTTATGGAAGAGCTTTCTTCAGGATATTGAGTACCTGTGTCGCATAATGTCGGTCTAATCAAAGTCAAACATGTTTCTCCCAGTTAAGTGCGTATGTAAGTACGAGTAGGTACTTACATGATTATTTTGTAAAATTAGATCTAGCGTGCGAGTTTTCTATCTTGTTTTACGCAAAAACTAAAATGTTATCAAATGACTATGCGAATATCTGATAAGGTACCTCCTTAGATATTGTAGTTTATTAAAATAAAACATTTAGGTATTTACTGATATGTAGGTTTATAATAAAAAACATTAAAAAATACAGACATGTGATACAATTGAGCTATAAAAACCGTTTCAAACGTACTATAGACATGTCAACTGACAGATTATTGACAGAGAGCAGCGTCCTCAAGACGATGGCGACCTCTTCACGTTAAATGATAATGCTGTGATACGCAAGACCAGATAGGAGCCAGCTATTTGGTCACGCAATATTTACTTATTAGACAAATCAGTTATGGTAATGTAAACTACAAGCACGAAACATTTAAATTATGAAATTGAATTTACATACAACTTTTGGATAATCAATTTTAATTTTAACAATATGTACCTTAATACGTAATCTTAAAACCTTTTTAAGTGTGATGTCAAACAAACCTCTTGAACTTTAGTAAAATATTATAGTGAGTCAGAGGTATGTTATACCCGGATTTGAATAATAATAATCTCTCTACGCGGACATAAACTTACATAATGAACTGGTTTTTATAAAAATTATCTATGTAGATATTTAGTAAGTTAGGTACCTCAATCAATGTAATCTTAAGATAATATGTAACAGTCACAGAACTAAAGTACCGTAAGTACCTAACTACCTATCGTAATTTCATGCATTACGAGTATTTTAAAACGATCTGCTACATGAAATACCTATAGAGTTAGAAGGTACATATTGTGATATTGGACAATGTGTTATATTTATTGACTTGAGACATGTTATCGACAGATCTTTTTCAACGTATAAGAACATTTTGATATTGCCCAACTGTTAAAATAATTACTGTTACTGCAATCGTTTATTGTTAGAAAGTGATATAGTATGGAAATGGTTATAACCAAGTTAGTTCAGGGTCAATGTACAAAGCTAATAAGTAGTAGGCAGGTACCTGTCTATTATTAGATCAGGTATCTATTATTAAGGTATTATTTATAAAGGTATGCTCAATATACTTCATTCTGTTTGACCAAACATTATAAAGTTTAAAAGATTCAAAATCAAAATGACTAATAATGAAAAGGTAACTTCCTGCAAGTGATGTGTGCACGTGAGAGTCTCGTAGTCTTTGCCGATAACTATAGGTAACTGTGGTTCGGTATGTAGTGTCCTGACACAAGGTCTGGTGCCTGTCGTGATCCAAGCCCGAGGTCATCAGTGAACGTACAGACGCAACTATATACCTATGCGTATACTGCTATTGCTGCTCATACTACCTCTCTTACTCATTACCTGAGCGACAAGGAGGATGTTCGAAAACCACAGGATTCATAGAAAAATACTAGTCACATCAAAAGTTTACATTTGACATTTAAACCTCGATACGCTACGAATTATAATAGGTCGAACTTGTCTCGGTGACCTTCCAGTATAAAAAGCTTTATGCTTATTAAGTTAGAATGGCAACTTCAAGGAAAATCTCGCATAATATACCTAGGTATATATAGAATGCAATGACCACGAAGATCATTAGGTAGGTACGTGCACAATCTAGCATGTAAGCGATCGTAATCATGTGAGATGAGATCGAAAGGGAGGCAGATGTGTGATTGTTTGCCCACACTTTCAAATCAAGCAATCATACGACGATCAAATCGCATAGATTCACTCCATCTTAACAACCCTCAAAGATGACAACGTAATGATATCGTCGCTTCCCAAGGAGAAGAACAGCAATTGTCTCTTATTACAGTGGCCCAAACGTGACTGTTAACATTTAACGTAACTGATCATTTGGCCGTGTCGTGAGAAACACTCACAGTTTTGCAAATTGAGCTTAGATGTATTTAATACTAGTTGCTGCCCGCGGCACGCTTGGTACCTACATAAAAAGTACCTATTTCCTTCTCCAAGGTCCCATCTATCTCTATACCAAAATTCATCAAAATCGGTTCAGGCGTTTAGGCGCGGTTTAGGCGTGAAAACGTGATAGACAGACAGACAGAGTTACTTTCAAATTTATAATATTAGTAAGGATGTAATGCACTTACGTGTATAAAATTCTCCGACAATTAATGATTGTGCAAAAGAAAACTGACAGATTGAAATCCAGCAATGCACATTATTAGGTCCGACGCATTCAAGGTTCGTGAATTGCTCATATTTTTTCATAGTTTCCATAAAGCTTCGACCGCCAAGGGTAGCCGCATTAATTCGCGGAAGGAATGCTGCTTGTGTAAAACCAGTCATTGCCCTTAGGAGTAAATCACCAGCGAGGGTAAATATCAATGTAGGTACATGACTCTTATACCTTAGTTTCATCTATATATAGAGTAAAATTAACATCAAAAGCTACTAATCCATAAGACAATAGTGGTGATTCTGTCTGTTTGCCAGACTAGGTAAAATTTCCTAAAATTAAATGACTAACATCAAAGTCTTAATTAGAGTAATATTTTAAATGACAGCTTTAGAATAAATTGACATTGACATTTTGGTCTCTTATTTAATTGATTTTCGCATCTTTTACACGAAACCTCATTTGACGATGACACGTAATTCACATATCAATTTAGAAAATGTATGAGTCATTTAATATCTCAAACAACGAGATTATTTTATAATCTCTTTGTCGGGTAGAGAAAAAAAAGCTTCAAGCTTAAAATTAACCTACCCTTGGTACCCAGCTCGTAACTTACTCTTGTAGGTTACTAAAAAGGTAGATATCGGATTTATAATCTTATAGAACGGTACTGCAGTTCATCAACCCTGTGTTAAATGGTGATCACGTAAGTATTAACAGTTGTCCGTGCCCTGCACACCAATGAGAGTGTGACTCTAGCTAAGGAATATGTTACTGCGAAATTATCACCGTTTTATTGGTATCGGTATATCGGCGATACAAGGGATTAAGCATCTACAAAGGATGTGTAATTTATTAGTTGGGAAGCCCTTTGCTAGAGCTAGTATAGTTCTCTAGTAAAGTAAAAGTTCAAAGTTCAAGCCTGTCAGCTTAGTTGGCAGTTACTCTGCCTTCTGCGCTGTAGGTTGAGGGTTCGATTTCCTCTCAGGACACACATTTGTGTGACGAACATAAATGTTTGTTCTATTCTGGGTGTTATAAAGTATCTTATGTATGTATTTAAAATATATAAGTATTCCATCAGCCATTTGGTCACCATAATACAAGCTATGCTTAGTTTGACTGAAGTGGTGGTACCACATTCTTAAAGTGACTAAATATAAAAGAAGACTCATGCGATAGGTATGCATCTATTTAAAACCAACAGATCTGAATGGCTTTTTATATTGAAATCTCACAAAATGTCAAGACATATTGCATCAATCTTGATTTGAATTTGATTATTAATGGAGGTTGCGTTTGGAATTTGGCTATAATGTTGTCCAGTCGTGGCGCCTGACCAGTGCAAGTACTGGATAAATGACAATATATTACTATTATATTATCTTTTATCCAGTAACTGCGCCGGTACTGGTAGTAGTGGCGACCCACTACGGGTATTTTCAATACCTTAACTGCATATTGGTATTTTTTGTGATACCATCAAATACAACATTTTGGTACAGCTTTTATTCGGTAAATACTAATTTGAGAATATTGACGGATGCGACCATATATACGAGTACATCATTGATATAAATGAAACTAATAGCTTCTAATGGAGTCCTGGTAGAAGAGACTGATAGAAAAAATATGTCTACCTCGCGAGTCGTGACAAATATCAATGTGTTAATGTATCAATCTCACATTCGGAGAGTTTTGATTAAATTTGTGTTTGAAGGGCGCTGGTTTACAAAATTTTTAAGTTAATGGAGGGCTATCGATATTATAATTTCAGAAACATAACGTTCTTCTATGATCCAGTGTATCCATTAAAAAAATGAATCGTATGAAACTAAATTACGGCAGGAATTGTTAGCATACGCAAGATGGTATTTCGAGTTTTTCTGATGTTTGAGGAGACCAATATCAATAGGTGCAGGTATTTCAGCAAAAAACAGTTACTATAACTCTTTACGCTTCAAACCATCCACCTCTATCATATGATTATACGATATAACACAGAAGGTATGTATTTCGTCGGGACATGCTTGGCATCATTAATAGCACGCATCGCGCCTGTCGTCAACGTGAAAATATTGGCAATACATCGTGTGATATGTGCATGATTCACACATTCTTATCAAGTTCTTGTGTTTTTCTTAATTTTATTTTATGATGTGGCTATACCATCCGATCAGAAGAGGGCCACGAGGCTCAGACGTAATACTTGCTATGGAATCTTCTTCTAGGCATATACTTACATAATATATATGTTTGTCAAACCTGCATGTCAAGGTCCATTATTGATTACGTGTACTTACCAAAGACCTACGTTTCCCATGCAGAAAATCAACTTTTACCACAATGCAAGCATATAAAACATGTTTTGCAAACAGGAACGGTTCGTACGTAGGAAGCGAACAGACACGTCCGTTTCTTTAACTAAAATAGTCTACCATATTTTTTTTACATAAATCTGCCACGATTCGTGGACGATCTTGTTTTATTTAAGGATAATGTTGTCGGTCTCCAAACAAGGGTACAACGATTTTTTTATAACTTCTCTGAGTGCTGGTTTAAGGATGAATAATGTCCAAGACGAAGGTTATGCCGAATGTGTCCGATGTTACAAATCCCTCTGTTGTGAAAATGAGATTCTGGAGATAATTGACCAGTTCATCTGAGACCTAGAGTATGTTCTCAATACTGCTCTTTAGAGCATCAACAGAAGGAGATTCCAAGACGAATACAGGTAGGTCGGACCGCGGACCGGACTGCATGCGAACTGGACGACTTAGTCCTACCGATTAGTACGGTAGTAACACTGCCTTCTGCGTTGAAGGTTGTGTAAGATGTCGGGAATCGGACAATGGAACTTAAATGCAGCTGGGCAGGACACGTGATGAGGCGCGGTGTATAAGGAAGCCTATATACTCAACAGTGGGTGAAGTAATTTGATAAATTAATAGGAAGGCAAATGGATTGCTAAATATAGAGCCTGAAAACAGGTATTTGCATTTAATTTGGATGGAACTTCTGGCGGATTTTTTAGGTACAAAATTAACGCTACTGTTTATTATAATATTGCATAATATTATAATAAACAGTACAGTACACTTTCTTATCACTGGCCCAAGGTCGTTGAAAACGATAAAGTCGTGCAAGAAGCAGTGTCTTGCAGTTATTACTGGTTTAGACGACAAGGGACGGTTTATTGCCACTGAAGCGCTTGTAGCTTAACTAACTTACTCATTCCTATCAGATCGACGAAGTTAAGCAGCGCAGACGACACGTTGCTGTCAAAAAGCTGTCAGTCCTGGCTTTTCAAACAAATGTTAGGACATGACTGAGGCCTTTCGAGCGGCCTATTTAACTATTGGCCACATACTCAACGAAAGTAGTAGTAATATCTATGGACTGGGAACCACCGGACTTGTTCAGTTCCTAGCAGTGGCTTAGTTTCTTGAGTTACAACAAAATAATATGCATTTCAAATCATTTCAAAAAATCTTTACTTAATTGGTACATAATTTTTAGACCAAACCATTCGATCTAAGTGCGCGGATAGCAGAAATAGCAGGAGGCGGCAAGTATTTATTCATCCGTTATCTCAGAGCATTCTTCGAAAGGTCATCGGCAGGAAAGTGAAACCGCTCGAAGCCGAAAGTGACGCTTACAAAACACGAAGAAGCATAAATTTCAGATTATGTGCGCAGACGACGCCGGCGGACGACGCACGCAACTCGCACGGCACATGCCCGGCCCGGGTCGAACCCGGACTCGGCATAGTCCAACCGCGCGCACTGATGCAACCATCTCAGCCCAATGTCAATTTATTATGACACATCTCACATAGCCTTTTCTCCGAGAATGATGAGCTTCGGCGCTAGCTCTGACGAAACCGAATGATATAATACGTTGTGTTTGCGCAAACATTGTTACTTTACAGTCGATTGCTGTTAGTATTTACCTATCTCATCTTTGCTGCTAAAACATTTTATTTGTTGCGTCCTCTCTCACCACTGCCTAATTCTTTTGCATAATAAGCAAGTACAGAGATGAGAGTATCTTGCTATTATAGGCTGCATGTTTATAGATTTATTGATAGTACCTAAGTGCAAATCCATCTTTTATACGAATAGGCTAGGTAATCTAAAATGTATGACTAAATAAAACCCTTATCTAGGTATACAGCTAATTTGACTGGCAATTCAACTCAGTTCGTAGTAACTCTCTATCAATACTAATATTATAAATGTGAAAGTAACTCTGTCTGTCTGTTTGTTACGTTTTCACGCCTAAACCGCTAAATCCGATCTTGATGAATTTGTGTATAGAGATAGATGGGACCTTGGAGAGGGACATATGCTACTTTTTATGTAGGTACAACGCGTGCGAAACCGCGGGCAGCAGCTAGTATACAATAATATGAAATACATGTGAAACAGTTGAGATATCTATGGTTCGTTTAAAACGATCTATAGATAGCTCATCTTATCCATATCACTGCCACAGGGCAGCGTACCTAAGATACTGGAACGCTGTGTCACGTTGAATGGCAATGCTAATACGCTGGGCCAGATAGGAGCCAGCTCTTGGGTCACGCAATGCATCTACCAGAGACGCCGTGAAATAATATTGAAATGCGGTGGGCTCCTGTTACCCACGGGCTTTTTGGAGTCGAGGCCCATTACTATGGCGTTAAAGTATGGTTTGTCCTTTTTATTCAATTGTCAATTATTAATTATGCAACAGATTTTAACACAAAATGGGCTAATATGCGACCATTATATAGACATAGCATACTACTTGTAAATATATAAAGGGCACGATCTTGCCACATTCTCTGCGTTGCTGCATGTAAATGCAAACAGCGGAATCGCGATGCCTTTGATTGAATCGTCGCTGCTTACCTTGTCAGGCACGTGCCCAGAAAAGTTTTCTCATTTTCCGCATGAAACGTCACCGCGCTGAAATATGTACGCATAGTTGCGTCAACTCTTCAAATTGCAACCATCTTGCTAGGCCGGTTCCGAGGGTGCATTTTGTGTTATTAGGTTGAATGAATATTATACGCTCGGGTAGTTTAGACTCGTTTTAACTTTAGTTTTGGTAGTTTAATATGCTTATTAGCAAAGAGTTTGTGATTATTTCAATGGTTCTGGTATGAGCTTTCTCGGACTGAGCGGCACGGATATTTTTGGTTGAGAAGATAGTTTGACAGGCCTCTCAGTCAATTATCATAATTTGTAGATTATTTTTGACCGTTTTGCAGAGTAAACATTGTGCTCTTATATCATTTATTTTCCCTAATTATTTCGGGTTTATTTGTAATTTTGGTAATTTTATTCAAATAAAGCTGAGTTATTGACTCGGGTGAAGAAATTTAAAGCATACATAAAAGGTAGTCTTTTGAAGAAAGCTTATTTAAATAAATGACTATATTATTGATAAGAATGCATGGCCTCATGTCGCTCTGCCGTCAGACAGTTAGCCGACACACTTGAAATGTATAAACTCTCTTGTATTAGTATTTCGTAGTTAAGGTAGTTATAAGATGGATCATATAAAAAAGCGCTAGAACCAAGACGAGTTTCTTGCTAATTCTTCTCGGGCTTGGGTTAGGATGAATTGGCAACTAAATTCACCTAGTATGTAAGACGTTTCAAAGTGATCCTTGTGATTGTATTTAATAAAGTATGTTTTGACTTTGACTTGACTTTGGTGTGAATAATTAGAATGAAAGTTTAGTGTATCTTTGTGATTCGAGCAAAAACAATGCGTTAAATTATTTTATAAAGAGACCAATTTTTATAAAATAACAAACGACGAACGAAATCTAAAGACTTGACATTGCCAAATGGCCATCATATCACACATGCTATTAACAAAGGAGCAGAAGAATTAGTTAGTACTAAAAAATTTATAAGTATTCTACTATTCTTCTGGTAACAATAATACAAGCTTGGCTTAGTTTTGGGATAGATGTTGTGTGCATTGTTTTAGTTTAGGTGAAGGATGGTCAGTTTGATGATGATGATGATGATGTAGTCCTAGCCGATTTCGGCTACGGTGACTATATAATGGACAGGCATATTTAACTCTATATGCAGTGAGGGCTTCGTTGTTCTGCCATATGATGTGCGCTAATGTGGCTCGTATACCCAATTTTTTGAAGTGAAAACTTCTTTTAGCGCGGCACGCATATTTTTAGATGAGGTAAAACCTCTGGATTTGCGACACCGTTACCGTTTTTGGGGTGAGACGCAGGGCTGCCGCGCTCGCCCCATTTGATTATAAACCTTAATTCGAATGTTGACAGTCTACTTTTGTATGGAGAAGTTTACTGAGTTAGGTTCTTTAATATATTATCTACATTCTAAACAAAAAATATTGCATCATCTGTGTTCGTTCAGTATTTGATTGGCAGTCGCCATAATTACTGATTTTTAAGTGATTTATTACTAAACTCCAACGCGCCAAAATAAGTTTTCACTTCTGTCGGCACTCCCGGAGTGCAACCCGATTTATTTGGTCAGTTTATTGAACAGGCGTATTTTGTAATGGTGTATTCTGACTCCACACTATTCGACAGCGAGTAAAATTGGCTACAGGATTTTGCAAGTGTTCCACGCCAGATTAGCGACGGGGGGTCGCGAACTATCCCCGCCATCCGCAACTGGCTAACCTTGAAATATCCACTTATGAAGTAGAAAGTGCAATTCAAAATCGAACGTATGAGAAGGATAAATAATTGATTGGATTCTGTAATAAAGACTAAACGTTTGGATTTCAAAACGTGTTAAAAGCTATTCTTGGTCTTTCCAAATTTTTGATTAAAGATGAAAGTAAAAGTTAAACAATTTTGAGGCTTTTAAATCACATGTGTTGATTGTTATCCAAAAAAGGCTGTTTAAAAAAATCTTTACCTTCGAGTTTATTGCTCATTTAGTACAGAAACATTGTCAGTTATAAAACCTTATAACCATGATGCAATACGTTTTCTATTGTATCGAGACAATTCACGGCCTTGGGAAATGGAATTGTAAACTTAAGTAAACTGGTACTTACCTACTTCAGTGGCCCAACCTTTTGCGTGTTTAATAATATGATAGGATACGTTGACATAATACTCGCACTTATATAAAACTTTAAGCTAGTATCTGAGTCATTTAATCCAATAGTTTAACAAAATGTTTTCGGATGTTGTATTTACTTGTAAATATAAGGAAGTATTAACCTCGAGGAACTTTTATGAACAACATTGTTGAGTTTTGTATTATTTTCGGCCCAATGACACTTCCCACGCGGTCACGTTTGCTTCATTGTAGATATTTTTTTAATTCGTTGGATTTGTTAATCCTAACAATTCTTAAGGTTGCCTAGACAAACTCGTAAAATTCGTCTAAAGTTACACAAGGATAGGGTGTATCCGGTTTTTTTAAACACGGTTTAATTCTTCGTTAGCTATGTAGTCCATGGCCCACAAAATCAATTCACTCTTTTAATAATTACGAGTTAAAATTACGAAATAAATCAGGAACGTCGATTGTATCGGAATCTTAATTATTGTAGGTGCCCTGCACCTACCTAACAATGAAAGTTTTGTCCAGAAGCTCTTGCCAGAGTTACGTAGCCTTATCGCAATCTTGTGAGAATTTTCGCTTCCCGGGAAACAAATCAATCTTAAGAAAAACCATCAACGGAAATGATACTCAGATAAGTAGTGACGGCTAGGAAGTGATCATATACAACTGAAGATGGTAATATAAACGTATATTGAGGCTCACAGGAAGGTTCCTACTATGCAAATTTCTTAGTTTCCCATTCCAATAATCAGAAATATTTTGTTTTGCTGCTATTAGAGAAACAGCATTCCACAATTGAAGGCCTCGGAGGCAATTGCGTTGCGGTTGCATAATGGAATGTTATTGTATCGCGAAGGCGGAGGATGTACACCTCGGATACGAAGCGAAAGCAGACGGATGTGACATCTTTGCACATTACGTATCTGCTGACCTGCACCGAGGTTTTGTATACCATGCAACCAATTAACTTTTAATGGAAGAATTCATTGTTATAGCAATTTTTTGAGGGTCCGTATGGTGGATTGAGATTAAACGAAACTATGCAAGCGTACGTTGCAATTTGACAGTTTTAGTCTCTGAATCGTAACTTAAAAACTTTCGAATGTAGACCATTGCCCCAGCTGGGGGAATACTCGTAAGAAGGTTGATGCTAATAATATCAAACGGTCGGCCAAAATCATTGCTTCACCCACCGTTAAAGGCTGTTTTCAATGAAAGTAATACGGCATCGATCCTATTTTTAACTGTGCTTTAATAATTTATAGACTCTTTTATCGAGGCATTGTGCAGAGCGCACGCAACGCGCGGTCAAACTGAAGATTCACAGAAAGCGAAAGTGAAGGCCGAGGCGTACCGGTCTCCGGCTACCATGCTCATCTTACCTCCTATTTTTGAAAGAAATCCTTGAAATATTAAATAGCATTTTGGATTTTTATGACGTGCCTCGAATGAACCTAGGCCAGGTGGAGTAGTGAGAGGCGCGGGTGAACTTTTTGTCCACGTGGATTTCTTACCGTGACCTCGGTTTAGATCGTTTCGCCGATACATATGTTTCAATTGGAATTGTTCAATGAGTATTAAAGTGCGTTATTTCTAAATTAAAGAGTCAAACTGCTTTTAGATAACGATGGAGGATTCATTATTGAAATCATCAGTACAAATAAGCTTTATAAGTACTTAAACAAATATCATATTATACCAATATACCTAATACTTTAGTTATACCTGTTTCTAAATTATGAAACACATACTGGAATAACTGTAGAGTGCCGGTATAAATCAAAGCTATGAGGCGAGCAACGATCAACGGATATTACGCACAAGCAGCAGTTCCGGGGAAACTGGCAACGGCAGTGCCAACCGAATCACCGGACGGGATATCCGGATACCAGCACACCTGACAACTGCTCCTGCTTATGCATGCTATACGTTGACATGCATCTACATACATGCACAACGAAATTAGTTGAGAAACCAAACAACCCGATTTTCTTAAAGGCACTTTAAAAATTACCCAAACGCTACTAAATAAAGTTCTAATTACCCCTATCGGAAGGATGAGAGCATTCGTTACCAATTATTCGAAACGTGCGCGAGCGCACATTTAAGATTACGTCGGCGGTAATCTATTACCGACCGACAAACGTAGGCTTAATAGTGTCTTTAACATTGATAGTCACGCTCCAATCACTTTCTTTTTCACACATGCCTTCTCGAAATCTGTAGCATGGAGAAATTCCCAAAGTAATTTGTATTCGAAAACAAAAGCCGGGACGAATTGCGCATTAAATACGATGTAATAAAGTTACGTCCCAAGTGGAAAGTGAAACAATTCCAGTAATCTAGACATGATCATACTTGAATTGCTTATATTAGGAGGCATCAATAAGACAAACAATAAGATTTTACAACCCAGAACACGTAGGTATGGAACAACGCGATGTCAACGTACGCAGCCCGAAGAGAACAACGAAATACAATATATATTTTAGTTGTATAAAGAAAGTAATAACATCGCATCGGCAACAATAGGTACAAGAAAGAACTGATCGAGAACAATGTCGATGATAGACTTATCTGGTTGGAGATCATATCTTTATGCTCTTCATGCTACGCCGAATGCGCAGAATGAAGACAAACAAAAAGATGTTACTCACAACAACATGATAATTCTAAATTTTACAAGCATTGGGTGACTGGTGTTCTTCTTGTGAGCTTATAGCAAAGATCCAGATCCTAATCTTAATCTCTGTGAATTCATGATCATAAGCTTACCCACCAAGACACCTCTCGTAAAATGTAAAAAAATCGTTCATGTGAGAGAGTCGCGCATGTGAAGGACCGAACATTCAATGCCATATCATTATAATGTATTGGATTATAAGCTAAACTAAGTGTTCTGTGAGCATAAAACAAGACTATTATATTAATGTCCGTAAATAATGGTTAAAATTACCAAATTTGTATTGCTTAGTAGTTATATTTACAGTGGTCGCTATACCGGAACCAATGCAATTACGTAAGAAAGTACTTTTAGTGTGAAGTATGTGTAATGTTGGGCACCGCCACCACCGCGTGCCGTCGGCATCGACACTAGGTTACCAAGCAACATTTATTATATTGATGGCCATTTTTTACCCACAAAGTACTATTACATATACATATATGTACATTATGTACATACATACTCATATGTAAAACAAAGTCGTGCTAGTAACACCATTTATAACTGGAGAACGGCTGGACCGATTTTCATGATTATGTGTTTTTTTTTGGATTTGTTTCCGTCCCGAATAGCGGAATAACCCTCATAAAATCTTAAATTAGTAAAATAAAATAAAATAAGATCCTCCAGTCCAGTCTCTCCTCCAGTCTCCAGTTGTAAAGTGTTGAGTTCAGTTAGATACAAACTTGTTAATGTTCGGTTTGTTAGGTTATGTTATGTTATGTTATGTTATGTTATGTTATGTTATTGTGCGCGCACCAACAATTTGTGTCATTAGAAACAAATAAAAAATATTCTAATAAAAAAAATTTAATTTTAAAACGTGCGGACGAAGTCGCGAACGGGATAGTTATATATAAAAACACTTAGACCCTAGACAAATATTTGTAGATCATACAAACATTTGTACCGCGGCGAGAATCGAACCCACAACCTTCTGCGTCTCAGACGGGCCATCGCCCACTACGCCGGTCGTTAGTTTAGTGCAAATTGGAACTTAAAAGTTAAACATCACACATATTCAAACGGTTTTTATTATAGGTTCGCCAGTAAAATGCCATTAAAACGGAAGTACATTATGTCTACATTACAGTAGTTACAAAAAGGCCATACCATCGACATATTGTGGTTACCTACCACCTGGATGCCCATACCCCAATAAAAGTTAGATGTAATAACTAGAGGCCAATTACACGCATTCGCACGACCACTTACCACGTCATTTTGTAATAGCTTTGACTCTTCGTTAGGTGATTTTTATCGGAAACTGTGATATAATACTGATGGCCTCAGGGACCTGACATTTGACAAGAAGCTTTACCTAATAGGTCATAATGATAGGTGGTAACAATATTGATATTTATTTTTGTACTAAATGTTGAACAGCCCCTTAGAAAGAATTTAATATATAAATATGTGACAGTAGCGACTGATAAAAAATATAAAACATTTTTTGGGTTCCTTAGCTCTGTTTCATTAAAGATGGAACATGTGAAGATATCGAAGCTTGTAGGGATTAAATTATGAGAAACATCTAGATTTGTAAACATTGAAATAATCATGAAAGCTACATAGTAGTGTGTTTAATTCGTTTGGAACCTGACCACTGGTCATTCTTATCCTTATTGACCTTCAAAGCTTTCACTGTGCGTGGTCCAACACGCGCTTGTCTGATTTATAAGTATTATCTGCGTTTCTCAAGTAATGCCTAAATATAGTTTTGCGATAATCATGAAACATTTTCTATGACTCTATGTTATTTTTTTAAGTAATATTGTTAATAGACACGAAATTTACCTCAATCAATATGCCACAAAGCGTGACGAATCACCTTAAATAGCCTAAGGGTGAGTATCCACCAAAGCTTTAAGACTTTATAATGCTCTACCCACTGATATGAAGGATATTAACAGTCCTATCATATTTAAACTAAAATTAAAAAACTTTCTGTGTTCTTAATTATTTTTCTTTGGAGAAGTGTTTCTACTCTGTTGACTAATTTATGACATAAAATAGGACCTGAAATCAAATAATCAAATAATATGATTTTATTAGTGTTATCATTATTTTTTGTTTTGTTTTACTGATTTATTTATGTTGTTTTAATAGTAATTATGATTTGATAATTTTGTGTATATTAATTGTACTTAATTCATAACACATTCAAATACGATTTGTAAAATAATTGTAACTGAATAAATGAAATGAAATGAAATGTAAGCGGGAGTGTTTAATCAACTAATAAAATTACTGCGCACTAAGTACGCACTAAATTGTATTGAATATTATTTATTTATTTTTGTCATATTAGTTATTTCTGTATTTAACTTTTTGTTATCCTGTAAATATGTATGTACATATAATGTTTATCATAAATCATTTATATTATTAAATTTTCATCACCCCATATTCAGCTATATTTATTTCTATCCACCCTAAGGTTGTCTGGCAGAGATCGCTATCTAGCGATAAGACCGCCCATTGTACTACCGTGTAGCTAAACACTGTTTCTTATAATAGTCTAAGGTATTTTGTGGTGTGCAATAAAGTATTTTCTATCCATCTAAATTGCATGAATTACTTTAATTACTAAATCCTACTCCTACTAATGTTATACAAGTGAAAGTTTGGGTGGATGTTTGTTACTCAATCACTCAATAATGACTGAACAGATTTGCATGAAATGTGGTATTGATATAGAATTGCACCTCGAATGGCTACTAATTATGTATGAATCACGCGGGCAAAGCCGCAGGTGGATGTTAGTATTTAATATGATTCGATTGATTCTTGTCGGTTTTTGATCTGGGGTTCGGAGGGACTGGCACCTACAGTCATCTAGCATGTGCATTGTTCTGACCGAATTCGGCCGACGAATCGAAATGGTTCATTATTTTATTAACATTGGATTTTAGTTTTTTAGTTTGATTTAAAATTTTTAAGCACAAACAACGAATTGACTTTGGTTTTTGGCATGTTGCTCACTGATATTTGTTTATTTTATCTGTAGGCATCGATATAGATAAGTCCACGTACACCCCCGTTAAAATATTTCTAATATGGCATTTTTAGTCAATACCGAAATATGCAATGTTGCGCATCAGAGACGTAAATAGATACGATTTTCACATTTGCAGCGCAATTTCATATTTGTGGGGAAAAATACTTTTGAGCTAAAATTACCTTTTCAGTAAGTTAGTAGGTACAAGTAATTTTATGCCGACCGTGTTTTGACGAAAGGTTTAATTTTCGGTCTGTCAGTCTGCGAGCTTTTTACGACAGCGCAGGAGAGGGCTACAATATGCGCCCAAGTCGTGCATATTCTTAGAGTAATGTTTCGCAGCCTTCATTGAGAAACAGTGCCCCCATTCGTGATGTCAATCAACAGCCGGTTGAGCAATGAAAACTTGATTTCCACAAGCTAAAGCAGATTTAATTTTTGTCACAACAGCACGCGTCTCCTAACATTCGTTGCATGTCATTAAGTTAAGGATCGCCAGGATGCTGAATGCGAACACCTTCAAAAATGAACGACTCACTGACAGATCCAAAACACAAGAACGCTAGAACACAATAATTACCGAAGTCACTGTTAGAAAGTGATTGTGTAAAAATGTAATATTCATTAACGTTAACTAGGTATAATGAATGAGACTCATTGCTAATTGAGCAGTGTCAATGTTCCGAGCAGAGTGCAATAAATATGTATCTACTTATGCGATTGTAATGTAAGTAATGAGTTGTGTGGGTAAGGTTAGGCAGGGTACTCACAATGCTATCCTGGCGATCATGTTGCGTGTTGCTTGTGGTGTTGCGTTTCGTTGTGTAGCGGTGCGCGAGCGCGCTTGCCCTGTTCGCTCGGGCTGCTGACTGCAACAGAGACCTCACGTCAACACACGCGCCTTTCCCAAACGACACAAGTTGCGACAGTGAAGCTCAACGAGGAAGCTGCATCGCACATTTAAATGCAACTATAATGTCAGAGAGCGTTTAAATGCCAATAGTGACGACCTTTCTGTTCGGAGTGGAGTTGCGCAAGCGAGGATCGCCTGTGTTCGTGTGAGAAAGGCGAGTGCGTGCTAGGAGCGGGAGTGAGTGACGCACCGGGGAAGTAGCGGGTAACACCGCTGGCGACGCGCTGCCGTACGGCGACTAACCTCGCCGGCGCGTCTGCACCTCTTACTTATAGCCGCGCGCCCACCAGCTAGCAGTGCCTGCCGCCACCGCCCTCGCCACGGGCTCACCCTCGGCTCCTGGCTTGCTCTCGCCACCGATAACCACCCTCACACATCCTGGAACAAATACGCCTGGGATCTCGTCTCTAGAGCGGACGGACATGTCTAGTGTATGTCCATCCGCTCTCGTAAGCTTTACACAAACTTGTGCGATATTCCGCTCAAACGTCGCCTAGCCAAGGCGTCTTGGCGCCTTGCCTTGGCTTGTAACCGAAACCATACAAAAGCACAAAATCCATTTAAAAATATTTGTACTTACAGGTATAGAGAGTAATAGACCGAAGGCGAAGGAACTTATCGAAAACGAATCGAAAAATACAAAAAACATATACTATAATCACGTAAAGGTCAAATCACACGCCCGTTGTCGTAGCGCGGTACAAAAGACATCGACGCGCCTCGACTCTATTATAATTGAATATTATCTACATTATTATATTGCATTTTATCGGTTTTTATTTATAAGTAGGTACATTTTAAAATGCATGAACTGGTTGGTATTTCTGAGAACTATGTATTTAACTATTACTATTGTGATTAACCCGATGACGGGGTGTTTATGGTGGTTATGTAAACAGTGAAATTAAAAGTATGCTTTTTTTGTTTTAAATTTCGGTAAAAAAATGTTACATATATAGGGAACTAGGTGCTGCCCGCGGCTTCGCACACGTGGTACCTACATAAAAAGTAGCCTATGTCCGTCCCCAATGTCCCATGTCTCTATATCAAAATTCATTAAAATCGGTTCAGTGGGTTACGCGTGAAAACGTAACAAACAGACAGACAGACGGACAGACAGAGTAACTTTCACTTTTGTAATATTAGTAGAGATTTATATCTAATGAACAGCCTAAAATTTGATGCTTCGGTCAAACTTAGGTCTAGGAATATAAAACTTTTGGCGTTTGGTAGAAACATCGCTTGACCCAAGAGCTGGCCCAGCGTATTATCATTGCTAATTCAGCGTGGCAATGTCGCCGCCAGTGTCTTGGGGACGCTGCCTTCTGGCAGTGATCTGGATTAGTTGAGCTTTTTAGTTTTAAACGGCCCTGAGATAGCTCAACTGTATCACATGTATTTTAATTTCAAAATCGAAATGTATTTATTTGGGAGCATAAACAAGTATATACAAGAACATGGAAAGAACGATAACATTACACAGAAGTTAAACTGACAGTGTCGCGATTTGATATTATTGTATGTTATTCTGTACTTTTACCATAAACT
Source organism: Lampropteryx suffumata (assembly GCA_948098915.1). Taxonomy (NCBI): domain Eukaryota; kingdom Metazoa; phylum Arthropoda; class Insecta; order Lepidoptera; family Geometridae; genus Lampropteryx; species Lampropteryx suffumata. The sequence continues at coordinate 21,737,859 of OX402544.1, read as the reverse complement.
TTATTACTAATTAAACGAATTAATCATTTAAATGTACTTGCATAAGGGAAATACAAAAATAAACTGTTGTTCCATAACGCAATAAGGTAAGTGCGAATAAGGTTGTCGACCGGTATAGTAGGACCCTTTTCAAATTCCGGGTATTAAAAAAGAAAAGAACTACAGTGTATGCTCATAAAGGTATTCGGAGATATGTACCTACGCAGCAGAAACAAATTTATGAGACGAGATGAAATATTATTCACGAACATGAATCCTATAAAATTTTCGACGAACGACGACGAAGTTTATTATATTAAGTAGTAAAGAAATGTGTCATATTAACAAGTTAGGCCTTAAGTACAAAGATCTCAGAAGGCGTAAAAATGTCGCGAATAATGTTTGCCTTGATTATTCATAGGTATTTTCCAAGGCCTTAGCCAAATCCTACAATAGTCAACTTTCAAAACAGGAGCCCCGAATCCCAGCAAACGCAGCGACCCCTTCCCGACTTTCGAGCATTTTCAAAGTATACCTACGTGTTTCAGAGAAGGCGATTGAGCCAGTTCAATTTGAAAATAAGTCATAGGTATACTTAATGCAGATGCGTTTCAAATACAGATGTACACAAAGGACGTAGTCAAATGCAAATAAAACACCGTCACGTACCTTTGTGCAATGTGTAGGCTCTACTGGTTATTTTTGTATAATATCTAAACCGCTCCGCTTCGATATGAACGGACCCTTTTTATTAAAGCTCGTGGAAATGTTCTAAGAAAGTTCGTAGGCTACACGAAGGCCGCCACTGTAATACATTTTTGATCGTTACGATTTCTTTATATCTTGAACAGCTACCTGCATGCATGCTACATGCGAGGATTATGAAATGTTTGACTCCATGTTAATGAGTCATACAATAAACCTTCGCCTCGGGTTTTTTATGTTAACATTTATACTTGGGTCATAATTTTTGCCAGAAAAACCTCGTGTATCAAAATAGATCAAACAAGTTTTTAAATTATTTCAGAGGAGGCCATGGCCTATCACACACAGTAATAGAAAATGTATTAACCATCCACTAAACATTATATAGTTAATTAATTTTCGGCGACCGTCCACTTCTCGATTGATCAAAAGTCAAGGACATACGACAGCCACAGGTCAAACTAGTTCTCAATCGTCTTCAGTGTGCGTTTTCAAAGCGGAAATAAGACACAATGAACTTCAGAGAAAATCCGAACCAGAGACGAGGGTGCCCCAGGACAAAAAATGAAAAATTCTATGAGCTCACGCATATATTTTCTAGCTCGGATGTTACTAAACAAAACAAACTGTGCCACGCTTCTAGGCCATGATGCAAATGAAACAATAGCAACTAATAATCGCATGTGGGCACAGAGGTGGGTTGGCTAGGATTGCATCTTAGTTTTAGGAATCCGTAAATATTTCAAATCTTTTAAACCGTCAAAATTATTCTGGCAGAACGTACATATGTATATGAAAATCCGTCCATAACCTAATAGATGAATGTAAGCCCACCGAGTGTCTAAAAATAGATTACTTGGGCCTTGTTCAGAAGGGGCAAAGTCGCTGCAAATAATTACGCACGAACCTACAGGCGCCTTGGCTAGAAGCAAGCTAAAAATTTGGTTTTCAAATTGAAAGACATATATACATACAGCGAAAATGATTGACAGTACATATATTTAAGTATTTTTTTTAGGTCTTTTATATAATTGTAGATATAATTAACGTCATCGCCTGCCTCCACCTACAGCTGTGTATTATACCCAGGACTACCTCAGTTTATACCATTAAACGCTTTAAATTGTAAGGGCCAAGACAAATCTTCATATATTGGTAATAATTTTGATTACAAATGAGAACAGGTTCCTTGAGTTTCCGGGAGGGAAACACGTAGAATCATTTATTATTTAATAATCGGCTATCTGCAAGTAAATCGGTAAGTAATCGGTTTATTTTGTACTAGGGGTTACATTTTGATACAAATATTTTCACCCATTTTCACCTCTTTAGGGCTTGAATTTCGCAAAACCCCGCCTGGTGGTTTTGCTATAAAAGAAAGCTACATTAAATATACCTAGGTAGGTATTTAGAGTAGGTATCTAAAGACAATGACACGAAAAGTTTCCATAGTAAATTTGACACCCCATTTTATTCTTTGCGATGGTTATTTTGCAAAACCCCTGAAACTCATGTCCATGTATTTTTTATTTAAAATATCCAAATCAAGTTTTAAGCCAATCGCACCACCCGTAAAAAGGACCCATACAAACATTGACACGTCGTTTTTCTATACAGAACCTTCCAAATAGTCCGTTTTCTAGCTTCTGCAATTTCGTTGTCAGGTTATGTTCTTTTATAGGTATCTATATATATATATATATATATATTATTTATCGACTATTTAGAAAGAAGGTATTTTTTTCGGTGTTTTCGTTGTCCTTGTTTTGGGGGGTGGTAGATATACGAGTATATTATGATGATTGTAAACTTTACTCATATGACAGTTCAAGAAAAATCTCCACTTTTCCAACCTTCATCCTGATTTTTTATTTTGATTCCTGGTTTTTTATTTATATAGAATATTTATTTCATTTTATTTAAATCTAAATGTGTAAATGTTAATGCAAATTACGCGCGTAACGATTCGCAGCGAATTCGCCCTTTTAGATTCTGAAAAATCCTCGAGTTCTGTATAGATGTTTCTGTAACTTAACTTTCTGGTAATCGGGATTTAAATTAAACACAGGAGCATTGTTAACTAAAAATGTATATTTACATTGCATAAATATATATGTATTGCGATAGCGCGTACAGAAATAACAATGATTTTTTAACAATTTTTAACTACTCTATTGAAAATAATAGTTCAGTCAACTAAATACTACAATTTTAAATCGCTACTCCCATTAAATTAAAGTTATTTGGATGCTGGGCCCGTACACCGACTTCGATTGTATGAAAAAGTGGGTGCTGGGCTAGCACTCACCTTTTTATACAACCGAATAAGTCTTCTTGCTTATTTATTTTTTTAATTAAATAAGGTAGTGAGTCGGTAACCCGAGCGCCAAGCAACCGCCTGCTTATAAGGGTCAGTATCCTGCAAAGCGGAGATATTATGCAGCTGGTCCAGTGTAGCAGACAGACACCGCACACGTAAAGAGGAGTGCAGCGGAGATCTTTGCGGAAAGGAGTCTCCGGTACACTCCGCTGCACGCCGCTCGATGCGTTACGACAGAGAAAAAAGCCATCCCCGCTCTGCTAGAACTGTGTCCACCGAAACTGTGCCGTAAACACTCGTAAATGTGGGATATAATTGGTTGGCTATTGGTTATAAACACATCTCGCCGCTCCGGTGGAAGATACTGGCCTTTGTAATCACATTCAAAATTATATATACTAAAAGCTGACAACAATAACAAAAAACAATATTAATTTATAAACACTGATTTTATAGACACCATTACCACGCATCCGCACACAGTGAAGGCCTCACTAGCGCGTCGGGCGTCCAAAACAACAATATGACGATGTATCACAGCGTTCACACAACATGAACTCATACATCGTTGTATGTTAGATCGAACGCGCGACGCGATGTACGAGTACAATACTAGTAAGACCGCACGAGTTTCTATAAGTTGAAAAAAAACGACGCGTCCATTTACAAACATTGGATGAATTGGTAATGGGTTTAACGCCTAAGATCTAAGAGCTGATAAAAAACATTATATCACAATATACTTATCGGGTACGAATCTACATAACTCACAAATGAGATGAAAGCAATATCATACCTATACAAAACCGATCATCTGCAAATTATTTATAACTGAAGTTATAAATTTATTGCATATGAAACATTTAGATACAACCAGAAAGTGTGCCAATTCAAAATGGCACTAAAACCTTAAAATAATTGAACACATCACGAAACTACGTTTAATTAACTAGCTTTACAACATACATACAATTTAACAGTTAGGAGATAACTAGGCATGAAATTTTTTATATATAAAAGTAGTTTTAGTAAAAATATCACTAGGTATGCATAAAGCATGCATGATCTTTATAAAACACCCCAATGTAAACACTATTGAGAACTGATTTAGTCCGCAACATTATTCATTTATATTATACTCGTAATTTTGCATTCAGTCAATGGTAACTATTTCATATGTATAATTTTGTTTCAAATTATTCGTGAAATCTCCAAGAACTCCTTTTGTCATAATTATGTCATACAAAAATGAACTATAAGGACAGAACATACATATTAAAGAAACAGATTTCATCGAATACGATGCGGTACGTCAGGTCTGATCATATTTTATCGGCGTTTTGTTAAACAGATAAAGATTCCCATTACAAAATATCGAGTTCAATTGCGAGGTAGGTACCAATGTTTAACCGAATGCATTATCCGCAACTACATAAAAATACCTTAAATTATAATTTCGCGTTACGGGTGAAAAAAATGTTCTAAAATACCTTCCTATATATCAATCACACCGCACGATATATCAACTGAGAATTTAGTATTTACCCATAGGTAGCGAGCCGATAATAGCGTATTACAACTAGAAAAAATGGACAATTTTTCGTCATAACTTGATATTTTGAAAATAAGCTTGCGTGTGATTTAAAACTAGCTTATCTAAGTCGTTAATTATATTATTTTTCATTTAATATTCTTTAACCGACTTATAATTATCTCAAGATTAGTATATTCTACATATCATTTATCACACATATTACAATAGTACTTATATCCTGTTTTTCAAGTTTTTTGTGAATTTGAAATTTTAACTATGATAATTTTATGAAAGCATTTATTTCAAAAATATCTACACATTTATTTTTTCCATTTTAATCAAAACTTATGTTATTTTTGAATTCAGTGTTGTAGAAAGGCTATTTTTATTTTGACAGCAATGTCAGATATTCTAATTACACATTATATTGGAGGCACTTTAGTTTATTACTGCAGGTACTTTTTTTATGTATAGAATGTTAAGGTAAGTATTGCTTTTTTAAGTTAATTAGATATATATATATATATATATATATATATAGTTAGTTTTAGTTAAATATACATATATTGTATAAAATATATATTTGTTACTGGACTATTATGAAACCCGGACGATTATAAACTTTACTCACAATAAATTCGAAGTACAGTTAACGTACAAACATCCGTCACATTGTGCACAAAACGCATCAGTCAATATTGAATGGTCACCAAACGGTGCGAGTTGTTTTTGGGTTAAAATTTGAACTAGACTATTTAGTTTAATACATAATGCACGTACACGTACGTAACAGTTTCATGATCACTCTAAAATAATTATAAATTGTTGTAACAGATAAGTATCACTATCTGCCGTTCGTATTTCCGATGATAAACGAAGTTTCCCGAAGCGCCAACACTAAAAGATTGTACAATAAAGTATATGTAACAGTACATCTTACATACATCTTAAACTGATCTAAAATTATTACGTTTTATTGCGGATTATATTGTGAGTTCACAATCGTCCGGCTTGTTATTTATAAATGCTAATAACTGCACCTTAAATATTAAGTTCGGCCTGTATCAATAAAGAAACGTTACGAATACGATATTAAATAATCATAATTATTATTTTTATAAGACCAGAATCTTTTGCAGACTTTTCTACCTGCAGATGTACAAGCCGCCATTCATGACTCGTTTCTTTATTGAAACAGATTCGTCATATAATACTTAAAGAAGAATGGACCAACATCATTTTATATAAACATATATTACTATTATTAAACTGTACTATATGTATATATATATATATATATCGTTTTAGTAGTCTAGGAGGTGACTTTGATATCAATACATTTGCAGAGATTAAATTACAGAGGCGGATTATTACTGATAACAAGGTTTTGACAACTATCATATATATTACGTTTTAACTTTGTCATAGTAAATATATATATTTACTTAGAAAACTGCAGTTTATATATTTATTTCGTATAGTACACATTTAGACACTATTCAATTATGATCATATTGCTTTATTTGTTACAGTGAGATTTGCTGCAGCTACCTAAATATAAAATTTTACAGTTTTTCAAGTGCAGTAAAGTCATGACGAATAACAATATTTAATTGAAGGCTTATTGAGTATACTTATGTTAATTTATGTTAATTTTGTGTAAGCACCTGTGGATTGGCTGGAACAGTGCTGGACGATGTGCCCAGAAATCATCAGTTGAGCGTACTACAAATTGTTTAATTTAATTGTAGCTCAGCAAATGTGTATATATTATACTCTGATGCTTAACTCTGCCGTGTACGATACATTTGTAGCTCTATTCGTCACATACATTGGTCGAGCACTGTTTCCCATCTTAACAAGTATATTTAAATAAAATGTATACTGTATATTTACAACATTTATATATGGTAACAGTAATTTTAAAAGATGATTATCAAATAAGCGAGAATGGCGATTGCGTTTAATATATTATCTACTACAGAGGTAATTATATCGTAGTTTTATATATATGTATAAATTTTGGTGTCATAAATTGCATTGCATTTTTAGAAAACATTGCCACGGAAGCCTCGAAAGATGGAAGTTTACGTCAAGATTTTAGATCCCCATATATACGAAGTTTCTGATTTCGAAACGGTAAATCTGAGTGAATTGAATTTCTGTAGGTATATCCGGATAAGGTAAGGCAATATTTTACATGCAACATTGTTTTTAAATACCATACGAAACATGGGTAAAATTCACAATTATTTAAAAATTTACAGAATAATATGTAGTATCATGAAATACATGTGAAACAGTTCTAAGGACCGGACTATAGATTAAAACTATCTATAGATAACTCAAGTGATCCAGATCTTTTGATTAGTAATACGAGTACGATGGAAAGATAGGAGCCAGCTCTTTGGTCACGCGGTTCTACCTATAACCAAATATTATACCTACAAAACTTCAATTCATTGTATTTTTGCAAGGCACAAGTATATTATACAAGAAAATACACGCAATGTAGAAGGCTTTATAATATTTATAAAAGTTCTATCAGAGGGACACTCTTCGATTTTTGCGCTCTCGGGCAAATCCCCCAACAATCATTTAATTATTAAAAATATTGTGTTTTAAGGATTACGGCTATACCGAATAGTAATAATATTACGAATAGGGTGCTTATATTGAATTTGAGGCGAACTGTGATTATCTAGCAAATACTAATTAATATATTATAAATTATCACATACATTGTACAGCAGATACATACGATACAACTTCATACTTGTATAATTTTGAAATTACGATTATTAGAATTGTATAAAGTAGACTAACCGTTTTTTTCTGTTTTAAATATTTTGTATAAAAATAACTATGTATTTATATATATGTAATATACAATATGAATTATGAAATTATATAAATATATTTTTCTCAGTTAACATGACTACGGTTGATAGACAACAATAAATATATTGATTGCGGAGTACTATTATTAATATTATATAAAAATTCACAATTAAACAAATACCTCAAAATGACGCCAGCTAGGTGCTGCTAATTAATCTCTCTAATTCGAAGTTATAAAAATTCCTTATTCGTGCGTGATATATCAAAAGATAAGTGACTTATCTACAACAAAGAATTGTAACAAAACTAGTTAGTCGGTCAATTCTCTAGAAGTTGATTAAAAAAACATTATTCCATCCTTTAGGCGACTTTTAAATATATTACAATAACATAGACGGATATACGTAATTACGCATAAACTGAAAGCATAATTTTATCACCATATGTTTAGCAAAACGCAGGACAAACTATCCAAAACTATATTGATTACGACATATTTCGATGATTTTAGCACATTACGTATCAGGAGGGTCTGACGGAACACAATCTCACTTGAGTCGCACTTTTCTGTGAAAGCTAAAGTTGTGTACGCATAGGCCGATCCCCGACTAAACCCAGATAACGGGTGAGTTCCAGGACTGCCGAAGGTGCCAATGCTAGGGACGATGAAGAAGTGGTGTGCTCTCTCCGCTCCAATGATCTCCGCGATTACGTTCGCTGCATTTGTTAGTGCAACACACCGACGCCGACACAGAAGCCGACACCGAAGGCACTACACTACCCTGTTATATATAAGTAAAGTTATTATAAAAGTTTTATATTACTTACTGAATCATAGTATTTCAATGCATGTTGCACTCTATTCGATGACAGAGGACTCGGCTAAGATGCAGAAGTTTGCAAATGTTTTTATGATTTGCAAGTATTTGTCTCAGGTCTGGGAATTTCTATGTAGGTATAACTAGCTTTTGCCTGCGGCGTACATAGTAGATAAAAAATAGCCTTAATGTCAATCTAGGTTCTCATCTTTATTTATACCAAGGTTCATCCAAACCGGTAAAGCCAATATTGCTTGATTAAGGAAAAAACAAACACCCACACATCACATTAATTTTTCCTACTCACATGACACTTATCGCTGTATTTTGGACAATTCACACAATCCCTACTAATATTATAAATGCGAAAGTAACTCGTCTGTCTGTCTCTCTGTCCCGTTTTCATGCCAAAACCGCTGACCGATTTTGATGAATTTTGGTACAGAGATAAATGAGACCTTGGAGAAGGACATAGGCAACTTTTTATGTAGGTACCACGCGTGCGAAGCCGCGGACAGCAGCTAGTATCTTTATAAGTTATAGCCTATGTGTTCTTCTGATGTATAAGCAATATTATTGTAAGATTTCATTAAAATCCATTCAGTAGTTTTTGCGTGAAACAGTAACAAACATTCATACATACAAACTTTCGCGTTTATAATATTAGTAAGTATATGCCATCATACCAGCCTTTAGGAAGTCCACTGCTGGACATAGGCCTCCCCAATTGATTTCCAGGAAGAACGATTTTGAGCCCTCTCCATCCACCGACTTCCTGTGATCTTTACAATGTCGTCAGTCCATCGGGTGGGGGGTCGTCCTACGCTTCGTTTTCCTGTCCTTGGTCGCCATTCGAGAACTTTTACTCCGCAACGGTTATCAGTTCTGCGAGCTATATGGCCTGCCCATTGGCACTTCAACTTGCAAATTTTGAGTGCTATGTCGGTGACTTTGGTTTTTCTACATATTTCCTCGTTGCGGATTTTGAATATTGCGGTATGATGAAGTATATGCATGTATTTATAAATCAAAGTATATAAGTAGTATATCAGTGATGTGGTACTCACAACACAAGCTCTGCTGTTCTTCTACTTATAAACTTAGGTGCCAAAATCGATCGTTCTTATTACACGAAATTTAGTCCAGCGAAACAGTTTATAAGGAGCGAAATAGTTTCATACTTTGAGTCGGTGTCGCAAGTGTCACGCGTGGCGTCTTACACGGATAAGCGATAGTTTCGTTACGTTGCGGTACCATTGCTGGGTGTGGCTCACCTGCGATAGATGCAGGTCATATAGATGCAGCGCACTAGCGGACATGTCTTCAGCGGTGCGCGGGTCGCTCAGCACAGAGCCGACGCCAGCGAGGCCGGAGTCCGGAGGCGCGGAAGACTGAGTGCTGGAGTGCGCAGCCGACTCCGCCGGTGGATCGTCATCTTCATCGCTAGTCTCGTCCATTTCCTGCAAAAACATATTAAATATGTATAATATGTTAACACAAAAAAAATATAAATAAATAATAAAGCTATATATATAAAAGGCGTTGTGTATATGTATGTTCCATATAGACTTAGATTTTTTATGAAATCTTCAGATTGGCCTATCGGGTGATCCTGTGAAGTTTAGTAGCGATCGAATCGACAACTTTTTTTTGAAAATCAATCGAATTTGGTATGGATAAAGATCGTATCTTAGGAACGGACATAGGCTACTTTTTATGTATGTACGTTTTATGTATGTCTTTTTATATATGCGTGCAAAGCCGCGGGCAAAAGCTAGTTAATAAATAAAACCGGACATTTCACACAGCATCATCTGGCCTCAAAGTATGTAGAGCTTGTGTTATGGATACCACATGACTGATATACTGTCTCTATATTAATTTTTAAAATACATATTTAGTACGTGTGTTTGTAGCTGGATTTGCAGAATATCGGTCTGTTTAGGGTGCTAGCTAGGTAGGATGCGATAATGAGATAAACAACCGATCACTTTAATTACTTGTATTGTTACAAACTTTTTAAAGGTACAAATTACAATGATAAATTCAGCGGTGAATGTACCTATCGCGTATGCCCTTTGGCATGTGTTACCGGGGATGAGATTGGAGCGTGACAGATGTACTGAAATAATATTATTTAAAATGCAGAATTTCCAAACGCGCTTTACAAGCGTACGCTTACATAATCTGTGTCACCACACATACGTCATATTATAAATAGAAACTCCAAGACCAGACACAAATACTTGCACATCACACAAACATTTGTCCCGCAGCGGGAATCGAGCAAGCAACGTGTCAGCCGGGCCTTGGACTACTACACCACAAAGTCGTCTATATTTTTTTATTTATTTATCATAATAAAAAAGTTAACAATGAAAATTTGTAAATATAGCCCAAATAACCACTAAGGTTTTAAATGTAATGCTACAATAAGTCTACACTAACTAATTAAACTAGTGTAAGTACTATTAGGCAAGTAGTTAGTACAAAAGAACAATAACTACCTAACTCGTAACACCTAAGTAGGTGAAAAATTGGAGCTAGGTAAAGTACATTTCGCATAGTAAAATTAATTGTTAGGTAAGTAAAATATAAGCAGGTATTGGTGGCTATTCGGTTGGTTCATTTCTAAAATTGGGAATTGTCTAAAATATATTTAAGTTAGTCATAGCATTTGTAAAACCTATTCGGTTGGTACCATCTATCTCAATTAGGAACGCTTAATTAAATAAGATAACATTGAATTAGGATAAGTTGGTAACAGCAGAATACCAAAGTTTTATTTGATATTTCTAGACCTAATTTTAGCTAAAATTAGTTAGGTTGGTGCCAACAGAATTGAGGCCATTATATCAGTCATGTCACCTATAACACAAGCTCTGCTTACTTTGGGGCCAGATGACGCTGTGTCAAATGTCCGGTATTATTATTATGGTCACATGCGCTTGGGCATTTTTTTTATTACAAAGTAGGTAAGATAGTAACTATTTTATAGCCTAATAAGGTGAATGTTGGTATACCGTAATTGTCATGCATATCAAAAATGTATAGTTTTGTCAATAATAATATGTACCTACAATAAGTGTGCGTTAACAAATAAATAAATAAACTTTATACATTGGGCATACAAAGTAGCCATGTCCTTTTCCAAGGTCCCATCTATGTCTATACCGAAATTCATCAAAATCGATTCAGCGGTTTAGGCGTAAAAACGTAACAGATATACAAACAGACAGAGTTACATTCGGATTTATAATACACTCGTGAACAAAAAAATCGACTCAAGACGCAGGCTCGCAGTTAAAAAACTCTAGCAAAAAATCTGATGTTTTCATTCTAATTCTGATTTTAACAACTCAAAGCTGTTAGTTTTAGCTTTAAAATTAGTGGTCTTACGTTGTGATTTTATAATTTTTTTTGGTATTGAAAAAATATTGAATGAGAAGTCTTAAGCAATGAAAAAAGCAATGATAATTAACAGTAAAGAAAATTCCAGCTTGAATTCGTCAAAATATTAATTTACTTGAAATTAACTTATAAATATTTAGTGTTGCCCCCCCTGGCTCTAATAACGGCTTCCAATCGCTTCTTCATGGATCGAATTCCCATGCTATGTTCGATGCTATCCCATTCTTCAATGAGCGCCGCTTTGAGGTTCGATTTCGTAGCTGGTGCAGGATTTCTAGCCCGGACATTTCTTTGAAGTTCATCCCACAAATGCTCGATAGGATTTAAGTCCGGGCTACGCCGCTGGCCAGTCCATAGCAGCAATTTCGACCTCCTGTAAATACTGCCGGACGGAACCTGCAGTATGTGGACGGGCATTGTCGTGCATTAAGATGAAGTTTTCGCCGATGAAACCGGCGTAGGAAACGACGTGATCCCCTAAAATCTTCGATGTATCGGTTTGCCGTCAACCCTCCCACATTTGACCGCCAGTTTCAATAAACACTAACTCGGGTTTTGCCTCCATTGAAATGCCCGCCCACACCATCCAGGAACCTCCTCCAAAAGCCACATTTTCTTTAATGCAGCACTGCGCAAATCTTTCTCCAGGTAGTCTGTAGACTCGTCCTCTTCTATCGCTACCATGCAAGTACACTCTGCTTTCGTCTGAGAAGAGAACGGAGCTCCATTGTTCGTCAGTCCAATCAACACATACACATACACACACACACATACACATACACACACATGCATACTTGAATACACAGATCTGTTTAGTTTTTTTTAGTTCACTGTTTAGTTCACACAGTATTTATTCTTTTATATTAAATTTATGTTATAATTCTGTTATTGAATAGACTACCATTTAATATTATAACACTTAGTTCAACAAAGCTTATCCTGGAACATTGTCCTTCCTTGCTAGAGAGGAGAGCGCTGACTCTGCCACACAGTTTCTAACTTTTGCAGTTGTCAACGTTTTCACTCGTTTCTTTTGTGTTGCATGGTTAGCGTTACGAAGGTTCCAAATAAATATTTTTTGAATTTTTAATTTGTGTTCTCTGGCAAATCGTAGGCGGGCTGCTCGGTGGGCCGGGGTTAATTTGGAGCCAGTAGCTGGCCTTTTTGGCTCAAGGCTAGCTGCCTAGTCATTTTCTGACTGTCCAGCCACTCACAGCCACGCCTCGCGTTTCTTATCGATGTGCTGACAATGTATCAGTCATCTCTCTCTGATGTGTACCTTTTTCTTCCAAACCGCGTCTTCGATTATAGTTACCAGTCTCTTGGTAACGACGGTAAACTTAGGAAACAGCAGACATGATGTTCAGCACACGTGCCACTTCACGCTGACTCTGGCCTTGTGGCAATAGGCAGAACGCTTGAGCAGCTTCTTCACTTGTTATGTCCATTTTCAGGTAGAATTCTTATTTGTTGATAACGGAGATGTGGATCGGTTGACGTTTGACGGCTAACTGATAAGGGTGGGTCAGGTAGATAACCTTTTATATGGGTCTGTAACCCTTAATTAACACTATTGTAAACAAGCGTGAAAAGGGTGGTTACTGATCACAACATATTGTTGGTTTGTGTTAGCAAGAAACATTACAATATTTTATATCGTTTTGAAGCAGCTTTAAGATTTTACTAAGAAAAAAATATTTTCGTGTTCTGTTTTTTTGCCAGTGACTTGCGACTGCATGTGTGTCGCCTGAGTCTATTTTTTTTTGCTCACGAGTGTATTAGTTAGATTATTTGTCCAGTTTTGTAGAACTATCCTTAATATACTCGTAAGAGCGGGTATATACTACATACCCGCAACCTATCTAGTATATCTAGTATATACCCGCTCTTACTAGTATGTTATATAAGTAAATACTATATACTAGTGATTTGCTATCACACTGGAATATATTTACACACTGTATATTCAAAAATATTCAGTATTCCGTACCTTAGTTACAAAAACTGATTAATAAATTCTTGGATTTTTTTTCAAGGGATGAAATCATTGCATAAAAAAAAACGTGTGCGTCTCGGGACGTCCGACAGAATACTGATAATATTCTGTTGGACGTGATAACTTAAACTAATCTAACTAGCGCTGTAGGTTAGATTGAGAGAGGAGGAGCCTGCCTACCGCTGCCGTATGCGTGAGAGAAAGGGAAGCCATGCAGGCTCACACCGTAACGCGTTACGTAACGAAGCGGTTTCCCCTCCGATAAGAAGTTATCACTTCAAAATATTCAGTATTTCCTACCTTTGTTATAAATTCTTGGATATTTCATCCCTTGGATAAAAATAAGACTTACCGGTAATCTGAAAGTTTGTTTCTGTTGCGGGTAGTATGAAAGCACGGCCGGCATTGGCGTCACAGCACCGAACAGGCTCTGTTGGATGTACGATCCCAGCATTGTCTTGTTCTGTAATCAAATACGCTTGATAAGTATAGAATAAATGCACTAGCTTCAGCCCACGACTTTGCTCACGTGGTAGACGAAGCCTATAATGTTATTCGATGACCTCTGTGCCGATGGTCAAGGTCTGGTTGAGACGCAAAAGGTTGCGGGTTTTTGCCGCGGGACAAATGTTTGTATGATCTGCGAGTATTTATCTGGGGTCTGGGTGTTTCTATGTATAGTATGTATGTTTTTACAAAAAAGTATATAAGTAGTATATCAGTCATTTGGTACCAATAACACAAGCTCTACTTACTTTAGGGCTAGATGATGCTGTATGAAATGTCTGGCATTATTAATTTATTTCAGGCTCCAATTTATACCTATTCATGTTTCATTTAAATCGGTCTAGTTAATAAAACGTGAGTTCAAAACAAACATCCAAATAAACTTACACGTTTGTAATTATAGTTATTTAACGTACCAGAAGGGATGGCACTATTTTAAAGTGTTTAACTTATGAGATAGGTAAGATATGAGATATGAGTAACTTATGAGATAGTAGAGATAAGTAAGCCCGTACATTTATATATATAAAGCATTTTTCTTTCAACTACGTAGTAATGTGATCATGAATCACTACAAAACCGTTCATAAAAGACGTATTGCTTAGAACCAAAACAGTGCAGAAATGTTATATGAAATCTCATTGTTGCACAGTTTTTCATGAATGCACTGTTTTTATTATTTATTTAGATATAAATTTACCAGAGGGGTACTAGAATAAATGTTACAAGTAAAAGTGCAAATTGCACATTTAATAATTGTATGTTTTAAATGTTTGAGAAGATGAATAAACTTTGTTTTCATTAACTTGAATATTTATTTTGAGTAGGTAGGAACAATCTACTATTGTTGCATCGAGCGCAAAGTGAGTTATTAATGCACGAGTGTTATGTTGGTGGCCGAGCGCATGCGAGGTCTCTAAATGAACATGATTCAATGAAATGATTTTTAAAACGATTTTTATTATCAGCCAGTATCTTTTTGATCTAATGCAAACATTTTATATTAAACTTAATGGGAGATATTAAACCTCTGTGGTAAATTTATGTCTAAATAAAAAGTAAAAAACAGTGCAATAATGAAAAACACTGTTTGCAACTGCACTGTTTTGGTTCTAAGTAAAAAATACGTCCTTTGTGATCGGTTTTGTTGTGATTAATGATAACATTACTATGTAGTTGAAGGTAAACTACTATTATACCACACCTACTGGAAAACTTGCCCATTCCTTTTCCAAATATAACTTAGAAAGTACATCATTTCAGGCCTACTAAAATGCGGGACGGAAAAGTCTATGGAATTTCATTTCTAACGCGTTTAGCGGGAGAGAAAAGTTTATGGAAATCCATTTCTAACGTGTTATTTTTTTAAATTTATTCACAGATCAGCCGGTAGTTATGGTTATTTTCATTATAGGTCAAACGACAAAGTTTGGCCAAATGATTTATTCCTCTTCCGATTTCCAAACAATATTTTGAAAAAAGAACATAAGTAATACAGGCATGCGCGGGAATTTTTTCGAAATTTGAATTTGGGTTTGGTAATTTTATTAATTCTTCTTTTTATTTTCTTCGGAACTGTAGTATAAAGCACTATGTATCACTCGGGAGAAAGTGCAATTCCTACCTCGTGTGTTTTAATGACACACTCGATAGGAATTCGTGTGTTTTAATGACACACTCGATAGGAATTGGGCACTTTCTCGCCTAGGTGTACAATGTACTATTTCATCCCATCTATTCGAAAAGGACGACTTGGTTCGCCTTGAAGTGCACCCAAAGGTGGTGTTTTTTCTATACTATAAGACACTTTTAGCGGGCAGTAATGAGTTTTTAATCCTCTTATAAGTGCGCCGCAATTATCTTTACCGCCCACTTTTTGAATTTGGAACATCTTAGTGTTCAGCGCCAAAGAAATCGAACGCAAATACTGTTTGAATAAAAACTGGCTGGTACGACGGCCCATAGTCGCGCCGCCAGATGAATAAAAAAAAAATCATATTAAAAACGAACACAGCCCGCGTTTTCGTCAATTTTCACGGATTGTTAGAAATTCATGGTTTTGTTTTGATAAATGAGTTCTTCAAGTGACAGTGAAAGTATAGAATTAACTCCTGAAAGTATTAGAACTGACGCAAGAAATGTGAAGGATTAAAATATGATTTTTATACTTTTCTTATATTTTCCATTTCTTGGTCACTGAATCCTTTAACCACTCTGCTTCTGTCACCATCAATCACTAGACTCTTTTAAAGGCTACTAGTCCATTAAAATGTTACATTTTTTAGGCCTTAGTGTGCATTTGTCAGAGGACGCAATTTTATTTTTTTAATGTGTAGGGGGGGTCAGTAGAAGCTTAAGTTCAAGTTTGTGGGGTCGGCACCCTTGTCCCCCGGCCGCCATCTTGGAAAAGGGGGTGCAAAGGGTTTTCGCGCTGTATCTCGTAAACTAGTTACCTTACAGAAAATTTAATCAAACATAAAATGTAGCAAATTAAATTTCCTACAATTTTATTTCTATTACTTTTTATCGTCAAGTGACCAACAAAAAAGTTATAAACAAAAATAAATGAAAATTTTGTTTGTTTGTTCTAGGTTTTACAGCGCTCCAAACTTAAACGGATTCTCGAATGCTCATAGGGATGCAATAAAAACTAAAAATTAGGCTTACTTTTCTATCTATATTTTTTTTATTCATACAATTTATTATGATCTTAACATTCCTATGCTATTATTGAACTATGTTTGACCCTTTTACCCACCACCTATGAGGTATAACATGGGCAAAGTCAAATTTATAAAAATTTAATGCATTTTTTAATGCATTTTTTGTCACTGTCTTAGCAAATCGTTTGTATCGCAGAGTGTCTAGAGTATCGTCTTTATTTCCGCCATATAAAAAGACGAAAAAACGTTCGCCAACAACACTGAGTAACGATGACTCGACTTTCTCACTCATAAATAATTTAGTTCCACTTGCTAACTCTGGATGCTTCTGCAAAATTTTTATAAATTTGACTTTGCCCATGTTATACCTCATAGGTGGTGGGTAAAAGGGTCAAACATAGTTCAATAATAGCATAGGAATGTTAAGATCATAATAAATTGTATGAATAAAAAAAATATAGATAGAAAAGTAAGCCTAATTTTTAGTTTTTATTGCATCCCTATGAGCATTCGAGAATCCGTTTAAGTTTGGAGCGCTGTAAAACCTAGAACAAACAAACAAAATTTTCATTTATTTTTGTTTATAACTTTTTTGTTGGTCACTTGACGATAAAAAGTAATAGAAATAAAATTGTAGGAAATTTAATTTGCTACATTTTATGTTTGATTAAATTTTCTGTAAGGTAACTAGTTTACGAGATACAGCGCGAAAACCCTTTGCACCCCCTTTTCCAAGATGGCGGCCGGGGGACAAGGGTGCCGACCCCACAAACTTGAACTTAAGCTTCTACTGACCCCCCCTACACATTAAAAAAATAAAATTGCGTCCTCTGACAAATGCATACCCAAATGTAACTTTTCAATGGACTATACATAAAGAAAAAAAAACAGTGACAAAACAAATGAATGCAGCACATAGTGACCAAGATAAAACCAACAATGAAAGGAATAATAAATAAATTAATGAATAATGAATTGATGAATAAAATAAATTAATGAACCTATTTCTGAAAAAATAATAATTATGTGGAATTAGCCGAGATTTATTATTTATTACGTGGATTGAACTCTTCTCATTGGTTGTCGGTTATGTTTGACACCTTCTTTGAGACGGATAAAAAGCCGCGAAGTCACAGAGTCAAACAATGAGGTGGACAGATAAAACTATGAATTGAATTTCAATGAATATCTACCTACCTATGTAATCTACCTACGGTACGGTAATCTATCTACGGAAAATATTGATTAGATACCCAATGCTTAAAATTTTTATGAAGATACGAATCAAGTTGTTTTAATAACAAGTTGTGAACATGTTATCATCATCATCATCATCATTAAGAATTCCTGTTTATTTGTTAATTTTCGGATTTATTGCCTTTAATTGTTGTTGACACATTTGACAGAAGAACAAACAAGATTATTTTTAAAATAGCAGCTGAACTCAACTAAAAATCAATTATGGACTTTCCTCTCAGAGGCATCACAATGTAGGCAACTTTAATGTTTGTGTTGTTGCGTGAAATCATACTTCATTTTGAGGTCACGCTCAAGAGGTCAATAAACAGCTGATTTTAGGGACGTTACCATTTGTAGTAAGTGCAGTTTTGAAGCAAACTTTGCTGCTCATTTCTTCAATGAAAAACATTGAACTTAGAAAAGTGGTAAAACATATGTTATTCTCGCAAGTATCGATAATTAGCCCACCTCGGCATAACATACTAAGTAGTTCCGGGACACCCGGTATGTATTAGAAGTATTTTTTTATCGTGTCACTAGTTATTTGGAACCAGTGCAGCGAAAATATTAATGTACGCCTCAAAGGTTTCACTATCAATTTGCAAAAAAAAAAAAAAACATGTGTGCAATTCACACGTGGTCGAAGTGAAACCTTCAAAAAACAAACATATAATACGTACACGTATACAAAACACCACGGTTGTTGTGATGCCTTTTCTCAAGCTTTGTACTACGCATGCGCGCACAAACACGTTATAATAAACACGTATAATGCTATCTCATTTTCTCCCACGTTAAATCTTATGAATTTATGTGTCTGTCTCTTTATCCTGTCCCTTTTTCGTTTCATCGACTTCACTTTAAAAAGTACTTATATAAGTAGTATATCAGTCATATGGTACCCATAATATATGGTCTGCTTACTTTGGGGCTAGATGATGCTATGTGAAATGTCCGGGATTATTTATTTATTTCTTTCTTTCATGCACTATGGCACATGTCTTCAAACTTTTGACATGCCGGTTTCCTCACATTTTCTTTTACCATTTGCGAGTAATAGTATACCGAACATAAAAGCACAGATAAATCTATCGGTGCACGTCTAGATTCGAGCCCACGACCTGAGGATCGGCAAGCAGGACCATTTTTACTATACCACTAATGCTCTATAAAATTGTCTACTAGCTGACACGTGCACGACTTCGTCCGCGCATTTTAAAAGAAAAAAAATGGTTGTCTGTAAAGTCGGTTAACGGACGATAATTACTATAACAAAACAGATAGATGCAGCGCTATCTGTTTTGTTATGCGCTCTCGCTCCGATCGTAACGTTACAATGAGCGTAACGGGACAATGAGCCATCCTATTTCGAGCGTGCAGCCGGCGTTCATCGATTTATTAGAGATTGTCACGTCAAAAAAAAAACTAATTTTAAATCTAAACCATTCTCGAATTCACGTGAAAACACACAAAATAAATCATCAAAATCACCCATCAAAATCCAGCCATTTATGAGGAGTTTAATTACAAACACACGCACAGAAGATTTATAAAGATATATACTAGAATATAAATAGACTCACGAGCTGGTTGGCTTGCGGCAATGCATGATGCATGCTCTGTCGCAGCGAACGTAGAAAGTGCCTCTGGGCTGGCTCGCCAGGCTGCCAGCCAGGATGTCGGCACGAGAACGCAACTAACGACAACTCAGTCTTCCCGCCTTCGCCTTGCTCGTACTGCGTAGTATCCGCTGCAAATACACTCAACTGCGTGATAAATGACCCTCGTAAAATACGAACTATTTTGTTTGCAATAAAGTTTTATTTTGTCTGACCTGTCACGTCTACTACTACTACCAACTATATAGAATACTTACATACTTATAATACTTCATCACACCCGGGTACAGAACAAACACTGACTAGCCTGTTAGTTCATTTGGTAGTAGCTCTACATTCTGCGCTGTAGTTTGATGGTTCGTTTCCCTCCCAGTAACATTTGTGAGATGAACACAGGTGTTTGTACTGAGTGCGTGTTATGAAGTATAATAAGAATGTAATTAAAAATATATAAGTATTCTATCAGTCATCTGGTAACCATGATACAAGCTATGCTTAGTTTGGGGCTAGATGGCGTTGTGTGCATAGTATACCAATGTTTATTTATTTACTTATCCTATAATGATATCTGCCTGGCCTCTCAGTTATTAGTAGCTCATTAGACATTTGATTGAACATAATAAATGATAAATAAATAAATAAATATTGGCGGACAATATTTATTTATAATTTATAATATATTTATTTATATATTTACTAAGCATAGGTTGTACTATGACCAGATGCCTGATAGAATACGTATATATTTTTAACACACATAATATACTTTATAACACCCAGACAATAAACAAATTAATCACTTGACATTGGCAAAATTATCATTACAAGTGGTCGCCTACTTGTCGAAATTCGACCATAATAAATTACTATTAATGTATTTTTTATGCATAATTAAAAAAAATATTAGCATTCTGCACTCCTTCCCTATAAAAACTATAAGAGTGCGAAATTTCATACTCCTCCTCCATCTGCGCAATTTTCGTAAAAGGGGTACAACGTTTTTCCTTCACGTATTAATATAATAATAATTATGCCACATGCCATTAACGAAGAAGAAATGTATATTGAATAAAAAGCTATATCGACGCGCTAGTCATTGCATAATCGTGATACTTGAAAATCGTGGGAGTTACCTTTAAGTTTTTCTCTATATTTGCCGGGAGTCTGCCAGTCAGGGTGACCATGACGCCGTATGTCCAGCTGAAACATACAACTCAATGTTATAATATAAACAAACTACTCGCGTCGCGTTGTACGTGTGGAATCTGGTAATTTACCAAATGACTACACATGACTTCTTCTTCTCCTATAATGGCATCTGTCTTTCTGTCAATTTTGCCAGTGTCAAGTGTTTATTTGTTAATAAAGTCTTAGTCGATGGTCCATTGTCAATTCTAAACGTCATCGCGGAATGGCCGTCTAGAATTTTCTTGGGATTCCTCGTCGTTCAAATCACATTGCACCATCTATATAATAAAAATCAATTGCTGTTCGTTAGTCTCGCTAAAACTCGAGAACGGCTGGACTGATTTAGCTAACTGATTTAGTCCAGGGAAGGTTTAAACGGTGAGAAAATTTGTGGCATTGCAACGCATGCCGGGTACAGCTAGTTATACATAATATAATTCAATTATAAATAATAAATAAATAACGCCGGACATTTCACACAGCATCATCTGGCCACAAAGTAAGCAGAGCTTGTGTTATGGGTAACACATGACTAATATACTACTTGTATACTGTTTTTTTTTGTAAATACATACATATCATACATAGAAACACCCAGACCCGAGACAAATACTTGCAGATAATACAAACATTTGTCCCGCGGCGGGAATCGAACACTCAACCTTCTGCGTCTCAGCCGGACCATAGCCCACTGCGTCACAGAGGTCGTCCATACTTGTCCTATTTAGTCACAATTTATTAAAACACAGACTGGGTTGGTGTGTACCTACACATACTACTATTTTTAATTTTAATTTATATTCATGTTATTGTCTTTCTCATTGTGTACCTGCTATTTTATGTTATTTTTATCTGTGTGTGTGTCAAAATAAACTTATTTCATTTCATCTTTTCATTTCACTTCATTTCATTAACATGCAATAAAACGAGTAAAAATATTAAATTAGCAGACTTATGTTACTTCATGAAATGACAAACGAAGAATCCCGACAATTCATGACTTTTTGACATCATTTTATCAAACTATGCCGTAGACAGAGAAACCAATAGACACATGGTGATCGTGCCGCGTTTGAGATAGAATGATAGGTGGGTGGTGTTGCCACATTAAAACTTTTACCCTAGTCCTAAGTAATCCTAGAGCTTATCTCTATCACAAAACTCAATCTTTCATAACAGATGTGTTATATAGAAAAAATATAACAACATTTGTGTACTTAATTGTTTATTATTATTAAAGCTAAGCAAAACATTACAGAAATAATAAAACCATAAAGATAATACAAAGTCAAAGTCAAGGTCAAAAGATACTTTATTCAATACAATCACAAGGATCACTTTGAAACGTCTTACATACTATGTGAATTTAGGTGCCAATTCATAACCCAAGCCCGAAAATAGAAACTCGTCCTGGTCCTAGCGCATTTTTGCATGATCCATCTTAACTACGAAATACTAATACAAGAGAGTTTATACATTTGAAGTGTGTCGGTTAAATGTCTGAGGGCAGAGCGACATGAGGTCATGCGTTTTTATCAATAATATCATTTATATTATAATAAGCTTTCTTCAAAAAGACTATCTTTTATGTAAGCTTTAAATCAGTATCTACCTACCTACAGAATAAAAACTCATAAATCAAATATTTACTAACCACCAGTGGAACAGCATTAGGATACAGAATGTTAATTTATTCTTCTTAAACAAGACATTTTTCTCAAAATGGGTACTACAAATCTCGATGAGTTTTTGGGTGTCCAATTTTTTCGGCCTTCCATTTTTTTGTGGCTTCAACCTACTTCAAAGTAGGTATATTATCGTTTGATGGAAAACTAACAAATTAATAGGGAGATGTTTTTTTACAAATTTATGTATCATTTTAATCTGTTTTTTATACAGTACAGGTGGTATGGTTATTCTCGCTGACAGGACATTATTTCACATTAAATTGACTTGTCTCCTCAGACTGATTTTAAGCTGCTTTTAAAGTTAAGGTGGCTACCCTTGCTATCAATTACCTTGTCTCCATATATTCATCTATACAAAATCAAACGATACTTACGTTAAATTGAATTATTAATATTCATACGAAATGTGAGACATATTTATAAGTAAAATTTATGTAGTCTGGGGAATGTTAAGGTCGAATGCAGGCAACACCAAAATAAATAAATTATTTGTTATGATTCATGAATTATGCTGTAGTGAACAAAGTTCAGTTCGGAATGCTGTTATCTATTGTGTATATTAATAAAAAAACAGTTTGAGAGCTAATAACTACTCAAAAATACTTGTACTTACGAGTAAAAAGACAAATCGGGGTGTTTCCGTTCACTATCACTTTTACACCCTAAAACGATACATCGAACCATTATCTTTACAAAATCCGGTAAAGGAATTTGTTAGTAAGCAATTCGCATGTAATTCACCGTGTTCACAATTTATTTTTAACTCTTTTTTTCAGTTTATTTCACACAAAGCGAACACAAAGCATCCAAACAATGGCAAACTGTCTAACGTTGCTTAGCACATTCAAAGTGCTGATCTTGAAAAAAACCAGCACGCGACATGAAACAAAAATCAAACCATTCTATCTCATTTCTTTACAGTATGTGCACATAAGTTGTTCTCCTTCTTGTATGAATGCGACGGATGCTATCTAGTCGTCTATTAGTTTCTCTGTCTACGAACTATGCACTTGACACAAAATTGACTTTGAAGACAGATGCCATTTAGATGTTGAGAATTTAAGCGTGTGTGTGGAAAACGATTTCGATTGTATCGAGATATCGATCGATTTCGAGATATCGATTTAGTAATCGAGATTTATATAATACTGTTACTTGCGGCTTTGCACGCGTAGTACGTAGACATAATCTAGCCTATTATGTAATCCGGGTCCACATCTACGTCTATACTAAGTTCCATCCAAAATGATTCAGCCATCATTGTTTGATTGAATAACAACCAAAATTCAAAACACTCGGACAATCTTTTACATTTATAATATTACTAGCCTCCTGCGGCGTTGCTTGTGTCGTACTAACAAAAATAAGCCTATATGCAATTCCAAGTCGCAGGCTTGATTGAACTACATACAAACATCAACACAATCTTTAGCATTCTTATATATTATAAGTAGGATAGCGGCGATGGGCTTGTATCCTGTCGTGCAAAAAACGTAGGCCAAGCATAATGTTTCAATTCAACATGACTGCCTATTTCTTTTTAAGAAACACGGTAACTAGAGACAATGCACACAACACCATCTACCCCCAAACTAAGCATAGCTTGTATTATGGTGACCAGATAACTGGAAAAATACTTTAATTTTTTTAATATGTTGTTTATGTTGTTGTTACTTGTTATTAAATGTTACTTGTTACTTAATAACACCGAGGCACAGAACAAACATCTCATCATCAAACATCATCACACGAATGCTTGTTCTGGGAGGGAATCGAACCCTCGACCTACAGCAGGCAGAGCTACTACCAACCAAGGTGACAAGACAGTCAAAATCCCGTTGTTTTTTTGCATACAAAAACAAACGGTAAAGACGGCAGTTTCAAAAAATATTCCGTGGGTGGTAATAATTGTTGCAACAGATACCTGAGCGAAGGAGCAGACGTCACCGATGCCTAACACGTTCACAGTGAAGTTTCTGTAGAAGTCAACGATGTCCACCGCACGAGCTCGCAGAGAGATCAACACCAAAGGACACAGCAACGGAGAGAGTAACTCGAATATTATGTATATCTGAAAGAAATACAATGTTACTTTCAAATCGCTAGTGATTTATCATGTAGTTTAGTTGAATAAATAAATAATAGTTTAAAAAAACTTAAAAACACGCTATATCTAGAAAACCAAACTAAAAAATTGAAAATAAATTTTAATAAATGTAAGTACTTTATATAATTATTACTATACTATAACAATTAATTTATTTGTCTGTAATTTATTTGTTTGTAAATTTATTTGTTTGTAATTTATTTATTTTTATGTTGTGAATAAATGAATTTAATTTGTTATAATCCAGTACATTTAGACGACGGGAGACATGAGCTAAGAGTAAGTCTCTGAAAGTTTCTGAGAGCGCGAGCTCAGCGCGCGTATTTTGTGAAAATAACATTTCATTTACAAATACAATTATTTCAACGACAATTCTTTTCAAATAGGCATAACCCTGGAAGGTGGAAACAGTGCTCGCCTGACCGTCAGCGCAGACACCGATCGAGAGTAACGACCTATATCAATGCCAACGTAAGAACGAGTACAGAACCACGCATACGATATAAAGATATAAAACGTAGACCTAAACAATGCGCTTTTATTATTTCAACGTAAATGCATTCATACTCCTAAACCAAATATCCATGCCTGCACATAGTCAGGGATCGTCTGATCTCAGTCGGTCGTCTGAAGTAGTCAAGCTAAGTTTATAAAGTAAAAACAGTCGAAATGTTTTCTTTTATTTGGCTATATATATAACAGTATATGGGTAATTATCTAAACGCAATCAGAGCCGTAACGAATACGGAATATATCTATAACTATTATATAAGAGTATAGATCCCTGAAGCAGAACTACTACCAACTGAGCTGTGTAATCAGTAGTGTTACCGCTCTGAACTGGAACAGCTGTTGGAATGCGCGTCGACGAGCCCCCTTGCTACACCGTAGAAGGCAGTAAGCAGTTTTTCCGTTCTGAACTGGAACAGCTGTTGGAATTGCGCGTCGACGAGCCCCCTTGCTACACCGCAGAAGGCAATAAGCAGTTTTTCCGTTCTGAACTGGAACAGCTGTTGGAATTGCGCGTCGACGAACCCCCTTGCTACACCGCAGAAGGCAGTAAGCAGTTTTTCCGTTCTGAACTGGAACAGCTGTTGGAATTGCGTGTCGACGAGCCCCCTTGCTACACCGCAGAAGGCAGTAAGCATTGTTTCCGTTCTGAACTGGAACAGCTGTTGGAATTGCGCGTCGACGAGCCCCCTTGCTACACCGCAGAAGGCAGTAAGTAGTGTTTCCGTTCTGAACTGGAACAGCTGTTGGAATTGCGCGTCGACGAGCCCCCTTGCTACACCGCAGAAGGCAGTAAGCAGTGTTTCCGTTCTGAACCGGAACAGCTGTTGGAATTGCGCGTCGACGAGCCCCCTTGCTACACCGCAGAAGGCAGTAAGCAGTGTTTCTGTTCTGAACTGGAACAGCTGTTGGAATTGCGCGTCGACGAACCCCCTTGCTACACTGCAGAAGGCAGTAAAGTAGTGTTTCCGTTCTAAACGGGAACAGCTGTTGGAATTGCGCGTCGACGAGCATGCTAGCTACAAAGCAGAAGGCAGTGAGTATCGTTACCGCTCTGAACTGGAACAGCTGTTGGAAGTGCGCGGCGACGTCCCTGGTATGAGCGCGGCCGCGCCAAGCCGCCGGTAAGTAGTGCACGTGACCTAAAACCTGCACGAACAGCTCCTCGCCTCGCTCCGGACCCGCGCACCCGTCGCGTTCCTCATCCCCGATCAAAGATCTGTTCCACAACAATCACTACTGTTACTAACCATTACATCTACTAATCACTCATTTACTTATTATAATATTAAGAACAATGCATAGTATTATAATGTAGTATTACAATTATATAGTAAAAATCAGAAAACATAATTTTTAAAATAACCAAAAATGTATTTTTTGAATGTTTAAGGATTTTCTTACAGTTAAAAATGAAAGATGAAATCGCAAGGTGAGAATAGAAGCAAACTACTACTTTAATATAAATCATCGGAGAATGGATGAAGATTTTGTATCAGGAGACGAGTAAGCGACAAAAGTGTCTCACCTAGCCGCTGCCAGTACGCAGCCCAGTATGGTGATGATGCTTAGTACATGTTCCACAGTGAGCACGTCCTCATCGTACACGGATAGCATAACCAGAACGCCCAGAACGCTACCAGACACGAAAACTATGTTCCTGCAAGAATATTAATTACTTAAACTGTTAAGTCGTGAAACTGGTTTAGATAAAATTATCTAATAAATAAATAAATATTCAGGCGTGACTTTGCATAAATCCATTACAAAACATTAAACAGATGGTACTAAATGGTACCAAATATTTAGTAGAATAACTTTTTGAGGTTTGAGGTAGCGATGGTGTACTAACGCATGCAAAGCGTTATTAAAAAAATTCTAGTAAAAAAAAAGGCTTTTCAATAGCGAGAGGTGCATGGGTCTGCATCTTGTCTAACTCATTAGAAATATGAAAAAAAAACGAAAAATATTTTATTTGCTGTTTAAACTTAAAACTAAGAGTTTGACAAAAAAAAACAATATTACAGTACACAAGGTTTAAACACATGAGGTTTCACTAAATTTGACGATCCCCACACTAGGCAGAGCCTGTATCGTGGGTCGTATCTTATCGTATCGTATATAATTAGTCGATGTTGTTATAAAAAAAGAGTGTATAAGACATTCGAGAAAATTCTAGAATATATTGGTATTTTGTAGGTGCTACTAGGAGTCAATGGCCAAGTGACAGACCGTTTTCCAGACAGTTTCCATCGGGGCTTAAGGCCCCAAAGGCCGAAAACCTTTTGAAAAGATAGGACCGACAGCTTATACTAAATATTACTCCACATGATAGCAGCGGGCCAGGTTACAGGTATCCTACTGTTCTTACTTAGTTATTTGTACAATTCCTTTACAAATGCATGCAACAAAGTGACTCCTACGCAACACATCCTTGACCGACCCCGATGCCGTGCCTCATACATAATACATAATAATATTAGATGAGGGATATTCAGATTGACGTGATAAATAGACGACGGCGACGGTATCAAGCTTCGTATATTTTTGTGCGCACTTTGTTTATTTTTAAAAGCTGAAACAATATTTGGCACATTCCCAAAATGAATTTACGCTTGTAAGTAAAATTATATAGAACTAGCGACACGCTCCGGCTTCGCAAGGGTGCAATGCTGATACTAAATATACTACAGAATGTCTAATGTGATCAGAAAACTCTAAATTATTAGTGTCTCTCTACTATATTACGCTTGTATTATACATGTAAATCTTCCTCTTGAACCACTCTATCTATTTAAAAAAACCGCATCAAAATCCGTTGCGTAGTTTTAAAGATCTAAGCATACATAGGGACCGACAGACAACGGGAAGCGACTTTGTTTTATACTATGTAGTGAAGGACGATTGATATTTTGGGTAACAGCACACAATTTAAGTTTAATAAGTATTCATTTGTCGTGTCACTGGTTATTACACGGGCATCATGTGATCCGGTGTTAATTAGTCATTGAAATATTATGAAGCACGTATAATAAATAAATACATATTGGAGGACATTGCACACAACACAATCTAGCCCCAAACTAAATATAGCTTATGTATTATGGTGACCTGATAACTGATAGAATACTTATATATTTTTAAATACATACTTATGATATGTTATATTCTGATCATCACACAAATGTTTATCCTGGGAGGGAATCGAACCCTCAACCTACAACTAGCTATCATGCTAGACAGCCTTAATAACCGAATTATAATGAATAAGGTTCTGTGATTATTTTGCGTAATAAAAGCGATATCGTAAACATTATGTTTTTGTTGGTGATGGATGATACTTTTAAGTTGACGACGTAGCGTCAACTATCGCAATACCGTCTAACAAGGTATCGGTTTCGATTCTAGTATGAGTGGTTTTATTAGTTGATACGTACTTGGCGAAGACGGTGGTTATCGGCGACGTGAAACTATTGAGATATTTGGAGGCTGGTTTGTGAGCGCGTGTGAGTCGATCGCGCAACTCGTGCTCGAGCTCGTTGAAATGACGCAACGTGATGCGAGCATACAGCGACCATGTACGTAATCCTAGCGATGCAGGCGATCGCTTAATCAACTGCCGGCAAACATACACACCTTGAAGTATTCAAAGTAAAAATAGCATAAAAAAAACTGCTAGCATATGAGTTTAGTAATTCAAATATTTATAAGGTGAAATCTTTGTTGATTATGATCGTTATTCACTTTCTCAAATTTCATTTATGTACCAAAGGACCAACATAATAAGAGCGAAAAAACAAAAAAGTCATTAATAGTCAATAATATACTCGTATAGTTTTTTCAATCTTAATCAGCAAATTGTATTGTGTATATATATTATTATGCACTGGTACGAACCTCAGCGTAATTGAAGAAAAAGTATAGTATTTGCCAGGCTTGTATGAATGGTGCAAAGAGCAGGTTGAACAGTGCTAGCAGTAATATCTGACGTTCCAGTTGGCGCGCTAAAAGCATCCGTTTCGAGTGATCTTTGTAGGCCTCGCGTAGTTGCCAACAGTTCTCCCAAGGACTCCATGGACTAGCTAAAAAGGTTATTGACACATACAAGTTTAGAAATATTAAAATAATCAACTGCGTTTTAAAAACTAATAATAATTACGTTTTAAAAAGAAAACCGACTTCATTGAATGAAATTTGAGCCTATAATACATTTTTAGTGTAAAGTAGATGTATTTTGTATATATGGGTAGGCCAAAACGCACTCCAATGAGACAGCGAGGTATCGGAGTAAACGTATCATCGATGTATACAATTTTTAGATTTTTGTTGATCTTTCAGCTCGACTGATTTCGATAAAATTTAAATGGGACCACCTGGGAAGTATACCATTTCAAACAAAATAAGAATTTGCAAATCGGTCCTCCTTTATGATGAAGTCGGTTAAAAAACAAAAGCAGATCAGATTAAGAATCCATATAGTTCAATACATCACAACTTTTTTTAAATGTAAAACACCAGCATTTTTCACAAACTAAAACCTACCTTTGATAAAATTTATGTTTGTAATTGTTTATAGCTAACCAATTCGGTGTTCACTTACTAATAAGATGTTTTTTTGTTAATTATGGTCAAGAACATAGTGTTTACTCAAACTTTTTGTAGTGTTACTTGTCATTTCTAACCAGGGTGGTGTAAGGAATAAAGTGCGCATCAAAGGCTTCTTTCGTGCAATTGGCACATGACTCGTTTTTTAAAGAGTACTGGTTTAGCGCACATAGTTTTTTCGAACAGAAAAATACATTACTAGCCAGTCAGCTCACTTGCTCTGCCTTCTGCGCGGTAAGTTGAGGGTTCGATTCCCTCCCAGGTAACACATTTCTGTGACGAGCATAGATGTTTGTACGGGTGTTATAAAGTATCTAATGTATGTATTTAAAATATATAAGTAGTCTATCAGCCATCTAGCCACCATATTACAAGCTATGCTTAGTTTGGGACTAGATGGTGTTGTGTGCATTGTCAACCAAAATGTATTTATATGTATTATTTATCATTGGTGCATGACTGGATTCGAACACTCGACCTTAGGATCAGAAGGGGCCATCAGAAGGGCTCACAAATGTAATCTAAATTTAAAACACTATTAATCAGTATCTATTGTATCTTATTGTACCTAATTGTGTTTTTGTAGAATAAAATAAAAAATAATACGCAGCACTTGTGTTCTTACCTAAGTACCTACTTGCATTTATTTGGATCGCTACCAACTTAATGTTAATGTTACTCACGTGTAAATTGTACCTGTTTATATTAATTAATTAATTTTCATAAGTAACTCCAATACTTGGAAGTTAATATAATTCTGATATTTAGTATCTATTTTACTTCAGATTAACGTACTACATACACAATAATTTGCGGTTTGTTTACAAGTATTTTATAAAATTCTCAAGGTAGTCTTTAGAGGTAATAGTTATAAAATAAAACAAATAATCTTGAACAAAGTAATGGATTTATCTATACTAATATTATAAAGAGGAAAGATTTGATTGTATGTTTGTTTGTAATGAATAGGCTCCGAAACTACTGGACCGATTTGAAATATTATTTTACCGTTGGAAAGCTACACTATCCCCGGGTGAGAGGCTACTTTTTATCCCTTCTTATTTGGTTTGGGAAAAATCTACAACGCGGGCAAAGCTGCGCGCGGGCAGCTAGTTCTCACTATAAATACACGGAGTGTTCATCTTTTTTTGGTCGGCCAACATGTGTGACGTTCAAATGATACAGTGAATGGCGGCCTCGACCCGATGAATTGATTTGATTGAAGGTGATTCGAATCAAGACAGATTGCCTCATGTTAGGTCTTTCGTCTTATACGACAATATTCCGTATATCTATTGTTAGTTTCTCATTCTCTGCTTGACTGATTTATTATTTCGGTGAAACAACTGCATTACAAATAATACATCCCTAAGTTTAGGCTAGATAAAGAAAATAATTCCTTTATGGGGAAGATTGGCGCTTCTATAATAGGCTTCCAGAAAATGCAACTACCCATTAAGAAATTTAAAGCTTACATAAAGGGATGTCTTGTGAAGGAAGCGTATTTTAATATAAATGACTTTATTTTTGCTCTGTCCTCAGACTAACAGATTTGCAATGTATAAACTACTGTTATCTTGTATTCGTTTTTCGTAGTTAAGTTAGTTATAAGGAGGTTCATACAAAAAAGCGCTTGGATCAGGACAAGTTTCTTGTCAAATCTTCTCATAAGTACTTGGGTTCGGAAGAATTGGCGCCTAAATTCTATGTAAGACGTTTTAAAGTGATCCTTGAGATTGTGTTGAATTAAAAGTTGTTTGACCAAAGTCAAGTTGATCAAAGATGATCAATAAAGTTGATCTTAGGTCAAAACCTTAGTTATTAGAAAATGATAATGAAATCAACTTACAAAATAACAAAAATTCCAAATTCCACTTCAATCCCCTCGACAAGTAATGGAAGTCTCCGACTAAAGGGATGCGGATCTGAAGAGGCAATAAGTTTTTGTTTACCATCGCTACCATGTAGTTATTGATCCTGAAAAAAAAAAAGACATTGACATTACAATTGTGTGTGAGTGCTCTTTATCTACCCTATGATATAATACCTTTGTGATATAAGGCTTTTACTAAAATTTTAAATCAATAACAAAGAGCATGCACCTATGTAAATTGAGCAGGTATAGTTTTAAGATTGTTATCAATTTGGTCCAAGCCGATACAAAAATAACGATGACACCAAAAATTTGTTATATACAAATTTTTGTTTAAATTGACACTGACATGCTAATTTAAAAAAATATATCCCTACTCTCATCTTTTTACATACATACATACATAAAATAAGGCGACGTCTGTAAGACGACGGGGTATGCAGAGACTATGGCTTTCCACTTGCTAAGATCCTGACATACTTCTTTTGCTACAGTTCATAAAGGCGTGTATTTTACCATATTTATATTTCACCCCATTCACTCGATTTCCAGCAAATATATAAACACTTGTTCCACTCTTTCTCCACTGACTATAATATTACATGGTGTTAAACATTCATCTCTTTCAAACTGCAACAAATTTCTTTTCATAAATTTTCTCTCAAAGGCATTATGTATACATAATGTCAGCATAGAGAAGACATTTGACGAGTAATTCATTTATTCTAACCCTACATCTTTAAAATCTTGCAACTGTATATGAATAAATATAGCCATGAAGAAGCTACACATCCCTGTCTAACACCCTTTACAATGATAAATCAATTAGTGTATGACCTATGTATAATGCAAGCACAGGAACTCTTCTTGAGTGATTTCAGAACTTAAACTAGTTTGCTGCGAACTTCATAATGTTGACGGTACCAACTAGTTCATACACACACCACCCTTATCTTTGGTCTATTTTCCCTTTTACTCTTTTTAAGCTACAGGAACTACATCTTGTTTAAATAACTACTATAAATTCTCAATCTCACATATATCTCCAATGAAAATATAAAACCAATGTAATATATCATAATAAGAAATTGCTGATTTCAAGATATGCCAGCAGATATACAGTTGTGTCTAATAAGTAATGTCAGTGTAATATAGTGATGCATACCTGAGTATTCTATGATATATATCTAGTTCGTTGATTTCTTGCTTGTGGACGCACATGTGATGCTCTGGTTGAGCTTCTCGGACTCTGTTTTGTATTGTGGACCAGTTGATCCAAGCTAGATCACTCTGAAAGGTATCATTAAATCAGCCATGAATTAGAATAGACTAGAACGGAAAAACTTTTTTTAACACCACATAACAAATACAGTGTGAATACCTATAACATAATCTATACAGTGACGAAAAAAGGCTACCACTCAGCATATGATACAGAAGTGTACAGTGTAGCAGCCTCCACCCGTCACGCAAAAGGGGCCCACATGAGGCCTAGTTGCGGAAAATCGTCCGCGTACCAAGTACCAAGTAAGAAGTGTACAGGCTGATGTATCGCTGGTATTTAGTATCAACCATATTTTTCTGCGAAGCTGTCTACCTTTAACTTTGCTACTTTCTACAATAATTATACTGAAGAATTAATGCTGTTATGTAAAGATATTTGTTATAGAAAAAATATTAATAGTTCTATAAAAAGTAATTACACAGCTCACCTCTTGGATTTTCAATGCATTGTTGTAAAATAATTTTGTGTCATATGCATAGTATAAATGATACAATGAGAGACACAATCGCATGAACCATATAACTGAGCATAAAGCGATGAGGCTCCACCTAAAACAAGAAACTTAAAGGTTAAAAATTATATTTAAAAAAAAAACTTTCCTTATAAGTGGTAAATAAAAATGTTTGTATTCAAAATATCAGAGCACTGTTTCAATCTTTTTTCTGAAGGTTTCCAAAGTCCAAACAAGAAACCCATACAGTTTCACAATTTTGTATAATTTACATAAGATATAACTCTTAAAACCATCATGGTTATTCACCTAATTATCACTACATATAGGAGTTTAGTTCCTCTTGTGATAATGGTGAATGCAACTGTGCCAAAATATCAGGAAATAGAAAACTCAGGTAAATAACCCTCTTTGGTGAAAATTATGTGAATAACCATGATGGTTTTAAGAGTTATGTTTTAGAGAAATAAATAAAAGTTTCATACTAAATTCTTTTGTCTTGCTAACTACATAATATGGTGTTGAATAGGTTTGGAACCAGGGTCCCAAACCAATTCAATTCAGTCTGGATAAGAATCTACTGGTCTTGACCAGTAGTCATTCTGATCCAGACTGACTTCAGAAGCATTCATTTTGCTTGGTCTTGTTCACTTGGACAATTTTACTTACCATTTACCAACTTATTTACCAACTTACCATTTCCATGATATATTGCTCACACAAACTGAAGATGGAAATATGACCTCATCCAAAGTAAGTTTCTCACTTCTATTGGCATTCGGGTCATTTCTGAATAGTCTTGGGTAGTCAACACAGTGTATTAGAAAAGTTGAGAACCATATAATGAAAATAAATTGAAGCAAGCAGAAAATATCGGAAAATATCATTGGGTAAAATCCTCCTCTTACATAATATCTATACATTCTTGTGAAAAATGAGTCAAGGTCATCGATGTGAGTCCATCCTCCTAAAAAATAAAAACAAGCTTCAGGTATTAAAACTATATTTACACAATTACAGAGTTAAATATTATGTCAACCAGTTGAGCTATCTAAGGTATTAAATAATTCTTAGGACTCTCCTTAATTCCTAAATACAGTAAATAACAGACTGCAGAAATTCATATTTATGTAGGTAGGTTAGCCTTTAATACCGTGATTGAAAACGATATATTTCGAAATGAATGAACAACCTTGCGCGCTAATAACAAAAACATCACGCATCACCAATGCAGTCGATAGGTGTTTGTTTCTCATGCGCTAATCTACGTCGCACAGAGCACAGGAACAAAGACATTTAGGAGCACATGTTTACCTTTGTTTTTGGGCACTTTGTGGATGATAACTTTATTGGCATCTTCGTGTTCCTGGTCCAGGGTGAGTAGCGTAGAGGCTGCATTATTGTTTCCCGCTAACGTTCCTAGTGTAGGGTTGGGCTCGCTGTCCAAAGCACTGTACGTATAAGCTACATCTCGCCTACCAAAATGAGACATAGTTTTCAAATCGATTATGTAGGTTTTTGCGTCTAAATTGAGCTATATACACATTCTTGATATCGTCCCAGCAACGTAAAAAATAACTTTCAACAAACAAATTTCGAATGCAACCATACAAAGGATTTTTTCGTAGAAGATGAAACATTAGGATCACACCCTAAAGTACATTGGTAAAATATGTTTATTATAATTATGGTAAATATCTTATTTATGACAAGTTCAAAAACACGAACAATTTAGTTGGAAATAGTAAAAAATAAAGAAACTCCACGAAATGAAACGACGAACAAAAATAAACCACGAATGACTTGCTTGCTTGACTGACTGGTTGGACTGACTGACTGTTGTTTGGAATAAGGGAGGGACGATAAGTCTTGAACACTGTGTTCGGATATTTCAAATACATAATCGATGCATCGATCTGTATCGATTATAACTAATCGATTGTTAACATTTTGTGCTGCACAGCTTCTACTTCTAGGCCTAGGAAAGAAAATACTTTTTCTTTCAACTACGTAGTAATGTTACTAAAAACCGATCACAAAGGACATATTTTTTGCTTAGAACCAAAACAGTGCAGTAATGTTATATGAAATCTCATTATAGCATTGTTTTTTACTTTTTATTTAGATATAAATTTACCACAGAGGTTTAATATTTCCCATTAAGTTTAATATAAAATGTTTGCATTAGATCAAAAAGATACTGGCTGATAATAAAAATGGGCTGAATAAAACTGGCTGAATAAAATTAATGCACTCATGTTAATTCAGTGCCTTCGCTTCCGCTCGGCACCAAAATAACACTCGTGCATTAGTAACTCACTTTGCGCTCGGTGCAATAATCTACTATTTCTTTCAACTACGTAGTAATGTTATCATTAATGACTACAAAACCGATAACAGAGAACCTTGCTTAGAACCAAAACAGTGCAGAAATGTTATATGAAATCTCATTGTTGCACTGTTTTTTACTGGCTGAAAATTAAAATCGGCTGAATATAACAGACTTGGTGAAAAAAAACTTTAGTTTGAAAACTTGACTTTAGTTTCCGGGAACACGAATTGGAGGGTGAAAAGTCTCAAATCTGGTAGGGTTTTGCTTTCTGATTACATATTTATCACTCTCAACAGAAGGAAATCCTTAGTTTTCGAGAATATAATAAAACATTTCTAACCTTAAATCTGATAAAACGTGAAACAAAACGTAAAAATTGACAGATAATAACCAAATTTGTCGTATTTGTTGTCTGTGGTATAACATGTTGTGCAAAATTGATGCGAACGAAACGTAAAAAACCTGTCATGTGTCAATATAATAATATAGTTATTCCGTTTCTCCTCGAGTTTTGCGAATGTTCCCTCTCTGTCGGTGCTTTGTAGTGACTTTGTTATGGCTTCTTTCGACGACTTTGGCTTATCTTCACTTCACTTGGTTACTTATCACTTATCACTTGGTAAGGTTATGTTAGAGTAGGTACCTATAGAAAACAACGCCGCCGCCGCCGAAGCGCCAAAAGAATAATACAAGGTCACGGTAGGAGCATAAGTAGAGCAATTTTTGAGGTTAGGTTTCATTTATTCAAATATCTTGAGAACGGGGCAATCCCTTTTATTGGGAATGATCTCAGCTTAACGCTGAGACTAAGTTCCAGAGTCTCGAGCACCGTCGTAAAGTTGCTTGCCTTTCTTTTCTTCTTTTATAGGATACATTTCGGAGAATATGCCCAGGAATTACATGATCTGATTCCACCATCTCCTTTTCACAACAGGACAAGTCTGTCTTTCCTGAAGACTACAATCTAGGTCTCTTCAAGTCTCGAGTAAATAGGTGTCTTCTAGACCTGCGTGCCCCATCGTCGGACATATCGTCGCTTAACATCAGGCGAGATCGTGGTCAAACATAGGTTTATTGATGATAAAAAAAAGGTACCAGGGTTTATCCCCGTCCCCCCCAATTTTTTCCTTCATTTTCGTGTTCCCGGAAACTAAAGTTTAACCTATTTTATCACAGTAGGTAGATTGGTAGTTGAAAGGAAAGTAAATTACGCACCTTGCTAAAAAGAGTAATTAATGCACTCATGTTAATTTAGTGCCCTCGCGTGCGCTCGGGCACTAATGTTAACTAATGTTAATGTTTATTTTTATTTTCCTCGTAGGTATAGTTTAGAGCACTATGTAGGTATCACTCGGGAGAAAGTGCGATTCCTACCTCGTGTGTTTTAAGGCCGGAGGCACAGCCTCGGGCCTCAAATGACACACGCCATAGGAATTGGGCACTTTATCGCCTAGGTGTACACCTAGTGTACTATTTTCAAAGCTGGTCAACATCTACAAGTATTGGCGAATGTAAAAATAATACGACGTCAGATCACTTCAGTTTATTCACTTTTTAACAGTCTAGAATCTGTCAGACTCTGACTGTCTTGCGTTATCAAGTGAACGTTTTATACCAAGTAAACAGAAGTTATTTGTCAACTTTACTGTAAGCACTATGTTATGAATAGAAATGTTTACTTGGGAATGTTAATACAATAATTCAAATAATTTATATACACGGGACTTTTATAAAAATATTTATGCCAGCTTACACAAAGGAATACATTAACACATTCACTGCCACTGACACGCCTCGCGTGTTCAGGCTAATCTAAGTCTCTACGCCAAGAACACGCCAGGCGTGTTTTGAATGTTTCGGTTATATTTCCAAAACTAGGCCAGATTTTCTGTTAAAATTTTTAGTGCGTCATTTTTAAAGGATAGGCTATGGCATATTGAAGCGGTTCCCTAAAAAAACTAGTTAGATTTTTTTACGAAAAATAGGTATTTTGTAGTGCCGAGAACACGCTAGGTGTGTTCACTTACTGAAGCTACCCTTAGGTTCCCAAACTTTTTTATTCTTTTAAACGCTTCGCTAATTTCAGAGTTATAAGCTTGCGATATGAGATTTTTAACCAGTATTTGATGACAAAACGGAATGTCATAATTTATCGAACCGTTGTTTTTACCGTATACAGTACTGTGTCATGTATGAATAAATAATAAATAAATAAATAATGCCGGACATTTCACACAGCACCATCTGGCCCCAAAGTAAGCAGAGCTTGTGTTATGGGTACCACATGACTGATATACTACTTATATGAAGTCGCTTATACAACTCCATACGCCATCAATGAAAAAAAAACGTACCTATCCGATGTATATCTTTATATAATTATACACACACACACAGTGACATACACACGTACAGTAAAATTATCTCTATTATATAAAAATCAATTGATGTTCGTTTGTCTCGCTAAAAATTTTGTCATCATTAATATCTTCCGTTTCCGGTACAAATTAAACTTTTCCTGAAAAAAATATAAGAAATCAATTTATTTCATTTGAATATTTTGAATTTAATTCATACTTATGTAATTAGGTAAGGCCAATCAACCAACATTACGATAATACGAGATAAATAACGTAAACAAACTTTCTGCAGTTCAAAGCTTTTTATCGGTTTAATAATTTAGATGAATTCACTCATATAAGACTGAAAATATGTTTAAATATGATTGTCACTCAATATATTATTAAAACAAATGTACTTGCACTGTTAACAATGCCAATGTTACAGTTCACAATAAAACTTTATTCATTTATGCATGGGAATTTTAGTAAAAAAAGTTTGAGAACCTTAAATTACGTTATAATAAATTTACTTACTAAAATCTGTTTTTCTAAGCAATGCCGCGAGCACGCCTAGCGTGTCCGCGGTTTTATACGGTGGCATCTCGATAAACTTCAAGAAAATCGTGGTGGCAGTGAATGAGTTAAAAGGTAAACTACTACCAAAGTTACTTTTTTTGCGAATTTATGTTTTTTTAGAGTTTCTACTAAATCAATATAATAAATAAAATAATACAAGCGTTTTACCTACCCATATAACGCTTAATAAGCGAAA
Organism: Lampropteryx suffumata; assembly: GCA_948098915.1. Taxonomy (NCBI): domain Eukaryota; kingdom Metazoa; phylum Arthropoda; class Insecta; order Lepidoptera; family Geometridae; genus Lampropteryx; species Lampropteryx suffumata. Next base: position 21,699,074 of record OX402544.1, on the reverse strand, counting down.
ATACCTACCTAATTCAAAACATAGACAACTTATATTGAGAGTTCGCTTTCTGGTACCTGATTGGTCGATTTTATCTCTTTTACCCACCAGAAGGCGTGCGCGTGCGCGTCAACTTGGCGCGATGCTCGATTAAAACCATCAGTGGATCTCAAATTGTAATAAATTATTAATATGTTTGAAAATCCACAATAATAAAGTTATATGCTTTATTAGACTTATTACTTTCCGATTTAAAAACTTTGATGGAAAAAGGTTTTACTCCCATAGCAATTTAAAAAGTTGCAGGTACCTTTAGGATGCTATGCTTATAGGAAGCAGAAACTATAGGATGCTAACGCATTTTTAACCGACTTCAAAGAAAGGAGGTTACTCAATTCGACCGTATATTTTTATTTTATATGTGTTCGTGGATAACTTCGTCGTTTATGAACCAATTTTGATGATTCTTTTTTGTTAGAAAGGATAGGTACATCTCAAGGATGGTACCATCATAAGGAAACCAGGATCTGACGATAGCATCCCAGAGAAATCGAGGGGAACCTTCGAATATCGTAGTGGCGACTAGTGCGTTTGTTAATTTTTTCATTAAGTATTTTAAAGCACTAAGTACTATTGAAGGTCTGGAGTCGATCTGATGATGGAGCCGAAAGACAGTCGAGAACTTTACACCCAGATAGGTTGCGACTATCATTAGGGGTCTGGTGATGAAGACAAAGGACAATCAAGGGCACTCAACGATTTACAGTAGCTACCTTGTGTACTCGTATATACTTACATGAAGTTGGTTGTCTTTTTAGTTTTTAAATCGTAGATAATTATTAAAGATTGGCTTATTTTCTACAACTTTTGTTTTTTTCCATACTTTTTGAGTTATGGGACGTTTAATGTTGGACTACCGGGCGTAAAGTCGAAAACTTCAAGGTACGCATAGAATATAATGGTACAAATTCAACAAACAAATTTAAAAAAATATTCTTATGATTTACTTACATCGTCGTTCTTCCCATCCCCTCTTCTATTTTTAGTAATGGCAGACAAATATATAGATATAATTACCCACGCTAGACCCCTTCGTCCCTTCTTTTGTGTAGAAACATAAAAGAAACGGTTTACCTACTATAGAAAAAACTTTTGGGCTGCTGCGTCACCCACCGAGCGTCGGCTTTTTTGCATTAAACGTCCATACGACGACGTTAATTAAAACTCAAAAAGTGTTTACATTAGAAAAAAAAGTTTTAAGGAAAGTTCTAGAAAATAAACTGATCCTTAAAAAAGGATAGATGCATTTAATTGATTAATCTAATATTTTAAGAGTTATCAGCCGAGATAGAAAAGCCGGTTTTTCTATCTCGGCTGATCGGCCATAAATCGTAAAAGGTAAGTTTTACAAAAATGACAATGTTTCCAGGAAATAAATAATGCATAATTTTATATATATATAGATAATCGGATCGGATCTGTCAGCATTTTGTGATTTTATGCTCAGTAAGTGACCCTAGAACTCGTAAAAAAAATTGGATCGGAAATTTAGTACGAGGTTGACCAAAAAAAACAGCAATTTTTTTCGGCCTATGTGAGCTGTAGACCCTCGCTATAATTTTTCGAAATGACTGAAATATAACTTTTTTTTACGTTTTCAACGCCCATATTATTTTCCGTAATTTTTAAATTTTTTTAAAAAGTTGAAAACGTAAAAAAAGTTATATTTCAGTCATTTCGAAAAAATATTTTACGTTTTCAACCCCCATATAACCTTCATTTTGAAATTTTTTTAAAAACTGTATCGACCATAAAAATCTTTATACATACCTAAAGAACCTTCTCATAAAATTTCGCGAGAATCGATTGAAAAATGCGTCCTGTAGAGAAGAACATCAAAGAATTATTTAACGGAAGCTCTCAAAAAGGAATATTTTTTTCACTTTTGTTTTTGCAACTTTTTCCATCGATGCTTTGATCCTATTGGTCACAGCGTAAGGTTATAAAGCCTAAAGCCATCCTCGATAAATGAACTATCCAACATTAAAATAATTTTTCAATTCAAACCAGTAGTTCCTGAGATTAGCGCGTTCAAACTAACAAACTTTTCAGTTTATAATATTAGTATAGATAAATATATAATTACAATCACACTAATATTAGAAATACGAAAGTCTTGTAGGTATGCCAAGTAGGTAGGTGAGTGTGCAGATATGTTGGTGACCCTTTCATGCAATAAACTATACATAAAAATAACACTACATACACTAATTACTATACTATTAAGATACTACCAAATTTTTATCAAGATGCTACGCGCGCGAAGCCGCGTTCGGAAGCTAGTAGTACAAAATAACACGTTTATACAAATAACATGAAGTTAAAAAATTATAAGTACACAACTTTAGGATTTCACATTTAAAATAAACGTTACCCTGCCCTGACCTAAATTTCTTTTTAAAATTGGTGTGCAACCGATTCACAAAAGAATTTTGGGCATAATTAGTGCGAGTACCTACGATTGATAACGAACAAAGGTGTGTTTGGGGCTAAACGACGCTATGTGAAATATCCGCCATTATTTATTATTATTATTATATTATTCCGTAACAATTCGGACATTAACTCGGAACAGTCAATAACACCATTGCACACACCATGAAGAAACGACAAGTCTGCGCGAGAACTGCGATTTTTAAGAGTTGTGAAACGATGATAGAGGCATGCTTCCTGGTAATCGTTGAAATGGCGAAAACTAATACAATAATTATACACTAATTAATAACTTACTTACTCATATTTAACCAAATCAAAATCTTCCAAAAACAAACTAACTAAATTATTGTCTGGTGGTAACAACGCGGAGCAAAGAGCTGAATCTACAGCATTACCAATCAACGTGCCAATAGTGTCTTGGGAACGCTGCCCTCTGGCATAGCAGTGATCTGGATCAGAACACTCCCAAGACAAACATTTGTGTGACGAAAACAGGTCTTTGTTTTATGTCTGGGTGTCATAGATACATAGGTATGTATTTTAAAATATATAAGTATTTAGGAACGCAGTATTCTAGGAGTCAAGCTCACAGACCACGTCCACGTACACTGCGTTCCAAAACTCAAATCGCGGATGTCGGACAGCAAGTAGGGAAATTGAAGTGGGACTGGGCAGGCCACGTTTGCCGCATGTCGGATGCGTTCTGGGCTAAAGCCATCACAGAGTGGACACCCGTGAACGGAAAACGACCTCGCGGCAGACCGCGGCGAAGATGGAGGGACGAGTTAGACGCCCATCTTAAGGATTGGCCCACAGTGGCTTTAGACAGGGACGATTGGAGAAAAGGAAGGGAGGCTTTTGCCCTGCAGTGGGACGTCACGGGCTCTTCATAATAATAATAAATAATCAGTCACCACAACAACAAACAACAGCTTTGCTTAGTTTGGGGCTAGATGGTTATATGCATCCACCATTTTTATATTTATTTATTAATTTATCTTAGTTTCTTCTAAAACAAAGTCCACAGAACGTTTATCAATTTAAAACGTATACGCATTTTGTCAAACAAATTAAAAAATTATGATGACACACAACCCACACAACCAAGATTTATATGTGCTACGAGTTACGTCTTTTGCATTACAATAGAGTGCTACGCCTATTCGTAGCCCGCTACGTGTCGTCGCCTTCGAAGCGTTACGTGCCCATTAGATTTTGAAATGAGAAAAATAAGTATCAGATAATTTTTAGAAATGTAGTTGAATCAGTTCCTATACCTAATTCAGAAATAGCTTCAACGTTGGTCAGAATTATTTATAGCAAAGCGACATCTGTTTACAAAAGGTCCGAGGGTGTCCGACTTTTATTTTACTTTACTTCGAACGTGTCGACATCTGTTGATAGAAATAGGAAGGGGTTGGGTTATATAGTACTGGTATTACAACAACTTTTTATTAAAAAACCAGTAAACACTTATTCTGTACTTGATTTTTTTTAATTTTTAGATATCTTAGAATTTAAGTAACTTACTCAAATGAAGCCACGCCACGATACCCCGATTATAGGCTCCTGTTTAAAGCAGTCGAAGTCAAAATAACCCACATCGTAACTCGTATTACGCTTAGACAGTGTCTGAAAAACAACCATTTCATTTTATCACACAAAAGCGTAATAAAAGTATTCCGTCTGTGTATTACTCTAAATAAACATGTTAGTAAACATAGCCTTACAGACCCCTCTGTGTTTCAGTATTGGAACATTTTAGTCAGCTGTGCCCGGGAGCTTTTCCCTGAGCGAGTTTCAGTTGTGGAAAGTGGGGAAACTTAAGGAAACCCCAGAAAATTAATGCAATAATGCAAATGCAATTAATTAAATTCAATTAAAATCTGTAAGATGACGTTACTGTGGTAACATTTTTTGCTCAGAACACTTTTCGGCTTTATACTCAACCTACAAGAAAAAAAAATGTGATGGATTGTTTATAAAAAAAACCTTGCACGGATCTCTTTTAACTATTTGGATTGAGAAATTATCGGAAGCGTATTTTGAAAGCTTTTAGAAGATGTTCTAGATCGCGCAAGCAATGTTTTCACCCTGTCTGAACGTATGCAAGAATCGTAGTATTAACATTGGAGGGTCCGTGGTTACGCAGTAAGCCGGTTAGGGTTAAGAACGCCTTTACAAACTTTACTTGTGAAGGGGAGCCGGTCAAAATCCCATTGATGAGTGATGAGTATCGACATTGAAAAAAAAAGTGGTTAAACTGGGTAACAGAACCCAGCTCCAACTGTCGTAACCAATGTGACCTTCTTTTGTTGTTTTGGAGTCCAAGGCGCTGACTAAATTCCAATACATTCCAATTATATAAAACTTACTATTTAGAAAACGCTAAAGGCGCACCATTGGGTAAGTCTCTCACTACTCCTCGCCAGAGTCGCATAGTTTTGTGGGTAAAATGAGAACTAAAGTCTAAAATATCAGTGTCGAAATAAACATGTATTTACATAAAAACACCATTTTGGCCGTGAAATTTTGGTACACACAATTATAATACATCATTTACATACAAAATTAAATTACACCTGTAACTGGGGGTGATTAGGTAGAGGGTATTAACATTAAGCTATAGGGTTGTTGGTGTTATGTAATTCAGAAGAATTGTTGTATGAATAACTATGTTTACAATTATGTAAGACAAAAAAATTAAATTATGCCTAAGACAAGAATAGTCTTAGATTATTCGTTTTTGACTCTAGATCATCATATACAACTCTAATAATAGATTTATTTACTCTGCAACATTTAAAAGTATTACCGAGTGTGATAGAAGTGAAACTCTGCACCGGATGTTCAGATCTCACCTTGTCATCCTCTTATATACTGGCGGTGGGCATTGGTACGCCATAACGCAAGACCCTAATCATTGTTTAGGGAACAAATGTTTTTTTTTGGGTTTACACATTCTAAAGAACTTTAATATTTAATCTATCAGATAGATAGTCCAGTAGTTTCGGAGCCTATTCAATACAAACAAACATACAATCAAATCTTTCCTCTAAAATATAAGTATAGATTCTATACTAATATTTTAAAGAGGAAAGACGAACTACGAGTACGTAGTAATGTTATCATTAATCACTACAAAACCGATCACAAATCACGTATTTTTTGCTTAGAACCAAAACAGTGCAGTAATGTTGTATGAAATCTCATTATTGCACTGTTTTTTACTTTTTATTTACATATACATTTACCACAGAGGTTTAATATCTCCCATTAAGTTTAATATAAAATGTTTGCATTAGATCAAAAAGAGACTGGCTGATATTAAAAATCGGCTGAATAAAACCGCCTTAGTGAAAAAAAACAAATAGCGCATTTTGTACCATTGTAAAACTTTGATTCTTCTTGAGTAGGTATATTTTATAACAGTAGGTACCTAGATTGGTAGTTGAAAGAAAAGTAAATTACGCACCTTGCTAAAGAGAGTAATTAATGCACTCTTGTTAATTCAATGCCCAACATAACACTCCTGCATTAATGACTCACTTTGCGCTCGGTGCAACAATCTACTATTACCGTTGGAAAGCTACACTATCACCGGGTGACATAGGGTATTTTTTATCCCGGGAAAAATCTTCAACGCGGGCGAAGCTGCGTGCGAAAAGCTAGTAATTAATAAAACTAGAAATAGAATTTAGCCTCCGAGCCAATTTTTTTTATAAGGGTTAGTGTCTCTTACTGAGCCTAAAATCACAAAATGCTGATAGATCCTGGTGTAGCTTCAAGCGCCATCTTGGAAAAAAGTTTTTGGCTGATATCTCGGAAACTGTGCACTTTAAGGAAAAAGTTATGGAGACCATTATTGTATAAAAAAACATTTTTTTTATTTGCTGTAAACTTTTTTGTAAAACTTAACGTTTACGATTTATGGCCCATTTAATGAACCTGTTTTTATATCTCGGCTGATGACTCTTAAAATATTGGATTAATCAATAAAATGGGCCTATCCATTATTAAAGATCAATTTATTCTCTATAACTTTTGTTTAAAACTTAATGTCATTTTTGAATTATAGGACGTTAAATCGTAAACGGTAAGTTTAATAAAAAAGTTTACTGGAAATAAAAAAATGCAAAATGTAATAATGTTCTCAAAAAAATTGGATCAGAAATTTAGTGCAAATTAGTATACGGCCCACATGATTGGCTGTATATTTATTTGCTGGCACAGTTGTACAAATCTGACCTGCCACAAAGTGTGATTGTAATATTTTGCTGAGTAATGTTACAGAACTGTTACAAAGTGTTAAGCTACACTTGAGAACACTAAAATCGCACACCCGCACATTTTTACCTAATATTCAATATTTGTTTGATTTGCAGCATACAGCAAATGAATTTCAAATGAAATAGAAAGTGCATTAATGCAGGCTTTCGTAGGAAACATAAGGGGTTAACATTGACCTTCAAAAACAATACAATAGTCCACCTGGAAATGGCTCGATCCAGGTAGGGCCGGCGGCGGGACTTATCGCAGGTACAAGAGGGTGCGTTTTGAGATAATATTCATCATTTGCATACCAACGTACGGTGTGAAAGCTTTTCCATCAATTAAGACTTCAAATGGAACAAGAAAATGGATACCACACCAGAAGTAACCGCTCAAGTTGTTGCCCTTATAGAATCGGGCTTAAACCAAAGTCAAATGGCTCGACAGTTCAATTTGACCCGATACTCTTTTCGTCGTATATACCAGAGATACCAAGAGAATGGTGGCTACCAACGACGACAAGGAACTGGCCGTACTCGTGCTACACCACAGCGTGATAACCGCTTCCTTGTGACGACTTCTTTACAAAATCGTCGTTTGAACGCAGTTCAACTGAGACAGCGGCTCCAACAAGCTCATGAAGTGGAAGTCAGTCGGTGGACAGTCAGAAGACAAATTTGAGAAGGTGGCCTAACTGCGCATAGACCAGCAAATGGGCCGAAATTGACCCATGCCCACCGACAAGCCCGCCTTCAGTTCGCTCGGCAGCATTTGAATTGAAACGAGGAACAATAGAGATCAGTCCTATTCTCTAACGAGTGCAGGAGGTGCTTACATGGTAACGACGGACGGGCAAGAGTGTATCGAAGATCAGAAGAGCGATTTGCTCAATTTTGCATAGCAGAACGAGTCTCCTATGCCGGTGGATCTTGTGGATCGTGTATGTTTTAGAGAGGCGTGTCTAAGGAAGCGAAGACAGCTTGTGTTCATACCGGACCGAATACTGGCCGTCAATCGAGAGGATTAACTTCTCGACGCTACATTGAGGAAGTACTAGATAGCCACGTCGTACCCTTTGCTGGGTTTGTTGATAAAAACTTCCTGTTTATGCAGGATAATGCAAGACCGCTTACTGTTGGCATAGTGTACCTGCAATAAGTGGATGTGTCCGTTATGAAGTGGCCAGCTCGAAGCCCGGACCTCAATCCCATTGAACATCTATGGGATGAGGCAAAAAGGAGAGTTCGAGGCCGAGATGCTGCTCCAACAACTCTACAGGAGCTTCAAGAGGCGATCGCAGAGGAATGGGCGGCAATACCTCAAGATTGGATTAAAACTAGTAAAATCAATGAAAACCCGGATGGAGCCAGTGGAGGCTCCGTTCAGGCTAGGGGAGGAAACATTTCGTGATTGTTGTTAGAAGTCATTTTTATTTCTTAATTCTTTTATTGTCCCAAATTCTGAAGCTACCAAATTCATTAAAACACGTGCACTTTGGTTACTGACCTCCAATAGCAATTTTGACATGATTCAAGCACAAATAAGGTACCACTAAATAGGAATTGAAATAGGCTTTGAATCTGCATTCAAGAAATTTAACGTAGTTTTATATTTTTATTTTTTTTTATTACATACCTATTGTAAAAAATGCATGCATGTCCGATTTTATTGCTCTCGAGTCTAGTTCCTAAAAATATTAAAACAAACAATTTAAACAAAAAACCTTACAACATAAAAACCTTCGTATCTTACGCAAATAAATAATATTTATCTTAAGTATAGCCATTTAAGATTTGAAGACTTTTTAAGCTAATTTTGTTTAAATTGTTATTTTTTAAGTTTTTAGAATTTCTCAATCTCTCTCTATGCTTTTTTTCTCTACTTATATTACAGTCAAATGTGCTACAACTAGTAATTTTGATAAATACTCTATAAGACTAATTAAGAAACTAGTGGGGCTAGTTTTAAAAACGAGTGATCTCAAAATGTGTTACTGTGAGTAGAAATGATCGACTGTGAATTTATAATAACAATTATTTTGGTGAATAAGATATAAACTGTTCTTAATGTTTTATTTTAAATAAAAGTTTTAGATTGAATGAAACATTGATTAGATTGATTGATTGTTTTTATTTTATATACATAGACAATGTAACAATAATTGGATAGAAACTATATGATTAAATAATTATATCTTATATAATAATATTTCATAATATTATAGAATTTGGGATGTTCTTGGAATCATACCTACACTTGCAATAAGAACCGTAAAGCATGTTGTTAATTGAGGTAAGGATAACATTTTAGTAAGTAGTTCTTTACATGACAGCCGTATAATAACATGTAACAAATAACATAAAATAACAAAAAATAACTCTTTTAAGTGAGTCTACTTGAGCACGGTATGTGTGTTGCTTACGACGAACTATTTGTCTATAAGATACAGTACGGGCCTCCTCAGCAAAACATTTTTTTAAATATTTTTATGTAAATATAAAAAGATGTTTAAAATCAAACATTAAATCATGTCGCTCTAAAAACTGTTGCAATCATTACCTATTCATTGACATCAGAATAATGATACTTTAATGGTACATTTGGTATGAGAATAATGATACTTTAATGGTACAATGGTACACACTATGGAATTGAGGCCAGTAGCCTCAATTCTGTTGGCACCAACCTAACTAATTTTAGCTAAAATTAGGTTTAGAACTGTCAAATGAAACTTTGGTATTCTGCTATTACCAACATATTCTAATTTAATTTTATCTAATATAATTAAGCGTTTCTAAATTAGTTTAGAAGTAGTTAGGTTAGTTTGTTTGTACCATCACCAACCGATTAGGTTTTACAAATGCTATGACTAACTAAAATATATTTTAGACAATTCCTAATTTTAGAAATGAACTTACCGAATTGCCACCACTAGCTAATTATCTGATTATAAAATGGACAAAAGTCTATACTAATAAGTTATTAATATCTGCTTTTAAGGACGACAACACAATTTTGGAGGGAACTCTCGACCGATGGGAATCGAAGACTAATAGTCATCCAAATATAAGGTGAAAGGTCACTTGTTCCGGGAGCAGAATCAGTCTGTGAAGTTTGATCCTTCTGTTCCAAGACAGGCTATGCAATCTGAAAAAATATTGTACATTAACGAGTAGGTATTTCACACAGCATGCACCATCTATCAAATAAACAAATTAAAGATGTAAGTACCTAGGTAATCTACACTAATATTATAAATGCGCTAGGCAACTCTTTCTATCTGTCTGTTTGTTACGTTTTAACACCTAAACCGCTTATCCGATTTTGATGAATTTTGGTATAGAGATAGATGGGATCTTGAAGAAAAACATAGGCTACTTTTTCTGGAGGTACCACGCGTACGAAGCCGCTGGCAGCAGCTAGTAAAGATATACACTAGAAATAAATACTAAAATAAATAAATTCTAACACGTAAGAGGAGCATCCGTGGAAAGCAACCCGGACTTATGGTGATCAATTAAAATAATACTAGCGGTCGCCCACTGGTCGAAACTTGACCATAATGAATTAATAATTATTGTTTTTTATGCATTATAAAAAAATATATTAGCATTCTGCACTCCTTCTCTATATAGGTAAGCTATAAGTGTGCGAAATTTCATACTCCTCCGACCACGATATTTTCGTAAAAAGGGGTACAAAGTTTTTCTTTACGTATTAATAGGTATATAGATTTCTAAGAATCTCAACAAAAACAAAGTAATAATGTGAATAATTACGTTTTAAAAACTAAAAAGAAAACCGACTTCATTGAATGAAATTTTAGCCTACATATTTAGTGGAAAATAGATGTATTTTATATTATATATATATATATATATCATGGGTAGGCTAAATAAACGCACCGCTCTAATGAGAAAGCGCGGTATCGAAGTACACGAAAACATCAACGATGTATAGAATTTTTAGATTTTAGTTGATTTTTCAACCGATTTTGATAAAATTTATATGGGACCACCTGTAAACAAAAAAATAATTTTCCAAATCGGTTCAGGCGTTTTCGAGTAATCGGTGAACATACCTACATAAAAAAAAAGATTCCGACGAATTGAGAACCTCCTCCTTTTTTATGAAGTCGGTTCAAAAGAGGCCAAGTTCGGTATAAACTGCGTTCGCGGTTGACAATGACGTCGAGTTGAGGTGTCAATATCCATAGCAGTTCTATAAAGGAATCATAGCAATAAGAATGTTATTCAAATTGTTTATAAGAAAATTTGTAACGTTTAGTAATATTGAAATTTATATCATGGCGAGTTTTAATACTAAGTATTAAATGTATGTATTCAAAAAATATTATATAACTAGCATATCAGTCATGTGGTAGGTACACAAGCTCTGCTTATTTCGGGGCCAGAGTAGTTACATGTAACATAATGTACAACTTTATACTTATGCTATTTGTTCTATTTTATACTATTTACTATAACTATCTACGCATTTAGTTTAACATAAAACATGCCAAGTTGTAAATTTCAATGTCACTTAACGTTACAAATTTTCTTGATACTTTTTTATTTACTTTCGTGAAATTTCGGATACTAGGTATCCAACGGGGTCTTATTAAACAAGCAAAGTTGCAAGTATGTAGGCTTTCTTGTTTTTGAGTTATGGGGGAGTCTAAGCGTAGCACGAAATGTTTCGGGTATGTAGGTATATATACACACGGCCAGTGCACCGCTCGTTTCTTTTCCGAACTAATCCGAATTAATTCGTTTTTATAAGTAAATTTAGATTTTAAAAGCCGAAGAGGCGGGGGCATGTTATTCCAGCATTTAGTTGCTAGGTACCGAAAAAACTGCCCCGAAACGCAACTGTTTTGTGCCTATAGTAGTACACCAACAAGGTCCTACTTGGTCTCGTGCTATGAATTAGTGCTGCCAAAATTTTGATGAAATTTTAAATTCGAGACTGAGAAGTTAATGATTGGTCAAGTTTGGAGAAGAGGTATTCTGGAGAACCAAGACACCATGCCATGTAAAGAGCCCGACGCGAAGCTACATTAAAAATACCATATCAAATTATAATACAAGAGCTGGTCATCTTATAAGAAGCGGAAACGTGTAATGATTAAGATTAACCACGAATAAGATGAATAACTATGAATACGATATTAATTAGGCTATTAAAATAGATTTTTTATTAGTGATAATCTAAAAGCTATTCATAAAGCAGTACAAACAATGTTAATCCAAAGTAAAACAATGTAAGTCCGGCTATGTACAAACAATGTTAATTATGAAATAAGTAATATATGCCAGGAATATATTTTACAGAGGTCCAATCAAAAGTTTCCACTTGTAGTTATAACAAAAGAAGTAAGTAGAAATACGACTACATGAAACGATACGATAGCAGACGTCTGATTCTAGAAAACAATAAATTTATGAAATCCACTTTTTAAATTATCACACTTTATGTGGGGTTTGCACAACAAACTAACGCTCTTATTCATCAATACTCGCTATTTTAAAATGCTCTCTAAATATTGCTGGACAATTCACACAGCATCATCTACCTCCAAACTAAGCAAAGCTTGTACCATACTATGGGAACCGATTATGTATGGTCTATGTCATTTATTTGACAAAAAATATGATAGATACATGATAGATACATATATAACGGCATTTTACAATAAGCAATATAATTATAAACAATGTAAGAATCTAAGTACCTTTTTATTATGTCGCATTATCGAAGCATCTTTCAGTTTGGTTGGCCCTAAAATAATACTTCGTTGTGACGAATCGCTAGCTAATCTTCATCAGATTCACGAGTACCAGCACCAGAATTTCTATCATTATTAAGAGATGAAAGAGATTGGTCTTTCGACTCATCAGCTTTTGTTCGTCGTTTCTTTGTTTTTGTTTTTGTTCTCATGGTTTGGTTGCTTTTTCGTTTCAAAATTCTGGTAGCTGTGTCGCTGCTGGACGAATGGCATTTTTCTAGATTTCGAGCTGCTTCCATGTTAATTACGTGTGATTCAAATGCGTCTGAAATGGTAAAACTAACTAGTTATAATTTGAAATTTTTACTTAGTAGCGGGTACTTTTACAATACACCTTAATACAAACAAAACAAAGAAACAAGCATGTTCATAATTGTTATCCTAATTAAGTAAGTTTGAGGATGTCTGAGAGAATTTTCCTCATGTAACTAAGGCTGCAAGTAGGTACGGTGTCACAAGCACATAAAGATTTTTTATCTGTTTACCTAGTCAGTTCAGAACCTAGAAGGTTCAGTGCCCTTCGAACCTAAACGCAGTAAGTGAAACTGTCCTGGCACCTGGCACTGTGGTGGTACGCAACGCACCATGACGAACTTTTGCTGTGGAGTCCTACCACCATGCAGTATGTCAGAGGTACGTCCAAACATTATCATTGTCACATAATTTTGCACATCGCCGCTTATAAAAAACACTAACCAATGACAAACAACTTTATATTCTAAGGTGTGCCGGTTTCCTCACGATGTTTTCCTTCACCGATTGAGAGATATGCCATACCTGAATGATAAGCCAATTAACAATAAGCACTTATTGTATTCATGTTTTTCGTAGGTTTGCACTCGAACCGTAATTCAAATACAAATTTAAATCAATGTTATTTACACAAAGTTGTATTATGAATTGTAGGTAAATACATATTATTTTTATAAATTCGGAAGCTTGTCTCAGCTTGTTTGCTACGTTTCCAAGCCTAAACGATCTTGATAAAAATTGGTAAGGAGAGATATATTGTATCTTAGCAGCAGCTAGTATATGTTAATAGGGAACTGGTGGACGATATCAATAACGAGCTGGTGCTTATCTCGCTCGGACAAAGGGTTAGTAAAGCTAGTATCGAGGTAATGTTGCCAGCCTTTTGTGCACTTTACCTGCATCTTCAATTTTATCAAGATCCGTTCATACGTTTAGCCGTGTAAGGTAACAAAGAAACAAACAGACAAACATAGAATTTAACAGAATAGAAACAAAACAAATCCCTGAACATAACATTAAAAATTGCAAATGATTTGGCGCGTCTAATAGCATCTGGTAGTGCGTTTCATAGTTGAACAGCCTGCACTGTACCAACTGTGAAAGAATAAGCATAGAATGAGGTGTGGACAGGTGTCGCGAGTATGAGATTATCAGAGGAGCGCAAGGATCGAGAGTGGAAGAGATAGATAGATAACTATTTATTGACATGGAATATTACAATAACAATAACTTAACTAATTTAAGGCAAAACAACGGGCGGCCTTATCGCTAATAGCGATCTCTACCAGGCAACCAGGCAACAATGGATTGAACTATAAATAAAGAAATAAGGGGCATGTTGGTGTGGTGTATTTATATAATTACATACTTATATCATCATTACATAGTATAAAACAAAGTCGCCTCCCGCTGTCTGTCTGTCCCGATGTATGCTTAGATCTTTAAAACTATGCAACGGATTTTGATGCGGTTTTTTTAATAGATAGAGTAATTCAAGAGGAAGGTTTATATGTATAAAACATGCATAATATAGTAGAGGAACACTGATAATTTTAGAGGTTTCTTATGTGGTGTCGTAAATAAACTATTTTTTTGGGCTAACATTGCAAACGCTGGCTGAACCCTGCGAGATATATCAAAATAATGTACTAAAGTATTGTATACCTTAAAAAGGTCTACACAAAAGTCCACAATGGTATATGTCTGTCTCTTAGGTTATGTTATTCTCTTAGATAACGTTGTATATAAATTCATTCTGTAGTATATTTAGTATCAGCATTGCACCCGTGCGAAGCCGGGGCGGGTCGCTAGTATATATATAAACTAAATATATACTGGTGTATTATGGGTGCGTTCGATTTCCGCCGCGGGACAAATGTTTGTATGATCTGCAAGTATTTGGCTCGGGTCTGGGTATTTCTATGTAAAATATGTATGTATTGAAAAAATAAATTAAAAAAAAGTATATAAGTAGTATATCAGTCATGTGGTACCCATAACACAAGCTCTGCTTACATTGGGGCCAGATGATGCAGTGTGAAATGTCCGGTATTATTATTGGGGTGATTTTTAAACTACGCGTACGGGGCGAAGTTGATGATAAACCAAAATTTTTGCATCTCGTCCTATAGCTCACGTAAATAGAAACGTCGAATAATGTTTTCTTTCGTGTGGCAGCATTGACTTTTTGCCATCTTGTTAGCCAGTGTCGAAACACGAAGGCAGTCAGTTTGGGTAGAAAATAAATTATATATTGAATGTGGAAATAGGGTAAGAAATGCATACCTACCTGAATGACTTTAAATGTGCAAGCTAAACTATAAAACCTAGACTCATGAAACTTGTTTGTTTGTTTGTTTTTAGCCCGTACTGTCCCACTGCTGGGCAAAGGCCTCCCCTCGAGTTTTCCATTGGTTTCGGTCCAACGCCATTGTCTGCCACCGACAGTCACTAAAGGTGTCTAGCTCGTCACGCCAACGCTTGCGTGGTCTACCGCGCCGTCTCACTGTCTCAGGGCTCCACTTAGTGGTAGCTTTGGCCCACAGTTCGTCTGGCACGCGGCAGACGTGCCCTGCCCAGTACCACTTCAGTTTCGCAGCTTTTTCAGCCACGTCGAGGACTTTTGTTTTGGAGCGAATCATAGCATTTTTGATTCCGTCGGTTAGTTTAATGCCGAGGATGCTTCGCTCCATTGCCCTTTGACAAACCTCGAGTTTAGTCCTCTGAACACCAGTGAGGGACCAAGTTTGAGAACCATAGGTTATAATTGGGAGGATACAGACGTCCATTAGTTTACGTTTGAAACTTACTTGATTTATTTGTAGTTTTATTGTTATTTTAAAGCTATGTTACTTTTCTCATTGCGTCGGCCATCTTTGTTTATTTAGAGAGTTTTATCATATGGGTTATTTTGATGCGAGGTAGGAGGCCAAATTGATTATTATCAAAGTATTCTGAGACTTCAAAATGTTTATAAGGTGATTCTATAGACTATCAATTTAACCCAATTGGGGTAGATCCAATAAGATTTTTTTATAAGTTTATACAAATCGATTGATCTTACAACGATTGTTAGTCTGATTGGTTGAAAGACTTTTGATAATGTTAATTACCTATACAATTTGATTTTAAGAAAACCTGATGTCAATGAGTGTTATTAATTTTAAGGATAATTTTGTCGTAAGTATTTTTTGTTTCGATATTTTTTGATTTAACTTTAATAAATATTATTCTGATTATAAGTAATATTTTTCATCAAATTGAAAGCAGAGGCTAAATCAAGGTAACCCTCATATTCGCCTCGCATTCTAAAAATTACTCATAACTCAAAAGTTTTAAATAGGGAGTTTTTTATTTTTTATTTTTAGCATGTTTAATGTAATAATGATATCTTTCTCATCCCAAACTAAAAACGTAAGGTATCAAAGTGACCCCGAATTCAGTTTAAGTTGATAGCTTGGTTTTTATTTTTTTTCTCAAAATCTGATGTAAGTAGGTATATGCTTTTTTATACTTCGTATACTCCATTATATCTTCACATCAGTCAGTATATGATTTTTTTACATTTTAGTTGTCACCCGTTTAAGTTATATAACTGATTTTATCCCAAAACTTAATCAAAGTGACCCCAATCTATTCATGTATATACATATGCACGATATATATTTAATAATACAGATACATAAATCAGTTCAAAAATATCAGTAATATAGAAATAATTAAGTAGAACAGCACGACAAATAATGTTTCATGACCATGTGTTTGAAGATGGGAAGAGTCTTGGCCTCTCTGATATCTACAGGCATCTGATAGTTCTTAGTAATTCCGAGGAAAGCTAATTGGGAACACTGAGCTTTTTCCAGAATTCCGAGACATGGTCTTGCGCTTGTCGTTGCTGTTTATTTAGTAAACAAACAAAAAGTAAAGTCTAGTATTGTTAGAAGACGTTAATATATACATATACAGATCAATTTTTCATAAGCAAAGTTGCCCTGACCTTACCTTCAAGAAGACTTTTTGAGCTATCTGTGTTTCTCATGGATATTTTTTCACACAACTCTGCAGCATCTGCAAAAATATTTTATTGTGGTTAAGTTGGTAGGTACTTTAGCATAGGTTCACTGGCGGAAAACATCAGAAGAAACTGGCATACAGTCCAGGAGCTGAAGGCCGTATTTAGAGTCAAACTCAGAACATAGACTTAGCATAGATATTCAGAAACATTCAGAATTTTATACGACAGCCACACGACAACATACGACTTTGGGACGTCTACTATACACAATCTGAACACTTGGAATTGGCAAAATTGTCATCATATGACATAATAATAATAAGAAGGGTTTCTTTTATTCTTTTGAGATACGGAACCCTTAAACGCTTTGAAGTGAGGTAACAAATAACACGAGAATAATCTAATTACCTTCTTCAAGCTGTTGCAGTTGCTTCTTAACCAGCCTGGCGGCTCCGTTAATCAGAACAGATGATGTTCTCAGAGACACGCGTCTTCTGGGGTCTACGGACTCATTTTCCAACAACTGGCTCAACTTATTACTAAAAATGATGTAGACAGTAAATAATTGTAGGTATATTGTTAATATATAACGCAATATACCTAGTAAGTAGTTATATCGGCTAATTTGCAAAAAAATGAAAATTTTAGAAATAAGTCTTCTATAACTGCACCAGGTATTACGCTGTAACTTCTATGTTGGGTCAAAGTAGGTAATAATAGAAATAATGTTTGTGGTCATGTGGTCATGTTTGAATGTTTGCTTGTGACACAAACACTCCGGCTCAATGGACTGATTTTGATGAAACTTTGTACAGTGATTACAGTGATGTCAGTGACATGGAGTTATAGGCTTCTACTTCTTACGTAGATATAGGTACCTAACGAAGCCGCGAGCAGATGCGTAAAGAATAATATACAAGCAGAGCGGTCTACCCCTGCGTATAGTTACAAATGCTTACCAAATTGTCGGTAAAGTGACTTGGTTCTCTGATTTTTCTGATTGTTTATGCCCAGCTCGCCAAACATTGTTCAAAACATAGTCTTTCACTAGGTTTTCGTCAAAAAACATGATTTTAGACTTTTCTTCGCTTAAGTACTTACAAAGAATACGGCTTGGCTGCCAAAGTTAATGTAGGTAAAATGAAATGTTATATTTGATAAGTTCCTACCTACCCTCTTCTTACAATTTAATAAAAACGTAGGTAAGACAGAGTATGTAACGCCATCTCTACTTCAGTTGATTATTTATCTGTGGTACGAGGTAGTAGGGGAGTGGGGGGCTTGTTGTAACGGGGGCAAGTAGTAACAGCTTAATTACTCAGCTGGTATAGGATATTTTGTGTTAGAATTTGCGCTAATCAACTCCAAGGTGGCCTATGACGTGGTTACAGTCGGTATCGTTCGGGAGCGCGCAGTGAGTGGTTGTGTGCAGGTGCCCCATTTTTGCCAGGTAACGTAAAAAACTTAAGTTCGTAAAGTTTGATTCTAGGAAACTGCATTGGCTTCTTGAAATGATTTTCCATTGATTTGTGTAGTCAAAATATTAAGCTACCTTATGTTAGTATTTTCTTTTAGCTAAATAATACAATTTTTTTTCAATAAACAAAAATGTCCAAAATATTGCCGTGAGGCAAGTTGTAACGATATCTCGGGGCACGTTGTAACATGTTACAACTTGCCCTTTTTATGTTTTTAAACGTAAGTGTGTACCTATGCATGTCGTTATTTACATTTAAAATAGTTTTATAAGTAACTAATTACACAATATCCCACAGCTGGGCAAAATCCCTACATATTATGGAACAGATTTATATCATTTTATATGTTTTTAGGATGACAAATTATAAGCGAATATCGGAAAGGGCTGCTAAGTCGCAAGAGGTTTACAAACTAGCTGCAAGGAAAGTTTCTGAAAATGGACCAAAATTCGTCAAGCTGCGAAAATGTTTGACCTTTGTCATGTGTCACTTTACGAGTACACCAAACCAAGATTAGTATTTACGGCAGAGGAAGAGGAGAACATTTCCTCGTATCTTCTTATCTAAGATTAGTTATAATGTTTATGTTTTCAAACTAATTAATAACTATTTAAACCAGCGTAAACAAGTTGCTTAGTTTAGATACTTAGTTTAGTAACTACAACAGTAATTTTAGACCAAAAACTACGATTAACGTAGAAAATGATTATTTGTACTTGATAAAAGAATTGTTATTAAAAAAAACTAATAGAAACAGAGCAAAAACCAAGATCTCTTAATATTGATAAAGAATTACTTGTTACCTCATTAGTTTGTAAGAAATAATGTGATAATTAGTATGTATCAAACATTATAATAATGTGTGTTAATGTGCATAATTAAAATTATGTTTAAGTCTGTTTACCAAACAATAAATACCTGAAATTCTACAAATTTGTTGTTTTAATTATGTTGTTACTACCTGCCCCACACCAGTTACAACTTGCCCCAAGAACGGGGTATGTTTTAACAAGCGACAATGTTTGCAAAACATTTTTTTTTACTATTATTTACTATGAAATCCAGCTCAATTATCATTCTAATGGATAAATGGATATATTTCCTCTACTATAAAATAACTTAATTATTAGAATACTTGGTATCATGACTTCCCCATCAAAAAAACCAAAAAATTGTTACAACTAGCCCCCCGCTCCACTACTTTATTTTTTAATTTTAGAGCAGCTTGAGGCTTGTGCGTGTGAATAAGCATGAGAATGATTGCTTCATTTATTATCATTGAATGAAATGAAAAAAAAAATCGAAATCATTTCACATGCGATTTTTCACTGACAATGATTTGTCATGTACAGAATTACCCAGCGCCACGCGTTCCGTAGAATGTATTACCCTAGCAAAATGTTGACGAATTTCAGGGTTTTTAGTATACAGATAATTAGAGCATTGTTTCGTGTAATTGTGCACGAAATTTCATAATTGTGCGTCCACAGGAAAAAAGTTATGGACAAAAAAAACAGATTTTGCTAGGGGAACGTTTTCAATGTTACGACAGCAAGATTTTTTGAAATAATGTATTAGGTTGGGGAAAAAGTCTTTTAGCATGATAGTATGTATGAACTTGAAATAAAGTCTCTTTGGCTATACTATTTGTATATGGCTGGTTTTGGTATCATTAAAAGTTTAAATTTTAAAGAACATAATTCCAAATTCAAATTAGGAAAATGTGTGATTTTATTTGTTTTTCGTACTGTCCCCAGATGAGTGAATCTAATGAAGATACTTTTTATCTACTTTTTGATACTTTTTAAAATTTTACTACAAAAAAGATAAAAATGCAAAGCAAGCCTCGAAAAAAAATTGCGATGTTTATGGACCTAGTGCAGTGTCTGTGAGAGTAGCACAAATTTGGTTTAAGCGTTTTTAATCCGGAAATTTTGATGTCAAAGATGCACGTCGCTCTGGTCGCCCTATTACGGATAAAATGAATGCCATTTTTGAAAAAATTGGAGCAAGATCGGCATATCAGTAGTTACGACGTAGCTGAAGAACTGGGAATTGACCACAAAACAGTTATGGTGCATTTGAAAAAAACTGGGTACACAAGAAGCTCGATATATGGGTACCTCACGAGCTCACTGAAAGAAACCTAATGAACCGTGTACTCATTTGTGATTCTTTATTACGACGTAATGAAACCGAACCATTTTTGAAGAAGCTGATAACTCGTGATGAAAAGTGGATCACGTACGACAAGAACGTGCGAAAAAGGTCGTGGTCAAAGGCCGGTCAGGCTTCACAGACTGTGGCGAAACCCGGGTTAACTCGCAACAAGGTGATGCTGTGTGTGTGGTGGGATTGGAAGGGCATTATTAATTATGAGCTGTTACCACCAGGCAGGACCATCGATTCTGAACTTTACTGCGAACAACTGATGAGATTAAAGCAATAAGTTGAGAGAAAGCGGCCGGAATTAATCAACAGAAGGGGTGTAGTTTTTCATCATGATAACGCTAGACCTCACACATCTTTAGCCACGCAGCAAAAATTAACAGAGTTTGGCTGGGAGGTGTTAATGATCCGCCGTATAGTCCTGACCTTGCACCTTCAGATTTCCACCTGTTTCGGTCTCTTCAGAATTCTTTAGGCAGTGTCAGGTTAACATCACGAGAGGACTGCCAAAACCACTTGTCGCGGTATTTTGATCAGAAGTCCCAAAATTTCTATAGCAATGGGATCATGTCCCTACCTACAAGATGGCAGAAGTTATCGAACAAAATGGTACCTACATACTTTAGTTAAATGTAAATAAACTATATTAAAAAATGTTTTGAATTTTCTTAAAATATGCGAAGAAACTTTTTCCCTAACCTATTATGTAGCTTAAAACTAATAAATGGATTGGAATCCTTGTAATTGTGTACGATTGTGAACAAAATTCAAATTGGTGCACCTGTAACGGAACAGAAGGTCATTCCGTTATGGTTCACAATTATTATAATATGCTTGGGTACAAACCTTATTAATATCACGTAGGCATACATGGGTCATTCTTATCAGAACGAATTTACCAGCAATTCTATCTCATATCTTTAATTATTGAATAAAATAGTGCGTAATTCATTACAATGTAAATAAACAAAGCATCTGTCTTGACAGACCATTCCATAGACGGATTATGGCAGATGTATGCAATTGTCAAGGTCCGTGACTGAAAGCTAGCAAAAAGTTATTAAAACTAAGATTATAGACTATGGTTTAGAAATATCTTACGACTCATAGAGGATAGATTATTCTACTATATAGAATCAAATTCTATTTAATCTTACTAATTCAAATCCAGTATTATAATACATAAAATAGAATAATCTATCCTTCTATTAATATATTATTGATAGAATGATTTGGGACGGGAAGATCTCTAAGTAGGTTGAGTTCGAAAGGGTAAACAATTAAATGGCTATATAAAAACAATATTAAAACTAGAATACATAAATTAAAATCTATTTATGTTCATGATATAATATATAACACTACTTTATTATTATTAATTTTAGCCGTTTTTACATGTTTCTATGTACGGGACCACTTTTCACAGCAAAATCTATGATGTTTAAGAAAATGTTTAGCAATAAGTACTTACCTTTTATTGACTTGACTTGACTTGACTGGCCTGTCAGCTAATTAGATAGTAGGTCTGCCTTCTGCGCTGTCGGTACAGGGTTTGATTCCCTCCCAGGACAAACATTTGTATGCTTAGTTTAAGGCTATATGGTATTGTGTGCATTATCCACAAATATTTACCTATTTATTATTTAATTAACTATCACTTATAAGTATTCAACTATAATCAAAACATGAAGGAAGACACAAACATTCAGTAGGTAGGTAATAAATTGTAAAGTTAAAACCTGAGTATGACAATCTAAAATAAACAAGGACTAACCTTATGATTATGATTAGGAGACTTCTATTTGTACAAGTAGGATTTCTAAGGAATCTGAAAGACTGACTATTGCTTTAAAATCTTTCTAGCTAATAACTCTAATTTACCTAGTGATTAATCAAATACCAACCCACTATCCTATTGTAACTTAAAGTTAATGTTAAGGTCATTCTCCAGGCATGAATTTAATTAAAAATACATTTATTTATATCTCGTTACAAAGTGGAAGACAGAGTGAATGCTTAATTTATTTGGACATAATATTAATGTACCTACATGTAGGTACCTCCCCACTTTGTGAGAAGCTGGTGCCTGTGATGGGTTTTGGAAAACATCTAATAGGTCACCAGGGCTTTCCGCCATAGGATTGGGTGTTATTACAAGGGAATAAAATTTACACAATGGATTGAAATTTACACAGAATAATACAAAAAGTTAAGATATGTTTTTTTTATGTTATTGAATAGAGATGATACCCGTTTTAAATAATACTTAGCTCATGTGTTCTAATAGGACAGACCCCAAATTTGTATTAACTACTACCTAGTGTCACTTCAAGTGAGACAGCAGACCACACTTAAGTACATATTCTGTAAAATTAAGTACCTAATGTAGATGAGAACATCCGGACAGACGCCGGCCCGGCAGACAGACATACGAAAGCATTTTTGCCAAAGCCGAAACGGAGACACTCTTCGCCCGGTCAATTACTGATTATTTCCACGTTCAGTTATACCAAAGAAAACACGACGCGAAGTGTACCTATTCACTACGCGTCGTGTTTTCTTTGGTGTTTATTTCGAGCAGGGTACCTTATGTGATAAATATACTAATGGTTCTGTGAGCTGTAGAGTAGACCTCGCCAGCATTTTTTGAAATGACTAAAATATATATTTTTTTACGTTTTCAAACCCCATGATGGAGCCGAAAGACAGTCGAGGGAACTCCTCAACGATTTACAGCAATTACCTGGTGTTTGGGCTTGATTCATTTGTATTGATCAGAACTTTACACCTAGAAGGGTTGTGACTGTCATTAGGGTTCTGATTATGAAGACGAAGTACAGTCAAGGGAACTCCTCAACGTTTTACAGTAGCTACCTTGGGTATACACATGAAGTCGGTTGTCTTTTTAATCGACTTTATCAAAAAGGAGGAGGTTCTCAATTCGTCGGAATCTTTTTTTTTTTTTGTTTAAAAAAAAGCGTGTCTCGAACACGTGGGCGATGAAATGGCCCTCGGTAAGTTTATGTTTATGTATCGGAACAGCGCGCACAGAACTACGGTACGCGAGCCGGCCGTAGCTAGCTTCGGATGGCGCGGAGGCTGCGCGGGCGCCTCGACCTGCTGCGCGCTGACCACAGCGAGGTGCGCAACGCGCAGATACTTCAGGAAGCGCGTGCGGCGACCGCGCGTCCGGTGCGAGTGATAGCGCCCGGCGACGCAGTGCTGATGCGTGACTATTCGGTGCCCGCACAGAAATGGACAGACGGGTTGGAAACGGAGCGTACGGACCCAGTCTCATACAAGGTAAAAGCGACAGATGGACAAATTCATAAGCGCCACGTAGACCAGTTGCTCGCAGATAAGAGGAATAAGTCACGGTCAGCGTTGTGGAATCCGGCGAGTAACTATGAGCACGGTGATGCGGAGGGTATAGGTTCACGCGTGGACGCGTGGATAAATATTTATTTATTTATTTAATGTATTTAGGGTCGAAGAGTGACATGCGTGCTAGTACTAGTCCGCGGATGTCGACACCCCTGTTGACGTCACCGCTATCACTGGCCGCAGCTCCAGCAAGCGAAACAAGAACTCGCCGGACGGCTGATATAAAGTGCGTTAAAAAATTAAGAAAATAAATATAACTAAAATACTGTACCTACTTACTCAGCTTGCTATATGTAGATATATCAAGGTTCTAGGCAGGCTATATTATATTGAGTAGATGGTGTATTGTATTTTAATACCAACTATGTAGTAGATTAAGAGTGGACAGCGTTATGTATTAATAATAATTACTTGTGGGTAGTTGACATATATATATATATATATATATATATATATATATAAGTATATTTCGCGAAGTAAAAAAATGAATTACTGTAGCCTACCTACTCATTTGTGTTAATATGGATAATTAGGTAATAATTAAAACTATTTTATGTATTCTAATTATCTAATTAATTATAATTGGAAAGTTTTGTAAGACCCAGCGCAAAGGTAGAACCCAAAAACTCTCTGAGCACACTCTAAAACTCAAGGCAGAACGTAGAGAAATTAAACTGCAGTCTTTAGTGGACATGTCGAAATACAGCACGCTCAGAAAACAGATCTCTAAGTCTATGCGACGCGATTTGCGTCTCTTTAATACTTATAATATAAAGAACGCGTTCGAGCGCAATCAAGGTTCCAAAGTATTCGCGAGAGATCTGTCTATTGGACAAAGCCTGTTGATGAAGCTGAAGACCGACAGTGGCAGTGTCGTTTCCTCGAAGCCAGAAATTTTACGAAGCTGAAGACCGACAGTGGCAGTATCGTTTCCTTGAAGCCAAAAATTTTACGAGAGCTCAAGAAGTTCTATGGACAACTATACACCTCATCGCAAGAGCCCGCCTAACCCGATACTACACTGAAGACCTTCAGGACGTAAGCCTATATGAGATCCTAACGGCTCTCAAGCAGCTTAAGAACAACAAGGCACCGGGGGGAAGACGGAATAACGACAGAGCTTCTGAGAGCGGGTGGATCACCGGTACTTAAGGTCCTCCAGAAGCTGTTCAACTCCGTCATCCTACAGGGAACTACGCCAGAGGCGTGGAACAGGAGCGTGGTGGTACTGTTCTTTACGAAAGCCGATAACACTCTCTTAAAGAATTACAGGCCCATCTCGCTGTTGAGGCCGATGTCTATAAGCGGTTTTCGGGAGTAGTTCAAATCGTCTCGCTCGAAGGTTTGACGACTTCCAGCGTCCCGAACAAGCCGGGTTCCGAAAAGGCTTTAACACCATAGACCACATCCATACGCTCCAGCAGGTTATACAGAAGATCGAAGAGTATAACCAGCCACTTTGTTTGTGGACTATGAGAAAGCCTTTGATTCTGTCGAAACCTGGGCAGTGTTACGGTCACTCCAGCGGTGCCAAATCGACTATCGGGATATCGAAGTGTTGAAATGTCTGTACAGTAACGCCACCATGTCTATCCGACTCCAGGACCAGAGCACGAATCCAATCCCATTGCATAAAGGGGTGCGACAGGGAGATGTTATTTCTCCGAAACTGTTCACCTCTGCATTGGAGGATGTTTTCAAGCTCTTGTACTGGCATAGACATGGTATCAACATCAATGGCAAACGCTTCACTCACCTTCGATTTGCCGACGATATAGTCCTCACGAAAGAATCGCTGGAAGACCTAGCACGATATTGAGCGATAGCGATATTGAGGTCGTCGTCTCGTCTCGTCTCCCAACAGGTAGTCTTAAAATGAACATGAGCAAGACAAAAATCATGTCAAATGCTCATGTTGCACCCGTACCGGTACATGTTGGGAGCGATATAATCAAAGTTGTAGACCATTATGTCTATTTGGGTCAGACGATTCAACTAGGCAAGTCCAAGCGTTCGGGAAATTAAGGCTCATCTTCTCGTCACAGATACCGCAGAGCCTCAAGACGAAAGTCTACAATCAGTGCGTGTTGTCAGTGATAACATATGGAACGGAGAATTGGTCGCTGACTATTGGCCTCATACACAAACTCAGAGTCGCGCAACGTGCAATGGAGAGAGCTATGTTGGGTGTTTCACTTCGTGATAAAATCCGCTACGAGGAAATCCGTAGAAGAACCAAAGTCACCGACGTAGCGCTCAAAATTTGCAAGTTGAAGGAAGTGGCAATGGGCAGGCCATACAGCTCGCAGAACTGATAACCGCTGAGGACTAAAAATTCTCGAATGGCGACCAAGGACAGGAAAACGAAGCGTAGGACGACCCCCCACCCGATGGACTGACGACATTGTAAAGATCGCAGGCAGTCGGTGGATGGAGAGGGCTCAAAATCGTTCTTCCTGGAAATCTATTGGAGAGGCCTATGTCCAGCAGTGGACTCCATAAAGGCTGATATGATGATGATATATGATGAACTGACTGAATTCGCTTCCGCCGACAATATTATTCCTGTCCACGGCGTGGGCGCATCGAAACTCGAAACTACTGAGAGGCACAAACCCGGAACGCGCCAGGAAAGGGGTGAAATAACGTTTCGTTAGTGCTACCAGGCCTGTGAGACCCCAGGTCACCAGTTAAAGGTTAAAACTAGCCTTTCAGCTCAGTTGGTAGTTGCTCTGCCTTCTGCGCTGTAGGTTGAGGGTTCAATTCTCTCCCAGGGCACACATATGTGGACGAACATAGATGTTTGTTATGTGTCCCAGACACAGAATATGTTATATAATATGTGATATAAAGTATCTTATGTATTAATTAAACATACTAATTAATTGAACATTTTAACTTTTTAAACATATTAATTAAACAAAACCTAATGCAAATACAAATGTTTTATTTCTATAACTTAAATAACAAAGTTTATCAGTATTGGATACCTCCTTAATACCTGTATTAAGAGAATATAGCTCTTCCTAATTGTGGTTTATAGCTATTATATTGCTGTAACATAAATTAAAAAAATTACTGAACTGCGTATATAATTATTCGATCAGCCATGTGGCCACCATATTAGACAGGTACAAGCTATGCTTAGTTTGGGGCTAGATGGTGTTGTGTGCATTGTCTACCAATAATATTTATTTAATGTCTTAATTGCACTACATGAGCTGCTTGTCGTTGAGGAATTCCACAGGGTATCTTCAAAGCCGGTCTGAGCAACTGAAATATGCATAAGGTTATTTAGATATAACACACTGAGATCCCCAATACAATGCTTTAATTGCGACACATTAGCTGAATGTCGTTAAAGAGACCTGTAGGGCATTAGGTAACGTACATACAAAAAAACACATAACAAAACAGCCGAAATGAAGACCGCTGTCTTTTTTTGGAAGCCGGTTAAAAAAAAGAGTTTGTGTAGGTAGCTAGGTAGGTACTTACTTCTTTCCACGATTAGACGATTTATTTGTTTAATCACGTTGTCTACGTAAATAAGAAGATTATTTTTCTTTGTGTTCAAGTATAGTAATCACCTACTTACTATCATAACAATTTATTTCCCCTTATTTTAAATGACGAAGTTGACTATACGTAGACCTAATTCATCAGTTTACTTAGAATAGCGTAAAGCCATTTTTTTAAATAAACACTAAATGCCGAACATTCTCACAGCAGCATCACTGGTCCCAAGGTAAGCCGAGCTTGTGTTATAGGTACCACATACTTATATACTTTTTTTTATACATGCATATTATTTCTAGAAACACCAAATACTTGTAGATTATTCAAACATTTGTCTCGCGGCGGGACTCGAACCCCCAACCTTCTGTGTCTCAGCTAGACCTTGGCCCACTGCGCCACAGAGATCGTCTGTAAACAAACTGTAGACACAGTACCAACTTGTAGGTATTCTAAAAACCAACAGCAAAAAGCTCCGAGCAAAATTAACTCACCTCCATATTACTCGTCGTATGAACTACCTATATAATAGTATCTAACTAACAAAATATAATACCTACCCCAAAGTAAGCACAGCTTGTGTTCATACATTGCAGATCATACAAACATTTGTCCCGCAGCGGAAATCGATCCCGCAACCTTCTGCGTCTAGGTAAGTAAATAACAAACAAAAGTAAAAAACTAACTAAAGTGTTCCAGGGTATAACCGGACGATTTTTTAGGAAACCATTCGAATGTTGCAAAATATTTTTTTTTCTCCACCATTAAATTGTTGGCAAACTTAAAATTTTTAGAGCTTTATATAAAAGATAGGTTTATAAATACCTAGATATTTTCGATGACCCTCTAAACACAACGGTGGCTGAGTTATGGGTGATTTAAGTAATAGTATTTTTTATAAAACCACGGGAAAGATCGGACCTTGACGGGGTAACATCGGACTACATTCTAAAACCGCCTCTGTGGCTCCAAACATAAGCTACATATAATAAAAATATCCGGTCTTACCCAACAATAAAGCATCTATATCGATTTTCGGGATACTGTTTGAACGACAAAAATGAGGCAAAAATTTTTTTTTATCATTCTGAATCCGATGTTACCCCGGTACAGAAAAAATGAAGTTTTTATGTTTCTCAAACTTTGACAAACCTAACCTAACCATGGCGCGTAGGTAGGAATACCTACGAAGATACAAAGGTTTAGCAAGCACCAAATAGTTTGTTTTATTAACTTACCAGCCTTATCATTGTAGCAAATTAGATCCTGTACCTACCGACCTGTTCTGTTTATTTTTCTCGGCTATAAGGTTAAATTTAAGGTGCTTAATGTTAGACGAAAATGAATAAGTAAATAATTTTTACCGAATTTTGAATAAATCAAACTTTTATTAGAATCAATAAGTAGGTACTTAAGTAGGTACTTAGTAAATAAAATTTTGAAAATTAAACAAATTATCATATCAATCAATAAAAAATATCGTGAATGTTACGATGGAGAATGAGCCTGCTCAGACCGTCCCAGGTGCTGGATTAGAACATGAATCTGACTGAACAATTAGCGAATCGAATGCGAATAACAATCTGACACGTCCGCCTGGCGCGGCAGTCCGGTCTCCAGCAGCCCACGAACCTGTATCGCTGCCCCTCCACAGCGAATGCCTCACTAGTCGGCGTGCTTTCTTTAATGCTATATATTACATCTTTTACAAAAAAGAAAAGAAAATAAAGTCTTCATAGCTTCATACATTCGATCACAAATAGGTAGGATAGGATTCAAACCAATCAAATATATAGCCAACATTAATATCATATATATATAATATCACTTTTTTTTAAACTGAAGCGAGAGACACTTCCAAAGTGGTAAAATGTGTGTGCAAAAATGTGTGTCCAGCTGGGGGGGGGCCCCCCCCCAGCTGGAGTGTGGCTCACCCATGGTAGCTTGAAACATACTTTCCGTCTGGGATAGGGGCTTTTGAAAGTCAGTGGCATCCATTATTGTGGATTGTGGATTGTTAATTTGTGGTTAACAATAACAACAGTGCAATGAGAGTGGTGATAACTTTGTATTTGTTGGTTCAGTCAAGGATAACAGTAGATGGCAGGTAGATTAATGCAATTATTGTTTTAAAACATTAAAATACAAATAATTGTTACTATTACTTTGTAAATTTAAATTAAAAGTATTGGTTAAATAACGGTGTGTTTTCTTTGAGATGCCTAGCGCCAATAATAAGTATCGGAAATACTCTTTCTACTTAGCTACGCAGACAATGTTGCGGGTAACAGATAGTGCTATAAAACATTGTGAGATCTCAGTTCTGGGAGAACTGCTACTTAATTATATTCAAGAATGCTGTAAATTCTCAATTCTCAATTCTGCATTCTGACTGCATTTGCATTTTTATATCAGATAGAACTAAACGAATGTTGGCCCCTCGGTTGGTATGAAACAATTAAGAAAATTCTGCTTAGTGTCTTCTACTTAAAAAAAAGGTTTATCTTGATATTTTTTATACCTTAACTAAATTTGAGTGCCTTTTCTGTGCTAATAATGAGATAGATAGCCTATATTAGATTGTCTTCAACTAAGTGCTTTATGACACTATCTGTGTAAGGCGATTAGAAGATAAATAGACCGATTTCCTTCAGACCACATAATATCCTATATTGTATTCAGACTTTTTAGACGTTTATTTTACAAAATTATTTCTGCCATGGTGCCAATGAATGTCTTCATTATGAAATCAAAATCAAAATTTAATTATTATTATTTATTGAGAAATTTCGTTTAATTAGAGTTACAATCGATAAGTCAAATCAAATAGATAATAAATTAATTAAATTAAATAAATGTTTTATAAATCAAATTTGAATCAAAGTGGAATAAGTCAGCTTTATAAGAAATTGTCTATAAACTTATGTATACTTGTCACATTAAAACATTACATTACAATATACATACATACTCGAATAATAAAGCATTAATTATTAGTCAATAGTCAACCAGTTTTTTGATGTCAACAATTAATAAAATGTCATTTGTTTTTAATTATCAGTCCGAAGTCAGATCCATAAAAATGTCAGTTGATTAAAGTCAATTAGAGTCACAAATACAATTCCACTTATCTATATAACACTCGAACCTCGATAACTTGCATATTTTTGCCCTCTGTAATTATACCTGCCAGTTTGCTGAGTGTTTTGTTTTGCGTTGAACTAATGTTTTAGGGGCATTGCTGAGGTCTGTTGAATATAGCTATTAATATTATAATTATATCTAAACACGAATATAATATAAAAGGCATCAAGAGGAGCCGTCCATCAGTGGCGAGCCGCATTGATTATTTTCTGGGCTATGTAGTGTGGTTGACCTCCGTAGTACTCCAATAGTGTTTTGTACATGTAACTCGGTTCAGCTATGATGCAGACAGCTCTTCGCATGGCGGCACAGATGTTAGATAACCTTGAAGTTAATCCTTTATTTTCCACTGCTTTGTACCTATAAAATAATTATTACCTAATGAATTTAGAAACCGTTTGAATCTTGAAAACTGATACAAATTGGAGGAACCTAGTCGTGTGTAGTGAATATAGTTATTATAAATTACTTTGGGTAATACCGGCTTTGGACTCCTTCTTTTGATATTTTGATCTTAAATGTTCTATATAAATATCAATAATGTTTTGACGGTGAACTGCCAGTCCATCATCAATTTATTTAATTAAATTGCGTCAGCTATAAGGTCAGCTGCTTCTTAATAAGTACAAGAGTAATCCCGACGTAAATCACGTACCTATCTGATGACCCACATTGGACAGCTCTGCAAGCGTATCAGCATATCCTTAGTTATTAGCAACGGCATTCGTAAGCTATAGCCGATGGGTACTCAAAATGTCTTCTCCACCATCAGGCCTGACATGCACATGAAGGTTGCCGCCACTTCTATCTCCCCAGGATGCGCGCTGTCACACCACCAGGCTGGTATCACGGGCTGGGTGGGAAACCTCTGGAATCGAAATAACATTTTAGCGTAGAAGGTCTATCAAGTTTATTGCTGGGGAAAACCCTAGCCTATTTTATAGGTGTTGAGATAACTCACGTTTTTCTTTCACGTGGCCAAACTTTTAAGTAAGTAGGAACCTATAATTTGTAGGTATTTTACCGTATATAACTATGTATTTCTTTGTGTAGGGTTAAATGTATAGTTAGCACTAAACCAATAATTACGTTATAAAATCTAAAAAGAAAAGCGACTTCATTGGATACAATTTGAGACCATTCAATTATTTTATTTTGAGTTTTTATTGGAAAGTACATGTATTATTAACCGACTCCATCAAAAAGGAGAAAGGTTCTCAATTCGTCGCAATCTTTTTTAAATAGGTATAATACATATACCTACCTATAAGACCTAAACTTGCAATGCTAAACGCACGGCTCTGCACTGCACGTAAATATCATCGATGTATACAATTTTTAGATTTTTGGTGGTAGTTTAAAAACCACTAGAAAATAAGGGAAGTACCTATATAAAAAAGATTGCGACGAATTGAGAACCTCCTCCTTTTTGATGAAGTCGGTTAAACAGAGCATCGATGTATACAATTTTACGATTTTTATTGATTTTTTAAAAACCGCTTGACCGATTAAGATTAAATTTAAATGGGACCACGTGGGAAGACATATCCCACGTGGGATATACCCTTTAAAAGACAAAAAAAAATCTAAATTGGTTCGGGCGTCTTTGAGTAATCGGTGAACATACATAAAAAAACCGACGAATTGAGAACCTCCTCCTTTTTTAAAGTCGGTTAAAAAGGTTTAGCTGACTTAAAGTTGTATTTAACTAATTATAAGAGGTCAAAAAAATTTGGAAGCATACTTGGAATTGGGAGTATAGCTACTTACAGTTATCTGATGGTTGTAATCTCTCCTGCAAACGCTCATTAAACTTCAGGCGGCTTTATTCTCCTCACAGAGTGAAACGCCTTTTGCCTCCTTCTGCCTTTCCCCATCGAAGAAAGTCTCATCCTTGCTATTTTTATTTACATCATCTTCTTCATCACTAATGATGATCACATTTTCACCTTCATCATCACTAATGATGATCACATTTTCTCCTTCATCATCACTAATGATGATCACTCTTTCACCTTCAACATCTCTAACAATGATCAAACTTTCGTCAGGATCTTTGAAGACTTGGCAATCCCAATCTAAATCTACAGTTCGGTTTCGCACAGTCACGTGTGTTGTATCAAATCTCACCTTTGGCTTACGTTTTGGCTTTGATGATGACTTCTCTCGGCTACATTTACTCGAGCATGGTAAAATGTTAGACTGCGCAAGAGTTTTTAGAGGTCCTGGTTCGTCAATGCATTTTTCTAAAAGCTGCGGTATGGCTGGTAACGGCTTCCGTTGCACTGGTATTTTGCTTATTTTACACCTCACATTTTCTTTGTTTGCTTCCATTTTTGCTCGACTTGGTGTTTTAATTTTAGATGTAGAATCTCTAAAACAATTGTAGTATTACACAAGGAAACTTATAAACATATAAACTTATAAAATGATCACGACCAGCATGACCGTTGCACTAGCATGCTAACCATTAATTTGGAGCGAATCTTACTTTTAATTACCTACCCACAATTTCAAATGAAATTTTACGTTACATTTTACGCTTTTGGTGACATTTCTCCTAGTTTACAACTTAATTACTTTATTACCTACTTACTTATTTACTGATGTAATATAAAAAGCACAGTTTAATTTAAAATAAATAATGTAATCTTATCATAAATGAAAATAAATAAAACTTAAATCTAACTTAATACTAGGCTGTGTACTTTTTCTTAATCAAATGCGTCTGGATTTTTTAAGAGAAGTCAACATCTCAGTACCTACAGGTGCCTTATGATACCTACGATGGTTATATAAAATATTGCAAACAAAGCTAAGTATAGCGGTCGGTCTACGATCCAATAGATATATTTATGACGTGATAACGTCTCATTAATCGATGAACGCCGGCTGCACGTCACGTTTCGCCTGAGCCGAGCGTGCAAGTGAGAGCGCGGAACAAGCGAGAGACACGATCGGTTCACCAATGTTTTCTTATGACGTTATCACGTAAGATTGTCGTCCGTAAACCAACTTTAAAGACAACCATATTTTTTTACATACCTTACCTTTTATTTTTCTTAAATAAATCAATCAAGTGCGAATGTCGCGCTCGCGCCTGAGGGAAACGTAGGTAACTAGGTACTTACCTACTTTATTTAGCATCAGTATAATTGAACCATCGATTACTATTACTAGTCCAAATGTACCGACATAAGCTATGAAAGCACTAAACATAGTCAGAGACTACAAAAAAAACTGATTTATGTACAAATTAACGGGCTTCGGAGTTTCCTTTATGTGTCCTGTTTTTCAACGGGAATAACCTATTTACCTTACATTACATTTTACATTTCATTTACCGGTGAGTATCTAAATATGCGGCATAAATAACCGTAATGTTGGTTTAGAGCTCCAAGGGACCGCAAACATGGTATTTTACAACTTGATACCTTGCGCGTTCCTGGGAAAAAGAGACTAGACATAGGTACAGACGGACAGAAGGACAAAAAAGCGATCCTACAGTGGTTCCTGTTTTTCCTTTTGAGGTACGAAACCCCAAAAAATTCCCCTTCATAAGAATACTAATAGTTTGAAGAATCAAATACAAAATATTTAGTGTGAACGTATAATTTCAAGCTTAATTTCAAGCATGTCCATAATAATGAAAACCTCTTTAACATATTATGTTTTTAGTTCTAGTTTTATTAACGTCTTGTTTTTTAACCGACTTAAAAAAAAGGAGGTACCTCAATTCGATTCGTATATATATATATATTTTATGTGTGTTCGCGGATAACTTCGTCGTTTATGAACCGATTTTGATGATTATTTTTTTGTTGGAAAGGAGTTTACCCAAGGGTGGTACCATGATAAGGAAACCAGGATCTGATGATGGCATCCTTGAGAAATCGAGGGGAACTTTCGATAATCGTTTGTTTAATTTTTTATTAAAGTATTTTAAAGCACTACCATTTAATGAAGGTCTGGAGCCGATCTGATGATGAAGCCGAAAGACAGTCGAGGGAACTCCTCAATAATTTACAGCAATTACCTGGTGTTTGGGCTTGATTAATTTGTATTGATGAGAACTGTACACCTAAGACGAAGGACAGTCAAGGGAACTCCTCAACGTTTTACAGTAGCTACCTTGTGTATATACATGAAGTCGTTTGTCTTTTTAGTTTTTAAAACGTAATTTCGTCCTGATGTCCTGAATGAAGAATAGGAATGGCTTGTTGGCCACCACCTCGTAGTTACTCTCTGTCTCTTCGCCAAATTTGTAGACTAGGGAGATTTCTGTGGAAAGATAATAGCGGTTAGATACTGTGGTTGTAATGTCAGGAAGAAAACAAGTTAAAAGGAGCCCCTGACGTGAAAAATGTTTAAATCGGTTCATGAATGACGGAATCATGAGCTTAAAACCTAAAAAAAAAAACCGAATTGTGTTTCGTTTCCTATTTTTAGAGGCGGTTAAAAATATAAAAGTATTATCTATCATCTGATCATCATAGTAGGTACAAGCTATGATTGCTAGATGGTGTTGTGTCCATTGTCCACAATTTTTTTTACTACTTTGTATTACTTGGTCGTAATACCAAGTAGTAAAAAAACACAAACTCTTAAATGGACATGATTACAAGTAGTAGAAGTTAAAGTGAACAATGAACAAGATGACACAAGATTTATAGAAAAATATTTTTTTATGTAATTAGCAAGAAATTATATAAAAAATAATAATAATGATAATTACAATAGGTAATAATGTCCATTAAGTCAAGGTCTCCAATTAAACAAAACAATAACAGCAGATATTTTTTTTTATTATCATTATTATTTATTAAAAGCTTTATTATCCATTGACTATCATATTGTACATTTTCATTGATTATAAACATTAACAATACCTGCACAATATTACACCTCACCAATCAAGTATAATGAATTAAATTAAATATAATTACCTGCATGCACATTCATTTTACTAGTATGTATATATATTTAACCTTAGTCCACTGCAGCACAGAGGTCGTCGAATATATCACTATATCACTATTAGTGATAATATAGTGTTATATTTATAGGTAACATAATAAAATTGTTTAGTATATAAGTACATACCTAATAATATTATTATTATTCAAAGATCTCTTTTCGAGTAAAGGCCTTCTCCAGATTTAACCATGCCTATCTATCTGTAGCTAAATTTGTCCAGTCCTTGCCTGCAACATCTTTGATTTCATCTTCTCACCTTTCCATAGGTCTTCCTCTTTTCCGTTTACCGGGTGGGCCGCGCCAAGTTATTATTCTCATCCAGTTTTATACGCTTTATATTAGCTTCACTTGTATGTATGTTTGTATGTTTGTAACCGACTCCTTAGGACGCGATTTTGACCCACTTGAAACGGATAGATTTCATTCAAATTTTGCACACCTGTCAAAGACCGATGATAATGCAATAAATAGAATAAAAAAAAAAAGTTTATCCTAAAACTAAAAAAATAAAAAACACGCTTTATATAGACAATTAAACTATAAAATAGAAAATAAATTTTAATAAATGTAAGTAAGAAAAAAATGTTTTATTTAAAAAAAAGCGTGGGGTGCTTTTTAAGATATTATCGAAATGATAATCCTTCTTCTCATATCTGTCAATGCAATATTTATAACTATTGACACCATGCACCCCACGCTTTTTTTTATATAAAATTTTTTTTTCATACATTTATTAAAATTTATTTTCAATTTTTAGTGTTATTTTCTATGTAACGCGTGTTTTTTAGTTTTTTTTAAACTTTTATTTATTTATTGCTCATTCTTGCTTTAAGGCCTGCCCATTTCCATTTCAATCAATGATTTTGGTCTTATAGTTATTTATGTTTCTTTGTCTATCATGGCGTTGTATGTTTAGTATGCTTCTTTCCATCGCTCTTTGGGTTGTTTGAATTTTGTTGTTTGTGTACGTATTGAAGATACATATTTGACTAGCATATGAAAGACAAGGATGCAGAATATAAATTATAGACTCCTGGTCCATAATTTATACGTGAAAACCTGTAATTTTCGAGACAATATATTAAACATACTCGTACAAAAAACTAATTGTTATGAAGATACGAATACGCAAATAATAATAAATATTAATAAACAAATAGTTATGTAGTTAGGTGCTGTAATAGCTAAAAAGCACTGGTATCGTGCCTGAATAGTTCCTGCTCCTTTTGCCAGAGTAATAATAATAATAACGGACATTTGACACAGCATCATCTGGCCCCAAAGTAAGCAGAGCTTGTGTTATGGGTACCACATTACTGATATACTACTTATATAATTTTTTTTTGTAAATACATACATATTATACATTGAAACATCCAGACCCGAGACAAATACTTACAGATCATACAAACATTTGTCCTGCGGCGGGAATCGAATCCGCAACCTTTTGCGTCTCAGCAGGACCTTAGCCCACTGCACCACAGAGGTCGTCTAATAAAAACTTTTTAAGTTTTAACCTGAAACTATAAACACTTGGCTGGTTTCTAATCAGCGGTGGGATATTGTTCCAACATTTCGATGCTACTGTTTTGTGCTTTTGCGTTTGAAGCTCCATAAAAACTTGTCGTCGTTCGCAAGATCTTAAGGCAGGCGACTCATTAAACTTGACAATGAGATAAGCAGGAGCATTGTGCTTAAATAATCCAAAAAGAAATACGCCAAATGAAGTTTGCGCCTGTGCCTGTGTTTACGAAAAAGGGTGAAGTGAAGGATTGGGAGATGCAAACTCGTCCACGCATAATCAATCATAAAGAGCACTGTCAACAAATAATGCTACATTTCCATGCTTGCCAAACCTTGGCAAACGTCCACAAGCACAAACGTGTAAAGAGGGCGTTTGGCTTGGCTGGCGTGAGCTTGTTGACGCATGTCTCCGATCCGGTCTAGTGCCGGTTTTTTGGCACAGATCAAAGGGCGCTTGCGGCAAGCGCTTGCAACGCATTCACACGTTGGTGCGAGTTTATTCTTTCTTTTAATCATAAAGATAATAATTACGTTTTAAAAACTAAAAAGAAAACCGACTTCATTGAATGAAATTTGAGCCTATAATACATTTTAAGTGGAAAGTAGATGTATTTTGTCTATATATAATATGGGTAGGCCAAATAAACGCACCGCTCCAATGAGACAGCAAGGTATCGAAGTACAAGAAAACATGTATAGGGGAAGTACGGACAAAATGACAGGGTGTTTTGTTTTTTAATCATATTTATTTATTTAGTGGTATTATAATCAGTCTCAATTGTTTTAAGTCATCTTAGGTTCATTGACTATCAGTAACACAGTCTTTTAATTAAGTAGGAACTATAATAAAATATATATCAAGAAAAAATGTAACTAATCACAAAAACCATTTTGTCCATATAGTACGGACAAAATGACATATGAGGTAAGGACATAATGACATACTAACTTTTAAGAACACAGTTCACAAATAAATCGTTGTGAACTGTGTATGTGTAAATCGTCTTCTTTGGGACATCAGCACATGACGCATGAGCCTAAAGGAAACAAGTCATACATTGTAACCAACCTTCGCCGGGCTTAGAACGGGAAAAGAGGTCATTGCAATAAATGCAAGCGCAGTCACTATCGTCCTCTTCTGTCTCGCATAAAAAATCTTCGCTTCCTGAGCTATCATATATCAGAGCAGTTGTACCCTGCCTCGATGCTCTCAATCTCTTCTTTGATGGTGCCAGTGGGAGCTTCATCAATTAGTTCGTTTTTCATGTTCTTCCTAGGAAATATCATACATGGCGCTATAAATGAACCGATGGCATTCGTACAACACACTACTGTCACATTCGAACCTCTCTCAGCACTGGTGAGACAGCCGACTTGTTTCCTGCCTTTGGTGGCCAGAATTTTTTGTGGTTTCTGGACTGTAGTGAGCCCGGTTTCATCCATATTAAATATTCGGTGAGGTCCCAAATTGTGAGACTTCAAAAATTCTTCATAAACACGGAAAAAATTAGCTACCTGTGGTTTATTAAACGCTTGCGCTCTTGCAGCAGAAGTTGGTTCTGGGGCGCGCAGAGAAATGTCCTTATTTCTTCTCAGGAAGCTTTCAAGCCATTCTTGCCCAGCACGTTTCTTGTCCTTGTTGAAAGGGTGATCGAAACCATTTTTTTCGGCTAGTTCAAAGGCAAGCTCTTGGAGTGATGTACGCGTCAAACCAAAAAGTCGTGTTTCTAAAAATTTTATGTGTTCTACTAATTCCTGCTCAATTTTGATTGAAAATGTTTTCTTGAATCTTCCTAATCCTTTAGAGTTAGAATTCAAGGTTTTGTTCATATTGAGTGCATGTCTTCTAAGCGTCGCTTGAGGAACACCAAATGTTTTTGCGGCCAATTCCCATCCCATTTTTTTTTGCTTTCATGCTTCAATAGCTTTACTCATGGATTCTTGGCTCCAAGACTGCCGATTAGTTTTTCTTTCATAGTTTCGCGGCATATTACCTAAACAAAATAATAAATGTTAATTAACAGAAACTCTACGGACAAAATGACATACCATGTCGTTTTGTCCATTGTATAGGTATGTCATTTTGTCCAAATGTAAACAAAAACGAATAAAAAATCATAATTTTATCAAACAACTAATGATTGCAATAAAGTTAATCGAAATCACTGGGTTCTGGCATAGTTCATCGATTTTAATAGAAATAATTACAAATAACAATAAATAACTCACCAGAGAACAGGAGAAAACCATCTGTAAAATAAACTTTTGAAGGCGCGAAACACGTTCGAACTGGTTACTGCGACACTACTGTGACAATGGCGCTCAACATCTGACAGGATTGTGAATATGGCTGCCGTCACATGATACAGTCGCGGAGACGTAACTAAAACCCGCCAATTTTTTAAAAAGGCGACTATGTCATTTTGTCCATACATGTCATTTTGTCCGTACTTCCAATTTTTTGATTTTCGTAAAATTTTCAGCTCGACCAATTTTGATAAAATTTAAATGGACCTGTGAAGTATACCCTTTCAAACAAAAAAATAATTTTCTAAATCGCTTCAGGCGTTTTCTAGTAATCGGTTAACATACCTAAAAAAAAAAGATTCCGACGAATTTAGAACCTCCTCTTTTTTGGTGAAGTCGGTTAAAAACAGATAAAATATAGAAAATAATTGATACCTAAATAAATATAGGATAAAATATAAGTACGTTAAACCAAACGCAATAGCCAATACAAGTTCGGTGTCCGTCATGCTTGGGTGTACGTAGCACACTGACGCATTCACAAGCATGTAAACGACTTTCAATTAATGCAAAGCGAGATTTGTGGACACTTGGGGCTTGTAGACGTTTGCCAAGGCTTGGCAAGCATGGAAAGGCACCATAATAATTTTGTTTAGAGCCACAAGGCACGAGCCCCCCTCCCCGATTGCATGCGTCTCCCGCGCCTTCATTCCATCACTGCATTTATTAAATTAACTTACAAAACAGGAAGAATTATAGCTATGTACTTAGGTATGCAGGTCAGTAAGATCAAAGATAAAATTAATAATAATGTGCTATCGATAAGATTACATGTCGCCTACATTCCCTAGTGCTGCAGCACTCATTGTCAATAGGTACCCATAGAGATAAGCGCGATGCGTGTCGCGTTCCGAAGGAGGCCGGACTTTGTCGCGTGTTTCGTTCGACACTCGCCAGTAAATCAAAAGTAGATGCAATTCAATTCAAGAAAAATATCCAAAACCAAACTGTTCATTTTTAACAATAATTACGTTTTAAAAACTAAAAAGAAACCGACTTTATTGAATGAAATTTGAGCCTATAATACATTTTTAGTGGAAAGTAGATGTATTTTGTATATATATTATATGGGTAGGCCAAATAAACGCATTGCTCCAATGAGACAGCGAGGTATCGAAGTACACGAAAATATCATCGATGTATACAATTTTAGGTTTTCGTTAATTTTTCAGCTCGACCGATTTTGATATTTTTTTGTTGTTGATTTGAAAAAAAAAAAATTTCTAATCGGCCTAGGCGTTTTTGAGTAATCGGTGAACACACATAAAAATTCAGAACCTTCTCCTTTTTGATGAAGTTGGTTAAAATGAAAAACTAAGTATAAAGAAATAATTACAGATATGTACAAAATAATATACAATAATATAAAATACACGTGAAACAGTTGAGCTATCTAAGGACCGCTTAAAACGATCAATAGATAGCTCATCTGATCCAGATCACTGCCAGAGGGCAGCGTTCCCAAGATACTGGCGGCATTACCACATTGAATGGCAATGCTAATACGCTGAGCCAGATAGGAGCCAGCGTTTGGGTCATGCAACGTATCTACCAGATGCCGTGAAATAATTTTGAAAACGCGGTGGGCTCCTGTTCCCCACGGGCCCAGGGTCTCGATTCTAAAAGGCTCAAATATGTAGGCCTTATCCAAACCAGCATATTTGCGGTTTTTGAGGTCCTCGGCACATTCAGCCGCCGGCCGCACCAGCCCTAACGGAAGTCCCCGAGTATAAAGTATCTAAATAATATTATAAATGCGAAGGTAACTCTGTCTGTCTGTTTGTTACTTTTTCACGCTTAAACCGCTGAACCGATTTTGATGAATTTTGGCATAGAGATAGATGGGACCTTAGAGAAGAACATATGCTACTTTTTATGTAGGTATCACGCGTGCGAAACCGCAGGCAGCAGCTAGTATAATATATATCTATGCGCTTGCCAACTTAGAACTAAACCTTAGTATCTACGTGAGATGATTGTTTCAACTACAAAGTTAAGTTTATCTTTTGATCCGATTTAGGTAATATGCGG
Source organism: Lampropteryx suffumata (assembly GCA_948098915.1). Lineage (NCBI taxonomy): Eukaryota > Metazoa > Arthropoda > Insecta > Lepidoptera > Geometridae > Lampropteryx > Lampropteryx suffumata. The sequence continues at coordinate 21,657,745 of OX402544.1, read as the reverse complement.
TGACTTCATTAATGATGGTGTAGTGACCCTGACTGGTCTATATAATTGTAACCGATGGTACAAGAACCATGATGGTGAAAAACGTTAGTACGGTATCAACTCAGGCTCAGCTTTTGACTTAGCCGATATTTTTATACCTTTTACCTTTTACCTACCTTTTACCTTAGCCCGACGAATATGAAATGAATATGAAAAGCAGTTGTTATTCAAGTAATATTTATTGTACCTACACAAAAGGGCAATACGTGCCGTTAACTTAATAAAAGCGCGGTTTTGAAAGTCTGTTTTTGTTTGTTACTTTTCATAAATAATCGGCTGATGAACGGAGGTTCTTGTTGAAATTTAGTAGGGGTTGTATCTTAGCCTTATATAAATATCACGCAGCCACACCCTTGTTGGTATGAATGGTTTACGTCATTTAGATAGCCAAACGTTCGTTTTGATATTAATTAATTTAAATAATGGTGCCTGGAGTCGTTCTTATGTGCAAAATAGTGCTGGACGTACATATGCTTTATATGTACGTCCAGGCAAAGTTATTTTTAGGGGAGGGTAGACAGGCAGACAGACAGTAGGTCATGCCGTAACTATAAAGGTTCCTTATGCACATCGGAACCCTAAGTATTAGAATGTGAATTATTTTTAAATCATTACAGTACAGATATTATGTGTATCGTTGAACACTGAATGATACCACAGATACCATGTTTTTTTGATGTTATTGAATAGAGATGATATCCATTATTATAAATACTTACGGGTATTTATCGCGTTTATTTACCTATTTTTCCCGACGTTTCGACAGGTTTACACTCTGTCGTGGTCACGGGATGACTGAGATGATATCCGTTTTTAATAATACTTAGCTCATGTGTTCTAATAGGATAGACCCCAAATTTGTATTAACTACTACCTAGTCCATGGACCCTTAACCGGTTTAATAAATAGAGGTAACTAAATTCGACCGTATATATTTTTTTTTATGTGTGTTCGCGGATAACTTCGTCGTTTATAAAGCGATTTTGATGTATATTTTTTTGTTGGAAAGGAGATATCCCAAGGGTGGTACCATAATAAGGAAACCAGGATCTGATGATGGCATCCCAGAGAAATCGAGGGGAACCTTCGAAAATCGTAGTGGTGACTAGTGCTTTAGTTAATTTTTTCATTAAGTATTTTAAAGCACTACTATATAATGAAGGTCTGGAGTCAAGCTGATGATGGATCCGAAAGACAGTCGAGGGAACTCTTCAACGATTTACAGCAATTACCTGGGGTTTGGGCTTATTTAATTTGTATTGATAAGAACTTTACACATATATGGGTTGTGATTGTCATTAGGGATCTGATGATAAAGACGAAGGACAGTCAAGGGTACTCCTCAACGTTTTATAGTAGCTACCTAGTGTATATACATGAAGTCAGTTGTCTTTTTAGTTTTTAAAACGTAATTATCTGTAAACTAGTTCACCTTACGGCTGTTCCCCTTAGTACGGCAGTATGTTAGTCCTAGTCGCTGCATTAGGTGGGCCACAATGATATTATATATGCCACACACAAAAAAAAATTACATATTTTGCAAAGCTATACATTTATTTACAAAGATTATTACAGAAATGTACAGAATAATATAAAATACATGTGAAACAGTTGAGCTATCTAAGGACCGTTTGAAACGAACTATGGATAGCTCATCTGATCCAGATCACTGCCTCAGGGCAGCGTTCTCAAGACACTGGCGGCATTGCCACGTTGAATGGCAATGCTAATACGCTGAGCCAGATAGGAGCCAGCTCTTGGGTCAAGCAATGTATCTACCAGTTTCGAATCAGTTTTCAATTTCGATTTTTTGATACGATGTTCCGGTTTCTCGATATTAAAGAAAACCGGCATCCATGCTCTAGCGCACGAGGCGGCCAGATAACTTTAGAAGCATCCCTCACTTTTGAAATAGCAAAGCACAACATAACCTTTTGAAACAAATTTTCACAGCTTGGTGGTATTTTATTAACCGACTTTATCAAAAAGGAGGAGGTTCTCAATTCGTCGAAATCTTTATTTTATATGTATGTTCACATATTCGAAAACGGCTTAACCGATTTGGAAAATTCTTTTTTTGTTTGAAAGGGTATATATACTTCACAGGTGGTCCCATATAAATTTTATCAAAATCGGTCGAGCTGAAAAATCGACGAAAATCTAAAAATTGTATACATCGATGATGTTTCATGTACTTCGATACCTCGCTGTCTCATTGGAACGGTGCGTTTATTTGGCATACCCATATAATATATATACAAAATACATCTAATTTTCACTAAAAATCTATTATAGGCTCAAATTTTATTCAACGAAGTCGGTTTCTTTTTAGTTTTTAAAACGTAATTATGTAAACTTAATTTGACATAACTTACCTATACAAATAGTAAAATCGAATCTCGTCTTTGCTGTACGATTCGGCCCTATGGCCACAGGTTAAATACAGCATATCACCGCTAGTTTTATAAAAACTCCTTTTCTCAAACACAAAGTTTTAGAGACAGTTCACGAGTTCACGAGAAATCATCGAATGATCGAATGAGCAGACTCTCTGCTCATTCGATCAATGATTTCTTGAAACTTCAACTCTTGAAGCTCTTGAACTTGGAACTTGAGTGAATTGTAGGTCCTTAGATAGCTCAACTGTCACACGTGTATTTTATATTAAGTATTGCATATTATTCGCCACGCCAGTCTAATTGACATCATCCGTAGGGCACTCGCCGTTAATCACCGTTAACCTGCCGACCATCAAAATAGAGCCGAACGGTATAGCACGTGACGATAGTAAGACGCCCGACGGTATGTCACTAATTCCCTGGAGTCGTGGTAAGCCTCTGGTGTGGGATGTGACTTGTGTGGACACTCTGGCGGCATCTGACGTATCGTCTACGTCTAAGACCGTGGGCCGCTGCTGCTGCAGCAGAAGACATCAAGAGTTGGAAGTATGCATCTATTTGTTATTATATTTCTGCCTTTTGAAATAGAAACATTAGGCCCGTGGGGACCTGAGGCGTGGCTCCTATTCAGAGAGTTAGAGAGAGAGAGAGGCAAAACCAAAGATCAAAGGGCTGGTGCTTATATACCTCCATAGACTAAGACACGTTCTTGATGATCCCGATGATCTGATCACCGTCGCTGACCCAGTCATCCAGTTCGGACAGAGTAAACACTCCACATAAACACCGACCTCGCCAGCGAGGTCGAAAACGTCTCTCCGTTCCCGCCCTAGTTGAGCCGTCCTCCCAGGCAAGAGCCCAAGCCGAGGTCCGTACCTAAGTGGTGCCCTTGCGTTTGTTGCCATAAAACCTAAATATTTTTAGGTCGAGCGCCATCTGCGCTCGCCAAAAGTCCGTGTAACGCTGTCTCTGGTTGTCAGACAACATAACAGGAATAGTCCAGTCCTAAAAAAACAAAATTAGTACGGCTATTCAACGAGGTAACGTTGCCAGCGTTTCGAGCACTTTACCTGCGATCAGTGAACTTAATTTTATTTTTTAACGATAAGAAATTGTATATTAATCTGTACATTTCTGTAATTATTTCCATAAATATTGTAGGTTGGAATGCCACGCTACAGCGTCATCAGTACGACGCCTTGTGGCTTATCTTTTGGAACATGCCTTCCTTTTTGGCTGCTCTTCGGCTGCTGTTCAGCAATGAGGAATGGTCGCGCGTGCTCCACGCCGGCTGCTATGGTCTACAAGGGAGAGTTGTGTGACGTCACACGGAGTGTAATCCTGGAAAATTCAAACCAAGACCGTCTCGAAGGTATGAAAAACAGACCCGCTTTCTCATTTTTAACCCACGAAAAACGGAGGAGGTACTCAAGTCTCCGCGTATATATATATATATATATATTATGTATGACCATGCATAACTTCTTACAGGGTTGTCCGATTTTGAAATTATTTTTTTATTTGAAAGGGTATATATAACCCCGAAGTTGGTCTTATATTAATTTGGAAAAAAAACCAACCCTAAGTGTAGGAAATCAGGGGATGATGGATTATTTGTAATGAATTACCACGCATATAAATATTAAATATTACAAGTAAACATAAATTAAGCATGTAGTAATTAGTATATATTACTAAGTACATGCTTAATTTATGATTAACTGTAATATCATATTATAGTATTATTATACTTACTAGTAATATAATAGCCACAAAAATTGTAAAATAAAAAATGTCAACAAAAAAATTACAACGCCGAAATAACTGAAAAACAAAAAATATGATCGATTTTTATTAAAACTTTATAACTAAGTTCTTAAACTAATGTAAGTAAGTAATTACAAGTAATACACACGTGAGGGCATACGTGCGTCGTTGCTGCATTTGCTTACAGCAAACAAGCAAATTAAATGCATTAATTTGCTTGTTTGGCGACACAAAATTATTTACTTACATTAGTTTAAGAACATAAATATTAAGTTTAAATAAAAATAGATTATTATTTTTTGCTTTTCAGTTTTTTCGACGGGGTAATTTTTTATATTTTATTTTTTATATTTGACTTACTTGTGACTGTTTGTTTCGCCACCTAAAACATCGGATTTCGGATGATTTACTTTCGATTGTCTTAAATCGATACTTTTTATCAATTTCAACATCGATGTCGACATTTATGTTTTTGATGTGTAACATCTCTCCTCTCGCTTTGTTACAATATGTTGGAGTGATATCGTGAAAAGGGACGGAAGTGTGTAACAGGAAGCGGAGAAGCGCGCGTTGTTTGATTTGACCAGTGAGCTCGCACGGTTGTTTATTTGACCATAGAGTTCTCGCGTGGTAGAGTTGGCTGTCAGATTATTCAAACTCATTTTACGAGAGGTTGGTACTGTCAGAAAACAGTGTGTGTGACGAGAAAGAGAACTAGAGTGTTTGTGCTATTTCCCATAAAGACGGAGAACGCATCAGCTGTGTGCTATAAACTACAGTGTTGAGTATAAATTGTGCTGTTATAACCTAACTCTATTTAAGGATGTAATGTTAACGTTGCATATTGCCAGATATTACATATTATATGCACTATTTGTAAGGCTCGCTTGTTTTTTTTATTATATAACAATGTTTCGGAAACCCGAGCCATTTTAGACAATCTAAGTACTTACCTACCTATTGTTTGAAAATTCTGGCAGCACTGGCAATTAGAGTTTCTGAACTTTAGCTAAAGAATCGTTATTTAGATCGATTCAAATCTCAATCTGGGTTGATCCGAAAAAGTAGAGGTTATAAGATCGATCTGAGATAAATCTATGTACCAAAATAGAAAATACTAGCAATCTGCCCCGGCTTCGTATGGGTGCGTATGTAACTTTCATATAGGATCTCTAATAGTTGTAGGCGTTTTATAGATGAAATATTTTTTTCAATCAGTTAAGTACTTTTGGAGTTTATTACATTACAAAAAATCAAATCTTTTGGTCTTTATTTATATTAGTTTACAAAAAAGGAGTCGTAGGACACCTTTTAGGAACGAAGTTGATAAAAATGGTTGTCGCAACACTCCGATTGTATAAAATCCATATACCCAAACTGCTATTATAAATCGAAATTGTCTCCTGTCTGTTTGTGATATTTTTACGGCTAAATTCATGAATAATTCTTGATGAAATTTGGTACGTATCTACCTAGATTTCATTCTAGGAATGGACATAATATTTTTTGTACTGCTATCATTTAACTATGTAACTGCATTGCGTGCTTGCCGTGCGCAGCAGCTCGTGTAAACTAAAATGAATAATTTAACTTGATTTAACTTCATTAACATAAAGACATTAGACACAGGGTTCAAACTCAGGGCATTAACATTAGTGTGTCAGTCGGCATTAACATTAGTGTGAAATAAGTCAACAGCTCGAAGTCTTCGAAATAGTTTTGTTTATAAATTAGGAACTTAGTAACTGTCGAAATAGTTTACTCTTTGTAGTCCTAGCCCTCATTCGTTAAATAATTCTACATACTACTTGTATACTTTTTTCTATTATAAATACATACAAGCATATAATACAGAAAAACACCCAGTCTCAAGACCAAACCCGCAACCTTCTGCGTTCAGCCAGGCCTGGGCCAATGCGACAGAGGTCGTTTGTGATAAAAAACATCGTTAAAAAAAAATCCCACGTGCTTTATATTATTGTAAAAAATCAATACTTAGTTTACAAAAAAATGCGTCAATAATTGGATACAGCAATATGATACAATTATTCGTGTTTAGTTATTAAATTTACAAATTATTCGTGACTCTACCTCAGTATTTTGTTCAGTGTTGTAAGTTTATTATGTGCTCACAATATAACTGGTTTTGATTATACTAAGAACGAACTTTGATTCAACTAATCGATGTAACAAAAATAATAGTATAGATCTGAAAGATCGAATCTCAATCGAGAAATGTCCGCGTCCGCCCGTAGGCAGTTAGTTCAGTCAGTAATTTGATAATTTTAGTCAGTCAGAAGAAAAAACTAATCGAGCAAATAACGTCTTCGGAACTAAATACAGTTAAAGGTAAGAAATTTTTAAATCGCTACTTCCTCCCAACGTAGAAATATCATCTATCTGAAATCCTTCCGTCGCCCACTTTATAAAAGCTTACACACTAGATTAACAACCTACGTGCTTTTATTTCTACCGTCCCCTCAATAATTCAAAATATGTTACTAGATCATCTAGAATCCTACAGCATCTACCAATAAAATGATAATCAGTACTTAATCTCGACTTGATAATTTAGCATAGTTTTAAGTGGTTAAACGACTGTTGGCACGTGTTGTATCTACCCTTCTTTCTTTACTCCATACTAAACTTTGCTAAATCTACTTTAGTAAATAGTGAATTTATTCGAATTAATAAGAGTAATAATTACGTTATAAAAACTAAAAAGAAAACCGACTTCAATAAATGAAATTGGAGCCTATAATATATATTTAGTGGAAAGCAAATATGTATTTATGTAAATTATGTATTTTGTATATATAATATAATAGGTTGGGGGAAAAATTTTCTTTGCATTTTTTAGGAAAATTCAAAACATTTTTTAATATAGTTTATTTACATTTAACTAAAGTATGTAGGTACCATTTTGTTCGATAACTTTTTGTCATCTTGTAGGTAGGGACATGATCCCATTGCTATAGAAATTTTGGGACTTCTGATCAAAATACCGCGACAAGTGGTTTTGGCAGTCCTCTCGTGATGTTAACCTGACACTACCTAAAGAATTCTGAAGAGACCGAAACAGGTGGAAATCTGAAGGTGCAAGGTCAGGACTATACGGCGGATGCATTAACACCTCCCAACCAAACTCTCTTAATTTTTGCTGAGTGGCTTAAGATGTGTGAGGTCTAGCGTTATCATGATGATATTATATATACCACACCTCTTCTGTTGATTAATTCCGGCCGCTTTATATTATTTATTTATCTCGAGTTATTTCAGATTTTTTAGTTTTGGTATTTTTATTAACACTTTCACGGACAAGACGTCGAGATCCGTAAAACGATTTCGTATTTTTTTGACAACACGCCTGTGGCCGTTCAACTTTGTTGGTCTAAAATTGACGTTACGTCTGCCGCCGTTCAATTTACATGCAATCGTATGAACCACGTGATCCTGTGCCGTAACATGCTTCTTCCTCAGTATTGTAGTGTCACGATGAAAAATTGTAGGACTGTTTTTTGAGGCCCCCCTCAGACCAGGCACGCACACATTGTATACTATGCAGAAGTGGCACTACGCCTGTGGACTTAAGCGCTTAGTACAAATAAGTTCCGTCAGTGGTCTTGTGCCACAGCGAGAGTGAGATTGTATTTCGTTCGACGGGATCGGATAAGTCTGCATATATTCGCCATCTTTTACGGTATTTATTGCTAATTTAGTTTAGTATTTTACTGCAATGAATGATTTAATTATTCTATCATGAGATGTGTGGTGGTACTGTACTTGGAGGAAACAAGCATGAGTTGGCTATTACATAAGATTATTGATGCAATTAAAGTAGCATTTGTTAATTCGTTATTATTGTTTGTTGACGGCTAAATCATGTGGTTTTTGTTGTAGATGGCGTCAAATAAACTAAGTTATTAACTAAGTAGGGATATTGTGAATAAGCTTTCCGGTTTATTTGATGTCACATCTGCTGTAGAAACAAGTGTCCACGATCCGTACAGTGACGAAGATAGTGCGTTTAGCTCTGATGAAAATTAGGAACTGAAAATGGAAATGTTAGTTCAAGCAGTGACTCAGATTTAGAGATATTTGCCATACGTAAAACCAACCCCATAAACAGACTGGCGTAGTTTTAGACCTTGAATCTGAGTGTGCTCAGAGCAAGGTATATACTATTTACATACCTTGCTCAGGACAAGCATAACAGGCGTAATATAAACTGATGGGGAAACAGACGCAGAGCTCGATGACCAGTCAGGTGGTAATATGCAAACTGCCAGAGAAGGCGATGACTCAACACCACAAGACAGAATGCCTTCAACCCCTCCTAAGTCTCCTAACACATAATGGATAAATACTGATTAATGTATGCAAATACTAAAAGATTCTGTATTGAACATGACACGAAACTGGATTATGAGGTCTAAAATAGTTATCTTCCATAACTCATTAAAATATAAATTAGGAAGTCGCTTATTGTGATAATATCGGTAGCTTATGGAACTTTTTTTAGGGTTGTATAATTAGGTACAGTGTAATTTAATTTGTCCCAGGCAAAATAAATAAGATTTTGAATTAAAACTTGACTATTTCACTGCTAACCTTCAACTGCTTGTAGACCTTATACCTACTGGCACAATACTACATGATAAATTAAGCGTATGGCATGGTATTCCAGCTACAGGCGGTATTGCCTATGGCCGTTTATGCCACAATACACACTTAATAATATGTGTGATATGACAATCCGCCTTCAGACGGCACCACCTGTGGCCGTATATGCTACCGCACATACTCAAAAATATGTGTGATATCTTATCCCGTCTATAGGCGGCAACGCCTGTGGTCGTGTATGCCGAAACACAACTCAAATATATATGTGATACGACACATCCGCAAACAGACGGAGCAAAATATGTATAGAGTTTTTTTGTGTCATATTTGAATTTTTCAAGATGTCTCTGTGTCCGTGAAAGTGTTAAAATAGAGCTAGAGTTATTGACTCTGGCGTGAATAATTAAATTTAAAGTTTTGTTTCTTTGTGATTCGAGAAAAAAAAATCTGTAGTTATTTCATATGAAAGGATTGATGTTAGATAAAATAACAAATGACAACGACAAGATAAGACTTTGTGACATACTATAAACAACATAAACACTTTACACTGGCGAAATTGACATTATTATGTCACATGCCATTAACGAAGAAGAAGAAGAAGAAGAATAATCCATAGCCATACCAGTAAAGTCAGATTGGATTGGTAAATATCACCAATATTTGAAAAGCCATTGTACTTATGTTTGGTACCTAGGTAAGTACCTACCAACTTACCAACTTACTCGTCCTACCTCAACCCTATATAAATAACAGCCCAATAAGATTATTATCCTGGTGTCTAATATTATGTGTTATGTATGTTAATATGAGAAAATACTAAAAAATGTCTTTAAAAAAAATGTTTCAAATTTAGTAAACCCAAAAGATGCCACTAAAAACATAATAATAGAGTTTAAGTAAGCAAATAAAAGATGAGCATAGGTGATGGAGAAAGAGAGAACTGGATAGAGAAGCTAAAGGCATAGTAGGTGTAGATACCATAGTAGCCCTGCCTTATTAAGCAATGTATCATAAAAGAAGCATAATGGTTGTGTCAATTGTTACAGGTGGATCACAATGTGGGGCTTAGCACTGAGCCTTCTTGCATGGTCAGGCTTCAATCCTTTGGCCTCTTTAGCAGGCTTAATTGGGACATCAGAGCCTGCTTTAAAGCTGTTGTTATCAATCATAATAGCCTATCCCCTGGCTATATTATACACAGAGTATGTCAGAAAACACACATCGAAATATCGAAATATGTTTTTCATTGCTGCCGGAGCGGACATGGCTTTCTTTAATTTTGGCCTCTCCATGTATCACAATGTAGTACCTGCTATTGTTATCCACTGTTCCACTAGACTACTTGGGCCCGGTAAAGTGAATGCCATATTCTCATTCGTTTTTAATATGGGTTATCTTCTTGTGGGATATGTAGTTACAGAGTCTGAGGATTACGATATAACATGGACTATGCCTCACTGCGTGCTGACTCTGAAACTTATAGCACTGACATTCGACATTTGGGATGGCCGAAAAATGGCTAATCGAGAGAACGTTTCAACAAATAATATGATGAGTGCGGTGGCTGTGCCTCCTACTTTTGTGGAACTACTCGGCTTTTTGTACTTCCCTGCATCTTTCCTTGTGGGCCCTTTTTTCTCATTCAGGCGCTATAAAGAGTACATCAATGACCACTACCCTCTCGATACTGAAGCCAAAACTTATAAGGAACATTCTATGAGAAAACTTTTACAAGGACTTTCCTACCTGGCAGCTTTTCAAATAGGAGGTGAGTAATTTTATGATTGACCATTTATGCATTGTCTATTACTTGAAGGTAGATACTTAATATTGTTTATTTTACAGTAACCGTGTTCAATATCAACTACATGATGTCTGATGAGTTTATGGAGACTTCAATATTCTATCGTCATTTCTACTGTGGTCTTTGGGGTCATTTCGCTCTCTACAAGTACATCTCGTGCTGGCTGCTCACTGAAGGTTAGTTCTTTTTCTTTTTCTAACTTTTGATAAAATTTATAATAATATTAAACAAGTATTTCATGAAATTGACTAGATCGGCTTTAGGATTGTTCTATAAAAGACAATTTAGATAAAATAAATTTTAAGCAGAGTTTAGGTATATTGTTGAGGTCGACCGTCTCGTGTCGTCGTTGCGCTCTATTCTCGTGTATATATTAACAGTTGCTTGTAATGCCTACCGTTTTATTAATTTTAATTTATATAACTGTTAGGTACATTCATTGGCCTTATGACTGGCATCACAGCTCAGTTCCTTTCTGTGTAGTTGAGGGTTCGATTCCCATCCAGGACAAATATTTGTGTATTGAACATAATTTTTTATTCTGTGTCTGGGTGTTTAAAAGTAACCTCGGAATCTATTCGTATATATATATATATATTCTTGTGTCTTGTGTCTGTCAATATTCTTGTAATCCAAAAGTCTAACCAAAAGTCAATACTAATTGATGTCTGTCCCGTTCAGCTAGATACTTCAGCTAGATAAAACAAATATTCACATTAATAATTATACGATACTAACGTCACTCAATTGTTTTGCCTTCCCGGATCCTCTTCACTACCACAAAGGCCATTAACCAAGAACAGAACAGAACCTCTCCACTAACACTTTTATGGTATGGTATTAAAGTTCAAATTGACTTTTAAGTATCATTACGAATCGATTGTACGGGAGTATAGAAAAGTGTTGTTTTTAGACTTTTTCAGGCAATTTTTCTCTCCGTAAGAACCATCCTCGTACTTTAAGGAATATTCTATAAAAATAATTGGCGAAATCGGTTCAGCTGCTCTCGAGATTTGCGCTTAGCAACACATTCAACGATTAATTTTAATATTATAGATTTAATTTAAAATTAATAAGTGTTGAAAAAGTTTGTAATTTATATATATTTGACATGAACTGAAATACAATGGTTGGTGTGAAAGCGTTAACCAGAGGGTTCCGAAAGACAATCTCACTTTAACTTTATTAAAGCTAGGGCCGGCGCTGTCCGCCTCACCCTCGAGCACTCGACCTCTTATCAAAGTATTTCTGCCAAGCGCGCGGTAGCCGTCGATTACTTTGTCGACAAGCTTTTACGTACGTATACACGTACGTATAGTCCCTAAAGATAAAGTTTTCTAAAGTCGTTAATAAATATATTTTGTTGCAGCTTCGTGCATCAGGTTCGGATTATCGTACAGCGGCCAGGTAACGAACGAGCAGGGGCAGGTGACGAGCACATGGGACGCGTGCAGCAACATAAAGCCGTTCCGGTTCGAGAGCGCCACAAAGTTCCAGCACTATATCGAAAGCTTCAACTGTAACACCAACCGATTCGCCGCTGAATATGTATACAAACGGCTCAAGTTCCTCGGCAACCGGAACATCAGCCAGCTACTAACGTTGCTATTTCTTGCCGTCTGGCACGGCACCCAGTCAGGATACTACGTTACTTTTTTCAATGAATTCATAATACTGGTCATGGAGAAGGATCTCGAAGGCATCCTTTCCAAATTTCAGCTCTACCACAACATATGGAACAACAAATACGGCCGGTACGTGATCTACGCTGTCCTCAAGGCTTACACGGTCGTGTTTATGGGCTGGAGTCTGGTTCCGATGATTTTGAAAACCTTTTCCAAGTGGTGGCAGGTGTACGACAGCCTCTGGTTCTCTGGCTTCGTGATTTTCGTGCCTTGGGCCTTCGTTTATAAGCCGCTATTGATCAAAGCTATGCAAATATATAATATTGTATTAGTTGCTAAAACCAATGCTAAAACCGATTAAGTGAAGGTCAACTTGTGGAGTTAAGAGGTTTGCTTGCTACTTGTGTAGTAGGTAGGTACATAAGTGTATATCTCATTGTCATGACTGGACCAAGGTTTGTACGATATTAATAAGTTAGCCGCTCAAATTATCTATCTATTATTATCAAATTATCTATATAAGTACCTAGGTAGGTAGCAATAATTCTTATCT